>OX101753.1:132256985-133645989 GCA_944452675.1 Tachina lurida
AAATAAATGGACTGACTATATATACAAAATTTAATGGACTATAGATCGTCCATTTTTAAATTAAAAAAAAAAAATAAATTGACTATAATTCGTCCATTTCGTATCTAAAAAATTAAGTGGACTATATACGTCGTCTTCTTTTCGTGCAAAGAATTTAATAAACTATACATCATCCATTTTTCATGCAAAAAATTTTTTTATGAAAAAAATATAATGGACTATACATCGTCTTTTTTTCAATTTTTATGAAAAAATTTTATCGACTATAAATCGTCCGATTCATGTGCTAATAATTAAATAGACTTTATATCGTCTATTTTAGATGCAAACAAATAAATGGACTGACTATATATACAAAATTTTTAAATTTAAAAAAAAAATTAAATTGACTATAATTCGTCCATTTCGTATCTAAAAAATTAAATGGACTATATACGTCGTCTTCTTTTCGTGCAAAGAATTTAATAAACTATACATCATCCATTTTTCATGCAAAAAATTTTTTTATGAAAAAAATATAATGGACTATACATCTTTTTTTCAATTTTTTATGAAAAAATTTTATCGACTATAAATCGTCCGATTCATGTGCAAATAATTAAATAGACTATATATCGTCTATTTTAGATGCAAACAAATAAATGGACTGACTATATATACAAAATTTAATGGACTATACATCGTCCATTTTTAAATTAAAAAAAAAAAATTAAATTGACTATAATTCGTCCATATCGTATCTAAAAAATTAAATGGACTATATACGTCGCCTTCTTTTCGTGCAAAGAATTTAATAAACTATACATCAGCCATTTTACATGCAAAAAATTTTTTTATGAAAAAAATATAATGGACTATATATACATCGTCTTTTTTTCAATTTTTTATGAAAAAATTTTATCGACTATAAATCGTCCGATTCATGTGCAAATAATTAAATAGACTATATATCGTCTATTTTAGATGCAAACAAATAAATGGACTGACTATATATACAAAATTTAATGGACTATACATCGTCCATTTTTAAATTAAAAAAAAAAAATTAAATTGACTATAATTCGTCCATTTCGTATCTAAAAAATTAAATAGACTATATACGTCGTCTTCTTTTCGTGCAAAGAATTTAATAAACTATACATCATCCATTTTTCATGCAAAAATTTTTTTTATGAAAAAAATATAATGGACTATACATCGTCTTTTTTTTAATTTTTTATGAAAAAATTTTATCGACTATAAATCGTCCGATTCATGTGCAAATAATTAAATAGACTATATAATGGACTATACATCGTCCATTTTTAAATTAAAAAAAAATTAAATTGACTATAATTCGTCCATATCGTATCTAAAAAATTAAATGGACTATATACGTCGCCTTCTTTTCGTGCAAAGAATTTAATAAACTATACATCAGCCATTTTTCATGCAAAAAATTTTTTTATGAAAAAAATATAATGGACTATACATCGTCTTTTTTTCAATTTTTTATGAAAAAATTTTATCGACTATAAATCGTCCGATTCATGTGCAAATAATTAAATAGACTATATATCGTCTATTTTAGATGCAAACAAATAAATGGACTGACTATATATACAAAATTTAATGGACTATACATCGTCCATTTTTAAATTAAAAAAAAAATTAAATTGACTATAATTCGTCCATTTCGTATCTAAAAAATTAAATGGACTATATACGTCGTCTTCTTTTCGTGCAAAGAATTTAATAAACTATACATCAGCCATTTTACATGCAAAAAATTTTTTTATGAAAAAAATATAATGGACTATATATACATCGTCTTTTTTTCAATTTTTTATGAAAAAATTTTATCGACTATAAATCGTCCGATTCATGTGCAAATAATTAAATAGACTATATATCGTCTATTTTAGATGCAAACAAATAAATGGACTGACTATATATACAAAATTTAATGGACTATACATCGTCAATTTTTAAATTAAAAAAAAAAATTAAATTGACTATAATTCGTCCATTTCGTATCTAAAAAATTAAATGGACTATATACGTCGTCTTATTTTCGTGCAAAGAATTTAATAAACTATACATCATCCATTTTTCATGCAAAAAATTTTTTTATGAAAAAAATATAATGGACTATTATACATCGTCTTTTTTTCAATTTTTTATGAAAAAATTTTATCGACTATAAATCGTCCGATTCATGTGCAAATAATTAAATAGACTACATATCGTCTATTTTAGATGCAAACAAATAAATGGACTGACTATATATACAAAATTTAATGGACTATACATCGTCCATTTTTAAATTTAAAAAAAAAATTAAATTGACTATAATTCGTCCATTTCGTATCTAAAAAATTAAATGGACTATATACGTCGTCTTCTTTTCGTGCAAAGAATTTAATAAACTATACATCATCCATTTTTCATGCAAAAAATTTTTTTATAAAAAAAATATAATGGACTATACATCGTCTTTTTTTTTAATTTTTTATGAAAAAATTTTATCGACTATAAATCGTCCGATTCATGTGCAAATAATTAAATAGACTATATATATCGTCTATTTTAGATGCAAACAAATAAATGGACTGACTATATATACAAAATTTAATGGACTATACATCGTCCATTTTTAAATTAAAAAAAAATTAAATTGACTATAATTCGTCCATATCGTATCTAAAAAATTAAATGGACTATATACGTCGTCTTCTTTTCGTGCAAAGAATTTAATAAACTATACATCATCCATTTTTCATGCAAAAAATTTTTTTATGAAAAAAATATAATGGACTATACATCGTCTTTTTTTAAATTTTTTATGAAAAAATTTTATCGACTATAAATCGTCCGATTCATGTGCAAATAATTAAATAGACTATATAATGGACTATACATCGTCCATTTTTAAATTAAAAAAAAAATTAAATTGACTATAATTCGTCCATATCGTATCTAAAAAATTAAATGGACTATATACGTCGCCTTCTTTTCGTGCAAAGAATTTAATAAACTATACATCAGCCATTTTTCATGCAAAAAATTTTTTTATGAAAAAAATATAATGGACTATACATCGTCTTTTTTTCAATTTTTTATGAAAAAATTTTATCGACTATAAATCGTCCGATTCATGTGCAAATAATTAAATAGACTATATATCGTCTATTTTAGATGCAAACAAATAAATGGACTGACTATATATACAAAATTTAATGGACTATACATCGTCCATTTTTAAATTAAAAAAAAAATTAAATTGACTATAATTCGTCCATTTCGTATCTAAAAAATTAAATGGACTATATACGTCGTCTTCTTTTCTTGCAAAGAATTTAATAAACTATACATCATCCATTTTTCATGCAAAAAATTTTTTTATGAAAAAAATATAATGGACTATACATCGTCTTTTTTCAATTTTTTATGAAAAAATTTTATGGACTATAAATCTTCCGATTCATGTGCAAATAATTAAATAGACTATATATCGTCTATTTTAGATGCAAACAAATAAATGGACTGACTATATATACAAAATTTAATGGACTATAGATCGTCCATTTTTAAATTAAAAAAAAAATAAATTGACTATAATTCGTCCATTTCGTATCTAAAAAATTAAGTGGACTATATACGTCGTCTTCTTTTCGTGCAAAGAATTTAATAAACTATACATCATCCATTTTTCATGCAAAAAATTTTTTTATGAAAAAAATATAATGGACTATACATCGTCTTTTTTTTTAATTTTTTATGAAAAAATTTTATCGACTATAAATCGTCCGATTCATGTGCAAATAATTAAATAGACTATATATCGTCTAGTTTAGATGCAAACAAATAAATGGACTGACTATATATACAAAATTTTATGGACTATACATCGTCCATTTTTAAATTTAAAAAAAAAAATTAAATTGACTATAATTCGTCCATTTCGTATCTAAAAAATTAAATGGACTATATACGTCGTCTTCTTTTCGTGCAAAGAATTTAATAAACTATACATCATCCATTTTTCATGCAAAAAAATTTTTTATGAAAAAAATATAATGGACTATACATCGTCTTTTTTTCAATTTTTTATGAAAAAATTTTATCGACTATAAATCGTCCGATTCATGTGCAAATAATTAAATAGATTAAATGGACTATATACGTCGTCTTCTTTTCGTGCAAAGAATTTAATAAACTATACATCATCCATTTTTCATGCAAAAAATTTTTTTATGAAAAAAATATAATGGACTATAATACATCGTCTTTTTTTTTAATTTTTTATGAAAAAATTTTATCGACTATAAATCGTCCGATTCATGTGCAAATAATTAAATAGACTATATATCGTCTATTTTAGATGCAAACAAATAAATGGACTGACTATATATACAAAATTTAATGGACTATACATCGTCCATTTTTAAATTAAAAAAAAAAATTAAATTGACTATAATTCGTCCATTTCGTATCTAAAAAATTAAATGGACTATATACGTCGTCTTCTTTTCGTGCAAAGAATTTAATAAACTATACATCATCCATTTTTCATGCAAAAAAATTTTTTATGAAAAAAATATAATGGACTATACATCGTCTTTTTTAAATTTTTTATGAAAAAATTTTATCGACTATAAATCGTCCGATTCATGTGCAAATAATTAAATAGACTATATATCGTCTATTTTAGTTGCAAACAAATAAATGGACTGACTATATATACAAAATTTAATGGACTATACATCGTCCATTTTTAAATTAAAAAAAAAAATTAAATTGACTATAATTCGTCCATATCGTATCTAAAAAATTAAATGGACTATATACGTCGTCTACTTTTCGTGCAAAGAATTTAATAAACTATACATCATCCATTTTTCATGCAAAAATTTTTTTATGAAAAAAATATAATGGACTATAATACATAGTCTTTTTTTCAATTTTTTATGAACAAATTTTATCGACTATAAATCGTCCGATTCATGTGCAAATAATTAAATAGACTATATATCGTCTATTTTAGATGCAAACTAATGAATGGACTGACTATATATACAAAATTTAATGGACTATACATCGTCCATTTTTATATTTAAAATAAAAATTAAATTGACTATAATTCGTCCATATCGTATCTAAAAAATTAAATGGACTATATACGTCGCCTTCTTTTCGTGCAAAGAATTTAATAAACTATACATTAGCCATTTTTCATGCAAAAAATTTTTTTATGAAAAAAATATAATGGACTATATATACATCGTCTTTTTTTCAATTTTTTATGAAAAAATTTTATCGACTATAAATCGTCCGATTCATGTGCAAATAATTAAATAGACTATATATCGTCTATTTAAGATGCAAACAAATAAATGGACTGACTATATATACAAAATTTAATGGACTATACATCGTCCATTTTTAAATTTAAAAAAAAAATTAAATTGACTATAATTCGTCCATTTCGTATCTAAAAAATTAAATGGACTATATACGTCGTCTTCTTTTCGTGCAAAGAATTTAATAAACTATACATCATCCATTTTTCATGCAAAAAACTTTTTATGAAAAAAATATAATGGACTATACATCGTCTTTTTTTCAATTTTTTATGAAAAAATTTTATCGACTATAAATCGTCCGATTCATGTGCAAATAATTAAATAGACTATATATCGTCTATTTTAGATGCAAACAAATAAATGGACTGACTATATATACAAAATTTAATGGACTATAGATCGTCCATTTTTAAATTAAAAAAAAAAAATAAATTGACTATAATTCGTCCATTTCGTATCTAAAAAATTAAGTGGACTATATACGTCGTCTTCTTTTCGTGCAAAGAATTTAATAAACTATACATCATCCATTTTTCATGCAAAAAATTTTTTTATGAAAAAAATATAATGGACACATCGTCTTTTTTTAAATTTTTTATGAAAAAATTTTATCGACTATAAATCGTCCGATTCATGTGCAAATAATTAAATAGACTATATATCGTCTATTTTAGATGCAAACAAATGAATGGACTGACTATATATACAAAATTTAATGGACTATACATCGTCCATTTTTATATTTAAAATAAAAATTAAATTGACTATAATTCGTCCATATCGTATCTAAAAAATTAAATGGACTATATACGTCGCCTTCTTTTCGTGCAAAGAATTTAATAAACTATACATCAGCCATTTTTCATGCAAAAAAATTTTTTATGAAAAAAATATAATGGACTTTTTTTCAATTTTTTATGAAAAAATTTTATCGACTATAAATCGTCCGATTCATGTGCAAATAATTAAATAGACTATATATCGTCTATTTTAGATGCAAACAAATAAATGGACTGACTATATATACAAAATATAATGGACTATACATCGTCCATTTTTAAATTTAAAAAAAAAAAATTAAATTGACTATAATTCGTCCATTTCGTATCTAAAAAATTAAATGGACTATATACGTCCTCTTCTTTTCGTACAAAGAATTTAATAAACTATACATCATCCATTTTTCATGCAAAAAATTTTTTTATGAAAAAAATTTTATAATGGACTATACATCGTCTTTTTTTCAATTTTTTATGAAAAAATTTTACCGACTATAAATCGTCCGATTCATGTGCAAATAATTAAATAGACTATATATCATCTATTTTAGATGCAAACAAATAAATGGACTGACTATATATACAAAATTTAATGGACTATAGATCGTCCATTTTTAAATTAAAAAAAAAAAATAAATTGACTATAATTCGTCCATTTCGTATCTAAATACATCGTCTTTTTTTCAATTTTTTATGAAAAAATTTTATCGACTATAAATCGTCCGATTCATGTGCAAATAATTAAATAGACTATATATCGTCTATTTTAGATGCAAACAAATAAATGGACTGACTATATATACAAAATTTAATGGACTATACATCGTCCATTTTTAAATTAAAAAAAAAATTAAATTGACTATATAATTCGTCCATTTCGTATCTAAAAAATTAAATGGACTATATACGTCGTCTTCTTTTCGTGCAAAGAATTTAATAAACTATACATCATCCATTTTTCATGCAAAAAATTTTTTTATGAAAAAAATATAATGGACTATACATCGTCTTTTTTTAAATTTTTTATGAAAAAATTTTATCGACTATAAATCGTCCGATTCATGTGCAAATAATTAAATAGACTATATATCGTCTATTTAAGATGCAAACAAATAAATGGACTGACTATATATACAAAATTTAATGGACTATACATCGTCCATTTTTAAATTTAAAAAAAAAAATTAAATTGACTATAATTCGTCCATTTCGTATCTAAAAAATTAAATGGACTATATACGTCGTCTTCTTTTCGTGCAAAGAATTTAATAAACTATACATCATCCATTTTTCATGCAAAAAATTTTTTTATGAAAAAAATATAATGGATATACATCGTCTTTTTTTCAATTTTTTATGAAAAAATTTTATCGACTATAAATCGTCCGATTCATGTGCAAATAATTAAATAGACTATATATCGTCTATTTTAGATGCAAACAAATAAATGGACTGACTATATATACAAAATTTAATGGACTATAGATCGTCCATTTTTAAATTAAAAAAAAATAATAAATTGACTATAATTCGTCCATTTCGTATCTAAAAAATTAAATGGACTATATACGTCGTCTTCTTTTCGTGCAAAGAATTTAATAAACTATACATCATCCATTTTTCATGCAAAAAATTTTTTTATGAAAAAAATATAATGGACTATACATCGTCTTTTTTTCAATTTTTTATGAAAAAATTTTATCGACTGTAAATCGTCCGATTCATGTGCAAATAATTAAATAGACTATATATCGTCTATTTTAGATGCAAACAAATAAATGGACTGACTATATATACAAAATATAATGGACTATACATCGTCCATTTTTAAATTTAAAAAAAAAATTAAATTGACTATAATTCGTCCATTTCGTATCTAAAAAATTAAATGGACTATATACGTCGTCTTCTTTTCGTGCAAAGAATTTAATAAACTATACATCATCCATTTTTGATGCAAAAAATTTTTTTATGAAAAAAATATAATGGACTATACATCGTCTTTTTTTCAATTTTTTATGAAAAAATTTTATCGACTATAAATCGTCCGATTCATGTGCAAATAATTAAATAGACTATATATCGTCTATTTTAGATGCAAACAAATAAATGGACTGACTATATATACAAAATTTAATGGACTATACATCGTCCATTTTTAAATTAAAAAAAAAATTAAATTGACTATATAATTCGTCCATTTCGTATCTAAAAAATTAAATGGACTATATACGTCGTCTTCTTTTCGTGCAAAGAATTTAATAAACTATACATCATCCATTTTTCATGCAAAAAATTTTTTTATGAAAAAAATATAAAAAATTTTATCGACTATAAATCGTCCGATTCATGTGCAAATAATTAAATAGACTATATATCGTCTATTTAAGATGCAAACAAATAAATGGACTGACTATATATACAAAATTTAATGGACTATACATCGTCCATTTTTAAATTTAAAAAAAAAAATTAAATTGACTATAATTCGTCCATTTCGTATCTAAAAAATTAAATGGACTATATACGTCGTCTTCTTTTCGTGCAAAGAATTTAATAAACTATACATCATCCATTTTTCATGCAAAAAATTTTTTTATCAAAAAAATATAATGGATATACATCGTCTTTTTTTCAATTTTTTATGAAAAAATTTTATCGACTATAAATCGTCCGATTCATGTGCAAATAATTAAATAGACTATATATCGTCTATTTTAGATGCAAACAAATAAATGGACTGACTATATATACAAAATTTAATGGACTATAGATCGTCCATTTTTAAATTAAAAAAAAATAATAAATTGACTATAATTCGTCCATTTCGTATCTAAAAAATTAAATGGACTATATACGTCGTCTTCTTTTCGTGCAAAGAATTTAATAAACTATACATCATCCATTTTTCATGCAAAAAATTTTTTTATGAAAAAAATATAATGGACTATACATCGTCTTTTTTTCAATTTTTTATGAAAAAATTTTATCGACTGTAAATCGTCCGATTCATGTGCAAATAATTAAATAGACTATATATCGTCTATTTTAGATGCAAACAAATAAATGGACTGACTATATATACAAAATATAATGGACTATACATCGTCCATTTTTAAATTTAAAAAAAAAATTAAATTGACTATAATTCGTCCATTTCGTATCTAAAAAATTAAATGGACTATATACGTCGTCTTCTTTTCGTGCAAAGAATTTAATAAACTATACATCATCCATTTTTGATGCAAAAAATTTTTTTATGAAAAAAATATAATGGACTATACATCGTCTTTTTTTCAATTTTTTATGAAAAAATTTTATCGACTATAAATCGTCCGATTCATGTGCAAATAATTAAATAGACTATATATCGTCTATTTTAGATGCAAACAAATAAATAGACTGACTATATATACAAAATATAATGGACTATACATCGTCCATTTTTAAATTTAAAAAAAAAATTAAATTGACTATAATTCGTCCATTTCGTATCTAAAAAATTAAATGGACTATATACGTCGTCTTCTTTTCGTGCAAAGAATTTAATAAACTATACATCATCCATTTTTCATGCAAAAATTTTTTTTATGAAAAAAATATAATGGACTATACATCGTCTTTTTTTCAATTTTTTATGAAAAAATTTTATCGACTGTAAATCGTCCGATTCATGTGCAAATAATTAAATAGACTATATATCGTCTATTTTAGATGCAAACAAATAAATGGACTGACTATATATACAAAATTTAATGGACTATACATCGTCCATTTTTAAATTAAAAAAAAAAATTAAATTGACTATAATTCGTCCATTTCGTATCTAAAAAATTAAATGGACTATATACGTCGTCTTCTTTTCGTGCAAAGAATTTAATAAACTATACATCATCCATTTTTCATGCAAAAAATTTTTTTATGAAAAAAATATAATGGATATACATCGTCTTTTTTTCAATTTTTTATGAAAAAATTTTATCGACTATAAATCGTCCGATTCATGTGCAAATAATTAAATAGACTATATATCGTCTATTTTAGATGCAAACAAATAAATGGACTGACTATATATACAAAATTTAATGGACTATAGATCGTCCATTTTTAAATTTAAAAAAAAAAATTAAATTGACTATAATTCGTCCATTTCGTATCTAAAAAATTAAATGGACTATATACGTCGTCTTCTTTTCGTGCAAAGAATTTAATAAACTATACATCATCCATTTTTCATGCAAAAAATTTTTTTATGAAAAAAATATAATGGATATACATCGTCTTTTTTTCAATTTTTTATGAAAAAATTTTATCGACTATAAATCGTCCGATTCATGTGCAAATAATTAAATAGACTATATATCGTCTATTTTAGATGCAAACAAATAAATGGACTGACTATATATACAAAATTTAATGGACTATAGATCGTCCATTTTTAAATTAAAAAAAAATAATAAATTGACTATAATTCGTCCATTTCGTATCTAAAAAATTAAATGGACTATATACGTCGTCTTCTTTTCGTGCAAAGAATTTAATAAACTATACATCATCCATTTTTCATGCAAAAAATTTTTTTATGAAAAAAATATAATGGACTATACATCGTCTTTTTTTCAATTTTTTATGAAAAAATTTTATCGACTGTAAATCGTCCGATTCATGTGCAAATAATTAAATAGACTATATATCGTCTATTTTAGATGCAAACAAATAAATGGACTGACTATATATACAAAATATAATGGACTATACATCGTCCATTTTTAAATTTAAAAAAAAAATTAAATTGACTATAATTCGTCCATTTCGTATCTAAAAAATTAAATGGACTATATACGTCGTCTTCTTTTCGTGCAAAGAATTTAATAAACTATACATCATCCATTTTTGATGCAAAAAATTTTTTTATGAAAAAAATATAATGGACTATACATCGTCTTTTTTTCAATTTTTTATGAAAAAATTTTATCGACTATAAATCGTCCGATTCATGTGCAAATAATTAAATAGACTATATATCGTCTATTTTAGATGCAAACAAATAAATAGACTGACTATATATACAAAATATAATGGACTATACATCGTCCATTTTTAAATTTAAAAAAAAAATTAAATTGACTATAATTCGTCCATTTCGTATCTAAAAAATTAAATGGACTATATACGTCGTCTTCTTTTCGTGCAAAGAATTTAATAAACTATACATCATCCATTTTTCATGCAAAAATTTTATACATCGTCTTTTTTTCAATTTTTTATGAAAAAATTTTATCGACTGTAAATCGTCCGATTCATGTGCAAATAATTAAATAGACTATATATCGTCTATTTTAGATGCAAACAAATAAATGGACTGACTATATATACAAAATTTAATGGACTATACATCGTCCATTTTTAAATTAAAAAAAAAATTAAATTGACTATAATTCGTCCATTTCGTATCTAAAAAATTAAATGGACTATATACGTCGTCTTCTTTTCGTGCAAAGAATTTAATAAACTATACATCATCCATTTTTCATGCAAAAAATTTTTTTATGAAAAAAAAATATAATGGACTATACATCGTCTTTTTTAAATTTTTTATGAAAAAATTTAATGACTATAAATCGTCCGATTCATGTGCAAATAATTAAATAGACTATATATCGTCTATTTTAGATGCAAACAAATAAATGGACTGACTATATATACAAAATATAATGGACTATACATCGTCCATTTTTAAATTTAAAAAAAATATTAAATTGACTATAATTCGTCCATTTCGTATCTAAAAAATTAAATGGACTATATACGTCGTCTTCTTTTCGTGCAAAGAATTTAATAAACTATACATCATCCATTTTTCATGCAAAAAAATTTTTTATGAAAAAAATATAATGGACTATACATCGTCTTTTTTTTAATTTTTTATGAAAAAATTTTATCGACTATAAATCGTCCGATTCATGTGCAAATAATTAAATAGACTATATATCGTCTATTTTAGATGCAAACAAATAAATGGACTGACTATATATACAAAATATAATGGACTATACATCGTCCATTTTTAAATTAAAAAAAAAAATTAAATTGACTATAATTCGTCCATATCGTATCTAAAAAATTAAATGGACTATATACGTCGTCTTCTTTTCGTGCAAAGAATTTAATAAACTATACATCATCCATTTTTCATGCAAAAAAATTTTTTATGAAAAAAATATAATGGACTATACATCGTCTTTTTTTCAATTTTTTATGAAAAAATTTTATCGACTATAAATCGTCCGATTCATGTGCAAATAATTAAATAGACTATATAATGGACTATACATCGTCCATTTTTAAATTTAAAAAATAAATTAAATTGACTATAATTCGTCCATATTGTATCTAAAAAATTAAATGGACCATATACGTCGCCTTCTTTTCGTGCAAAGAATTTAATAAACTATACATCAGCCATTTTTCATGCAAAAAATTTTTTTTTGAAAAAAATATAATGGACTATACATCGTCTTTTTTTCAATTTTTTATGAAAAAATTTTATCAACTATAAATCGTCCGATTCATGTGCAAATAATTAAATAGACTATATAATGGACTATACATCGTCCATTTTTAAATTAAAAAAAAAAATTAAATTGACTATAATTCGTCCATTTCGTATCTAAAAAATTAAATGGACTATATACGTCGTCTTCTTTTCGTGCAAAGAATTTAATAAACTATACATCATCCATTTTTCATGCAAAAATTTTTTTTATGAAAAAAATATAATGGACTATTATACATCGTCTTTTTTTCAATTTTTTATGAAAAAATTTTATCGACTGTAAATCGTCCGATTCATGTGCAAATAATTAAATAGACTATATATCGTCTATTTTAGATGCAAACAAATAAATGGACTGACTATATATACAAAATTTAATGGACTATACATCGTCCATTTTTAAATTTAAAAAAAAAATTAAATTGACTATAATTCGTCCATTTCGTATCTAAAAAATTAAATGGACTATATACGTCGTCTTCTTTTCGTGCAAAGAATTTAATAAACTATACATCATCCATTTTTCATGCAAAAAATTTTTTTATGAAAAAAATATAATGGACTATACATCGTCTTTTTTAAATTTTTTATGAAAAAATTTAATGACTATAAATCGTCCGATTCATGTGCAAATAATTAAATAGACTATATATCGTCTATTTTAGATGCAAACAAATAAATGGACTGACTATATATACAAAATATAATGGACTATACATCGTCCATTTTTAAATTTAAAAAAAATATTAAATTGACTATAATTCGTCCATTTCGTATCTAAAAAATTAAATGGACTATATACGTCGTCTTCTTTTCGTGCAAAGAATTTAATAAACTATACATCATCCATTTTTCATGCAAAAAAATTTTTTATGAAAAAAATATAATGGACTATTACATCGTCTTTTTTTTAATTTTTTATGAAAAAATTTTATCGACTATAAATCGTCCGATTCATGTGCAAATAATTAAATAGACTATATATCGTCTATTTTAGATGCAAACAAATAAATGGACTGACTATATATACAAAATATAATGGACTATACATCGTCCATTTTTAAGTTTAAAAAAAAAATTAAATTGACTATAATTCGTCCATATCGTATCTAAAAAATTAAATGGACTATATACGTCGTCTTCTTTTCGTGCAAAGAATTTAATAAACTATACATCATCCATTTTTCATGCAAAAAAATTTTTTATGACAAAAAATATAATGGACTATACATCGTCTTTTTTTCAATTTTTTATGAAAAAATTTTATCGACTATAAATCGTCCGATTCATGTGCAAATAATTAAATAGACTATATAATGGACTATACATCGTCCATTTTTAAATTTAAAAAATAAATTAAATTGACTATAATTCGTCCATATCGTATCTAAAAAATTAAATGGACTATATACGTCGCCTTCTTTTCGTGCAAAGAATTTAATAAACTATACATCAGCCATTTTTCATGCAAAAAATTTTTTTTTTTTAAAAATATAATGGACTATACATCGTCTTTTTTTCAATTTTTTATGAAAAAATTTTATCAACTATAAATCGTCCGATTCATGTGCAAATAATTAAATAGACTATATAATGGACTATACATCGTCCATTTTTAAATTAAAAAAAAAAAATTAAATTGACTATAATTCGTCCATTTCGTATCTAAAAAATTAAATGGACTATATACGTCGTCTTCTTTTCGTGCAAAGAATTTAATAAACTATACATCATCCATTTTTCATGCAAAAAATTTTTTTATACATCGTCTTTTTTTCAATTTTTTATGAAAAAATTTTATCGACTATAAATCGTCCGATTCATGTGCAAATAATTAAATAGACTATATATCGTCTATTTTAGATGCAAACAAATAAATGGACTGACTATATATACAAAATTTAATGGACTATACATCGTCCATTTTTAAATTAAAAAAAAAAATTTAATTGACTATATAATTCGTCCATTTCGTATCTAAAAAATTAAATGGACTATATACGTCGTCTTCTTTTCGTGCAAAGAATTTAATAAACTATACATCATCCATTTTTCATGCAAAAAATTTTTTTATGAAAAAAATATAATGGACTATACATCGTCTTTTTTTAAATTTTTTATGAAAAAATTTTATCGACTATAAATCGTCCGATTCATGTGCAAATAATTAAATAGACTATATATCGTCTATTTAAGATGCAAACAAATAAATGGACTGACAATATATACAAAATTTAATGGACTATACATCGTCCATTTTTAAATTTAAAAAAAAAAAATTAAATTGACTATACTTCGTCCATTTCGTATCTAAAAAATTAAATGGACTATATACGTCGTCTTCTTTTCGTGCAAAGAATTTAATAAACTATACATCATCCATTTTTCATGCAAAAAATTTTTTTATGAAAAAAATATAATGGATATACATCGTCTTTTTTTCAATTTTTTATGAAAAAATTTTATCGACTATAAATCGTCCGATTCATGTGCAAATAATTAAATAGACTATATATCGTCTATTTTAGATGCAAACAAATAAATGGACTGACTATATATACAAAATTTAATGGACTATAGATCGTCCATTTTTAAATTAAAAAAAAAAAAATAAATTGACTATAATTCGTCCATTTCGTATCTAAAAAATTAAATGGACTATATACGTCGTCTTCTTTTCGTGCAAAGAATTTAATAAACTATACATCATCCATTTTTCATGCAAAAAATTTTTTTATGAAAAAAATATAATGGACTATACATCGTCTTTTTTTCAATTTTTTATGAAAAAATTTTATCGACTGTAAATCGTCCGATTCATGTGCAAATAATTAAATAGACTATATATCGTCTATTTTAGATGCAAACAAATAAATGGACTGACTATATATACAAAATATAATGGACTATACATCGTCCATTTTTAAATTTAAAAAAAAAATTAAATTGACTATAATTCGTCCATTTCGTATCTAAAAAATTAAATGGACTATATACGTCGTCTTCTTTTCGTGCAAAGAATTTAATAAACTATACATCATCCATTTTTGATGCAAAAAATTTTTTTATGAAAAAAATATAATGGACTATACATCGTCTTTTTTTCAATTTTTTATGAAAAAATTTTATCGACTATAAATCGTCCGATTCATGTGCAAATAATTAAATAGACTATATATCGTCTATTTTAGATGCAAACAAATAAATAGACTGACTATATATACAAAATATAATGGACTATACATCGTCCATTTTTAAATTTAAAAAAAAAATTAAATTGACTATAATTCGTCCATTTCGTATCTAAAAAATTAAATGGACTATATACGTCGTCTTCTTTTCGTGCAAAGAATTTAATAAACTATACATCATCCATTTTTCATGCAAAAATTTTTTTTATGAAAAAAATATAATGGACTATACATCGTCTTTTTTTCAATTTTTTATGAAAAAATGTTATCGACTGTAAATCGTCCGATTCATGTGCAAATAATTAAATAGACTATATATCGTCTATTTTAGATGCAAACAAATAAATGGACTGACTATATATACAAAATTTAATGGACTATACATCGTCCATTTTTAAATTTAAAAAAAAATTAAATTGACTATAATTCGTCCATTTCGTATCTAAAAAATTAAATGGACTATATACGTCGTCTTCTTTTCGTGCAAAGAATTTAATAAACTATACATCATCCATTTTTCATGCAAAAATTTTTTTTATGAAAAAATTTAATGACTATAAATCGTCCGATTCATGTGCAAATAATTAAATAGACTATATATCGTCTATTTTAGATGCAAACAAATAAATGGACTGACTATATATACAAAATATAATGGACTATACATCGTCCATTTTTAAATTTAAAAAAAATATTAAATTGACTATAATTCGTCCATTTCGTATCTAAAAAATTAAATGGACTATATACGTCGTCTTCTTTTCGTGCAAAGAATTTAATAAACTATACATCTTCCATTTTTCATGCAAAAAAATTTTTTATGAAAAAAATATAATGAACTATACATCGTCTTTTTTTCAATTTTTTATGAAAAAATTTTATCGACTATAAATCGTCCGATTCATGTGCAAATAATTAAATAGACTATATATCGTCTATTTTAGATGCAAACAAATAAATGGACTGACTATATATACAAAATTTAATGGACTATACATCGTCCATTTTTAAATTAAAAAAAAAAATTAAATTGACTATAATTCGTCCATTTCGTATCTAAAAAATTAAATGGACTATATACGTCGTCTTCTTTTCGTGCAAAGAATTTAATAAACTATACATCATCCATTTTTCATGCAAAAAATTTTTTTATGAAAAATATATAATGGACTATACATCGTCTTTTTTTTAATTTTTTATGAAAAAATTTTATCGACTATAAATCGTCCGATTCATGTGCAAATAATTAAATAGACTATATATCGTCTATTTTAGATGCAAACAAATAAATGGACTGACTATATATACAAAATTTAATGGACTATACATCGTCCATTTTTAAATTAAAAAAAAAAATTAAATTGACTATAATTCGTCCATATCGTATCTAAAAAATTAAATGGACTATATACGTCGTCTTCTTTTCGTGCAAAGAATTTAATAAACTATACATCATCCATTTTTCGTGCAAAAAAATTTTTTATGAAAAAAATATAATGGACTATACATCGTCTTTTTTTCAATTTTTTATGAAAAAATTTTATCGACTATAAATCGTCCGATTCATGTGCAAATAATTAAATAGACTATATAATGGACTATACATCGTCCATTTTTAAATTTAAAAAATAAATTAAATTGACTATAATTCGTCCATATCGTATCTAAAAAATTAAATGGACTATATACGTCGCCTTCTTTTCGTGCAAAGAATTTAATAAACCATACATCAGCCATTTTTCATGCAAAAAATTTTTTTATGAAAAAAATATAATGGACTATACATCGTCTTTTTTTCAATTTTTTATGAAAAAATTTTATCAACTATAAATCGTCCGATTCATGTGCAAATAATTAAATAGACTATATAATGGACTATACATCGTCCATTTTTAAATTTAAAAAAAAAATTAAATTGACTATAATTCGTCCATTTCGTATCTAAAAAATTAAATGGACTATATACGTCGTCTTCTTTTCGTGCAAAGAATTTAATAAACTATACATCATCCATTTTTCATGCAAAAAATTTTTTTATGAAAAAAATATAATGGACTATACATCGTTTTTTTTTTCAATTTTTTATGAAAAAATTTTATCGACTATAAATCGTCCGATTCATGTGCAAATAATTAAATAGACTATATATCGTCTATTTTAGATGCAAACAAATAAATGGACTGACTATATATACAAAATTTAATGGACTATACATCGTCCATTTTTAAATTAAAAAAAAAATTAAATTGAATATAATTCGTCCATTTCGTATCTAAAAAATTAAATGGACTATATACGTCGTCTTCTTTTCGTGCAAAGAATTTAATAAACTATACATCATCCATTTTTCATGCAAAAAATTTTTTTATGAAAAAAATATAATGGACTATACATCGTCTTTTTTTCAATTTTTTATGAAAAAATTTTATCGACTATAAATCGTCCGATTCATGTGCAAATAATTAAATAGACTATATATCGTCTATTTTAGATGCAAACAAATAAATGGACTGACTATATATACAAAATTTAATGGACTATACATCGTCCATTTTTAAATTTAAAAAAAAAAATTAAATTGACTATAATTCGTCCATTTCGTATCTAAAAAATTAAATGGACTATATACGTCGTCTTCTTTTCGTGCAAAGAATTTAATAAACTAAACATCATCCATTTTTCATGCAAAAAATTTTTTTATGAAAAAAATATAATGGACTATACATCGTCTTTTTTTAATTTTTTATGAAAAAATTTTATCGACTATAAATCGTCCGATTCATGTGCAAATAATTAAATAGACTATATATCGTCTATTTTAGATGCAAACAAATAAATGGACTGAATATATATACAAAATTTAATGGACTATACATCGTCCATTTTTAAATTAAAAAAAAAATTAAATTGACTATAATTCGTCCATATCGTATCTAAAAAATTAAATGGACTATATACGTCGTCTTCTTTTCGTGCAAAGAATTTAATAAACTATACATCATCCATATACATCGTCTTTTTTTCAATTTTTTATGAAAAAATTTTATCGACTATAAATCGTCCGATTCATGTGCAAATAATTAAATAGACTATATATCGTCTATTTTAGATGCAAACAAATAAATGGACTGACTATATATACAAAATTTAATGGACTATACATCGTCCATTTTTAAATTAAAAAAAAAAAATTTAATTGACTATAATTCGTCCATTTCGTATCTAAAAAATTAAATGGACTATATACGTCGTCTTCTTTTCGTGCAAAGAATTTAATAAACTATACATCATCCATTTTTCATGCAAAAAATTTTTTTATACATCGTCTTTTTTTCAATTTTTTATGAAAAAATTTTATCGACTATAAATCGTCCGATTCATGTGCAAATAATTAAATAGACTATATATCGTCTATTTTAGATGCAAACAAATAAATGGACTGACTATATATACATAATTTAATGGACTATACATCGTCCATTTTTAAATTAAAAAAAAAATAAATTGACTATAATTCGTCCATTTCGTATCTAAAAAATTAAATGGACTATATACGTCGTCTTCTTTTCGTGCAAAGAATTTAATAAACTATACATCATCCATTTTTCATGCAAAAAATTTTTTTATGAAATAAATATAATGGACTTATACATCGTTTTTTTTCAATTTTTTATGAAAAAATTTTATCGACTATAAATCGTCCGATTCATGTGCAAATAATTAAATAGACTATATATCGTCTATTTTAGATGCAAACAAATAAATGGACTGACTATATATACAAAATTTAATGGACTATACATCGTCCATTTTTAAATTAAAAAAAAATTAAATTGACTATAATTCGTCCATATCGTATCTAAAAAATTAAATGGACTATATACGTCGTCTTCTTTTCGTGCAAAGAATTTAATAAACTATACATCATCCATTTTTCATGCAAAAAATTTTTTTATGAAAAATATATAATGGACTATACATCGTCTTTTTTTCAATTTTTTATGAAAAAATTTTATCGACTATAAATCGTCCGATTCATGTGCAAATAATTAAATAGACTATATAATGGACTATACATCGTCCATTTTTAAATTTAAAAAAAAAATTAAATTGACTATAATTCGTCCATATCGTATCTAAAAAATTAAATGGACTATATACGTCGCCTTCTTTTCGTGCAAAGAATTTAATAAACTATATATCAGCCATTTTTCATGCAAAAAATTTTTTTATGAAAAAAATATAATGGACTATACATCGTCTTTTTTTCAATTTTTTATGAAAAAATGTTATCGACTATAAATCGTCCGATTCATGTGCAAATAATTAAATAGACTATATATCGTCTATTTTAGATGCAAACAAATAAATGGACTGACTATATATACAAAATTTAATGGACTATACATCGTCCATTTTTAAATTAAAAAATAAATTAAATTGACTATAATTCGTCCATTTCGTATCTAAAAAATTAAATGGACTATATACGTCGTCTTCTTTTCGTGCAAAGAATTTAATAAACTATACATCATCCATTTTTCATGCAAAAAATTTTTTTATACATCGTCTTTTTTTCAATTTTTTATGAAAAAATTTTATCGACTATAAATCGTCCGATTCATGTGCAAATAATTAAATAGACTATATATCGTCTATTTGATTCATGTGCAAATAATTAAATAGACTATATATCGTCTATTTGAGATGCAAACAAATAAATGGACTGACTATATATACAAAATTTAATGGACTATACATCGTCCATTTTTAAATTTAAAAAATAAATTAAATTGACTATAATTCGTCCATTTCGTATCTAAAAAATTAAATGGACTATATACGTCGTCTTCTTTTCGTGCAAAGAATTTAATAAACTATACATCATCCATTTTTCATGCAAAAAAAATTTTTATGAAAAAAATATAATAGACTATACATCGTTTTTTTTCAATTTTTTATGAAAAAATTTTATCGACTATAAATCGTCCGATTCATGTGCAAATAATTAAATAGACTATATATCGTCTATTTTAGATGCAAACAAATAAATGGACTGACTATATATACAAAATTTAATGGACTATACATCGTCCATTTTTAAATTAAAAAAAAAAAATTAAATTGACTATAATTCGTCCATTTCGTATCTAAAAAATTAAATGGACTATATACGTCGTCTTCTTTTCGTGCAAAGAATTTAATAAACTATACATCATCCATTTTTCATGCAAAAAATTTTTTTATGAAAAAAATATAATGGACTATACATCGTCTTTTTTTCAATTTTTTATGAAAAAATTTTATCGACTATAAATCGTCCGATTCATGTGCAAATAATTAAATAGACTATATATCGTCTATTTTAGATGCAAACAAATAAATGGACTGACTATATATACAAAATTTAATGGACTATACATCGTCCATTTTTAAATTTAAAATAAAAATTAAATTGACTATAATTCGTCCATTTCGTATCTAAAAAATTAAATGGACTATATACGTCGCCTTCTTTTCGTGCAAAGAATTTAATAAACTATACATCATCCATTTTTCATGCAAAAAATTTTTTTATGAAAAAAATATAATGGACTATACATCGTCTTTTTTTCAATTTTTTATGAAAAAATTTTATCGACTATAAATCGTCCGATTCATGTGCAAATAATTAAATAGACTATATATCGTCTATTTTAGATGCAAACAAATAAATGGACTGACTATATATACAAAATTTAATGGACTATACATCGTCCATTTTTAAATTTAAAAAATAAATTAAATTGACTATAATTCGTCCATTTCGTATCTAAAAAATTAAATGGACTATATACGTCGTCTTCTTTTCGTGCAAAGAATTTAATAAACTATACATCATCCATTTTTCATGCAAAAAATTTTTTTATGAAAAAAATATAATGGACTATACATCGTCTTTTTTTAAATTTTTTATGAAAAAATTTTATCGACTATAAATCGTCCGATTCATGTGCAAATAATTAAATAGACTATATATCGTCTATTTTAGATGCAAACAAATAAATGGACTGACTATATATACAAAATTTAATGGACTATACATCGTCCATTTTTAAATTTAAAATAAAAATTAAATTGACTATAATTCGTCCATTTCGTATCTAAAAAATTAAATGGACTATATACGTCGCCTTCTTTTCGTGCAAAGAATTTAATAAACTATACATCATCCATTTTTCATGCAAAAAATTTTTTTATGAAAAAAATATAATGGACTATACATCGTCTTTTTTTCAATTTTTTATGAAAAAATTTTATCGACTATAAATCGTCCGATTCATGTGCAAATAATTAAATAGACTATATATCGTCTATTTTAGATGCAAACAAATAAATGGACTGACTATATATACAAAATTTAATGGACTATACACCGTCCATTTTTAAATTTAAAAAAAAAATTAAATTGACTATAATTCGTCCATATCGTATCTAAAAAATTAAATGGACTATATACGTCGCCTTCTTTTCGTCCAAAGAATTTAATAAACTATACATCAGCCATTTTTCATGCAAAAAATTTTTTTATGAAAAAAATATAATGGACTATACATCGTCTTTTTTTAAATTTTTTATGAAAAAATTTTATCGACTATAAATCGTCCGATTCATGTGCAAATAATTAAATAGACTATATATCGTCTATTTTAGATGCAAACAAATAAATGGACTGACTATATATACAAAATTTAATGGACTATACATCGTCCATTTTTAAATTTAAAAAAAAAATTAAATTGACTATAATTCGTCCATATCGTATCTAAAAAATTAAATGGACTATATACGTCGCCTTCTTTTCGTCCAAAGAATTTAATAAACTATACATCAGCCATTTTTCATGCAAAAAAATTTTATGAAAAAAATATAATGGACTTATACATCGTCTTTTTTTTCAATTTTTTATGAAAAAATTTTATCGACTATAAATCGTCCGATTCATGTGCAAATAATTAAATAGACTATATATCGTCTATTTTAGATGCAAACAAATAAATGGACTGACTATATATACAAAATATAATGGACTATACATCGTCCATTTTTAAATTTAAAAAAAAATTAAATTGACTATAATTCGTCCATTTCGTATCTAAAAAATTAAATGGACTATATACGTCGTCTTCTTTTCGTGCAAAGAATTTAATAAACTATACATCATCCATTTTTCATGCAAAAAATTTTTTTATGAAAAAAATATAATGGACTATACATCGTCTTTTTTTCAATTTTTTATGAAAAAATTTTATCGACTATAAATCGTCCGATTCATGTGCAAATAATTAAATAGACTATATATCGTCTATTTGAGATGCAAACAAATAAATGGACTGACTATATATACAAAATTTAATGGACTATACATCGTCCATTTTTAAATTTAAAAAATAAATTAAATTGACTATAATTCGTCCATTTCGTATCTAAAAAATTAAATGGACTATATACGTCGTCTTCTTTTCGTGCAAAGAATTTAATAAACTATACATCATCCATTTTTCATGCAAAAAATTTTTTTATGAAAAAAATATAATGGACTATATATACATCGTCTTTTTTTTCAATTTTTTATGAAAAAATTTTATCGACTATAAATCGTCCGATTCATGTGCAAATAATTAAATAGACTATATATCGTCTATTTTAGATGCAAACAAATAAATGGACTGACTATATATACAAAATTTAATGGACTATACATCGTCCATTTTTAAATTAAAAAAAAAAAATTAAATTGACTATAATTCGTCCATTTCGTATCTAAAAAATTAAATGGACTATATACGTCGTCTTCTTTTCGTGCAAAGAATTTAATAAACTATACATCATCCATTTTTCATGCAAAAAAATTTTTTATGAAAAAAAAAATATATTATATATACATCGTCTTTTTTTCAATTTTTTATGAAAAAATTTTATCGACTATAAATCGTCCGATTCATGTGCAAATAATTAAATAGACTATATATCGTCTATTTTAGATGCAAACAAATAAATGGACTGACTATATATACAAAATTTAATGGACTATACACCGTCCATTTTTAAATTTAAAAAAAAAATTAAATTGACTATAATTCGTCCATATCGTATCTAAAAAATTAAATGGACTATATACGTCGCCTTCTTTTCGTCCAAAGAATTTAATAAACTATACATCAGCCATTTTTCATGCAAAAAATTTTTTTATGAAAAAAATATAATGGACTTATACATCGTCTTTTTTTTCAATTTTTTATGAAAAAATTTTATCGACTATAAATCGTCCGATTCATGTGCAAATAATTAAATAGACTATATATCGTCTATTCTAGATGCAAACAAATAAATGGACTGACTATATATACAAAATATAATGGACTATACATCGTCCATTTTTAAATTTAAAAAAAAAAATTAAATTGACTATAATTCGTCCATTTCGTATCTAAAAAATTAAATGGACTATATACGTCGTCTTCTTTTCGTGCAAAGAATTTAATAAACTATACATCATCCATTTTTCATGCAAAAAATTTTTTTATGAAAAAAATATAATGGACTATACATCGTCTTTTTTTCAATTTTTTATGAAAAAATTTTATCGACTATAAATCGTCCGATTCATGTGCAAATAATTAAATAGACTATATATCGTCTATTTTAGATGCAAACAAATAAATGGACTGACTATATATACAAAATTTAATGGACTATACATCGTCCATTTTTAAATTTAAAAAAAAAATTAAATTGACTATAATTCGTCCATTTCGTATCTAAAAAATTAAATGGACTATATACGTCGTCTTCTTTTCGTGCAAAGAATTTAATAAACTATACATCATCCATTTTTCATGCAAAAAATTTTTTTATGAAAAAAATATAATGGACTATATATACATCGTCTTTTTTTCAATTTTTTATGAAAAAATTTTTTCGACTATAAATCGTCCGATTCATGTGCAAATAATTAAATAGACTATATATCGTCTATTTTAGATGGAAACAAATAAATGGACTGACTATATATACAAAATTTAATGGACTATACATCGTCCATTTTTAAATTAAAAAAAAAAAATTAAATTGACTATAATTCGTCCATTTCGTATCTAAAAAATTAAATGGACTATATACGTCGTCTTCTTTTCGTGCAAAGAATTTAATAAACTATACATCATCCATTTTTCATGCAAAAAAATTTTTTATGAAAAAAAATATATTATATATACATCGTCTTTTTTTCAATTTTTTATGAAAAAATTTTATCGACTATAAATCGTCCGATTCATGTGCAAATAATTAAATAGACTATATATCGTCTATTTTAGATGCAAACAAATAAATGGACTGACTATATATACAAAATTTAATGGACTATACATCGTCCATTTTTAAATTAAAAAAAAAAATAAATTGACTATAATTCGTCCATTTCGTATCTAATAAATTAAATGGACTATATACGTCGTCTTCTTTTCGTGCAAAGAATTTAATAAACTATACATCATCCATTTTTCATGCAAAAAATTTTTTTATGAAAAAAATATAACGGACTATACATCGTCTTTTTTTCAATTTTTTATGAAAAAATTTTATCGACTATAAATCGTCCGATTCATGTGCAAATAATTAAATAGACTATATATCGTCTATTTAAGATGCAAAAAATTAAATGGACTGACTATATATACAAAATTTAATAGACTATACATCGTCCATTTTTAAATTAAAAAAAAATTAAATTGACTATAATTCGTCCATTTCGTATGTAAAAACTTAAGTGGACTATATACGTCGTCTTCTTTTCGTGCAAAGAATTTAATAAACTATACATCATCCATTTTTCATGGAAAAAAATTTTTTATGAAAAAAATATAATGGACTATACATCGTCTTTTTTTCAATTTTTTATGAAAAAATTTTATCGACTATAAATCGTCCGATTCATGTGCAAATAATTAAATAGACTATATATCGTCTATTTTAGATGCAAACAAATAAATGGACTGACTATATATACATAATTTAATGGACTATACATCGTCCATTTTTAAATTAAAAAAAAAAAATTAAATTGACTATAATTCGTCCATATCGTATCTAAAAAATTAAATGGACTATATACGTCGAATTCTTTTCGTGCAAAGAATTTAATAAACTATACATCAGCCATTTTTCATGCAAAAAATTTTTTTATGAAAAAAATATAATGGACTATACATCGTCTTTTTTTCAATTTTTTATGAAAAAATTTTATCGACTATAAATCGTCCGATTCATGTGCAAATAATTAAATAGACTATATATCGTCTATTTTAGATGCAAACAAATAAATGGACTGACTATATATACAAAATTTAATGGACTATACATCGTCCATTTTTAAATTAAAAAAAAAAAATTAAATTGACTATAATACGTCCATTTCGTATCTAAAAAATTAAATGGACTATATACGTCGTCTTCTTTTCGTGCAAAGAATTTAATAAACTATACATCATCCATTTTTCATGCAAAAAATTTTTTTAATTTTTTATGAAAAAATTTTATCGACTATAAATCGTCCGATTCATGTGCAAATAATTAAATAGACTATATATCGTCTATTTTAGATGCAAACAAATAAATGGACTGACTATATATACAAAATATAATGGACTATACATCGTCCATTTTTAAATTTCAAAAAAAATTAAATTGACTATAATTCGTCCATTTCGTATCTAAAAAATTAAATGGACTATATACGTTGTCTTCTTTTCGTGCAAAGAATTTAATAAACTATACATCATCCATATTTCATGCAAAACATTTTTTTATGAAAAAAATATAATGGACTATACATCGTCTTTTTTTCAATTTTTTATGAAAAAATTTCATCGACTATAAATCGTCCGATTAATGTGCAAATAATTAAATAGACTATATATCGTCTATTTTAGATGCAAACAAATAAATGGACTGACTATATATACAAAATTTAATGGACTATACATCGTCCATTTTTAAATTTAAAAAATAAATTAAATTGACTATAATTCGTCCATTTCGTATCTAAAAAATTAAATGGACTATATACGTCGTCTTCTTTTCGTGCAAAGAATTTAATAAACTATACATCATCCATTTTTCATGCAAAAAATTTTTTTATGAAAAAAATATAATGGACTATATATACATCGTCTTTTTTTCAATTTTTTATGAAAAAGTTTTATCGACTATAAATCGTCCGATTCATGTGCAAATAATTAAATAGACTATATATCGTCTATTTTAGATGCAAACAAATAAATGGACTGACTATATATACAAAATTTAATGGACTATACAACGTCCATTTTTAAATTAAAAAAAAAAATTAAATTGACTATAATTCGTCCATATCGTATCTAAAAAATTAAATGGACTATATACGTCGTCTTCTTTTCGTGCAAAGAATTTAATAAACTATACATCATCCATTTTTCATGCAAAAAATTTTTTTATGAAAAAAATATAATATATATACATCGTCTTTTTTTCAATTTTTTATGAAAAAATTTTATCGACTATAAATCGTCCGATTCATGTGCAAATAATTAAATAGACTATATATCGTCTATTTTAGATGCAAACAAATAAATGGACTGACTATATATACAAAATTTAATGGACTATACATCGTCCATTTTTAAATTAAAAAAAAAAATAAATTGACTATAATTCGTTCATTTCGTATCTAAAAAATTAAATGGACTATATACGTCGTCTTCTTTTCGTGCAAAGAATTTAATAAACTATACATCATCCATTTTTCATGCAAAAAATTTTTTTATGAAAAAAATATAACGGACTATACATCGTCTTTTTTCAATTTTTTATGAAAAAATTTTATCGACTATAAATCGTCCGATTCATGTGCAAATAATTAAATAGACTATATATCGTCTATTTTAGATGCGAACAAATAAATGGACTGACTATATATACAAAATTTAATGGACTATACATCGACCATTTTTAAATTAAAAAAAAAATTAAATTGACTATAATTCGTCCATTTCGTATCTAAAAAATTAAATGGACTATATACATCGTCTTCTTTTCGTGCAAAGAATTTAATAAACTATACATCATCCATTTTTCATGCAAAAAATTTTTTTATGAAAAAAATATAATGGACTATACATCGTCTTTTTTTAAATTTTTATGAAAAAATTTAATGACTATAAATCGTCCGATTCATGTGCAAAAAATTATATAGACTATACATCGTCTATTTAAGATGCAAAAAATTAAATGGACTGACTATATATACAAAATTTAATAGACTATACATCGTCCATTTTTAAATTAAAAAAAAATTAAATTGACTATAATTCGTCCATTTCGTATGTAAAAACTTAAGTGGACTATATACGTCGTCTTCTTTTCGTGCAAAGAATTTAATAAACTATACATCATCCATTTTTCATGGAAAAAAATTTTTTATGAAAAAAATATAATGGACTATACATCGTCTTTTTTTCAATTTTTTATGAAAAAATTTTATCGACTATAAATCGTCCGATTCATGTGCAAATAATTAAATAGACTATATATCGTCTATTTTAGATGCAAACAAATAAATGGACTGACTATATATACAAAATTTAATAGACTATTCATCGTCCATTTTTAAATTAAAAGAAAAATTAAATTGACTATAATTCGTCCATATCGTTTCTAAAAAATTAAATGGACTATATACGTCGCCTTCTTTTCGTGCAAAGAATTTAATAAACTATACATCATCCATTTTTCATGCAAAAAATTTTTTTATGAAAAAAATATAATGGACTTTTTTTCAATTTTTTATGAAAAAATTTTATCGACTATAAATCGTCCGATTCATGTGCAAATAATTAAATAGACTATATATCGTCTATTTTAGATGCAAACAAATAAATGGACTGACTATATATACAAAATTTAATGGACTATACATCGTCCATTTTTAAATTTAAAAAAAAAATTAAATTGACTATAATTCGTCCATATCGTATCTAAAAATTAAATGGACTATATACGTCGTCTTCTTTTCGTGCAAAGAATTTAATAAACTATACATCATCCATTTTTCATGCAAAAAATTTTTTTATGAAAAAAATATAATGGACTATACATCGTCTTTTTTTAACTTTTTTATGAAAAAATTTAATGACTATAAATCGTCCGATTCATGTGCAAAAAATTATATAGACTATACATCGTCTATTTAAGATGCAAAAAATTAAATGGACTGACTATATATACAAAATTTAATAGACTATACATCGTCCATTTTTAAATTTAAAAAAAAAATTAAATTGACTATAATTCGTCCATTTCGTATGTAAAAACTTAAGTGGACTATATACGTCGTCTTCTTTTCGTGCAAAGAATTTAATAAACTATACATCATCCATTTTTCATGGCAAAAAATTTTTTATGAAAAAAATATAATGGACTATACATCGTCTTTTTTTCAATTTTTTATGAAAAAATTTTATCGACTATAAATCGTCCGATTCATGTGCAAATAATTAAATAGACTATATATCGTCTATTTTAGATGCAAACAAATAAATGGACTGACTATATATACAAAATTTAATGGACTATACAACGTCCATTTTTAAATAAAAAAAAAAAAATTAAATTGACTATAATTCGTCCATATCGTATCTAAAAAATTAAATGGACTATATACGTCGTCTTCTTTTCGTGCAAAGAATTTAATAAACTATACATCATCCATTTTTCATGCAAAAAATTTTTTTATAAAAAAAATATAATATATATACATCGTCTTTTTTTCAATTTTTTATGAAAAAATTTTATCGACTATAAATCGTCCGATTCATGTGCAAATAATTAAATAGACTATATATCGTCTATTTTAGATGCAAACAAATAAATGGACTGACTATATATACAAAATTTAATGGACTATACATCGTCCATTTTTAAATTAAAAAAAAAAATAAATTGACTATAATTCGTTCATTTCGTATCTAAAAAATTAAATGGACTATATACGTCGTCTTCTTTTCATGCAAAGAATTTAATAAACTATACATCATCCATTTTTCATGCAAAAAATTTTTTTATGAAAAAAATATAACGGACTATACATCGTCTTTTTTCAATTTTTTATGAAAAAATTTTATCGACTATAAATCGTCCGATTCATGTGCAAATAATTAAATAGACTATATGTCGTCTATTTTAGATGCAAACAAATAAATGGACTGACTATATATACAAAATTTAATGGACTATACATCGACCATTTTTAAATTAAAAAAAAAATTAAATTGACTATAATTCGTCCATTTCGTATCTAAAAAATTAAATGGACTATATACATCGTCTTCTTTTCGTGCAAAGAATTTAATAAACTATACATCATCCATTTTTCATGCAAAAAATTTTTTTATGAAAAAAATATAATGGACTATACATCGTCTTTTTTTCAATTTTTATGAAAAAATTTAATGACTATAAATCGTCCGATTCATGTGCAAAAAATTATATAGACTATACATCGTCTATTTAAGATGCAAAAAATTAAATGGACTGACTATATATACAAAATTTAATAGACTATACATCGTCCATTTTTAAATTAAAAAAAAATTAAATTGACTATAATTCGTCCATTTCGTATGTAAAAACTTAAGTGGACTATATACGTCGTCTTCTTTTCGTGCAAAGAATTTAATAAACTATACATCATCCATTTTTCATGGAAAAAAATTTTTTATGAAAAAAATATAATGGACTATACATCGTCTTTTTTTCAATTTTTTATGAAAAAATTTTATCGACTATAAATCGTCCGATTCATGTGCAAATAATTAAATAGACTATATATCGTCTATTTTAGATGCAAACAAATAAATGGACTGACTATATATACAAAATTTAATAGACTATTCATCGTCCATTTTTAAATTAAAAAAAAAATTAAATTGACTATAATTCGTCCATATCGTTTCTAAAAAATTAAATGGACTATATACGTCGCCTTCTTTTCGTGCAAAGAATTTAATAAACTATACATCATCCATTTTTCATGCAAAAAATTTTTTTATGAAAAAAATATAATGGACTTTTTTTAAATTTTTTATGAAAAAATTTTATCGACTATAAATCGTCCGATTCATGTGCAAATAATTAAATAGACTATATATCGTCTATTTTAGATGCAAACAAATAAATGGACTGACTATATATACAAAATTTAATGGACTATACATCGTCCATTTTTAAATTTAAAAAAAAAATTAAATTGACTATAATTCGTCCATATCGTATCTAAAAATTAAATGGACTATATACGTCGTCTTCTTTTCGTGCAAAGAATTTAATAAACTATACATCATCCATTTTTCATGCAAAAAATTTTTTTATGAAAAAAATATAATGGACTATACATCGTCTTTTTTTCAATTTTTTATGAAAAAATTTAATGACTATAAATCGTCCGATTCATGTGCAAATAATTAAATAGACTATATATCGTCTATTTTAGATGCAAACAAATAAATGGACTGACTATATATACAAAATTTAATGGACTATACATCGTCCATTTTTAAATTAAAAAAAAAATTAAATTGACTATAATTCGTCCATTTCGTATGTAAAAACTTAAGTGGACTATATACGTCGTCTTCTTTCCGTGCAAAGAATTTAATAAACTATACATCATCCATTTTTCATGCAAAAAAATATTTTATGAAAAAAATATAATGGACTATACATCGTCTTTTTTTCAATTTTTTATGAAAAAATTTTATCGACTATAAATCGTCCGATTCATGTGCAAATAATTAAATAGACTATATATCGTCTATTTTAGATGCAAACAAATAAATGGACTGACTATATATACAAAATTTAATGGACTATACATCATCCATTTTTAAATTTAAAAAAAAATTAAATTGACTTTAATTCGTCCATATCGTATCTAAAAAATTAAATGGATTATATACGTCGTCTTCTTTTCGTGCAAAGAATTTAATAAACTATACATCATCCATTTTTCATGCAAAAAATTTTTTTATGAAAAAAATATAATGGACTATACATCGTCTTTTTTTCAATTTTTTATGAAAAAATTTTATCGACTATAAATCGTCCGATTCATGTGCAAATAATTAAATAGACTATATATCGTCTATTTTAGATGCAAACAAATAAATGGACTGACTATATATACAAAATTTAATGGACTATACAACGTCCATTTTTAAATAAAAAAAAAAAAATTAAATTGACTATAATTCGTCCATATCGTATCTAAAAAATTAAATGGACTATATACGTCGTCTTCTTTTCGTGCAAAGAATTTAATAAACTATACATCATCCATTTTTCATGCAAAAAATTTTTTTATGAAAAAAATATAATATATATACATCGTCTTTTTTTCAATTTTTTATGAAAAAATTTTATCGACTATAAATCGTCCGATTCATGTGCAAATAATTAAATAGACTATATATCGTCTATTTTAGATGCAAACAAATAAATGGACTGACTATATATACAAAATTTAATGGACTATACATCGTCCATTTTTAAATTAAAAAAAAAAATAAATTGACTATAATTCGTTCATTTCGTATCTAAAAAATTAAATGGACTATATACGTCGTCTTCTTTTCGTGCAAAGAATTTAATAAACTATACATCATCCATTTTTCATGCAAAAAATTTTTTTATGAAAAAAATATAACGGACTATACATCGTCTTTTTTCAATTTTTTATGAAAAAATTTTATCGACTATAAATCGTCCGATTCATGTGCAAATAATTAAATAGACTATATATCGTCTATTTTAGATGCAAACAAATAAATGGACTGACTATATATACAAAATTTAATGGACTATACATCGTCCATTTTTAAATTTAAAAAAAAAATTAAATTGACTATAATTCGTCCATATCGTATCTAAAAATTAAATGGACTATATACGTCGTCTTCTTTTCGTGCAAAGAATTTAATAAACTATACATCATCCATTTTTCATGCAAAAAATTTTTTTATGAAAAAAATATAATGGACTATACATCGTCTTTTTTTCAATTTTTTATGAAAAAATTTTATCGACTATAAATCGTCCGATTCATGTGCAAATAATTAAATAGACTATATATCGTCTATTTTAGATGCAAACAAATAAATGGACTGACTATATATACAAAATTTAATGGACTATACATCGTCCATTTTTAAATTAAAAAAAAAATTAAATTGACTATAATTCGTCCATTTCGTATGTAAAAACTTAAGTGGACTATATACGTCGTCTTCTTTTCGTGCAAAGAATTTAATAAACTATACATCATCCATTTTTCATGCAAAAAAATATTTTATGAAAAAAATATAATGGACTATACATCGTCTTTTTTTCAATTTTTTATGAAAAAATTTTATCGACTATAAATCGTCCGATTCATGTGCAAATAATTAAATAGACTATATATCGTCTATTTTAGATGCAAACAAATAAATGGACTGACTATATATACAAAATTTAATGGACTATACATCATCCATTTTTAAATTTAAAAAAAAAATTAAATTGACTATAATTCGTCCATATCGTATCTAAAAAATTAAATGGATTATATACGTCGTCTTCTTTTCGTGCAAAGAATTTAATAAACTATACATCATCCATTTTTCATGCAAAAAATTTTTTTATGAAAAAAATATAATGGACTATACATCGTCTTTTTTTCAATTTTTTATGAAAAAATTTTATCGACTATAAATCGTCCGATTCATGTGCAAATAATTAAATAGACTATATATCGTCTATTTTAGATGCAAACAAATAAATGGACTGACTATATATACAAAATTTAATGGACTATACAACGTCCATTTTTAAATAAAAAAAAAAAATTAAATTGACTATAATTCGTCCATATCGTATCTAAAAAATTAAATGGATTATATACGTCGTCTTCTTTTCGTGCAAAGAATTTAATAAACTATACATCATCCATTTTTCATGCAAAAAATTTTTTTATGAAAAAAATATAATGGACTATACATCGTCTTTTTTTCAATTTTTTATGAAAAAATTTTATCGACTATAAATCGTCCGATTCATGTGCAAATAATTAAATAGACTATATATCGTCTATTTTAGATGCAAACAAATAAATGGACTGACTATATATACAAAATTTAATGGACTATACAACGTCCATTTTTAAATAAAAAAAAAAAAATTAAATTGACTATAATTCGTCCATATCGTTTCTAAAAAATTAAATGGACTATATACGTCGCCTTCTTTTCGTGCAAAGAATTTAATAAAGTATACATCATCCATTTTTCATGCAAAAAATTTTTTTATGAAAAAAATATAATGGACTTTTTTTCAATTTTTTATGAAAAAATTTTATCGACTATAAATCGTCCGATTCATGTGCAACTAATTAAATAGACTATATATCGTCTATTTTAGATGCAAACAAATAAATGGACTGACTATATATACAAAATTTAATGGACTATACATCGTCCATTTTTAAATTTAAAAAAAAAATTAAATTGACTATAATTCGTCCATATCGTATCTAAAAATTAAATGGACTATATACGTCGTCTTCTTTTCGTGCAAAGAATTTAATAAACTATACATCATCCATTTTTCATGCAAAAAATTTTTTTATGAAAAAAATATAATGGACTATACATCGTCTTTTTTTCAATTTTTTATGAAAAAATTTAATGACTATAAATCGTCCGATTCATGTGCAAATAATTAAATAGACTATATATCGTCTATTTTAGATGCAAACAAATAAATGGACTGACTATATATACAAAATTTAATGGACTATACATCGTCCATTTTTAAATTAAAAAAAAAATTAAATTGACTATAATTCGTCCATTTCGTATGTAAAAACTTAAGTGGACTATATACGTCGTCTTCTTTTCGTGCAAAGAATTTAATAAACTATACATCATCCATTTTTCATGCAAAAAAATATTTTATGAAAAAAATATAATGGACTATACATCGTCTTTTTTTCAATTTTTTATGAAAAAATTTTATCGACTATAAATCGTCCGATTCATGTGCAAATAATTAAATAGACTATATATCGTCTATTTTAGATGCAAACAAATAAATGGACTGACTATATATACAAAATTTAATGGACTATACATCATCCATTTTTAAATTTAAAAAAAAAATTAAATTGACTATAATTCGTCCATATCGTATCTAAAAAATTAAATGGATTATATACGTCGTCTTCTTTTCGTGCAAAGAATTTAATAAACTATACATCATCCATTTTTCATGCAAAAAATTTTTTTATGAAAAAAATATAATGGACTATACATCGTCTTTTTTTCAATTTTTTATGAAAAAATTTTATCGACTATAAATCGTCCGATTCATGTGCAAATAATTAAATAGACTATATATCGTCTATTTTAGATGCAAACAAATAAATGGACTGACTATATATACAAAATTTAATGGACTATACAACGTCCATTTTTAAATAAAAAAAAAAAATTAAATTGACTATAATTCGTCCATATCGTTTCTAAAAAATTAAATGGACTATATACGTCGCCTTCTTTTCGTGCAAAGAATTTAATAAACTATACATCATCCATTTTTCATGCAAAAAATTTTTTTATGAAAAAAATATAATGGACTTTTTTTCAATTTTTTATGAAAAAATTTTATCGACTATAAATCGTCCGATTCATGTGCAAATAATTAAATAGACTATATATCGTCTATTTTAGATGCAAACAAATAAATGGACTGACTATATATACAAAATTTAATGGACTATACATCGTCCATTTTTAAATTTAAAAAAAAAATTAAATTGACTATAATTCGTCCATATCGTATCTAAAAATTAAATGGACTATATACGTCGTCTTCTTTTCGTGCAAAGAATTTAATAAACTATACATCATCCATTTTTCATGCAAAAAATTTTTTTATGAAAAAAATATAATGGACTATACATCGTCTTTTTTTCAATTTTTTATGAAAAAATTTAATGACTATAAATCGTCCGATTCATGTGCAAATAATTAAATAGACTATATATCGTCTATTTTAGATGCAAACAAATAAATGGACTGACTATATATACAAAATTTAATGGACTATACATCGTCCATTTTTAAATTAAAAAAAAAATTAAATTGACTATAATTCGTCCATTTCGTATGTAAAAACTTAAGTGGACTATATACGTCGTCTTCTTTTCGTGCAAAGAATTTAATAAACTATACATCATCCATTTTTCATGCAAAAAAATATTTTATGAAAAAAATATAATGGACTATACATCGTCTTTTTTTCAATTTTTTATGAAAAAATTTTATCGACTATAAATCGTCCGATTCATGTGCAAATAATTAAATAGACTATATATCGTCTATTTTAGATGCAAACAAATAAATGGACTGACTATATATACAAAATTTAATGGACTATACATCATCCATTTTTAAATTTAAAAAAAAAATTAAATTGACTATAATTCGTCCATATCGTATCTAAAAAATTAAATGGATTATATACGTCGTCTTCTTTTCGTGCAAAGAATTTAATAAACTATACATCATCCATTTTTCATGCAAAAAATTTTTTTATGAAAAAAATATAATGGACTATACATCGTCTTTTTTTCAATTTTTTATGAAAAAATTTTATCGACTATAAATCGTCCGATTCATGTGCAAATAATTAAATAGACTATATATCGTCTATTTTAGATGCAAACAAATAAATGGACTGACTATATATACAAAATTTAATGGACTATACAACGTCCATTTTTAAATAAAAAAAAAAAAATTAAATTGACTATAATTCGTCCATATCGTATCTAAAAAATTAAATGGACTATATACGTCGTCTTCTTTTCGTGCAAAGAATTTAATAAACTATACATCATCCATTTTTCATGCAAAAAATTTTTTTATGAAAAAAATATAATATATATACATCGTCTTTTTTTCAATTTTTTATGAAAAAATTTTATCGACTATAAATCGTCCGATTCATGTGCAAATAATTAAATAGACTATATATCGTCTATTTTAGATGCAAACAAATAAATGGACTGACTATATATACAAAATTTAATGGACTATACATCGTCCATTTTTAAATTAAAAAAAAAAATAAATTGACTATAATTCGTTCATTTCGTATCTAAAAAATTAAATGGACTATATACGTCGTCTTCTTTTCGTGCAAAGAATTTAATAAACTATACATCATCCATTTTTCATGCAAAAAATTTTTTTATGAAAAAAATATAACGGACTATACATCGTCTTTTTTCAATTTTTTATGAAAAAATTTTATCGACTATAAATCGTCCGATTCATGTGCAAATAATTAAATAGACTATATATCGTCTATTTTAGATGCAAACAAATAAATGGACTGACTATATATACAAAATTTAATGGACTATACATCGTCCATTTTTAAATTTAAAAAAAAAATTAAATTGACTATAATTCGTCCATATCGTATCTAAAAATTAAATGGACTATATACGTCGTCTTCTTTTCGTGCAAAGAATTTAATAAACTATACATCATCCATTTTTCATGCAAAAAATTTTTTTATGAAAAAAATATAATGGACTATACATCGTCTTTTTTTCAATTTTTTATGAAAAAATTTAATGACTATAAATCGTCCGATTCATGTGCAAATAATTAAATAGACTATATATCGTCTATTTTAGATGCAAACAAATAAATGGACTGACTATATATACAAAATTTAATGGACTATACATCGTCCATTTTTAAATTAAAAAAAAAATTAAATTGACTATAATTCGTCCATTTCGTATGTAAAAACTTAAGTGGACTATATACGTCGTCTTCTTTTCGTGCAAAGAATTTAATAAACTATACATCATCCATTTTTCATGCAAAAAAATATTTTATGAAAAAAATATAATGGACTATACATCGTCTTTTTTTCAATTTTTTATGAAAAAATTTTATCGACTATAAATCGTCCGATTCATGTGCAAATAATTAAATAGACTATATATCGTCTATTTTAGATGCAAACAAATAAATGGACTGACTATATATACAAAATTTAATGGACTATACATCATCCATTTTTAAATTTAAAAAAAAAATTAAATTGACTATAATTCGTCCATATCGTATCTAAAAAATTAAATGGATTATATACGTCGTCTTCTTTTCGTGCAAAGAATTTAATAAACTATACATCATCCATTTTTCATGCAAAAAATTTTTTTATGAAAAAAATATAATGGACTATACATCGTCTTTTTTTCAATTTTTTATGAAAAAATTTTATCGACTATAAATCGTCCGATTCATGTGCAAATAATTAAATAGACTATATATCGTCTATTTTAGATGCAAACAAATAAATGGACTGACTATATATACAAAATTTAATGGACTATACAACGTCCATTTTTAAATAAAAAAAAAAAAATTAAATTGACTATAATTCGTCCATATCGTATCTAAAAAATTAAATGGATTATATACGTCGTCTTCTTTTCGTGCAAAGAATTTAATAAACTATACATCATCCATTTTTCATGCAAAAAATTTTTTTATGAAAAAAATATAATGGACTATACATCGTCTTTTTTTCAATTTTTTATGAAAAAATTTTATCGACTATAAATCGTCCGATTCATGTGCAAATAATTAAATAGACTATATATCGTCTATTTTAGATGCAAACAAATAAATGGACTGACTATATATACAAAATTTAATGGACTATACAACGTCCATTTTTAAATAAAAAAAAAAAATTAAATTGACTATAATTCGTCCATATCGTTTCTAAAAAATTAAATGGACTATATACGTCGCCTTCTTTTCGTGCAAAGAATTTAATAAACTATACATCATCCATTTTTCATGCAAAAAATTTTTTTATGAAAAAAATATAATGGACTTTTTTTCAATTTTTTATGAAAAAATTTTATCGACTATAAATCGTCCGATTCATGTGCAAATAATTAAATAGACTATATATCGTCTATTTTAGATGCAAACAAATAAATGGACTGACTATATATACAAAATTTAATGGACTATACATCGTCCATTTTTAAATTAAAAAAAAAATAAATTGACTATAATTCGTCCATTTCGTATCTAAAAAATTAAGTGGACTATATACGTCGTCTTCTTTTCGTGCAAAGAATTTAATAAACTATACATCATCCATTTTTCATGCAAAAAATTTTTTTATGAAAAAAATATAATGGACTATACATCGTCTTTTTCTCAATTTTTTATGAAAAAAATTTATCGACTATAAATCGTCCGATTCATGTGCAAAAAATTATATAGACTATACATCGTCTATTTAAGATGCAAAAAATTAAATGGACTGACTATATATACAAAATTTAATAGACTATACATCGTCCATTTTTAAATTAAAAAAAAAAATTAAATTGACTATAATTCGTCCATTTCGTATGTAAAAACTTAAGTGGACTATATACGTCGTCTTCTTTTCGTGCAAAGAATTTAATAAACTATACATCATCCATTTTTCATGCAAAAAATTTTTTTATGAAAAAAATATAATGGACTATACATCGTCTTTTTTTCAATTTTTTATGAAAAAATTTTATCGACTTTAAATCGTCCGATTCATGTGCAAATAATTAAATAGACTATATATCGTCTATTTTAGATGCAAACAAATAAATGGACTGACTATATATACAAAATTTAATGGACTATACATCGTCCATTTTTAAATTTAAAAAAAAAATTAAATTGACTATAATTCGTCCATTTCGTATCTAAAAAATTAAATGGACTATATACGTCGTCTTCTTTTCGTGCAAAGAATTTAATAAACTATACATCATCCATTTTTCAGGCAAACAATTTTTTTATGAAAAAAATATAATGGACTATACATCGTCTTTTTTTCAATTTTTTATGAAAAAATTTTATCGACTATAAATCGTCCGATTCATGTGCAATCAATTAAATAGACTATATAATGGACTATACATCGTCCATTTTTAAATTAAAAAAAAAAATTAAATTGACTATAATTCGTCCATATCGTATCTAAAAAATTAAATGGACTATATACGTCGCCTTCTTTTCGTGCAAAGAATTTAATAAACTATACATCATCCATTTTTCATGCAAAAAATTTTTTTATGAAAAAAATATAATGGACTATACATCGTCTTTTTTTAAATTTTTTATGAAAAAATTTTATCGACTATAAATCGTCCGATTCATGTGCAAATAATTAAATAGACTATATATCGTCTATTTTAGATGCAAACAAATAAATGGACTGACTATATATAAAAAATTTAATAGAATATACATCGACCATTTTTAAGTTTAAAAAAAAAATTAAATTGACTATAATTCGTCCATTTCGTATCTAAAAAATTAAATGGACTATATACGTCGTCTTTTTTTCGTGCAAAGAATTTAATAAACTATACATCATCCATTTTTCATGCAAAAAATTTTTTTATGAAAAAAATATAATGGACTATACATCGTCTTTTTTTTAATTTTTTATGAAAAAATTTAATGACTATAAATCGTCCGATTCATGTGCAAAAAATTATATAGACTATACATCGTCTATTTAAGATGCAAAAAATTAAATGGACTGACTATATATACAAAATTTAATAGACTATACATCGTCCATTTTTAAATTTAAAAAAAAAATTAAATTGACTATAATTCGTCCATTTCGTATGTAAAAACTTAAGTGGACTATATACGTCGACTTCTTTTCGTGCAAAGAATTTAATAAACTATACATCATCCATTTTTCATGGAAAAAAATTTTTTATGAAAAAAATATAATGGACTATACATCGTCTTTTTTTCAATTTTTTATGAAAAAATTTTATCGACTATAAATCGTCCGATTCATGTGCAAATAATTAAATAGACTATATATCGTCTATTTTAGATGCAAACAAATAAATGGACTGACTATATATACAAAATTTAATGGACTATACATCGTCCATTTTTAAATTTAAAAAAAAAATTAAATTGACTATAATTCGTCCATTTCGTATCTAAAAAATTAAATGGACTATATACGTCGTCTTCTTTTCGTGCAAAGAATTTAATAAACTATACATCATCCATTTTTCATGCAAAAAATTTTTTTATGAAAAAAATATAATGGACTATACATCGTCTTTTTTTCAATTTTTTATGAAAAAATTTTATCGACTATAAATCGTCCGATTCATGTGCAAAAAATTATATAGACTATACATCGTCTATTTAAGATGCAAAAAATTAAATGGACTGACTATATATACAAAATTTAATAGACTATACATCGTCCATTTTTAAATTTTAAAAAAAATTAAATTGACTATAATTCGTCCATTTCGTATGTAAAAACTTAAGTGGACTATATACGTCGTCTTCCTTTCGTGCAAAGAATTTAATAAACTATACATCATCCATTTTTCATGGAAAAAAATTTTTTATGAAAAAAATATAATGGACTATACATCGTCTTTTTTTCAATTTTTTATGAAAAAATTTTATCGACTATAAATCGTCCGATTCATGTGCAAATAATTAAATAGACTATATATCGTCTATTTTAGATGCAAACAAATAAATGGACTGACTATATATACAAAATTTAATGGACTATACATCGTCCATTTTTAAATTTAAAAAAAAAAATTAAATTGACTATAATTCGTCCATTACGTATGTAAAAACTTAAGTGGACTATATACGTCGTCTTCTTTTCGTGCAAAGAATTTAATAAACTATACATCATCCATTTTTCATGCAAAAAAATATTTTATGAAAAAAATATAATGGACTATACATCATCCATTTTTCATGGAAAAAAATTTTTTATGAAAAAAATATAATGGACTATACATCGTCTTTTTTTCAATTTTTTATGAAAAAATTTAATGACTATAAATCGTCCGATTCATGTGCAAATAATTAAATAGACTATATATCGTCTATGTTAGATGCAAACAAATAAATGGACTGACTATATATACAAAATTTAATGGACTATACATCGCCCATTTTTAAATTAAAAAAAAAATTAAATTGACTATAATTCGTCCATATCGTATCTAAAAAATTAAATGGACTATATACGTCGTCTTCTTTTCGTGCAAAGAATTTAATAAACTATACATCATCCATTTTTCATGCAAAAAATTTTTTTATGAAAAAAATATAATGGACTATACATCGTCTTTTTTTCAATTTTTTATGAAAAAATTTTATCGACTATAAATCGTCCGATGCATGTGCAAATAATTAAATAGACTATATATCGTCTATTTTAGATGCAAACAAATAAATGGACTGACTATATATACAAAATTTAATGGACTATACATCGTCCATTTTTAAATTTAAAAAAAAATTAAATTGACTATAATTCGTCCATTTCGTATCTAAAAAATTAAATGGACTATATACGTCGTCTTCTTTTCGTGCAAAGAATTTAATAAACTATACATCATCCATTTTTCATGCAAAAAATTTTTTTATGAAAAAAATATAATGGACTATACATCGTCTTTTTTTCAATTTTTTATGAAAAAATTTTATCGACTATAAATCGTCCGATTCATGTGCAAACAATTAAATAGACTATATAATGGACTATACATCGTCCATTTTTAAATTTAAAAAAAAAATTAAATTGACTATAATTCGTCCATATCGTATCTAAAAAATTAAATGGACTATATACGTCGCCTTCTTTTCGTGCAAAGAATTTAATAAACTATACATCATCCATTTTTCATGCAAAAAATTATTTTATGTAAAAAATATAATGGAATTATACATCGTCTTTTTTTTCAATTTTTTATGAAAAAATTTTATCGACTATAAATCGTCCGATTCATGTGCAAATAATTAAATAGACTATATATCGTCTATTTTAGATGCAAACAAATAAATGGACTGACTATATATACAAAATTTAATAGACTATACATCGTCCATTTTTAAATTTAAAAAAAAAATTAAATTGACTATAATTCGTCCATTTCGTATGTAAAAACTTAAGTGGACTATATACGTCGACTTCTTTTCGTGCAAAGAATTTAATAAACTATACATCATCCATTTTTCATGGAAAAAAATTTTTTATGAAAAAAATATAATGGACTATACATCGTCTTTTTTTCAATTTTTTATGAAAAAATTTTATCGACTATAAATCGTCCGATTCATGTGCAAATAATTAAATAGACTATATATCGTCTATTTTAGATGCAAACAAATAAATGGACTGACTATATATACAAAATTTAATGGACTATACATCGTCCATTTTTAAATTTAAAAAAAAAATTAAATTGACTATAATTCGTCCATTTCGTATCTAAAAAATTAAATGGACTATATACGTCGTCTTCTTTTCGTGCAAAGAATTTAATAAACTATACATCATCCATTTTTCATGCAAAAAATTTTTTTATGAAAAAAATATAATGGACTATACATCGTCTTTTTTTCAATTTTTTATGAAAAAATTTTATCGACTATAAATCGTCCGATTCATGTGCAAAAAATTATATAGACTATACATCGTCTATTTAAGATGCAAAAAATTAAATGGACTGACTATATATACAAAATTTAATAGACTATACATCGTCCATTTTTAAATTTTAAAAAAAATTAAATTGACTATAATTCGTCCATTTCGTATGTAAAAACTTAAGTGGACTATATACGTCGTCTTCCTTTCGTGCAAAGAATTTAATAAACTATACATCATCCATTTTTCATGGAAAAAAATTTTTTATGAAAAAAATATAATGGACTATACATCGTCTTTTTTTCAATTTTTTATGAAAAAATTTTATCGACTATAAATCGTCCGATTCATGTGCAAATAATTAAATAGACTATATATCGTCTATTTTAGATGCAAACAAATAAATGGACTGACTATATATACAAAATTTAATGGACTATACATCGTCCATTTTTAAATTTAAAAAAAAAAATTAAATTGACTATAATTCGTCCATTACGTATGTAAAAACTTAAGTGGACTATATACGTCGTCTTCTTTTCGTGCAAAGAATTTAATAAACTATACATCATCCATTTTTCATGCAAAAAAATATTTTATGAAAAAAATATAATGGACTATACATCATCCATTTTTCATGGAAAAAAATTTTTTATGAAAAAAATATAATGGACTATACATCGTCTTTTTTTCAATTTTTTATGAAAAAATTTAATGACTATAAATCGTCCGATTCATGTGCAAATAATTAAATAGACTATATATCGTCTATTTTAGATGCAAACAAATAAATGGACTGACTATATATACAAAATTTAATGGACTATACATCGCCCATTTTTAAATTAAAAAAAAAATTAAATTGACTATAATTCGTCCATATCGTATCTAAAAAATTAAATGGACTATATACGTCGTCTTCTTTTCGTGCAAAGAATTTAATAAACTATACATCATCCATTTTTCATGCAAAAAATTTTTTTATGAAAAAAATATAATGGACTATACATCGTCTTTTTTTCAATTTTTTATGAAAAAATTTTATCGACTATAAATCGTCCGATTCATGTGCAAATAATTAAATAGACTATATATCGTCTATTTTAGATGCAAACAAATAAATGGACTGACTATATATACAAAATTTAATGGACTATACATCGTCCATTTTTAAATTTAAAAAAAAATTAAATTGACTATAATTCGTCCATTTCGTATCTAAAAAATTAAATGGACTATATACGTCGTCTTCTTTTCGTGCAAAGAATTTAATAAACTATACATCATCCATTTTTCATGCAAAAAATTTTTTTATGAAAAAAATATAATGGACTATACATCGTCTTTTTTTCAATTTTTTATGAAAAAATTTTATCGACTATAAATCGTCCGATTCATGTGCAAACAATTAAATAGACTATATAATGGACTATACATCGTCCATTTTTAAATTTAAAAAAAAAATTAAATTGACTATAATTCGTCCATATCGTATCTAAAAAATTAAATGGACTATATACGTCGCCTTCTTTTCGTGCAAAGAATTTAATAAACTATACATCATCCATTTTTCATGCAAAAAATTATTTTATGTAAAAAATATAATGGAATTATACATCGTCTTTTTTTTCAATTTTTTATGAAAAAATTTTATCGACTATAAATCGTCCGATTCATGTGCAAATAATTAAATAGACTATATATCGTCTATTTTAGATGCAAACAAATAAATGGACTGACTATATATACAAAATTTAATGGACTATACATCGTCCATTTTTAAATTAAAAAAAAAATAAATTGACTATAATTCGTCCATTTCGTATCTAAAAAATTAAGTGGACTATATACGTCGTCTTCTTTTCGTGCAAAGAATTTAATAAACTATACATCATCCATTTTTCATGCAAAAAATTTTTTTATGAAAAAAATATAATGGACTATACATCGTCTTTTTCTCAATTTTTTATGAAAAAAATTTATCGACTATAAATCGTCCGATTCATGTGCAAAAAATTATATAGACTATACATCGTCTATTTAAGATGCAAAAAATTAAATGGACTGACTATATATACAAAATTTAATAGACTATACATCGTCCATTTTTAAATTAAAAAAAAAAAATTAAATTGACTATAATTCGTCCATTTCGTATGTAAAAACTTTAGTGGACTATATACGTCGTCTTCTTTTCGTGCAAAGAATTTAATAAACTATACATCATCCATTTTTCATGCAAAAAATTTTTTTATGAAAAAAATATAATGGACTATACATCGTCTTTTTTTCAATTTTTTATGAAAAAATTTTATCGACTATAAATCGTCCGATTCATGTGCAAACAATTAAATAGACTATATAATGGACTATACATCGTCCATTTTTAAATTTAAAAAAAAAATTAAATTGACTATAATTCGTCCATATCGTATCTAAAAAATTAAATGGACTATATACGTCGCCTTCTTTTCGTGCAAAGAATTTAATAAACTATACATCATCCATTTTTCATGCAAAAATTTTTTTTATGTAAAAAATATAATGGACTATACATCGTCTTTTTTTTCAATTTTTTATGAAAAAATTTTATCGACTATAAACCGTCCGATTCATGTGCAAATAATTAAATAGACTATATATCGTCTATTTTAGATGCAAACAAATAAATGGACTGACTATATATACAAAATTTAATGGACTATACATCGTCCATTTTTAAATTAAAAAAAAAATAAATTGACTATAATTCGTCCATTTCGTATCTAAAAAATTAAGTGGACTATATACGTCGTCTTCTTTTCGTGCAAAGAATTTAATAAACTATACATCATCCATTTTTCATGCAAAAAATTTTTTTATGAAAAAAATATAATGGACTATACATCGTCTTTTTCTCAATTTTTTATGAAAAAAATTTATCGACTATAAATCGTCCGATTCATGTGCAAAAAATTATATAGACTATACATCGTCTATTTAAGATGCAAAAAATTAAATGGACTGACTATATATACAAAATTTAATAGACTATACATCGTCCATTTTTAAATTAAAAAAAAATTAAATTGACTATAATTCGTCCATTTCGTATGTAAAAACTTTAGTGGACTATATACGTCGTCTTCTATTTTAGATGCAAACAAATAAATGGACTGACTATATATACAAAATTTAATGGACTATACATCGTCTTTTTTTTCAATTTTTTATGAAAAAATTTTATCGACTATAAATCGTCCGATTCATGTGCAAATAATTAAATAGACTATATATCGTCTATTTTAGATGCAAACAAATAAATGGACTGACTATATATACAAAATTTAATGGACTATACATCGTCCATTTTTAAATTAAAAAAAAATTAAATTGACTATAATTCGTCCATTTCGTATCTAAAAAATTAAATGGACTATATACGTCGTCTTCTTTTCGTGCAAAGAATTTAATAAACTATACATCATCCATTTTTCATGCAAAAAAATTTTTTATGAAAAAAATATAATGGACTATACATCGTCTTTTTTTCAATTTTTTATGAAAAAATTTTATCGACTATAAATCGTCCGATTCATGTGCAAATAATTAAATAGACTATATATCGTCTATTTTAGATGCAAACAAATAAATGGACTGACTATATATACAAAATTTAATGGACTATACATCGTCCATTTTTAAATTAAAAAAAAAAATTAAATTGACTATAATTCGTCCATTTCGTATCTAAAAAATTAAATGGACTATATACGTCGTCTTCTTTTCGTGCAAAGAATTTAATAAACTATACATCATCCATTTTTCATGCAAAAAATTTTTTTATGAAAAAAATATAATGGACTATACATCGTCTTTTTTTAAATTTTTTATGAAAAAATTTTATCGACTATAAATCGTCCGATTCATGTGCAAAAAATTATATAGACTATACATCGTCTATTTAAGATGCAAAAAATTAAATGGACTGACTATATATACAAAATTTAATAGACTATACATCGTCCATTTTTAAATTTAAAAAAAAAAAAATTTGATTTACTATAATTCGTCCATTTCGTATGTAAAAACTTAAGTGGACTATATACATCGTCTTCTTTTCGTGCAAAGAATTTAATAAACTAAACATCATCCATTTTTCATGCAAAAAAATTTTTTATGAAAAAAATATAATGGACTTATACATCGTCTTTTTTTCAATTTTTTATGAAAAAATTTTATCGACTATAAATCGTCCGATTCATGTGCAAATAATTAAATAGACTATATATCGTATATTTTAGATGCAAACAAATAAATGGACTGACTATATATACAAAATTTAATGGACTATACATCGTCCATTTTCAAATTTAAAAAAAAAATTAAATTGACTATAATTCGTCCATATCGTATTTACAAAATTAAGTGGACTATATACGTCGTCTTCTTTTCGTGCAAAGAGTTTAATTAACTATACATCATCCATTTTTCATGCAAAAAATTTTTTTATGAAAAAAATATAATGGACTATACATCGTCTTTTTTTAAATTTTTTATGAAAAAAATTTATCGACTATAAATCGTCCGATTCATGTGCAAAAAATTATATAGACTATACATCGTCTATTTTAGATGCAAACAAATAAATGGACTGACTATATATACAAAATTTAATAGACTATTCATCGTCCATTTTTAAATTTAAAAAAAAAAATTAAATTGACTATAATTCGTCCATTTCGTATCTAAAAAATTAAATGGACTATATACGTCGTCTTCTTTTCGTGCAAAGAATTTAATAAACTATACATCGTCTTTTTTTAAATTTTTTATGAAAAAATTTTATCGACTGTAAATCGTCCGATTCATGTGCAAAAAATTATATAGACTATACATCGTCTATTTAAGATGCAAAAAATTAAATGGACTGACTATATATACAAAATTTAATAGACTATACATGGTCCATTTTTAAATTTAAAAAAAAATTAAATTGACTATAATTCGTCCAGTTCGTATGTAAAAACTTAAGTGGACTATATACGTCGTCTTCTTTTCGTGCAAAGAATTTAATAAACTATACATCATCCATTTTTCATGCAAAAAAATTTTTTATGAAAAAAATATAATGGACTATACATCGTCTTTTTTTCAATTTTTTATGAAAAAATTTTATCGACTATAAATCGTCCGATTCATGTGCAAATAATTAAATAGACTATATATCGTCTATTTTAGATTCAAACAAATAAATGGACTGACTATATATACAAAATTTAATGGACTATACATCGTCCATTTTTAAATTAAAAAAAAAAAATTAAATTGACTATAATTCGTCCATTTCGTATCTATAAAATTAAATGGACTATATACGTCGTCTTCTTTTCGTGCAAAGAATTTAATAAACTATACATCATCCATTTTTCATGCAAAAAATTTTTTTATGAAAAAAATATAATGGACTATACATCGTCTTTTTTTAAATTTTTTATGAAAAAATTTTATCGACTATAAATCGTCCGATTCATGTGCAAAAAATTATATAGACTATACATCGTCTATTTAAGATGCAAAAAATTAAATGGACTGACTATATCTACAAAATTTAATAGACTATACATCGTCCATTTTTAAATTTTAAAAAAAATTAAATTGACTATACCTCGTCCATTTCGTATGTAAAAACTTAAGTGGACTATATACGTCGTCTTCTTTTCGTGCAAAGAATTTAATAAACTATACATCATCCATTTTTCATGGAAAAAAATTTTTTATGAAAAAAATATAATGGACTATATATACATCGTCTTTTTTTCAATTTTTTTATGAAAAAATTTTATCGACTATAAATCGTCCGATTCATGTGCAAATAATTAAATAGACTATATATCGTCTATTTTAGATTCAAACAAATAAATGGACTGACTATATATACAAAATTTAATGGACTATACATCGTCCATTTTTAAATTTAAAAAAAAAATTAAATTGACTATAATTCGTCCATATCGTATCTAAAAAATTAAGAAGACTATATACGTCGTCTTCTTTTCGTGCAAAGAGTTTAATAAACTACACATCATAAGTTTTTCATGGAAAAAATTTTTTTATGAAAAAAATATGATGGACTATACATCGTCTTTTTTTAAATTTAATCTATTTAAGATGCAAAAAATTAAATGGACTGACTATATATACAAAATTTAATAGACTATACATCGTCCATTTTTAAATTTATAAAAAAATTAAACTGACTATAATTCGTCCATTTCGTATCTAAAAAATTAAATGGACTCTATACGTCGTCTTCTTTTCGTGCAAAGAATTTAATAAACTATACATCATCCATTTTTCATGCAAAAAATTTTTTTATGAAAAAAATATAATGGACTATACATCGTCTTTTTTTAAATTTTTTATGAAAAAATTTTATCGACTATAAATCGTCCGATTCATGTGCAAAAAATTATATAGACTATACATCGTCTAGTTTAGATGCAAACAAATAAATGGACTGACTATATATACAAAATTTAATGGACTATACATCGTCCATTTTTAAATTTAAAAAAAAAATTAAATTGACTATAATTCGTCAATTTCGTATGTAAAAACTTAAGTGGACTATATACGTCGTCTTCTTTTCGTGCAAAGAGTTTAATAAACTATACATCATCCATTTTTCATGCAAAAAATTTTTTTATGAAAAAAATATAATGGACTATACATCGTCTTTTTTTCAATTTTTTATGAAAAAATTTTATCGACTATAAATCGTCCGATTCATGTGCAAACAATTATATAGACTATACATCGTCTATTTAAGATGCAAAAAATTAAATGGACTGACTATATATACAAAATTTAATAAACTATACATCGTCCATTTTTAAATTTAAAAAAAAATTAAATTTACTATAATTCGTCCATTTCGTATGTAAAAACTCAAGTGGACTATATACGTCGTCTTCTTTTCGTGCAAAGAATTTAATAAACTATACATCATCCATTTTTCATGCAAAAAAATTTTTTATGAAAAAAATATAATGGACTATACAACGTCTTTTTTTCAATTTTTTATGAAAAAATTTTATCGACTATAAATCGTCCGATTCATGTGCAAATAATTAAATAGACTATATATCGTCTATTTTAGATGCAAACAAATAAATGGACTGACTATATATACAAAATTTAATGGACTATACATCGTCCATTTTTAAATTTAAAAAAAAAATTAAATTGACTATAATTCGTCCATATCGTATCTAAAAAATTAAGTGGACTATATACGTCGTCTTCTTTTCGCGCAAAGAATTTAATAAACTATACATCGTCTTTTTTTAAATTTTTTATGAAAAAATTTTATCGACTATAAATCGTCCGATTCATGTGCAAAAAATTATAGAGACTATACATCGTCTATTTAAGATGCAAAAAATTAAATGGACTGACTATATATACAAAATTTAATAGACTATATATACATCGTCCATTTTTAAATTTAAAAAAAAATTAAATTGACTATAATTCGTCCATTTCGTATGTAAAAACTTAAGTGGACTATATACGTCGTCTTCTTTTCGTGCAAAGAGTTTAATAAACTATACATCATCTATTTTTCATGCAAAAAATTTTTTTATGATATACATCGTCTTTTTTTAAATTTTTTTATGAAAAAATTTTATCGACTATAAATCGTCCGATTCATGTGCAAAAAATTATATAGACTATACATCGTCTATTTAAGATGCAAAAAATTAAATGGACTGACTATATATACAAAATTTAATAGACTATTCATCGTCCATTTTTAAATTTAAAAAAAAATTAAATTGACTATAATTCGTCCATATCGTATCTAAAAAATTAAATGGACTATATACGTCGTCTTCTTTTCGTGCAAAGAATTTAATAAACTATACATCATCCATTTTTCATGCAAAAAATTTTTTTATGAAAAAAATATAATGGACTATACATCGTCTTTTTTTCAATTGTTTATGAAAAAATTTTATCGACTATAAATCGTCCGATTCATGTGCAAATAATTAAATAGACTATATATCGTCTATTTTAGATGCAAACAAATAAATGGACTGACTATATATACAAAATTTAATGGACTATACATCGTCCATTTTTAAATTTAAAAAAAAATTAAATTGACTATAATTCGTCCATATCGTATCTAAAAAATTAAATGGACTATATACGTCGTCTTCTTTTCGTGCAAAGAATTTAATAAACTATACATCATCCATTTTTCATGCAAAAAATTTTTTATGAAAAAAATTTAATGGACTATACATCGTCTTTTTTTCAATTTTTTATGAAAAAATTTTATCGACTATAAATCGTCCGATTCATGTGCAAATAATTAAATAGACTATATATCGTCTATTTTAGATGCAAACAAATAAATGGACTGACTATGTATACAAAATTTAATGGACTATTCATCGTCCATTTTTAAATTAAAAAAAAAAATAAATTGACTATAATTCGTCCATTTCGTATCTAAAAAATTAAATGGACTATATACGTCTTCTTTTTTTCGTGCAAAGAATTTAACAAACTATACATCATCCATTTTTCATGCAAAAAATTTTTTATGAAAAAAATATAATGGACTATACATCGTCTTTTTTTCAATTTTTTATGAAAAAAATTTATCGACTATAAATCGTCCAATTCATGTGCAAAAAATTATATAGACTATACATCGTCTATTTAAGATGCAAAAAATTAAATGGACTGACTATATATACAAAATTTAATAGACTATACATCGTCCATTTTTAAATTTAAAAAAAAAAATTAGATTTACTATAATTCGTCCATTTCGTATGTAAAAACTTAAGTGGACTATATACGTCGTCTTCTTTTCTTGCAAAGAATTTAATAAACTATACATCATCCATTTTTCATGCAAAAAAATTTTTTATGAAAAAAATATAATGGACTATACATCGTCTTTTTTTAAATTTTTTATGAAAAAATTTTATCGACTATAAATCGTCCGATTCATGTGCAAATAATTAAATAGACTATATATCGTCTATTTTAGATGCAAACAAATAAATGGACTGACTATATATACAAAATTTAATGGACTATACATCGTCCATTTTTAAATTAAAAAAAAAATTAAATTGACTATAATTCGTCCATTTCGTATCTAAAAAATTAAATGGACTATATACGTCGTATTCTTTTCGTGCAAAGAATTTAATAAACTATACATCATCCATTTTTCATGCAAAAAATTATTTATGAAAAAAATATAATGGACTATACTCGTCTTTTTTTAAATTTTTTATGAAAAAATTTTATCGACTATAAATCGTCCGATTCATGTGCAAAAAAATTATATAGACTATACATCGTCTATTTAAGATGCAAAAAATTAAATGGACTGACTATATATACAAAATTTAATAGACTATACATCGTCCATTTTTAAATTAAAAAAAAATTAAATTGACTATAATTCGTCCATATCGTATCTAAAAAATTAAGTGGACTATATACGTAGTCTTCTTTTCGTGCAAAGAATTTAATAAACTATACATCATCCATTTTTCATGCAAAAAATTTTTTTATGAAAAAAATATAATGGACTATACGTCGTCTTTTTTTCAATTTTTTATGAAAAAATTTTATCGACTATAAATCGTCCGATTCATGTGCAAATAATTAAATAGACTATATATCGTCTATTTTAGATGCAAACAAATAAATGGACTGGCTATATATACAAAATTTAATGGACTATACATCGTCCATTTTTAAATTAAAAAAAAAATTAAATTGACTATAATTCGTCCATTTCGTATCTAAAAAATTAAATGGACTATATACGTCGTCTTCTTTTCGTGCAAAGAATTTAATAAACTATACATCATCCATTTTTCATGCAAAAAATTTTTTATGAAAAAATTTTATCGACTATAAATCGTCCGATTCATGTGCAAATAATTAAATAGACTATATATCGTCTATTTTAGATGCAAACAAATCAATGGACTGACTATATATACAAAATATAATGGACTATACATCGTCCATTTTTAAATTTAAAAAAAAATTAAATTGACTATAATTCGTCCATTTCGTATCTAAAAAATTAAATGGACTATATACGTCGTCTTCTTTTCGTGCAAAGAATTTAATAAACTATACATCATCCATTTTTCATGCAAAAAATTTTTTTATGAAAAAAATATAATGGATATACATCGTCTTTTTTTCAATTTTTTATGAAAAAATTTTATCGACTATAAATCGTCCGATTCATGTGCAAATAATTAAATAGACTATATATCGTCTATTTTAGATGCAAACAAATAAATGGACTGACTATATATACAAAATTTAATGGACTATACATCGTCCATTTTTAAATTTAAAAAAAAATTAAATTGACTATAATTCGTCCATATCGTATCCAAAAAAATTAAGTGGACTATATACGTCGTCTTCTTTTCGTGCAAAGAATTTAATAAACTATACATCGTCTTTTTTTCAATTTTTTATGAAAAAATTTTATCGACTATAAATCGTCCGATTCATGTGCAAATAATTAAATAGACTATATATCGTCTATTTTAGATGCAAACAAATAAATGGACTGACTATATATACAAAATTTAATGGACTATACATCGTCCATTTTTAAATTAAAAAAAAAAATTAAATTGACTATAATTCGTCCATTTCGTATCTAAAAAATTAAATGGACTATATACGTCGTCTTCTTTTCGTGCAAAGAATTTAATAAACTATACATCATCCATTTTTTATGCAAAAAATTTTTTTATGAAAAAAATATAATGGACTATACATCGTCTTTTTTTCAATTTTTTATGAAAAAATTTTATGGACTATAAATCGTCCGATTCATGTGCAAATAATTAAATAGACTATATATCGTCTATTTTAGATGCAAACAAATAAATGGACTGACTATATATACAAAATTTAATGGACTATACATCGTCCATTTTTAAATTTAAAAAAAAATTAAATTGACTATAATTCGTCCATATCGTATCTAAAAAATTAAATGGACTATATACGTCGTCTTCTTTTCGTGCAAAGAATTTAATAAACTATACATCATCCATTTTTCATGCAAAAAATTTTTTTATGAAAAAAATATAATGGACTATACATCGTCTTTTTTTCAATTTTTTATGAAAAAATTTTATCGACTATAAATCGTCCGATTCATGTGCAAATAATTAAATAGACTATATATCGTCTATTTTAGATGCAAACAAATAAATGGACTGACTATATATACAAAATTTAATGGACTATACATCGTCCATTTTTAAATTAAAAAAAAAATTAAATTGACTATAATTCGTCCATATCGTATCTAAAAAATTAAATGGACTATATACGTCGTCTTCTTTTCGTGCAAAGAATTTAATAAACTATACATCATCCATTTTTCATGCAAAAAATTTTTTTATGAAAAAAATATAATGGACTATACATCGTCTTTTTTTCAATTTTTTATGAAAAAATTTTATCGACTATAAATCGTCCGATTCATGTGCAAATAATTAAATAGACTATATATCGTCTATTTTAGATGCAAACAAATAAATGGACTGACTATATATACAAAATTTAATGGACTATACATCGTCCATTTTTAAATTTAAAAAAAAATTAAATTGACTATAATTCGTCCATATCGTATCTAAAAAATTAAATGGACTATATACGTCGTCTTCTTTTCGTGCAAAGAATTTAATAAACTATACATCATCCATTTTTCATGCAAAAAATTTTTTTATGAAAAAAATATAATGGACTATACATCGTCTTTTTTTAAATTTTTTATGAAAAAATTTTATCGACTATAAATCGTCCGATTCATGTGCAAATAATTAAATAGACTATATATCGTGTTCTCGTTGTACCTTCATAGTGAACAGACGTAATAGCGGAATTTTTCTTACATACAAACTAAACAAAAAAAAATTATACAAAAAATATTCGTAGTACATATTAACTTTGATAAATAAGCCTTTTTTTTGCTTTGCTAATATTTTTACATATTGAAATAACAAAAACAAAAAAAACCGTAAACAAAAAAACATACAAACATACCCTTGAGGAATACTCTATATGAGTACCCCAAAGGAAAAAAATAGTGAAGTGAGTTCTAACGGCAGAAATGCCTATTTTACTGTGAGTTTTGATGCTCATAATGATAACAATAAAAATAAAAAATCTGATAATAGACTTGCTGTGAGTTCTGAAGCTCTTAATAAAAACCAAAAATCTGATAATAGACTTTCTCTAGCGGCAAAACCACAGTTTCGTCAGCGATCAACTTCGCTTTGTCCAATGCCATCTAGTGAATCGTTGACATTATTGCCTAGTACTTCTAAATTTAACTCAGCGATATCATCCGCTTCGGGCTCGTTGTCATCACTTAAACAAGTTGTCACTGAAGATAAGAGCACCCCAAAGCCCAAGGTCCAAGTCGGAATGGACAGATACATTACAATTTTAAAGCGCGGGCGCAGCCCAAATTCTACTAAAATTGCATCTGTTCCAAAGATGTCCAGGGATAACAGCGCATCCTCTACTAATCGGCAAAACCGTTTTAAAATATTGCAAGATGATAATGAAAAACCCGCTGAATCTGCGAATAAAACCTCCAAGCCGCCACCAATCTATTTAAGAGAAAAAAACTCAAACGCTCTAATCAAAAAATTAATTTCGGTCATTGGTGAGAATAAATTTCACATTGTTCCAATAAAACGTGGTAATATTGATGAAACGAAAATTCAAATTTATGAAGAAAAAGATTTTCGCACAATGGTTTCTGAACTTGAAAAAAGTAAAACAAATTTCTACACATATCAGCTCAAGAGTGCTAAAGGTATGCAGATTGTGTTGAAGGGCATAGATTCCTATGTTGCTCCCGAAGAAGTAAAAGATGCTCTCGTCCTCCAGGGCTTTAAAGTAAAAAATGTATCGAACATAATAAATAGGGAAAAGATCCCTCAACCTCTATTTCGCGTTGAACTTGAGCCAAATGATATAAAATTGAAAAAGAGTGAGACCCATCCAATATATAATTTAAGATATCTCTTATATCGAAAAATAACCGTTGAAGAACCACACAAGCGTTCAGGTCCTGTACAGTGCCATAATTGTCAAGAATATGGACATACTAAAACTTACTGCAAATTACCTACTGTTTGTGTTGTGTGCGGCGAATTACACGGCACTGCTAGTTGCAATAAACCAAAAGATCAAAGTGGCAAAAAATGTAGTAATTGTGGAGAAAATCACACCGCTAACTACAGAGGTTGTCCTGTGTACTCTTTCGTCAAACAGACTATGAGGCAAACACCTAAATTGGCCCCAGCCCAATCAACAAACGCTTTATCAGCCACTATTGCGCAAGTGAGCCAACCAGTTAGTTCCTGTGTATCGTATGCCGATGCTGCTAAGACACATTCTATTCATACACAAAATGTTTCACCACCAAATAATTCAACAAATACAAACTCGAACTTTAACTTTAGTCGTCTTGAAGCTACTATTGATAATATGGTGCAAACTATAAATAATTTTACAACAAATATGACTAGCATGATGCAAGAAATGCTGAGAATGCAGAATACTCTGCTTCAAGCTTTAGTTAACAAACCATGAACACGTTAAAAATATGTTTCTGGAACGCAAACGGCATTCGCCAACATAAAAATGAACTTGAGCACTTCCTCACGGAAAAAAATATTGATATAATGTTGGTCTCTGAGACTCATTTGACTTCGAGAAGCCTTTTTAAAATTTATGGCTACACCTTATATGATTCAAAGGACCCGAGAGGAAGAGCATGCGGTGGATCAGCAATTTTAATAAAGTCAAGACTCAAGCATTATATTATTGATAACATTTGTGAAGAACATTTACAAGCAACGAATATTTGTATTGAAAATTTTTCCAATAATTTTGTCATATCATCAATTTACTCTCCTCCTAGATTCGCAATTACTGAGCATCAATACGAGGATTTTTACAAATCTCTGGGTCCTTGTTTCGTAGCAGCTGGCGACTATAATGCTAAACACACGTTCTGGGGTTCGCGTCTTATTACACCCAGAGGTCGAGCGTTGTTCAATACAATTTCCAAAATGGGCTTGGATGTCATTTCAAGTGGGGAGCCCACTTATTGGCCTACTGACATACATAAAATTCCGGATGTAATAGACTTTGGCGTTATGAAAAATATCTCTAGGGATTTAATTCAAATTGAAGCTTCTCTAGATCTCTCGTCCGATCACTCTCCCACGATCGTTACAATTTGTAGCCCATTAAGAAGTGATTTACCTCACCCATATGCCAATTTGATAAATCGTGTAAATTGGCTGCGATTCAAAAAATATCTTAGTAGTCATTGCACGGAAAACATTACACTAATAACACCTGATGATGTTGAATCTAACATTGCCAATCTTAACGAAAATATTAAGCAGGCTGCTAAACATGCCACTACCTCCTATCCGCAGACTGGGTTTAATAGACTATATTCTACAGATATTGAACGTCTCGTATGTGAAAAAAGAAGAGTTAGAAGGGAATAGCAACAGCACAGATCACCCCAGAATAAAATTAGATTTAAAGAGTGCACTAAACGACTCCAAGAGCTGCTTGCACATGAAAAAAGTGCATCTCTTAAAAACTATCTGGAAAATCTTGATGTCACACCAGCATCTGATTACTCTTTATGGCGTGCTGCTAGAAGGCTTAAAACACCCGTTGAGTTTAAACCACCTCTGCGCACATCTACCGGAGGTTGGGCAAGAAGCGATACTGAAAAAGGTAACATATTTGCTGCCCATTTAAAATACGTATTTACCCCAAACACATGTACTGGTGTAATTGATTTGCCAAATATAGTCGCTCTACCCCCTCAACAAATAAAGTTTAAGACGCGTGATGTGCAAAAACTAATTTCTGAACTCAACCCAAAGAAAGCTCCGGGTTTTGATGGAATTAGTAACCAGATGCTAATAAAGTTGCCTCGTATTGCAATTAGAATACTGTTATTTATTTTTAACGCCATTTTACGACTGCAGTATTATCCAAATAGCTGGAAGCTTGCCAAAGTTAAAATGATTCCAAAGCCGGGCAAAGACCTTACCAAAGCTGAGTCATATAGGCCAATAAGTTTACTGTCAACAATGTCAATGCTCTTTGAAAAGTTACTCATGACAAAATTGTCCCCAATTCTAGTTAATAGTGGGTGCATACCGGACCATCAATTTGGTTTTAGAAGTCAGCATAGCACCATTGAACAAACTCATAGATTGGTCCAATTTATAAGAAGAACATTTGAAGAAAAGAAGTATTGTTCTGCGCTGTTTATCGACGTTTCTCAGGCATTTGATAAAGTGTGGCATAAAGGCCTAATTTTAAAATTAAAAACATACCTGCCAATAAACGTTGTAAGTCTTTTGAAAAGTTACATTACTGCCCGGAAGTTCACTGTTGTGGAAGGAGACTTTATGAGCATGCCTGAAACTATCTCATCCGGTGTGCCACGGGGGAGTATACTGGGGCCAGTTTTGTATTTGATTTATACTTGTGATATGCCTCTGAGCAGCAATATCCACACTTCCACATTTGCTGATGATACAGCCTGCCTTAGTATGCATGAAAATCCTTACGAGGCATCCCGATATCTTCAAGAACACATTACCCAGCTGGAACTATGGTTAAACTTATGGAGAATTAAGGTAAACGAACAAAAGTGTGTTCAAGTAACATATACATTACGAAGAGATACGTGTTTACCCATTCGGATTAACAATCAAGTTGTCCCTCAACATACTCATGTGAAATATCTTGGTATACACCTTGATCGACGGCTTACTTGGAAACAGCATATTGACTCTAAGTTAACCCAAATGAAACTAAAATTAACTCAGGTACATTGGCTGATTGGTAGAAATTCAACCCTCAGTCTAGATTGCAAACTTTTGATATACAAGTCTATTTTGAAACCCATATGGTGCTACGGAATTCAACTATGGGGCACTGCTTCAGCTTCCAATGTCGAGAGAATCCAACGAAGGCAAAATAAAATTTTGCGATTAATAACATCGGCTCCATGGTATATAAAAAACTCAAATATACATCGTGATTTAAACATGCCACTAGTGGTTGAAGAAATTGCAAAATATGCAGGCAAATATTTAACAAAACTCGAGTCACATCCTAATCCGCTTGCTCGTAATATTTTGAACTTTACTGGACACGTCCGCCTAAAAAAGAGGGATACAAGTGCTCTTATATTCAACACTCCAGATGGGACTGCTTGAAAATACTTTTTATTTTATTTTAATTTTTCTTCCTTTTGATTATCACTACTTATGTATTATTTATAAATATCTCTAAATTTATGTCCGACAGTGGTCGGGCATAATAATTATATTTTAGGTTTAAGATTTGAATACTTATTGTTAGTTCATATTTGAAGATACAATAAATAAAAAATATGTATTAAAAAAAAAAAAACTATATATTGTCTATTTTAGATGCAAACAAATAAATGGACTGACTATATATAAAAAATTTAATGGACTATACATCGACCATTTTTAAGTTTAAAAAAAAAATTAAATTGACTATAATTCGTCCATTTCGTATCTAAAAAATTAAATGGACTATATACGTCGTCTTCTTTTCGTGCAAAGAATTTAATAAACTATACATCATCCATTTTTCATGCAAAAAATTTTTTTATGAAAAAAATATAATGGACTATATATACATCGTCTTTTTTTAAATTTTTTATGAAAAAATTTTATCGACTATAAATCGTCCGATTCATGTGCAAATAATTAAATAGACTATATATCGTCTATTTTAGATGCAAACAAATAAATGGACTGACTATATATACAAAATTTAATAGACTATTCATCGTCCATTTTTAAATTAAAAAAAAAATTTAATTGACTATAATTCGTCCATTTTGTATGTAAAAACTTAAGTGGACTATATACGTCGTCTTCTTTTCGTGCAACGAATTTAATAAACTATACATCATTAATTTCTCATGCAAAAAATTTTTTATTAAAAAAATTTAATGGACTACACATCATCCATTTTTCATGGAAAAAATTTTTTTATGAAAAAAATATAAAATTAATTATTAAATTCTTTGCACGAAAAGAAGACGACGTATATAGTCCATTTAATTTCTGAGATACGAAATGGACGAATTTATAGTAAATTTAATTTTTTTTTTTAATTTAAAAATGGACGATGTATAGTCTATTAAATTTTGTATATATAGTCAGTCCATTTAATTTTTTGCATCTTAAATAGACGATGTATATATAGTTTATATAATTTTTTGCACATGAATCGGACGATTTATAGTCGATAAAATTTTTTCATAAAAAATTGAAAAAAAGACGATGTATATATATATATATATATATATATATATATATATATATATATATATATATATATATATATATATATATATATATATATACATATATATTATATTTTTTTCATAAAAAATATATTATATTTTTTTTTATAAAAAATTTTTTTGCATGAAAAATGGATGATGTATAGTTTATTAAATTCTTTGCACGAAAAGAAGACGACGTATATAGTCCATTTAATTTTTGAGATAAGAAATGGACGAATTATAGTCAATTTATTTTTTTTTTTTAATTTAAATATGGACGATGTATAGTCCATTAAATTTTGTGTATATAGTCAGTCCATTTATTTGTTTGCTTCTAAAATAGACGATATATAGTCTATATAATTTTTTGCACATGAATCGGACGATTTATAGTCGATAAAATTTTTTCTTAAAAAATTGAAAAAAAGACGATTTATCCATTATATTTTTTTCATAAAAAATTTTTTTGCATGAAAAATGGATGATGTATAGTTTATTAAATTCTTTGCACGAAAAGAAGACGACGTATATAGTCCATTTAATTTTTTAGATACGAAATGGACGAATTATAGTCAATTTAATTTTTTTTTTAATTTAAAAATGGACGATGTATAGTCCATTAAATTTTGTATATATAGTCAGTCCATTTATTTCTTTGCATCTAAAATAGACTATATATAGTCTATTTAATTATTTCCACATGAATCGGACGATTTATAGTCGATAAAATTTTTTCATAAAAAATTTAAAAAAAGACGATGTATATATAGTCCATTATATTTTTTTCCATAAAAAATTTTTTTGCATGAAAAATGGATGATGTATAGTTTATTAAATTCTTTGCACGAAAAGAAGACGACGTATATAGTCCATTTAATTTTTTATATACGAAATGGACGAATTATAGTCAATTAAATTTTTTTTAAGTTTAAAAATGGACGATGTATAGTCCATTAAATTTTGTATATATAGTCAGTCCATTTAATTGTTTGCATCTAAAATAGACGATATATAGTCTATTTAATTATTTGCACATGAATCGGACGATTTATAGTCGATAAAATTTTTTCATAAAAAATTGAAAAAAATACGATGTATATTTGCATGAAAAATGGATGATGTATAGTTTATTAAATTCTTTGCACGAAAAGAAGACGACGTATATAGTCTATTTAATTTTTGAGATACGAAATGGACGAATTATAGTAAATTTTATTTTTTTTTTTTAATTTAAAAATTAACGATGTATAGTCTATTAAATTTTGTATATATAGTCAGTCCATTTAATTTTTTGCATCTTGAATAGACGATGTATAGTCTATATAATTTTTTGCACATGAATCGGACGATTTATAGTCGATAAAATTTTTTCATAAAAAATTTAAAAAAAGACGATGTATATATAGTCCATTATATTTTTTTCATAAAAAAATTTTTTCCATGAAAAATGGATGATGTATAGTTTATTAAATTCTTTGCACGAAAAGAAGACGACGTATATAGTCCACTTAAGTTTTTACATACGAAATGGACGAATTATAGTCAATTTATTTTTTTTTTTAATTTAAAAAGGGACGATGTATAGTACATTAAATTTTGTATATATAGTGAGTCCATTTAATTTTTTGCATCTAAAATAGACGATATATAGTCTATTCAATTATTTGCACATGAATCGGACGATTTATAGTCGATAAAATTTTTTCATCAAAAATTGAAAAAAGACGATATTTATATTTATATTTATATTTTTTCATAAAAAATTTTTTTGGATGAAAAATGGATGATGTATAGTTTATTAAATTTTTTGCACGAAAAGAAGACGACGTATATAGTCCATTTAATTTTTTAGATACGAAATGGACGAATTATAGTCAATTTAATTTTTTTTTTAAGTTAAAAATGGACGATGTATAGTCTATTAAATTTTGTATATATAGTCAGTCCATTTAATTTTTTGCATCTTAAATAGACGATGTATAGTCTATATAATTTTTTGCACATGAATCGGACGATTTATAGTCGATAAAATTTTTTCATAAAAAATTTAAAAAAAGACGATGTATAGTCCATTATATTTTTTTCATAAAAAAATTTTTTGCATGAAAAATGGATGATGTATAGTTTATTAAATTCTTTGCACGAAAAGAAGACGACGTATATAGTCCATTTAATTTTTTAGATACGAAATGGACGAATTATAGTCAATTTAATTTTTTTTTTAAAGTTAAAAATGGACGATGTATAGTCCATTAAATTTTGTATATATAGTCAGTCCATTTAATTTTTTGCATCTTAAATAGACGATGTATAGTCTATATAATTTTTTGCACATGAATCGGACGATTTATAGTCGATAAAATTTTTTCATCAAAAATTTAAAAAAAGACGATGTATAGTCCATTATATTTTTTTCATAAAAAAATTTTTTGCATGAAAAATGGATGATGTATAGTTTATTAAATTCTTTGCACGAAAAGAAGACGACGTATATAGTCCATTTAATTTTTTAGATACGAAATGGACGAATTACAGTCAATTTAATTTTTTTTTTAATTTAAAAATGGACGATGTATAGCCCATTAAATTTTGTATATATAGTCAGTCCATTTAATTGTTATGAAAAAAATTTAATGGACTATACATCGTTTTTTTTCAATCTTTCGGCTATCGCCACACATTCGAAAAACTATCGACAGAAGTTCGAAGTTCGGAGCTTTAGCGAACATGCGAATTTTTTAGATTTGCGTACATATATCGAAGAATTTTGTTTGGAAATTTCTTTGCTCTAGTGAGCATTCGTTTTTATCGAAAATCAGGTCCAGTGGGAAGGGCTCTAATAACCAACACTCCAGATGAAACTGCTGGGAGATATTTTTTTTTTAGTACGATACTTATGTATTATTATTTACTATCACTAAGTTTATGTCCGATACTGTTCGGGGCTAATAATTACATTTAGATTTAAGATTTTAATACTTAATGCTAGTTCCTTTTTAAAGATAAAATAAATAAATATATGCATTTAAAAAAAAATACGAGTACTTAATTGCAGTTAAAGATAGTTTTATTAAACTGCTGTTTAAATTTCTTTTTTCAAATTTGTAATCCTAAATTTTTTATGGTTCCTTTATTTCTTATTTTAGGCGATTTCGCTGGCCATACTCTAAATCAATTGGAAAGCCGAGATTAAAAAAAACCTATTACCATATTTATTAACTTTCTGCTTATTTTATTTTATACTTCTGTGAAGTGTTCACAAAACGCGGCGTGAGTCACTTCAAATCAAATTCTTTTATGTGTATATTTTTGAAGGTTTCTTTTATCGCATATAAGGACTTAGTTACATATCGAAGGCTATATTCTAAAACATGCTAAGTCAAACAAGCTAGTTTTGAGATAAACGCCTGCAAAGTTTATTGATGATATCTCGGGAAGTCCGATTACTATCAAAATTTTACATAAATTCAGAAATGTAATTCCCAGCATAACATGCTACGTCCACTTAGCATGTTTTGGAATGGGTCTGTCGATATATATGATGGTTTTATTTTTAGTTTTTTCAACAAAAGAATTCACGCGAATTTTTCCACAACAAAAGAATATCACATTCAAGATTATCAGAACTTGTTTCTCTTTGTTTGGCAAATAAAAGTTTTTACAACTACTCGTACTATTGTTGCCAAGATATAAATCTCTAAGTATGCGATAATATGTTTGTGTGTTTGAGTAAAAGTAATTTCTATTTCTTCATTGTTTTCCCTTTTTTTTTTTGTAACAGCAATTGCATGTTTAAGCTGATGTGTTATATCCATTGTTAGTATTCCTTATTTTTGAACTTTAATTTAACTTCTTACTTCTTTCATTTCCTGTTTGTTCACATTACTTTTGTTTCGTTTGTAAGTATGTACGTGATTCTATTGTTTTATGTCCATTATCTTATTACCCCGATGAAAATTTCAATTGTATGAAGACAGCACAGAAAAATTAAAGATTATTTTTAATCATCAAATTACTTAAGGTAAACAAATAAATGATCAATTTACACCTATTGCACAAATGATGATATTAATCATCAAAATTGCAAAAACTAAAAACCAAATTAAATTTAAGGCTCCAATTAAACAGCTAATTGTAATGAATCAAAAAGTTAAAAAGAAACACAACTTCATGTTCTTAAATAAATTTATTTTTATGTGATTTTTTTAACGTATTGTAATATTTGCATTCGCTTTCGCAAAAATTAAAATGTATTATTCGTTTTCGCATTCGCATTCGCTAAACTGGTATTCGTTACATCCCTAGTATAAACCAGTAGAATAAATTAATAAGGTTGCTTGATTTAGCTGGCGTTTATGATTCATTACGATAGAACTACAATAAAAGTCTTGAAAGAACTTATAAACCATATTTGTATATTTAAATAAAGCCTACACATAAAAAAAATATTCTTAAATACAATTAATGTATTTGTGAATACAATTGAAATATTATTTAAAAGTGCACCTACAACGATTTTTGTAAATACAAACACACATTTGTAAAATAAGAAAACAAAATCAACTCAATTATTTTAACTTATGCCCCAATTCAGTAAGAATATTTGGGACGTTTTTGTTTGAAAATGCTTCTGAGTTCTTGTCTTTGAATTCTCTAAATTATTTTCTTCAAAATTGGTTAATGTCTTTGATAATGAAATATATAAATATTATTGCCATGTTTTTGAAACATAAAAATTCAATTAAAGTATTATACATATGTAAGTTGGAAAAATACATATATGTTGGATATAGTGATTGGAACAAAATCATAAAGCAAATACACAAACACTCTAGCATAGACAATAAATAATAATTGTTTTAAAGAATCAAAACTGCTTCTTTTTTTTGTCCATAGACAAGACGATACAATCGTCGAACAGAATTAGGGCATTAAAACGGTTGTGTTGTTCACAATTGAGTTGTTAACAGAAAACAAACATATTTTAATAAATTTGTTTTTCAAATTCTAATATGTCTTTGTTTGTTTGTATTTTTTTAATTTTTTTTTTAGAATTTAGTTTTTTGTTAAATTTTAAAGTTATTTATTTCCTTACAGCCCTGCCTACGATTAAAGCTAAATGTATTTGGGATGAGTCGAACCGGCAATCTTTTGACAAATAGACTCACGCACTTATAATTTAACAAATAACTTTGTTGAGTAAAAAACAAATCAACAAGTCGGCTTCTTGTTGGCATTTAAACGTATACAACACGAGCAATCAAAATAAACAACAAGAATAGCACATCAGCGCGTTGTGTCAATCAACAAGCAATATAAACACCAACACAAACAAATTAAATTAAATGATATTTTAAAATGCGTGGTATTGATAAATATTATATTAAGTTAATGTCAAATATTATTGAAATTAAAACTTTTTTTCAATAACAAGATTTTGTTGAACATAATTCTTGTTTTTTCTGTGTACAGAAGTAAATGGAGATTTGCCAAACATCTAAACATCTAAAAGTTTTAATCACAACATATTTCTAACTAATCAATCGAATGATTGTAAAAGTTAAAATTTTTATTGAATGTTATTAAAAATCAATCAAAAAGTTAGTGGAAAAAAATTTATATATTTTTTTAATTCAGCGAAACACATATCAAACGACACATATGCAAATTGCCACTAATTATTCCTGCAGATACCTGCGGATATACCATTCAATAATAAGTGCAAATGATCAAGGACAATTCATAGTCAACTGGTTCAGTAAGTGCCGCTCCAGACTTGCCATTTTTATTGCAGCAACTTTTTATTTTTAAGTGCAAAAGAGCCAGAGAGGAATACAAAAAGTATATATTTCTACTTCAACACTCTCACGCATATTCAAGAATTGCTGCAACAAAAATTGCAAGTCTGGACGGGGACTAAGCAATCAACCAACACCCGTACGGCAGACCATCACTTTTGGCGAACTTTGAGTCGTGCCTTGGGCCTGCACCCGTAAAACTTTAGCGCTCCACATTTCTACGAGAACCACGTTGGGAAGGCCAACGATATGGACACCAACGACATGTAATTTTAACAGGACGTCGATACGAACCACGCAGCTGATTCCACAATGAAAATTCTGCACAGACATGGTAATCTCAGGTGCAGGTGATGCAAACTGGCCACTTAGATCGTTCAATTGAACCTCATTTAATTTATTTTTAGGGATCTATACAAATAAGTCACAAATCACAACAGCCTTTAAAACCAAGATAACCCATGCCATCATTCAAATTCATTTTTGAGCTGGAGTTATAGAAATTTGACATTTCGGATTCGCGACAGCCTGCAAAGCGGAAGCGTACATTAGCGAAATAATATATTCCATACATAATGGCATCGATTGGTTGAAAAAAAAAAATAAGTTTTCGTTTCACATTATATAAATTTAAGGACCGCAAACTCTTTAAGAAATATCCTTTACTTGTTCTTCCTTTCCAATAAAGATATTAACGGAAAATTAATTTAATTTTCCTTCTTTCACATCAAAAAAAAGAAAAATCAACTTACCCTAAGATATGTACACATGCATATCTATGGCTTAATATAAAAAGGGCGTATCTTAATTTTTTTAGAGGAGACAGCGATTAATTGCTTACTCCTTGAAGATCTTAGTACGTTACAATTCAAAATCAAGGACTTATGGGCACTTAAAAATATATTTCTGCATGTATGTAACTGCTCTAGTTTTTCTTCAGTTTTTTGCTCCTGCTATAAAATATCGAAAACTCGAGTTTCGCCCTTTCTTATATTAAGCCATCGATGTGTATATATATATATATATATCTACATATCGTTACCTTAATATAGATAAGCCCTAACTCATTATTTTTTTGATATCGAAATTTTTGCACTTTTCGATACATTAAATGTTCTTCTATCCAAATATACAAAAAAACTCGATTACAAAAATATAATAAGTTAGCGCCTTTCTATATAAAGGTAACGATATGTATGTATGTATTTGCTGTCCGTTTTATTTTATTTTTCTCGATTGATGGTTTTTGGCTTATTGTTCCATTAAAAGATTAAACTAAAAAAAAAGAGTAGCATACAATTTTTTTATATATTTTTTTATTTAACTATAAGAGGATTTATTTCATGATAGTCTTCATAATGGAAACTTAATGATTTCATTATTGTGGTGTTGAGAAAAACAAACAATTATTTTACTTTAGTGACACTTAAAACGAATGTAAGTATGTTTAAATATTTTGCAATTTTATTTTGCTTTACACATAACTCACACTGATTTTTCCATTTTCGATTTTGCCTGTTTATAGGCGAACATTTATATAATTTATTTAACGCGAAAGAATAAGTAGACAAGATTAAACGATTACGAAAAAACATCGTATGATTGCAAACTTTTAAAGACAATTTAAAGTGAACACAATTCGAAACGAAGAAAAATTTTTTTTTATTTGTATTTTTAAAACATTTAAATTCGAAAGCATTTTTATTCGTCTCGAATTACAGAGTACTCGTAGAATTGTGCCATACTGTTCTTTAGCTTTTTATGTGTTAATGTCAGTGAAAGTTTAATATTTTTCAACTGGTTTAAATTAAAAATTAAAAAACACATAACTAACTGCATGTTGAATCAAAATGATTGTTGCAGATTTCTCGAGCCTTAGTTTGCGTATATCATATTTGCATTGATTTTCATCCCTTAGATGTCAGTCAGTTTAATAAAATTTAAATTTATTTAAATAATCTAACAATTATCATATTTAATTTCACTTACTCGATATACAAACCTTAGCCTAATCGATTCAAAAACAGAGAAAGTTTAATTTTTATTAACACTCACAATTTATTTATACTCAAACGAATATGAGTATTAAAGCATATGCGCATCAGCAAGGATTACATACAGGTGTACATGAGTATGAACGCAAATAACTGTGCATATATATAGGTGGTAGTTTGATCAAACAAATACGCTATGAGTATTTGTATGAATCCGCATTTTTATTGTCGAGTATAAGAACAATGTTATCAAATATGTATATGAAAAAAATCGGTGTGTATAAACTGAGTAAACTCAATACAAGAGAAAAACAATGACTCCAAAAAAATTTCGATACTTTAGTACATTTAAAAAAAACCATAAGACTTCAAGAAATTTTCTTTAACGGTACAATAAAAACTGGATAAAAGAATTGGCACTTTCTTTATTATAATTAGAAAATATGTTGAAAAAAGTAATATTTAACGCCTGGCCCACGATGCCAACATAAAACGTTCGATCGAAAAGTTGTATATGAAACAACAACAACAAAAAAAGGAGAAAAAATTGATTTTGTTTTCAAAATAAGTAATCGATCAAACATTTTCTGTTGACATTGTAGCCCGGGCTGTTGGTTGGCAAACTTTTTCTTATAACCTTTTTTTTTTTTTGTTAAATTGTTTGCAACGTTAAACCATTCCCAGTAAAACTGAGCTTCTCAAGATGTCAATTAGATCTTGAACTTGTCATAATTTCTAAAGATTTTTACATAGGGTTGTCACTGCAAGAAGTTCCCTTTCAGTGATTCCCAAGTCATGTTCATGATGTTAAATAAATCTAATTTTCCGTATGTTTCTTATTACTTCTCCTAAATTTCTTTTAAATCAATATATTTTTTATAAATAAAAATCTAATACTTCGTGACATGGATTTCATTTCCCTAAAACATCAAGGTATATCATAAGTATTTCAGAAAACTACAAATAAACTCCCAGTTTGTATAAGTGAAACAGCCTCTTAATTATTAATCTGTATGTTGTTAATAATCGATTGCTAAAAAGTCACAAATGAAAGAAAGTGGGCAAAATTGACATATTTATTTTAAACAATTTTTCAATAATAATTATTTTTTAAACAAGAGCTAACCTACAAATTCGTTTAGCACCACTGAATTCAGCGTACTCAAATTAAGTGTACCAACCAGGGGCTCGTTTCTCAAAACTACAAATTACAAATCTACAAATAAAATACACACAAAACAACAATAAAATTTGTAAAAGTGTTTTTACAAAGAAAAAGCTTCGAATTCGAACACAAAGTATTCTGAGTTAAGCTCTGTTGATAATACTTTTTTGATAGAGCAGCAAATTCAATTAAAATATTTCTTGATTTAATTAAAATATTAATCAAAAATCACATGATTGAAAAAATATTCAACAATAACATTGTCTATGTATGGCACAGTAGGCAATGAATGTACTTTTCAACGAAAAATTTACGTATGATGAATGTCAAACTAACTGCATACAAATATTAAATATAAATCATACGTATGATTTAGTTAACAAATTACGAGTAGTATACATTAGGGTGCCAAATGGGAAATCCCGAACCCGGGAAAAACAGGGATTTTTGGGAAAAAATCGATCCCAATTGGCATCCCTAGTATACATATTTATATAAGTAATGCCGAGTACTAGAGGTGGAAAATTATCAATGGCACTATCGATAGTTAATTTTTTGGGACTATGGATGTTTTATTCTGCAATCGATTAATAGTTGAAAACAATCGATATTTTTTTGTCACTGTCGATATTAAAGGATACACCACTAACAGCAAAAATTGTAAATGATTTTCATAAAGAAAAATAACTGGATGACTTAAAATATCTTCCACTATTCTCATTTATTTTTCATATAATTATTTTAGTTTTGTTAACTTTTTATTGAACTGATAAATAAAGTTCTGTTTCGGTTTGTTTAAAAAATATGTTTGGTTTTTTTATTTTTAATGTAAATAAATACATTAAACGAGAACCATACAACTTTGATACAATCACAATAGTATCGTTTTTCTAACTTTTGATAGTCTTGAATCGATACATCGATAAAGTTTTTTAAACTATCGATAAAGTTTCGATAGTGATACTATCGATAGTACTCAACCTCTACTGAGGTTGCATTTTGTAACATCCCAATGGTGTGTACACCGTGGTACCGTTTGTCATTTCTGATATTTATCGTTGTGTGACGTTGCTTTCCATGTTGCACACATTTTGAAAATGACACCACAAAATGACAACACAAAAAATGTCAGTTGTGTACTCAACATAATGGCTGGGAAATTTTAAAGCCATTTAATAAAATTTATATTAAATTTAAACTTATCTGAAACACGATAGGCGACGTTTTAGATAAATACACTCAGGGAAAAGCTGCAACCTAAAAATTAGAACGCGTAGCATTTATTCATTAATTTTCTATATAATAGAAAATGTATATTGAGATACTCAAAAATAAATAAAATAATACTGTAAATTAATATTTTTTCATATTGGATTAAGAAATTTCCACATGACTAGACTTTCGTTAATGTTTCTTATTAATTCAATATGGTTTTTATTAATTTTAAGCTGATTTTTCTCTGGGTGTATTTATACAATGAACTTTTTTATACATTTTCTTGAAATATTTTTATTTCGTATTAGCCTGAAATTGAAGGTAATAAAGTTTTTTTTAAAACTATTTACAAAGTCGTCTTATGCTAAGCAGTACAGAAAGAAAAACCTACACTATTTCTATCTTAGTAGTCTGTTAAATCCAAAATTATTATTAATTCAAGAATAAAATCTTAATTTTATAAAAGATTGAATTTAAGATTGTAATCTTGAATAAAATATCATTTTAAGATCGAATTCAAGATTTTATTCTTAGTAAATACGAAATCTTAAATTAAGATCATATTCTTTAAAATTTAAGAATATAATTCTCAAATTAAGATTACGTTCTGGATTTTAAGAATGCGTTTTTCATGTTTAGGACCACGTTTTTGATTTTAAGAATTGATTGTATAAATTAAGAATTTATTTTTAAATTTGTGAACGTCAATCTTACTGACCAAATTGAAATATTAAAATTTCTGCAATCTAAATTCAAGAATTTTGTTTTTAAATTTAGATCATCATTTTTCTCTCAGTGTAGTAACTACTTACTAAAAACAAGTTCAATAAAGTGTTCACTATGCTGCAATTAATTATTTGAAAAGAAAAAATATATTAAAATAGAACAAAGTTTTAAAGTACTCGTAACAGATATAACCAAAAAGATAAAACATGCACACATACGGAAAGATGTGGCGTGTTCGTAAATGCATCACTGCATCACTAAAAATGGAAATATAAATGTCCTAAACTGTTTCGCTGGAAGTATATAACGCACAAATAAGTGTCAAATATGAGGTAAAGTATGGCTGCTACTAAAAAAATCATCAGCGAACTTTTATTATATTTTAAATAAAAGTTTCATCATATGTTGCAGAGCAGTGATGCATTGCGAGAGAAAGTTTATTGTCGACAGGCCGTTAATGTATGCTTTCTTTGTGGTCTTATTATATATATTTAATCCATTAATTCCTAGGAGGAACATGGGGCCGTAGTTGTGATCTTAGCAATGCAACAATCATGGCATTTTCTTTAAATGTGCCTTCGAATAGAAATTTTCTATCGCTTACTTATATTGAAAACAAAATAAGAAAACTTGTTTTTGTTTTCAATATAAGTTTATGTTTTTAATAACAAAAATAAAAAATTTTAAAAACCCCCGATATAACTAGAAAAGATGTGATATCTTCTAAATGGCTGGGCCGATTTTTTTCAAACATAGTTAAGAACCTTCGCGATCAAGTCACCTTTCAAACAGAAAAAACTAAATCAAAATCGGTCCAGCCGTTTGGGCTGTACATGGACACGGACAGACACACAGATACACAGACACACACTACAAACTTATAACAACCCTTTTTTTTGGTCGGGGGTTAAAAATATGTTTATTAAAAATATTCTGTTAAATTTAAATATAAAACTACCTACGTTAGGCTAAATTTATTGTTTTGTATGCATATGTAGGGTATCATAAAGTTTATCTACGATTCTTTGTTTTCTACTCTTGGTTTACAAAGGAAACGCGTTACTTTATGCTTTTGTAACATAAAGTTGATTTTATATAAACTCAATACACGTACATACATACACACATCTATTTACACATGTATACATACATATGTATGTGGGGTAGTACCTACATTCAATTAAAATATCGCACAAAGCAAAATGGCGATCTATTTCCGGGCATTTTTTCCTTTCAGCTGTTATGGAAACAATGCACAAAAAAAAAACACATCAAAAACAAGAGAATGACTGGAATAAACAATCTACGAAGTTTGTGTAAAAAAAAATACCAAGAGCAAGAATATAAATTGGATGTGTTTTTTTTTTTAAAGAACATGTGCAGCAAACAAATTTCGGTTTATTTAGTTTTGTAATTTAAACTCTATTAAATGAAATTGTTTACAGCTATTCTGAATGGCCTTTCACACACGAGAACAATTGTGCTGGCATAACATGCCAGTTTGATGGTGAGAGAGGCAAAGAGAGGGGTTTCGTGTTTGGCACAATTTTTCAACCAGCTACAACCCCGCATCACCAGCACAAAACCAATACACACATAACTTTAAAAAGCAGCAAATATCAAATGCATACAAAAAACACTAACACACACAAAGCTTTGTATGCGTATACATTTTTATGCCGGATGAATTAGTCTCGTGTGTTCTTAAAAAAACAAAAATTGTGCGGCTAAAAAATTAGTCTCGTGTGTGACAGGCCAATACGAGGGCGGTTCGGAAACTTCTTAGCCTATCAATGAAAGAGAATAGTTAGTTTTTCAAAAATATTTTTATTTTTCAATATAATCTCCTGAAACTTCAATACACTTAGTCCAACGCTTTTCTAGCAATTCTATCCCTTGATTAAAATAGTTTTCCTCAAGGTCTTCAAAATAGTGGTTTACAACTGTAATTGCATCTTCATTTGAGGTAAAACGCTTGCCAGCAAGGAATTTTTTTAGATTTGGGAACAGGTAAAATTCACTGGGAGCCAAATCAGGAGAATAAGGTGGGTGGTCAAGCAACTCGTACTTTAATTCGTTGATTTTAGCCATTGTTAAAACACTCTTGTGCGCTGGTGCGTTGTCTTGATGAAAAATTATTTTTTTGTGTTGTAAGCCAGGACGTTTTTCTCGAATTTGTAAATTTAATTGATCCAAAAGGTAGCAATAGTACTCTGAATTTATTGTTTTACCCTTTTGCAGATAGTCAATCAATAAAATACCTTTGAAGTCCCAAAAAACCGTTGACATAACCTTACCAACCGACTGAATTGTTTTTGCCTGCTTTGGGGCACTTCCTCCAGCTTCAGTCCATTGTTTGGATTGTTCTTTTGTCTCTGGAGTATAGTGGTGGATCCATGTCTCATCAACAGTTATGAAACGACGCTTAAAATCCATTTTATTTCGCTTAAAACGATCCAAACAAGCTTGAGACATGTTCATTCTTATGCGTTTTTGGTCGACTGTTAACAAATGCGGCACCCATTTTGCAGAAAGCTTTTTCATCTGTAGTTCTTCATGCAAAATTAAATGGACTCGATCATTTGAGATGCCCATGATATTAGCTATTTCACGCACTTTTATTCGTCGATCATTTAATACCATATCATGCACTTTGGCTACAATTTCTGTTGTTGTTGCTGTTTTTGGACGTCCACTACGTCGTTCATCTTCAATGCTTGTACGACCACGTTTAAATTCAGCAACCCAATTTTTTTACTGTTGCATATGAAGGAGCACTTTCACCTAACACATTCACCATATCATTATGAATTTCTTGTCCCGATAAACCTTTTTTATGTAAATATTTAATGACACCACGCATTTCTAATTTTTCCATTGTTAAAAAATCGCGGATGCGTCTTTTGTGAACACCTGTTTCTATATGAAGGAGTTGCCAGATCGAAACAAAATTTAACATGTGTTCATAGCAGAGATGGAAGTTTCCAAAACACTTAACTTTTTTCTGTTTATACCGCGCTTTTTGTGCTAGGCTAAGGAGTTTCCGAACCGCCCTCGTAACCTTAATTTTTGTTCGGATGCAACGTTGCAGTACTTGTTTTATGGTCTCTCTTTAAATATTGAATGTTTATTTTAATTATTACAACTCATACCAATTACGTGGCAAAGCCTCTTTTTTGAACGCGTATTTATTGAATTTTTTTTTATTTAATTTCATTTTATTTTTTATGCTCTTAACAGATAAAAGTGTTTTTTGTTTGTACTGTTTACGTAAGAATAATAAAGAAGAGTTTACATAGTCATTATTGTTATTGATTGCAGGTTGATATAGTTACATATCGTTAGCTGAAACATAAAATGCCCTAGCTAACATTTCATACTATTACCGAAAGAGGAAAAAAAATGTTAAAATGGAAAATAATAATAATAAAGGTTTTTCCAAAATAATAAAATAAATTAAATCTAATCAACATTTTTGCTTTCCTAGATTTTTGTCACGTAGGGCGTTTTGCGTTTTAGGTAACGATATGGCAGAACATCTAATCTATCCAAAAATGCAAAACGTACATACATTCATACACAGTATCGATATGTATGTCCACGTATAATAATATGTGACGAAACATTTTTATACACATAAAATATATTTTAATTGCTCGAAAATCTTTTGTACAATTTATTGCAAGTGAAGCATATCATTACATACTTATGCGTGGCTGCACAGGAATATATCGATATTTCGACCAGCTAATAAAGTATAGTTTAATTTTTCTTCTCATCTTTAGAAACTCACATTAATTAATAAAAATATTTCATTCAATAAGAATTTAAATTACTGAACTTAAGCCCTATTAAGAAATTATTTCTGATTATTAAAAAGTAATTTTTAAAATAAAACTTATAACCGTTCGGTCCCTGCAAAAACTTAAATTAATCCTTGAAATCATTTTGATAAGAGCTCCTGGGGGTACTACAGTAAAGCTCTTTTTACGACATCTTTTCTGAACGATATCTCTCGAACGAATCAATCAATTATAATAATATAATAGCAGCTATAATTTTTTAGGCGTTTGGTTTAAAAATTTAAAATTTATTTGAACAAAAGAACTTTTTTGAAAGTTTTTATAATCTAACAAATCGAATCTGTTCATTATAAAAAAAATTTTTGGGTTTGAAGTGTATGTTAAGAAAAATAAAATATATACAAACTTTTACTAAAGCACACTTGAAATACAAATTAGTTATTTTTGAATACGGAAGTATGACTTTAAAATTGAATTCGATGATTTAAGCCATTCTTAAGTTATGAGAGGTTAATATATATGTATATATACATGCAAGACACGCACATACACTCGGTCATGATTGTAAAAATAGTCAGAATAGATTCGAGTGACCTCAAAACGTAAAGAGCTAGGATGAAATTGTTACATTTCTGAACGTACAACTCGTCACTTAATAGTAAATAATTCGAAAAAAATTTTTCGAATAATGACATACATATACAAATTTATTTATGTGTATGTACATGAACTTACTGTACAAAAAAATTGAGATTATGACAAACGCGACCGTATAACTGAACGAAGGTTTTTAACAAACTGTCATTATTTAACAAAGTTCAATACGACTGTATAAAAGTTTTAGTATAAAGTTCCAAAAATATGCACATAAGAAAAATAAAATTTCAATGTTTCTAGGACTAATTGTAATAAATTGAATTCAAGACAAAAAGTACCATAAAAAGTACGATATTTTGGATTTGCACTAACACAAGAACATTTGCATCAAACATCGAATACCGCCATTATCTTCGTTTAAAAGGAAAAGCTTTACAAAGCTGCATTAAAGCGTTAATAGACACAACAAGGTTTTTGACTAGAGAGTTTCAGTTGTTTCTTAAGCATTTTTAAGTACTGAGTTCAAAAATGTCAACTTAAAATCTACGTAAACAAGGATAATCTAAACTTTTTCGGCAATGATTTTGCTTCCTATGTGTTTCATGTTAATCTAACATGATTTATAGTAATTTTCCAAAAAAATTATTCCTTTTGAAATAACTTTATTTCACGTTGATTTAACATTTACGTACTGTTAAAATCAAAATGAAGAATCATGTTGAATTTAAATTATTTAAACTTGGAACAACATGAATTTAATTTAATGTAGTAATTGTATATTATTAATTATTTAACTTATGTGTGGTTGAAATAGACATCAGAAAAATGTTTGCATATAAATTTACTTCCCTGGCCTAGATTTAAGTACGGAACTCATTGCGTGGTAGTGAACGTGCTTACCCCCACAGCCCCAAGAACTTTAAATATTCTTTAGATACACACTAAATATGTACCATCATGAATAACATTTTAATTCAACATTGGTAAAGTGATTAAAAAAAAACATTTGCTTTTTACTTAAAAATTTGTTTAAAAAACATAAAACACACACGTTTTTTAGGTTTTAAACCAAATTTTTAAGTAAAAAGCAAATGCTTTTTTTATTGACTTTTCCCATTATTTCATTGATCATTTAACATTAAATTTATTTGAAAAGTTTTAGTTAAAAAAAATACAAAATACTTTGACTTGACTCCAGGATTCGAACCTGCGATCTTCCGACTGCAAGACTAGTGCACTGCCTACCAGCCAGCAGCAATTTGTCGGCCGTGTACAAACATAAAAAAACAACAACAATACAAAAACAACTCACACATCTAAGCACAAAAGTGTATTGCAGCTACCCTGTCGGAGAATGTGTGGTTGACTACAAAAATAGTTAACTTATAGTTAACTTTTCTAAGGACTGACTAAAAGCTAGCTGCAAAGTAATCCAGAACAAACCCAAAATTAATTCTTAAGTTGAGTACGTAATCGAATTTGGTGAGAGCCAACAAATTTATTCTCAGCTACTTTAAAACTCATTTCAGTTTTATATTAACATTTTGCTGTTGTTATTTTAGATGGCAGCTTAGCCGAGTGGTAGCGCGTTGAGTACACAACGTGTGATGTTACATGTTCGAACTCCAGGTGATTTAAAAAAAACCAACTTTAAGTTAGTTGAAAAGTAATGCGGAGTGAGACAATTGACTACCGCCTAGGACATCGCAATGTTAAAATATTCAGTTGATTACATTGCAGAGTAATCCAAGTGTCAGTCAGTACTAGTTGCGAAATAGTTATCTTAAAGTTAGTTTAAAGTTAGCCAAATTTCCGATAGAGTATGAACAAAGCAAATAAACACCAACACAACTAAACAACATATTAGCAGAGTTCACAAACTAAAGCAAATAGTCTTGCAGCGTGGCACGTGCAAAATGGTATAGTTTATTGATACTCACCACTTAACAATTCTTAGTGGTGATTATCAATATACCATGCCATTTTTCACATGCTACGATGCAAGACCATTTGCACAAGATTGTGAATTGGACTACTATTTCTTGTAAAATTAATGTGATTTAAATGAATTTGAATCAAACTTTTTGCATGGTGATTTTACATTGGAATTCTTTCTGTGTATAGAAGGTGGTTTTAGTTTTCGAAATACAGGATTATAAAATCGAAGGGTTATATGACATTGTGTATTAGCATAACTCGAGAACTGTCCCACTCCTTGTGATTAAAACCGAAAGTCTAATATTACATTTATTTAATTAATTAATTCCCATAATTATACCGTCGCTGGTATATGCTCATTTCGAAGTACATATTTCCAAATTTTTTATTTGCCCATAACTATCATTGGTTGGTCCATTGAGGTTGGTCCATTGAGGAGAATAATTTTTTTCAGTTAAATACCCGTTTTATGTGTAATTTTCCCTACAGTTTTGAATTTATTTCATTCATTTAAATTTTTAATGCCCGTACATGATTTAATTCCTTAGAAATACACTTCTACTAAGTTTTCGTAATTGCCATTTTGCTTTGCAAGATATTTTCATTTCATTTAAGAAATATAACTTGTCATATGTTGACAATAAATTAAGTTCTTAGTTAGAACTGTATTCCAGTCTTACAAATATTTGCCATTTAATTTATGTAATTAATCATATTCTTGTGTAGCAACTCCTTAGTATCATAAAAAAGTTACTCGTACTACACATTTATTTTATTTTTTTTTTTGTTTTTGTGTTTAGTTTTGTATTTTATATTTGTCAGAGTTTTGTTGAAACACTTGTTTTATGGTAAATTATTGTCATAAGATATGTGTGTATGAAAAAGTTTTCCTATGTTTCTAATTTCTAGCAAAAGTTTTGATACAACTGCCAACTTAGTCAGTATGAGACACAAACGTATAAAATAAAAGCGCTCTAATTGACTCACACTGCTGCAGCTTCAGTGAAGTTTTTGGAAAGCACACCTTCAATAAATATTTATGTCGAAACTTTTTTAGTGCAATTTTGTACTCTTGTTATTGTCTTTGTGTGCGATATTTAATTGTTGTATTTTTTTAAACTTAAGACAGTATGATTTTCTTTAAATTTAATAATATTTCTTGCTTTATGTATGTACAAACTTCCCTGGTATAACATGTTTTAAATAATGTTCACTTTTAAAGTTTTTTTACTGATGATCGGGTACATCAATTTGGATTTCCAAAAAAAAAAAACATGGTATTCCGAAGCAATGCGAGACTTTCCGGGAAATAAACCATACAGATCATCGAAGTTTCTTGATGGAAAACATCAACCATTTAACAGGGTGTGGCATAATGGCCTTAAGTTTAGAGTTAGTGCATTTGCTGGCACCCCAATTCTGCCTCCTGTACAAGTTTTGTTTCACTGGTCGCATAAAATGCGCTATTGTGATCAGTTCCGGGACTTGTTATTGTTTATTTTGATGTTCATGTTGTGTATACTGGTACAACCAACAAAGTTTGTATTACCAGGGAACATTTTCTGCTGCTGATTTAAAATTACCATTGTTTTGTATTCATTTAAAAAAAATTATTAATTTAAACCTAAATATCTCTGATTCAATACCTTATACTGTTAAAACAAAATGTTTATCAAGATTACACTTCATTTTAAATTAACATGGCATAATTAACATTTCAAATAAATTTTATGTTCAGTCATCAACTAATTCATGTTGAATTAAAATGACTACATTAAATTCATGCTGTTTCAACTTGGAATAACTTTGATACAACATGATTCTTCGTGTTAACTCAGTATTGAACTCGCGTTGGTTTAATTTGAAGTAACTTTGGTCAGTATTAACTTTATTTTGGTTTAATTGTACGTGAATATTCCCCGCCCCCCACCCCCTCCTATCAGGGCAAAAATTGTAAACATTTTGTTCGCGTGAATTTTTGTAACAAACTGTTCTCCTTTTATTCCCGATCTATATTTCATTCTTGCTTCGAGAACGTTTAATAATTTTTATATTTTCTCTTTCGAATTGGCAACACTTTGTGTTTTATTTGAGAACGCATAATATATTTATTCTTATGCATGTTCTTTAAAAATAAAAAACGATTGGCTGTCAATTTATAAATCTTTTTAACAACTAGCGCGAGTTGTTACGCTTTTAAAAAATTAACTGAAACTCTCTTTGACTAGTCATATGTTCTTTTTTCCATTTTATTTGCAAAACTTAATTGTGATTACGTTTCATGTTTAAATTAATTGGACTTTCTTGGAATGAAAAATTGTAAAGGGTGTTTTTTAGAGGTATAGAACTTCGAATTGAAATAAAACACAAGAAAATCGTTTTAATGTCCATCAATTTGGCTTTATTGGAAGGATAATTTTATGCCATTAATGTTTAAATATGATTTCGGGCATGTGGCCGCCGCGGCTGGCTCGAATAAAGCCAATTCTACAGGTCCAATTTTCAACCACTTTTTCGAGCATATGGGGCCGTATGTTGGCATTGACAGGTCCATTCCGCGAAATTATGCGCTCATCGAATGTTTCCTTCAATAAATCGATTGTGACGTGCGCTGTGTGGCATGTAGCGCCGTCTTGTTGGAACCACAACTCATCCACATTCAAAATCTTCAAAATCTTCCATAAAGTTGATGGACAAAGCTCCAATTGCTGTGCACGGTGGCGAATCGATTCATTCGGGTCCTCTTCAACACTTTGCTCTACAGCGGCAATTGTTTCTTCGGTGCGCACTGTTCGACGTCTCTGCGGATGCGTATTATCACATAGAGTAAACGTAGTGCGAAAACGATCCATGGTTAACCGAAGTAATTGCTCTGATGGACGATTATGTCGACCATAAAATGGACGGAGCTTGCGGTAAACTTCGCGAACTGAACCATTATTTTCGAAATAAATTTGCACGATTTGCAAGCGTTGTTCTTTTGTCAACCTGTTCATGATGAAATGGCAAACCAAACTAAATATTAATCACTTGACAGCTGACAAAATGGCCGCCAGTTAAAAAAGTGATGCCAACTCAAAGTTCTATACCTCAATAAAAAACACCCTTTATGTCTGCAGCATTGTCTTATTACTCTATGTACATATATATGTATGTATATGTGGTAATATGGAAGAATCGCTTAAGTTGACTTGAGCAAATTTAGCTTTATTATAATGTATTATGCCCCAATTGTAGTGGTTACAATGCTACATACACAACAACTGATACAAAGGACACTTTCTGTTGTAGATTAGTGTCCTTTGTATCAGTTGTTGTGGGAAAAGTTCTAGTGATGCAGTCATAAGGCAGGCACTGGTCACTAAAACTATACCGGCTTCAGAATCATCGGCGAAGTAAAATAACCAATAAAATGGCTACTAAACACAGTTTCAAAATTTAATGCGCCTCATTCACCACCGGAGGCGCTGCAAGACTGCAAATAAGCCTGAAAAAGCAGAGTTGTAAAAGAATGAATTATTCCTCTATCTACTCCTTCATCACCTCTATTACCTATCACTATCCCTTCCCTATCACCCTATCTCACTATCTTCTCTTCACCAGGTACCACAAACGCAAATAAAACTTCTTATAAAAGTAGAATTCTGCGTTAGAGCAGTTTAATCTTCTAGTGGTAGCATAAATTCTTCCAAAAAAAAAACTGCTTTGCGTTAGTCAACTTAAGCGCTTATACCATATTGCCACAGATATATATATATATATATATATATATATATATATATATATATATATATATATATATTTGTATCTGAGATTTTTTGCTCGTTATCCTTTAGCACTCAAGGCTAAAGGACTTTCTTATGTGCATGTGCTTTTTTATTAATATTTTTGTTGCTGCTGATGTTTCTTTATACTCGTTTATGTTTGCATTTGAATTTACTAACTCACCAATGCTTTATCTCATGGCAGCAAAACTAACAACTGTAAAACTCTGTATAGTAAAAATCCTTAAGGGCAACAAGAAGTCTTGGTAACTTTAACAAAGTAACAACAACTAAACCTTATAATACAGAGTTTTCGTGTAGAGACTTTGTGGCGAGTCAGTTTTGTGCTTGAGAGAAAAAAAATCATAATTAATATTAAATAAATTGGATGCTGCATGTTAATACTATTATAAAGAGGTCTTTGTATTTTAGAGTAGCATATACTAAATCAACAATCGATTGTCAAATTATCTAAATCCTCCGTACATGAAGTACATGCAATTCCTTTACTCAAGCTCAAGCCCTGATGTAACTGAAAATTCTCCTCACAATTGCAGATGTATATAGATATATATGTATGTATGTACATATATACAAAACTTTATATGCGTATGCATATAAGAGTATGCTTACATTTGCTTAAGTCCTTTTCGAGCATGCTGTGCCTTGATCCTTTAAGATGTTTTTCTAAAGCATACATGCACACTAAACGAGATTACTAAACTTAAAAATACACACATACATTCGTAAAAGATAATATTCAACATACACACATACCAGCGCAAACTTCTTTAGGAAAATGCCTCAAAGTATGCAGCAACAAATGCAAATGAATGCAAACAAACAACTGTGAATGAATGTGTTTGTTAAACTGAATGAATGGAAAGTTTCTTAAAGAAAATATTTGTTTAATTTTCTATTTTAGTTATTCGTTTAAATGTTTTCATTTTTATTATTATTTTCTTGTTGCATCTTGCAGACTTAACTTTGCTGAAGTAGAAGTTTCCTGGAAGTCTTATAAAATAAATGGAAATATAACAGCTGTGCGCCCCTTATATGTATATTGGTTTTTATTTAAACTTTAAATTTACTAAAATTTCAATCATTTACTTTTTTGTTTTTTCCCTACTCATTTATTAGCTTGGCCTTATGTAAATATAATACTTATTTCCACAAATCGAAGTTAAGTTCCGAATGCTGATTTCTAAGTGCCGCTGTTGCTTTGAGGATTATTTTGCATTTTAATTTGCTTTCCTTTCGTATTTACTTTAAACTTTTTAAATAATTTTTCTTTTGTAAGCCTACTGACTTTAAAATATTATAAATATTTTAAATCATAATTTACATAATTCAAAAATAGCTTATTTTAAATTTTAGGTTGTTTAAAATATAATAAGAGTATAAGGGTATGCAAACGCTCTATTAGTAGTTTGCTTTGTTTAATTGTTAGAAATCAAACTGCTGAAAAGAAAAAGGCAGATTTAAATATTATAATTTAGGTCATAAGCATTGCTGAAACTATAAAACTGAGCATTTTAAAAAAATTTCGGTATTCTTGTTAAAAAAAGTATGCCAGTGTAATTAAGATTCCTTTGCAAATTCCATTGAGTTTAAATCAACTGAAAATCACAAATTTCCGCATTATCTACACTAGTTGACGAAAACTTAAATTTAAAATTTCAGAGTAAAATATTATTCCAAAATCCAATCCAAAATTAACTCAAATTCTATTTTAATGTTTTTTTTTTTGCTTTTTTTAATTTATTAATTGCATTGTTTTCAAAAATATTTTTTTCAAAAATTTCCCTAACCTCGTGCAGAAATTTCAGTCCTGAATGTTAAGAAATTTAAAAGCATCTTGTTCTCTATAAAAATCTCTAAGGACCTTTTAATTTTATTTCGATTTTTTTATGCCCTAATTCAGTAAGAAGATTTAGGATGTTTTTGTTTGCAAATGCTTTTGAGTTCTTGTCTTTGAATTCTATAAATTATTTTCTTCAAAAATGGTTGTTGTCTTTGATAATGAAAAATATCAATACTATTGGCATGTTTTTAAAACATAAAAATTCAATTAAAGTATTATACATATGTAAGTTTGAAAAATATATGAAAGAATATATGTTGGATATAGTGTTTGGAACAAAATCATAAAGCAAATACACAAACCTTCTAGCATAGACAATAAATAATATTTGTTTTAAAGAATCGCAACTGCGGCTTTTTTTCGTCCATAGACAAGACGATACAATCGTCGAACAGAATTAGGGTATTAATTAAAAAATTAAGCAAAGGAATTGTGTTGTAAAAATTTTACCAAAATATATGAAACACAAAGAAAATGTAAAATACTCAATTAATATATTGATGTACTCCATCATGTTAAATTTGTATAAAATATATTTTGTTGCTTAAAATATTTGACTTTTTTAAACCCTTTTTTTGTAGACTTTCTTCTACTGTTTGGTTTACATTAATTTCTCGCAGTTCTCATTCGGAAAAGATGCAATGACCCAAAATTTGTGTTGCCCAGTGTAATTTAAAAACAAAACTATTTTAATTTACTGTTGCCTATCTCTTTCTTTGTACATGCATTCCAGTATATTTGTTTTAGTTCCACTTTACTTCATTTCTTTTATTTTTTATTTTTAATTAATATATTTTTCTATTTGTTCACTTGTTTTTATTGCATAATGTGTTTGTTTATTTGCTTATTTGCTTATTTTACGACAGTTTCGTGTACGTGACATTTTTTCAATAACAATTAAATGGCAAATTCTTAATAAGAGTAAATTTAATTAAAAATTTATTCAAAAATAAAATAAAGTAAACAACAGCAATAACACAAACAAACAGTTTCGTCTAAAGCAACTATACGTGAGATATGGGTGATTTTTTGATGATTTTGTTATGGGTTTTATTTTTGTCGATTATAATTGAAACATGTACGGAACAGCGAATGTTTATAGAATATATTTTAAATATTTACACGTGTTTAATTGTAAAACTACGTAACTAATACAAAATGCATAAACGCATCTTTAATAAATTATTGGGTATTACTAAGAAACACATTCTCTTACAAATTTTGAAACATTTATTATAACAAGAAGCCAAATTAAAAAGGAATCTAAAGAAAGTTAACTTCAGTCACTTAATTAATTTAAAATTATAAAAGTGTAGTTACGTGATTTTACATTTCAGCTAACGATATGTAGGTATGGATAGCTGCATCAGGGCTTCATTAAAAGCTAACATGTATACTCTGAAAAATATTTGTTTTTTTATGAGCTAAAGATAAAATTGAAAATTCTGTTAAGATAGGAGCCGGAAATGAGATAATCCCATTAGCTGTACTCTCAAGCGACATTTTTTGTCAAACACAAATTTTAATATCCAGTGACTTTCTGCATACAAAAAAAAATTTTCCGAAAAAAAAAAACCTTTTATACATTTAGTCCAGCTTCTTTCTAGATTCCCCTAAAACCCCCACCCATTTTTTTAGCCATCTAACTATTTTTTTAATTTGGAAACGGGAAATATTCACACGGTGCTACATATGAAGAGTATGCTATATGGGGTAGCAGTCCCCAGCCCATTTCATGGATTTATGTAGCCACTGCAGTGGCAACCATTCATTGTCCTGTTCGAACAGAACTTTTTCTTCGCTAGACTAACATTATTGCAAAATTTTTTCTTCAATCTAGTAAAAAATCGTCGTAGTCGAAAACGATATTCGACACTGGCAATTACTCCAAAAAAAATGGAACTACGCGGCTTTTTTTCCGTTTAGTTTTTGTTCAAAATTAGCTTAACATCTTGTTTACTTCCTTTGGAAAGTTTGTTAAAAATGCAAAAAATATTTTGGTGACTTTTAGCTGTAAATCTCACCTTGTAGGCTACTTAATTATTTTGGAGATAGCAGCACCATCATAATCACCTCATATTCCATTATAAATACAAAAATAAAAATATAATAAACCTTTTGAAATATATTTTTATCACGTAAGAGAATAAAAATTAATCAATTTATTTCCTTATATGAATTTTGCGATATTTTCTTATTATATTGGTAGGACTGTATTTGATGCTTGTTGCCAACAAAAATAGAAATTAATTTAACTATGCTATGGTAATAACAAAAATTTAAAATTTTAAAAAACCCCGAATATATCTAGAAAAGATGTGATATATTCTAAATGGCTGGACCGTTTTTCGTAAAACATAGCTAAGAACCTTCTCGATCAAGCCACCCTTCAAACAGAAAAAAAAAAATAAATCAAAATCGGTCCAGTCGTTTGGCCTGGACGTGGACTCGTACAGACACACAGATACACAGATACACAGACACACACTATAAACTTATAACAGCCCTTTTTTTGGTCGGAGGTTAAAAATAATTACTCGTTTTCTCATATATATGTGTATTCTATTTTGTACATATTGAAGTCGGTAGCTTGCTGTGGTGAATGTGTTTAACTTCTTAAGCTAAATATTTTCAAAACAAAATAATTTCTCTTCTTATTCTCTTTATTTTTTCTCTCTCTCTCACAAAGAGAAACGAGACCCTAAATATATGTATGTATATAAAAAAATTTCTCCGGGCAAAAATTTTGTTCCGAAACAATGTCTGTGCATCCAGCTTTAGTGTAATTTCACACTATACTTCCTTAGCATGCCTTATGTTAAAAATTGTCTCTTAAGCCCCCATTTTACCGTTACAATAAGACTTTTCTTCATACATTTTTGACGTTAATATAAAAGTGTAACGCTTGTATATAAGCTACAAGCCTTTGTTTCACCCCACTAGCCACCCATCTCGCTAACAAATCAACAATAGCCTGCCTGTAAAGGTTAGCATAAAAGCAGAGTAAATGGCGTCCTACACGCAAAGAAAATATATGGTGTAAAATGGTTGAGAAAACAATATTATGTTCACTGAAACAAATGTGTCGTCATTGAAAACTAGTTATTGTTATTTTAAACATTAATTTCGTTACGATAAACACATTAATGTTTGAATTTAATAATTACATTATTATATTCACAGAAAGTGCGATATGGTTAAAATTTAACAATATAGTTTTGTTAAAAATTTATTACTACAATATAATTTGTATTATTGTGTAAAAATTATATGATGTAAATAACAATATAATGTTATCCAAAACCATACTATGTTAAGTTTTTAAAAAAATCTTTTTCAGAAACATCTTCTGTCAGTTCAGTGTTTCGTTTGTAAGCTATCATCAGCGCACGCGTGGTGTTAAATAAATAAAAAAAGTATAAACAAAAGGGTAGATAAATAAAAATAATATGTGCATATGTATGTATGTATATCTCTTTAACAAATGTGTCTGTATTTAGCGTATACACATATATGTAAGTATACATTTCTATACATACATACATACATTTTATTTCAACAATATTAATTTATTTTCATTTCGGACTTACCGCACAGCTGTTTTAAACAAAAGATTTGCCAACAAATATATGATTAAATAAAACTTAAAAAAAAAAAAAATTAAACCGACTTCAAAAATAAGCACTAAAAAGCTACAAATAATATAGATCAAGTTAAATAAAAGGCTTTTATATATGTTACCTACAGTGCCGTTTGAAGTTGGTGCCAGCAACATTGGTAACTAAGCACATACATATGTTCATAAAAATTACTTGCAGTTTTTTACCGGTCATGTTCCTATGTGTTTAGTACCAGTATTACTGGCACCAACTTCAAACGGCAGTGTAGGTAACATATATAAAAATCTTTTATTTAACTAGATCTATATTATTTGTAGCTTTTTAGTGCTTATTTTTGAAGTCGGTTTAATTTTTTTTAAAAAGTTTTATTTGTAGCTTTTTAGTGCTTATTTAGAAATATGGTCCAGTTTTGTAAAATTCGATTAAGTAAAAACACGTGATATATAGTAATAAATTTAATGGGGCGTGGCTACGCCTACTTTTTTAAATCAAGATTGTGTATTTTTAAGAGTTCAAGGTATGTGCCAAGTTTCGTACAGATCGATAAAGTAAAAGCACGTGAAATTAAGTATTAAATTTATGGGGCGTCGCTACGCCCCTTTTTTTAAAACAAGATTGTGTATTTTTCAGAGTTCAAGGTGTGTGCCAAGTTTCGTCAATATTGGTTAAATACAAGCACATGAAATATTATACTAAAATTTAATAGGCGTGCCCCGCACACTTTTTTTAACGTAATTTTGTGCCTTTATTAAAGCTTTGGGTGTATGCCAAGTTTCGTAAAAATCGGTGAAATAGAACCCTGTGAAATATAATATAAAATTTTAATGGGCGTAACCCCGCCCATTTTTTTAAAAGAAGATTGTGTCTATTTTAGAGCTCAAGGTGCGTGCTAAGTTTCGTAAAAATCGGTTAAGTAGAACCACGTGTAATGTTAAAATACATTTTAATGGGCGTAGCCCCGCCCATTTTTTCAACTTGAAAATTTTGTAATTACAAGAGCCAAAGATGTTTGCTAGGTTTCGCAGCAATCAAATAAGTACAAGATCATTAAATCAAATTTAAAAAATTGTGGGCGTGACCCCGCCCACTTTTTTCAAATGGGACCAATGGGAAGCTATACCCTCTCAGACAACAAAAACATTTTTACAATCGGTCTAAAATGCACCGAGTTATGGACCTACACACCTAAAAAAAAAAAATAGAGACGATTTGTTAACCTCCTTCTTTTTTTGAAGTCGGTTAAAAATAAAATACTATTCTTACATAAAATAATACTATGGTCATATTTAAGAATATTATTATAATATTAGAACATGGTATGGTAAGTCTCAATTATATTTTAGTCACATCTAACGATAATGTTGTCTTATTTACAATAATAAGATTAGGTATAACAAAGTTAATTGTTTTTGTAGATAATATTATTATTAGCTCAGAAAATAATATTATTTAAACTTTGCTTTTCCATTGACAATAATATGATTTGACTACAACCATATAATTCAATCATAATATGTTGCTGTTTGATTATAGTTACCTCAAGCATATTTTTTTTTTGCGTGTACAGATCCTTACTAAAAAAAATTCTAATAATTGATATTACTAATTTTTTTGCTGAATATATAATTTTATATTTATTTTTTGTGTGCTAATTTTTATAAAATATTAATGCAAAACTGTTCATAGTAGGCGATAGCCAAACTCCACTGTACTAGATTAAGTTTGCCTTTTAAATAGTTTTTATATCAACAATAAAACCTCTTCTACAAAGCTCTTTTCATCTTGGAATTGTATTGAGTTATGGAAAACTTTTGTTTTTGAAAATTTGTTGTGTATGTTTTTAATGGATTTTATATTTATACTGGTATTTATTTTTATGTTTATGTCATTTTAAATATTCTTGCTTTTTCTTCAAGTTTCTTAAGTTTGAACAGTAATTGAAGTGGGCACAACAAATTAAAACTTTATTTTGTTCTTATATTTAATTTATTTCTTTGCTTTGGAAATATTTCAAAGACAATAGCAACATTTTCCAAACGCGTAATAACACTTCATTGGCCTAAGCATGGAGTCGTATTACAAAATTAAAAGGACATTAAACTTTATTAGAACATTTTTCACAGTAAAGATTTTTTCATGTGCCGGTATTTAATAAATATTTCGGGCCTTATTCGTAAGAAAAATATTTGATTTATGAAAGCTTTACAAAGCGATTTTTCATACAAAAACTGTTTTATGAACCAAAATTTTTTTATTAATTAGGCAGTGTTTAATACACCGGTTAAGAGAATGCTTTAACTTTAACAAACATTTATGAATACCGGTGAAATCCTGTAAATGTGCTTTATCATCATTAATTGAAATTCGAATTCTTTTGTATACAAAATAAATTTAATGTGCCTCTTATGATGGAATAAGACTTCGTTATCCTTTTTCGCTATATTGTTTATAAAATCCAATTTTTAAAAAGAAAAAAAGAAAAAAAAACATTTTGATTATTGAGTTCTTGTTTTAACTTTGATATTTGTTTGCTCTTCTCATTTGTTTAAATAAAAGTTTAACATATTAACTCTAGTTGTTCTGAAATTTTTGGGCAAAGGTACCCTGATGATCTGCATAAGCAACAGTAATAATCCCTCAATAATCAATTTCAATGTATTTTTAATAAAAAAGGAGATAGGTGTCTTAGCACACCCGGTTATAGCTATGCTGCTTAGCTATATAAAACAAACTTAATGTGTTGAATAACAATGCAATAAAATTATATTATATGATGATGTCAAATTTGCCGCAAATATTTCAAAACGTTTCCATTTATTTCCCATTATTTACTTTTCTATCGGCGTACGATTAAATTAATGTATTCACGTCCTAGCTGCTGTGTCGTGACATAAATAGCATAGCTATAAAAAACTATTTTACTAAATTTATAAAATAGTAATTTAGGATTATTAGGACATTAACAAATGTTAAAGAGAAATTATTTTAATTGGACTACAACGACAAAATCAGCAAGGACAACAAACTGCCGCCGTTTTGCCCAGCTGTAGTCAAAATAATCATGCTTATGTAAACGCGTGTATCTTATTTTTGAAACATAAAATTTGGTAGCTTGTAGTGGTGAGTGTGTTTAATGCTTCAAGCATTTTGCTTGTTCGATTAGATGTCAAAAAATATAAAGGGACCAGCGCAACATTGGAAAAACAAAATCAGGGCGACCAAGACCTCAAGGACAGTAAAAGGCGTGAAAGGTGTTAATTTATGTATACATGGCGATGTGCACAGATCGTCCTTACACGACATTTGAAACAAAAACCTACAGCTAGCTGGTAACATGACACCACTTAGAGGTTTGACTTCTCTGAAAAATATATCTCCAGAAAAGATGACACAAATTGGCATCCACACAGTTTTGATTTAAAACCCTACACACAGAAAACTTTCACATTAAAACCTACGAAAACAAGGTTAATTTAACATTTTTCGGCAATGATTTTACTTCATATGAGTTGTATGTTAATTCAACATGATTGATAGTAGTTTTTACTTTTGAAAAAGTTTATTTCATGTTGATTTAATATTTCAGTACTGCTAAATTAAAATGAAGAATTATGTTGAATCAAACTTATTTCAAGTTGAAACGGGGTGCATTTGATACTGTAATAACACGATAAACCATATTGAATCAAAGTTATTTCACGTCGAAACAACATGGATTGATTTTTATGTAGGTATTTTATTTTGTTAACTATTTAAACTCAGGAATTGTGTAAATTGGCATAAGAAAACATTTTTTTATATATAGTTGGCTTCTCCGGTCAAGATTTGAACTCTAAACTCATCGAGTGGTAGTCAAGCAGATTACCGCTGCAGCCACCACTTGGCTCCTCCAGTCAAGATTTGAACCTAAACTCATCGAGTGGTAGTCAAGCAGATTACCGCTGCAGCCACCAGGGCGTTCATTTAGACAACATTATTTTATTTAATAAATTCTGTACCAAAATATTAGTAAAACTAAAATTATCTCACAAACAAATAATTATAGTTTAAGTTTAACATTTGTTAACGCTATAATAATCCCAAATTATTATTTTACTTATTCAGTAAAATATTTTTTATTAAAAATACATTGAAATTAAATATTGAGTGGCTAAGGTGGAAATAATTATATTGCTGACCTCGACATAGATTATTTTCTGAAAGTAATAAAAAAAAACTATCTCTGAAACTATTAAGAAAAGTCAACAATATTGCTCCTCTGTCTTACGCTACAGCCACACATTCAATAAATAGTTTTCAATTTCATCACATATACTGTTTGTCAAAATTCCTTGAAATTGATAGCTGTTGCACAAATTGATAGCCAATTTCATTTTTTAAATTCCACCGACGAAGAAACAACTCAAATTTGTAGCCTCAATCAATGTGTGCTGTGACCAGCCGTTCAAATTGAAAATTAAATTGCCATTTAAATGGATAGGTGAAATTGATAGCAATCTAGTTTTCAATTTAAAAAGTTTGAGTGTGTAAGTAAAAAAAGTGTGAGTGTATTGAAAATTGAATGGAATTGAAAGGCAAAAATTGAACGTGTGGCCCCCAAGTTACTTAAAAGTTAATTTGGTATCTATTTTCGGTTTTAATGTATACAATAATGCATCTCGAAAACGATGGCCAAGTTAAGCAAAATTAGATACAAATTGGAATTAAAAGTCCTAGATACTATAACAAAGAAGGATTGCATTTGGAGAGTTATGATCTATACCTTCAGTTAAACTTTTTTATTTTTGATGTGTAAACATCTATACGCTAGGGGGTAAAAATCTTATTCACAATACATTCACAAATTTTGAGTAAGATCTGCGATGCGTTATCAAATCTGTGTGAGCTATTTATGAGTGTATTAGTGTAATCGTAGGTACAACAAAAAGTACAGAGAAACTTAACAGCTGCATAGAAATACACTCAACCGAATTTTAAAGCATACCTACAGGAGCAATGTTAGTTTTAATAGAAATTTCTTGTGAAGTGTAATAGTGTTGCCAGTGGAGATAATTTTGTTAAAAAGTTGAAAAATATAAAATAAATAAAATAAATATAGACTTTTAAATAAAAGAGCGTTTTAAATGTCAAATATTTGTTGAAAAGATATATAGCAGTCTTTATAAAGAATTTGTAATATGTTTTATATTATAACATATCTTCATTACGAACTGTTGCCTTACACTGAAGCTGATAAACGACAATTGGGTAACAATCTCCATCTCATGCCAATTATTATGGGTGGAGATTTTAATACAAATTTTGCAAACCCACAGTCGCAAGCTTTATCAAAATTTTTATTTGACGTTTTCCACTTGCATATGAGCAATTCTCCACAAACCCCCCCCCCCTCAACTAATAATTCCACTACTATAGATGCAGTTTTCCATAGATATTTAAATACAATAGAGTCAAAAATTTATATATCTTATTTTAGTTACCATAAGCCAATATTAAAAAAAAATTCATTACTAGATGTTTACACATCTCTCCTGTGATCGGATTCACATTGCTATTTTTTATATACTTTTTGCAATAAACGAAATGGAAAATCATTCTTATTTAATCCAAATGCTTTGTACCACTCCCCTGCAGCAACCTAAGATGCTATTTTCGTTACTTATTTGATGATGTAATAATACTTATTTAGCGCTAAAATTTAAGCGTCTTAATAGTCAGTTCATATTTCAAAATGTCTGAGTATGTAACTTCTTATTATGCATGACAGTTTATATATTATTTCAATTGCTATTCTGCCAACATTGCAAAATAACAGAAAAGCTCATTCTTTAATTTTTTTTTTGGAATTCTTAAAGTATAGTTTTTTTTTGTCTTAAAAACAAACAGACAGAATCAATTTTCTTTCATTAATGAACTAACACTAACGCAACCTCCCAACACTCCTTATTTCTCATTTAGACAATAGCCTTCTACGAAAAATATGTGTATATTATTGTATTTTTGCAGTTATACAATCATTATTGCCTTCGGTTTTAATTAAAATAAATTATTATACTTCAAAGGAATCGATTGTAAATGCATGGAAAGGGAAGACCACAAAATGCTTTATTATACAAAAAAAATTAATACAAATTAAAGCAATTTTATATGGAAAGAAATGCTTCCTAGCAACAGTTGTTCAGCCTAACTTTGACAGTCGATAGAGGTTATATTGTTGAAATTATACCTGTTGTATTGTTTGTCTGTAATTTAATTTGTTTTGGCAAATCACCATGGGCGGGATATATGTACTCGTATGTATAATATCAGGTGAAAATGTTAAAATTGTCTTTAACAAAATGGATGTATTCGAACACTTGTAAATTTGAAGAAACGGGTCCCTGGGCAGTATTTTTAAAATTGTCTTTCTCTAAAGGCTTTACTGCAAATATGTTAATATACAAATTTTTTTAACTGGTCACTCATATTGATTTGCACAGCTTTCATAATTGTATTAAAAATATTTTTTTCGCTGATGAATGAAGATAGCCTAGGTATTAAGGACAAATTAGTAATTTAATTACCTGATAAAACAATGGAACCTATTGATGAATTCAAGTTTGCTATGCTTAAGGCGGCCTCCAACTCAAAACTAACCTTAACACACATCTATTTGCTTGTGAAATTAATGAACTTACGTTTTTGAGTGAGCAAACTATAAAACCATACCGAGCCCGCACGCAAACAACAGCTATGGTTGTAGAATGGTTGAGAAAACAATATTATGTTCTCTGAAACAAATGTGTGGTAGTTGAGAACTATTTATTTGTTATTTTAAACATTGATTTCATTACGATAAACAAAGTAATGTTGAGAACTATTTATTTATTATTTTAAACATTGATTTCATTACGATAAACAAAGTAATGTTTGAATTTAATAATTACATTATTATATTCATAGAAAGTGCGATATGTTTAGAATTTAACAATATAGTTTTGTTATAAATTTATGACTACAATATAATTTGCATTATTATGTAAAAATAATATGATGTTAATAACAATATAATGTTATCCGAAACCATACTATGTTAAGTTTAAAAAAAAACTTTTTCAGAAACATATTCTGTCAGTTCAGTATTTCGTTTGTAAGCTATCGGTAGTGCACGCAGGGTGTTAAATAAATATAAAAAAGTACAAATGGCAGATAAATGAAAATATTTACAGGTTGGGCCAAAAGTTACCATGGTGTTTAAAAATTTAATAACTTTTTCGTTTATATATGTTTTTTATTTTTATTTTTCAGATTATATAAATAACACTTGGAGAATAAATAATGGAGAGATTCACAACTGAACAAAAAACCAGAATAATATAATTTTATTATTTGAAAATTTGATTATGAATGATGAAGCTCGTTTTTATTTGAATGGCTTTGTTAATAATAAGCAGAACTGTAGGTTCTGGGGTTCTGAAAATCCAAGACCCATTCATCAACGCCAATTGCACCCCATTAGGTGTATAATATGGTGTGGGATCACATCTGAAAATATTATTGGGCCTTACTTCTTCGAGAATGAAGGTGGAAGTGCTGTAACCGTAAATGGAGAGCGGTATTGGTTTGTGATAGAAAATTTTTTACGTTCTGCTCTTGAAAGCAGACCTGGTATGTGGTTTCAGCAGGACGGAGCCACTGCCCGAGACACAATGGCATTTTTAAATCTTATTTTTGGACAGCAAATAATTTCCAAAAATTCGGAAATAATTTGGCCAGCGCGATCGCCAGATTTGACAGCACCCGACTATTTTCTTTGGGGTTATTTGAAGGAGCGAGTGTATGTGAACAAGCCAGAGAGAATCCTTGAACTCAAGGCAAACATTGTTGCAGAAATTCGAACGCTACAGCCACAAATTTTGAAAGATGTTATGGAAAATGCTCTAAAACGAACCGCTCAGTGCGAAGCTGAGAACGGTGGTCACTTAAGAGACATTAGTTTTCATACTTAGTGTAAAAAATTTTCATTTTATATATTATATTATATTATAATTATATTATATAATCTGAGAAAAAATAAAAAAAATTAATAAAGGAAAAATTTATTAAACTTTTAAACCTCATGGTAACTTTTGGCCCACCCTGTATATACATATATATGTATATGTATATATACATACATATATATGTATCTCTTTATAAAAACGTGTCTGCATTTCGTGTATACACACATATGTAAGAATACATTTCTATATATGTGACGCGCAAAATAGAAAGGGACCTAAGGGTAAAACCGGTTTTGTTCAGGAGAACCATTTTAAAGATTTAAATTGGTGTACCATCACTGAGCGTGTTGGTATTGGTCTCATTTGAAAGCGACACATCTCATGACGTCAGGAACGTGTTGGTCAACCTTGAAAACGCGCGTAGGTTGTCCCTACTTCTTGTTTTGTGTAGTTGGTTTTTACTGTTTTCTACCTGGCGCGCTGTTTCCATGAGTTTGATATCAATTTTGCTCGCGTTTTTTCGAATCCAGGTTTATTTTCTGAAATTATTAATTGTGACTTATAATAAATACTCATTTCTAATTCTTTTAAATCGTGAATATCACTCTGTTAGTACGAAAATTTTTTCACATAACCTTAGAATCGTAGACTTCAATTTCATAAAACGCGCATATCTCTGGGAGGGAACACTTTTGGGACATGGGCTCGGTCTCATTCGATGCTCAGATGTTGTCCACATCAAAAAAAAAAAGTGAAAATTGATTTTTTTACCCTTAGGTCCCTTTCTCTATGCGCTGTCACATATATACATTTTATTTCAACAATATTAATTTATTTTTATTTCGGATTTAACGCACAGCTGTTTTAAGCAAAATATTAACCAATAAATATGTGATTAAGAAACAACATATTATCATTATCATATAAAATACTACTATGGTCGTATTTAACAATATTATTTTAATATTAGAACATGGTATGGTAAGTCTCAATTATACTTTAGTCACATCTAACAATCCTAATCTTAGTATTGTAAATATGACAACACTTTACAATACTAAGATTAGGTATAACAAAGTTAATTGTTCTTGTAGATAATATTATTATTAACTCAGAAAATAATATTATTTAAACTTTGCTTTTCCATTGACAATAATATGATTTTACTGCAAACATATAATTCAATCATGGTATGTTGCTGTTTGATTATGGTTACCTCAACCATATTTTTTCTTTGCGTGCGGTATGAACCCCACTAATTTATCTTATGTTATAAATAAGCAAACAAAAATTTTTGCTACAAAATAAATGGATGTGAATTTAATTAATCCTAAGGGCACCTGTTATCAGTATTCTCCTCAAAGCGGCACTTATGATAACAGGAGCCCTTAGATCCACACCGACAAAGGCACTCTTCGCTATGCTTTGTTGGCTTCCTGTGGACTTAATGGCTAGAAAACTGGCCCTACATACGGCCGTTAGGCTGAACGCAATAGGCGTATAGAACTATAGACCATGGGGTCACGCTAGCATCCTAAATACAGCAAACAATATACCTAAACTCATTGACTACTGCACTCCCAAACCTTACTTCAATAGGAATTTAAATATTTCTTTGACAGAAGGGTTCTCCTCAGTGGACAGATCCGTACAGGTTTTCCGGACGGCTCTTTACGGGGAGGAAGAGTTGGAGGGGGGATATATATTCCAGATTTTGGAATTGAAATATGCTTCAGACTCCCGGACGAATGTAGCATATTACAGGCAGAAATATGCGCCATAATAAGAGCAACACACTGGTTGAGTTATTATCGGTTACACAATAGTAATATCCAGATAATAACGGACAGCCAACCCGCGATCAAAACCCTTGCAGGTGTATATTCTACATCATTACTTGTCCAAGAATGCCGCACAGTCCTGGATGAACTGGCGCAGCACTCAACCATCACACTATACTGGGTGCGTGGACACGGAACCAATTCAGGGAAAATAGTTGCGGATGAACTAGCAAAGAGAGGAACCCTACTCGGGGAAGTCGATATTGACTATCTCTGTGGGCTCCCTCTGTCGTCTTGCTGGAGACGCTATGATACTGCCTTTCTTAATTTAGCTCAGGAAAGATGGCGCAATGAGCCAACCTGCGTTATATCGAGAACCCTTTGGCCTCGTCTAGATACTAAAAGAACCAGAAACCTCATTAGCTTTACCAGAAAGCATCTGAGGAATCTCCTGGCCACACTTACCGGCCACTGCACTTTCGGAACCCACGCTAAACGTATGGGTCTCCCGTATAATGATTACTGTTACAGCTGCAATGATGAGGAAGAGGAGGAAAGCATTCGCATCTTCTCTGCTTCTGCCCTGCTTTGGAGGATCTCCGTCTGCACTTCCTTGGCAGAATATCCTTCAATAGCTTGTCCGAGCTATCGGAAATAGGAATTAGAAACCTAAGTCTAGACATTAGGAGCAGCGGCTGGTATGGCCGCTAGCCTTCACGGCATGTGTATGTACTAGACCCTCTCCTTGTCCCACTTCTTCTCTACTCTACTCTCTCTTACTGTACAAAAACTCTCCATCTATATCCTTTCCATCTATATTCTCCCTAAACTCCCGGTCACCCCTTATTCTTATACTTTCAACTCACAGGCAGCACAAAGGGATCATCGTATTGGACCCAAGTGAGCTAGACTCCTATATTTTCATTCTTCACTAGCAGCCTGCTAACCTAACCTAACTAACCTAATTAATCCTACACGATATTGAGCACAGCATCAAATAAGATTTCATTGGTACACTGGAAATGCATTTTACAAATTAAAGTTACCAACTTGCAACAGCAGGACACACCAAATATACTTATATACACATGTACATATTTCTATCTAAAATATATTAAAAAGGGAAAGACACATGCGCTAAGGATTAATATTTCCCACACGCATTTGAAAAATAAATGCAAATATTTTTAATGGAAACATACAGAAATACGCGTAGCACATCCTTAAACAAATCCATAAATTTTTTGGCCCTGAAAAAAAAATAGTAGAATAAAGCGAAGCCAGGGGTGGCATAACATTCAGGTTTACAGCAAAAGAATGCCTGCCCATCATGTAGAAAATTTAATTTAAGGTTCAACAAAAAGAAGAGCGACAAACAAAATAAAACCAAACAAGTTTTGATTAAGGAAAAAAGAAATCGTTAAATCCATGTACAGCCACATTTGAAATTAGTTACATGCCTTTATTTTTATTTATTTTTTAATCTCTGGCATTACCTCCACCCCCGGGTTGATTCTATAATTCTTTCTAGTATTTAACTGTATGTATCTAAGAGAAACAGTGTGTGAATATGTACATATGTATGTGTTTGTATAAAAATATTTATGTCCTGACTAGAGGACTCACCACCCTTTTAATATAGAAATAAATAATGTTCAACTTTCTGTTATTCCAGTATGCAGGGATATTTTATATGTATTTTGTAGTAGAATATCATAAAAAATAAAAAAATAAAAACGAAAATAAGTGAATGTGGTTGGACTTTTTTTTCCATGAATCACAACAACTGCAAACGAAGCAAAAACTCTTAATAAAGCAATTGCCTCAAGCAGTTGTAAGCAGCAGGCGAGCGATCCATAAAGTTATCTTTGCTACAGTAAAAGTTCAAGAACAATTTAAAATATTATGCATACACGGGTTTTAATTTTATTTAACTCACACACCAAACCTCGCTTAACAAGCAAATTTATGTAGAATATGAATGAAATGCAGACGACAACTACATAAATATATCGAGCCTTATTTTCGATTTTATCGTAAGCGAAATGTTATCGAAAATATACTTTTTTATAGAACTTAAAATTTTATGGGCCTATCCGAAAGAATTGATGTTTTTATTTGTTATCAGTTCACACAACAAAATTCTATTTTAATTTAAGGACCCCAAGAAAGATCTAAGTTATTAAAAAAAAAACTTTATTTTTTTAGTTAGTTTTATTATCAGGGAAACCGCGAATATGCAAATGCATGTTTTTTCTTGTGTGACGTATTAAAACGGGAACAAGATATTTATCCGTTTTAGAACTTTTTATGAATTTTGGCATCTAATTGTTAGTGCATATTTTTGCATATTTTACCCTTTAAAGCATGTTTATGCATATATCAGTCTTACACGCATATTTAATAATTTTAAGAGCATAATTTACGCTTTTAGGGCATATTTTGACACTTAATAGAATTTTTTGATTTGAATATGCTTACAACCTTATGTGTTGTCCACAATTTTTATTTTAACTTTTCGCCATGTAAATCTCATTTCCAATGATCCATGTTAGTGCTGGGATACTATCGATATTTTCGGCTATCGATATATATCGATAGATCAGATTTCACTATCGATACTATCGATATTACTATCGACTGAATGTCTTGTACCTGAGAAAGAAAAATATAACTAATTTTTCATCAGGTTACATGTATTTTTTATCACTTTATTGAAAGTTTATAGCCAGCATGTTTATAGAACCCAATATGTCTAAAATACGCGTATAAAACCTGACGTGTGTCAAGTTTGCAGTTCTATAATGCGAATGTCATTTTATTTTTGTAAAAAACGTAACAAGTGACAGTTTGTTTGGGTTTGTGTAACGCGTTTTCTGCTGTCAAAATATAGAAAAGTGCACGAATGAAAAATTACATTCGTCGGTGGAAAAATTGCAAATTTTATAAAAAATAAATAAAATAAAATTGGTATTTCCGCAAAAAAGTGAGTGTGGCTACAAATAGTATATTTTTATTCGTTTTTTTTATTATTGTAAGTGGCAATTACAGCATAAAGTTGACAATAGCCGTGCATTTATTATTTTTTTAAATAAATTTTCTTTTCTTGCAAAATAATAGCTCATTTTATGCTATTTCATTATTTGTACATGTGTATAAAAATAAAGATTTCGTTTTTAAATAAAAACTTTTTATTTAAATAAATACTTCCATCTTGCCGTCAAAAAGGGTTACCTTCTTTAATGACAAAAATACAAATTTTACAAGGAAAAAATGTAAACAAATAAAAATTATTTACAGAAAGGCAACACTGTGATTTGGCAATAAATTGGTAAGAGCGCCACACGACGTAAGACGGACGAAAAAAAATTAACGTGTTCTACAAATGCAAATTCTTACGTATTCGTGCGTGTGCCATTCGTGCGTGTCTTGATTGTGACGTGTTCTATAAACATGCTGTTAATTTGGGCGACAGTTTTCCAAAAGTTGTTCTGTCAGTTAAAAAATTTGTATAACACCTCACGTTTTCAAAACTGCATTTTAAATAATATCGATATTTTTTCCTATCGATATTTTCGATGTTTGAAAACTATCGATATTATCGATAGTACTATCGATAGTATCCTAGCACTAATCCATGTAGTGAATAATATTTTTATTTCGGCCTTTAGTTGCAATAAAATTTGCAGTTTTTCTATTTGTGGCGGACATTGCGCCACGATTAGACGTTGAAGGAACATTGTCAATGTATAAAAGTTTATTTAGATGTGTGAGGCATTAAACATTTTAAGAAAAAATATTGTCTTATTTAACCAAAATACAGTTCCAACGTTTTAATTGTGATATCGTGATTGAAATTAAATGTTTACGAGAGTAATAAAAAAATAATAATTGGTATTATTTGCTTTAGTCAAAATTTTTATGGCAATTTTGTTTTAACGTGCACTTCAAACCCAATTTATTTTTATTAATATTGTTTCCTTTTTTGGTTGTTTTATTTCTGTCTTATTTTATATATATATATATTTTTTTTTTGAGAAACACAACCCGCGAAACGATTAGCTTGTCTGCGGAAAACAGCCAGGGTCTATGGCGGGAATCGATCCCGCGACCTCTGCACTGAGAGGCTAGCATCGCTTCCACTCAACCACAGGGGCACCTAATGCAAATGATGTTGAATTTTTGAACTAAAAATATATTTTCATTTACAAATAAACCAATTTATATTATTTTCAAGATCATATTTTTTTAATTTTCAGTGCATATTTTCAAGTTTTAAGTGCATATTGTATGCGCATTAAACACTTTTTTTCGAGCATATTTCTGGTTTCCCTGTTTACTATTATTGTTCGAACTTCATTTGCTTCTTTATTTATGATTTGATTAGGCTAAAGTTCGTATCGCTTTGTACGCCAAATTACATAAATACGGAAACAAATGAAGTTCGAACAATAATAAAAAAAAATTAATTAAAATTAATAGATATGGGCTTGTGGCAAAAAATTAGAAATAAAACTATATATTTAATAGTAAGTAACAAACCAAAAAAGTTTGTCTTAAGTAGAACAGAAATAAACAAGTTAACTAACATGACAATGGCAAGACTGTTACAAATTTAGAGATGGTAAAATTGAGCTTTCATTAGAAAAAAGCTTTCAGCAAATTTTAATACGATGAATCAAAACAATTCACATATTCCATTTGCACTGAAAAGCTGAGTATATAAAACAGAAATCTACATCAACTGACACCACACCACACAGTGGACCAAACACAAAGAACGCTTATGATGAAAGTGTAGTGGCCTTCGAAAACAGCTAGTTGTTCCGTTCTACTACTTGTTTGTCAGAATATTGGGCCTAATTACGAGTGTCGTATTTCGACTACAACTACGACGATTTTGTAATAGACTAACGAAAAAATGTTTCAATGTTCTAATGTCTAATACAAAATAGTCGTAGTCGAAGTCGTGATGCGACACTTAACTTTGGTGTTATTTGTTTATTAATAACACTGTGCAACAAGAAAAACCAGCCTCAACAATTCTATGAGTGAAAATTGAAGAAAAAAAAAAGTATAAATATATAAAAATATGTTATTGTTGCATTGAATCCAATGTTGAAAAATATATTTTTTCCTTTATTTTAACAAATGTTGGGCGGTATAGGCGTGGTCAAATATAAAGATATTATAAATTTTGGACTAGAATGCAATACATGACATTCATTATCTTTTTCAGAAAAATTTAAAACTATTTTATATCCGTACGAGCTACGCACCTGAAATTTCGATGGATTATATAGAAATATGGCCCCCATAATAACAAATATATGACAGTTAAAAATTAAAGGATGTCCCAAAACGAGCAACGAATAATGTTAAAATCCTCTGCAATATGCAATTATATACACACACCTGAAATTTGCAAAGTATATGTATTTTCGTACAGACAACAATAATTAAATCTACAGCTTAAAAAAAACATTTAAATTAAAGGGTGTTCTAATAGTTAATGTATTTTTGACTATGTAATTTGCTAACTTGCCGTAAGCGGCAAACTCTTGAAATTTACAAAAATGCTAAAATATAAAAATACCAAAATCACCAAACCAAATAAATCGCCAAAAACCGAAAAAAATCGTTAAAACGAAAAAAGAGCCAAACTAAAAATGAGATCTCTAAAACTTAAATAAATCGCCAAATTAAAAAAATCTCCAAAAACCGAAAAAATCTCCATCAATCATCAAAAAAAAGCATCAAAACTTTAAAAAAATATCTTGAACTAAAATAAATCGACAAGGCCGAAAAAACGCAAAAAACCCCAAAAGTCAAAAATAAAACGTCAATACTAAAAAAAAAGCCAAAAAGCCAAAAACCGAAAAAATCCTAAAAAATAAAAAAGAATCCAAAACTATTGTGTATTTGTATTGTTTGTATGTATATGTGTTGTTTGTTTGTATATGCTAAGGTTCGTATAGTATTACAGTGAAACCTCTCATACCATCGCGGTATTTTTGTCCGGTTATTAGAGGTGCCCGCTTATGAGAGAGCTACACATTTTTTAGTATTTTATTGTGGTTGAAAAATTATGTTAAGAGTAGACTGCTTCTACTTAGATTGAATGACTTCCGATGTTTTTATTTGTTGGAATGCAACAAAGTCGTCTTTAGAAAAATACTTCGAACAGCCAATTTGTCTAACAAATGTATGAATTGTGAAAATACAAAAGAAACTTTACATCTTCGCAATTTCACTCACCAAACATTTGTTTTTTCAAACTGGTTTAAAATTTTTTCTTTAATTGATAAAAACAATTTTCCCCTGTGGCATTTTGGGGCACGAGCTAAGCAAACCACTTCATCAAATAAACAACAATATCTGTGACGTCTTCAGCGCATCAGTATTTACATTTCTGTTAACCAGGGAATCTCAAAAAATCATTGACACTAATACAAATATAAGCCAGAGTTGAATAAAGAAAGACTTACTATTTAAATGCAACTCTTGTTGCCGTGTTTCACCGCTTCTGTCTGCTTATGAAAGGTATTTAAGACAATATTTTTAAAAATGTAGTTCCGCATACGGTTATTAGAGTGTCCGGTTATGGGAATGCATTTTGTATGGAAAAACCAAGGTTGGAAACCGAAAAAAATAACGGTATCGGTATTGATACCGGTACAATTATTTTTTAAATTTCGGTATTTCGCTATCGGTATTTTTTTTATTTCGGTATCGGTATTACCGGTACATACCGTTATCGAGTTTATAATACCGGTATACCGATATTACTGATAAATTTATTATTTCAGGCAGTGGAAATAACAAAAAATCTTTTTTTATTAAATTACGTCCAAAAGGGAGTATTTTTACATTAACATACTATGTACTCGTATAAAAGCATATAAACTTATTTGTTTCTATGTATGTTTTTATACTATTATTAAAAAAGTGAAACAAGGAGATTGCAGTTCAAACTTTACATATATAAAGTATACATTTTGGTTAATTACACAAAATAGTAAAAATAAAAGTTTTGTCTATGCTGATATATTACACTGTGTGACAAATTTGTATGAAATCGAAATACCTGGGACGTGTTACTATTTTTCTGCTAGGTATTGTCGAGTATAACAATACCAATTGTATTTGAAATTTTCCAGACACCTCCAAAATCTTGAGTTACGGGTAAAAACCGGTTTTTCGTATCCGTAGACACCTATCAACCTCCAACTAAGTTAAATATCAACCGATTTTAAATTTATAAACGGATACAGAAAGAAGAGACTAAAACCTTTTGAACCATATGGATATATCTTCTTTCAGTAATTATGTCTTTATTTTTTCACCAAATATGATTTTAACGGTTTTTTCGACACTTTACTACTTTCGACAAGTTCTTAGGCAATATTTTTGTACTTTGTTTATAACTTTGTTTATAAAACATAATTGAATAAGAGTAATTCACAGGACTGTTTTAAATATTTTGTTAGAAGACTTTTTGTTAAAAAACTACCTGTATGATGTATTTCGCGTTCTATTTATACGCTTTCGGTGTATTTAACCTTCCAGAGTACAAAATTGGTACAACAGTGGTCGCCAAAATTTGTTCCTTCATTTTAAAATTACTTTTCTTCACCTCAAGAGAGGAATCTTTAACTTCAAATATAAAAGTTTAGAAGTTTTTTCTCTACCCAACCTTATATATTACGGTTAAGTGTGTAAACAAGACCAACACCAAAGAAAGAAAGTTAATTGAAATATATTTATGCAATTTTTGCACATATTGCGGTTTACAGCTCAACTAAGTTGGATTGAAACTGAAACAACTTAACTTTTAAACAACTGTTTTTTTTGGTATTCTGAATAACAACTAATTTTAGTTGACTTCGAAACAATGCACGAAAAACAAAGGTTCTTATCTATGCTATATGTTTTGAAACCATAGTATCCATTACAAAACATTTTAAATATTTTTAGTTTTGGCCTTGCTATTTTTTCTTGAGATTCTATGTTTTATGAACATGGCAATAATATTGGTTGACAAATGGGATTGGTTGGCGTCTGGAATATTAAAGCAAAACGAACACAATAGTCTAAATAAAAACCAAAATACAACTGATAAAAAGCAGTTGTCTCATGGTGAAAAAAGTTGTAATACATAATAAAAATTTGGCAACTACAACTCAACTATCATTAATTTTTTGGCCGGAATCGGTATACCGGTACGTACCGGTATACACGTAAACGGTAGTCTGGATACCGGTATTTTATAACCGAAATGGATTTCGGTATCGGTAACGATACCGGTATCTAATTTTAGCGGTATTTGAATCGGTATCGGTATTTTTACGATACCGTTTGCCAACCTTGGGAAAAACTAATGAACGTGTTGGATCTACAAAACTTGTCCGGTTATTAGAGGTGTTTGATTATAGGTAGTGTCCGTTATGAAAAGTTTCACTGTACATATCTAGTGTCTGTACGGACCCATTCGTGTGCGAGTCAAAGTCGCACTTTATTGAACTTATTTAAAGTAGAACATGAAAATGGGCTATATTATATTATACTATCAAGAGTTTGGTATGCAAGATTTTTGTAAAAAAAATTTAAACACATAAATATTTTGTTCATATAACGATATGGGTGTTATTTCGGCATTATTAACTAAAATCGCATCTTTGGAGTTGTGACGTTTTTGAGGTCAATGAACGATATGCTTGTATATACATATGTATGTAAGTACATCGCAAATTACATACAAAATATGTTCAAATCTTTGACATTTGATATTGTGCTTAATTTCAAATCTATTTCTATTACACAGTGTATGCTAGCATGTAAATATATACATATATATATATATACTAGCATGTATATATAGTTAAATTCACTAATACACACAAACACCACATACACGCAAAGAAAAGATATGGTTGTAAAATGGTTGAGAAAACAATATTATGTTCTCTGAAACAAATGTGTGGTCGTTGAAAACTAGTTATTGTTAGTTTACATTACTATATTCATATTTACATTATTATATTCATAGAAAGTGCGATATGGTTAGAGTTTAACAATATAGTTTTTTTTTTAAATTTATGACTTCAATATAATTTGTATTATTATGTAAAAATAATATGATGTAAATAACAATATAATGTTATCCGAAACCATACTATGTTAAGTTTTAAAAAAAATCTTTTTCAGAAACATCTTCTGTCAGTTCAGTGTTTCGTTTGTAAGCTATCGGTAGTGTGGTGTTAAATAAATAAAAAAAAAGTATAAGCAAAAGGGTAGATAAATAAAAATAATATGTACATAAGTATGTATGTATATCTCTTTATAAAGATATGTCTGTATTTCGTGTATACACATACATATATGTAAGTATACATTTCTATACATACATACATACAATTTATTTCAACAATATTAATTTATTTTCATTTCGGACTTACCGCAAAGCTGTTTTAAACAAAAGATTTGCCAACAAATATATGATTAAGAAACAAAATATTATTATTATTACATAAAATATTACTATGGTCATATTTAACAATATTATTATAATATTAGAACATGGTATGGTAAGTCTCAATTATATTTTAGTCACATCTAACAATAGTGTTGTCTTATTTACAATAATAAGATTATGTATAAAAGAGTTAATTGTTTTTGTAGATAATATTATTATTAACTCAGAAAATAATATTATTTAAACTTTGCTTTTCGATTGACAATAATATGATTTGACTGCAAACATATAATTCAATCATGGTATGTTGCTGTTTGATTATGGTTACCTCAACCATATTTTTTCGTTGCGTGTACAGATATGGTATTTTCACATTCTCATACATGCAAATATATATTTATATTGTGTATATATTACAACATCTGTACAACAAATTTAGTTTTTCCTTTTATTTTCATCCGTTCATTGTACCACAGCAGGATTTGAATAGAATATATAATACGATTCGAAGAATTTTTTGCAAATGTGTAATCTAATTTAGTATTTTATCTTTTTATTAGCTGTTAAGGGTATACTATGTTGGCGTGTGTGTGTGTGTGTGTGTGTGTGTCTGTGTGTGTATCTGTGGGAACATCATTCCAATTGTGTAACCAAGCATACAATAAGTACTGCATGTGCTAAATATAATTAGCTATTCTATTTATTAGGGAAAATAAGCCATAAATAAAAAATGAATAGGAAAATGTTGATATTAAAGTTGAGTTGTACATACATACATTTGTTCGTGTATATGAATGTAGGTGTATGTATGTATATTAAGGCTATCTGTAGGTACCAAAAAAAATATACTTTAGAAAATTCTCTTCATTTTAACAACTGCAACAGACAATTCGTACGCTCACATATTGGCTTTCAAACAACTATGACTAAGGTCGATTCCAACACACAAAAGTATCGTTACTTCATTTATGCGAAAAACTTAAATTTTCTGAAACTATAAATAGAAAAGCATGTGTATGTACGTAAAAAGAAATGATTCAAATTTGTACTACTTCCGGATCACAAGTTCAGGATCTTATTTACGTTTTGGAAAGATATGCCTTGTAAATGTTTTCTACTGCGGTAATATGAGACGCTACACTTTCTTTGAAAACAAATCAACTGACGTTTTGGAAATCAGTCTTTATATAAATACAATATATTAACTAAATTAATTTGGTAAGCCCTTTATCGAAGCAATGTTTATTACATTTTGATTAATAATTAATAGCGTCATTAAAATTTTTACCACCACAGTGTGTAGAGTCTTTGATGCCTTCAAATTTCCTTTAAAAGTACCAAGGAAAGTCGATTTATTGTAATTAATGTTCAACAGAGATTAAATTAGAACTGAGTGAAGGCAAATTTATATCAACTATTCTGTATAAAAATTTTTGGAAGGAAGTTCAGTCTATGACAGCCTTAAAAACACTGTTGGCAAGACAAACAACTGAAACAAATGTCTTGCGAACAGTGTTGTTTAGCGTTGTTTTTAGAATATTTCGCTGTAGTAAAACATTTGAAAAATATCTCATGTCTTGGAAGTTCTTACTTCTTGTGTGATTAAGTACTACACGCATAACGAAGTGCCCACGGCTGGATTTTGTTTCTCTCTGATCTAAACATACCCTTATGAAGGCTAATTCGTGGTTGAGCCCACCCCTTTGAATTCGCTTAAGTCTTTTAGAAAAATATGTATCATAAAATTCTGCTATAAGTCGTTGTAGACCAGTGTCCCGCAAAATAAAATATGTTTGTATTGGTGAGAAAAGTGAGAGTAAAAAAAGTTACACTTGATGAAAAATTTTGTAGTTTAAGATACATGATGTGGTTATTCCTTGTTTGAATATTTTTTGTAAATAAGCAATTTAATAAAAACTTAAGTAAAAAGTAAAAAATAATAATCCATTCAACAATGTAGTCTATAAATTCCAAATTAAATTTATTCGCAGCACTGTGAAAGCTATTAAAATGCCTTTTTAAACTAACTTAACTATTATTTTGAAGTGTTTCATAACATAAAATGCATTGCATATTGCCAAAAGCATTTTTTATCACAAAATATTTTTTAGCTTCCATTATTAATTTAATTTTTTTTTTTTTTGCTGTACAAATTTATTAAATTTGAACTTTAATTTCGTTCCGTTTGCTCAAAAAAACCAGGAAAAAATGCATACATACGTGCACAACTTCATTCGTCACTTTCTCAGTGACGACTAAATGAAAGAGCATAAGCATGCATGTGTCCACAATTGTGGTATGGCATGCGGGTTACTGTTGTAGACAGATATTAGTCAAGACTCGAAAGCCATTTCAGGTGATTCATTTAGAAAATTGAGACTTACTTCTAATGGTTCGATCAAAATTAACAATGAGTACAAAAAGACCGTAGCGCAAGTTTTAGCCGGACATAGCATACTGTTTTGTAATTTTTTATTCCATGTAAGACTGAATATATTAACCAAAATAAGAAAATCTCATGTTGTATATAAATTTATGTATATACGATTCAAACATAACAACATTCTTTGCCAACTTTTGTTGTTCCTACAAATTGATTAATAAAAAAAGTTATATTAAATGAAAATATTTTTAATAATAGAACAAAGTGAAACTATTTATGTTTGTGCATTCCAACTAAATTAAAGGCAATTTTCACAACAACAAATATGTCTTTTTCAGAATTCCTTGTATTAATGTTTAGCAAAATATGGCAGAATACGATAAAAGCTGGGTGATTGTGTGTGTTTGTTAACAGCTTGATATTACATACTAATAAACATGGGCCAGAGTAGAACAATAAAATATTGCTACGGAAACCTAGCCAAGGAAATACCTAATAATACTTGTGAAAATGAGAGAATGAGTGAGTTTAACCAATTTTGTATAATTTTATTTCCACAAACACAATGGTCATAAACAGGGACAAGGACTTCAGGCACTTAAAAATTATTATTATAGGCACCGAAAAAAATTAAAATTACTTATTTTTAAAACTTTTTCTAATTTAAATAAAAATAAAATTTTACTAAAGTCGTATGTTATATCTACCACAGAATGACAAAAGTATCGTTTTAGGTACAATTTGAGTATTGGCCGTCAAACAAATATGAATAAGTACAGCTAAAAATTAAACGCACGCACATATGCAAACACACGCATTTATTTTAAACCGAATATCTATAACCATAAATATCCAACAGTTATGTTTATATATTTTTTTTAATTACCCAGCACAAACAACTATCAATAAAATGTATAGACTGTACGAACTACAATCATACGCATGAGTATAAAAATACTATAAGTATTACTCGGCTAAACATGCGTACACACAGGGTTATTTAATTTGCACACACACATAAAGCATGTTTTCAAACCGCAAAAAACAAATTTTTCGTTCCATTTTATATTCATTCCATTATATATATATATATAGAATGATGAATAAATAGTATAATGCTTATTTTTTTTTGTCCGACTAAATATTCATAGTCTGAGTATGAGCATACTCTGACTATAAGTATGACAGAGAGCCAATACTCTTGATACGCATTTGCGCTTTTATTTTTAGTTCTAATGTAACTATTGTTGGCTATAGTAATAGAAGCTTTGAGAGAAAATATGTGAGTGTACGAATTGTTTTTGCGCTACAATTATTATTATATGCAGTTACTAAAATTGAGACTGTTAACTTACGTTTATTTTTTTGAGTACTCATTGATATCTAATTCATGCAAAAATACAACTGCTCAATTCACAACCTATTGTAGGAGTCGTAGTTTGTATATGAATTGTTAGTAATTCGAATAAAACATTGTTTACAGACAATAGAAATAACCAACAACGTTCGAAATCAAAATTATTTATAAGCCAGTTTAGAGCAGAGCTGTTAAAATATAGTTCAAATTTATAATGCATCAGAGTATTTTTTAACTGGAAAAATGATCTTATGCCAGTTTTAGACACACGAAGTCCAAGTATATTATTTATTCATACTACGAGACTTTCATATGCATCCATTAAAATTATATTTATGAACAGATAAGTATAACAAAATCAATATTATGCTCATAAATTATGGGAAAATTTTTTTATAGTATCTTTTTCTTTTTTGTAACATATCAAAGTAACCTTTTACAAGAGTTAAAAACTTTCATGTTTATGGCCATACACTAAGAAACAGGAAGTGGCATTCAATATGAAACAGGGAAAGGATTGAGTGTGAATGGAGAAACAAGTAGACTTTTTACATTAACACTTTCATAAAAATTCCGAAAATTGCCAAATATTATTATTAAAGAGGTTGCTTCTGATTATTTTACTAAAAACTCTCTAGTGTAATAAACAAAAATGAGAAAAGGCAAATATTTATTAATAAAACCAACCAAATAATATATGTATGTAAGTATGTACATATGTATGCATACCCATCTCTGTAACAAGCACTATTTCTTCACTAAAGTATCACAGTCAGCTATTTGTACTCGTATGATGGTTGCCTTGTGATGAGAAGTTTCAAAGTAATAACAATAAAAAAATATATAACAGAATTTGGGTGGTTATATGATGTTTGTATAAAGTGTGAATAAATATAATTCAAACACAAGTTTTAGCTAATTTTTAGCCTAAGGTTTCGTGTATTTTTGTTGCCTGTAGATATAACTTTGTAATCAAATCCTCCACAAAGCCTTCATACCCTGTACACTTTAGTGCATTTCATACTGTAGCCACCACACTTTGAAATCATTTCGAAGGAGTATAATAAAATAAAAACAATTTTTGAGCTCTGAAGTATACTTCTGGGATCATTACTCTTTTCTATTTGATTAATATTTTTCAGGTTTTGTTTATTTTCTTTTTTCAGACTTTTTATATGACTGTTTAATGTTTATAACTTTCTTAACAATCTCCATTATAAAGCTTTTGAAAAATATCGATACATTAAGTAGATAAAATAAATGTTTAGCGTATACTACAAGCACTGCCAATGTTTATTATTAATTTTTAATTTTAATTATTAAGCATCCATGAGAAGATTTATTGTGAGAAGACTCTAGCTAGTGCCCCATTACCACGCCAGATGTTTGAATTTGTTTAATTATTTATTTATTGTGTATAACAAATGTTATAACAAATTATATCTACAACAGCTTATTTTAATGTGTATATAACATATTGAAGCTTCAGATAGAACACACACAAAAATTTCACGTTAGAATCTACGTAAACAATACTAATTTCATATTTTTCGCTAATGATTTTGTTTCATATGTATCTTATGTTAATTCAACATGATTTACAATAATCTTCAAAGAAATTTTTTCATATTGAAATAACTTTAATTCATATTGATTTAACAGTTCAGCACTGTTAAATCAAAATTGAAAATGATGTTGAATCAAAGTTAATTAAAGTATATTTCTCGTTTTCAAAAAATTAATAATGGTCCTGCAGTCGTGTTAAAAATCATACACGATAACTTTCTTTCAGATATGATATTTGAGAATATATATAATAGAAACATTAAAAAAAGTCTGAAAAAATATTTCTATTATCGGAGTTAGTTTTCTAAAATCGTACGATTTCAAATCGATTCGGTTTAGAGAACCGGGCCAAACGTAAATTTGATACTGAAATAACACAAAGAACTATGTTGAATCAAAGGTATTGGCAGTTAAAACAACATGAATTTAATTTAATGTTATTTGTGTGTATTGATACAGGCATCAGGAAAATTTTCCTTTGTTGGCTTCCCCGGCCTACATTTGAACACGTAGTCATAAATGTACTCTTTAGAATAGCTACGTTCAGACACACATACTCTGATATTAGATTTTGAGGTAAACACCTTTTAAAGCTCTTAAATTTGTTCTGGCAAAGTAAAAGCAAGAATTGTTTTCTATTGTATTGTTCTTGTGCCAGTTGTACTCTCGTCGTTGTGAAAGCTCAAAAGCTATTTTCTAAAAGTTTGCACATTGTGCATATGGCTTGGACGTAGCTGCTTTAGAGTAAAATTTTAATTCAATATTATTTGATTGATCATTTAACATAACATTTATTTGAAATTAAAGTTATAGTAAAAAACACAAACTACGAAGCTACTTTGGCCTTATCTCCAGGATTCGAACCTGCGACCCTCTGACTACAAGAAGTTTTCGCTGGTAATTCGAAGTTTGTGACTAATTACTAATATCAAAAGAAACAACAAAAAAACAAGTATAAGTCACACAACTGAACACAACATTGTATTGCAGCTACGAACAAAACAAATAAAGAACATATTGTTTCTTGTAAATTTTATATGATTTGCAATCAAAATTGTTGCATGTTGATTTTACATTGGTGTCTTTTACTGTGAGTAGAATAACATTAATGCCATATATTTATTGAAAAACTTCTGAATTTCCCTTGAAATAGCAAACTCTGTTTTAAGGCATAAAATTTATTTTCAGCCAAACCACGCAGTTCGAACTAATTGTCCGACTTCAAGGTAGATGAAACCTAGATACCAAGGCCAATCACTCCATTCAGCTCTGAAAAATCTAACATGGTTCTGAGTAGTCATAGCATGGAAAGCATATACATCTCTGGCAACAACATTGCCACCATTAAACCTAAATATTCATAAAATGTTTCATATATGTATAAGCTAGCTTTAATATAAATACTTATTTATATTTTAGTTACGCACAGATCTAGAGAATAATACAAGAAGCTTTCAGAATTAAAGGGCTTTAGATATACAGCAAACATTTTCGACTCTCTTATACAACTTTATTCCAGATAATTATATTTTTTTATGGAAATATTTAATGCAATCTTTTTCATATTAAATTAAGTTCGTTCATTAAGGATCAAACTCATCCAAACATAAAAGTATCTTATATACATATATATGTACATATAAATAAAAGTTCATTCACTATCCCCACATAATTTCTGTGTAAATATATTTGCACAATATCTCTTTCCAGTAGCTTTCATTTAATTAATATTTTTTTCTTCATTTGTTCAGATTCTATTGAAATTTAATTAAATTCTTTTTTGGTATATTATATTCGTATCTATATGAACGTAGATAAAATTGTTTGATTATTAACAAACCACTTGGTTTTATTAAATCTAAATGAACAATAAGAATCTTTATTAAAATGTAAGCTTCCTTAAAGCTTTATGCTTAAGATTTATTAAGGATATACGTTTGATACGCAACTGAATTCATATACTACTGAAATATATGTTCATACAAATAAGTTTATATTGCAATTTCGGATATTGTTAAGAAATTAGGAATTTATTTTTTGGTCGTAGTTAAGCTGAAGTTCGTGTATTGAGAAAACCAAATTAGAGGTGGCAATTGTTAAGGGAAAATTTACACCAAACACAATTGTAATTACTCGTATTATGCAAAATACTTGCAGAACGGAACAATATGCTGTTTTCAAATACCGCACACGGTGTGTGGTGTCAGTTAGGGACCATTCACATATTACGTAACGCTGTTTAGCAACACTTTTTACAAAATCTTCAGTATAAATTTTCTAAAACGTAACAAATCACCCCGACTCCCCCACCTTCTTGGAACGTTACTTAATATGAGAATAGCCCCTTAAGGCTCAGTTAGCTGTTCGATATTGTTATGTAAAAGTAATGGAAATGGTTATAGAAATATAACCGGAATGTAAGAATCTATACATTGCATGAGCTGTTTCTTACCATTACAGTTACATTCCATTACAGTCGGCTAACTGAGCCATTAGTGCAAAATTCCAAATTTCAGCCTTAGGCCCGGTACGGAGTTCTGACGAAAATGCATGTACGTTTAGGAATTTATTTTTATTTCTACACACCAAAACACATCAATCGGTTTTAGGTTCTGGGAGTGGATTCCATCCACTTAGAATTGATTACATTCAGGGGACTTAATAAATTCCCGAAAATTAAATTTACACAAAAATTTTTTTAATGATAAACATTTACAAAAATAAGTAACCACTAAATATTAATGAAAAACTTTTTGATACAGACATCCCTGCAGGAAATTTGGTGACAATTGATCCAAACGTACTCGTCCTATGACTTGAGAAAATGAGAGTGTTACGAAAAGTAGGGAGTTGTGTATAGTGAAAAAGGGCATATCCTGTAAATGGTTACATATTCACCATTATCGTGATGTATCTTCTCGATCTTTTGTCAATTTAATTAGGACTTGGTCTAGTATTATAGTAAACGACACTGATCAGGTTCGATGTGGTTGGATTCATTGTTCCCTTCAATGATACCGCCAAGCCACTCTCGAACCAGTCCCGTAACTATACTTAGATATTATTCTAAGCTTAACAGGTGTTTATACTTTTAAAATATGAGTGCCTCTGTGGTCGTGGATAGTGTGCAAGCCTGTCATGCACGAGGTTGTCAGTTCGAATCCCAAAAAAGATCTGCTCAAAAATAAATTATAATTAAATTTCTAACAATAAAACAAAATTATAAGTCTTCATTGTTACAGTTAAGTGTCGGAATGACATTTTTAAATAATTTATATTATTCTACACCGAATAGGTCCCTGTAACAAGTCAAAAAGCTTATACAAAGTATCAATTAACCCCATCCTAGACCATCCCCATTGAAAAGTGACTTCATAGGAAGTGTTAGAACTCGGACTGGTCCCTATCACTTGGTGACCGGTCACGTGACTAGTCTCGTGTCAGTTCCATTTCCTGTCAACCGATTTCTATATTTTTCCCAAGCCACCCTTTGTGTGGTAAATAATAACTTATTTACTGCAAGTCCTGCTCTGTAGAGTCCTATTAAATGCTTACATCCTTATTTATAAAAATTTTTAATGCTTTATAAAGGCTTAATAAGAAAAATGTTTTATGCAAACTTTTTTTTTTTTAAACTCTTTATAAAGCTTTAATAACATTTCGAAATAAGGCCGTTAGTTTTAGCTTTCATATTACACTAGATATTGCCGTTCGGTTTTAACCGTAACCGAAACCGCAGTTTTTAATCCATTAAAACTTAAACCGAAATCCGACAAAAAAGCGTCGGTTTTTATGTTTTACTTTAACATTATTATCATGTTTAAAAATACAGCAAATGAACTTCTATACATTACAAGGCAGTCTGTGACAATGACAGGTTATTTCAAAAACTTTTAAACTTTAACAGACGTACTAAAAAAAAATTATCTTAATAGGGCACTTACACCTGCACAAAATCTAGCAGATTTTAATTAAAATCTTTATGAAAAACTATACCGTTTACACCAACTTTTTTTTTGATATTTATCAAGATTTTTTTAGCTGAACCAAAACCCATTGAGTGAAAAATTTGTAAAACTACAACCAAGCAACTGCAATGTAGCCAATGTGGCAAACTCTGCACAAAAATAAGATTTCATTTAAACCGCTATACATTGAAAGCTTCAACGTTTCTGAAATTTTATTACTTGGATAGTTAAATAAATTTTTTTATTCTTATGCTTTTTATACACATACTCATTACCAAATGTTTATTTTCTAATAAAAGTACCTGAATTGAACACAAACAAGAGAAATTTATTAGTTTTAAATCATCATTTATCTTTAAAGCATAAACACCTATTTGTATACATGCATACTTTCAAAACCGAAACCGAACCGAAACGCTGTTTTTTTTTTAATTTCCACGGTTTTTGGCACACCCTATATTACATACAGTCAACTTGCCTAGAACATAATATGTATGGAAGTAACTTACAAATTTTAGTGCTTTTCATATAAATTTTTCAAACTTGTCAGTTGTTATGCAGAAACTATTTATACACAAATCAGATTCAATAGTAGTTTTAAAAATTATAACTACTTTTAAGTTAAAAAATACTTGCCAACATAAGTTTACAATTAGTATCGGGTAATAATTTTCTATATTTTTAAAAGCCTAAAGACCAAATAATAATTCAGGTGTAGTTTTTATATTAATTGTTTTGCAAATTCTTATGAATTTTTACACTACCATCAGTCATATTGACTGGAAAAGTTTTCTATAAAAAAATTTTAGACGAGGTGACTGATTGTAGTAGAGAAACCACATCAAAATCAGGTTTCCACATTGCAGATGGAAATGTATACATTAATATGGACAGATTTAAGTTTAAAATACATTATTTTTTATATTATTTATATGTAGATATCAAAAAAACTACCGCATATTCTGGCATAACACTTCCTGTTCAAACACGATCTTCCAGTCAAAAGCATGACGGATAATTGATATATTACTCATACGCTTCTGTTGAGCTTAAGGCAAATTTCACCAACTATGTTGAAATATCAATTTATATTTAAATTTGTATGGAAATAAGTTAGTGAAATTGGCTCTTACTGTATGAAAGTGCATAAATATAAAAACAAATAAAATTATCAGCCTTATCATAAACAAAAATTTCGTGGTGGTTGTTTCACTTCTTCCTTTTCTCCTATTATGAATTGCTTGTAATTTTTTTTAAATATTCCCCGCAAAAAGCAGATATTATGTACAAATATGAACTTGTATTTTCACTAAAAATCTTTCCCTCTGCCAAAACAGAAGGAAGTTTACATAAAAATATAATAATTCAAATTAATTTGCTGGTGGTTAAGCATTGTCTGTATGCATTTCATTGGTGCTTTGCCAAATCATCAGTAGACTTCAACCACATATTTCAACATTCACAAACTTCTTATCTTATGCACAGACTTTCAAAAACTATTTGAGAATTCACAAATAATAATATTTTTGAAAATCACAAAAGATATATAAGCGTAATAGGCTTCGAAAGCACACTTGCTGTTGCAAAGGATTTCGTACAGGCTATGTTCCTAGCGATTTTAAGAACTGTAGGATATTCTAGCGACTGTGCTAGATGCTTTTAGCCCACCTAGTAGAACTGGGGGTGGATCATAGGAGATAAGTTAAATTGTATGTAACAAAATATATTATAGGCCAGAATTCTTTTTACAGATGTGTTAAAAAAAATGCTTGCACAAAAGCAAGCGCAAAGCACACAACGATTGCTGCCAATTTGACTAAAATCGAGTGGTGCGTTCAAGAGATACCGTTCACGAAAAATTTCTAAAAAAAAAACCTTTTCGTCTAGTAACTTCAAAAGTGTTTATCAAATCGACTTAATATATTTTCACTAATGTTTAAGGAATTAAAAAGTTTAACGAATGTTTCAAATATGATCAAAATTTGTAAAATGGTTCGAAAAATATCGCTATGGAAAGTCTGGGAAAAAAGTGTTTGTAACCTGCAGAAAATTTGGCGACAATTGGTCCAAACGTACTCGTCCTATGACTTGAGAAAATGGGAATGTTAACAAAGGTAGGAAGTAGTGTATGTTGAAAAAAAAGATATGTATATCCTGTAAATTTTTATATAATATTCACCACTATCGTTATGTATCGTCTTCATTTTTTGTCAATTTAATTGGGAATCAATGGTATTATAGTAAACGACACGGAATAAGGATGTGGTTCCATCCAGGACCTACCAAATAGTATAAATATAATGTAAATGGTTTCCTCCAATAATACCGCCAAGCCACTCTGAAACTAGTCATGTAACTAAAGGTATCCTTTTTTCTTTTTTTTTATAAAAAGAGAAGTAACACTCAGGCAATTAATGCCTTCTACTATTACTAGGTGTTACCTTCTTTAGGAAAGGGATACTGATAGAGACGACAGGTGGTAAAGGAAGAGATAGAGGAAAGCTCCGTTCTTTTACAACTCTGCTTTTGGCACGTTTTTAATAATGTATTGTTGCAGCGCCATCTGGTGTAAAATGATGTGAATTAATTTTTTGAAGCTGTGTTTTGTAGCCACTGTATTGATTATTTTACTTCGCCGATGATTCTGCTACACAACGAAGGAGGGCGCTTTGATGTTACATTAGGATTAGTATCTGCTGAAATCGGTATAGTTCAGTGACCAGTGACTATCTATTCATCACTTGAACTTTCCTACAACAACTGATACAAAGGAACACTAATGCACATCAGAAAAATGCATGGTGTGGTTATTTTTAATGACTGTTGGATACAGGGATTGAACCCAGCACCTTCGGTCTTATAGTCAACGTACTAAGTACTTAAACCCACTGTTTAGACTGTTGCATGGTCTCCGGAGTACACTAATTGATCCTTGTTTCATCCACAGCTACAAAACGCTGCAAAAACTCATTCGGATTGCGGTTAAACAGCTCCAAACAATCCTTTGAAGTTATCACACGTTTACGTTTATGGTCAATTGAGAGCAAACCCAGCACCCATCTTGCAGACAACTTTCTTAAGCCCAGCTGATCATTTAAAATCGAAAGCACGCTACCATATGAAATGCCTATGGCATCAACAATTTCACGCACTTTTACTCTTCGATCGACCAACACCATGTCGTGGATTTTTTTCGAAATTTTTGGGTGTATTGACCTCAATTGGCCGTCCTGAACGTTCCGCGTCATTTTCACTTGTGCGACCACAACGAAAGTCAGTAAACCACTTTTTTACCATTGCAATCGATGGTGCAGAGTCCCCATAGTATTTATCGAGCTTTTCCTTGGTTTGATTGACGGGTTTTTTTTCGCAAAAAAATAATGTTTAATGAGCACTCGAAATTCACTTTTTTCCATTTTTAGAAAAATACACGAGGTTGTACGTTTTGAACAGCTGTTAAGCGCAAAGTAAATGACGAAACTTGTGCAAAATTTGAAAGAGGTGGTACTTGAGGGGAACAGTGTTGCATTTCATATAACTACGAGGGAAGTTCAAAAAGTCGCGGACTTTTATGTAAAAAATTGTTTGACAAATTAAGATTTAATAAATATTGAAAGTATTTTTATTTTTTTGAGCCAGCCTAATAGTCATTCATGTAACTCATTCTGTTTCTAAAATTTAAATTCGCATGTACATATGCACATACATTCATAACTATATATATATATATATATATATATATATAATTGCTTACATCCTCAAATATCCTTTGATGGCAAGAATGTCTGTGTGATGTGTGCAGTATATTTGAATAATATTCAATGATTTTTCTTCTGGTAACTGAATATACTTGAACAAATAATTGAAAATAATTTCAAATATTTGTTTGCTAATAAGCGAATTCAATGAAAACTTACATATTCATGTAATAACGACATTATTGGCAAAAGGTAGCGATGGAGTTGTGGGATAGTAGAGCAGGTAAAAACGAGGAAGAAAATAATATTTCTTCATTAATTCAACAATATGATTTCTGAATTGGGAAAGCAAGTATGAATATTCAATATTAAGTAAAAAAAATCTGCTTATTTAAGGCAAATATCTACAGTAATTTCCGCTTAATTGATTTTTGTTAAAATGCATGAATGATTATTATGACTCAAAAAAACAACAACTACCGAGAAACTGACGAAATGCATTGTTTATATTTAAGAGCTGATTTATCTTTAACAGCTGATTTTGAGTCATAAGCCACCTTTTCATAGACCGGGTCACATATGATGCAATTGTTAACTTAACTATATCTGTGGCAGTAAGGAAAAAGTGTTTAAGTCATATTTTACTATTTTTCAGGAGAGCACTTTCAATTCGATTTTCAGAAATGTATTTCTTTTGCAGTTAACTTGGGAAATTCTCTCTTAACCTTTATTTTTTTAAGCAAACATCTTTCTACACACTATAGCTAACACATTTGAGTTGAAGTATACCAAAGTATAACCTTAATTAAGCTATTATTCCAAATGAGATTAGAAGTCTAAAAAAGATAAGCCTGAAGTCATAATGCCATAACTTCCTGAAAAATCATACAAATAAATTGAGTTTTCGACCAGGGATACTTTCAAATATGTAGATTACGGAGGTACCATTAACTCAAAATTAGCTTACTCGACTTAACCACTTTTTCCTTTTTGCCACAGGTATTATGCAATACTTTCTTAATTGATTTGTCCTACGATAGAACAAAATGAATATGTAATGAAAATTTTATTTCTAAAATTCTTCTAAAGCTAAATAAATATCTTGTATACTTGTGAGATAAAAAATAAAATTTCTCTTCTTGTATTCAATTGTGTGTAAATCGAAAATTTTGAGGTGGAAACCTTACTCTAGATATACTATTTTATATTGAATCTTCCAATATTTTATTTTTATTTGAGGCGTGTCAAAATAAATAAACATATTGATGCATTTCGTTGCTGCTCAAGCAAACTCATCAACAGATTTCAACCATAATTACGAAAAGTTTACAAGACTCCAAATTTCTCAGCGTACTATGATTGTAGTCTTGTAATTCTCCATAACTTATTGAGAGTTTGTCTTGTAATGCCGGCCATACACTACACAAGTTCAGTGCTAAAGTTTGGCACTGCGTAAACTAAGCTTGTAATACACACTGTACAAGTAAATTGTGCAGTTTTTATTTTAATGCGCCATATGCAGGTGATTCCTTGTATAATTCTAGGAACTCTGTCCAGAATATTTTTTCTGTGCTCATTTCTTGTCTTGAACTCTTAAAAAATCACGAGACAACTGAGCGTTTGCAACATACACGACACAAGTTCACTGTACAGTTTTCAAACTTGAGCAAATATCAAAATCGTTTTGATATTTACTCAGTTCACTGCGTAAATAGCACAACCACCCCCATACACTACAAAAACGCACTGAACAGTGCCAGACTTGTGTAGTGTATGGCCGGCATAAGTTTTTTTTATTTATAGATGGAATCTGCTGATGAATTGCTTGAGCATACATAACTATAACAAAGAAACTTTTCTTAATTTTGTATTGAATATTCACTTTTTGAATAAATTAAGGTAAATTAATTAAATGGATATCAACTAAGCGGAAGCTACTGTAAAAAAAAGAAAAAGAAAAAGTATTCAGCTATTTTTCTAAATAAAAATCTAGTATACGGAAGTAGTGCAACTTCGAATCATTTCTAACAATTATAGCTATGCTATTTATGTCACGATACAGGAGCTAGGACGTGGTTTTCATAACAAAACTAATCGACATTATTACAGTTATAAATGATTTTTTTTCTTTTAGATTTCTTTGTACTTAAAATATTTTTATTCTAAATTAGGCTGTTATAGCACATTCCTGCCAAAAAAAAAATACTAAGTTTTTGGAAGCAACAAAAAATTGTTCATGTTTCTGGGGATATGCAAAAAAAGGAGCAGAGTGATGTCTCAATTTAATTTAAGCTTGTTGAAATTAGTCGGCTACTTGCATTTATTTAATACTAACATTAACATAAAGAACAAATGGTAGAAAAATTTTACTTATTTAGAAGCTCTCTCTCGTTTTCTTGAAAATTAGAATTTTAGAATTTCATTATTTGAAGTTAAATCAAATAATTGAAAAGCTGTATGTATGTTGGTATATAGTTGAATATTTGATGCATAAAATAAATATTTGAAGTGCAGCTTTGAAATCAAAAACCAGATAAAGAGTATCATCAAGATGTATATAAAACTAATCCTGATATACAAGCAATTCAAAGCTTTTATCGTGCAGAAAACAGACTTCATTTTGGCGCTTCTTCGATGCTTTGAAAGAAGCGCTGTTTTAGTTCAAACCGCGAAAGCTTCCAAGTGGGACATTGCAATTGAAAATCATACCTTTTCATGCCTTTTTTTTGAGAAATCACAAGAAATTTTGTGAAAATGTGAATGTAACTGTCGCTATCACTAAAAAGATACCTTCGAAGTAACTCAAAAGAATCTTGAACAAACGACCCCAAAAAATATTTATTCTTTAGAAACCACAAATAAATTAAAAGTTTTCCTGTTATTACCTCAATAATTAACACTGTTCCATTAAATATGCATTAAAAATTGCTTTGTAGACTTATTTTTAGTTCAATAAATTTCAACCATAAGCCATCAATCAAATCACACTTTCTCTACCTTCATTGACTTTTCTTTATGGTTTAACCTTAAAATTGCTTAAAGATCTTTGTGGTGACATGTTTTTTATAATTTTCTTCAAAGCAAGCAAAGAGTTTTCATGTATGCATACATATTTGTTTAGGTAAAAGGTTTTTGAGTTGCAAATATTTCTTACAAATTCAATGCATTCATTAAATAATTTAAATAAATTTAATTTTTTTTTGTGCTAATAAATGTCTATTAATTACTGAAAAATATTTAATAACAAAATACCAAACAGAAGTAGTTTTTCCATTTCCATCATCTGCTTAACAACAATTCATGTTGGTTCATTTGTAACATGAATCCAAGTACTTGTACGATTACTATGCATGTAGTCGTATTTGTGCTTCATCATTTAAAATGGTTTCCCTGCTGCTCCTGTTCGAATATGTACAGTTTGTTAAGAAAAAGTTTTCAAAAATATTCAAGAAAAACACTCACAACTATTAAACACAATTTGTATTGGAAAATTCATACTTGGGATGTCAAAAAAATTAAGTGAAAAATAGTTTGGATTCAGTTAAACAATACCTTCTATTCGAATTCACAGACAATAACAATTATAACTAAATAGGTGAACATAGACTTTTGTAGCAATGAATCTCGTGGTAAAAAATTTTCCTGATTTCAATGATTTTGAAAGTTTTTTTTTTAACTATGACAATAATCTTTATATATATAGTTATGCCTTCAATTCATTAGCTGTGCAGTTTTTTGTCTGACCTGTGCAGTCTTTGTCTTCCGTGTCAAAGTGACCACTTCTGAGCCGCACCAACCATTTCTCGCATTTGAAACATATGTTCGATATGTTCATTCCGGATAAACTCCAGCTGTATGTACCTCTTTTTCATATTAAGGAAGTAAGACAAAATTTATCCCAAATGATGCTTTGTAGGCACAAAATTAAAAATTTTAGAAGCAAAAAAGTTTGTTAAGGTTTAATATTTTTATCGCTTTTCTTCCCAAAATTACTATTTGGCGTGTTCAGTGAAATATTAATTATTTCTTAAAAATACATTTAAATTTATTATTGAGGGGTAATTATTTCAAAAAGCAATACCAGATGTTATTTAAATCTTCATATCAAGTTAAAAAGGAACGTGCTTGGCTCACTTTTGACAACAGATGGTGTCAAATAATTTTGGTGTTTTTCGACCGCTTTTTTCCTCTATTTACAAAAGCAAAGAAAATATTTATTTTGTTATTGCAATACCTGGTTAAATATAAAATTCCAAAGACATTTTTTTTAAGTGAATATATTTTTTGAACAAACTGTATAAGTATATATAATCGTATATAGATTTATATATACACATTATGTGCAATTTAATCTATGTATAGCAACTCACTTAACTGGTAAGAGTACGTGTACGTTATTGTAAAACCACCTGTACATTTTAAGAAATTGCTTTTTGAATACAAAACAACAATGCATTTGATAAATTGATGCTGCAACATGGCGCTGCACAGTGTTGTGATGGGTGGTTAAAAAGTAGTCAAAATATATAAAATATATTATATACGAATTTCAAATATTTTTTTTAATATATTGTAAATAAAGAATAATAAAGAGAAATATTAACCACTGTTATTATATCTGTGGCAAATAGGAAAAAGTGCTTAAGTCGAGATAAGCTGATTTTGAGTTAATGGTACCTCTGTAATCTGCATATTCGAAAGTACCCCTGGTCAAAATCTTAATTAATTTGTCTGATTTTTCAGGAAGTTGTAGCAAAATTACTTGCGACTTATCTTAATTAAGATTATACTTTGGTATATTTCAACTTAAATGTATTATTTACAGTGTGTAGAACGATATTTGCTTAAAAAAATAAAGGTTAACAGAGAATTTCCCAATTTAACTGTAAAAGAAATAAATTTCTGAAAATCGACTAGAACGCTTACAAGTGCTCTTCTGCAAAACAGTAAAATATGACAAGCACTTTTTTCTTATTGCCACAGATATATATACATATATTCACCCCTATTCCAGTTGTCGACATCGACATCACCTTAAAACAATAGCCAAAAATTGGGGCTTGTGTACCCGTTGTACTTGTTGGCAAGTTTTCTAGACCTTAGAGAACGAAAATAGATTGTCAGTAGCACAAAATTGTTCACGAGAGCGACTAAACGAGTACCAATTTTTTGGTATTGTATTAAGGTGACGTCGATGTCGACAACTGGAATAAGGGTGATTATTATGGAAAAAACATTTATTTATTAATATTTTAATTTGCAATTGAAATTGTAAGTTAATAAAGCCTTAATAATAATCACATGTAATTTGGCTTAAAAAGCGTTACGAACAGTAGCCTATTTTATTCATAAGAAAAATACAGTTCGAAAAATAATAATTAAATTAACTAAAGCAAAAGATGTTTAGCAACAGAAAAATATTAAAAAGAAATTTTTGCTACTTGCTTGTTTTATAAAGATTTTTGTTTGAGGCTTTTAAACTTAATATGTTTGTATATTGTGATTCTCAATAATATATTAAGAGTTTTATATGAAATTTTTCCAACTTATTTCAAAAACTTTGGATTGAACTCTCCTGATGAGTTCCTTAAGCAGGGACGAAATAATGGTGCTTAATAATCAAAAAAGAAAAAATTTAAAATACATTAAACACTGAATGTGCAATAATTATAATTCGGTATTTTTTATCTAAATATGTAGGATTAGGATATGTTAAAAGGTTGCTGGTATAGGTAAAAACAAAAAAGGATTCCAGCCCACTTGGGTCTAAGAATATCATGTAATTGTGATAACTTTGGAAGAGAAAGAAAAAGAATGAGAAAAGAGAGGGATCATTTAATAAATTAAACTCCATTTGGAGTGTCAGGGAGTAAACTTCCAGCTGCTCCTGATTAATGAACTTATATTTATTAGTTGCATTTCTGAGTTGCATTTTTGATATCTCAAATAAGCCACTGAAGGCTATTTTGCCCAGAAGGAGAAGGCGGCACAGTGGCACAAAAATTGCATAATATTTTCTCCTTCTTATGCGTCAGTACAAGTAGTGCTCATTAAAAGGGAGACTCATGCGTTTGGTGTGATTACAAAAGTGCAGGGCCCCGTGACCCTGGCCATGAGGCTTCGCAATTACAATTTGGGGAAATTCAAAAAGTTATCTGGCTCATGAGAGTTGGGACGAGGCCAGAGAGTACAAGCAGGTTGACGTATCCTACCATCTGGTTTGCCCGTATGCATAAGGGCAGCATGAATTCGTCTACAGGAGGAGGAGAGTCAGAGACCGCAGATATTTTCAGAAATTGTATCGTTTGTTTTGAAGTTGTTGCATTTTTTAAGTCTACATATTAGCTAGTAAAACGTGAGGCTGTCAGATGTTATTGTATGTCTCCTTGCTTTATACATGTGTGTGTATGTATGTAAGCCAGAAGTTGACGTTTGCCAAGTAAAAATCTACTTTCTGTAGGTTCTTACGAAGCAAACTTTACCAATACATTTTCAGTTAGCATCAATATGTTTATTACCTGTCACGGATTTTGTCAGCTGATACGCAGCAGCACGATACGATTTGTCTAACGAAGTTGACTGAATGACTTGTCAACTTATTTAATGATGTGCAACATTTTAGGGATATTGAAGGCCCCGTGAGGGCCTTGACTCCGGGTTGACTATCGGTTACAATTTGGATATCACTATTCGATATCGCATGAAACCTTGTCTTATTCATTTGCTTTTAGAAGCAATCGTTCAAGCAATCAAAGTAAGATCAAAAAATTAATATGGTTTAGGAAATGCAATATAATTTAAATAATAAAGGGTGTTTTTTATAGAGTGACTCAAGTTTAAAACATAATAAAACAAGGAAATATATTTTAATATCAATAAAACGGGCCTTATTGGAAAGAAAATTTTATGAAATTAATGTTTAAATGTGATTTGGCCGCCACGGCTAGCGCGTAGAAAGAGCACCAATTGGGACACCAATTTTCAACAACTTTTCGCTGCATTTGCGCCCGTATTTCCCCGATAACTCTTCGAATGTTGATTTCCAGGTGTCAATTGTTTGTGGTTTATCGACGTAGACAAGTGACTTAACATAATCCAATGGGCTTAAATCACACGATCTTGGTAGCCAATTAATTGGGCCATTACGTGAAATTATTTTTTCATCAAAAGTTTCTTTGAGTAAATTTTAGAGACCCTCTGCGTGGCATTTGGCTCCGTCTTGTGGGAACCACATATCAGCAAGATTAATGCCACGTAATTGAGGTACGAAAAAATGTTGAATCATTTTCCTATACCGTTCACCATTATTGACAGTAACATTCTGACCATCATCGTTTTTGAAGATATATGGGCCAATGACTCCGCCAGCCCATAAAGCGCACCAAACAGTAATTTTCTGTGAATGTAATGGTGTTTACAGCTTGTTTTAAGCTTGTCCTCAATCCAAATGGGACAATTCTGCTTATTTACGTACCCATTCAATTACAAATGGGCTTCATAGGAAAATTTAAGAAGAAGTGCACGATGAGTTTCACGAATAGAACAATTATTTTGATTAAAAATTTCAACAATTTGCACGCGTTGCTCTGTTGCAAGTTGATTCATAATGAAATTTCAAAGCAAACTAAACAAAAAGCAATTATCAGCTGTTAACTTTCAGCTGTCAACTAAAGCAGTGATACCAACTCAAAGTTGTGTAAAAAAAAACACGCATTAGTACCACAATAGGCATTTGGATCTACGGCAAAGTTTGCTGAGATTAATGTAACTTAATCGAACTTAATAAAATATTTATTTATATGTATGCTATTTATATTGATGATATTGCGCAGTTTAATTGTAGAACTGATCAAAATAAGCCAAATTTTAAATTTGTTTTTATATGTTTAACAAATAATTCTTGATAATTTTTTTTTGTTTGCTTCCTTTTTGAATGAACAACAACACTGTAAATTGCAAGTATTTGTGTGCGGATGAATTCAATTGTTATTTTTGTAATAAAACACAAACTCACACTCAGAGACTTTCATGCCATCCTATTGGTTTCTATGGTTTCCTTGGGTGTTTTTTTTTTGTCTGTGCGTGCGAACGTTCGTAGCAACATTCTGTGCAGTTGTTGCTAATGACAACATATACTTACAGATGTAAAATTCTATTTAATAAATATTTCATATTAATTCTTTTCAAATAAATTGTTGCTGAACATTGCACAAACAAATTATTTTTAAATTTTGTAAAGAATATTATATCCTATTATTATTTATTTTTGTAAATAAAATTATTCAAATGGAAGTGGTAGTAGTCGTATCATGATATCCATGAGCAATACAAGGGTTTTCTTTTTTGCTTGGTTTGTACTTTGTAAATATTTTTAAAAATTTTGGTAAATAAAATAAAAATTTTCGCTGGGGAATTTATTTATATTGAGAACACAAACAATATTTTTTTTATATTCTTATGAATTGAATAGGCTAAAGTTCGTAACGCTTTTTAAGCCAAATTACATGTGATAATTATTAATGAACAAATAACATCAAATTTAGTTGTAAATATTCTGACAACAACACATAGTTGAACGGAACAGCCAGCCGTTTTCGAAGGCCACTAAACCTTCCTCATCAGCGTTCTTCTGTGTTTTAGTCCACTGTGTGTGGTGTCAGTTGATGTAGATGTCTGCCTTATATACGTAACTTTATTGCAAATGGAATATGTGAATTGGTTTGATTCATTGCATTTCAATTTGCTAATGTGTTTCGTAATGTATACGCAAGTTACCATCTATATATATATACCATCTTCTATATATATTACCATCTTCTATATATATTACAACAGTCTTACCATTGTCGTTTTTTGTTCCTTACTAACTATACACATGTTTGTTAATTTACTTATTTTTGTTCTACTTAAGACAAACTTTTTTGGTTTGTTACTATTAAGTATATTTTTATTTTTAATTTTTGCCACAAGCCAATGACTATTAATTAGTAATTTAATTATTATTTTTCGAACTGTATTTGTTTCTATATTCTTATGAATTGAATAGGCTAAAGTTACAACTAACTTTGATGTTATTTGTTCATTAATAATTATCACATGTAATTTGGCTTAAAAAGCGTTACGAACTTTAGCCTATTCAATTCATAAGAATATAGAAACAAATACAGTTCAAAAAATAATAATTAAATTAATATTTTTTTTTTTTTATTTTTTTATTGTTGTTCCAATATAAATTCCCAAATGGAAAATTTTAGTTTATTTAAAAAAAAACAGCAGTTCGTGTTAATGGAAAATTTACAATTAAATAAGTGTTAGATTTTTAGCAGAAAACAATATTTTTCTTTGAAAAAATTTTTGTTGCGCATACACAGTAAAACTGATTGACTAGCATAACAACAATACCTTTTGCTTATTTTTCTATAGGCAGATATTGCCTAGCTTCCAGGAATAATAAACTATGAAGTGTACAGGACATACATAACTATGTTCTTTGCACAATGTTGTGTAAATATTTACAAGGAAACAAAATTAAAAAAATAAAATGGTACACACAGAAAAATTTCGACTTAAAATCTACTTAAACAAGCTTAATTTAATATTGTTCGGCAATGATTTTGCTTCCTATGTGTTTCATGTTAATCTAACATGATTTATAGTAATTGTCAAAGAAAATTATTCCTTTTGAAATAACTTTATTTCACGTTGATTTAAAATTTACGTACTGTTAAAATCAAAATGAAGAATCATGTGGAATCAAAGTTATTTCAAGTTGGAAGTAATTGTATTTTATTAATTATCTAACTTACGTATGGTTGACATAGACATCAGAAAAATTTTTGTGTTGGCTTCCCCGGCCAAGATTTGAACTCGGAGCTCATCGTGTGCTAGTCAACGTGCTTACCCCTGTAGCCACAACAACTTTAAATATTCTTAAGATACACACTAATATGTACCATCTTGAATTAAATTATAATTTAACATTATTTCATTGATCATTTAACATACAATTTATTTGAAAAGTTTTAGTTTTAGTTAAAAAAAAAACAAAATGCTTTGACTTAAAAAGTTTTAGTTAAAAAAAATACAAAATACTTTGACTTGACTCCAGGATTCGAACCTGTGATCCTCCGACTGCAAGACTACTACACTGCCTACCATCCAACAACAAAAATACAAAAACAGCCTACACAACTAAGCACAAAAGTGTATTGCAGCTGTGAACAAAGCAAATAAACACCAACCCACTCAAACAAACATATTATTTCTTGTAAATTTAATGTGATTTGAATGAATTTGAATCAAACTTTTGGCATGGTGATTTTACATTGGTATTTTTTTCTGTGTGTAGTTAAGAAAAAATTTTAATCATAGCTCAGAAAACAAGTTGAAGATCAGTTGGATCCAATCATCATTCAACATTCGCTTTGCTTCACCTGAAAATCAAAAAGTGAATTGACAATGACTGCTTCAAGAGAGGAAAGAAAGAAAAAAACTTGTAAGAGAGTAAAGAAAAACGGGATGGAGGCGGAGAAGCCCTGTGAGAGGAAAGTATACAGATACCAAATAGTTTACATTGTAAACTATGTCTTAACCTTGTTACGGCCTGTTCCACGATGTCTACAGAAAACCTTCGAGCGAATATTTATTTTTTTTTCCAAGTTGAGTTTATTTATTGACAGCATTTAACAACTTATACTATAACAAAAAATAGTATACAATAATAAATAAAATAATACAAAGTCCCAGAAATGAGCTCTCGAGTATTTTGAATATAAGATAATAAGTTTTAATGTGCCAATCAATATTTTTATTACGTATTTAATCAATATGGAAATTATAAATTTAATTGTAATGAAAATTTTTGTAAGAACATTACTTGCAAGGATAAAACCTACTAAAGTCTAGGTTGAAGAAGGAAGAGCGTTTAATATTTGATTATTCATGTAGCCACCAAAATTTTTTTTTTTTGTTTTGTATTCTAAATATACGAATTTCTTCATTAGATATACTTTTGTCATAACTACTTAAATTGAAAACGACAATAAAATAAGAAAATTTGTGATTTGATTAGGCTTAAGTTCGTATCGCTTTGTGAGCCAAATTACATGTGAATATCACCAAAGTTAATTGTAAATATTCTGACAAACACTTAGTAGAACGGAACAACTAGCTGTTTTCGAAGGTCACTACACACTTCATCATCAGCGTTCTTTTGTGTTTGATCCATTGTGTTTATATACTCAGCTTTTACTGCAAATGTAATATGTAAATTTAATTCATTCGTGCAACTACTTTGGCTATGAATGTGCCACGGCCAGGGCCCACTCGATCTTAAAGGACTCCCAAAAACATTGAACTAGTAAAAAGCAGTTAATGTGAAAATCTGCGACTTTCAATACGGAAAAGAGCATCCTCACTGTCACTTCCAAGGTCGATTATTCATGAAATTTTAAAAATGGATCTAAAGTACCATGCTTTTAAAATTCAAATCGCTCAATAACTGAAAGAAAGTGATTTTGATTTACGCAAAAATTTTTGTGAAACGATGTTGGAGCACTATAAATCCCATTTCTTGGAACTACGAGGCTCATTTTCACTTAAACGGCCACGTCAACAAGCGAAACTGCCGTTACTCGTCTCCAAGAACCAGCAACTCTCGATTGGAACATCAAAAACCACTGCATTGCCCCAGGGTAACTGTTTGGTGTGCCTTATTCACGCATAAGATAATTGGACCATTCTTTTTTTCCAAAATACTCGAGGCCAGGCGACGAATATCAACGGTGAAAATTATCGACGAATGATTTCGTAACTCTTTTTGCCAAACCTGCGAGCTCATCCATCGTTCTCTTCATACACCCAGAAAAAAGATTGGTTGGAAAATGGTTAGGCCAACAAAATATCATTTGCATAAACTATATTTCAGTTCACACAATCAATTTTCTTTTAATCCAAAAAACAATCCATGTTTATTGCCATAAGGGCATAATTGTAATAAAGATATGATTCTGACAATTCTTAAATTGATTGCATCAACCGAGCGTATGCTTTTGCCATGACTAATTCATTGATTGGTTAACACAACCGAATAAAATATTATGAATTGGATTTTACTACCAACTTTTGGTATTGGTAAATAAAAAATTGTCGTTCTATATTAAGGTTAATATAAATACTTTCTATCAGTTGCTGCAACTAACTAGAGGTTGAGTTACATATCATAGGTTGAGTTTTTACTCGTAGCAGCAAATTAAAAATTAACTTTTTTGTCTTTCAAAGATATTATGATTTATGAATTCTCAAATGGTTTTTGAAAGTCTGTGCGTAAGACAACAGATTTGTGGCTGTTCAAAATGTGTGGTTGAAATAAATAAATTTCAATTGAAAATAACTTATGACAATATGTTAAATAATAAATTTCTTGTCCGCTAGCCGATGGCCTTAGCAGCCAGTGCTATCAATGTATATATTAGCGTTATATTTTATATAATTTTAATATCAAGTAAATAAATAAATAAATAAATAAATTTCTTAAATTGTATATTTTTATTTGCGTTTATTGCTTATTTTATTTCAGCAAGGAACGCCAATTTTTCTTTCACAGGTACCAATTATAATATTGTTTCAGTTATACTAAAGCACATTTTCGGTAGCAAGAACAACTTTTTTTCAAATTCCATACTGTAAACCAATTTTTTCTGTTGCTGCAACTATTTGTTTAAGGGTTATAATTAAAATATAGTGGTACCACAAGAAAATTTCAGTCGTTATACCAAAAATCTATATAGTTGGTGCAACCACCAAAATTCGATTGGCAACAAATTCGGTTGTCTCAACGAATCTGTTTTCTCTGTGTACACGTGGTTTCAACAGGAAGGGGCGACTGCACACACAGCCGGAGCTGCGATGAATTTGCTTCGGGAAAATTTCCCACCAAAAACTGATCAGTCGCTTTGGGGAAATCCTATGGCCACCGAGGTCGCCCGATCTAGCTCCCATGGAATTTTTTTATGGGGCTACCTTAAAGAGAGGGTTTATAATGTGGCTTTAAAGGAAAATATTCGTCGAGAAATCAGCTGAATTGAACCAAGTTTATTGCAGCGTGTGGCGCAGAACACAAGGCTCCGTTTTGAACCGTGGGTTCAACTCGATGGAAGACATCTGGATGACATACTCTTTAAAATATAAAATCCGCATTTCGTTCAGTGCTCTTAATAAAACTTTGTGTCTATTATAACGCTTTTTATTTAAGTTTGAATACATAAATCTGCTACCAGACACCCTGTATTTTATTTTTGGATCTTGTTTCGTTAGTTAAATACGAGATATTTTTGCGTAAATTTTTCATTTTTAGATGCATGCGCTTAAAATCAATTTTTAGTTGCATGAACCCTGGGAATTAAGTAAAAACATTTTTTATACTTGCAGATTTTTACATGTCAAATGAGACTGAAGTAAAATGTTATGTTTTTTCTTTGAACAAAAACTTTTTAAAATATGTAAATATTTCACTGTGTTTCATGCATATTTCGCACTTTTAATGTTATATTTTCCATGCTGCAAATAATTTTCTAATAAAAATTTACCTTAAGCTCATTTAATAAAGTACACATAATGTTTGGAAAGCTTTCGCTGAATTATAATCATAATTTTCGTGGAAACGCAACATAAAACCATGCAGTAATTAATTTTCCTCCTGCTGCATTTTTTCTTAAATTTGGTATTCATCAGCATCCATTGCCAAGGTTTTATTAATTTACAATAATTTCTATAACAACAGAGTATTGTGCGTTGTGTTTTTTATTTAATTATTATAAAAAAAAACATAGAAGAGCTATAAAAATGTTGATTTGTTACACAAACACCAAAAGAGACTATAAAAAAGCGAATTACTTTTAAAGGAAAAGTATAAAAATTTCGGCAACGACAAAATCAATTTGTAACAATTTTAGCTTGTTGTCAGAAATTTGCAATTAAAATTTCTTCTCTGCAGATAAATGCATACATATGTACGTATCTATGTATGTATGTAGTCGTATATATGTATACCCAGCTAGCATTTGGGTGATCATTTTTGGCAGAAATCTCTTATATGATTCTCCACAGATCGCTTTAGATGATTAAAAAGTGATTTATCACTTGGGCGATTGAAAGAGGATTCACTTATGATTCATCTATATGATCAAATAATGAATTTCTTGAAAATAGAGGAACAAAAAGGTGATTTAAATGATTTAATATGAAAACTGCTCAAAAAACCGTATCATAACTGATTCTTTGGTATAATTCATCTGTAGGGTACCATTTTCTCACAACGCGAGTATCATTTATGATCGAAAAATGAGCTCATATACGGTTATTTTTCCCGTCAAGGAAAAGATTGGATTATGATACAAAATGCTAGCTGGGTATAAGGTTGATTTTTATATTACATTAGCTTTGTTCTTTGTTTTTTTTTTTTTTGTTACACATTTTTATGATTTCGATAACGAAACAAAAAAACAAAAAACAGCCATAAAAAATTAAAAGCAATTGAAATGCCTAGAAAGCCATATTATTATTGTTGTTGTCGTTGTTGTTGTTGTTGTTGTTGTTGTTATTTAATCCTGCAAACGAAAATATTCAAAACAGGTTTTTCTTTACAGTCCTTTTATATTGCTACACGTAACAACAGCAACAAGAATATAAATAAATGTTATAAAAATCCACCAACAGCACAAACAGCAGACGTCCATCATTCTTAAATTGTAATGTTTATTGTTGTTGTTGTTGTTGTTGTTTTTATTTGCATTGTTTAATTTGGAATTTTGACTAAAGCATTTGTCTGACAGTCTGTCTGGCAGATTGAATTTTATGCGTGAAAAGTACACAGGGGATGATTGCATTTGAGATTCGCGTTTATTATTTACAATCATTCATTTACTATTTATCTCAACGAAATGAAACCAAATCAAACGAGAAACTAAATGAAATGCAAATTTTTTGAGTATGTGTGAGTGAGTGAGTGCGTGTGTGCGTGCGTACGCGCGATTAGAATTTGTATTCTAATACACTCAACGAAATTATTTTATAAAAACTGCAAAATTAACGAACAATTTATTTTATAACCTGAAGCATACCTTTAGGAGCTAAAAATAAAAATATTTCTTATTTAGTAGTGTCTCTCAAAAACTTTTGGCGGCAACCACAACACCACAAGAAATTGGAATCTTTTGTGCTTATTCTATTCCATGTGGGTAAATCCCACATGGAAAAGTTATTTTCTTCAACTTGTTCATTCTCCACAACTTTTATTTCTATTTGTTATAATGAAACTTTGTATAAAGCAAGGAAAAATTAATTAATTGGTCGATTTGAGCACGACGCTTGACTTGTGCTTAGTGTTTTTCATATAGTATTTTCTGGGGAAAAAATTTCGGGAAATTTGAGCTGAAATTTCCAGGTTTTTATATTTAATTATTTCAAATTTAGTTTGTACGCGTATGTGAGATGACGACAGTAGTAGATTTTTTGTAAGTACTTCTGAGAATTAATTTAATGTGCAAAAATTATTTTGTGTAAAGGTAAACGCCAATAGCCACCTTATTCGCCAAAATGGGCAAAATTCATAAAACAAAAAAAGCGTAAAAAACGCACAACATTGAAAAAATATTCTACCTTATCGTGGTTGGCGTATTTCAAATACGACTACGGCTGTTTGGTAATAGATTAAACAAGACTTCAACAGTTTTTCTTTAATCTATTACCAAACAGTCGTAGTCGTATCTGAAATACGCCAACCACGATAAGGCAGATTATAATAAGAAAGAAGATTTAAGCATATTAGATTCTAAACTAGCCACAAATGATGACTTTTCTGTGAAGACTATTACCAAAAGTGCATTTTTTAATATCTGAAACTATGAAGCCTTTAATCCTCACAAGCGGAGTACGACGATCGAAACAAAAAAGTAAAACAGAAAGATTTGTCAAAAAACATTTGTTACCAGTTCTTTCTAAGAAGTTGATGATTTCATATGCAGAAGAGTTGCATGAACAGCTTTTTAATGAGATACTGGAAAAGCATAAGCACTATTGATGAAAGAGATGATGACAAATACTTATGCTGTACTAAAGCTAAATTTTATATTAAATAATTTTTGAGTTATAGAAAATGACTTGGATTTGCATTAACTTATTAAAAATGAATAAGGAAAAGCGGTATCTTAGGCATAGCTGTTAAGTTATGATTAGTATTTGTAATGATTACTAATTTGATTACTTTTTTTTAAAGGTGAAGTAATGATTAAATTACGATTATATTCACTTTAGCACGATTACTAATTGATTATGATTACTTATAACGGAAAAATGACTTAAAATTACTAAAAATAATCAAAAAGAATCAAAAGTAATCAAAAAATAGTCCGATTACTTCTAAGGATTACTTTTGATTATTTATTAAGAATCAAAAGTAATCTTTGCAAGTATTCGGATTACTTTTTGATTACTTTTGATTATTTTTGATTATTTTTAGTAATTTTAAGTAATTCAGATTACTTTTCGATTATTTATAATCGTAATCAATTATTTATCAGCAATTCTTTCGAAGGCAATTATATAATCATTACAACTCTTTTTAAAATGTAATCTAACTGATTACTAATCGTAATCGAAATTTAACAGCTCTGATCTTAGGACACCCGGTTAGAGCTATGCTGCTTAGCTACACAAAAAAAAATGTAATGTGTTAAATAACATGTTATATATTTCTCATTTCGAGTTTATCATTTCACATTATTATTGTTTAAATGCTTTAAAAAAACTAAGAAAACTAAAAAAAAAATATGGATGTATGTACATACATGTATGTACATGTACATTCTGTAAACCTTCGATTTGAAACCGCACGATTTTAGAAAACTAACTCCGACAATAGAAATATTTTTTTAGATTTTTTTTAATTTCTTTATTATATAGATTACCCAATATCATATCTGAAAGAAAATTATCCTGTAAAATTTTAAACACGTATGCAGAACCATTATTAATTTTTTGAAAACGAAAAATTTACTCGGATTCGGTTTACAGAACAGGGCCGATAAATAATTTTTTTCTAAAACACCAACAAAACTTATATCTTTTTTAAATAAGCTTCAAAAATAACTAATTTTTTTTTTTGCTCTACTCAAAAATTTCCATTATTGGACATGAAAACTAAAGAATTTTATGATGATGTCAAACTCGCTAGAAATATTTCTAAAAATGCCCATACATACAAAGAAATCAAAACAAAAAGGAGTTTATAACTGTAATAGTGTGGATTATATTTGTGACGAAAATCACTTCCTAGCTCCTGTGTCGTGGCATAAGGAGCATAGCTCTAAGAAAGAAACTTTATTTCAAAAAAGTGTCGTTAAGAGATTTTACATTTCAGCTAACGATACGTATGTAACTATGCAATATTATCAGCTAAATAGATGACATTATATAATTTGTTTGTTTCCGGGGAATTCCCGGAAAATCACTACCGCTTTCACGGGAAATAAAAAATTCCGGGAAAATAAAAACTCTACTTGTGCTCAACACTAACCATTTTTTTGGTGTAAGTCCTGTACGATGTTTATGACATAAACAAAATTCCAATTGGAGTTTCATTAAATATTTTTATTGTTTCACTTTTAAAATAACAAACGAAAACCAAAACTTTTGCTCATGTTCATGAAAGACTTGTTTTTTTTTTTTGGTCGGCACGGCATATCCATTGTTTATCGATGGAATAAACAAACAAAGGAATCAGAATTTATCAGACAAAAAAAAAAAGATTCGATTTGATGTTGAAAAAGGCAGCTGGTCTCTGGCAAACACACAAAGGACACGCACTTAACGCATGCTACGAGTATTGTGTGTAGCACCTCTTACTTGCATGCGTTTAGATTTTTCCCTCTGGTTCATTGTTGTTGCGCTATTTTTTGTCTGTGAAAGCTGTAAGTGCTGAGAGCAGAGTCATTCGGGGTCCAAACACCATTCGACCATTAGTCATTTGGCATTTATTAACATTTTTGATGAAGCAATTCTTCATCCTGTTCTTTTCATTCAAACAAAAATATTTTTTTTTTTCGTTTTTTTTTATTAAAAGGAAGATTCACAAAGAATGAATGACTGGCGACACATGAAGGATTTGAAATATAATTTTTTTGTTTAATATTAATACTATGTTCACCTCATCATCCCCCTAAATCTATGCTTACGTTTGTATTAGAGATGGACACGCTGTAGTAGAATTTGTGTGTGATTATTTCGTGGCAACTTTATAATTTGAAATTTCTAAAAAAAACCGAATCAATAATTATACTAATCCTAGACTAAATAATTGCTGCCTTGTTTATAAAAATTATTAAGGCTTTGTAAAAAGGGTTTGTAAAAGGTTTTAAAAATCCCTTATAAAGTCTTAATATTGTTTATAAATAAGCCTCTTATATCTTTAATCAAAAAAAAATGTTTATTGTCGATCGTTAACGTGATTAGTTTTTCTTTACACTCGCGAGTACGTTCCTTACCGTGAGCCCAAAATGACAACGTGCTGCTTGAGTCTTCATGTGTAATTTTCTTGTTTCTGAACGCCCATGATAACGAGTGAGAAGCTGGCTACTCACGATGCCATCCCTTGTATCGTGTGTAATTACTTTTTGTTGATTTATCGTACATATTTGCATTTATTAAATACAGCAACAACACACGTCTAACAGAATAATTATATGTGTCAACATTTTGATTCTATTATTAAAATTTTAATAAAAGATGAATATGCAAAATAAGACTTTTTTCTTCTATTCATTTTTTTCCAATTTATTTATTCAGCCAACAAATTTAATTAAAATTTTAACAAAAGTACTTACAAAACACTTGGCTTGTTACTTCGTTGTCATTGGTTACTTCAGAAAAATTATATTGGTTAAACAAAAATTTATAATTAATTATAGGAATAAGGTTATTTAAATGTCATCCATCATAAAATTTTTAAGTTTTATAAGACTTTTGTTTCATAGTGTTCACTTTTACTAAGACTAGAGAACATTGCTACAGTTTATCATTAATCAAAATCGTTGTAGTCGAAGTACGACTAGTTAGTAATTAGGTCGAATAATTCTGTAAAAACATGGATTTATACAGTCACACCCGTCACAGCCTTCTGATGGTCATACTAAACAGAAATCAGGTTCTTTCAGTAAATGATTTTATGACTAGCATACTTGGGAACCAGTCTCTTTTTTTAGGGGTCCGTACGCCAAAAGTGAAGAGAAACCCTATTGTTTTCGCTTCGATGTCCGTCCTGTCTGTCTGTCACAGGCTGTTTACTCGAAAACCGTAAGATCTACAGGCCTGAACGGTCTCCGACAGTCATTAAATAGCAACACCACTCATTTTTCTGATGTGAATTAGTGTCACTTTGTATCAGTTGTTGTAGAAAAGTTAACGCCTCGGCATTGGTTACTGAACCACTTCTGCTTCAGCGGAGAGTAATGCTAATGTAACAGCAGAGCGCTTTCCTTCGGCGGTATTGTGTAGCAGAATCATCGATGAATAAAACTAACCTATAAAATGGCTACTAAGCACAGCCTGCCAAATTTAATACATCTCATTTACACCAGAGGCGCTGCAACACTGCATTATTAAAAACGTTCAAATAACCAGAGTTGTACAAGAATGAAGCTTTCCTCTATCTCTTCCTTCACAACCTGTCTTCTCTTATCACTATCGCTTTCCTAAAAAACGTAACACCTAGTAATTGTAATAGGCATTCATGGCCTGAGTGTTATTTGTCTTCTAAAAAGAAAAGAGGCAAGCTCTTGAATTTTTCAAAAACGCTAAAACTAAAAAATCCCATAATTAAAAAATGATGACACAAAAAATCGCCAAAATAAAAAAAAAACGCTTAAGTGAAGAATATCACGATAAGTAAAATATTGCGCTAATATGCAAAAAATTAAAAAAAATTAAAAAGTTTACCAAATAACTAAACAAAAATTGCCAAAATCGAAAAAACGCCAAAAATAAAAAATCGTTAACTAAAATTATGTATTCTTAAAAAATAAAACAAAATCGTCACAACCCGAAAAAAATCGCCAAAACGGAAAAAACGCTAAAACTAAAAAACCGTTACACTAACAAATCGTCGAAAACCGAAAAAATCGCAAGAAAGAAACATTTATTATTTTCCCGCCCAACATCTTTTCTGAATACACCGACCAGCTAGCTCCTCTCCTTAAGGGTGCTCCCTTATAAAGGGAAAATTTTTATAAAATTTACTCGCAGGGTTCTAACTGCCCCTAAGGCGTACCTACCGAAGTCAAATGTATGACCGACCTCCAATATTTTTTCAATACGAAGATTTTCTTTATACATACTTGTCATCTATCTTCAACCATTAAGGTTGTCCCCATACAAAAAAATTATTTTTTTAATAATTTTTTTTAGAAACACGTTTGTTTAGAGGGTGAAATTTAAGAACGACCCACAGTAATTTTTTATCTTCAACATTTGCTCCGAATATACCTATATCTTATCTCGACTCCTTAAGGGGGCGCCCAAACAAAGGCGAAATTTTTATAAAATTTACTCGCAGGGCTCCCCATACAAATAAAAAAAAAAAGAATTAATTTTCATTGTATTAATTACATTTATATATTTTATCTGAATTATAAATAAAAAAAGCTCCTGAAGAAGTTGGAAAAAAACCAACGAAACGTCGAGCAGATGTTATATACATCCACATTTTAAATAATATTCTTTTATTAATGATTTTCAACATAAACTGACCAAAAAATAAGCCTAAGGTAAGCCCTAGTAATACTAAAATTAATTTTTTGTATGGGGACCACCTTAATGGTTAAAGATAAACGATAATAGAGAAAATCTTCGTATTGAAAAAATATTGGAGGTCGGTCATACACTTGACTTCGATAGGTACGCCCTAGGGACAGTTAGAGCCCTGCGAGGAGTAAATTTTATAAAAATGTCCCCTTTGTAGGGGAGCACTCTTAAGGAGAGGAGTTAAGCGATCGGTGTATTCAGGAAAGATGCTGGGCGAGTAAAATTAATGAGGGCTGGGTATACATTTGACCCTTGACCCCGGGAAAGTTATATGCTTTTTTGTAACTTTTTTGCTTTTTTACCTTTAACTTTGAGCACGATGAGGCGACCTTTACTCCCATCTGACCGCCACCATTTTTTGGCTCAAATATTTTTTTGCGAACCTCACAAAATGAGGAGTCCTTGCCAGTCGAAATCTCGTTACTAAGGATTCTCATATAACACTATGACATATGTAGCTAATGTAGAAGTTAAGGTCACATTTTACTAAATTTATTTATATTATAAATTTTATATTTTTTAACTATAGCCATAGATGTAATTATCATAATCGTTACGGTGAAATATCCCCTTTAAATCTTTGAAATGGGGAACTTCTTCTCCCTGCAAATAAAACCAAAGTATTAACGCTCACAACGCCGATGCACTTATATTTTTCAACTCCTCTGCCAGATACAGTCGTTAGGACCTTGTTAAAGCTTGAATTAGACGTGACATAGCCATAACGCCATAGCCATAACCAAACCAAAATTCAATTGGTTTCTATGGTGAGAGTTATGGCGAGTCTCTCTCACTCTCACTCTCACTCTCACCATAGAAATCAATTGAATTTTGGTTTGGTTAAGGCTATGGCGTTATGGCTATGTCACGTCTAATTCCAGCTTAATTTGGAAAAATTTCGCTTTTGTTGCGCAGTGTGTTTTTTTTTTTTTGATGAATGTACTTCCATAAATGTTTTTGCATCGATTTATTGCAAAATATACACTAAAAATATAATTTTAATTATTTCTCCGGTGCGTTTTTTTTTATTTCCATTTACAATTCTTTTTATGTGCAATGTAAGCAATATTTATAATCCAATCAAGTTAATGTTTTTTTTTATTCTCTAGCATAATAATCAAAATTTACAATCAAGTTGTGAAAAAAAAGATTTCCCAATTATCTATTTTTAGTGGCAAATTAATTTAAATTAATTCAAATCCCTTAAATATATTTTTAATTAAAAAAGACGCACAAATGCTTATTACTACTCATATTTTATCAACAATAAAAAGTGATATTACTTAAAATATAAAAAAAAATTTGTTAACTAAGCGAAAAATAAGTTTATAATAATAATAATAATAAAAAATATTAAGTGAAAAGTTGTTATATAAATTTTTCAAACATGTCAGCACATGCTGACATAAAATTTCTATTTAAGTATACACAAATACAAATATAAATTCCTTTCATTTTCTCAGATCCTTGTACTTGTATCTATTTTACCGACAAGCAAACAAACACCCACTCAGCTTAAAATGTTTTGCAGCAAATTTCCATTATTTTCTTTAGCACTAAGTTATAGAGACTAAAAATCTTCATTATTACTTTTACAGAATTCGTGATAAGTGGAGGAAGTCAACCATCAACACTTCTTTTTTATTTCATCACACATTTCATTTTATGTTCTGTTTGCTATACTTTAAGAGAATCTCTACCAACTTTAAGTGTCGTTTAAGTGATTGCAAATGACTGCATGAAAAATTGCCTACAACTAAAAATAAAAAATAAAAGTGGACTAAAATTCAAAAATTACCCCAAATTGAAAAGTTAACAATACAGGAAAAAAGTTTGATTTGTAAAACAGTTTTCAAGTGAAGCCAGCTTTCGAAATATGCATACGGGCCGTCCGGGTGCCGACAGTGAAGAAAAACTTCAGAGTTGGATGTCAATGTTCAATATATCGTATAGGAGAAATATTGTATGCCGTCTTTTGGATATTTAAAGTAGAATGGAAATAAAGTTATGGCTAAGTACAAAATCAACAAATATGGACCTAACGATGTGACTTGGAGCCCAAGGAGTCAATATATTTACAAAAAAAATTAACTAAGTCAAAACTAAGTTTAATGAAATAAATCCTAAAATAATGAACCAAGCTCCGATTTTTTAGACTCAATTTATTGCGAAAAAGATAAAATAGATTTCTATAAAACAACACATAAGAAATTTGGAATAACTGCTAAATATACAATGGGCTTATGAGATACATAACGATGGCTTAATATAAGAAAGGCGGAACTCGAGTTTTCGCTATTTTATATGAGAAGCAAAAAACTGAAGAAAATCTAAAGCATTTGCATGCAGAAATAATTTTTTTAATTGAGATACGCCCTTTTTATATTAAGCCATCAATATGCAGTGTTGAATTTACATATAGGACCGTGAGGTCCGGGCCTAGGGCGGCATGGCCTTAGGGGTGGCAAGCTTTGTTTATTTACGAAACCATAGCGAACTCTAGTTAGGAGGTATTGACAAACAGCGTTTAAAAATTTCTGATTTCTGTAATTGCTTTTGCTTCTGCTTACGCTTCTGCTTCTGAAAATGTCAACAGTCGCAGTCAAAGCGAATGCATGAAACGAAAAATTATACACAACGGAGAATTGCAGCAGTCGACATATTCGAATAGTTGTCGGTTTGACTCACTGCTCCTTTAAATAAATTCGGATGTTAAAGTGTGTGCATTAATTATATGATTTACGAAAAAAAAAATTTGCGAAAAACTAAAATTGTTGAGTTAAAAAGTTGTCTGTATGACCTATTAGGGTGCCTAGACAAATTCAGATTATATTGCCAAATATTGTTAGCAAAAAATTAGGAGTCCCTGTTAGTTATTCTAAAAGAAATGAAAAAAATTTTTACTTTACTTTTGCAAAAAAAAGTGCATGAAGAAATAATTTTTTCGACGTAAAATGTTAATGGGATTTATTTCGAGGGCTCTTAGCAACATTGTTGCCATATGTAGTAAAGAGCTATCACTAAGTCTGAATTAGCTGTTGGACCAAAATTGATGACAACATCTTTTTGAGGGTGCACTGGTTTTCGAAATCTTTGCAGGTTCAAACTGAGTACAGGGGTTTACTTCCTTTTGATAATACTATCAAACATTTACTATCAGGGCCGTGCGGATTTGCACGTGTAATGCACAGTGTAATTTAAATATTTATAAATTTCATATTTAATTTTAAAAAGTTTTTCTTCATAGAGCCAAAAGGGCGGCATATGTCACGGGCCCTATTGCGACATCACACATAAATCCGCCACTGTCGATGTGTATAACAAACAAAAATATTAGACAGAAAATATTTAGAAAGCGTAGAAAGGTATTCGAACACACAAAAGAGTAGAAAATATTTGCATATTAAATAAACTTTTATAGCTATTGCTATTTATGGCGAGATACAGGGGCTAGAAAATAATTTTCGTAACAAAATTAACCGACACTATTACAGTTATAAATTTATTTTTGTTTTGATTTCTTTGTACTTAAAAGCAGCGTACGAAAATAAACGAAGCAAATTGTTTGAATTTGTTTTCTTTGGTTCTTTGAAATGAGTGGAAAAAAAACAAAACAACAACAATGAGAAACATCGCTCAGTTTGTTTTTGTATTATTTTTTTTGCAAATAAGCACAAGCCAGAGAACATTGCCGATCGACTGTAAGACGAATAACAGCCGCCGCCGGCAACAAACAATATATTCATTTAATCGTGCTCCGCTAGAAAAGATAATAATGGGTTATAAATGGAAACGTTTTGAAATATTTTCGGCGAATTTGACATCATCATATAATATAATTTTATTGCATTGTATTGCATTAAGTTTGTTTTATACTATGTTCACACTTATGTTTTTAAACATGTTAAATACATCGTCAGCTGGTTTCTGGCTTGCGGCACAGTATATTCAAAATACATTATGTCTGCAGCAAACCAGAAACCAAACGACGACATTTTCACAATTATGTTTAAGACGAGTTTTCTAAGAACCAAAGTTTTTTAAGAACTAAACACAACCGTTCGTATTATATTTGAGATGTTTAAGGTTCACGTTTTGTCAATAAAAAATGGTAAATTATTGTATTGTAAAAAATTACGAATAATTATGCTTTTCAAACAACAAATGTTTTTGTAAATAATTGAGTATTTTTTAAGTAATTACTTGCTTACCAAATAATTTATCAGGTGCCGCCATTTAATAACAAAACAAAGGTGCCAGAGTTATCAAAAACGGTCTGAACATACTTTATTTAAGTGTTTAAGGAAGTGTTTAAATCTTAAATACTTCATTTCAGATGTTTAACAAAACACTTCATTTGAGATGTTTAACAAAACAAGTCAATGTATGGTAAAAAATCTCAAAATCATCGTGTTTAAGCTCTTAAACACGAATGAGGTGTTAAAAACGTTTAAAAACATAAGTGTGAACATAGTATTATGTAGCTTAGTAGCAATTGCTATAACCGGGTGTCCTAAGGCACCTCTCTCCTTTTTGTTTATTTTAATGTAAATGATTAATGGCCGTATCAATAAAATAAATTAAATTTGTTGGTATTTCAAGTGTCCTTTTTTCAAAATTTGTAAAAAAAAAATTGTGTTTGAAGGCCCATTTCAAACCCAAATACGGTAGCAAAAGTTCAATTAAAAATTTAATTGCATCAATTAAACTTCTGTTTGACAATTTAATGAATATACCAAAGTTTAAATGACACAATTAAATTTTTTATTTATTTTTGTTTTTTTTCAATCAAAGGTGTATTTCTTTCTGTGTACAGAAAACTCAAAAACTGCAAATTCGGATATATAAAAAAGAAATCTTATAAAGCACAATTTTTCTATAAAAAAATTTCTGAAAATTTCTCATAAAAAAGTTCATAGAAATTTTCTATTCAAAAGTGCACAGGGTGTTCCTGTGGCTGAGTGATGGGCTCTCAGTCCAGAGGTCGTGGGTTCGATTGTGTTTGTGAAAAAGAAATAAAAAATTTATGATAACTTCTATATCAAAATGCCTAAAAATTTTCCATACATATTAAATATTATATCCGTGACTACTGTGTAACAATTTACGGCCTGTCCCACGATATCACCAGAATTCGTTCGATCGACAACTTGTATTGCAAACAACAATATTAGTTTAATACTAGCCAACCCATTTGGAAACCCCAAAAAAAAAATTTAAATAAAAAATTATGTTTTAGAATTTTTTTTTTCTCTTCTATCAGAATCGATATATCTTTATATAGAAATTTTTTTTTATTTTGTAGAAGATTGTTGCCAGTATTGCCATTGGGTGCATTCATAAGACGTAGCTGTTGCGCAACCGTAGATTGTTTGTCTTAGACACGCATAGTTGAGTAGTTCCGATCCACTCAACAATTGTGTAATTTTCCATCATAAAATTTTTTCGCTACCTATAGTCAACATGTTTTGCTCAGCCTGAACAGCTGATCGAATAGGGTTAATAGGGGGGCAGGAGCAAATATTTGTTAAATTTAACATTACAAATGCGATAAAATAACGAAATAAAGATATAAAATTAAATCATATCCATCAAGCCGTTTCTAAGACGTAACTATTGGGGCCAACAGTTGCCAACAACTTCACAGCTGTTGAGCTCAACAGCTACGTCTTATGAATGCGCCCATTGTATCATACTTTTTAAGATTTCCTAAAATTTTTTTTTACTAAATATATTTCTATTTTACACTAAAGTAGTTTTCATCTAAGTATACGAATCACACCCTGACACGAATGTATCCGTTAAGTTTATGTCGCCCTTTAATTCAAAGGAAAATTTCTGAAAATTCATTCCATGCAACTATTGACATTGTAAGTATGCAAATAGGAATTTTCCATTGTTTAGTTTAATAAATTCCTTTCATTGATGAATAAATATTTACATACATACATATGTACATACCCTGCAGAAAATTTGGTGACAATTGATCCAAACAAACTCGTCCTATGACTGGAGAAAATACGAGTGTTACTAAAAGTACGGCGTAGTTTATGGTGAAAAAAAGACATATCGTTTAAATGCTTACATTTTCACAATTTTCGTCTTGATCTTGAGCCAATTTAATTCGAACTCGGTCTAGTATTGTAGTAAACGGGGCACTGAACATATTCGATGTGGTTGAACACAGGACCTATCAAATAGTGTAAATTCCCATTCCCATAACTATATTTAAATATTAACCTAAGCTTAACTGTTTGTTTTAAACTTTTGAAATATAAGTGGCCCTGTGGTCGAGTGGGTAGTGTGCAAGCCTGTCACGCACGAGGTTGTCGGTGCGAATCTCAAACAATTTTCAGATTAAAAGTAAAATGTCATTGAATTTGTAACAATAAAAAATTTATAAGCGTTAATTGTTGTAATTAGATGTCGGAATTACATTTATATATAATTTATATTATTCTACATCGAATAGGTTCCTATTGGATAGTTCAGTGATAAGTCACAAGGTGCATACAAAGTATCAATTAACCCCATCCTAGGCCATGCCCATGTAAAAGTGACTGGTCCGCTTCATGGGAAGTGTTAGCACTGTTCCCTATCACTTCGGGACCGGTCACGTGAGTAGTCTTGTATCAGTTCGATTTCCTGCAGGGTACGTATAAACATATGTTCACATGCGAGTAATTTTCACAAAGATGTAATCAAAATACTTCATATTTTGTAATAAAGAAATCCACAAACATGAACATTTTAATATAAACATACATATCGTTAGCTAAAATGCAAAAAGGCGTAACTAGCAAAATATTCAAAATTTAGTTTTTGATTGATTATTATGAATGCCATGTCTTGAACAAAATTTTGCAATTCTGCGATCAAAAATCACACTGTTATTGAGAAAACAAAAATAAGAGGACTTAACTACTAAGTTTGTTTAGTTTTTTTAGTTTTATGCTTCTCTTGTAAAATCATATTTTTGTTAGTTACTCCTTTTTGCATTTTAGCTAACGATATGTACATACCGACGGCTTAATACATATAAAAAAGGCGTAACTTGAATTCCAGATATTTTATAGGAGAAGAAAAAAACTAAATAAAAACTAAAGGATTTACGTGTAAAAATATTTTTTTTTTAATTTCGACAAAACCATGATATAAGTATCATGGACAAAACTTGAGATACGCCTTATTATTTATTACAGATCTACACATTCTCGTAACAACATATGGATTTAATTTGTGGGAAAAAAAGTTTATTTAAAAAATAAAAATATATAAATTGTCTAGAGAAATAAAAGCTATTCAACAAAAATATCAAAAACTTAATTGACACAATAAAGCTGTGCCTCTGATAATCCAATGCGAAGTGTCAGTTTGGGGGTTGCACTCCAATAACATGGCCACTACAAAATTCGTACTATGGCCGGTGGTTGAAAGAACACCTCTTCTTTCGGCCGTCTTATATAGAGGGCACACATACACATGCCTCTCCTTTAGATCTGATCTTTTTACCGGTTTCATCCATATCAAGGGCATACGATCATATAGCTCACGAGGATGAGATTCGGCTAAATAATTTTTGGTACGATCCCATCGAGCTCCTTCTAAAAATATACCGTAAACATAGACACCATCTTCAGGAGCCTTTGCATCAGCAATTTGATCTTCTTCCATGTGCAAGACTTCATAATCAAAAACAAGTAAATCAATTGGTATGACATATTTTCGGGCGTAATTTTGCTGGGCTCCTGTTAAAAATGCTTGAGTAAAGAAAAAGCCCGATAGCCAAAAAGTAGTGGGAGGTCCTTCATCGTACCATTTCTAAAAAAATCAGAAATTTATATGAAAAGAAATTAGCTTTAAGTATTAAACAATTTCACAAAAATGTTTGATTAAAACCTATAAGCTAATTATATCAACTGCAAAGCCCATTGTGCATATAAAAAAAATTATTGTAGCTAAATATATGGGCCCTATGAAGTAAGGCCCAAGGAAAGAAGGCCCATATAATAAAATAATATAAGGCCCAATAAAATTATGGAATTTTTAATTGGACATTATTTAATTTCTTTGCGCCTTATTTCTATCATCTTGACTTTGGTTGGGCTTTATTTATTTTTTTGGACTTTATTTGATCTTGAGTTTGGTTTCATTGGACTTTTTTATATTTGATGGTTTTTCAAAAATATTCTCTTGTGCCTTATTTATTTTTTTTTTTGCGTTTTATTTTATTGGGGCTTGATTCATGTGACCTTCTCCGAGAAAAGAGACCTAGTGTGTGAAAATGAAGTTTTGAGAAAAACTCATTTAAAAAATAACATTTAATGTTTTTCTCATTTTAATCGATTTTGACACAATAGGTCCCTTTTCTCGGATAAGGTGACATATACTGAAAAGTCTAATCTCTTTCTTTGGTCTTTATTTTATGTTTTCTTTTATTACATTTCTCATCTTTAATAAAAACCTTTATGTTTAAAAACAAGCAGCTAAAGTTTCGACTTTGTATGTCTTATAATGAGAGTTTTAAGTAGTGATTGATATTTAAAAATTTTTGGTCACACCCAACACATTAAAAACATTTATTGAAACTTTTACTATACGCAATAAATACGTAATACTTTTCAACAATAAAAAAGTTATATTCAATAATATAATGAAAAATCTTTTGGTCACACCCGTCACACCAACGTTGATGTGCTATTTTTTGATAGATGTCAAAAAGAGAACAAGATAAAACTTACAATTTAATAAAAAGAAGAGAGCTGTCTTAGGACACCCGGTTATAGCTATGCTGCTTAGTTATATAAAACAAATTTCATGTGTAAAACAACAATGCAATACAATTATATTCACCTGTATTGCGTTTGTCGAGTCGAATATTCGTCTACGAAAATTTTGTTCTAAATTCAAGGAAATGTGTTTTTTTTTTCTTTAGTCTAGGCCAAAACTGTCGTAGACGAATATTCCACTCGACATACGCAATTCGGGCGATTATATGATGATGTCAAATTCTCTGCAAATATTTCAAAACGTTTCCATTTATTTCCCATTATTTTCTTTTCTAGCGGCGTACGATTAAATTAATGTATTGTTTGTGGCCGGTGGTGGCTGTTAGCCTGCTTACAGCTGATCGGCTGTATTCTCTGGTTTGTGCTCATGTGCAAAAACCAAACAAAAACAAATTGAGCACTCGTTCGCATTGGTTTTATTTTGCTTTTGTTTCGTTCACTTCAAAGAATGAAACAAAACAAAATCAAACAATTTGTTTAGTTTATTTTCGTACTCTGCTTTTAAAATAAATTTGTAACTGTACTTGTGTCGATTATTTTTGTTACGAAAATCACGCTCTAACTCCTGTATCGTGCAATAAATAGCATAGCTATAAAAATTATGAACTGCATTTAACCTTAAGATACCAAAAGGTATAAGAAAATAAATGCTAAGAAAATTATGATGGATAATCATTGGAAGCAAAAAGATGAATAAAACGAAGGAGCAGAGAATGGAAAAAGATTGAAAGTTAAATTGCAAGCGTTTTCAATATATAAAAAATTGGTCGTTTCAAATCACAGCAGATCAGAGAAATGAAAAAGGATGAAAGTTAAATTGCAAACGTTTTTAATATATAAGATATTGGTAGTTTCAAATCACAGCGTTCATTAAAAAAAATAAGTCATTAAAGGTGGTAAGGGTGTGTTACTAAATGCATCACTGCGCTGCAAATGGAAGTTTAAATGTCCTAAACTGCTGCACTGAAGTAGATAACGCACAAATAAATGTCAAATATTGACTTCAAACATGGATACTACTAAAAAAATTATCAGCAAAATTTTATAACATTTTAAATTAAAGTTTTAACGCATAATGCAGAGCAGTGATGCATTTACCAACACACCCTTAATTTAAACTTCTTTGTAGTTATTCAGTAGCTCTTCAAAGAGATTTAATCAGCTTGAGTTTAGTAAAGGTTTTCATAATAAAAATTTATAGTTTTTGAAAATCAAAAAAAAAAAACTTAAAATAATGTCGAAGGTAATATTATTAATCTGCCTTGTCGTGGTTGGCGTATTTCAAATACGACCACGACTGTTTGGTAATAGATTAAAGAAAAACTATTAAAGTGTTCTTTAATCTATTACCAAACAGTCGTAGTCGTATTTGAAATACGCCAACCACGATAAGGCAGAATATTAGTCAAAAGTTGGCGCTCGTGGGAGGACGTGAGCGTGAGTGATAATTTTTTTTTGTGCGATTAAGTGACATTAAGATGGAGCGCTTCCGAAGTTTAACCCAAAAAAAAACATTTCATTTGGTTCTGCCGTGGACTGTGGAGTGAACACAAGAACATTGATGATGAAGGCATAGCGGATTTCAGAAATAGCATGTTGTTACGTTCTGCTAGTGTTTAACAGAACATTTATAATTTTTTTGGACGTTATTTGTTCCTTAAAAATTATCATATGTAATTTAGGCTCCTCAAAATATGAACTTTAGCCCAAAATCACACCTAAGCACCAAAATTATTTAACTTGCGTTGCCTATTTTTAACTATTATTTGATATTATTACTAAAGTTAAGCAACTACCCAAATAAATTCTCTTTTAAGAGAGGTCGTGAGCCGCTAAGTATTACATTATAACTCACCCAATACTAACCCACTTTCTAAATAGAATGTTACCTAGTAACAAGCTAACAAAAATAAATATAAATATATTATACAAAAGCAAAAGATAATAACTTACTCGTAAAAAATCTAAGCGACGCAAGAAATCATTGATGTAAGCACCTAAAGGCTTCAAACTAGGATACGATTTGGAAGCCCACATGGCAGGTATTTTACTGATTAATATTGATTTGTAAACGGACTCATAATCAGCAGACATAACCACTAGGCCTGAAAAGAAAGAAAATACATAAATATCACTAATAAAAAAAAGAGTTTAGGCAACAAGTAAATAATTATATTTTCCAATTGACATTGCTTAAATAACAAGTGACACAAAATAATAAAATATATAAAAATTGCATCAAAATAAAATTAAGTAAACATTATTAAAATTCAATAAAATATTAATTATCGCTTGAAATTAATATAATTTAAACACCATACGAATGGTTATAAAAAAAATTAGTGATTGTATTAGAGAAGACCAACCAAAAACATTTTTTGTTAAAGAAAAATAGCTAATAAATCGGAATTTCAAATGGCTTCTTTAACAAAGCCAAAAGGAATATTAAAGAATAACAATTATCAAAGAATAACACGCCAAAGTAGAATACAATCAGTGAGTGATGTTTTAAGCAGCACCAGCATACAAAAAGGCTCGCAAACAAAAGTGTTGACATTATTATCAAATGCATCAGCAAAATCAGCAAGAGCATTTGCAAAAATTAATCAAATCTTTGTAGATGACCACTTAGAAGATAAAAAAGAGTCTTTCAGTTACCACGACCCACAACCTCTACCCCAACAACAGCACACGAATTACAGCAATAGCTCTAAGGGAAGTGAAGATGGTGTGAGTGCGAAATTTGAAGATATCGATTATTTGTATCGTCGACAAAATAGACTAGCTGCAGGTCAGTTGTGATATAAAACACCTTAACAAAAAGAAACGACGTTAAACTTTATTTACAACAAAGATTTAACTAAAAATTTTGCAATCGATAACACTGTGCAACGCAAAAAACTACAATATTCTTAACCAGGCATTCTCATGGCACCTAATATGGAAATTGTCCTCAATAATGATGGTTCTTACTTTAAAGTGTAATTTGTATATAGATCTCTCTTTTATCGAAATGTGTCAAGTATCTTGGTGATGTCTGTTCTAAGCACAGCATCTTCACTTCTAATAAAGTTGGGGTTTAAATTCTCTCCTCTACCCCGAATTATGATATTTTTAATTTTTTAGAAAGAATCAGGCATAAAATAACCCCCTAATTTTTTTTTTTAATAGAATACACATACAAACAAACTTATAAAAAAAATAATGCGCATATGTATATATCCTTGCATTTCCATGATGTCGAACGTGACCATCGTACATATTTAAAATGAATAAACTCCAATTAAAACGGATTTTTATTTTGACAATAAGGGTAACTTATAGCTCATAATCGGTGCTATTTTTTATTTTGTGAAATTTTTCGTTTTCAAGATAATTGCAAAAAGCCAAGGCATTCGCTTGTGACAAAATCAGAAGTTGTTTTTACGGTCAACTATTAAAGAGCTGATTTTAGCGAAACCGAAAGCAATATTTTAATGTAACTAATTTAACCATAATGTGCACTGATGTCTCTTTAAAATACTTTTCATTTTAGCCATACGGGCTGTGCCACGCTGTGGTAAGACTTACTTATATTGAAAACAAAAACTAATTTTGTTATTTTATGGTTGTTTTTAATACAAGCTGTCGATCGACATCATGGAACAATTCGCTATATTTTTTTTAATAAATTTCAATTACAGTCGCACGTGACATGTGAGTTTTTTTCTAACATTATATTTATATTTTCAAAACGATAGTTTTGAAAGGTTTGATAAATTCCGATCGATTTGGAGAATAATTTTTAAGACAATGGGTAGTATGAATAAAAAAAGTATTTGCCAAGGCAAATTCATTTCCAGGTAATATCAGGATTACAAAAACAATGAAAAATAATTTGTTTAAATTATCTTTAATTTTTTTATGAATTTCCAGTGAGTAGAAAGCTATGCAGATTTTTCACTACCTCTTTCTCAAAATAAATTTTAGCCAGTATGAACAAAATTGTAATCCCTCAAATATCTCAGAGCTTGTGAAACTAAATTTCAACAGAGAGATAAATTTTTATGTACAACTAACTGGCAACAAAAAATTTTATGTTTAATAGTTTAATAAAAAAAAAAAATAAATAATATTAAACTCTTTTCTTTTTCTTTTTTAAACAGGAGCCCATCGTCACGCAACCGATAAATTAAGTTTATCTGCAAGTCAATGTAAACTACAACCCGCTGGCTTGGAATTCTTTGATGCCAAAGAGCATATAAATGTTATCAACTTGCAACTAAATGATGTTCAAATGAACGCAAGTGTGCCACAACGTCGTAGTGCTGCAAAAAGCAGAACACGTGCCACCCAGACACTCTTCCGGTGAGTTTTTAATAAAAACGAATAAAAAAAGAAGATAAAAATATTGGGAAACAAAATCACATTAAACTAAAAGCGTGGGTAAGCATCGCAAAAGATGTCATAAGAGATGATGCACGACGATTAACGATTTACAATGAATTTCGTTAATGCTTTTAACAAATTTGAAATATCAAGGCTGCAGATGATAGATAAAATTACTCGTACATATTTTATTTCCAGAAGCAGCGCCGCAGGGTGCAGTGTGAGTGAGCAAAGCTAAAAGGGTTTGAAAGGGGAGTTGATGGCAAGATGAAAGTTTTAGGAATTCTATACATATTCATTTGGTACATGAGCAAATTAACAAGCCACTACTGCTGTCAAACATCAGTAACAAACAATAATTTTTGATATTTGATGTTTGAACAGTAGCACTTAACACATGCTGAAGTTGATTGCTTACAAGCTATTAATTTGCCTTGGCAACACGTTCGCCGCCATCTTTTCAATTACATTAGACATTTTTAAAATTCAGGCAAATCGAAACGATGTAAATAAGACAGATGTAAAACGGGGCCTTGGGGTATTTTTTTGGTTTTGGTACTAGCGAAAATATATCAGTAGATCTTCAACCAAATTCTTGAAAAACCTTAAAGACTTACTGCCTTATTCATACAAAAATTATGTTGTCTTATAAAGGATTTATCAAAAAAAAAATTGTATGGAAATCTGTTTTATATCCTTACTAATATTATAAATGAGAAAGTGAGGTTTTTGTTTGATTTTAAAAATTATTACACTAATGGAAAGCTACATACTTTACCAGCGTCAAATATAGAATATTCTTTTATTCAGTTTCGGAGCCGGGTTTTTTATATTTGGTGCGAATTTTTTTCGAAAAATACATTTATGGGCTGATTAGGGTAATTTTCGTTTCGGGGTTGATTGCTTAACCAGTCTTAGAAACGGTTTTTAGGGTCAATCCCACGATGTCGACTAAGTTCGGCTTGTCGCACACTTACATTTGAAACAACAACAAAATATTAAAATTTGTTTTTGTTTTGAATGTAAGTGTGCGACAAGCCGAACGTTGTCGACATCGTGGGATTGGGATTTTTTTATCGCCTTTTTGTGGGTTTTTGTCGGTTTTTTTCAACATTATCACTGAGTAACAAATAACAAAACCTTCATAAATTTTAAGTATAGTTTTCAAAAATATTTTTTTTAATATTTTAATTTTTGTCACACCTTTTTGAGGTGAGGCGTCAAGGTGCAGTCATTTTCTTTTGCACAACTCAGTTTTTCTTTCATTTTTCATTCACTTCTTTATTAGAATGCCTAGCTAAGGGAAATCTAACTTATCTGAAAACTCCTCACGAGTATGGGCTAGAAAAATTAATCGTTTAGAATAATCTTTTATTGAAGCAAAATTAAGAAGGCAACAACAAACAAGCAGGCAATCTGCTTTAAGAAATATGGAATCAGCTTCACAGAGGCAGATGTGTTTTAGTTTAACGTGAGCACCTGCATTTACGGCATAAGCTCACGGTGGTCTAACCACCAGGTGAAGGTGACCGTCCAACCATCGCCCCCATGCACCCTTAGAAAGCACTATATGACTTGCCAAGCACATATGTATATGTATGTTGAAATCTTTGAACATAGTTATCCCCGTACTATGAACAAGTACCTTGCTGCGGTACTTAAAGCTATATAAACACTTGCTGCTAAGACCGTAGTCAAAACAGCTTCTGTTGTATATCAACAGCACTATTCTAGTCACGCCAATCAATAGCATTGATTTGACACTGGGAATTGGTTTGACTCTGGGATTTAACACCGGGATCGCCACACCCGTAATCTCCTAAGCTTCACAGAGGCAGATGTGCTTAGATTTCCGTGAGCACCTGCCCTTACGGCCTTATCTCACGAGTGCCAGACCAACGCCCCCATGCACCCTTTTAGAATGAACCCTGCGCCCATTTCATAAGGCGCATAGGTTGCAATCTTTGTATATAGTTATTCCTGTACTATATTCAAGTACCTTGATGAGTTACTTTGAGCTATCTAAACTCTTCGCCATAATGACTTTGTCAAAACAGTATTATATGTTGTATGGCAACAGCACCTAGAATAGTGTCTGGCTGACTGCGTCAGACGAACCACTAGCATTGATTTAACACTGGGAAGCCAAGAATATTTTTGGTAGCAACCGCAGCCACCATATTTATTCTCCCACAGCGAGGTCCCCAAGAAAATTCCTCAGCCATTGCCGGCACAGCTCAGCCACTCATCCGAGAAGAACGTATGTCGGCAAAAATCCAGTGCCTACCTCACACACATCAAAATCATCCCTTTTACCCCGTGGGGTAGGACGAACCGTTTTAGCAAAGTATCCTGACGACCGCTAGATACACTCAAAACTTCAGAGAGCTCGACTGTATGGCGACCGGCACCCGTGGCACCAGAAGTAGCCTCTGGTTAGACCTCGAAGTTCCACCACAAGGGCTTCACCTCTATCGTCTTTTGAACTCAGGGGCAGTTCCACGTGACGCTGCAACTGGTTAACATCAACAGGACCTGTCTTTCTTTTATAAATATGTGCACATCCGTTCCTCTCTTGAAAGAGATCGGGTAGTAACACATAAGTTCTACGTGTAATCTAGTAAAGGTACGTCAACGGAAAAAGCCCAGCTGGGGCCCCGTGATTGACACACCCGTAGTCAAAAATAGACTCTCCTGGGGGGCTTCACAGAGGCGAGAAAAGTAAAAGAGACAGACTGAATGCCGAGAGCTTCTAAAACGCCTCTTTAAACACAAGCTCGTTTAGATGAACAAGCTTCAAGCCAAGCTATTTTAAGACTCTGAAACGCCTCTTCAAACAGAAGTTCGTTTCGATGAGCAAGCTACACATCAAGCTACTTTACGAGCTTCTGAAACGCGACTTCAAGCCCGATTTCATTTAAATGTGAAAGCTGAACGCCAAGGTTCTTTAAAAGCTTCCGAAACACCTCTTCAGACCCCAGTTCGTTCAAATGAGCAAGCTTTTACTCCAAGCTAATTTAAGAGCTTTTAAAACACCTTTTCAAACTCAACTTCGTTTAGGTGAGCAAGCTGAATCTAGAGCAACTTGAATAGCTTCTGAAACGCTTCTTCAAACGATGATAATGAATTGTGTGTTTTTTTTAACAGATAAACGCGAGATGGTGTACTTTATAAATCAAAAATATTTTTTAGAATAAGGCCTTTTTTTTGGTATGTTTATATTAAAAATATCAACAGAAATTTATGCAAACATAAAAGCCTAATTTGACTTTATTTAAAGATATTCATAAAGAACTTAAATTTATATGTATTTATGCTATACTTAATTAAATACTTAATATACTATATGTACTTAAGTTAACGAAATATTGAAGTAATAAAACATAATACAAATAGACCTAAAGCTCAAAAAAATAGTTTAATTATATATATAAAAAAACGTCGAAAAATTAGATAAAAGAATTTATGCTATACTAGTATTTTTGCGCGACTTCGTTTGTATAAAAAATGAAATTGACCTATAAACTGTCTACGCCACTTTAGCAAAAGAGAAAAAGTACCAAAAGTACAAATTTTTACCCGTTTTACCCCCTTAAAAGTTTAATTTAGCTCATATACTATTCGTCTACCGATTTGGATTCAAACTCACAAGCATACAAACTTTCACATTTATAGTATTAGTAGACTTATTGGCCAGCACTGGATTAATTCATGTCGAAAATCTTAGAACTTTTTTTCTCAAAAATTTCTTTCATTCTCTTATCAAAAATATTCCCCTGTTTGGAATTGGATTGGGCCATAATGGGTTATAACTTGTTATTTTCGTAACAAAAAAATACCATATGTCTCAATCCAGCAGACAACCAGTCCGAATAGTACCGGATTTGATTAAAATCCCTGTAGTGTAGTGGTTCTTTCGTTATAAGGTAGCAAATATACAAACATCAAAACATATGTATAAACTTTCACATTTATAATATTACTAGCTGATCCCAGCAAAAGTTGTATTACCCTCAAATAATTTATATTTTTACCCCGTGTGTTTTATTTACACCGATCTATGTATATGTGATTAAAATTTCATCAAGGCATCAATTCTCCCTATGTCCTCCTCGTGGTTCTTAGAGGAGTAATGAAGGGAGAACGGCGTATACATGTTAAAATAGCTTTGTGTTTCTTTTGAGTATGAATACTATTGCTTTAATAGACCTCTTCTAAAACGATAATTAATATTTTCTGAGTATAGGGGGCTTACCACGCCTGGAGCCTATCCTAAGCACTTTAGTGGAACCTTGTAATATAAGGCTTATATTATAATATAAGGCTATATTATAGCCTATGACCGTTAGTAGGCTCCATTCTTAAAAAAAATTAAAATTGGACCGACAATTCCTGAGATTACCTCTTACCGATATACAAACATATAAACATAAAAACTTTTCAGCCTTATAATATTAGTATAGATAGCAGGAAGTAGGATAATAACATAATTTTACTTTAATATATTCATAGAGAAATTCAATTTATATTTACAGCGAATCGTCAGCTCAAACTTTGCCTTATCTACCAGAAGTTTCTAATAATGTCAAGGACTTAGAGACATTGGAACTATTTAAATTGCCTGCCATTTTACCGGGAAATGGTCCGCCTGGTCTGTATGAGGTAGAGGTGTTAGAAAGAGCACGCAGACGTTGGGCTTTTGCAAAAGCTTTAAAAGAGAACTTTCGCAAGCAGTTAAAAGCAGCTAAAGAACAAGCTCACCCTCAAGAGCATGAACACATTTTAGAAGCTTTTGAATGGGAACATTGGATTGAACGTGAGGAAAATATACAAGAATGTCAAATGCTAAGATTGGAGTTATTAATACGCATGTTTGATGAAAGAGAACGTGAAATGCATATTGCTTCCAGTACAAGAATACAAAAAAGTCATGAAGAAATAGAAGCTAAAAGAAAAGCTGCTCTTAAGAAAAATGAAATAGAATATCAAAGAGCCATAAGACGTTTAGATATAAAACATGCCAAGCAGCCCAGAGTTTGGCGCAAAGAACACATAACCGAGGCTTTAGGAGAGCCCAGCTCTGAGTTCTATGCTCCCAAAATTCGTTATGGAGTTAGTCCGAGTAGAAGACATTATACAGCTTTGCGTGCTGGTTTCGATATGCGCATGGATAATTTGGAAAAGAAAGCTATCAAAATGGATGCCAAAAGCTTAAACTGTCCATTTGCTAAGCTAAGGCAATGGTCCAAGCCTAAACAAGTTTTAAGGGAAGTGGAACAAAACTTCTGTTCAGATGTCAATCTGGACAGGTTGTATGTAAGTTTAAGGGTAAGTGAACATCAAAATTCCCTCATTTTTGCAATAATAATAAATAATATTTACTTACAGACTCTTAGAGAAATATCTGCGGAACAGAAATATACACCATTATGTTTAAAATCAAAAAAGCCCCAAGCAGCAAACAATTTAGAAGAGAGCGCGGAAGAAGTTGTACAAAGTGTACAAAAGGCTGATGATGACATTAGTAAAGAAAAATCTTCAGAGCATATCAGCCCTGTGGAAACCAAAAGAAAAAGTTCTTCAGATTTACACGAACATGGCACATCTTTTGAGGAAGTGCGTCAACAAAAGCAGGCCGAACGTGCTAATATGGAAATCATGCGCAAGGAAATGTGTTGCGAAGAATTGGAAGCCTTGATAAGTTCCTATGAGGGCAATACTATTGGCTGGCTTATGCGTTTTCTCTCCGAGGAAATGTGCCGCTTGAAGGAACAACGTAAATTGCAATTTCTCACCATGATGGCTAAACGCGAGAGATGGCATCGTGAAGCAGCCGAGGCTGGACTACGTCAGAAGGAAAATTGTATGCGTGAAACTTATGAAAACATATATCAGGATTGCAATGAAATTAATAAAGAAATAGCAGATAAGTTCCTAAAGTCTCTACTCAGCAAGGACATTGAAGACTACGCCCACGATAAGGCCGAACAAGATGTTGTTCGCTTGGCTAAAGAGCTGGACAAAGAAATTTCTGGTTGGTTAGAATCATTTGAAGAAGTACAACATCCTCTCAATTATCATACTTTAAGGTATGCCCTTAAAGATATATTTATGCCCGATGCAGACAAGAAACTTTATCATCTAGAAAAGGATAGTTGTATTGATTACATAATTAATGATGTCATAATGGCCAAGGTATATCATGACCTGGAGCCTTATGATATAACATTTAACATAGCTAACGATTTTATGGATCGTTTGTTAGACAACGATCTTTACCTCAACTCACCCGACTACAGTTCAGATTGTGACCGTTCAGTATACTCCGACTGCAGTGAAGCTCAAATAGAAGCGGAGGCTATAATAAGGAAAATCATACGATATGTTGTCCCTGGCAGACGTTGGTATAACGAAGAGGAACGTATAGTTGCAGACAATATTTGTGATCTACTGGATGATGTCTGCAATAAAGTTATAACAACAGACAACATAATGCATGTTGATATATCAAATCTGCCAGATATTCCCAGTCATGGAGCTCACACCGATTTGGTTTTCTCTGAGAAGAATATTATCCCGGCAGATCTTTTAGATGAATCATTAATTGAAACAACAGTCGAACGTAGGGATGATATAAAATTTAAAACTATAAATCCCGCTTCACAGTTCTCTGCATCACATGTAACTAAAACTCTAAAGTGGGATGAAAAACTTTTGCTAATCGATCCCGACGAGTTATCCAACGATAACTTTTTAATTAATGTAAATGAATACGCTGTACCCAAAGCCAAGCCGAAGCTTAGTGTATTGCATATGGTTCCCAGCACTCATGATCTTTCTAGCATACACATGTTCGACACTACACCCAATTATACTCAAACCTCATCCGAAGAAGATTTAGAGAGGATGCAATTGGAGGCAGAAGAAATTAGGGATGAAATATCAATGGATTATGAGGATTTTCCAGAACAATTAGACCACGAAATCGGACAAGAGGAGTTGGAAGAGCAAGAAGAGGAAAATCTGGAGGAGGTTCAACAAGAAATTGAAGCCGAAATCGAGGAGTATATCTTAGATAAAAATGTTGCTAAAGATCTGACAGTAAAAATTCAAGAAATACCAGAGGAGAAAATAATTGATGCTGAGGTGCCAGAAGAGGAGGATGATAATGCAAGCGAATTAATGAAAGTTTCCTTTTCATATGATCCTAAAGTTAAATTTTCTGTAGCCATGCCTTCCAATGGCGATTCATTTAGTGACGAAACAGCTGATTACGTGTCAGATAATGTAAACATGTCAGACAATGAGCAAAATTAATTGTTTTGGCATTAAATTGTAAATTCTGCTAAAAAAAATTTAACTAAGTTGTGAGATGTTTTAATATATTTTATGTTATGTCCTACCTATTACTCGTAATAAATTGTTATATTTCTTAATAGTTTGTCTCTAATCTTTTAAACCATTAAGTTTTAATCTTATATCTCTCACGATTCGCATCGTCTTCCTATTCATGTCCAGTATTAGTTTGAGTCAACTTTTGGCCTCATATCCTTCGAGACTATACAACCCTCCTCGCCATGAACTCTTGGTCCTGCTTTCTACCCAATTGCTGAGTTCCCAATAGTAATGACCTATCGGTAATTTCACCGATTTGTCACATATTCCCTTATCTAACCCGACCCTGTTCCTGCCAGCTCATCGGAAATTTCATTTCCCTCAACACTGCTGTAGCCAGTCCCGTAAACCAATCTTGGTGGTTAAGAGCTGCAAATAGGATCTGTCGCATATGGGTTTAAAAACATGTTCCTAGAGGAACTGTAAGACCTTACAACTTTCTGTGGAATATATTGTTGCAATTTACTATCCTTGCTGGTTTACAATTAAATCGAAATTCTATTGGGTAGAAGAATTTAGCCACATTACTTTTCAATTGAAGCTCCCCAAAATGTCAGGAGAAGGCAGTTTCCGACATTTTTCTCCAGCATCGTAGTTCCCATTTAGTTAAATGGTACTTCCAGCACTCTTATGCTTGGTGTAATTCAATTAAGGAATGAAGATGATACACTAGGAGACATAAGTATCTGCTCGGCCTGCAGTAAATTTAAATACAACTTTCCTTCTAATACTAATAGACTGGCCTGATAAAGTAAAATTATATGAACTGCCGCTTACGTGTAAACTCAAAATACCGAAAATAAGAAGAGCTAATGCAAGTTCTAAGGTGTCCATGTCATGGAGAAGCCACAGAGAGTTGTGTGAAACAAGTAACTGAAGCTTCTGACAAAGTCTGCCTGCACTCATCAGAAATGGGACGAACTCATAAGAGCGAACTCTCGAACGAATTACTTGATTTTATTCATATTGGCAGCACTCAACGTTACTTTTTGAAAGCTGATTAGATTTCTATTGGCTAAGTACAGGGTAACTGATGAAAGTCGCTAACTTGATAACTTTTTTTCTATCTAAGAAGTTTAAGATTTTTTTGGGTTTTTGTAGATTGATCCTTAGATTTGAATTGATTGAAAACTGTGACACTGAAAAAAGAATCTGGATTATCCGCCGCTATCACACATTGGAGTCTATAGTTTTGGTTCAAAGAGAATAAAGCCGCTCGTTATGCGGCGATCCTCTCAGTAGATGGACCATTATGAGAGTAGTGCATAATTTTGCAGGGCATGAGACAGTCTTTTGATTACAAGGCCTTCTTGTAATCGAAATCCTTCCGTTCGTACTGACGAAACTATTGCTGCCGTAGCTGCAGCCTTACAGAGCAACCGCAGTGTTTTCAACAAGGAGATTATCTGCTCAAATGGGTGTCTGTATGCAGACAATAATTCATAAGGATTTTAACTTATTTCCCTACAAAATTCAAATGCCTAATAAACTTAATGCAGCAGACTTGTCGAAGATTCGTTTGGAATTTTGCCATAAGATTCTTGAGAAAAAAGCTGGAAGATAAGTCTGATAAGTCACATTTCAATGTGAACGGCAACGTAAGCAAACACAATCGTTTAGTTCCAACCCAGAAATAGTGCATGAAAGGGATTTGGTTACAATCCCTTGGAGCGACAATAGCATCAATTACAGCCTCAACTGGACAGCAATGAATAACTTTTTCCTAAGATGCCGCACCTGCATCAACGAGCAGGGCGGGCATTTAAATTAAATTATCTTTAAGACTAAATAAACTGTTTTTAATACAATTCAATAAGCTTTCAAATGAAATACAAAAAAAGTTATTCCACTTTCTTAATGTACCGAAATTCATCAGCCATCCTGTAGTTAAAATTATTTTCAGAAACCTGTGAAAATTTCTCAAATCTTCTTAACCGACCCGTTCTTAAGCAATTAGATCTTTACACACATACTCATACACACATATATATATATATATATTAAATAAACATACATAGATGAGTTGAGTGAGCTGAATCAATGTGAATAGTATAAGTATTTTCCTGAAATTAGAAATCAAACAGGTGATTTATGAGTGTGGGTGTGAGTGTGGTATAACTATGATGTCGCCGTCGCATTTATATTTATTTCAACGTATACTTATAAATCAATGTCATCGTGAATATGCGTAAATCAGAGTAGTTGAGTTTAACGGCCTGGCCCACGATGTCACGAGAAATCGTTCGATCGACAACTTGTATTGCAAACAACAACAAATTTTCTAAAGTCATTGTTGTTTGCAATACAAGTTGTCGATCGATCGACTTCTTGTTAACATCGTGGGCCAGGCCGTAAATGATGTCTACTCACTTATATTTAAAATTTCGTGAGTCAGTATGAATAACGAAAAAACTATTCACTGCCGATCAATGGTACCCTCAACAAAAAGTAATATTTAACTAATTAATATGCGGAGAGCTTTAATGGTAGAAACTACATAGGAGTAGGCAATGCCCTCCATAGAATTGGTATTGCCCCCCCCATTTTTAAAATTATTCATGACAATTACCAGTCACAATGCCCCATCCACCCACCATGAAAAAATATGCAGCTACGTCAATGGGAAACCAGCAAATTTTATGAGGGTTACTTTGAAGATAAAATTCGTTGCCAAGAACTAAACTGACAAGACAGCAGTACAACTAGTCGTTTTTGTATGAGTACACCTCACACACAACATCTGAAGAACTTCAACAACGAGGTTAAACGGTATAGGAATGGATTATTTCAAATACATAAGTAGAATTGTCATCAAACTCGGTTTTTTTTCTTTAATCAAAAAAACCCTAGTGGAATAGAGTAGGAATGCCTGTGGTTGTAACAAAGTACACCGGTTTTCGCTACTTATTAATATAACTAAATAAAACAAATTTTTAAGCAACTTACCCTTTATAGCCTTGCACAACGTTATCAAACTGGAACGTATTGTGTCTAATAAAACATTGAATCGAACCATTTCCTGGACCAGCACTGTATTCATGCTCTGATGATAACTGGTGGGATAGCGTTGTAAGGCAGCATCACGATCAAAATTCTCAGGTAGACGTTGCAAAATATCAGTGGCTACATTGGTAACAACCTCTTCCGGTGACAAAATGTTACCGGCATCTTCACTGCTCTCACCGGCACCAGCAAATGTATCCTTGGCGAAATAGTAGAGGGAAAGGAATTCAGGACAAGTGGGACAGGTGGGAAGTAATAAATTTTCAGGATAAAGTTTGGAAAGTGTTTTTGTATAAAAATTTTGGGTTTTATGGAGTGACTGGGTGAAAAGAAATAACAGTAAAGCAGACAAAGAATAATAGAAGCATATAAGCATTAGTAGCAAGCGATTTCTTTTAAATTTTGCAAAAACTTACCCGTTTCTCGTATAAGTCCTTCAAACGTTTAATGAGAATATAAATTGAAAAACTTTATTTTTTGTATTTTTTTTATATTAAACTTACCAAACGATCCTATTCGGCAGCAGCAAAAATAATTTAATAAATATTTTAATTTATAATTTACAACAACAACACAATTCGTATGAATAATTGTAATAAAAATACATATGGGCAAATCCGAAAAAATATGCACCCAGGACAGAATTTTAGAGTTGTTAAATCTACATACATACATTTGTTTATGGAATTGTGGACTATATTTAAACTTCAAAATATATAACGGATAAGTTTTTAGATTTTAATAAAAATGGCATAAATAAATAAATAATTAATGCAAAAATATAATGCTAAGCAAAATTGGGCATACGGTTTGTAACGTCCGCAACGAAAATCAATGTTTTTCTTTTTAATTTAATTATTTGGATCAAATTGTTTTCTGCTTAAAACGTCCGCCACAGACTAGTTGAAATTTTTTGGATAAGACTGTAAATGTATTATTTTCACTACACCGAAAGAATTTTGCTTCATAAGTCCAATGAAACAATTTCATTAGATTTTTTTCACAAATCTAATAATAATTTCACAAATCTAATGAAAATTTCACGAATATTGTGAAAGAATTTCATTGGAATTGCTTCGTTGGTATTCTGGCTTCGTAACAATATTTCATTGGACTTATGACAACAATAATTTCTAATTATTAATTATTTAAGTTATTTCATTGTTTTCATGAAATTATTTTGTTGTTGCGATGAAGTTATTTCATTGCATTAATTCACTGTTAAATAAATTTGACGAAGTTTTCAATAAAATAATTTTGACGAAACTGGTTTCATTAATCCAACGAAGCGTGACGCTGGTTGAATTTTAATGAATTTTTTCATTGGATTAATGCCGAAATTCATAGAATTTATGAAGAAAATTCTTTCACTGTAGAACTATTTTGATATCCTCAAATACTTGCTTTTTACATCGCAAAAATTTCCTTAAAAGTATGCAAATGACTTTAATTTTCTATAACGTCCGCAACGCCATTTCCGGCAGGATATTTTTTTTATTAAAAAATCATTAAGTAAATAATTAAACGGAATTTCAAAGTATTCCCAAAGAACTATTTTTACAATAACAATATCTTACTCAGAACCAAAAAAAACATCAATATAAGCAAAAAAATATATGCGTACAAATATAACGTCCGCAACACAGGATTTACCCAGTATAAAAATAAACTTTTTTTTAAATTTCATGATTTGTGTTTAAAATTACTTTTTTTTCTTAAATAGTAAATAAAAACATAAATTTTACTTACCTGTGTCAAAAGCGTGTGTCCCAGCAGCAAATCCGTCTCCTGTTGATCCTTCATTATATCCGCATTTGCATGAAAACCAAATATACCAGGATCAGTTTGCTGTGGTAATTCCCTGGTATAGGACAAATAATTCTCCATTTCCTTAAACACCGGTATATAATAAATTTGCTTTTCATCAAAATAGAAAGGATTTGCTATATCCAAAACTTCCGGACAATAATATCGATTCAAAATAGTCTTCAAAGTACGACGATCCCAATCATCGGTAACACGGCCACCATAGTTGCATTCACCTGTCAAATATCTCAAAGCATCATAATTTACACCATCATATTGATCCAAGAACATTTTCAGCTGCATTAAGCTAATGCGCAAATCGGTTTCATTATATTCATAGGGAATATTCCAGCCGATAGGACCGAAGTAACGTCTTTCTTGTATAACCGCATGAAAGTAGCACAGCGAATAGATCAACTGTTTAAAGGTTTGACTTTGCCTGCAGGACTCATACCAATCGGGATCTGATATGGGATCCGATAGCAAGGAACGTACAATGTTTGATCGCAAGCCTTTAGGTGGCTCGTTGGTCATTTTTATGCCATTTTGCAGTACTACCACAGGAAAATGCTCTGCCGGATAGGAAGTTAGCCACAAACGAAAATCTGGATGTGTCGAGTCGGGTACTAGACCCTCACAGATCTTTTCCAATTGTGGCATAAAACTTTTGGCTAAATGGCAATTTTGTAAAATCACCCAGTTGCCCATTTTGACGCCTTCATCTATCATTTTGACAGCTATGGGTCCTTGACCTTGGCCCAAGGATAAGGAAAACAAACGATTACTGCCGAAACCCTGTTCGTCAGCAAATTTCAGCAGCGTAGCTGTGGGATCTGAGCCTGGTGTCAGTATGAAAATCAATGGCATACAACAGTGGGAATCCTCAAAAGAAGCTGTTAAATCAAATTGTGGAGGATCCACAAATTTCTGGCCCATTTCCGAGTCCACAAAACTCAAGACGGCCGGCACCAATTTATCCGGTCTAAAAACTCTCAGCAGCAATAATTTCTGAAACAATGTCAGCTTCTCTTGCCAATCTTCCGGTATGGTCTCATTATTTTGCGGCGTGGCTGAGTCAAAAAACAATTTCCATTTTTCCAAACGAGCCACCACATCTTCGCGTAAACCCTTGAAGTTACTCAATTCCGATAGACGACATATTTCATTCCAACTTTGCACGCCCAACCATTTGGCAGGATTTTTGTGCGGGTTGTCTAAGCCAATACCGCCCGTTAACAAAAACATCCATTCTGTATTATCAATCTTACCCTCTGATTTCATAAGATTTATATTCAAAATTAATGAAAACAAAAGTTTATCCTGCAAAAAAGGATATTAAGCAAAAATATGGTAATAAATATTTGTATGTAGAAGTGTAATCAAGCAGCAACTAAAGTATTCTTATACATATATATGAGTATATATATGTATATATATATGTACATATCGTTACCTTAATATAGAAAGGGACTAACTCATTATTTTTTTGAAATTTAGTTTTTTTATATTTTGATAGAAGAACATCTAATGTATGGAAAATGCAAAAATCTCGATTTAAAAAAAATTGTTAGGTCCTTTCTATATTAAGATAGCGATATATAAGTATGTATAAAAATGTATGCTTGGACAAAAGTGTGAATGTATATATATGTATATGTATGTATGTATGTATGTACATATTACCAAAGTTAAGGAAAAATAGCTTTAACAACAACTGTGAAGCCAATAAAGATTATTTTGACTAACGAATGATAAATGTATTAAGTCCCAACAGCTGTTGCGATATTAACGCCACAACCCAAGCAACAACAATGATTATAGAAATGGTCAGTTTGGAAATTTCCTAAATGAATACAATCGCTTTAATGCTTAAATGGTTAAAGTATTAATGTCAAAAAGAGAAAACAAAATTTATAGTTTAATTTGGTTACTTATATTTGAATCTTCTAAATTCTTTAGAAAAATACAATTTTGTTTTTATTAAAAAACAGTTACGCTATTACGACGTCGCGCGAAGATGCTAAAAAGAAAAATTTAATTTTTCTCTCAAGATACTGCTTGAAGATGCAATCAGCGTTACCATTTGTCAAGTTTTCCCCTTTTTTGGACGTTTTTTGAGATGCCAAACAGTTTTTTGAAAATATAAAGTTTTTTCAAGATTTTTTTATAAATATGTCCATAATTGAACTTTTGCAGTATATTGAATGAAAATATTAAGTAATGTTTGTATGCAATAAAACGATCTTATATTTTCTCACTCCCTTATTACTGCAACAGTGTCTAAAGGCTCAGTTAGCCTAACCATTTTTATTACTTTTCACATAACAATATCGATCAGCTGTTTTCTTTAAAATTTTGGTACTTTTGTAGAAAAAAAGTTTTTGTTTGGGAAAGTTTTTTTTCGGATTTAGGAAGTTTTTTTAAAAATATATATGGTAACGCTGGATGCAATATAATATAATAATACAAGTGGGGTATTCAAATGGTACTCATAAATTAACACGTTTTAAATTAATAACACGAAAAAAAAATTAGTGCTGTGAGCAACCCCTCATAATTTCTAATTACACTCGTAAATATTGTATTTATTTGTATTTTGTATATTGCTTACTCTCTCTCTCTCTCTGCCTGGCTCAGGATGTCGACAAGAAATTTTCGTTCGCTTATTTATATTGAAAGCAAAAACAAAATAAGAAAATTTGTTTTTGTTTTCAATATAAATAAGCGAATGAAAATTTCTTGTCGACATCGTGAGCCAGGCAGTCTGTGTCTATCTCTCAATTCCTTTGGTAAACTCTCACGCATTTCTACATGTAATCAGGGTTGTTAGATTTTTTCGACCTATTTCGCCAAATTGATTTTAAAAATCGCTAAAAGTCGCCAAAAACTGTTTTATGTAGTTTTTTAAATATATATTTGATAAATATATTTGTTTTTATATAACACTTTTTTTAATATAAGTTTTTATAAAATAATCGTATAAAAATTTAGCAGAAAATCGCCAAAAGCAGAAATAAAATCGCCAAAAATTATTTCTAGTAAATTTTTCTCCTCCAAACTCAAAACGCATTAATTACTTTAATTAATATAAGAAAAATCATTAAAATCAAAATGTTTTAATTTCTAGCGGACGAGTTTTGGTAGGAGTTATTTCCTGAATTACAAAAATTTTTAAGTTCAATTTTGTTGAAAAATAGCCATAAAAATCGCCAACAAATTTATAAGTCGCCAGAAAAATCGCCATGTCGCCAAACCAAATATTCGGACGCAAAACAAGTTGAAAAATCGCCACGTTTGGCGAGAAATCGCCATATCTGACAGCCCTGCATGTAATTATAACAAACAATAAACATAGCTGAGAAAGTCTTATTACTTTATGACCTTTTTGTTTGAGCCACAACAACAATTCGTTTTAACTATGTTAAAATGTTAAGACATTATGGCACTGGTGTGAATACCCCAAATGTGAAAGAGATTATTAGTCTTAAATAAATTCAGTAAAGTGCGACTTTGACTCGCGCACGAAGGGTTCCGTACGTTAGGCTTTGAGCATTTTTTTAATATGGCGTTTTTTGCATTTTTGACGTTTTTTTCAGCTAAAATTATATTTTTTTTCTTTTTTCATTTTGGCCATTTTTTTTATTTTTGGCGATTTTATTAATTTTGGCGATTTTCCGGTTTTTTGCGATTTAATTTCGTTTTAGAAATTTTTTTAAGTCAGCGATTTTTTCGTTTTGGCGATTTTTTTTTGTTTTTTTGCGATTTATTTTGGTTTGGCGATTTTTTAATTTTGGGATTTTTTTGTTTTACTGTTGTTGAAAATTTCAAGAGTTTAGCAAGTTGTCAAATTTAAATACTCAAAATTGCATTAACTGATGGAACACCCTTTAATTTAAATTTTTGGAAATTTTAGTGTTAATTTTTCTAGTCTGTATAAAAATACACTAACCTTACAAATTTCAAGTGTATATACATACAATTGTATGTATATTACATGGGATTTTAACATTTTTCGATGCTCGTTTTGGAACACCCTTTAATTTTTATCTCACATGTATTTGTTGTTGTAGCGGGCAAAGGTCTACAGTGTAGACTCTACACACTCTGTCCAAATTTCAAATCCGTAGCTCTTACGGTTATCGAGAAAATAGCCTGTGACGGACAGCGTAGCGAAAACAATAGGGTTCCTTTTCACCTTTGGTATACGGAACCCTAAAAAGTGATTAAAATTTGTTTCCAAATTATTATAGACTTCGTTTTAAGCATTTTCGTTCGACGTTTATAACCAGACAAACCGTGATATACAAATCAAAACAAATTGAGAGCTGTTGCAATTTTTGACAAAAATTGTCAAGAGTTGCGATTTTAAACCCAAATAAAGAAAAATGCTAATGTATTAGTGTTGATTATGAACTAGTCGCCTTCTGAAAACACTTTGAAACTTTACTGAATCTACTCGTTATAAAAAAAGTGTGATAGAAAAAAATGTTTTTCCTGTTTGAAATACATACCATTACACTTTACGCGACTTAAAAATTACTTTATCAACTCGTTTGTATATTTTTGTATGTTACTAATGTAATGATATGAGATTTGAAGAAATTGTTTCACAAGTAACGACAAAGATATGACCATGGAAATATAATATTACCTTTTATGTGCATCTATTTAACCGATTCTAACGAAACTGGGCTCATACTCTGAACTTTAAAATTACACTGTGCTGCATTTCAAAAAGTGGGCGGTAGGTACCAAGCCTATTAAAGTTTAGTTTTATATTATATGAACTTCTACTTATGATGCCCACGAAACTTGGTAAACTGTTTGGGATCTTGGAATGGCAGAATTTTGTGCTTAAAGAGTGGGCGGGGTGATGGCCATTAAAATTTAATATTATATTTCAATTATATTGGTACACATTTTAAGTTCTGGGAGGCCACTTTTGCAATATTTGCACAAGTACGCACGATCAGGCCCCTGAAAGTTTGAAATTGGTGCCGAAAAATTAAAAATTAAGCCTTTTTTAATTGAACTGACTTAAGAAAATAAGCACTAAGAAGATAAAAAATAATTTAAATTCAGTTAAAAACAAAAATTTTATACAAATGTATATCGAGGGATTCAGAAAATCACATTAGCAATTTTAAAAGATTTCACTATCCTTTATCCTTTATCTTTGTATTAAAATTTTTACGTGATACAATTTTAAATACCTCATAAAATAGAACAAAATTAATAAGAAATCTCTATGGTTTTTTTCAATAAGGAAATCTTATTAATTTCGTAGAGAAAACCTTTTTGAAAAAAATCAAGAAGAAATCTTGTAGTTTTTATGAGGTTATCTTATTGATTTTTTCAATAAAAAAAAAATTGCGTCTTTGTTCTCTGTACTTATGTATTTTCATTTAAATTCTATACCATATACATATGTATGTATGTATATAGTATGTTGTAGATGTTATTTATTTTTACATACATACACATTAAGCTATATTCTTAACTAACTTACTCACCAAGTATTGAACCAGCAAACTTCTACCTGACAGACAAGCACTCTAACCAATATGCTAACAAGCAGCCTGAATAACCATTGAAATTATTGTGCGAACATTATTATACAAAAATTAACAATTTCATGAAAAAATTTTTCTGTATGTCTATTTATAGAAACGAAATAACGAGACACCTCTTAAAATCAAGAAGATTTCCTTATTAAAAAAAATCAATAAGATGCTTTACACATAATCATATAGGAACCTAATAAAATCAAGAAGAAAACCTTATTGAAAAAATCAATAAGATATCGTAATAAAATCAAGAAGATAACCTTTTTAAAAAAATCAATAAGAAATTCCTATAGTTTACAATTTATAAGAAAACCTAATAGAATCAAGAAGTTTTTCTTTATGGATTGTTTTTTTGGTGCCAAAATTAAGGGAAATGGAGTAAAAAAAGTTGTGAATAATAAGATTTCTTCTTGATTTTATGTGGTTTTCTTCTTGATAAAATTAATAAGATTTACCACATAAAAACAATAAGGAATCTATATGAAAAAATATTCGCTTCTTTCTGCTGGGATACCCGTTAGCCTAAAAATGTTTCATAGAGAAAATCTTATTGATTCTATGCGGCAGTTTTTTCTCTGTGCAATATGAAAGAAGCACTGTCTATCTAAAATATCTTGCAAGTTGAACTGCAAGTTGACTGTAAGTAAAGAAAATGTGAGTGTGTTAGTAAGACAGTGCGAGTGTAAGGAGTTTTTCTAACTCACACTTTTACAGATTTATATTAAGGTAAATCACTTAAAAAACAACTTAACATAAGAAGAAAACGCAAATAAAATTAATGATTGTCATTTAAATATCTTTTAGCGCATATTCAATGCATATTAAAATCTACAATTAAAATACACTGAAAGCTTTTTCAACTTCATGAATCTCAAAGAATAAGCGACAATCGTAAAAAAATAATCATTACATACTTCATTGCCTTCTTGTGATTAATTCTTTTGAAGGAAGAATGATTTTTTTTTTGGAAATACGAGTATATTTTTCTACACAAATAAATACAGTTTATCTGTATCAGCAGTAATCTGCAAAAATCGAAAAAAGGAAAGGATAAAATAAAATAAGATTCTTTTGCATCCTTATAAGTGTCAATCTTTAAGATATTGTGTATTCACTATTTCCTTGGCTTTATATACACAGATATATTGTATGTATGTTAATAACAAATACATTTATCTTGTTATTCTCACAATAACAAATGTATGTACATATACCGGAGATGGGCGGGTGTCGTGTTTTTTTTCGTGATACAGAAACACGAAACGATTTTAGATTTTAAATATGTAGAAATGAAAATCCAGTAGAGAAACAATTTAATATTTTGTATTGTCAAACACAAAGCACCAGCATATTTGTTGATATTGTAAGGGTCTTTGAAGCTTAAAGTTCTGTACGTAAACCGATAGTACCACCTGTGGTGGCAGATAGTATCAGCTGACAGTGCAAACTCGGTGCCATATTTTTAGAAGCGACTCTTGAAAAAAACTCCTTTAAATTTTCTGATTTTCAATACCATACCAATAATATTTCGTGGGTGTTGTGCCGTATCATGTTAGCAAAAGTTTTCGAGTGCGTGTTTCGTACGTGTTAAGCGTCTTGTGATTCGTGTTCGTGTCGTATAGTGTTGGAAAAATTCTGCACGTGCCCATCTCTAATGTATACCATTAATTTTATTTGCCAGCATACTGATGAAAGGAGGGCTATGTAAGCCGTTTAGTAGGAGTTGGAGATAACTCAACTGGGAAACAAAATTATATAATAGCAATTATGTTTAAGACTTCAAATAATCTTTCTTTATGCAAAAATTTTTTTTTCTAATATTTTGCTAGTGAAAGCTTTAAGCATTCGTAAATATAATGATTTCAAAAGTATACGAGATCCGTACACATATCCAATAAACTTTTGTCTGACCGCGCATTTTTGCACCATTAACAAGAATCACAAAGAAATTGATTTTTTTTTTTTTGTCAATCAGACTTGGAGACGAACAAATAACACTGTGTGATAAAACTGAAAAAGTCGATATAACACGGATATGTTACTATTTTCCTGTTATAGGCATTGTCAAGTACAACAACAATCTATCTTTGAAATTTTAAAAAACACCTTCAAATCAGGAGTTACGGGTAAAGAAGTTTTTCGTACCCGTTCGCACTTAATAATCTTTAACTAAGTTGAATATTAACCGATTTTAAATTTATAAATGGATTTATATAGGATAGACTTTTTGAAAAATTATATTTCAGTAAATTTCAGATATACGTGTGTATTTTTTTGCCAACTTTATTTTTTCAGATCTTTTTTTTTGGAAATTTTCTCCATTGGATTCGTTTTTACACAGTTTTTTTTGTACTGCAACCACACTACTTATAACCTTATGATAGGAACACAACTGGGACGAACGACGAATTTTTCGGTGCGAACTTTCGTCATAAAAAATAAAACACATGTGTGCATATGAAAATGAACACAACACCGCCGTACAACGAAATTCGTCGTGCGTGACGAATTCTTAGATAGATTTATTTCTAATTTGTACGCCGACGAACGACGAAAAAACAATTTTCTCTCTCTCTCACTCTCTGTCTTTGTACACACAACAACCAACTTTATCAAATACAAGAAAGGAATTCGCTGAGTAAATTCGTCGTTGTTGTGTTTCACACGACGAATTTACGCAGCGAACTCTTATTGACGAATTCGTCGACGTGGACGAAATTCGTCGTTCGTCCCAATTGCGTTCCTAGCATTACTTATAAAGTACAATTGATAAATGAAAAATAAACCGATACAAACTGACTGAGTTATTTAATAATTTTATTAGAATATAATATTTATTGAATCATAAATAGATTTTTGGTTTGGTTATCCTCTTAGGCGAAGTAAAGAGCAAAATAAAACTGAAGAGATTTGGATATAATAAATGCATGCAGCGTTACTATTGGCTGTACATATGGACACAGTATACTTACAATTTAAGATACTAATTTTTAATATTAAGAACACTCATTACAAAGAATAAAAAATACCAAAAGCAAAAGGTTTCTTCTGTGTGGCTGAGTGGTAGCGAGGCTAGCCTGTCAGTCCAAAGTTCGTGGGTTCGACTACCGCCATACGCCCTGGGTATGGCGGTTGTCAGATACGGCGATTTCTCGTCAAACAGGGCAATTTCTCGTCAAGACAGGGCGATTTCCTAACTTATTTGGCGACTTAATTTTTGATTTGGCGACATGGAGATTTTTTTTGAAGAAAAATAAATAAATAAAATACCCTGTGAGTTTTCCGCAGACAAGCTAATCGCTTCGCGGGGTTGTGTTTGTCTTCAAAAAAATAAAATAATAATATGTTCCAGCTCTGGTTTGCACCAGAATGACCTCCTCAATATTCTCTTTATTAGCCAGTTAAGGTTAAGTTGTTATTGTTGAAGCAGGGATGGAAAAGTTGGTACTATTGTACCATTTTTAGCACTATTTGAGTGTCAAAAGTACCATAGCACCCGAATGACAAATTTAGCACTATTGAAATTGTGTAATGGTTAGAGGAATGTTATCTATTTCAAGTTCAACTACAAATGTGTAACGTGTATTTTCGTACCAAGGAAAGAAAACAAAGCACGGAAAGCTATATCCTAAATGTTACTTTTATATTCAGATCCCAGCAACTAATAGTCTTTTTTACCTTCTGATTAATAATATTATAATAATTGAAGTTCAAAGTTGGTTTTTTAACTGTTTTTTAATTAATTAAAAAAAAATACTCAAAAAAGTAAAAATTTTCTTGAAAATTAGTAAAATTTTTAAATCTAATTTCGCATCCCTGGGCTAAAGTAGTTAATGCGGGAACGAAAAAGCAAATGACGGTCTTCGATAACCCTAGTTCAACCCCTGACCAGAGCCAGTCTGTGAACATGATATATTTTTCTGATATACATACATTACTGTCTATGCTCTCCCCGATATTTGTAGCAAACCTTCCGCGTAATAAACTAATAAAATGGCTACATAGCTTAAAATAATGCATCTACTTAACACCAGAGGCGGTGCAAAGATAAATGTTAAATTTAACAAACAAAAGAGAAAACAAACTATAAGTTCACCATCTGTAATTTCAACATGCCCTTTATACTCCCAGCTAACCTAAGTGAGCTGAAAACTTATTTTCTTCTAAGCCACCTATCAACTTAACCCAAGTAGTCAAAATTGTAAACAGTAAGTAAAGCGGAACTTACACACTTTATTTGTACAAATCAGGCATTTAAACTTTTAAAATTGTACTAACAACTTTAAAAAATTGTACTTTTTATACCCTTTACCAAAAATTTCCATGATATTCATATGCGACCCATAAAATACATATATATATATTCTGGGTCCTTATGAATAGGGAACACGAATAAGCGATGACCGTCTGTCTGGTGTACGTGAAATCGGTTTTCCGAAGCTCCCAGAAAAGATAGAGACTTCGGTCTTAAAGTGGTGTATTACAAATGGTCTAAAATAGATTGGTATTGAAAATCAGTGAAATCGAGCAGACGGTTTCAGAGCTGGACACCTTAAACTTGATTTAGCCATATAAAAGACACTAGATAACACACTTATTTTATATTTCGGCGCGAATAAATTTTGTACTAAAAATATAAAAAAATATAAAAAAAGGTGTTTCCAGGGTTGGGAACTTTAACTTTTTTGTTATATAAAAATAACCTATTAAAACTAATTTTTGCTTTCTATCTATAAATTTAAAATATCTTACATTCTTAAAAGAAAAAGATTGGTGTAAGAAATCAGAAAAATTTTAAATTATGATTCCAGGGTTGGGAAACTTACACTTTTTGTGATATATAAAATTAACTAGATGTAATAATTTTTTTTTATATTTTAATTTATGTATATATTTTATGTTTTGGAAAGAAAACTTGGGTATAGAAAATTAGAAAAATAAAAACCACAGCTCCACACCTGGAAAATCTAAACTCTTCTTGATATTAAAGTAACTAAATAAAACTAGTATTTTCCTTATTTCTTGTTTTCTTTGTTCACTTAACATATTTTATATATTTTATAAATAACTATATTGATATAAGGAACCAAAAAAATCTAAAAGGGTGATTCCAGGGTTGGCAAAAGTACACTTGCTTTGATATATAAAACTAATTAAATAAATCTAGTTATTTCTTTGGTAATTAATTATTATTATTATTCTATATTTAGGAAAGAAATAAATTAGTACTCGCATTAAAAGCAGAATAATTTAAATTATGGTTCCAGGGTTGGAATTTGAAAAAAAATTGGGTAAAAAATAACCAAAAATAATTTTTTTTCGGTTAAACATATTTTATGTTTTAGGAAGATCTTTACTCAAGCAAATTCTTTAGTCGAAAAAAACCAAGAGGTCACTTACTAAAAATTGCACTATAACAAAAAATTATAAATTTTATCACAAAACAAACATGTACATATGTATGTACTTATGTATGTATCTGTGTACTACATATACATACATACGTTGGTAAAGGGTATATAAGATTCGGCACAGCCAAATATACCACTCTTACTAAAAGATTTTTTTCCAAATTACATATTTTTATTAGTTTTTATTAAAATAATCGACTTTGTTCTGGCTACCGAATAGTTTTCACAAATATCCTTGTAAGTTGGGATGTTAAACCAAATGGTTCTACCTGTTTAAGTTGAAGTTGAAATTGAATATATACAAATTAATAGCATGTGATCTAGCATACGAATTTAGAAGAAAAATTATTTGGAAATGGATGAGTTCACATTTTTTTTATTTTCTCGGTGAGTTTTGCTTTCACAAGATTGTTTTCAAGTGAGAAGAATATGAGTTTCATTCTTCAAAAGTCAAAATGTACATTTCTAATCGTTTGAAAATAAATGCGGAGTGAAACTAGGGAGATTCCTTAAATGTACTATTGTACTTTTCGAGTTTAAATAGTACCATCCCTGCTACAAACTCTTTTTATTTGTAATCAGCGTTACCATTTGTCAAGTTTTAACTTTTTTTGGAAGTTTTTTGAGATGCCAACAAGTTTTTTGAAAATATAAAGTTTTTTCAAGTTTTTTTATAAATACATATGTCCATAATTGAACTTTTGCAGTATATTGAATGAAAATATTAAGTGATGTTTGTATGCAATAAGACGATCTTATATTTTCTCACTCCCTTATTACTGCATATTTTGACATAACAATATCGATCAGCTGTTTTCTTTTAAAATTTTGGTACTTTTGTAGAAAAAAAGTTTTTGTTTTGGAAAAAAAGTTTTTTTTTCAGATTTAGCAAGTTTTTTAAAAAAACGCTGTTTGTAATTTGCTGTCTCTTTTAACCGGAGAGAGAGAGAGAGAGAGTGCAAATTGAAAAATAGTAATTTCATATAAAAAAATGTTTCCACACAAATATTTTATATGGAAGCTTAAAACTGGCAATGCGAGGTATTGGCAGCATACTTTTAACTCAGGGGATCTACTCTGTAACTCGAAAGGAAAGAAAACGCTTTCGTTAAAAGCATCCAAATTTCGAAAGTAGGTTCTTTCGTTTCGAATTACAGAGTAGACACTCAAGATATATAAACATCGAAAAGAAAAAAAGACATCTTTCTGTGGAGTTTAATAATACAGGAAATATTTTAAGGAATAAAAAGTCCTGGAAGAATGAATTCAAACTTACAGTTGAGTAATGATGCCACCTAATTTTCATACATATCGCTTATTTACTACAACAAGGTTATAACACAATAAATTTAACTTTTGAGCTAATAATGCAAGATTAAATAAAACTCATATCGTCATTCATACTGTAGAAAAATTACATAAAAAGCTCTTATATGTTCAACTTTTGATAGAAACAACAAATTTTTATTTTAAATTGAAAACTTTAAACTGGTTTTCTGTCAAACTAGTTTCTTTATGTTATGCCTTTGTTGTAGCAAACGAGCAAAATTTACATACATATGTACATATATAAACTTCTTTTATGAAAAGCATCGATAGAATGTAAAAAAATATTTAATTTCAAGCACTTTGTCGAAAATTACGAGTAATTCAAAACTTTTAAAATTAAGTAATCCTAAACATTTAAGTTTGCCCAACACATATATAGATACATACATATATGCACTTACATAAATGCAGACAAATTAACTAAAACTGACATATTTTCATATTACATACATACATACATACAAGCTCGTACAACATTATGTTTCCATTAAAACCACTTAAATACCAAAGTAACCGTTAACATCATTTGCTGCAATTAAGACTTTAAAGTGCATAAAATGGCGCACATCCGTTTTGAACGCCTACACTAATGTGAAAATGGAGATGATGAATATGACAACAAAACAAAAATACAAAATGAAATAGCACAATAATAAAAAATAGATATAAAACACCGCACACACACCACACTCTTTAAGAACTAAACACATTACAATTATAAATGGAAACTGTACACACAGTGGAGCCAACAAAAAAAAATTTATTAAATTTTACAATAGGAGTAGATATGAGAATAGGGCTTAGATTTTCTAAAATTAAGTGGTGGTAAATGGCACAGGAAATATAAGAAACATAATACATACATAATAATAATAAATACATAATTATGCTGAATTATTTTTCGATATTCAACAATACAGGTTTTGAAGATATTTTTGGAATGTTTTTTTTCTGTGCATATTAAGAAAAACTACATAAAATTGAGTTTGGGGACTTTTGGCGATTTTTTAAATCAATTTGGTGAATTGGGTCGGAAAAATCTGACAATCTTGCTTCCCAGATCAAAAATGTAAATTTTTATGGGAAGGGCTAGGATCACTTTTGCAAACGGATCTTATTTTGTGTACAACTGCACACAGAACTTACACTATTGATGCAAAATTTTAAACTTGTTACTAAAGCGATGACAAAATTTACTTTTTATGAGAGCTGCCAACCATAAAAAAAGTAAAAGTAAAAGCTTTTTAAATCAATTTTGTATGCCTATTTAAATTTAAGCATCTATGTGACTATGTACATACTCAAAAAAAAAGACATGTACTACTATTAAGAAATTTTTTTTCCTAAATGCAAGTACATAAAAAAAAATTTCTAAGTTTAAGTAATTTTTTCTAAGTTTAAGTAAATTTTTACACAAATCTAGTAAAAATTACTTAATATGAGTAAAAAATAAAAAGTTCATATCCTCAAAAATAGTTTATAAAAATATACAAAAAATTTCTTACATTTAAGGAAATGTTTACTGACTTAAAGGAAATATTTACTAAGAGTAAGAAAATGGTTATAAACTGAAGGAAATTTTATACTAAGGACTAGTAAATTTCGTCTTAAATCAAAAAATAAATTTTAGGAAATGAATTACTCCTGATTAGTTCATGAAATTTGACTAACTTAAAAGATGTAAATGGGATTCTAAATTTTAGGAAAAAATTTACCAGTTTTAAGTATTTTTTCTTTGAATTGTAGAATTTATTATTAATTTGACTTTAGCAAAAAATCTAAGTAAATTTTTCATATTTTCGAAGAATATTTGAACTTGAAATTTATTTTTTTGTAAATAAAATAAAATTTTAAAACTAAATAATTTCAATGCTTATTCAGGCTGCCTTGTTAGGCAATTGGTTAGAGTGCTTGCCTATCACTCAGAAAGTTGTTGGTTCAATACTTGGAAGGAAGGAAGGAATTATGGTGAATTAATTAAGAATATAATATGAAGATATAATAAATAACATTATCATTTGGTATAGAATTTAATTAAAAATAAAAATAAGTACCAGAATTAAAGACAAAAAAAAATTAAAATTGACTAAATTTGAGATCTAAGACGAAAAAATTTTTTTGCAAAGCTCCGTCTTTTATGGGAAATTTTTACTTAATTTTAGGAAAATTTTACTTAAATATGAAAATATAATTACTATAAACTAGTTCATTACTGAACTGGAAATTCAGTAAATATTTTACTGGTTTCAAGTAAAAACAGCTTTGGCGCCATACGACAACTTTTTTTATTCAAATTTAGAAAATTTTCCAAAGTTTTAGTTAATTATTTTTTTGAGTGCATTCTTGTAATCCCCCTGCAGGAAATGGAACTGACACAAGACTAGTCACGTGAACGTTCCCTAACTGATAGGGACCAGTCCAAGTTCTAACACTTCATATGAAGCGGACCAGTCACTTTTACATGGGGATGGCCTAGGATGGGGTTAACTGATACTTTGTATACGCGTTTTGACTTGTTACTGAACTATCCCATAGGGACCTATTCGGTGTAGAATAATATAAATTATTTAAAAATGTTATTCCGACACTTAACTGAATTATAATTTATTTTCGATTCGTACTGACCAAGGTGTATTTAACTAGGTGGCAGTGCTACTTCAGCTGATAATTTTTTGCTCTATGTGCTTTGTATCTGAAGAATGTCAAAAACTTCGATTTTGTTTTGGTACAATTATTTTTGTGCTTTTGACATTCTTCGGTTCTTTACACAGTTATGGTTGCTGTATTTTTCTATAATAAATCCTTACGCAGTCACCTGTATAATTACACCATGATACTGACAACCTCGTGCATGACAGGCTTGCACACTACCCACTCGACCACAGAGGCACTCATATTTCAAAAGTATAAAAACCTGTTAAATTTAGATTAATATCTAAGTATAGTTACGAGACTTGTTCCAGAGTGACTTGACGGTCCATTTATATCGATTCATTGTCTTTCCCAGCCAAGTCTTTCTTATATATACTAAACCAAAAATAAATAAAATATTCGTAATACATAATACATGCCCTAGCGGAGTCTTTCTTATATAGACATACTAAACAAAAAAAATATTCGTAGTACATATAATATATAATATTCGTAATAGTGCCCTATTGAACTATGGATGAACTAATGGAGAATAAAAGTTAACGAACAAAAATGTGTTCAGGTAATATTTACCCTATGAAGAAAAATATACTTGGTCCCAACTTGTTCCGCCTTGATCGACGGCTTAGATGGAAACACCACACTGACTCTAGCTAACACAAATAAAGCTTAAATTAACTCAGATACATTGGCTGATTAACTAGTAGAAATTCAATCCTCAGTCTAGATTGTAAACTTTTAATATACTTTTGAAACTTTTATGGTGCTACGAAATTCAGCTACGGGTAACCTGACCACACATCACGCTAATGAAATTTTCAATCTCTTATTAGATTTTTATTAAAATGTAACTGATACAAATTCAATCCAAATATTTTTTAAGTGCACTTATTGCTTAACTATCCAAATCCATGTGTGCTTCGTAGTTCAGCTAATTTGTAGAATACAATTCTCATTATTAACATGTCATGAAGAGTTTTAAAATTATCACTGCATTATTTTCTGTCGGAATCGGCGTAAATTCAAGTTTGTGATTTTATAGATTTATAAGTCTTGACACGAACCTTGTGCTTTACCAGAGCTTTATTAATGTCTTAACAGAGCTCTGTTAAGCTATAATGCATTTCTAAAGTATTTTTCCAGTAAATGAGGCAACCCAGACGGAAAAAAGTAATGCTCCTCCTTTATCATTACCCATGAATCTGTTTCTGGAAAGCATGAATTTGAATTAGATACTCATATTGCCAAGTTTTCAACTTGGCATTTTCTGAAGGATACGCATTTTTTTTTTTTGGGAGTCCATGCTTGAATCTTGAAGTTCGAGTTTTCAGGAGTTCTGCAAAAAACTTAGAAACTGTAAAAACTGTGTATCTTAAGTACATACGAAACTGTTTATTTATTTTTAAATCCCATTTTTTGATGGATCATGTCCAGCTTTCAGCTTTCAATGCAGAGAAAATCCAAAGAAAAAAACATAGAACGAGTCCCAATAACTAGAACGAATTATAACGATGCATGTTCTGATGTCTGTTGAAGCTTTTTAGCTTTTAAGATATTTAGTAATTCTCAATTACTTTATGGTAGATTTTATTTAATTCCAATTTTTTTTTCAAGAATTTGGTTGGAAATTTTCTGATAAATTGGCATTAGCATTAACTCATTATTTTATTTATTAATTTTTTGTTTTTTTTTGAAATCGAGATTTTGGCTTTTTTCAATATACAGGGTCCGCCATCTAACATTTTTTTTTTAACTAGTACTTATTTCGTGAATGGTAACACTTAGCTCATGTCTGATTTGACAGATAATTAGTTTTATCCTTCCGCTGAACGAATATGGTTGTGTATACACTTGAACAACGCTGGGAAATATTGCTTACAGAAGATGCCGATTTTGCCAAAAAAAAATCATCTTTTCAGATGAAGCTCATTTTGATCTTGGAGGGTATGTAAACAAGCAAAATTGTCGCATTTGGGGCACAGAAAACCCGCACGCATACATTGAAAAGCCGACGCACCCAAAACGAGTCACTGTTTGGTGCGGATTTTGGTCCAGAGGCATAATTGGGCCATTTTTCAAAAATGAGCAAGGAGTGGCCGTTACAGTCAATGGCGATCGTTATCGGGCCATGTTGAACGAATTTTTGTTCACAAAAATTTAAGAAGAGGACATTGGCAACATTTAGTTTCAACAGGACGGCGCTAGGTGCCACACAGCCGAAGCTACACTCGATGTTTTGCATAGCATTTAAAAAAAAAAAAAAGTTATCTGGCGGACCCTATATTAGATACATCACGAAAATGGTGAACATGTAACTATTTACACTATATATATTCTTTTCACCATGCACTACGCCCTACTTTTTGTAACACTCCCATTTTCTCAAGTCCTACGACGAGTACGCTTAGTTCAATTGTCACCAAATTTTCTGCAGGGCCCCTTTTAATATCTTTTATTTTGATACCCTGCTCGATATGTTTGGTTAATTTTTTTTCGTATTAATATTTCGTGAAAAAGAATCCATTTTCTTTTTTTAACAATTAATTTTACTAGACTGTCCTTGGAATTTTTTTATTTTCCTAGCAGATGAAAAGCAAACAAGTGAAAGACTATGCGATATTCATAATTCATCACTGTATACAAAATGCAGTGTAGTACCCTATCGGAGAATGTTTGGTTGACTACAAAAATATTCAACTTATAGTTAACTTTTCTTATAGTAACTAAGACGTAACTACAATGTCATCCAGAATTTATCTAAAATTAATTCTTAAGTTAAGTACGTAATCAGATTTGGTGAGAGCCAACAAATTTTCTCTCAGCTACTTTGACACTAATTTAAATTTTGTGTTAATATTTTTCTGTTATTATTTTAGATGGTACCTTGGCTGGGTAGTAAGTAGCGCGTTGACTATGCAACGTGTGATAATACATAGTTCTAACCCCAGGAGCACTTTTTTGTAAATTTACTGACTACCTAACTTACTTAAATAAAATCAACTTTAAGTTAGTTGAAAGCAGAGCTGTTAAATTTCGATTACGATTAGTAATCAATTAGATTACATTTTAAACAGAATTGCGGATAAATAATTGGTTACGATTACTAATAATGGAAAAGTAATCTGAATTACTTAAAATTACTAAAAATAATCAAAAAGAATCAATAGTAATCAAAAAGTCAACCGACTACTTCCAAAGATTACTTTTGATTCTTAATAAATAATCAAAAATTATCAAAAGTAATCCTTAGAAGTAATCGGATTATTTTTTGATTACTTTTGATTATTTTTGGTAATTTTAAGTAATTCAGATTACTTTTCCATTTTTAGTAATCGTAATTAATTAGTAATCGTGCGAATCTGAATATAATCGTAATTTAATCATTACTTCACCTTTAAAAAAAGTAATAAAATTAGTAATCATTACGATTACTAATCATTACTTAACAGCTATGGTTGAAAGTAGTGCAGAGTGAGACAATTGACATCGCAATGTTAAAGAAGTTAGTTATTTCTAAGTGTCAACCAGTATTCTAATCACCGCTTTCGATAACGAGCTGATTCAATCACTTTTTTCGGTTTGAAATTATGGCATTCGCTATCTAACAATGTAATAATATGGTTCGATATCGAATGCCTTAATCTCAAACTGAAAAAACGTAAGCGAATCAGCTCGTTATCGAAAGCAGCGACTAGATTCCAGTACTAGTTGCGAAATAGCTTAAATATACAATATTGAAATTTTATTATGACCAAGATTTAATACAACACTGCCCACCGTTGAATACACCACTAAAGCACAATTGTGTACTCACGTTTATATGTACATATATGCATATATATTTATATGTGTATTTAATGGTAGTATGTTAATTTTATATACATACATACATATCCATTATTATTTATGCAAGTGAATATATGTACTTTTTACATTGCATTATATTTCACACACACTCACACACTCTCGCATATACCACGAATACAAATAAAATAAAACTAAAACTGAATTTTTCAACATTTACCGCATTGACAACACCAATATGTGCTTTAAGCGTACATATGACAGGACGAAGTTTATTTTTTTGCTGTTTCTGATTTCGAAACAGTTTTCTGCTGCCTGAACTCCTATAAAGTGTTTGGCTGAGTACGATATACAAATTGGAAATGAAATAAACAATTTTAAAGCACAAATGCATTTGACTGTCGAAGCCAACCCAACGTTAATATATTTTTGTGCAAACAGAATTTGTCGGTAAGCTCATAGACATTATTTTATGCAAAATACTTGGTTATGTGGAAACATACATAATTGGAACAATGATTGCATATATGTACTACAGATCGACCGAAGGCGTTTTTTTTGCCGAAGCCGAAGCCGAACTTCGGCTAAAATCCTAAACTTCGGCCAAAACCGAAGCCGAAGCCGAATGTTTTAAATTTTTAAAATGATACTTGTTTTATATGAATTAAGAAAAAAGTTTGCTTTTTTGAGATCACTGAAATAGCTGTAATATCTATTGGATACATAACAAGAAAAATAAAACTATTTTGCAATTTCTAGATTGCTTTTTCATATGATCACTCACAAGAACGTCCAAGTAAAAGAAAATAGAAAGCAACAGGGTTGTATTTCAAAGCAACCCTTTCAAAACGTTAAACACAATAGAAACTGTCGGCGAGCAACGACCAAAAATAATGTTATTTTTCAAGCTTGGAATGAATCGGCTTCGGCTAATCGGCCGATTTTTGCCATAGGCCGAATGTTGGCCGATTACCAATTTTTGGCCGAAGGCCGAAGCCGAAGCCGATTAATCGGTCGAACTCTAATATGTACTCGTATGCAAGAAACGCAAGTAAGTAAGTTTTCAATTGCGAAAACTTTTTATTTAATTACTCTTAATTAAAAATTGTTTTTTCAAATTTAGTTTAGTTCACAATGTGTTACAAATCGTCGCTATTTTAACTAACTGACATCATTTTGAAAAATGAGTTAAGTCCATTATTAGACTTTATGAGTCATAATAGACCATGTCCACAATTTTTATGACTCTAAACCAGTGTGACCAGATTTTAAAATAATATTAAGCTAAATCACGTTTGAAAAAAAGCTAAAATAAGCTAAAAAGTTACATTTTAGGCTAGAAAATAAAGCTAAACTTTTTTCCACTTCTTTGATCACTTTTCAATAGTTTCTTATTGCTAAACTAACGTTAAATATTACACAAACATATTCTTTTATTATACATATAGAATATTTGTTTAATGAAATTATTTATTAATTATTATATTTTAAATTTAATGAAGAACAAAACAAAAACTTCCCCAAAATAATCTTAACAAGTTTTAAAAAATGTAAAAACATTTATACTAAAATACGAAAGCTTTTTAAGTGAATTAATTCTATTTAAGGTAAAGCATGGATCACACTATCTGCACAATGTACCGAGTTTCGTCAGATCAGTGAAATAAAGTCATAAGTAAAGATTTTGCTCTAATTTATCGACTTATTGAAATACAAGGACATAATTGCGCCACACTGCATTGGTAATAAGCCCATATAGACTTATTCCAGAATTAATTAAGTGATAATGCCATTTTGACTTATTACTTATGACTTTATTGAGGCGGCCCGACGAAAATCAGTACATAGTGTTATCCAGGCTTAAGGCTATTTCAGGTTTTTGTTTTAAGTTAATTGATGCCGCTGAATGAACGTTCAACTCAAGTCAAATAATTTTATACCCAAAAAACTCAAAAAGTGTTTTGGCCACTAATATGAATTTAACTTTTTCCATTGGAATTCTAACCATTCTGCCATTATCTACTATTTTTCAACTTTCCATTTCTGTTATAAAATTATCGTATAATTTACATTTTGTATTTCTTGTAAACTATTTTACAATGCTAAAAAATTATAATTTTTATAAGTTGTTTATGTTTTCAATATATTTTTAGAGAACACGCAATTTAGACTAAAAAAGGCTAAAAAAGCTAAATGAGTTTTTAAAAAAAGCTAAAAAATAAGCTAAGAGCTAAATGAAAATTGTAAAGCTAAATCTGAAATAAATAAGCTAAATTTAGCTCAAAATAAGCTAATATGGTCACGCTGCTGTAAACATTACTCTCGAGCCTATAACAGTAAAAATATTTCAGACGTTTCCATAAGAATACAGCCTATAACAGTAAAAATATTTCAGACGTTTCCATAAGAATACATACATGTAGAAAACAATCATAAAAGCTCCGCTCCTGTAAAATTTACACAATGTCAGTTAGGTCAGTTAGTTAAAACAGCGACGAAGTGTGAGATAAGAATTTGTATGGTTAACCGGATACTATATGCGAAAAGTTCTATGTTTCGTGGATAAAATAATAAACTTTTTTAGAAAATGATATAAGATATCGTGCCATAACCACCAAAAAAGCTTAAGCGACATAATTTTCCAACATAATTTTTTTTGACCAAAATCGATCATTTGCGATCGTAAATAATCGATTTTCGAAAAAACGAGGTCTAAAAAATGTGTCGGTTAAGCTTTCTTGGCGGTTATGGCTCGCGGTGTAGCTACGTCGAAAAGAATATCAACAACAAGAACTCAAACCGCCCTTTATGGCAACAGAGGAATAACTCAAAAAATTTAGTTTGGAAGAAGCCACGTTTATAGAAGCCATGTAAAAAATTCTCGTCTACCTATTTATATTGAAAACAAACAAAAAACAGACGAAAAGTTTGAGTTGTCTTGTATAAACTGGCAGTAAGGTTTTCAATTTGAATACAAATTAGAGGCAAATTTTAATTCTGATAAATAACAATTCTGATTTGGATAAAATAACAACCCGCAATATTTTGATAACGACAAGTGTAACGTATAAGTAATATGTAAATATTATTTATATAGAATATAAATAATAATTACATATTATATACGTACGTATGCTAGCGGATTGCCCGGATATGTTAAATATGGTAACCAACTTCTTTTATTTTACACCCATATAAATAGGGTTAAAATCTAATATATACACGCTATCGTATTAATTCTTTAAATCTACTCGCCCAGCCTTTGTTATTAAGGTGACCTGCGAACGATTTCATTCCTGGTGGCATTTTTTTAATCTTGCAATTCTGTTGTGTTGAAATTAGGGATGGGCAAAAAATATCGAAATATCGATATTTGATGAAATAAATATCGATATATATCGCCGATATTTCAAAAACCGATATATCGATACATCGCTTCTTATTTACGAGTATGGGGTTACGATACTTTTAAGAGCTACGAGCATAGCCGTTTTTTAACTATATGATATTGGCATCACTGCTATTGATGCGAAGAAAAAGAAAGAGAAATTTCATAATAACAGCCCAGGCGCATTTATAAGGTGACCCCACTAACCCAGGTGACTTTTATTTTTTAACTAAGCTAAATGCCAAATTTGGATTGTCTGGGAATAAGCCTAAGGGCAGAATTAGTTTTTATTTTCTGTTCTGTTACGAATCAGCTGACTCTTTTTGGTTTATATATGTGACGCGCAAAATAGAAAGGGACCTAAGGGTAAAAACCGGTTTTGTTCAGGAGAGCCATTTTAAAGATTTAAATACGTGTATCTTTGGTGTACCATCACTTAGCGTGTTGGTATTGGTCTCATTTGAAAGCGACACATCTCATGACGTCAGGAACGTGTTGGTTTTTACTGTTTTCTACCTAGCGCGCTGTTTCCATGAGTTTGATATCAATTTTGCTCGCGTTTTTGCGAATCCAGGTTTATTTTCTGATATTATTAATTGTAAATTATAATAAATACTCATTTATAATTCTTTTAAATCGTGAATATCACTCTGTTAGTACGAAATTTTTTTCACATAACCTTAGAATCGTCGACTTCAATTTCATAAAACGCGCATATCTCTGGGAGGGAACACTTTTGGGACATGGGATCGGTCTCATTCAATGCTCAGATGTTGTCCACATCAAAAAAAAAATATTGAAAATTGATTTTTTTTTTACCCTTAGGTCCCTTTCTCTATGCGCTGTCACATATGTAGATCTTATACAAGCCGATAGTTTTTCTCTTTCATTCTGGGGGGCTACCATGTATTTCGATTCGAAAAGTAAAATTTTTCGAAAGAAATTTCCGAATCGAATGCTAAACCGTACTGCGTAACTCGTTCGAAACGATTACAGAGTTTTATTTAGAAACGAATGGGATATTATATGAAAAGTTGGTAGCACTGCTGCTAAAGTACCAAAATGGAAAAAAATATCCCATAACAAAAAAATCTTTGCCTTGTAAAAAAATTTAATATTATACATATTTTGTGTGAAAAATTAAGTGCTCCTTGTAATTTTTATAATGGATTGTGTTTGCTGTGGTTGGACGAGGATGATAATTATACGATTTGTATTTAGCATCTGAAACATTTAGATGCCCTCTTGCGAGGTATGGATGCAGAGATCTATAATTTACCACTTCTTCATATTGCTTTTATTTGTGTCATTTTTTTAGTATTCCTTGAATGTTTCAAAATCAGAAATATTAAAACATTTATAACAACATAAATAAGCAATATGTTTTAGCAAATCAAACATTAACTATAATTTGTTTATAACACCTTTTATTTATATTGAAATATTTAAATAATTATATTTTCTATTTTTGTCTCAAGTTGTCACTAACAAAATGTCTTTCGAACCATTTCCGAACGCTTTTTGCATAACTGACACTCGTTTTCGTATTACAGAGTAGCCCTTTCGAAAGGGATTTTTATTGTTCGTAATGCAGAGTTGCTGTCTCGAAAGGGATTTTTAGTTTTCGATAGAGTACAAAAACCGTTCGTAAATTCGAAACAAGTAGTACGAAAATCGTAATACACAGTACAATTCGTTAGAATTCGTAAGTTATTTCTTTTGAAACGAAATACGCGGTAGCCCCCCTCTTCTGTTTCGATTCAACCTCTGATCATATTAAGTAATTGTAAGTGGCAACATAAATAAAATAAAAACATTTCGAAATAAACTGTGATTGTGCTTTAAGAATTTAAAAAATTTAATTATTACCAGAAAAACATAAACACTATATTGAAACATAACAGTGGACGATGTAAAACTCATCAATTTAATGGCAAACTGTGACCGTTCTGGTCAGAAACAGATAATTTGTTACAGAAAAAGTAACTATTAAAATTTAGAAATAGAACGGACAGCACCGAACAGTAACATAAAGTAAAGGCTAATGAAGCCTTGCTAGTATGTGTATATATTTTAGATTTAGAATATTTTGGCAACATTTGTAGTAAAGATTTCGATATATCGAAATATCGATGTTTTGAAAAAATATATATACATATATCGATACTGTTCAAAAATATCAATACTATATTTATCGATACATTTTTTTCATTTGCCCATCCCTAGTTGAAATCTTTTCGCTTTGGCAATACGAGTATTTTCATTTCGGCTTTTTCATTGTCTCTTGTTTTTGCGATTTTTTCGTTTAAGTGATTTTTTATATGCCTTTCATTTGAGGTTTTGTATTCATTTATTTATTTCATGAAATGGGAGTTGTATAGGAAAAATACTAGAAAGTGAACGATAAAACTTATTTATTTATACATATTTCCAAAATGCTATTTCTATTACTAATGCCTTAGAAGATAGGACCCTTATTTGGTCGAATTAAAAAACATTGCCAAAACATATTGCAAATATTTTCAAAGAGAGTATAACATACATTAAAACCCCTATTATTGTTCTCAACTCAGCTCGGTTTGGTAGTCTGAGAGTCAACCCACCTTTGACACAACCCAATTATTTTTTATATTGTGAATCGCAACCAATATTTATGTGAAAATATTGTGCTACAAGACAACTACAAAATGGAAAATTATTTAAATTGTAAATGACAATGCCAATATGTAAGTTGGGTTGAGTCTCAGACAACCAAACTGAGTTGAGAACGACGATAGTGGCTTAAATTTCGTTTTGTGTTCATATATGAATTAAAAAAAAATACCAAAAATACAATTAACGAAAAAGTACCAAGTAGCTGTCTGAAAATTATTTTATTATACAAGACAGTTTGGAATTTCTTTCCAAAGATATTACGTCATCGATTTTACTCTCTTTTTAATGAAAATCCCTTCTTAGTAAATCTACACATCCGCAAAGAAATACAGCCCAATTATGAATAACAATCCCCTGGGAGTTTTTTCCCTTTTCCCATTCCTCCTATTATTAATTAAAATTTCCCCGTGAAAAAACTACCCGGGAAAAAGTAGGTATTCTAAATATGAGGGAAAGGGATAATTTTTTAAGAGATTTCTCCCTAAAACATTTTGAAGTAAACTAATGCAAAAATTCAAAAATTAAATTAATAAATGTTGTAAAGCAATGGTTTAAGGCAAGTTTAAATAAGCATGTTTTAGGCATTTTTACCCAAGCCCTGGACACATGCACTTCAAAAACATGAACTACATCTGTCGTCAGAAAAAATACTGAAACCCTCAATTTTGTACACCACCTTTAAGTTCACATAATAGGTAAATGGAAGATTTGTTTCCTGCTAATATTATCAAGATCGATAAGAAAAACTTTATAAAATTTACAATTTCCTTTAATCCATTTGCTCAGTTTTCGTTCCACTTTCTCAGCACAAAGTTATTCCTCAATCCTGTGAATTGTTATTATTTAAGCAAAAACAAATATTTATATTAACACACAATCTTATTGGCAATGAAAACATAAAATTTTTTATTAATTTTCTATTGCTGAACTCTTGCGTTAGTGCAGAAAAATATGTAAACATTAAACAGCTAATCCAGATTGTACTCTATCCAGTAATTGCTTATTCCCCGGCTATTTAGAATAGGAGGATTATTCCCCGGGGAACAAATAATTGGGGAGAGAAAAAACGTCCCTGGGAATATTCATTATTGGGCTGATAAAGAAATTTATTTGCAATTTTAATAAAATAGGCGTTACATAAGAAAAATTTCTAAAAATGCATAAAATTTGTATGCCTTATTTTTCTAAATTTCAAATTATTCCAGATTTTTTCGAGGAGATTAGAAAAATTATTAAATATCTTTTCTGTGTGTTTTTTGTCGTAATTGGTTTCCAAGATATAAGGTTACCAATTTTACCCGTTTTTGTCCTTAACTCTTAAATTTCCGGAAAACTCTCCTTAATGGTTCTATACATCCGAAGATACGGTAAATTAGTATAAAAGGTCAGAAAAATCAAAAATATGGAGCCAAGGTTGGAAATTTTTAACTTTTTTTATAAAAAGAAGTAACTAATATTTTTTTTTAATTAAACATATTTTATATTTTAGGAGTATCTCTAGTCAAGGGTTTTTTTTAATTTGTTAAATTTTGATATGAAATGGAATTAACATAAAATATATCGCTAAAGAGCATCAAAATGAAATGCATGTAAAATGGCGCAGCGCACTATGAGCCGTTTTCCGAAATTGTGCTGCCAAAACATGGAGAACAATCTTAAAATACATGACACGGTACACACAAATGTGGGTGTCTAATTATTTTGGGTTGCTGGCAAATATTTTAAGACATAAAAAAAATTTTTATCGCTACGAATTCTTATTTGATTCAGTTTTTCGTGTCGGTATCATATGGTAAATGTTGGCAAGAGTTTTCACTTATACATAAATACTTATACCGATTCAATTTGCTTTAGATGTGGGTGCTGATCTATGTTAAAGTGTACTCTAATTAATTTCTCATTAATTTTAAAAAGAAACAATATAAATTATGCAAAAAATTATAAAAAAAACTATTGCTATATCGAAATTAAAATCTTTAAAAAAATTCTTTATTCGAGAAATATCAACAGGTCACTTACTTACTTCCTACTGGAGCAAAAAATAAATGATTTATTTATCACAAGGCACAAATTTATGTAGATATGTACATACTTATATATGTATGTATCAGTGATCGGCAATGAGTAGTTTTTTTTTCGTTATTCATACTGACTCATGAAATTTTAAATATAAGTGAGTAGTCATCATTTAATTTCAACTACTCTGATTTACGCATACCCACGATAACATTGATTTATGAGTATAGGTTGAAATAAATATGAATGCAAGGTCGACATCATAGTCATACCACACTTACACTCATAAATCACCTCAGTTTGATTTCTAATTTCATGAAAATATTCATCAATGTGAGTAACATTGATTCAGCTCACACAACTCATGCATGTATATTTACATATTTAAAAGTTTAGTCATGAAACAGTTTGCAAGTAGTATACAATAGTAATAAGTAGCGTTGTTTTTTAATTCGTACAAAAAAGAAAACAAAAAGAAAGCAATAGAGAAACACAACGTTATAATGAGAACTTTAATGTTCGTCTGCGAAGTTCGCATTATGAATCATAATCGTTGAGTTAAGGAGAGTCGAAATCAACAACGTCATAAATGTTGCTAAGTATAACTTGGATGCGCACTTTAAACTTTCGAGTGAATATGATTCATAGACAACAGTGCAATAATTACGAGTGCGCATAAGTACAGGAAATTGTAAGTCATGATTCAACTTTACTCACTTTTTCACTACTCATTGCTGTTCTCTTATATGTATTAAGCAACAACAAACAAAGTTTTAAGCCAAATAAGATTTAATATTACTTAATGGCTTTAATTGTGAAAAATAAAATCGCCATAAGTTTTTCCTGTATAGAAAACTTAAGTTAAAGTGTATTCACTTTGATAAACTGTAACAAAAAAAAAATAACTATTAATACCAAAAACATTTTATTCTAATAAAATGCTAAATGAACAATTTTCAACTAAAACAAAACAAATACCTACATAAATTTAATAAATCCAAATGAATCATAATAATTGAGAAAAGTTTCAATTATCTTATTTTATATTCATAGAATTTCATGGAAAATGCTTTATCCAAAATGCCCTTAATTTGTATTTCTAACATTTACAAAAAACAAAATAGAATAAAAATAAACTGCAAAGCACAAACTGTTGATGACACTTTTCTGTTCGTGCTAAAATTGTATTTCTATCCAGCGAAACCTACCATCATTAATATCAATTCAATGTTAATTAACATTATTAAAAGGAAAAAGGCAACAATCCCTTTAACCCTTCTCCAAGCCAAATAAACTACCCGTTATAAAATACTAAGGGAAAGTAGTTAAAAGATGTAAATGCGATTCGTACTTACCCTCTCGAATAAACTGCGACAGATATTGACGTACAGACTGTATGTAAAATGTTGCCGTAAATCGCTTAGACGCTCGGTAATATCATCGACTTTTTCCGTATTGTCAATGGATGCAATGAACAGTGCCACAAACCAGGCCAAGCTGTATTGATACATTGGATCAATATTAGCCAAATCAACTGTAATGAAAATTAATGGGATTTTGTTTGTTTTTATATTTTCTGTTTGTTTTTAGTATTTTTATTATGCGAATATAAAATACCATATCGCTCCTTTAATGCAACATGATCATAACTCTGAAATGAAGATATTGAAAATTTTGCATCTCGCAAATGGTGAATTCAAGATATTTTTTCTATAAATTGTTTGCATAATATAAAATACGTTATAGCGAATAATTTATTTATTTGTTCGCGAAATGTTACCAATACAATCATAAATTATTTAGTAACTTATTTTTACGAATATGCTAACAGGCATCTACATTTATTGTAATGAGTCCGAAAATAGCGCACGGTCCCCGGATTGATATATTGCTAGCATAATATCCTCTAATATATCATGTGGCACTCAGGTATAACGAATTATTTAGCATTACCTTCAGAAATAACATTTTGAGATATGATTATATTGCAATAAAGAAGTGATATGTACTTTGAATTTGTACTCAGTAAAGGGAATAATTGTGGAAATCAGGGAACGTAAATAACAGTTATTTTCGAAATTTCAATTCGAAAATTAAATTAAAAAAATTCATCTATGTGATATCTGAATATATCCGTGAGATTACGAATAATATTAAATAAATTTTATTATTTTTTTTTCTTTTTCGGCAAAAATTTTTTGTAATGGGTAGTAACTCTTTTTGTAGTACTGAAATATACATAAAGAAAAATTTATTAATCGTGAAAATTAGTTTCGAAAAAAATACAATAACTTTGAGTTAAATGTTAAACGCACTATAATAATCCCAAAATATTACTTTACTTATTCAGTAAAATAATTTTTTATTTAAAATACCTTGAAATTGATTATTGAGGGGTTTAGCTAGATTCTATGCGTATTTCACTGTTGCTAATGCCGATCATCAGGGAACCTTTACCCAAAAAATCTTAGAACAACTTGAGTTATTATGTTATAAACTTTCGTTTAAAACAATGAGAAGTTCAACAAATAACAAATTATAATTTAATTTAATTTCTCAACGGATTATTTTATAGCATGAACCCAGAATATATGTCTAACAAATGCCTTCCTTATTATAAAATGCGTCAGACCACAGTAAGTCGCAACAATAAATGTTAGGTTAGGTTACGTTAGGAAGGGTGGTGCTATATCGCACAACCATTATGATACCCAACTGGGTACATGGTGATTCCCTTCTGTTGCCCAAAAAAACAAAAGTAATATTCACCCCTCACCCTCCCCCCAAACCTATGTAGCCAGAAGTGACCCTATTATCCGTCATTGAGCCACCGAATTCCCATGATAAATTCCCTGATGTCCTCTGGTTTACACTTCCCGATATCAGTAATGCTGTCATGGAAACGTCTGCTCAGCCGTTTAACCCTATGAGGTTGCAGCTTTGGGCAGTGACAGATAATATGTTTAATGGTTTCTGGTTCCTCTTCATCCCCGCACATCCTACAAAAATCTGGAGTGCCAGTTTCCCAAATGCTGGTTCTTGCTCTGATCAAGCAGTGACCTGTCAACGCACCTATCACGATTCCCATCGTCTTCCTATTCATGTCCAGTAGCAGTTTTGATCTTCTTGAGTCAAGTTTTGGACACATACCCTTCGAGACCCTATAATCCTCCCTACTTCACCATGAATTGTTGGTCCTGCTTGCTACCCAATTACTGACTTCTCTATAGTAATGACCTATCGGTAATTTCACCGATCTGTCTGACATTACCTATTCTTGCCAGCTCATCGGGAATTTCATTTCCCTCAACACTGCTGTGGCCCGGAACCCAACATAGTCTGACACTGTACGATTACACTGCACAACAGTGATTTTGATGTTTAAATAAAAATGACCGTTCCTTATGTATTTTTATCTCCTGATTACGATGACGTTATTAGTTGTTCCCTATCAGCTCTAATTTTGAAGATATAGTGACATTTAGGATTTGCATAATTTGCACCTCTTTTTGTATTATTACGTTAATATATCACGAATGGTACTCCAAAAAATACTTTCTGGATTATTAATATACACAAAAATCTCTTTCATTTAAATAGATTCGCATTGATGAGTATATCAGGGTACCTGACTATTATTGCAAGGATGTTAAAAATCGTGCGTTTTTAGTTTAGTCCTTGAAACTTTTTGATTATATTTATTTTTTAGTTATAACCCTTAACCAAATAGTTTCAGCAACAGAAAAATTGGTTAACAGTATGGAATTTGAAATAAAAGTTATTCTTGCTATGGCAATGAATATGATTTGTTTTTTGGATTTATAGTTCATGCAAATGATATTTTATTGGCCTAACCATTTTCCAACCATTTTTTTCTGGGTGTACGAATGGAGAGTACCTACACTTTTTTGGATTCTAATAAGCAAACCTTTTTGCTGGGTATTTTCAACTTTCTTTTTTCTAGTAAAAAATTAACGTTAATATTTTACAGATATTTTTCCGGTTGAAAATAAAAGTAAAAAATGTTTCCAAATAAAAGTCAAAATTTCAAAAAAAAAAATTTTCAGTCAGAGTTAAAATCAAATGCCGTTTTCTTTTCTAGAAAGATTACAACAGTTTTTAAAAATAAGATTTATCATTTTGTTTGAAATAAAAATTTTCGCTCGTAGAGGGAGATATAATAATTTCTAATAAAACCGTAATTTAAAAAAAAAAATATTTTATTGCGAATTTCGATTGAAGAATGCAATAAGTTTAAAATTTCTTCCTAGAGAAAAACGCCAAAACTTTTATTTTTTAGTCGTAATTTTTTGGTTAAAAATAAGAGTTAAAATTGTACTTTTTATCGTTCTTTTCACAACGTTGTGGCCACTGAATTAAAATGAGGCTTTCTGATCACAACAAATAAATATTTTTGAACGAAAAAATAAAAATAAAATTTTAACTTTTATTTGTGACAAGCTTTTACCCGCCCCTCCTCTCGCGGTTCATCTGTTTTAAAAATACATACATACATACAAACCGGTTTAAAGCTGGTTAGCTTTTCATTGGTGTAAGAATTTTCAAAATCGGTTTAGCTGTTTGGGCGTGAAAGCGTCACAAGCAAACAAATTCACTTTCACATTTACATACATATGTATGTACAGGGTGTTTTTTTTAGAGGTATAGAACTTCGAATTGAAATAAAACACAAGAAAATCGTTTTAATGTCCATCAATTTGGCTTTATTGGAAGGATAATTTTATGCCATTAATGTTTAAATATGATTTCGGGCATGTGGCCGCCGCGGCTGGCTCGAATAAAGCCAATTCTACAGGTCCAATTTTCAACCACTTTTTCGAGCATATGGGGCCGTATGTTGGCAATAACGCCACGAATGTTGGCTTCCAAGTCCCCTAACGTTTCTGGTTTGTTGGCGTAGACGAGCGACTTCACATATCCCCAAAGAAAATAATCCAATGGTGTCAAATCACACGATCTTGGTGGCCAATTGACAGGTCCATTCCGCGAAATTATGCGCTCATCGAATGTTTCCTTCAATAAATCGATTGTGACGTGCGCTGTGTGGCATGTAGCGCCGTCTTGTTGGAACCACAACTCATCCACATTCAAAATCTTCAAAATCTTCCATAAAGTTGATGGACAAAGCTCCAATTGCTGTGCACGGTGGCGAATCGATTCATTCGGGTCCTCTTCAACACTTTGCTCTACAGCGGCAATTGTTTCTTCGGTGCGCACTGTTCGACGTCTCTGCGGATGCGTATTATCACATAGAGTAAACGTAGTGCGAAAACGATCCATGGTTAACCGAATTAATTGCTCTGATGGACGATTATGTCGACCATAAAATGGACGGAGCTTGCGGTAAACTTCGCGAACTGAACCATTATTTTCGAAATAAATTTGCACGATTTGCAAGCGTTGTTCTTTTGTCAACCTGTTCATGATGAAATGGCAAACCAAACTAAATATTAATCACTTGACAGCTGACAAAATGGCCGCCAGTTAAAAAAGTGATGCCAACTTAAAGTTCTATACCTCAATAAAAAACACCCATTATATTATTCAGGATTGAAAAATATCGATCAAATAATTGGACCTAATTACGAGTGCCGATTAGAAATATATATTTATGTATATGTATTATCACAATGGACCCAATTGGGTCTCCAAGTGGAAGTGCGTTCTTAGCACCACCCTTTCTAACCTACAAGTATCGTATTTCGATTTCGACGATTTTGCACTAGATTAAAGAGAAAAATGTGTAAAGTTATTTAGTCTAGTGCAATAGTCGAAGTCGAAGTACGACACTCGCAATTAGGCCAATAGCTTCTGCATAATTTTTTTTTTTAAGTCACGACATTTGCGGTCCCTGCTTGAAATTTATGTTTAAATAAAATTTTGCTTTTGTGATCTAAAGCGAATGAATGAATGCAAAGATGTGGTTTCAATGATGTAACTGGCATGTTATTTAAATGATGAAAAACCGCAGACATACAGATAATTTCATACATTTCTATTTGTACATAAATACTCATTGACTCTTTTGCGCCAAAATATCGTATATGTTAAGAACATTATAATATTTTTTTTTCATATTTTTTGCAATAACAAAAATTATGAGATATTTATAGAAAAGTGCAAATTTACAAATTGTTGAATTTGCACCGTTTTTGTTTTGCTTCAAGCGTTTTCAGAAATCCGAAAAAAAAATTAAAGCATTTAGCCATGTGCTGAAAGCCATAACGATTGAGGTCACAAAACCGATTTTCGAAAGTTTCGTTTATATAGGTTCAGAAGGGTGGTGCTATACCGCACCTCCACTCGGAGGCCCAATTGAGTCCATTGTGATTCCCTTCGTTTATATGAGCACTCCGAAATTATTAATTACACTTTACGTTTTTGAAACGGAGTAAAAACACATTTTCTAGACAATATAAAAACGTTTTAATTTTCACTCATACGAATTTTGTTTCAAAGAATATTTTCCTTGTAAATTTTTTACGCTAAAATAATTATGTACTTGACTATAATAGATCAAATAACATAAATCCAAAAATAAGTTGAGATATGATAAATTAAAACAATTCACATATTCTATTTCTATTTAACGCAGCTTAAATTAACTGACCTTCCACAAATTAAATTAAATGAAGACTGATGGTGAAAATGTTGCGGCCTTTGCAAGGAGCATGTTGTTCCCATTTGCTGATGTTTATGTTCAGAATTTTCAGTTTTTTTCATTATATTCTGCCTTATGGTGGTTGGCGTATGTCAAATACGACTACGACAGTTTGGTAATAGATTAAAGAAAAAGTGTGACGCATTCTTTAATCTATTATAAATCGTCGTAGCCGAAGTCAAAATACGCCAATCACGATAAGGGGATTATACGAGTATTTATATTTATCATAATTTTTTATTTATGTAATTAAAAAAACAGGGAAAGTTAATTAAGTTGAATGAAAAATGTTGCATTTTCTGTGCCACCAATTTTTTCACAAAATTATCACATTCATATGGTTTTCACAACTAAACAAAATTTAGCCTAATTTGATTAAACAAAGAAACTGCTAAATATTCCCAACAAAAATTAAAACAAAATTAAGCACATGAAGAGAAAGCAACAAGTGGTAATTTAAAAAAACCAGAAAACTCTGCGACCAAATTTGAACAGTTAAATATCCTAAATGGCCATTCGAAATGAAAAATCATAAGAGAAACCTAAAGATGATTTTAAAATACCTGTCGGCTTTTTATTTTTTTTTTTTTGGTATTTACAAAATGGCGTCTGTTGGCCGCCATATTGAATTTCAATTACTGTCATATCTTTAGTGACAGGATTGATGTAAGAATCATCAAAATCGGTCAACGCGTTCAGTTTATATATAGTTCCGCAAAAGAAAACACACACACAGAGAAAACAGTGCCTACTAAATACCTCATAAAATAGAACAAAATTAATAAGAAATCTCTATGGTTTTTTTTTTCAATAAGGAAATCTTATTAATTTCATAGAGAAAAACTTTTTGAAAAAATCAAGAAGAAATCTTGTAGTTTTTAGGAGGTTATCTTATTGATTTTTTCAGTAACAAAACAAAATGCGTTTTTATTCTCTGTACTTATGTATTTTCATTTAAATTCTATACCAAATACATATGTATGTATGTATGTAGTATATTGTAGATGTTATTTATTTATACATACATACATTATGATATATTCTTAACTAACTCACAAAGTATTGAACCAGCAAACTTCTACCTGATAGACAAGCACTCTAACCAATATGCTAACAAGCAGCCTGAATAACCATTGAAATTATTGTGCAAACATTCATATACAAAAATTAAAAATATCATGAAAGAAATTGTCTGTATGTCTATTTATAGAAACCTAATAACAAGACACCTCATAAAATCAAGATTTCCTTATTAAAAAAATCAATAAGATGATTTACACATAATCATAAAGGAACTTATTAAAATCAAGAAGAAAACCTTATTGAAAAAATCAATAAGATAGCCTAATAAAATCAAGAAGAAAACCATTTTAAAAAAATTAATAAGGCAACCTAATAAAATCAATAAGAAACCCCTATAGTTTACAATTTACAAGAAAACCTAATAGAATCAAGAAGTTTTTCTCTATGGATTATTTTTTGGTGCCAAAAATAACGGTAATTGAGTAAAAAAAAGTTGTGAATAATAACATTTCTTCTAGATTTTATGTGGTTTTTTTCTTGATAAAAGTAATAAGATTTACCACATAAAAACAATAAGGAATCTCTATGAAAAAATCTTCGCTTCTTTCTGCTGGGCTACCCCTTAGCCTAAAAACGTTTCATAGAGAAAATCTTATTGATTCTATGAGGCAGTTTTTATCTGTGTACATACGTAGGCTGATAAACACAATCACCCTTATTCCAGTTGTCAACATTGACGTCACATCAGTACAATGCCAAAAACTTTGTGCTAGTCTACCCGTTGTCGAAAACAACTGACTGCTATTGACATGCCCATGGCAATTTCTAGACCTTAGGGAACAGAAATAGACTGTCAATAATACAAAATTGTTCTCTACAGCGAGTAGACAAGCTTCAATTGTTTGGTATTGTATTGACGTGACGTTGATGTTGACAACTGGAATAAGGCTGAATAGCCTCCTTTGCGTCGCGCAGTCGGTTAAAAAGATTGTTAAAACTGTCGTATCTAAATATTAATTTTGAATAAAATAGCATTTAAGATAATTTGACGCAAAATATTCGCCACGTGCAGGCAACAAACTAAGGACTGACTATTTGTTATTTAATACAACCGTTGTCATGTGAGTTAATATTCAGATACACATTTTAATTTTGCTGGAAAATGTGTAACATCGATAATTAAAAATAGGCTTATAAGCCTTTTAAATAACAAACATACATACATACATACATACAAACATACATACTTACATACATAAATACATACATACATACATATCTGTGGCAATATGGAATAGTAGCTTAAGTATACTTAAGAAAATTAGGCCTATTTGTGCTGCATTATGGTCCAGTTGCAATTTTCACGGGTTAAAATGTTACATATGGAAAGAAAGAATCCCAAGAAAGTAGAATCATGCATTAGATCCTTATTATCTCTTAGTGAAAGCTTAAAAACTTCCGAAATGCACTGCTTAGCTTAAGTCGACTTAAGCTATTATTCCATATTGCCACAGATATATACATACACATATCATTATTATCATATCCAATATATAAAAACTAAATGCTGCTAACGAATTACTGCGAAAAAGAAAATTTAAACTAAGCCTAATGGGGAGTTGTAATGAAGAAAAAATTCGGCTGATTAAGTAGATTTGTTATATGGCGTTTTTTTTTATAAAAAAAAGGTGAAACATTTAAATAAGTCTATTAAGCTACATATATCATTTAGGAAAATATAAGGCTACAGATATAAAGAAAAAGTTCGACTGCTTAAAAAGATTTGTTTAATGGCGTTTTTTTAATTAAGAAAAGGGTGAAACATTTATTTAATAAGGGTATTAAGAAATTATAATTCTTTTAATTACTACATTATCTCCCTTTAAAAGACAAAAAATTTAGGACTTATTTGTAACACAAAAAAAAACACCACACTTGTTTTTTGGCTCATCAGAATAGAACCAAGTACTTGTTAAAAAAATTAGTTTATACATTTCGATTACAAGAAAAACAAACAAAGTTAGCTCTGGTGCAAAGTAGAAGCATAAAATTACAGCATAAAGAAAGAAAATATCAAACACAAATGCATTATAGCCAGTGTCGCCAGAAATTTTAGGGATAAAATCTACAAATTTTAAAAAATTTTCAAGAAAAGATCTGCAAAATCTGCATTTTATTTTTATAATCACTCTCTCACGATAGCTACAAGCCCACTAAGAAGTGAAGATGATCAATCGTGTTAATTGGATGGGGTTTAGAAAATATATCAGTAGTCATTGTACGAAGATATTGAGTTGAACATTGCCAATCTTATCAAAAATATTAAACAGGCTGTTGAACATGCCACTACCTCCCATCCGCAGACTGGGTTTAATAGAATTTATTCTATGGATATTGAACGTCTAGTATGTGAGGAAGAAGTGGTAGAAGGGAATGGCAACAGCACAGATCACCCCAACTTAAATTCAGATTTAAAGAGTGCACTAAACGACTACCAAAGTTGCTTGCATTTGAAAAAACTGCATCTCATAAAAATTATAAGGAAGGTCTTGATGTCACACCAGCATCTAACTACTATTTGCGGTGCGCTGCCAGAAAGCTTAAACCATCCGTATAGTTTAAACCACCTCTGCGCACATCTACCGGAGGTTAGGCAAAAAGCAAGACTGAAAAAGATAAAATATTTGCTGAACATTTAAAATCCGTATTTACCCCAAACACATGTACTGGTGTTGTTGATTTGCCGAGTGTAGTTGCGCTACCCCCTCGACTTATAAAATTTAAGACGCGTGATGTACAAAAACTAATTGCTGAACTCAACCCGAAGAAAGCTCCGGGTTTTGATGGAATTAGTAACCAGATGCTGATGAATTTGCCTCGTATTGTAATTAGAATCCTGTTATTTATTTTTAACGCCATTTTGCGACTAGAGTAATACCCACACAGCTGGAAGCTTCCCAAGGTCAAAATGATTCCAAAGCCGGGCAAAGACTTTACCAAGGCTGAGTATTACAGGCCAATAAGTTTACTGTCAACAATGTCAAAGCTCTTCGAAAAGCTACTCATGATAAAATGGTCCCCCAATTCTAACTGATAATGGGTGCATACCGGTTTTAGAAGTCAGCATAGCACCATTGTACAAACTCATAGATTGGTTCAATTTATAAGAAGAACATTTGAAGAAAATAAGTTGAACGGAACAGCCAGCCGTTTTCGAAGGCCACTAAACCTTCCTCATCAGCGTTCTTCTGTGTTTTTGGTCCACCGTGTGTGGTGTCAGTTGATGTAGATGTCTGCCTTATATACGAAACTTTATTGCAAATGGAATATGTGAATTGGTTTGATTCATTGCATTTTTCAATTTGCTCATATATACATATGTTAGGTAATGAAGGCTCAAAATTTACCATCTTCCATATATATTACAACAGTCTTACCATTGTCGTTTTGTTCCTTACTAACTATGCACATGTTTGTTAATTTGCTTATTTTTGTTCTACTTAAGACAAACTTTTTTGGTTTGTTACTATTAAGTATATTTTTAATTTAATTTTTGCCACAAGCCAATGACTATTAATTTTAGTTAATTTAATTATTTTTCGAACTGTATTTGTTTCTATATTCTTATGAATTGAATAGGCTAATGTTCGTAACGCTTTTTAAGCCAAATTACATGTGATAATTATTAATGACCAAATAACATCAAAGTTAGTCGTTCAACTATGTGTTGTTGTCAGAATATTTACAACTAACTTTGATGTTATTTGTTCATTAATAATTATCACATGTAATTTGGCTTAAAAAGCGTTACGAACATTAGCCTATTCAATTCATAAGAATATAGAAACAAATACAGTTCGAAAAATAATTAAATTAACTGAAAATAAGTATTGTTCTGCCCTGTTTATTGAAGTTTCTCAGGCATTTGATAAAGTGTGGCATGAAGACCTAACTTTAAAATTGAAGACATACCTACCAATAAATATTCTAAATCTTTTTAAAAGCTACACTCACTTTTGTGGAGAGAGACTTAATGAGTACTCTCATCTACAAGGGAGTATACTGGGGCCAGTTTTGTACTTGATTTATACTTGTGATATGCCTTAGTATCTACGAAAACCCTCAAGAGGCTTCCCGATATCTTTAGGAACATATCGTCCCTACCATGTCAAACTATCCAAAATGCAAAGTTCGTTTTTTAGATTCGTTACCTTGGTACCCTAATTTCTAGGATATGACTCATTTCAAAATGCTGAAATTTTCATAGACGTTAGATAACTCAATAAGAAATATTTTAATCCTGACATTTTAAGGAATACGCCAACTTTAAATTTACAATTGAGCTCTTCTGAAAAGTACAAATTTCGCATATTGGATAGTTTGACGTGGTAGTAAATGTATTACCCAGCTAGAACTATGGTTAAACTTATGGAGAATAAAGTTAAATGAACAGAAGTGTGCTCAGCACAAATGAAACTTAAACTAACTCAGATACATTGGCTGATTTGTAGAAATTCAACCCTCAGTCTAGATTGTAAACTTTTAATATACAAGCCGCTTTTGAAACCAATATGGTGCTACGGAATTCAACTATGGGGTACTGCTACAGCTTCAAATGTAGAAAAAATTCAACGAAGGCAAAACAAAATTTTACGTTTAATAAAATCGGTTCCATGGTACATACAAAATTCAAATTTACATCGTGATTTGAATATGCCACAAGTAACTGAAGAAATTGCAAAATACGAAGGCAAATACATAACAAAACTCGAGACCCATCCTAATCCACTTGCTCGTAATATCTTGAATTTTACTGGACACATCCGCTTAAAAAAAGAGGGACACAAGGCCTCTAATACTCAACACTCCAGAAGAAACTGCTTGAATATACTTTTGTTTTTGCTTATCACGACTTATGTATTATTAATATCTATCACTAAGTTTATGTCCGACACTGGTCGGGCCTAATTAATTATATTTAGATTAAAGATTTTAATACTTATTGTTAGTTCATATTTGAAGATACAATAAATAAATATGTATATGTATTAAAAAAAAATATTTTATTTTATGTGGTTCTACTTTACCGATTTTTACCAAACTTAACACACACCCTAAGCTCTGAAAAACACAAAATCTTGCATTTCAGAAAATGGGCGGAGGGAGGCACGCATATTAAAATTTTAAAATTTATTTTAACCAACAGATTAAAAAAAAGTTTTTTTTTTGAAAAGAGTTTTTTTTTTTAATGTTTTATCAGATATTTGCGTTGGTTTCAGAAAATCAAGCCGATCGGCTCATAGCCGGTTCAAGAGCCACCGCCGACTTTCAACGCAACTTCAAGTCGCCACCGATGCATGCGGCCAGCTTCGGCTTAAAATTGCAGCCGGCTAATTGTTTTTTGTAGTGGCAAACTTGTGGTAAATGTGTTAGAATTTTTTTTATAGAATTAATGATCAAACAGAATTGCGGAATAAACACATTTTCCATACAAATTGACACAAAAAATCAGCACCAGAAAGCAGTCGATAGATAATGATCAAACAGAATTGGGGCATAAACACATTTTCCATACAAATTGAGACAAAAAACTAGCCTAGAAAGCAGTCGATAGATAAAATCTATTTTATTTTGAGAACTTTTTTTCTTATGCTCTCACATATAAATAAATATTCTCTCAAACATGTTACCATACTTTCAATAAATTTCATACATTTTGTGAACAAAACTACAAAGAAAAATAAGCACAAAAGAAAATAAAACTAAAATTATAGAGCATTTGAAGTTACTGCTGTAGTTTTTATTATGGGCTTTGTTAATTTGACAACGATTTTTCCTGAAGTTGCGGACATATTCTGTTTGATCATTTATGTTTAAAAAGCTTATCAAAATCAAAACCAGCGGCTGTCAATGTCAGTCTGCTCAAGCCGAATTATGTACTGCAGCTGACTTTTTAAGGCGGCTTGTTTCTTCGGTCGGTTTTCTTTTGGCTAAATAATTTAGATTACACTGTGTGACAAATTTTTTTTTTTTTTTGCAGCCATGCCACTCATGACGTACGACGAATTCTACAGGGTGTTTTTTTAGAGGTATAGAACTTCGAATTGAAATAAAACACAAGAAAATCGTTTTAATGTCCATCAATTTGGCTTTATTGGAAGGATAATTTTATGCCATTAATGTTTAAATATGATTTCGGGCATGTGGCCGCCGCGGCTGGCTCGAATAAAGCCAATTCTACAGGTCCAATTTTCAACCACTTTTTCGAGCATATGGGGCCGTATGTTGGCAATAACGCCACGAATGTTGGCTTCCAAGTCCCCTAACGTTTCTGGTTTGTTGGCGTAGACGAGCGACCAATGATGTCAAATCACACGATCTTGGTGGCCAATTGACAGGTCCATTCCGCGAAATTATGCGCTCATCGAATGTTTCCTTCAATAAATCGATTGTGACGTGCGCTGTGTGGCATGTAGCGCCGTCTTGTTGGAACCACAACTCATCCACATTCAAAATCTTCAAAATCTTCCATAAAGTTGATGGACAAAGCTCCAATTGCTGTGCACGGTGGCGAATCGATTCATTCGGGTCCTCTTCAACACTTTGCTCTACAGCGGCAATTGTTTCTTCGGTGCGCACTGTTCGACGTCTCTGCGGATGCGTATTATCACATAGAGTAAACGTAGTGCGAAAACGATCCATGGTTAACCGAATTAATTGCTCTGATGGACGATTATGTCGACCATAAAATGGAAGGAGCTTGCGGTAAACTTCGCGAACTGAACCATTATTTTCGAAATAAATTTGGACGATTTGCAAGCGTTGTTCTTTTGTCAACCTGTTCATGATGAAATGGCAAACCAAACTAAATATTAATCACTTGACAGCTGACAAAATGGCCGCCAGTTAAAAAAGTGATGCCAACTTAAAGTTCTATACCTCAATAAAAAACACCCATTATGTACCTCGGCCTTTATCTAACTGGTTTTTAAGATATTTTTTTTTTGTATTTTCGTATCAATAAGTATCTACATATACATATGTATGTATCTATCTAAAACAATTGCCAAACAAATTTCAGAGATTCTAACTACGCGTAGCTACGTTATTTTTTTTATATATACATACATACATCATTCTATTTTATAGCGCTGCTATTGGCAAACAGAAAAAGTTTCGTGCCACATTTAATTATTTCTAATATGTAGTAGAAACGTGGTTCGTGTGTAAGCTTATACATTGGTTAAAAAAAATTTAACTCAATTTATCATCACTAGAATAAAAACCGGAAATTAAAACAATAAACTCTTCCACAAAGTCATTTTTAGAAAGGATTGAAATGTTATAACTACAAAGTAAACAAAAAATTAAAGTGCAAAAAGACCGGATATTAGTTTTTAAGCTTACACGCATTCGTTAACACAAAAACCACATATGAAAATTCATTTGTTGCCAAATTAAGTTTTACTTTTGTTTAACTATTTGCTGTTTCTCGTTAATTAAAGATGAATTGAATTTAAAATATATGTTTGGCAGAAGAGTAAATTCCACCGATTTAATAAATTTTCCTAGTTACACACCAGAGAGCTGTATGAGTTGATTCACTTTCGCTCTACACTCACTATTACAATGCTTTTGTTTTTAACCGACTTCAAAAAAAGAAGGAGGTTAACAATTCGTCACTATTTTTTTTTAGGTATGTAGGTCCATAACTCGGTGCATTTTAGACCGATTGTAAAAATTTTTTTGTTGTCTGAGAGGGTATAGCTTCCCATTGGTCCCATTTGAAAAAAGTGGGCGGGGTCACGCCCACAATTTTTTAAATTTGATTTATTGATCTTCTACTTATTTGATTGCTGCGAAACCTAGCAAACATCTTTGGTTCTTGTAATTAGAAAATTCTTGAGTTGAAAAAATGGGCGGGGCTACGCCCATTCAAATGTATTATAACATTACACGTGGTTCTACTTAACCGATTTTTACAAAACTTAGCACACACCTTGAACTCTAAAATAGACAAAATTTTCTTTTAAAAAAATGGGCGGGGTTACGCCCACTAAAATTTTATATTATATTTCACAGGGTTCTATTTCACCGATTTTTACGAAACTTGGCACACACCCTAAGCTTTAATCAAGGCACAAAATTGCGTTAAAAAAAGTGGGCGGGGTCACGCCTACAATTTTTTAAATTTGATTTTGTAATCTTCTACTCATTTGATTGCTGGGAAACCTAGCAAACATCTTTGGTTTTTGTAATTACAAAATTTTTAAGTTGAAAAAATGGGCGGGGCTACGCCCATTCAAATGTATTATAACATTACACGTGGTTCTACTTAACCGATTTTTACGAAACTAAGCACACACCTTGAACTCTTAAAAATACACAATCTTGTTTAAAAAAAAGGGGCGTAGCCACGCCCCATAAAATTTAACACTTAATTTCACGTGCTTTTACTTCATCGATTTTTACGAAACTGGACCATATTTCCAAATAAAGAAAGATACTTACAAATAAATTTTTTTTGAATTGACCAGAGTTTAAAAGTATTCACTAAAAAGGTAAAAATAAAACTTTTTAAAAAAAAATTAAACCGACTTCAAAAATAAGCACTAAAAAGCAACAAATAATATAGATCTAGTTAAATAAAAGATTTTTATATATGTTACCTACAGTGCCGTTTGAAGTTGGTGCCAGTAATACTGGTACTAAGCACATAGGAACATGCCCGGTAAAAAAACTGCAAGTAATTTTTATGTACATATGTATCTGCTTAGTTACCAATGTTGCTGGCACCAACTTCAAACGGCACTGTAGGTAACATATATAAAAATCTTTTATTTAACTAGATCTATATTATTTGTTGCTTTTTAGTGCTTATTTTTGAAGTCGGTTTAATTTTTTTTTTTAAAGTTTTATGTTTTTTAATATCAGTATGTACTAATGATATTGCCTCTCTAACAACTGACTGTCATTAACTCACTCTCTTTTTTTAAGTGTTGTTAGCAGGGACCGTAACTGTTATAGCTTTTATCGTAAAAGTCAGAAAATAAAAGTTATTTTTTGACTTTTATTTTTTCGAACAGAAATAAAAGTTATTTTTTGACTATTATTTTTTCGATAAAAAATAAAAGTTATTTTTGACTTTTATTTTTTCAAGCAAAAATAAAAGTTATTTTTTGACTTTTATTTTTTTGAGCAAAAATAACAGTTATTTTTGACTTTTATTTTTTCGAGCAGAAATAAAAGTTATTTTTTGACTTTTATTTTTTCGAAAAAAAAATAACAGTTATTTTTGACTTTTATTTTTTCAAGCAAAATTAAAAGTTATTTTGTTACTTTAATTTTTTTGAGCAGAAATAAAAGTTATTTTGTGATAAATTCATTATATTCATTATAAATTTTGGCGCGTTTGCAATAGTGAATCGTTAAATTTACTTATTTAGAAAAGAATTTTTAGAATTTTTTTTATAGAATTAATGATCAAACAGAATTGCGGAATAAACACATTTTCCATACAAATTGACACAAAAAATCAGCACCAGAAAGCAGTCGATAGATAATGATCAAACAGAATTGGGGCATAAACACATTTTCCATACAAATTGACACAAAAAACTAGCCTAGAAAGCAGTCGATAGATAAAATCTATTTTATTTTGAGAACTTTTTTTCTTATGCTCTCACATATAAATAAATATTCTCTCAAACATGTTACCATACTTTCAATAAATTTCATACATTTTGTGAACAAAACTACAAAGAAAAATAAGCACAAAAGAAAATAAAACTAAAATTATAGAGCATTTGAAGTTACTGCTGTAGTTTTTATTATGGGCTTTGTTAATTTGACAACGATTTTTCCTGAAGTTGCGGACATATTCTGTTTGATCATTTATGTTTAAAAAGCTTATCAAAATCAAAACCAGCGGCTGTCAATGTCAGTCTGCTCAAGCCGAATTATGTACTGCAGCCGACTTTTTAAGGCGGCTTGTTTCTTCGGTCGGTTTTCTTTTGGCTAAATAATTTAGATTACACTGTGTGACAAATTTTTTTTTTATTTGCAGCCATGCCACTCATGACGTACGACGAATTCTACAGGGTGTTTTTTTAGAGGTATAGAACTTCGAATTTAAATAAAACACAAGAAAATCGTTTTAATGTCCATCAATTTGGCTTTATTGGAAGGATAATTTTATGCCATTAATCTTTAAATATGATTTCGGGCATGTGGCCGCCGCGGCTGGCTCGAATAAAGCCAATTCTACAGGTCCAATTTTCAACCACTTTTTCGAGCATATGGGGCCGTATGTTGGCAATAACGCCACGAATGTTGGCTTCCAAGTCCCCTAACGTTTCTGGTTTGTTGGCGTAGACGAGCGACCAATGATGTCAAATCACACGATCTTGGTGGCCAATTGACAGGTCCATTCCGCGAAATTATGCGCTCATCGAATGTTTCCTTCAATAAATCGATTGTGACGTGCGCTGTGTGGCATGTAGCGCCGTCTTGTTGGAACCACAACTCATCCACATTCAAAATCTTCAAAATCTTCCATAAAGTTGATGGACAAAGCTCCAATTGCTGTGCACGGTGGCGAATCGATTCATTCGGGTCCTCTTCAACACTTTGCTCTACAGCGGCAATTGTTTCTTCGGTGCGCACTGTTCGACGTCTCTGCGGATGCGTATTATCACATAGAGTAAACGTAGTGCGAAAACGATCCATGGTTAACCGAATTAATTGCTCTGATGGACGATTATGTCGACCATAAAATGGAAGGAGCTTGCGGTAAACTTCGCGAACTGAACCATTATTTTCGAAATAAATTTGGACGATTTGCAAGCGTTGTTCTTTTGTCAACCTGTTCATGATGAAATGGCAAACCAAACTAAATATTAATCACTTGACAGCTGACAAAATGGCCGCCAGTTAAAAAAGTGATGCCAACTTAAAGTTCTATACCTCAATAAAAAACACCCATTATGTACCTCGGCCTTTATCTAACTGGTTTTTAAGATATTTTTTTTTTGTATTTTCGTATCAATAAGTATCTACATATACATATGTATGTATCTATCTAAAACAATTGCCAAACAAATTTCAGAGATTCTAACTACGCGTAGCTACGTTATTTTTTTTATATATACATACATACATCATTCTATTTTATAGCGCTGCTATTGGCAAACAGAAAAAGTTTCGTGCCACATTTAATTATTTCTAATATGTAGTAGAAACGTGGTTCGTGTGTAAGCTTATACATTGGTTAAAAATAAAACTTTTTAAAAAAAAAATTAAACCGACTTCAAAAATAAGCACTAAAAAGCAACAAATAATATAGATCTAGTTAAATAAAAGATTTTTATATATGTTACCTACAGTGCCGTTTGAAGTTGGTGCCAGCAACATTGGTAACTAAGCACATACATATGTACATAAAAATTACTTGCAGTTTTTTTACCGGGCATGTTCCTATGTGCTTAGTACCAGTATTACTGGCACCAACTTCAAACGGCACTGTAGGTAACATATATAAAAATCTTTTATTTAACTAGATCTATATTATTTGTTGCTTTTTAGTGCTTATTTTTGAAGTCGGTTTAATTTTTTTTTTAAAAAGTTTTATTTTTACCTTTTTAGTGAATACTTTTAAACTCTGGTCAATTCAAAAAAATTTATTTGTAAATATCTTTCTTTATTTGGAAATATGGTCCAGTTTCGTAAAAATCGATGAAGTAAAAGCACGTGAAATTAAGTGTTAAATTTTATGGGGCGTGGCTACGCCCCTTTTTTTAAAACAAGATTGTGTATTTTTAAGAGTTCAAGGTGTGTGCTAAGTTTCGTAAAAATCGGTTAAGTAGAACCACGTGTAATGTTATAATACATTTTAATGGGCGTAGCCCCACCCATTTTTTTAACTTAAAAATTTTGTAATTACAAAAACCAAAGATGTTTGCTAGGTTTCCCAGCAATCAAATGAGTAGAAGATTACAAAATCAAATTTAAAAAATTGTAGGCGTGACCCCGCCCACTTTTTTTAACGCAATTTTTTGCGTTGATTAAAGTTTAGGGTGTGTGCCAAGTTTCGTCAATATTGGTTAAATACAAGCACATGAAATATTATACTAAAGTTTAATAGGCGTGCCCCGCCCACTTTTTTAACGCAATTTTTTGCGTTGATTAAAGTTTAGGGTGTGTGCCAAGTTTCGTAAAAATCGGTGAAATAGAACCCTGTGAAATATAATATAAAATTTTAGTGGGCGTAACCCCGCCCATTTTTTTAAAAGAAAATTTTGTCTATTTTAGAGTTCAAGGTGTGTGCTAAGTTTTGTAAAAATCGGTTAAGTAGAACCACGTGTAATGTTATAATACATTTGAATGGGCGTAGCCCCGCCCATTTTTTCAACTCAAGAATTTTCTAATTACAAGAACCAAAGATGTTTGCTAGGTTTCGCAGCAATCAAATAAGTAGAAGATCAATAAATCAAATTTAAAAAATTGTGGGCGTGACCCCGCCCACTTTTTTTAAATGGGACCAATGGGAAGCCATACCCTCTTAGACAAGATAAAAATTTTTACAATCGGTTTAAAATTCACCGAGTTATCGACCTACATACCTAAAAAAAAAAAAAAAAAAAAATAGTGACGAATTGTTAACCTCCTTCTTTTTTTGAAGTCGGTTAAAAATTTAACTCAATTTATCATCACTAGAATAAAAACCGGAAATTAAAACAATAAACTCTTCCACAAAGTCATTTTTAGAAAGGATTGAAATGTTATAACTACAAAGTAAACAAAAAATTAAAGTGCAAAAAGACCGGATATTAGTTTTTAAGCTTACACGCATTCGTTAACACAAAAACCACATATGAAAATTCATTTGTTGCCAAATTAAGTTTTACTTTTGTTTAACTATTTGCTGTTTCTCGTTAATTAAAGATGAATTGAATTTAAAATATATGTTCGGCAGAAGAGTAAATTCCACCGATTTAATAAATTTTCCTAGTTACACACCAGAGAGCTGTATGAGTTGATTCACTTTCGCTCTACACTCACTATTACAATGCTTTTGTTTTTAACCGACTTCAAAAAAAGAAGGAGGTTAACAATTCGTCACTATTTTTTTTTAGGTATGTAGGTCCATAACTCGGTGCATTTTAGACCGATTGTAAAAATTTTTTTGTTGTCTGAGAGGGTATAGCTTCCCATTGGTCCCATTTGAAAAAAGTGGGCGGGGTCACGCCCACAATTTTTTAAATTTGATTTATTGATCTTCTACTTATTTGATTGCTGCGAAACCTAGCAAACATCTTTGGTTCTTGTAATTAGAAAATTCTTGAGTTGAAAAAATGGGCGGGGCTACGCCCATTCAAATGTATTATAACATTACACGTGGTTCTACTTAACCGATTTTTACAAAACTTAGCACACACCTTGAACTCTAAAATAGACAAAATTTTCTTTTAAAAAAATGGGCGGGGTTACGCCCACTAAAATTTTATATTATATTTCACAGGGTTCTATTTCACCGATTTTTACGAAACTTGGCACACACCCTAAGCTTTAATCAAGGCACAAAATTGCGTTAAAAAAAGTGGGCGGGGTCACGCCTACAATTTTTTAAATTTGATTTTGTAATCTTCTACTCATTTGATTGCTGGGAAACCTAGCAAACATCTTTGGTTTTTGTAATTACAAAATTTTTAAGTTGAAAAAATGGGCGGGGCTACGCCCATTCAAATGTATTATAACATTACACGTGGTTCTACTTAACCGATTTTTACGAAACTAAGCACACACCTTGAACTCTTAAAAATACACAATCTTGTTTAAAAAAAAGGGGCGTAGCCACGCCCCATAAAATTTAACACTTAATTTCACGTACTTTTACTTCATCGATTTTTACGAAACTGGACCATATTTCCAAATAAAGAAAGATACTTACAAATAAATTTTTTTTGAATTGACCAGAGTTTAAAAGTATTCACTAAAAAGGTAAAAATAAAACTTTTTAAAAAAAAATTAAACCGACTTCAAAAATAAGCACTAAAAAGCAACAAATAATATAGATCTAGTTAAATAAAAGATTTTTATATATGTTACCTACAGTGCCGTTTGAAGTTGGTGCCAGTAATACTGGTACTAAGCACATAGGAACATGCCCGGTAAAAAAACTGCAAGTAATTTTTATGTACATATGTATCTGCTTAGTTACCAATGTTGCTGGCACCAACTTCAAACGGCACTGTAGGTAACATATATAAAAATCTTTTATTTAACTAGATCTATATTATTTGTTGCTTTTTAGTGCTTATTTTTGAAGTCGGTTTAATTTTTTTTTTTAAAGTTTTATGTTTTTTAATATCAGTATGTACTAATGATATTGCCTCTCTAACAACTGACTGTCATTAACTCACTCTCTTTTTTTAAGTGTTGTTAGCAGGGACCGTAACTGTTATAGCTTTTATCGTAAAAGTCAGAAAATAAAAGTTATTTTTTGACTTTTATTTTTTCGAACAGAAATAAAAGTTATTTTTTGACTATTATTTTTTCGATAAAAAATAAAAGTTATTTTTGACTTTTATTTTTTCAAGCAAAAATAAAAGTTATTTTTTGACTTTTATTTTTTTGAGCAAAAATAACAGTTATTTTTGACTTTTATTTTTTCGAGCAGAAATAAAAGTTATTTTTTGACTTTTATTTTTTCGAAAAAAAATAACAGTTATTTTTGACTTTTATTTTTTCAAGCAAAATTAAAAGTTATTTTGTTACTTTAATTTTTTTGAGCAGAAATAAAAGTTATTTTGTGATAAATTCATTATATTCATTATAAATTTTGGCGCGTTTGCAATAGTGAATCGTTAAATTTACTTATTTAGAAAAGAATATTTGGAATATTAAATAATAATTTCTTTGTCAAAGGGGTTGAAAACACAAAAATAACTTTTACTTCTGCCCAAAAAAATAAAAGTCAAAAAATAACTTTTATTTCTACTCGAAAAAATAAAAGTCAAAAATAACTATTATTTCTGCCCAAAAAAATAAAAGTCAAAAAATAACTTTTATTCATGCTCGAAATAATAAAAGTCAAAAATAACTGTTATTTTTGCTAGAAAAAATAAAAGTTAAAAAATAACTGTTATTTTTGCTCAAAAAAATTAAAATCAAAAAATAACTGTTACTTTTGCCTGAAAAAATAAAAATCAGATTTTTAAAAAGCATCGCATTTTCTGACAATTTGGTCCAAGACTTTCAAAATGGTATACTTGGTTTCATTCTCCGACATTTCCTTGAGGTTGCTTTTTTTAATCAAAAATTCAAAATTAACAGTTATTTTCGGTCCCTGGTTGTTAGTCAAAATCAATAAAAATTCTTACTGTTGTTTGATTGTTTTGGATAGCAATCAAATAACTCACAAAAGCATGTTGACTAGATGAAGTCTTAATGATTAAACAGAATAAGTCCGCAACTTCAGGAAAAATCGCTGTCAATATAACAAAGCCCATAATAAAAACTACGGCAGTAACTGCAAATGCTTTCTAGTTTTTTTTCATTTTCTTTTGTGTTTATATTTCTTTGTAGTTTTGTTCACAAAATGTATGAAATTTATTGAAAGTATGGTAGCATTGTTGAGAGCATATTAATTTATATGTGAAAACATAAGAAAAACGCTGTGAAAATAAAATAGATTCTATCTCTCGACTGCTTTCTGGATGTACTTTTTTGTGTCAATTTGTATGGAAAATGTGTTTATGCCGCAATTCTGTTTGATCATTTAAGTTAATATTATTAACTTAAGACTATTAATTAATAGTTTTTCTCTTATTAAAACAATTTATAAAATAAAATGGGGCTAGCTATTTTATTTTATAATATTACATAAAGACAGAAGGGGTTTTAAAAAGTATTCAAAACAATCATACTGATTCATTGCTTTAGTGAATCATATGAATGAATAGAGATTGCAAGCAGTGGCATGCATTTATTAACCACAGTCTCATTGATATGAATCCTGCAATAGCATCATTCATTATTTTAATGTTAACTGCTAGCTCAATATTCATTTTAGAAAATGCAAAATTATGCCGTTTGATTCGTAATCATGCAGATCACTGGTACATACATATATAATTATATTTATTTACAATAATATACCAAAGTTCAAACAAGATTTGAATTTGCCTGTACAAAGGATAGTTATACGGGTGGTAGTAATAAGGAATCAAAATGAAGTCGGTTAAAAAGTTAAACACAAATATGAGGAAAGCAAAACTTTCGATCACTAAATGTACTGAGATCAAAACAAAGAACAAGTTCTTGCTTGGCACAATACCTTTCAACATAATTTGCAGTAAAATTCCTCTTTTGGCATTTTGCACACAAACTGCGTACTTGGCAACACTTGCTCCATTATTCTTTTGAATGCTAATATGGTACATACTAGGGATGGGCAAATGAAGAAAATGTATCGATATATATCGTATCGATGTTTTTGAACAGTATCGATATATATTTTTTGAAAACATCGATATTTCGATATATCGATATTTTTGCTGCATTAATTTCGAATGTACAATTACTTACTTTAAGAAATTTAATACAAAAGAACTATTTATGTTAAGTTATACGTAACCTACTGTAGCTCCTTAAGACTTCATTAGTCTTTACTTTCTGTTGCTGCTCTGTGCTGTGCTATTCTGTTTCTAAATTTTAATAGTTACTCTTTCTGTAATAAATTATCAGCTGTTTCGGACCAGAATGGTCTCAGTTTTCCACTAAAGTGATGAGTTTTGCCATTCCATTGTTATTAGATTTTTTATTTTCCCGGACTTTTTCATTTCCTGGGAAAGTGGGAACAACTTTTCGGTTTTTAACGTTTATAAACACGTGTCAAAAAAATAATACAATTTCAGTTCCCGGGCGTAATTGTTGTAAAGTTTTAGCTATAGTATGCATCGAGGAATGTGTACGCAACATAACAGAATTAAGGAGAGAAAAACTAATGGCTTATATGTATATGATTTTTATAAACCAAAAAGAGTCAGCTGATTCGTAACAGAACTGAAAGTCAAAACAAATTCTGCCTTTAGGTTTATACCCACACAATCCAAAAAGTCACCTGTCTTAGTTGGGTCACAGTTAAAAAACGGCTATAGCTCTTAAAAGTATCGAAACCCGATACTCGTAAATAAGAATCGATGCATCGATATATAGGTTTTTGAAATATCGGCGATATATATCGATATTTATTTTCTCAAATATCGATATTTCGATATATCGATATTTTTTGCCCATCCCTAGTACATACCCACTACTTCATCCCATATATGTATGTATATAAAGCATAATAAAACTTGTTAAACAAAAATTAAGCACTAAAGAGTTAAAAATAATTTAGATTTAATATATTTATAGTTTAATCAGGCTAAAGTTCGAACAAATAACACCAAAGTTATTTGTAAATATTCGGATAAACACTTAGTACAGCGGAACCACTAGCTCTTTTCGAATAATAATAATTAGAATTAACTAAAATTAATAGCCATGGACCTGTGGCAAAAATTAAATTAATATACTTAATAATAACAAACCAAAAAAGTTCTTCTTAAGTAGAACAAAAATAAGCAAATTAACTAACATGTGCATAATTAATAAAGAACAAACGACAATGGCAAATGTGTGTGAAGTTAAATTTTAAAATTTATAACCCTTGACACAAAACTTGTGCTTTAACAGAGTTCTGTTAGCGTGTTAACAGAACTCTGTTAAGCTATAAAAATTCAATTAATGCCTTTCCAAAGGACTTTTCCATTAAATGCTGCAACCGAGACGGAAATAAGTAATGCAAATTTATACACAAGGTGTTCCTTTATTATTTCGCATGAATCTATTTCTGAAAAACATGGATTTGAACCAAATATCGTCAAGTTTTAAACTTGGCAATTTCTGAGTGTTACACACTTTCTTTTTTGGGAAGGAGGCGATGCGGGCGGACAAAAAGGTTGACCTATTGTGGACCACATTGTACTCTAAAAACGTGCATACTCAGAATTCCTGGAAGTTCACGATTTCAGATTTTCGAAAAATTTTAAATTTGCCCAACTATATTAACATTTTTCGAAGAAAATTTTTTAGGAAGGAGGCGATGCGGGCGGACAAAAGTGGTGACCTATTATGGACAACATTGTACCCTAAAAAAGTGCATACTTAGAATGTCTGGAAGTTCGAGTTTTCAAGAGATTTGCGAAAAACTTTAAATTTGCCCAACTATATTAACATTTTCCAAGATTTTACCAAATTATTTTTGAGAAGGAGTCGATGCGGGCGGACAAAAGTGGCCACCTATTATGGACCACATAGTACTGTAAACACGTGCATACTCAGAATTCCTGGAAGTTCGAGTTTGTAGGAGATTTTCGAAAAACTTTAAATTTGCCCAACTATATTAACATTTTCCAAGATGTGAACAAATTTTTTTTAGGAAGAAGGCGATGCGGGCGGACAAAAAGGATGACCTATTGTGGACCACATTGTACTCTAAGAACGTGCATACTCAGAATTCCTGCAAGTTCGAGTTTTCAGGAGATTTTCGAAAAACTTTAAATTTGCCCAACTATATTAACATTTTTCGAACAAAATTTTTTAGGAAGGAGGCGATGCGGGCGGACAAAAGTGGTGACCTATTTGGACCACATTATACTCTAAAAAAGTGCATACTCAGAAGTCCTGGAAGTTTGAGTTTTCAGGAAAAAACCTTAAATTTGACCAACTATATTAACATTTTCCAAGATTTTACCAAATTATTTTTGAGAAGGAGTCGATGCGGGCGGACAAAAGTGGCCACCTATTATGGACCACATAGTACTGTAAGCACGTGCATACTCAGAATTTCAGGAAGTTCGAGTTTTTACGAGATTTTCGAAAAATTTTAAATTTGCCCAACTATATTAACATTTTCTAAGATGTGACCAAATTTTTTTAGGAAGGAGACGATACGGGCGGACAAAAGTGGTGACCTCTTATGGACCACAGAGTACTATAAAAACGTGCATACTTAGAATTCCTGGAAGTTCGAGTTTTCAGGAGATTTTCGAAAAACTTTTTTTTGATAATTATGTAGTTTGGTCATATTATACCAGCTTGAGTAATGAAAAGTTCTTAATATTAGTTGTCATAAAACGACAGCTTTGCCTCCGATTTTTTATAGATTAATTACAATTTATGTTGTAGTAAAGGAGCTTTATGAATTTACTTAATTTTGCTTGTTTAAAAGTTTAAAGTTTTTCGAAAATCTCCTGAAAACTCGAACTTCCAGAAATTCTAAGTATGCACTTTTTTAGAGTAGAATGTGGTCCATAATAGGTCACCACTTTTGTCCGCCCGCATCACCTCCTTCCTAAAAAATTTTATTCGAAAAATGTTAATACAGTTGGGCAAACGTTTTTCGAAAATCTGCTGAAAACTCGAAATTCCAGAAATTCTTAGTATGCATGTTTTTAGAGTACAATGTGGTCCACGATAGGTCACCCTTTTTGTCCGCCCGCATCGCCTCTTTCCTAAAAAAATTTGGTCACATCTTGCAAAATGTTAATAAAGTTGGGCAAATGAAAAATTTTTCGAAAATCTCGTAAAAACTCGAACTTCCTGAAATTCTGAGTATGCACGTGTTTATAGTACTATGTGGTCCATAATAGATGGCCACTTTTGTCCGCCCGCATCAACTCCTTCCCAAAAAAAATTTGGTCAAATCTTGGAAAATGTTAATATAGTTGGGCGAACTTAAAATTTTTCGAAAATCTCGTAAAAACTCAAACTTCCAGAAATTCTGAGTATGCACGTTTTTACAGTACTATGTGGTCCATAATAGGTGAGCACTTTTGTCCGCCCGCATCGCCTCCTTCCCAAAAAAGAAAGTGTGTAACCCTCAGATATTGCCAAGTTTAAAACTTGACGATATTTGGTTCAAATCCATGTTTTTCAGAAATAGATTCATACGAAATAATAAAGGAACACCTTGTGTATAAATTTGCATTATTTTTTTCCGTATCGGTTGCACCATTTAGTGGAAAAGTCCTTTGGAAAGGCATTAATCGAATTTTTATAGCTTAACAGAGCTCTTTTAACACGCTAACAGAGCTCTGTTAAAGCACATGGTTTGTGTCAAGGGTTATAAATTTTAAAATTTAACTTCACACATATCAATGGCAAGACTGTTGTAAATTTCGAAATGGTAAAATTGAGCTTTCATTACAAAAAAAGCTTTCAGCAAATTGTAATACCATGAATCAAAACAATTCACATATTCCATTTGCAATAAAAGTTGCGTATATAAAGCAGAAATCTACATCAATTGACACCACACACAGTGGACCAAACACAAAAAAAACGCTGATGATGAAGGTTTAGTGGCCTTCGAAAACGGCTAGCTGTTCCGTTCAACTGTGTGTTAGTCAGAATATTTACAACTAACTTTGGTGTTATATGTTCATTAATAATTATGACATGTAATTTGGCTTACAAAGAGATACAAACTTTATCCTGATTAAATTATAAATATAGAAACAAATGAAGTTCGAACAATAATAATTTAGATTTAGTTATATAAAACATTTTATATATGTTACCTACAATTCTATTTGAAGTTGCTGCCAATCTGCCAAATTCTATATTTACTTATTTATACATTTAGTTATCATTGTTATTGTCACCGAATTTGATTAGCATTATAGGTAACACATATTAATTATAGGTTAAAGCTATGTACAGACGATTGTCAGATTTAACAATATTGTCTGATCTGGCAATATGCTGACAATGTACTGGCAATCAAAAATTGCCAGCACAAGGAAAATTTCCAGATCATACGGTTGTATCAAATTTGTCAGAATGCCTTACAATTTGTTGCCAGACCGTTGTATGACAATAAATTCATCTGACTAAATCGTCAGTCGAAAAATTGTCAGTTCACACGGTTGTCATATGCAAAACTTGTCAGATCTGTTATTATGCGCTGCATTTCTTAGAAGAAATGGTTAAATATCAATCGTGTGTGGTTCTGTTAAATGTAAAAAATTAAAATATAAATTATTATGGACCATAAAGAAGCAATTGCAATGATTTTGTTTGCATATATTTTATTATATATTTTTTCTTTAAAATCAATCATTGTCAAATTCATAAAATTCGCACATCTGACAATTTGTTGCCAACTGCTAGTCTCGCAATGGACTGACAATGATTTTTCTGGCAACTACGTCTGACAAAAATTTGCCACTTCACACGGTTGTGAGAAATTTTGAGCACATCTGACAATCGTCTGTAGAGAGCTTAACACATGTTATAGGTAACACATGACAACGTTCAAAATATCGCACACGGTACAATCGTGCACTTTTATACTCTCGTAAATAAACTGTCACAAATTCTATGAACTTTTATTGAAAGAAACTTACTAAGTTTGCCCAACAAACTTAAAGCTGTGCGATTGTGCATTTTATAAATAACAACTTCCTTGAATCGTCTGTGAACTTTGGTCTATTTTGTAAAATGAGGAAAAATTCACTTTTTTCTGAGTTTAAGTTCCTGTAACTTAATAGATTCTCATTCGTATGTACATTAGGGATGTAACCAATTTTTTGGCATAGTACCATCAGGTCAACCATGCCCTAGTAACCACGAAAACCATAATCTTTTCTAATGTTTCTCAAAAAAGTTCCCGCACCAATTGGTTTAACTAAACCAAAGAGAGACATTTTGGAACACTTAAAGCACGGACTTTTTATTTATTTTTTGTTTTAAATAAACATATTATTCATTTTTCTAAAACAAAATAAATTAAAATTTTTCAAAACTCCATCGCGGTTGGTGTGTGAACTTTTTTCACCTTAGCGAAAAAATAATTATACGTTCCCATATAGTTTTTTATGCTCTATTGGACTGTACTACATATGCCAATTTTGATATTTTAAAAAATTATTAAAAAGTTATATCCCTAATGTACGTATGTATATTATATTAGCCCAATTCACAGTCTTGGGAAAGTGGTCTTGCATCGTAGCATGTGCAAAATGGTATTCTCATCACTAGGAATTGTTAAGTGGTGAGTATCAATATAATACACCATTTTGCACGTGCTACGATGCAAGACCATTTGCAAAAGTTGGTGAACTGGGCTATTATGTATATTGCTTGAAAGAGAAGAAAGATATACATATATGTAATAAAGAAAGCTTTGTCAAAAAGAAGTTAAAAAAAAAATTATTAACTTGGAAAACTATTTTTTGTAGAGATTATGGAAAAAACCTGGATTTTTTCAACGTGAATAATTGAGGAAAATTTTAATTAATATTCTGAATTTGCCTTTTCGAAGTACCAGTTCCATCACTCCACCACATTTCACTAATTACGAGTACATAAAATTTGTCTATTTACTCAAACAATTTTAAGTTAACTACTTACCAATTGTAAAAAATAATATTGTTGAATGTTCTGCTATTGGCACATAAGTCAAACGTGCAATATCAATTTGTTTTTCAGTGGCTTCGGTGACGATTTGTTTCTCGTTAATATCATTGGCCAAGGCCTTCGAAGAGCTGAGAATTTGCACGGCTGTTTCATCTTCTAAAATATTTTCAGCCGACGAAAGAACTTCTAATATTTCATCTTCAGTTTCTTTTAACATGCGTTTATTTTCGGCGCTCTGTACGATGAGGGTATTTTTTTCGGCCTCTAAATCGGGTCGTTCCCTAGCGACTGTGATGCCTAATAGCTGGTCCTGCAAGCCTTGTGTAGTAATCATGAAATTCAATAGTGTCACCTTTACAGCCACTTCGGGCAAATAGAGCGGATTGCGTAATTTTGTGGTCATATAGAATCTGAAAAAATAAATTAATTTTATATGTTTAAACAATTCATAATCTATCGTCGGTTTCGTAAATTCTACACTCAGAAAAAAATTGCAACTTAAAAAAAGAACGCATCATATTAAAATTATATTGAAATATATAAAATCAATAATGTTTAAATTTGCATTAATGTATTTTCTATTTTGTTTTTATTTATTTTTTAATTAAGTTTAAGCTTAAATTGCAAAATATTGAACTTATTAGAAACATATTCCCCCTTATTCTAATTGTCGACATCGACGTCACTTTAACACAATACCAAAAAATTGGGGCTTGTTTACTCGCTCTCGAGAACAATTTTGTGCAACTGAGAATATATTCCTGTTCCCTAAGGTCTAGAAAAAATGATAAACCTGCCGACAGGAGTCAGTAGTTTTCGACAACGGCTACACAAGCCTTAATTTTTTGGTGTTGTGTTAAAGTGACGTCTATGCCGACAATTAGAATAAGGGTGATTAAAATCTATATGACACCAAATGAATGTGTTAACCATAACATATCAATAAGACGACAACATTGTTCTATAAGAATTCAATACTAATTCAATGCCGAAAAATATTATTTCTATATTATTTCCATATTAAAGTTATCAAAATAGGGCAACTTCAAATTAATATTGTTCCTTATTGAAATAAAAAATATTAAACATTACTAGACTTTCGTTAATGTTTCTTATTGATTCAATATGGGTTTTATTGATTTTAAGTTGTTTTTTCTCTGGAAGTATATAAACAATAATTTTATTTAAACTACCGACCAGATCTACGACTCTTACAACAGGTTGTGAAGCGAGCAGTTGTATTTATTTCTGAAATCACTCCAAATAAATTGATTAAAAATTATATTGCATTTCAAAAAAACTATTTGTGAGTAGGTAATGGCAGAAAATTTGAGTGTGCCAAACACGAATATAAACACATGTTTTGTTTCTGTATCGCGAATTATTTTAATGTTGTAAGAAAAGTTTGCTAAGCGACTAAATTAAGGACTTCGCGTTTCAAACTCTTGTATCGTTTTCATGTGTTTGTGTTCAAAAAATTTCAACAGCAATTCGGCTGTGCCGAATCTTATATATAGTATAGAGATTCATACATAAGCACATACACACATATTTGTTTTGTAAAAAAATTTATAATTTGTTGCTCGAGTGCAATTCTTAGTAAATGACCTCTCGGTATTTTTCGATTAAATATTTTATTTTTCGATATTAGCAATGAGTTGAATATTTTATTCTACGCTCCGTATTTAAGAAATATTTTACATTCACCCTTTTTCCGATTTTTTCGGTTTTTGGCGTTTGTTTTCATTTTGGCGATTTTTTTTTTAATTTTGACGATTTTTTTCTTTATAACAATTATTCTGGTTTTTCGCGATTTATTTAGTTTTAGAAATTTTTTTTAATTTGGTGCTTTTTTTTGTTTTGGCGATTTTTGTTTAGTTTTTGGCAATTTTTTTTCGGTTTGGCGATTTTCAAGAGTTTGACTCTTACGGTGTATAAGATACAGCAATTTCTCAAAATTACATAGTCAAAGTTACATTAACTGATAGAACACCCTTTAATTTAAATTTTAGTGTTAATTGTTATAGTCTGTATAAAAATACACTAACTTTACAAATTTATAGTGTACATACATACAATTGTATGTATATTACATTGGGTTTTAACATTTTTCGTTGTTCATTTTGGAACACCCTTTAATTTTTGACTCTCATGTATTTCTTGTTGTAGCGGCCAAATTCTACATACTCTGTCCAAATTAAAGGTCCGTACTCTTACGGTTTAAAAAAAGAAAAAAATAGTTTGACCTAGTTATTTTTATATAAAAAAAAATTAATTTTCCAACCCTGGAATCATTCTTTAAGATTTTTTCTGATTGCTTATACCAATCTAGTAGTTCTTAAAAAAATATATAAAGTATGTTAAGAGAACAAAGAAAACATGAAATTAAAAAAATTGTTTATTTTGTTACTTTAATATCCAAAAAAAAAATTAAAAGTTCCCAGCTATGGAGCTGTGGTTATTATTTCTACGTAATATATGTATATATAATTTATAAAGAAAAATAAAAAACTTAATTAGACCTAGTTACTTTTATATATCACAAAAAGTGTAAGATTCCCAACCCTGGAATCATCCTTTTTTATTTTTCTGATCTCTTACACCAATTTCTTTCTTTTAAGAATATAAGATATGTTTAATTTATAGAAAAGATATACAAATATAGTTTTAGTAAGTTACTTTTATATAACAAAAAAAGTTAAAGTTTTCCAACCCTGGAAACGTCTTTTTATTTATTTTATATTTTTTGATATTGAAATACCAATTCGTACTGAAGTATGAAATAACTTTATTTATAAAAAAATAAATAAAAATTTGTTTTCGGTAGTTACTTTTATATGGTAAAATAAAGCAAGGTTGGCAAACGGTATCGTAAAAATACCGATACCGATTCAAATACCGCTAAAATTAGATACCGGTATCATTACCGATACCGAAATCCATTTCGGTTAGAAAATACCGGTATCCAGACTACCGTTTACGTCTATACCGGTACGTACCGGTATACCGATTCCAGCCAAAAAATAAATGATAGTTGCCAAATTTTTATTATGTATTATAACTTTTTTCACCATGATACAACTGCTTTTTATTAGTTATACTTTGGCTTTTATTTCGACCATTGTGTTCGTTTTGCTGTACTATTCCAGACGCCAACCAATCCCATTTGTCAACCAATATTATTGCAATGTTCATAAAACATAGAATCTCGAAAAAATACCAAGGCCAAAACTAAAAATATTTAAAATGTTTTGTAACGGATACTATGGTTTCAAAAAATTTAGCATAGATAAGAACCTTTGTTTTTCGTGCACTGTTTCGAAGTCAACTAAAATTAGCAGTTTCAATCCAACTTAGTTGAGCTGTAAACCATAATATGGGCAAAAATATATTTCAATTAACTTTCTTTCTTTGGTGTTGGTCTTGTTTATACACTTCACCGTAATATATAAGGTTGGTAGAGAAGAAACTTCTAAACTTTTATATTTTAAGTTAAAGATTCTCCTCTTGAGGTGAAGAAAAGTACTTTTTTGTACCAATTTTTTACTCTGTAGCTCGTTTCTGTATTTCTCGCATCGTAAAATTTCCCGTATGAAACGAGGGAATCGTAACAAAAACATTTTAAATTGAAAAAAATGGCTTTTCTCACATAAGTGTTTCTGTATATTTACTTTGGGAGAACTATCTGTCATTTGAATAAATTTCCAGCAATTATTGGAAGGATGTGAAAAAGTGTTTCTGTAATATTTTGTGAAAACTTTCTCGCAAGAACTGTCAAAAAAAACTCGCATTTTGAATTGGTGCGAGAACAACAAAATGTAAACAAAAACATATAAATTTTTGAATTTGTGTGTAAAAATATGAAAAATAATTTAGTCGAAAAGATATGCAAAGAATTGTTGAACTAAAATAATTATTAACGAGTCGATATGATAATGTTTATTTCGTATTATATTCTTATGTAGACACAATTGATAGAAAAAACTTATTTATTTCAAGAATTTTACATTCACTTTATATTCATTTTCATTATATTATTTTCATTTTCTTGTAAATTACTTAATTTTTTCGTTATTAAATAATATTTTTTTACATTTTGTTTTCATTTGACACTTGATTATTGGAAATATTCCAGTGAAAACAGATTCAGTGATGTCTGTTTTCACATTCAAATACAGAAACACTTTTTTCTCACAATTCGAGAAGCGATTTAATTTTGTGTTTCACACTTCATGTGAGAAATTTTGCTATGCGAGAAATACAGAAACAAGCTACTGTGTTGATATACATCTATTAAATTGTACTTTCATCATCCTGGAAGCTTAAATACACCGAAAACGTATAAATAGAACGCAAAATTCATCATACAGGTAGTTCTTTAACAAAGTCTCCTAAAAAAATATTTAAAACAGTCCTGCGAATTACTCTTATTCAATTATGTTTTATAAACAAAGTTGTAAACAATATAGGTCCAGTACAAAAATCTTGCCTAAGAACGTGTCCAAAGTAGAAAAGTGTCGAAGAAAACCGAAAAAATTATATTTGGTGAAAAAATTAAGACATATATTTGAAATTTACTTAAACAATATATATATATGCTTTAAAAGGTCTTAGTCTCTTCTTTCTGTATCCGTTTATAAATTTAAAATCGGTTGATATTTAACTTAGTTAGAGGTTGATAAGTGTCTAGGGCTACGAAAAACCGGGTTTTTAGATGTAACTGAATATTTTGATTTTTTCACACAGTGTAATATAACAGTATAGACAAAACTTTTATTTTTACTATTTTGTTTAATTAATCAAAATGTATACTTTTTATATGTAAAGTTTTAACTGCAGTCTCCTTGTTTCACTTTTTAATAAATTATTTTCTAATAATAATATAAAAACATATATAGAAACAAATAAGTTTATACGCTTTTAAACGAGTACATACATACTTATGTATGTATGTTAATGTAAAAATACTCCCTTTTTGAAGTAATTTAATAAAAAAAAAGATTTTTTGTTATGTCCAATGCCTGAAATAATAAATTGATCAGTAATATCGGTATACCGGTATAATAAACTCGATAACGGTATGTACCGGTAATACCGATACCGAAATAAAAAAAATACCGATACCGCTACCGATACCGAAATTTAAAAAATAATTGTACCGGTATCAATACCGATACCGTTATTTTTTTCGGTTTCCAACCTTGAAATAAAGTTTAAGCTTTCCAGCTCTGCAATCGTCTGCTCGATTTTGCCGATTTTCAATACCAATCTATTTTGGACAATTTCTGAATGAAGTCTCTAGCTTTTCTGGGAGCTTCGGAAAACCGACTTCAGACGGACAGACGGGCATCGCTTATTCGTCTTCCCTATGCATAAGGATCCAGAATATATATACTTTATGGGTTGCTTATTGATATTATAGAAATTAAAAACGGAATGACAAACCTATATATAACATTTTACCATTTTTTTGGTAAGGGGTATAACAAAAATACTGGTCTTCTGAAAATTAGCAAGTTAAAAACTAACGAACATAAATTTGAAATCATTTGAGAAAAGTGATAAATATTCGACAGTGTTCTGGAAACCGATCGATTCGAAACCGCACGATTTTAGAAAACTAACTCCGACAATAGAAATATTTCTTTTAAATTTTTTAAATTTTTTATTATATAGATTCCCAAATATAATATCTGAAAGAAAATTATCTTATATGATTTTAAGCAGGTCTGCAGGTTTAAGTTTATTAAGTTTTTGAAAACGAGAAATTTACTCGGATTCGGTTTGCAGAACATGGCTGATACAAGGTGTCCGCAGTTAAGGTATACTACTGTGTTTGATTATAATTTTTGATTAAATGAAAGAGAATGGATCTTATATTGATAAATGTTTTATTTAATGTCGGCAATTAAGTGTGGAATATAATACCAGATAAATGTCCGCCCGCTGTTAGCCTCACAAATGCGAGCCCTTTTGAGTCTATTTTTCATTACATTCTCACACATTTCACGCGGTATTTCATTAATTTCATCATGAATGTCACTTTTAATGGATGCAAAGGTGAATGATGAATAATTTGAGGGGTTTTCATTGCCCAGGACCGACTATTCTATTTATTCACATATCGATTCAAATGAATCACTCATTCAAATGAATGTCACCCATTATAATTTTTTCGGGGTTGTCATGGACGACCTGTAACGTCCTATTGGTATATTTACGGCGGCGTAAATGGTCTTGTGGAAGAAGCTGTTGTGTTAACTGAACCTTAAATGGAAACACGCAAATACTTCTGCAAAATTGTGGCTAAAGTTGGTTTTTGAAGACCAAGCTCCTGAGCACGGCGTCGAATTGAGATTGATGGATTGTTTTGATCACTTTCTTCAGCAGCAGTAATGTTTTCAGCCGATCTTGCAGTACGTTGTGGTCCATGCTTGGGCCTATCACCTACAGATCCTCTTTCTTCGAAATCATTCACTACAGGATAAATAGTGCATTTTGTTGGCACGTTCTTTCTCTCAAAAATTTCACGATGAGAAAGTTCATCGTCACAGTAATCGATGATTGATTTTGATAAAATGTTTTAATGATTAAAACAATATTTTTCCATAATAAATTTGTTACGTGTCTACTTTAGAATTAAAATTAAATTACAATACAACTTTATTTAACTTAAACTCCGTAAGTTTTACTACTTTTGTAACATTAAAAATGTTTAGTATCTCCTGTGTTTGCAAAATGGTCTATGCATCTATGATGCTTATACTGAACTTCTATATAGAACTATATATTGGTCTATAGTATAGTTTTTGTTATAGTTCTTGCACAGCAATTTATGCAGCCATCATCCCACTGTGCAATGGTTTGAATAGTGAATTCTTCCATTTTGCCCCTTAGCGAAAATTGTTTAGTAAAATGACACGTGACACCAAAAAAGATTGTTTATAAAACTATTTAATAGGTCTAAATCAACACTATTTGTTGTTACCAATACTTCAATATTATAAAAAAATATTTTTGTCCTCCCGTGTTATTTTATTTATTTTACTTACTTGAAACTATGATTGTATTCTATGATCGAATCTCCCAGCTTGATACATAGAGTGCCGCCTTGTTTGAACAGTTGCTTCTGTAAAATCGACTCAAGTAGTGGATCTAGCTCTTCATCTATATTCTCCAGTAATACGGGCAATCCAAATTGTATAGCATTTTCTAGTACTCGAACATAGTCGGGTTGGTTTAAACGAATAACACATAGACGATTGTTCTTTTCCAAATTTTTTATCCATTTATTGGCCTGTCCTTGAGGATCAATCATGAGGGGCCAACGACGAGCATTTCTATAAGAAAAAAGACAAGAATAAAAATAAAAGATGCTTTTTTTGCAACTGTTAAAAAAACATTTATATGTGAAAAAGGTCAAGTCCCTATCCAAAAATTTTTATCATTTAAACTACTGAGATCATTATTCGGACCAAGTTCTTGGTTTAAATAAAACTTTATTTTTTCGCGATTTGCTCCCGGATTCTGTATTTTTTTTTTTTTTTTTTTTTTTTTTGCGAACAGAAAATCGACATATCGACATATTTATTCGTTTGCGGTTACGATAATTTGCTACCGTATACTCTTTTTTACAATAGTGTCCAGCTATATTTGAATCACCATTTAATTCAATATCGTGTGTTATCTCTGTATAGAAAATCTCAGAATAAGATAAAAGCACAAAGAATAATTAGGAAAAACTTATGATTTTTTATATTTTTACTGCAACCGACAGCGAACATGGTTAAAACATGTTACTGAATAGCAAAGTCGATCAATTTTAGTTTTTTTTTTTTGCTTACTTACTCAATAACTTAACTGTGTGTTAAATTTTGGGTTTCTAGCTAAAGTAGAAGTATGTCTATCTCACAGCATTGATGCTTGAGTCAATCAGTCAATATGTTTTCAAATTGCTATGTTACATCTTCATGTCTCGTCATAGTGTCCTTATAATTCAAGGTTAACTTTTTTATGATTAAGAGAAGCACAGTTGTGAAGAAGTTTAAAACAGCTCGAATGATATCGTGTTAATATGGAAGAGAATTTGAATAATTTACATGAACTTAAGATTTAAGATCTTGAACATCATACACTAAACTTGTCTTATGGACATACATTGCGTACCACACTATGAAAAAACTACTGCATGAATTAATAATTTTAAGGGCCTGTATGAGCAGCGGCCGTCAAATGACACTTAGAGAATTTTCAATTGGAAGCAGTAAAACATCATGTGTGAATGATTGTGTTTGAATGCATGGCGCTATATTGTGTGTGTGTGTGCAGTACCCCTGTCGGAAACTAAGTTTACTTTTAACTAACTTTAAGCTAACTATTTCGCAACTAGTACTTTGCATTACTTTTGAATGGAAACAACTAACTATTTTAACAATGCGATGTCCCAGGCGGTAGTCAATTGTCCTGCTGTGCACTACTTTTCAGCTAACTTAAAGTTGACTATATTTCAGTCAGCTGGTAGTCAGTAAATTTATAAAAAGATGTTGTTGGGGTTCAAACCATGTATCACGGCACATTGTATAGCCAACGCGTAGCTAAGGTATCATCTAAAATAATAACAAAAAAATATTAATATAAAATTAAAATGAGTTTTAAAGTAGCTGAGAGTAAATTTGTTGGCTCTCATCAAATTCGATTACGTACTCTAGACCACATTATAGTTAGCTTTCAGTTAGTGTAAGAAAAATTAACTATAAGTTAATTATTTTTGTAATCGACTAGTGATTTTCCGACATGGACGCTTCACTATGGGGAAATATTTTGATTTCTTTTAGTAAACCATTGATTTTTCCCTTCTCATAATTAGTATATAAGTTGACTAAATTTTAAATTAATTTTTAATCAATAAATTGCTGTGAAAAGAGCTACTTGATAAGCTTTAAGCTAATTGCATAATTTTTGATTACCTAAAAGCATCGAACTGCTTTTAAAGGCATCCAACTGTCTTATTACATCCTTAGTCCTAGTTTACACTAAGCAAGTCTTATTGCTAAGCTGATTAGTTTGATAGAGAGAGATGAGGGGAACAAAAAAGTTTCTTTTCCCCTCGTCTCTGTGTCCTAAAAAACTAGTCAGCCTAGCAATAAGACTTGCTTAGTATAAATTAGGACTTAGAGCCAGTGGAGTTAATTAGCGCCGGCTACACTCAGGTAGGTAGGATTACTTCTAATCTCGTCAAACATTAATTTGCAATGCTGTCACCATTTATCACTTTAACCCTTTAAAATTGTGTGACGTGAGGTTACAAAAGTATGTAATACAGCATGACTTAGAGATACATACCCACTCAATTAATGTAGGGCACAAGACTATTGCTTTGTTTACATTTTTTCGTTGACATTAATGTTTGGGGAATATAGATTGGAATTGTCATTCAGTTATTGAGTGAAAGGGTATAAGGTTTGAAGTTCTTAAGCCAATCGAGAAGCAAGATACGATACCAGGGAAGAAAAATGACTTCTAGGGTTTTGTACCAACTATGAAAACAATATGTACTTTTTGGACCATGATGGTACCATTTTTTATAATATTTATTAATAAGAACAGAAACGTGTAACAAACAGTGTTGTCAGATATGGCGATATCTCGCCAAACGTGGCGACAAAAATTTGGTTTTGGCGATGAAAATTACTTGGCGATATTTGAACTCCTTGGCGATATTTTTGGCTATATTTTTAAGATTTCAATAAAATAGAATAATGTTAAAAAATATGCTTATATAAAGCAATTTTTTCTCCAACATAAAATATTTCGTGCAAAAAATTCTAAATGTTGTGACTCTTTATCTGAAACTCAAGAAATTAAAAAAAATATGGAACAAAAAATCTCATTTGATGTTTATACAACACAGTTAAGAAAACTTCCTTTTATAAATTGGAACCAACATTTTGATAATGAAGCAGGAAAAGGCTGACAGAGTTCTCGCCTAAATTGTATTATTATGACGATGCTGCTGGCACTTACTACTTCAAGGATATGATATGTGTACTTTAACACACATTTAAGTAAACGTTAATTCCGTTTTATCACAAGATTTAAATAATAATTTTGATCTTGGTGTTGAAGTTCAATTTATCCTATTAAGATTGATTTTTGCAATAAGTTATTTTTAAGTCTTTTATACGCCAGTACTGTTTATATGTTAATTTAAATACTTTGCAATATTATTGCAAAGAGAATATTGCCCAATATTCCTGGAATTGAAAAAGTAAACAACATTGAAAAATGTTGCCACCACATTACACAATTCCCTTGATTGTACAATAAAAATCAGAAGTCTTTTGATATTTGCCAATGTGTATATTGTGTTACCTTCGAATATGACATACACATTGGCGATATTATTGTACAATATGAAAAATTGCACAATTACATATCTGTGGCAATAAGGAAAAAGTGCTTAAGTCATATTTTACTCTTTTACAGGAGAGTACTTTTAAGGTTTCAAGTCGATTTTCAGAAATTTATTTCTTTTACAGATAAATTAGGAAATTTTCTGTTAACCTTTATTTTTTTAACCAATCATCGTTTTACACACTATAAGTAAGACATTTGAGTTGAAATATACCATATTATAACCTTAATTAAGATATTATTCCAAATGAGATTAGAAGTCTAAAAAAAATAATTCGAAGTCATAGTGCTATAACTTCACACTAATAAATTGAGATTTTGACCAGTGATACTTTCAAATATGCAGATTACGGACGTACCATTAACTCAAAATTTGCTTATCTCGACTTAAGCACTTTTTCCTTTTTGCCACAGATATATTGCAAGTGGGTGCGCCGCTTTAAACAACATATTTTTTATGTTTTACGATAGACGTTACCTACTGTTGTTGACAGTTGACAGGTACAGTTAAAGTTTTAGACAGATTTTTTTGTTGCAGACTTGACACCACCTGGTACATGAATTTGCCTTGACAACATCAGTGCAACAAAAACAGAGAAGTCGACCGTCTAAAATAAAACACACAAAAAAAAAGTAAAGACAAGATAGGTAAAATTAATGTTACCATATAGCCAAGCATTGGCATTTTTAAATTGTACCAAGTAACTCGCGGTAGTACCACGGTACCAACGAGGTCAAAAATGTACCATAAAAAGTACAATTGTACCATGATTTCCATCCGTGTACAATACTCTAGTTGTGCAAAATAGTTAATTTTTCTGAATGTTACATATTGACCCCAATTATGAAACGAAGTATTTCGTTCACTTCGTTCATAGTTCATCATTCTTTATTTACTGTAAACTGTGAATGGGAGATCAGGGGGTCGATTCTGTTTCTGTGAAATCGTGAAAATGAAAAATAATATATCACTTCATTGAAAATGCGATTCTGATTTTAGTTTTTATGAGAACTACCTGTCAAGTGAAGTGAATATGATAAATTTTTTATCACTTCATTTTTATCATAAATTCAGAATCGACCCCCAGATGAACTATAAAATGGAAAGCAGTGATAAATTCAGAATCGAACTACTTCGTTCATGAACTACAAAATTACACACGATACCTTACAATCGTTTCTTTTTCCAAAGAAGTTAGATACATGTTGTATTGTAACTAACCCCCTTATGCAAAAACGATTCTTAAACTTAAAGTTGGTTTAAGAAACGAATTTTTTATGTCAAATCCGGTTTTAAAGCATGCTTTAACTTTAACAATCGTTTTTGCATAAGGGCATAAGTAATTAACCGAATATACAATCTCCTGCATTTTTCGTGCATTCATAATCGTATTTGGCCGAACACGCGATCTTCTGAGTATTCGTGTGTTACTAGTTAATAACATAGCAAGTAGTCGAGTGTGCGATCAGGGTGACCGATGACATTTTTCAAAAAGTGGCACCAAATAGGGGATTTAACATAAAAATGGGCAAAATTAAAAAAAAATGAGAAAACTACACTAAACTTTTTATTTTTAATGTATTTTTATATAACTCACCCTTAAAAAAAGGGGGACAAAAATGGCAGTGCTGTCGAAAAAGTGGAAAGGTAGTCGAAAAAGTGGCAATTTACCACTTTAGTCGGTCAAACAGTCACGCTGTGTACGATCCTCTAAATTTTTGTAAAATTCGTGATAATAATTCAACAATATGTATTTAGAAAAACCAGGAGAGAATCAACTTTAAGCCAAGAGGCTGCTCATGCTTGTTTCCAGACACTAACATATTGTAATTGAAGTCTTAAAATTTATATTTGGTACAAAATAGTTAATAGGATTTGTCAACCGGCATGATATATACAAATCATAATGATTTGTGCAAATCATGTTAATTTCTACATGATTTACCGTACATTTTGCATATGGATAAATCACCTCAAAGTGGTTGATTTATTTTAAATAATGTCGAAAATACTATTTTTCGAACTCGATTTATGAATGCAACCCTGTGTTGCTTTTAAAATTACAAACTCCATCCCTGGAATGAATATTTAATCAATTTTAAATGTCAACCACGTGTGAATAAAATTCACATTACAACTGCTGCGCCCACCTTATAATAAACGTGCATAACTTGAATACGAAAATTCGACAACAAATCACTCACAAGCTCGGTGGAAACACTTTGAAGTAATTTACATAAACCTACTTGATTTAAAGTCGGTGGAAACATACTATAAGTCAAAGTTTCGTAAATAATGAAAATTATCTTAGGTGAATAATAAAACACCAAATATATTCTTGTACAAAAAAAGCATACTTTTGGTAAGATACAGGACAGAAGGACGCCTATCTCAGCTTGAAAATATACTGCATTACAATTGTACGTTCTAAGTATTCCATTTTTATTTTTCTTTTAAATTTCACAACAAAAATTGTTATAGCGCTTACAAAAAATATTAAACATGAGTTACATATAAACATATGTGTGTATATAAGTAGAAGTGCATCATCAATAAATATCAATTAGTTTCGTTAAATAAAAACTACTAAAATTAAATAAAACAGAACGTAGACTCATAACAATAACAGTGTTGACGCTATACATTTGCTTTACAAATTTGTCATGGCACTATCAGTTAAAACATGCACTCAGCAGCAAAAACAATTTCGTTCAATGTAAAAATCGATTATAGTTATTTGATTCGACAAAAACTTAATTTGTTCCGCATGCATTAGCAATGGAAAGCCAAAGTCAATATAAATTATATGAAATTTCTGCTTATTCAGCACTACGCACTACTTTAATCTTATTCAGCTCACAAAGCATTTATGTCAAACTGCTTTGGGCAGCAATTGCATAGCGAAGAGCAAAGGGATATTATATAAAAAAAAATTACTAATGGGTGTTTTTTATTGAGGTATAGAACTTTAAGTTGGCATCACTTTTTTAACTGGCGGCCATTTTGTCAGCTGTCAAGTGATTAATATTTAGTTTGGTTTGCCATTTCATCATGAACAGGTTGACAAAAGAACAACGCTTGCAAATCGTGCAAATTTATTTCGAAAATAATGGTTCAGTTCGCGAAGTTTACCGCAAGCTCCGTCCATTTTATGGTCGACATAATCGTCCATCAGAGCAATTAATTCGGTTAACCATGGATCGTTTTCGCACTACGTTTACTCTATGTGATAATACGCATCCGCAGAGACGTCGAACAGTGCGCACCGAAGAAACAATTGCCGCTGTAGAGCAAAGTGTTGAAGAGGACCCGAATGAATCGATTCGCCACCGTGCACAGCAATTGGAGCTTTGTCCATCAACTTTATGGAAGATTTTGAAGATTTTGAATGTGGATGAGTTGTGGTTCCAACAAGACGGCGCTACATGCCACACAGCGCACGTCACAATCGATTTATTGAAGGAAACATTCGATGAGCGCATAATTTCGCGGAATGGACCTGTCAATTGGCCACCAAGATCGTGTGATTTGACACCATTGGATTATTTTCTTTGGGGATATGTGAAGTCGCTCGTCTACGCCAACAAACCAGAAACGTTAGGGGACTTGGAAGCCAACATTCGTGGCGTTATTGCCAACATACGGCCCCATATGCTCGAAAAAGTGGTTGAAAATTGGACCTGTAGAATTGGCTTTATTCGAGCCAGCCGCGGCGGCCACATGCCCGAAATCATATTTAAACATTAATGGCATAAAATTATCCTTCCAATAAAGCCAAATTGATGGACATTAAAACGATTTTCTTGTGTTTTATTTCAATTCGAAGTTCTATACCTCTAAAAAAACACCCTACAAGAAACTAATTTACTAATTTACTTTACATCAAGAGATGTGTGCATGTGAGTGTTTTCCTTTTAATTCAATAAACACAATTTTGATGGGATAACTGCAACTGTCTTTACGGGGTGGTTATTATGTAATTCGATTCGAAAAAGAAATACTTTCGAAAGCAGTTTCCGATTCGAAAGTTAAATGCTATTGCCTAATTCGTTAGAGCATGATACACAGTTGTATATGTTGAGAACCTCAATTTTTCAAAAAGTTTTGCGACCACTGTTTTACAAATTTTTTATTCTTTGTTGAGATATGTCGATTAAATTGTACTTTAATCATCCTGGAAGCTTAAATACACCGAAAGCGTATAAATAGAACGCGAAATACATCATACTTGTAGTTTTTTGAACAAAAAGTCTTCTAATAAAATTGTTAATAACTCAGTAAATTTCTACGGAATTTTTTACAACAAACCTGCGAATTACTCTTAATCAATTATGTTTTGTAAATAAAGTTATAAACAGTACGGTTCCAGTACAAAAATACTGCCTAAGAACGAGTCTAAAGTAGAAGTGTCAAAAAAAAACCGAAAAAATTAAATTTGGTGAAAAAATACAGACATACATATATCTGAAATTCATTGAAACAAGATATATATGGTTCAAAAGGTCTTAGTGTCTTCTTTCTATATACGTTTATACATTTAAAATCGGTTGACATTTAACATAGATAGAGGTTGATAAGTGCCTACGGGTACGAAAAACCGGGTTTTTACCCGTAACTCAAGATTTTGGAGGTGTTTTGAAAATTTCCAATACACAGTTTTGTTGTACTCGACAATACCTATCAGAAAAATAGTAACACGTCCCAGGTATTTCAATTTCATAAAAGTTTGTCACACAGTGTAATCCGACACTCTATTTTATTTTTAAATCACTTTCACGCACACAGTCCTAGTATAATACCTACACAAACACGCACTCAGAGCATACCCAACAAGCACAAAAACAATAGTTTGATACAATTGCCCATAATTATATACCGAGTACACATTTGGCATTTCTTGTGCTGTCATTTTAAAAATGTGTGCAACGCCGTTCCCATTATGTTTATTTAGATGGAAACCAATGCTACACAAAGCCAAAAATCCGAAATGACAAACCTTGCCACCAGTGTACACTATTGCGATATCACAAAATGGCATAGTGTGTACTCGGTAAGAGTCAACAACAAAGAATGTAAGTATGTATACCAGAGCGTACCACTTTACAAGCAAATTAAAAAAGTGTACCGAACGAAGTTGCCGAACGAAGGAGTCGCATTTTTAAAGCTTTCGATATATTTTAACATTTACAGCCGGATTTTAAGGTGTGATATATCGATGTGTTTTTCTCGATGAGAATAATGTATTGCCTTATGGGCCACTGAACAAAAATATCCTGCGACCCAACAGATCTCAGTGCAGCTCGCAAAAAGACTATTAAACTTTTGCAAAGGAAAGAGGGTGGCGTTGGCTGAAGTAGTTAGCACGTTGACTACAAAACCACAGGTCCTGGGTTCGACCCCGGTATCCAACAGTCATTAAAAATAACAACACCACGCATTTTTCTGCATTACTGTCCCTTTGTATCAGTTGTTGTAGGAAAGTTCAAGTGATGAAGGCATGGTCACTAGTCACTGAACTATACCGACTTCAGCAGATACTAATCCTAATGTAGCATCAGTGCGCCCTGCTTCGTAGTATAGCAGAATCATCGGCGAAGTAAAATAACCAAGAAAATGGCTACTAAACACAGCTTCGAAAAAATTGAATACGCCTCACTTAACAGCAGAGGCGCTGCAACACTGCATTACTGAAAACGTGCAAAAAAGCAGAGTGGCTATTGTTAGATTTTATCAGTTAACAGTGAAGCAAAGGAATACATTCGTTAAACGTTAGGTCCACAAGTTAATAATTTTATAAACTTCGAGATTGACTCATACTTCAATATGATCGATTGGACCAAATTCGAATTGACTGAGTCGCCGTATTGCAATTATATACGCAATATCAGCTGCAAGCATTGTTTAAAAAAAAAAAAAAAATTATAACTTCATTTGACAGTTTTCTTTGCTAAACCTAATTAGTTTCACAGCTTATCCATGCTCAAATTAAAATTCAAATCACCTTTGTACTTTTATTATACGAGCATGAATTAAAGTCCTGCACAAGACCATTTATAAGAACTTTCAAGACATGAGAGATTTTTCAAATGCTTCAATACAGCGAAATATTCTAAAACAAACGCTAAACAACACTGTTGGCAAGACAAACAACTGAAACAAATGTCTTTCCAACAGTGTTGTTCAGCGTTTGTTTTAGAATATTTCGCTGTTGTAAAGCATTTGAAAAATCTCTCATGTCTTGAAAGTTCTTATAAATGGTCTTGTGCAGGACATTAGTATGAATTAAAGTCCTGCACAAGACCATTTATAAGAACTTTCAAGACATGAGGGAGTTTTCAAATGCTTTACTACAGAGAAATCTTCTAAAACAAACACTAAACAACACTGTTTGCAATAATTTGTCTCAGCTATTGCAGGTATAGGAATAAAGAAGAAAATACTTCGTGACTGAAAAATTTGTGATGCTTGCTTCTTTCTACGCATGGGCGCGTATACAAGCGTCATGCATGTACATACATACGCGTTGTGTGTATGCTCTTTTATTTTTCTGCACAAACAAAAACGCACACATTCATTGACATTAGTTGTGTGCGCTTGCATTAAAAAAACCTCCCTTAAACACATAATAGCTTACCATATACATATTACACACACACTTAAACGTACAATATGAAAAATAACAAGCATACATGTATCAACACTACTTTGTTGATTGTTTATTCATAACAAGAAGTCTTCACGACATTGCTTGTTAGCACTCATATACACATATACCAATGCATATATCGTGCTTTGCTTATAATACGACAGCATTTATTATTGGTTTAGCATTCTACAGCCACGAGAATACATTTAAAAAACAAGACGTATTTACATTTCAAGACTATTTACGCAGGTCTTTAGTATGAATATAAAATTGAAATAAAATGTACATGTTCGCTGTCCTACATACAGTTTTCAATTCCGAAACGCAAATATAATGAAACGCATTGCCAAGCGCAAGTGCGTGTGTGTGTGTGTATGTGTGAGTATGTGTATATGTCTTTCTTTCTTACTACACGTAATGTTAACTTAATGAAAGGAGAACCGGTTGAAAATGAATCATGAAAATAGTTTCAACTGAAATTTATTAAATGTTATATCAAAACATTAAATCCTCCTGCATGTTAAAATATTTAGATTAGAATAAAATTATCTTGATATATGAACAACTCTACCTCATAAAATATTATTTTATGTATACCTGAAAAAAAAATTACTTTTCAAACTACCTTCGTATGTACGTAGATGATTTAATAAATATAAGAAAATCCTGATTAAATTGAAATTGAAATGAAAATAATGAATGAATAGCTGAATGCATGACTGAATGCATAACTGCATGTAATATAAATGAACTACAGGTATAAATAAATGAACAAATGTGCAGCTTTTCTCTATTAACGCCTGAGATTGGAAACTATTTTTAAGCCCTTCGCTACAAGTGGTAAGGGTACTCGTAAGTGCAAGTATGCTTTTGTACGTCAAACAACAAGTAAATACCTACATATATATTTTTTTATATTTAAATATACACGTGTATATACATACATACTTATGTATCGGTTCATAAATAGCTGAGACGTTCAATTGCCCACATATTACTCATATCGTATGTTGCCACATTAATGTTATTGACATTTGAAGGCTCAGTTAAACGACTGTAATGTGAAGTAACTGCAGCAGTAGGAAACAGCTGATCGATATTGTTATGTGAAAAGTAGTGCAAATGGTTATAGAGAAGTAGTGTAACGTAACCTACTTTTCATATAAAAATATCGATCAGCTGTTTCCTCCTGTTGCAGTTTCATTACATTACAGTCGGGTAACTGCGCCTTGAGCCTTGTTACGAGTATATACATACATGTAGTCGTATATGTATTTATGATATGTGCCCAGAAAAATAGAAGCAGTTATACTAGAGTGATGAAACTTAGCAAATTTTACTTAAATCGATGCAAGGATAGACTTTGCTCGAAAATGTCCTCGGAATGAAATAATATACAAATTCTAGAAAACAACTACAATTCTTTAGTTTAAAATTTTCGGACGAAGAGTATTCTTTTTATAATTATATTTAGAAACAATCATTAGCGTTAAAATTTATTACGTTAAGTTTGAGTTTTATTAATTTCACACTCTGATGTACAAATGCCATCAGATATTAAATTAAAAGGAATTATTTCCTCTCATGTCAATTGCACGCAAGTAAACAAACAATAACTCCAACTCCCTTACGAATCAGTGATGGGAAATGTGACAATATAGCCCAGTTTTTAACCCTTCTTAAAATGTTATGCCCAATAACTTTATATGTACATGTGTACTTATTAAATATTTAAAGAAAATGAATCAAATTAAATTTAATTCAATAAATATGAAATTGTTATTTTTAAAAAGATGTAAAATTTTTTTGTGTTTTGTCTCTTTTGCCACAAAGGCAAAAAAGGGAAATAAACATGTATTTGCATGGAACGCTTCTCCCTGGTTATTACATAATGATTTGTACTCTACCTGCTCAATTATATGTATTTAATTTAATAAAAACTTCAACGAAAAAAAGCTTTTTTAAATTCAAGATAGATCTTTTAAAACTTATTATTATAATAAACTTATTATAATAATAATTCTTTCTACCAAAAAAAACCGACTTTAATGCAAAGATCTGATTTTAATGGGCGTGCCTGCGCCCATTTTTTAAATGCAAGATTGTGTTGTTTTCAGGTCTTAGGGTGTGTGTTAAGTTTTGTAAAAATCGGTAAAGTAGAACCACGTAAAATAAAATATTAAATTTTAATGGGCGTGACGCCGCCCATTATTTAAATAAAATATTTTGTCTATTTTAGAGCTCAATTTGTGTGGTAAGTAGAACCGCGTGAAATATTATAATAAATTTTAATAGGCGTAACTCCGCCCATTTTTTCAACTTTCAAATTGTGTAATTACAAGAACCAAAGGTGTTTTATAGGTTTCTCAGCAATCAAATAAGTAGAATATCATAAAATTATATATTATATATATATGGGAAGCTATACCCTCTCAGACAACAAAAACATTTTTTACAATCTGTCTAAAATGTACAGAGTTATGAAGTTAGACACCTAAAAAAATAGAGACGAATTGTTACCCTCCTCCTTTTTTTTGAAGTCGGTTAAAAATAAGATATACATAAGTATCATTTTAGAAATTATACGGTGTTAAATTCTTTAGTAGTCCATTCTTATAAACTTCGAATTGAGAAAGTGGACAAGAATTTTATTGCCTTAAACCTTTGGCACTTTGGGTTGTTTGGAAGACCTGGTTTACGCAGACGATATTTAAATAATCTCACATGCTAGACAAACTCAGTGCGATAAACGAAATGTCCGCAAGAGTGGAACTAAAAATTTAGCTTAGAAAGACCAACAAAACATTACGCATAAATGCATCAACCAGCAATTCCTTCTACGGCACCAACCTGTAGAAGACTTGGATTAGGTTAGGTTAGGTTGAAAAGAGGGTCAGTAAAATCAATTTACCCAATGCGTTTTAGATTACACCTGTTCTTTTATAGCATGTTGTTAGCTCTTAAAAAGATATATTGGGGAGATACCCAATAAAAATCATTAAAACCTATCAAACTTAGTCAGGTTAGGAACCTATACTTTCTTAGGTTTCCAGTCTAAATGTCTAAGATATTCCATATCTGGTATATTTTCCACATGGAAGATTTGTCTTCTAATTTGACTGAATGCTGGACAGTGATATAAGTAGTAGTATTTGAGAGTTTCATCATCGTCCTCGTGGCAAGCTCTACATGTCGTATTGTCAACAACACCCACGCGAGCCAGGTGACTTCTTAACTCTATATGCCCTGTTATTATGCTAACCAAGTTCCGAAGTTTTGGACTTTTTGAGCTTAGAATCTTTAGCGACTGTTCACTGTTTCCCCAGAGAATTTCGGTTCAGACAGTAGAGTTCTGCCAATCCAAAGTGTGTTATTCTATGGCAGATTTTTAAATTCTTGAAAAAGTTTGGCGTTTTGTAGTGCAATGTTATTCAGTAATGATCTCATATTTGCCAGCTTATTTCCAGAGACAGCCTGGTAGAAGATGTAACTTATTTTTGGTATTTTGGCTGCACTATTGCAACAACCTTCGACTCATCCCAGGATGTGAAAGCCAGACAAGGCGAGGCGGGCTTTTGCTATGTTAAATCCTATATTGCGATCCACCCAGCTATCCAACAACCAACACCAAACTCCGAATCTTTAATGCCAATGTGAAATCTATATTTCTTTATGGCAGTGAATCTTGGAATGCTGAAACCAAACACATCCTACGTATATTCTGTCCTGAAAGAATAAGTAACATCAACATCTGGCATAGCACAAATGTCCATCTAGTTGGAGGTACGTAGACGAAAATGGCGCTGGATTGGCCATACATTTAGAAAGCAACTCGACGATAACTATTAGCAGAATCGCCATCGACTGGAATCCTCAAGGTCGAGGTATAGGAAAACCTGCTCATACTTGGAGGAGACAGCTGTACACCGCAACAAGAACTTCAGGACGCAGCTGGAGCGAAATAAAGGGTATCGCAAATGATACAGATGATTGGAAGAACTTTGTTGTGCCCCTATGTTCCTTAAAGGAATTACAGGATATAATATGTGACGCGCAAAATAGAAAGGGACCTAAGGGTAAAAACCGGTTTTGTTCAGGAGAGCAATTTTAAAGATTTAAATGCGTGTATCTTTGGTGTACCACCACTGAGCGTGTTGGTATTGGTCTCATTTGAAGGCGACACATCTCATGACGTCAGGAACGTGTTGGTCAACCTTGAAAACGCGCGTAGGTCGTCCCTACCTCTTGTTTTGTGTAGTTGGTTTTTACTGTTTTCTACCTAGCGCGCTGTTTCCATGAGTTTGATATCAATTTTGCTCGCGTTTTTTCGAATCCAGGTTTATTTCCTGAAATTATTAATTGTGACTTATAATAAATACTCATTTCTAATTCTTTTAAATCGTGAATATCACTCTGTTAGTACGAAAATTTTTTCACATAACCTTAGAATCGTAGACTTCAATTTCATAAAACGCGCATATCTCTGGGAGGGAACACTTTTGGGACATGGGATCGGTCTCATTCGATGCTCAGATGTTGTCCACATCAAAAAAAAAAGTTAAAATTGATTTTTTTTTTTTACCCTTAGGTCCCTTTCTCTATGCGCTGTCACATATATGTATAATATATAAACATTTACTACTTAAAATATTTTGAAACATTTACGTTGCAACTTCGGCATGAAATTAAAACTTGCAAATCTCATCACTGTTTCGTATATTGGACATTTACAACTCATAAGCCAACCGTAACGATGTAAGTGATGTTGAATTTTCCATTTACTTTTCAATACGAGTGAAATGAGATGAATGTTTTAATAACAAATGTGCTTTAATCCAGTGTAGAACACATTAATCAATTTTTTGGTTGTTATTGTTTATTAATGCGTGTATGTGCGTTAAAAACGTTTTAAGGCTGCTGGGAGTAAAATGACTGTACATAAGATATACAGGACTCATTCATATACATATATTTATTTATATACATACATATGTACATATGTATGTATGTAAGTATGTATTCATGTATACCAGAGAGTACATGTACGAATGGTAGTTGGTGTTATGTTGCCAATAGTGGCGACAGTGGGATCTGTTGTCATTATTGACAGTGAAGTTGACGAGGAATAAAGGCATACAAATAATAGTATTTACCACCTTACGGGAAAATTGCTACAGCACAACAGATGCGTTCGTTTAATTTATTTTATGGCGTGCTTTATGTTTCCACAACTTATTTTGGGATAACCCAACAAACATAAGTAAACAAAAACCAAATAAAAAGTTTCATCGAATTCATTCATTTCACTCTGATAAAATTTTTGTTCGTAAAAAATTTTTTCACATCTAGTTTAAAGTCCGTCAATCTTAGTAAGAGAGATTGCCATACAAATAAAGTTGGTTTTTTTTATAAAGAGAAGTAACACTTAGGAAATTATTGGCTAAGTCAGGTATTGAAGGAAGTGATGTAGGAAAGTTTCATTATTTTACAGCTCTACTTTTTGTTACGTTTTCAATAAGGCAGAGTTGCAGCGCCTCTGGTGTCAATTAGGCGTACTAAATTTTCAAAGCTGTGTTTAGTAGGCATTTTATTAGTTATTTTACTTCGCCAATGAATCTGCTACATAATACTCGTCCTATGACTTGAGAAAATGGAGGTGTTACCAAAATTAGGGAGTAGTGTATGGTGATAAAAAGTCTATATGGGCATTTCCACAGGAATGTCAAAACACCAAGCGTAAGACACCAAACAAATATGCTTGTTTTTTAAAGAAACCAATTTTTTTTTTACTTCTTTATATATTTGTGTAAGCCATCAGCAGCTCTACGTTAGGTAAAATTTTAAGAAAAATCGAGTCACGTTATTCAGAAATACAAGGTTAATTTGCTTGCTGTTGCACGCCACAAAAAAGTGGAATTTCTCGGAGAAATGCCCATATCCTGTAAATGGTTACATATTGTCCATTGTCGTGATGTATCGTCTTGATATTTTGTCAATTTAATTGGAAATCGGTCTAGTAAGGGGTTTTTTTCTGCATTTCATTTGACATTTCTCAATTTCAGACTAACTCAATTTTCAACCATGGAAAGATACATAATCGAGCAACGCGTTAAAGTTATTCAGGCTTATTATGAAAATGGGTGTTCAAATCAAAATGCATATCGTGCACTTTGTGATTTTTTCGGTCAGCACATTTTCATCTCAGTGGATTCGTCAATAAGCAAAATTGCCGCATTTGGGCGAATGATAGTCCAAGAGTGATTGTCGAAAAACAAATGCACCCACAAAGAGTGACTGTTTGGTGCGGTTTATGGGCTGGCGGCATCATACGGCTGCATTTTTCCAAAATGAGGCCGGTCAGGCAGTTACTGTGAATAGTGTTCGCTATCATGAGATGATAACGAACTTTTTATGGCCCGAATTGGAAGATATGGATGTGGACGATATGTGGTTTTAACAGGACGGTGCCACTTGCCACACAGCTAACGAAACAATGGCCAGTTTGCGCGACAAATTCAATGTCCGTGTTATCTCACGTGGTGGCGATGTTAATTGGCCGCCAAAATCATGTGATTTGACACCGTTGGACTTCTTTCTTTGGGGTTATTTGAAAGAAAAGGTGTACGGATGGGATAATTCGGCACATTAACGGCATAGAACCTGAATTATGCCTCAGCGTCATCCAATATTTGGACCAACGGATGGAGGTGTGCCGCCGAGGTCGCGGCGGTCATTTGGCCGATATTTTGTTCCATACATAATTGAACCATACCATATTATCATAATAAGAAGAAATGATAACAATTCCCTAAATAATTTGTGTTTTATTCAAGATCAACATCAGCCCTTAAAATTTAACCACCCTTGATTATATAAATATGTTCTGACACTCGGATGATTTTCAAATTGCATGTCAGTTGCTAATCGCAAAGCATATTCTGTAACTCATGCGTTTTGCTTTCGACTTGCCATATTGATTTAGATCAGCTGTTTCTTGAAATCGTCAGTGTATAAATAAATAATGCAAACACAAAATTAACAAAACAAAAAAAAACATTTTATAAATTGCAATTTTATAATAAAAATTTTACGAAACTATTACTATTTTTGATTAAAATGAAAAGAAAACATATTTAATGTTATTTATTAACCATTTTACTGTTTCATTAAAGTTTGGTTTAGGCTAAATTCATCAGTTCACTTCAGTATACTTTTGCGATTTGAAGTCGCCAACAGTCTTGCGATTGCGATTTGCGGAACACCTCTATGCGATTTGCAAATGTCAGAACATGCCCGATAGTAAACGGCACTGAACATGTTCGTTGTGATTGGATGCAGGACCTATCAAATAGTATAAATATAATGTTAATTGTTCTCTCCAATGATACCGCCAAGCCACTCTGGAACCAGTCAAGTAACTATAGTTAACTAGTGTTTATACTTTTTGAATGTAAGTTTCCCTGTGGTCGAGTGGTTAGTGTGCACGCCTGTCATGCCGGAGGTTGTCGGTTCGAATCTCAAAAATATCGAGCCTTATTTTCGATTTTATCGTAAGCGACAAAAATTTAATTTTTCAGGAGAAGGTTTTTTTAAAATATACAAATTTGTTTTTGTACGTAAATTGTCGTTTACGATAAAATTGTACAGGCTGTATCTTAAAAGGCATCAACAATTTTGCCATTTTGATAATTCTAAACTATGGGTAGGCCCATAAAATTTTAAGTTCAATAAAAAAGTATATTTGCGATAACATGTCGCTTACGATAAAATCGAAAAAAGGGCTCGATATGTCTGATTAAAAATAAAATATAATTGAATTTGCAACAATAAAATAAATTATAAGTATTCATTGTTACAGTTAAGTGTCGGAATGACATTTTTAAATCATTTATATTATTCTACACCGATTAGGTCCATATGAGTTCAGTGACAAGTCACAAGGTGCATACACAGTATCAATTAACCCTATGCTAGGTCACCTCCATGTAAAAGTGACTGGTCCGCTTCATAGGAAGTCTTAGAACTCGGACCTTTCCCTATCACTTGGGGACCGATGACGTGACTAGTCTTGTGTCAGTTCCATTTCCTGTAGGGATCTTATGAAGTCTATATGAAGGTATAGTTCAGTGACCAGTGAATATGCCTTCATCACTTGAGCTTTCTTACAACAACAGTTCTCCTACAATTATGGAAATACTTCATTAGTAAACGTTTAATGGTTTTTTTGCCAGCATTAATTTTCTGCCATTAAATTTATACATTGGGTTGGTAGGAATTGAGATCTGGTGGGTCAATACTATTACGGGATACTTGGGGTCAGTGGCCCATAAGACAAAGCATTCGTCTCTTTGAGACAAAATACATGGATGTATCATACTTTAAAATCAGACTGTAAGTGTCGAAGTTTTAAATTTAAAAATTGCTTTGCAATAATACTTTGTACGGTGTACGGTGCAGTATACGCATCTCCTGAGAAAAGAAAATATTTGTATATCTCAATTGAATAAATTAAAAGCAAACACATGTATTTTGAACTATGCCTGTGTTTCAATAAATGACCTGCTATTTCGATGCACATATTTTGTGAGGTTTGAATTGGAAATATGCCTGAGCCAATAAATGGGCCGGGCAGTCTTAACAACAACAACATTTTAAAAGAAAATAGCTAGCCTAGATCTCTTTTGCTTAAGGGGTCTCCCATAGATAAATTATATTACCACAACTCTAAATGTCCCAAGGGTACACCGAGAGAACTCAAGTGTATGACGCAGACTCAATACTTGTTTCATTCCAAAAGTTTCTCAGAACATACCTCCTCCTTCTTTCAACGCTTAAGCTGGCCTTCATATAAATTTCAAACGGTTAGCACGTTGAATAAAAAACAGAAGGTCCTGGGTTCAAGCCCGGTCTCCGACAGTCATTAAATAACACCATGCATTTATCTGATGTAAATTAGTGTCCTTTGTATCAGTTGTTGTGGAAAAAGTTCTAGTGTTGCAGGCATAAGCCACTGGTCACTAAAACTACACCGTCTTCAGCGGATGCTAATCCTAATGTAATATCAGAGCGCCCTCCCTCGTCGGTATTATGTAGCAGAATAGAAATAAAATAACTAATAAAATGGCTACTAAACACAACATCAAAATTTAATACGTCCCACTTGACACCAGAGGCGCTGCAACACTGGATTATTAAAAAAAGAAGCCTGCAAAAAAGCAGAGTTGTAAAAGAATGAAGCTTTCCTCTATCTCTTCCTTCACCACCTGTCTTCTTTATCACTATCGCTTTCCTATTACACTATCTCACTATCTTCTCTTTAACTCACAGGCAGCACAGAGGGATCAAGTAAGTTGGACTCTAAATTTCACCCTTCCTTGAGCAGCGTTCTAACCTAACCTAACCTTTAAGTTTAAAATTTATAAATTTTGTTATGAGATCAGTTCCCAGTTTTTTGTGCCATTTCCTCAAATGGGAAAAATGCCCATACCAAGAAGGGTTTCAAGGTTCCCTATGTCGAATTTGTATCTCCTCTGCCAGAATCAGCTGTTAAAACCATAATATTTTTTGTATATTTTTGAAATAGCAAAAACCGGTTAACCACTTCCCGGCTTGTGTGTTTGATATTATTGCCTGAGTACTATTTTCTTACCCACGCAAACGTATAAATTTTATATTTGTGCGTATAAAAATAATAATAGTAAAACACATTAAAAAAAAGTCACCCTTCTATTAAACGATTTTAACTAACAGACATCATCAAGTCTACACGCAGCATCCGCTCTTTATATCCGCAAATTTATTTTTTTTTTCATCTTTGCTTCCTCCTTTCAATTTAATATCAAAGAAACATCGACATCAGATGCATAAAATTTCAAATATTTTTAGCATTTCAGCAGCAAGAGCTACAATTACTCATACACCCTCCCTCCTAACTAATGTCCTTAAATACAAATGTGTTTGTGTTACTCATAAAGGTGACATTAAATACTAGAGTACAATAAATATGTGCGTCGTACACATATTGGTAAATGCTGTAATTTTCAATTTTAATACGCATACCATGCATGAATGATGCTGCACATTGTATCATTCCAAACACAAGTTCTATTGTTAACACAAAAATGTGTTTCAAACTTTTTGTTATTTTTTGTAATTAAATGAAATTTTCAACAAATAATGTTTTTTACGAGTATTTTGCTGTTGGTTACAATATGCCAAAAGCAAAAAATTAATGCGAACTTTCCCTTCTCTAATCGCCGCCCCTCAACCTTTTTCGTTAAATTCATAAGATTGTGCATATGTACATACATATGTATGTCCATATACATTGTACATATGTATGTATGTATGTGTGTATATGTATATTTCTATGTTTTTACTTATAATTACCGTTACGCGTTTAATTTAAGTGTTGTTTTATATTCGTCTAATAAAACGTGTACACAGTAGAACACAACTACAACGAATAGCTGACATAATTTCATTTAGCATTTATATTTAAAATCTTATATATAAATACGGCACATATTTTTTTGTCGTACACTTTCAAGTATCTTATCGTCCACCAATATTGGTGAAACATTAGAGTGGGTCAATTTGTATGGACTAAAAAAAATTCAGGATGCGGTTGTCAAAATCGTAATAGACGATGAATTCTAAAAAGGTTTGCCCAAAAGTTTCTCGTTAAAAATGGGAAGCTCGATTTTGATTTTAGACCAATGGTTTCTAGGGCAAGCCTTCTTAGAACTTGATGTAGATTACGATTTTGACAAAGGCTCGGTCGAGAAAAAAAATTTACCCACTCTAGTGAAACATACATGGTTTAAAAGGTATTTTTGTGTAGATATGCACAATGTAAATGTTTTTTGTAAATTTCTTGGCTCAAAAGTAGTAAAAAGCGATTTAAATTTGCTTGAAAAAATAAGTTTTTTTTCACCGTTTTTGTTTTGTACACATGTGCTTAAAGTGTCAAGTGGTCTAATTTAGACCACCGGACGATCCTAGTTTTTATAAAAACTTGAACTTTCAACAAACCAGTAAAACATTAAGAAGACGCACAGTTGTGTGTACCTGACAAAATGTTTACTATGCATCAAAAACAATATTGATATGTATGTAGACGGCCCGTTGACAGTGTCACCAAAAAAGTCGATAAAAGTGGTCACTTGGGGACGCTTAACCCCACGATTCCTTCAGGGAAATTATTAAATTACATACGTATACTCGTAAGACCTATCCAGCCGTTAACTTTAAAGGGACACAATTTCAAATCGAAACTAGTTAGTAACTGTAGAAAAGCCCTCAACTGTCTTTTGGCAAAATATAGTGTCAGTCTGCAATGTTGAGGGAAATGAAATGCTGATGAGCTGGCAAGAATAGGGTTAGCGTTAGATCAAGGAATGTGTTACAGATCGGTTACACGGATGGGTCATTACTATAGGGAACTCAGGGGCTTCATCAGGGAAATTGAGTGGCTTAATGGCAAAAAATTTTAGTTTTTCTGGGTAAAAGGGGAGCTAATTTTAATAACAGGTACCAATAGAAGGAATTTGCAATGGATCCAATTGGGTCTCGAGGTGTAACTTAAACTAGTCGTCAACTTTTTCTGTTGTATACCCGAAACTGGGTGCCTACTGTGAAGTTAAGTGGGCTGTGAGAATCATCCGCTGAAGGCAGTGGCTAATACTGATCTTTGAGCTTTCACATAATGTCTGGTGTTGGTCTAGCACCTTAAACAGTCCCTAGTCAGTTAATATTTCGGCCCGTGATATAAAAGCGTCCTTCTTTTATTTTCTTATCAATATTCAAAAATAATCGGCCACATTTGTAAAAGTTACGAAGTTGAAAACCTATTCTTAACGCGAGATAGCCAATTTGACGCAGTGTTACTCAGATTGTATTAAACCAGAGGATTTCTAATATAATTCGAATTAAACGAAAACGTTTTTTAGTTGTAATGTAATACAAATTCGATTAGTTTTCCTTAATAAAAGGACAGAAAATACCCATATAAAGAAAAGTTGAAGTGTCCCACAGAAATCTTCCTAGAGCGATTTTACATAAAACTGGAGAGCACTTCCTGTACATAAAATCCAAGCTAGAATAAGCACGAAAGTAACCCTTGAGAGTATTTCAAGTTTTGACTCATTTCGGGAATTTGTAGATCAATTTCTAGTTTTGGTGCATTCAAAGATATTTAAAGTAAAATTTTGTGGGACATTTTAGTCCTGACGATTGCGATAGAGACTGCTGCCAGACAAAAAGTAATCAGCATCACCGGAAAAAGTACAGACAGGGACTGTCTAATTAGCCAAGACGATTTCCCCTACTTGCGCAACCCATCCGATGTAATGAATAAAGTGTATGACTTCGACAAGAGGTTTGGCACTGTTCTGTCCAATAGAAGGGAATGGGAGAAATAGAACCCCGGTATTCTTTTGGAACTGGCAGTAGGTATACTGATGGTTCCAGGAAGCCGGCAGGTTCTGGTGTGGGAGTTGTAGGACCAAGAACTAACTACCACGAATCGTTGGGATAATCTCCTACCATTTTTCAATCGGAAGTTTATGCCATTGAGAGATGCGTACAATTTAATCTTGATAGGGGCTACCGAGGAAAGAAATAGCCATTTGCTGGGATAGTCAGGCTGCCATCAAAGGGCTCAGCTCATATGAGTTTACCTCTAAGTTAGCTTGGGAATGCCGCATTAGGCTAAATCAGCTAAGCAGCATGAATAAGGTAACATTCTGCTAGGTTCCTGAACACGCTGGGGTAGCGGGAAATGAAAATGGCCAGAAGGGCGGCTAGTACACTCATGGTCGGACCAGAAGCGTTTTGCGGACTCGGATTGGGCAAAATCCGGGAAGATATTTCGACGAAGATCAAGAGTAATAGGGAAAACCTCTGGCTCAATCTCCCTGAATTTAGACATGTAAAGCTAACGATTGGAACATATAACCAAAATCGTTTCATAGCTCTCATGTCCCTGAGTAAAAACAATCTAAAAATAATCAGAAGCTTCCTCACAGGCCATTGTAGACTGAGAAAACACCTCACAAAGTTGGCGTTGAGAGTAATGGCCTGTGCAAATTCTGTGATTACGAAGATGAAACTCCACAGCATATTCTGAAGGACTGTGTGACGATTTAAAATATTAATAAGCAAAAGTAGTGTGGAGGAGTTTACTTCAGCGTTTACAATGGGTTCACATGTAATCTTCCTTAAATCACTTTAGTCATAAACAGCTGTTATTGGAATACAAAAGATAAATTCATTTTATTCCGATTGCACTGTAGCTTCTGTAACTTGTTTTAAATGTTATTAATTTTCTTTTTGATGAGTTTTTCCCTGTTTGTAGGATATAAAAAAGGACCGAAGGGAATAAACACGACTACAACAACATTGGTTTGAGCAAAAACATCTCAACATTAAATTTATTATACTTTTTTTAGTTTTAAAAATTCATGATACAAAGAAGCTTTGTAATTAAAATATCTGGTAATGTAAATGTAATTAATTCTATATAATAGCAAAAATGCAAAGCATGTAAAAAATAAGCTTCGAAAACTCTTAGTTTTGAATTAAGTGAATTTCTCCCACACTAGAGCAGTTTTTGTCGTTGTAATTAAATTATTTTTCTCCTTAAATTTAATCTTTTACATGCATACATATATGTGTACATATGTATATATGTACAATGTAGCTACATATGTATGTACATATTTATGTATTTAATAATAAAGTAGTATAAAGAAATCAACAAAGTAGTACTTACTGCATCATTATGGCACTCTCTATAGAAAAGGCGTCAGTGGGTAGACCACATATATTCCAGTTGCGTATTTCCACTGGTTCGCCCAAAACACTAACCAATTGAAAATCTTGACTGCATACTATGCCAAATGAAGCGCATTTTTCGGCCCATTTGCGTATTTGTTCGATTCGATAATCTATGGTAAAGGGACCCAAATAAGACACTACCCCAGAGGCAATCAATACATCACCAGTAAGAGTATTATAAGTGCGTCCTAGTTCTTCGGCCGTTTCCAACCATCTGGTACGTTCACCGCCGAGGCCAGATATAAGTTCTTGAGCTCGTTGTAACTTCTTTGTGCAAGATTCATGTTCGGCTTGAAGAATACTGAAATAATATAGAATTGTTCAAATTAACTAAAGCCTCTCTTCTCTCATGCTTAAAGGCAAAACTTCTTACCCTAATTCCTTCAACTGCTTTTCTAGCACCTGCTTTATTATTACTAAGTTCTGTTCTACTCGCGCTAGTTGGGCAATTTTTTCATCCAAAAGTTTTTGAGCCGCCTGTTAAGAATTATATGAAAATCCGTTTCAAACATTTCCATTCAGCACTTACATTATAAACAGCTTCGGCTTCAGCCAAAGCAATTTTCTTAGGAGCCACCACTTTAGCTACTACATCGTATTTACTCAAAGCTATTACCCATCTGCACAAGCCCTCGCAGGCTGTCGATGCTAAGCGTACTTTATCCGGATCGAAAGCCTCGTTACTTAAAACACGCTCCTGTAACTTCTTCATTACCGCTGGTGGTATATTGTCCTTGTCAAAGTGCAGCAAACTATCCAGAAACTTAATATCGCTTAAAACTCTCTTCGAGGGTCCCCAATAGTCTTCAATCATGCCCACACCGCTGGGATTGGCAATGCGATCGGGTTTTACTTCCTTTAAAATGCACACAGCTTCCATAACAATGCGCACGCCTATTGGAGGGCTTTTCATAGTCTTAACTACCGCTATATCGGCCGTGGTAAGAGTATTCAATGCTGCCAAAGCAGCATTTAATATGGGCAAAGCTTCACCCAATTTCGCATCACATTCATCTTTAATGGCTTGTGCTACTTTTGCTTGTTCATTAGCTACTGCTTCATCTTTCATAACCTGTTCACGTTGCTCTTCGGCTATCTTACTGTCATTGGTAACTTTTTCTACCTGCACAGCCACAGTTTCGGAAGCAGCCTTAAGCTTTGGTTCCAAAGCTGTCAATTGTTCTTGCATAACGCCTACTTGCTGTGCGGCTATATCCAACTGCGAAATACCATTGAGATAGCGATTTTTGTTGGTCAAAATTGAGCTGAGTGGGTAAACAAAATTAAAGTTAGTAGTGTTTTTTTTGGGAATTGTTACAATTGCAAGTTTAACATTTGTTAACGCACTATAATAATCCCAAATAATTATTTTACTTATTAAGTAAATTATTTTTTATGAAAAATACATTGAAATTGATTATTGAGGGGCTTAGCTGGATCATAATCGCCTAGGTTCTATATTCGTAAAATGAAATGAAAGTGAGATTTTCTCTTGGTTTGTTGTCTAAGTTTCGTAAAAGTGATTTAAAAAGTAAAATTTCATTTTCAGTTTGTTTCAAACGAAATTGAAGTGTTCTGCAATCCAATTTCACTACAAAAAAAAACTTATTTGAAACCGGCAGCAAACAACATTGTGAAAGCCATCTAAGCCTATGGCGTTGCAGCTTCGGGCAGTGACAGATAATATTTTCAATGGTTTTTGGTTCCTCTTCATCCCCGCACATCCTATAGAAATCTGGAGTGCCAATTTCCCAAATGCTGGTTCTTGCGCTGACCAAGCAGTGGCCATTCAATGAGCCTATCACGATTCGCATCGCCTTCCTATTCATCTCCAGTAGCAGTTTGGATCTTCCTGAGTCAAGTTTTGGCTACATAGTCCAAGAGACTCTACAATTCTCCCTACTTCGACATGAAGTGTTGGCACTGCCTTCTACCCAATTACTGAGTTCCCTATAGTAATGACCTACCGGTGATTTCACCGATCTGTCACACATTCCCTCATCTAACGCCGACCATATTTTTCCAGCTCATCGGCAATTTCATTTACATCAACACTGCTGAGGTCAGGAACCCAACATAGTCTGGCACTATATTTGTCCATAAGCAAGTTGAGGGCTCTCCTACAGCCCTTAACAAGTTTCGATTTGACATTGCGTCCCTTCAAATCTTTTAGCGCTGCCTGGTTGTCAACGTAGAAGGTTACCTTCTCATCTTCAGTTGCATTCCCGGCCACCAGTTCCGTGGCCCCTGGAGATCACCACGATCTCAGCTTGGAAAACTCTGCATTCTTTCGGTAGTCTGAAAGAACTAGGAATGTTCGCTCCCAATATATAGACACCAGCCGCTGTTCCTTCCCCTATATTTGATCCATCTTTAAAAACCGCACTACCCTCATATAACTTATCGGACTTGACCCAATAGTCCCTATCCGGAATTACCAGTGAGGGTGTTCTTAACCTAGAACCGTTAACCTAGAGGTTACGGTTCCCTGATAATCTGTTATTCCTGTCCTCACCAAACCTGCTTCTACGAGTCTAAGGACACTTCTAGTTGCCGTTCTCACCACAAAAGTCCTCTATAGGAAGTAGATGAAGCATTACGTCCAAGACAGCCTAAGGTGTGCTCCTCTGAGCATCTGTGATGCACATCTCTGAATCTTAGCTAGTAATCCCCTGTGACTTTCCTTCCTCAATGCCTCCCACTATACCACACAACTATAGGAAATAACCGTCCTGACAACTCAACACCGAAGTATTTCGCTTCCTCTGCTAGACGCAACTCTACCCCCAGTACAAAACTTTCTATTTTGTACCTCCTGGTAAAGAGGAATAGCTCGGTTTTCTCTGGGTTGACTCCCAGTCCTTTGTTGTTGGCCGAGGAGGATAGATCGCCGACTGCATGACTTCACTGATAATGAAAAGAAACTTGCCCCTTACCAGTAAAACCACGTCATCTGCATATGCAACTATCTTCCGTGCGCTCCTGTCAAAACCCATAATAATTGCGTTTATTGTCAACAACCACAATAGAGGTGATAAAATTCCTACCTCTGGTGTACGTACCTCTTGTCACTAATCTCCTCAGTTTTCCCCTTCCTATACTAGAGTTGATGATTCTGGTACTAAACATAATAAATATCCACTCCACTAGAAAGTTTTGAACTCTGAGTGTCTCCAGCTACTCCCTAATAGCCTCTATACTGATGCTATTAAAGGCTCCCTCAATGTCTAAGAATGCAGTCAGTGTGTAATCCTTGTGCTGCAGTCCTCTCTCTATAGCACCAACTAAGTCATGAAGCGCACTCTCATGCTGAGCGCCACTAATCACGTGGGTATCAATTGTGTTCCTTAGATGCAGATCAATCAGTCATTCTATTAATTTGGTTTAAGTATGCATTAACAAAAACTTTTGTTTAAACTGAATTTAAGAAAATTTTGATTTTTGAATTCTTCCCCGTACATTTACTTTACGGATAACTAAATTTCGTTTTAGTTACATAGAACAAAGTTTGTTTTTTTTTTTTGAATTGCAAATATTTGCAGCTGAAATATTCAAGTTCGGAATATAATCAATTGTGATTATGGTGTTGCTATCATCTCTTTTTATTTTTATTAAATGAAATGAAAAAAATACTTTACAGTTCTAGTAGTTTCAGTGAAGAAGGCTAAGTTAAGGTCACTTTAATTATTTCGATTTAATATGAACTCTTATTACTGAAATCTTCATCTGCAACTTGCACTGTATTCACACAGTCCCTACTTATTAATCATTTAGAAACTGCATGGAAAACAAATTATAACGCATTGGTAAAATAACGTGGGGGAAAATGAAAACAGAGACTTTTAATTTGTTATATTTTAGATATATCAGAGCAAAAATAATTGCGCATTTCAATATTAACAGCCTGACCCACGATGTCACCAGAAACCGTTCGATGGAATACTTATATTGAAAACAACAACAATTTTCTAATGTAATTGTTGTTTGCAATACAAGTTGTCGATCGAACGATTTCTGGTGACATCGTGGGACAGGACGTAAGTTTTTTTTTAGTTTTGATCAAAAACAGAGGGAAAATCTCTTACAGAGATTTTTAAATTTTGATTAGACGCTCTTTAGAGGAACTGGTGCTTTATGATTATAAAAAAATGTTTTAAGTACTTACGTTCTCTTTTTGCTTAACAAAGTTTTAAAAGTTTGTATTAATTCCAAGTACGAAGTGGGTGTAACATAATTATGTCTTTTCAATCTCAAATAGAAAGCTTCGGACAAACTCTGAGTGGAAGTGTGAAATTCCATGCACATATCAATAGAAGCATTTCTCTCCAAGTCTGTTAATTCCTCTTTAGCTAAGAATCGTGTTGAAACGGCCAAGAGAGCATCTTCTGGCCAAGCCTGGAACCAATCAATGGTGCAGCAATTAACAATAGAGGGAAATTTGCGTATGCGCACACGCAACGATTCACCAATTGGCGACATGGCCAATACAATATGCAGTTGATCTTTACAAGTCTAAAATAAGAATTAATAAAAATAAGTTCTTAATTTCTAATGTATGTACATTTGTGTATATAAGTACCGTTACAAAGAAATTGAATAATGCCACCGGACTGCCATCAGTTTGTACCGCCTTATCACGTTGCTTATCAATTTGTGCCATTTTCTCTACGACTTCCACTTTCTCTTCATTCGTAAACAAATTTGGCACCTCGCCCGAATTCAGTAAGTTATTAATATCCTCCAAAAATGATTCATCTTTAATCTGAGAAAATTAAAAAAAAAACAAATCAAAACTCATATAAACCTCTTCATATATATTTAGAGAACAAAAACACAAAATTTTCTTAAGAGAACCTCTTAAAAGACCTTACCTGTACATCTGTAAACAAAAACACTCCATGCATTTCCGAAGAACCTATTTTACGCAATATAACCTTGATATCTTCATGCCACTCACTGGGTCCATATAATCGAGAAATTTCAACTTGAAACAATTCATAGTCACAAATATGCGAAGCCAAACGTGTTAAGCTCTGACGTCCGGATCCACCGACCCCAATCAGTAGAGCATGACTACGTGGCTGCTTTATAATGCGACATATTCTCGATAAATGTTCCACGGCAAAACGAAAGAGTACCAAGTTCATGGGCGTTTTTGACATATTATTATACTCCACCAAATAGGACTCTACCACACTTCGCAACTCTTCCAAATCTTGAGCTTCTATATAATTCTTTGTGTCGGCTTTGGGATTTGTAAAATCACAATATATCAAACGTCGGAAATCGGCTTCGGTCAGCTTCTGATCTTTATTCACTAAACGTTCGAATAGAACTTCCGGTGGAGTGTTGAAACTTTCTTCCATTTGCTCACATAAAGCCTGGAATAACCATAAACGATCTGTATCTTCCACCAAACGATCGCCATAGACTCTTTGGACTTCATGTACCCACAAACGACGCATTGAATTCATGTCTTCTGTGGCCTCGGGCACTGATAATAATACGCCTTGTATGACACGGGCGAAATCACGCAAATTGAAGAGGTAATGAGATTTGGCGGGAGTGGGTAAGAGATTTAGTTTAGCACGATTGTAAATATTCAGTGTAGCATTTACGATTTCATCAATGCAAGGATCAAATTCTTTTGAAAATCCCCTGGAAATAAGGAAATATTTAATCGAATTGTACAGCACGAACTATTGAGTCAGCTTTATTCACTGAGAAAGTGTTTATTCAATATAACTACACACATAAGTTTGAAAATAAATTATAGATTCATTTATAAAGGTTAGGTACAGGGGGAATATATATATATATATATATATATACATATCGTCACCTAAAATCCAAAAGGCCGTAACTGACAAAATATTAAAAATACACTTTTTGATTGATAATAATTTTAATAACTAAAATACATCTTTCCTTAAAATTTTACACGAATATGTTAAAAAAATATAATTTCATTACCGAAATTCAAACGGCCGTAACAAAAAGCAGTAACACTAGGGTTAACGGTTAAACGATTAGTTGCTATCCGATTAACTGTTCGATTAATTTAAAATTTAATATTTTCGATTAACGGTTAAACCGATTAACAGTTTAAACTAAATTTGATATTATTTATCATATCATCAGATTATTAATTTTTTTTTATCAAAATTTATGCTCGGTTGAGAAAGTACATCGAGAACTTCTTCTAATTTTATGGTCAGTTTAGGCGACCTTCTGAGGCAGCCATTCGGAATCGTGTGACTAAGTTTCGCAAAAATATCACAGCTGTATCCGCCAGTGTTGTTGATGACTCTGATGATTGGGCCTCTGTTACTTTTTTTACTTTGGAAGAGCTGGACTTGGCTGACATGTGGTTTCAGCAAGACGGTGCCACATGTCACACACAACGCGAAACAATGGCCGAATTGAGAGGCGAGTTCGGTGAACAGTTTATTTCATGTTTGTGGGGCTAACTTAAATCTTATGGGATAAGCCCGCAACGGTTGACGCACTGGAAGACAATATTGAAGAATTTATTTCTGAAATACCGTGCGATATTTTGAAGAGAGTATGCCAAAATTGAGCCCAGCGTATGAGCCATTTCAGACGTATCCGCGGTTAACATTTACATTAAAACATCTATCTATCGTTCTATCGACTCAAATAAGGTTAGATTAGGTTAGGAATAGTGGTGCTATACCGCACCTCCACTCGGAGACCCGATTGGGTCCATTGTGATTCCCTTCTGTTGCGAAAAAAAGTAATATTTATCCCCCTCCTCTGGTAGCCAGAAGTGACCCTATTATCCGTCATTGAGGCAGCGAATTTCCATTATGAAACCCCTGATGTCCTCTAGTTTACACTTCCCGATATCAGTAATGCTTTCATGGAAACGTTTGCTCAGCCATCTAAGCCTATGACGTTGCAGCTTTGGGCAGTGACAGATAATATGTTCAATATAATAATACAAAAATCTGGAGTGCCAGTTTCCCAAATGCTGGTTCTTGCTCTAACCGATCAATGATCTGTTAATGCGCCATCCCGATGCGCCTAAAAATTTCAATATTGAAAATATTTTATTAAAAAATTCAGTGAAAAAAATTTCAAATTATATAAAAAACTATTAAAAATCTGTGGAAAGTGGTAAACGTTGCAAATTTTCTTAGTAGTAGCTGCCGTTGAGAAACTTTTTCAAATTTATGTCAATAATTTTTTTTTTTTCGTTTTTATCAGGTTACTCCAACTGAATTTTTTTCAATCGGAGAATTATTTGGCCAGTTCGAAGAACTATTTCGCCACCACCTTAATACCTTATAGTTACTTGTTGTCTCTTGCTTAAAAAATTCCGAAATGTTCACGTGTTTAAGTAATAATGGGTACCCCACCCTGATGTTTTGAAAATTATCGCATTCAAATGTTACATGCGAGTAATCCTCTGTTTCTCCACAGTATTCACATACGTCTGATTCTATCACTTTCATTCTTGCCAGAGTGCTCTTTCCAAAAGAGTGTCCGCTCATTAATCGATTTATTTGTTTCATCTCATTCGGATTTAAGACATTATTTTCCACAAACCAAGGTTTTGATCTCTTCACTTGTGGAAATTCTCTTGGGCCCATTTAAGCCACAGATTTTGTTAATTATATTAACCGCATCTTTTATTGAAAGTTGTATCTGAAGTTCATTTCCAAATATGAGTGCCTCGTTTGCTCCCCTGTCTGCTATATCGTTCCCTATGATGTCTGAATGGCCCGGTATAAAATGTATTTCAATATTTCTGAATTTTATGTCAGTTATACTGTAATGGATTCTTCTGATGAGGAAATTATCGCTTGTACGTTTAGCTAGTGCTAAGCACCCTGACCTGCTATCCGTATAGTATATTCATAGTCCTGTAGTTCATTCAGTTTTTCCAATTTCAGGGTGTTAATTACGTTTCTGTTGGAAATTTTCTTTTTCACATTCATTCCCTCAAAGAAGTCTGTTACCATCAAAAGATTTGAAGAGAGTCTATTGTCCCCCTCCACCTTCATGATCATTAACATAATATTACTATATTCAGCGTAGGTCCTTGCGTAACTAGTTTTTGGGTTGTAATCCGATTGAAGAATAGTATTCACCACAGGTAGTCCGAAAGCAAAGCATTTTGCCATCTCTCGTGCTGCTGCGAGTTCCAGCCTGCACGTCGAAACTAACTAACTACAAGTCATAACAATCAATTATGACTAAGTTGCATGCAACACTTTGTCAACACCACCTAGTATTTTTATATAAACAAAATTAAAACAAATTTAGCATCCGTGTTATTTTAGATACATACATATCCACCCGTATTGCGTTTGTCGAGTCGAATGTTCATATATTTCAATGTTCGAATATTCGACTCGGTAATAATTAAGAAACATACTCTTATTAAAAAAGTCAATGAACTTATGGTTTTTTTTTAGAAAAATCGATTCAAAAGGGCCTATTATTGTCTCCTAATCTTTTTTGTATTGAATCATATCAGCATTGGTTTGCTAAGCTTAATAATAATTTGATTACTAAGAAATAAATAATCTTAAATAAATAAAGTTTTTCGCTTCTCATGTAAAAAAATAAAAAGTGCAGTTACGGCTTTTTCGATTTTAGGTGACGATATATAAGGTTTTGTATAGCTGAATGTAGTGCCTTTACATCTTCTAAATGGCTTTTATGACATGAATCACGTTTTTCTCATCTACTGCATTTTGCTGTCCAGTAAAAATTTGCAGACTCTCAGTCAAAGACCGTCAATTTACTCTCACACTTGATACTCTTTTTTGCAAATTTATGTGTAAACAAACACCTTTCACTAAAACCGACTACTAATTTGCACAAAGTTGCACAAATTTTGGAGTAAACGAATATTATTAGCTAAGAAAATGTTGCCATTATTTTCTTCTTCAGTGTGGAAATACTGAGAAGTTTAAACTGTCACTTAAAAACATTAAACCCACTTAGGTTTAAATTCACAGTATTTGGTTAACTAATGAAGGTCGTTTAAACAATGAAATTGATCAGAAAACCACGGGCCTTAGTTAACTATAGACTCTGAATTCGAACCTTAATGTTAGATTAAATTTATTTTTGGATTAGCTAACTAAAGAAAGCAACTAAGTTTAATCTCGAACTCAAAAAGTGGTCCTTAGACAATTTAAAAAAATTATTCAACTTACCTTGTGTCCAAATGCCATAAAACAATTTTGCTAAAGATGGTCTTTAATATATCATCATTGAATTCATCGACTGATAAAACATTGAAATGTCTTTGAAAACGAGGTGTTACTGTATTACCCGTAGATGGTGGGCCCATGGCACAAATCATTTGTAAATCTATTAGTTTCATGGGTAGTATAGATTTGAGGTCGTACCACATCCAATGGTCCAACATCATACGCAAAAGTTCTATAGGAGGTTGAGCACCAAAGTTCTCTTTCAAAGGCATGGAAACATCATCGACAAATATAACAAACTTTTTATTTAAAGGTGGTCCGAATACGCCTTTGCGTCTCTTATCCAACTTAGACATGACAATATCTTGTGTTTGATTTGCTGAGGTTTGTGCTGAGAAGTTAATCAGCAAGGGCTTGTAGACTTCTAAGTCCATTTTCTTCAGCATGTAGTCAATAATGTAGCAACTCTTGCCAGTGCCCGTGGGACCAACAAACATAACGGGCTTGGAGTGTTTCACTAAAATATCCAGAAGCATTGTCATGCGCACATTTTCATTGGTGGTAATAATTATTTGATTCACTGGTATATCACGTGGTATAGGTGGAGCTGCAGTTACATCATCTTGCCAGGCCTTCCATTTTCCTTTGCCCTCCTTGATAAAGCGATAATCAAACACCGAACCCTGTTTGGGAATGGGAAATATGAAGGGTTTTGCCAGAACTGGAACATGTAACTCCTCCGGTATGCGAAAGCTCTCATATAGATTTTCCGGAAAGTTCTTTTCCATTAAACCACGAAATACTATATTGTACTTGTCTCTACTTTCTGCATTCAATGAGCCACCAATAGACCAAATACAAGAAAATAAAAACACCCCTTCAATTTGTGCTCTCATATCCAAATCCGATAAATTCTGCACGTATTTTTCATCTCTGAAGTCATCAAGAAAACAATCGAATATATTCATAAGGGAAGTCATCAAATTGGCATCGGAGGTAGGAGCGATTTCAGACAAACCAGATTTTCTCACAATGTATAGGAGAATGGGACAAAATCGATATATTAAAGAAGTTATCAACTGTTTAGCCACGGTGTGAAAGCTATCGGGTAACTTATTTCGCCAAGAAGTCACTAAAGGCTCCCAACCCAAAGAAGAAGGCTCCAGATAAATCATACCACAACGTGAAACCGTAGCAGGTGAAGCAACTTCCAAGTCCATAGGTTCATATATTAAATTAGTAGTGGGTGAAAGCTGAATAATTTCACCTGACATTAGGCACAGTTTCCTATTGTCATCCAAAACAGTATTCATATTTTCAATCCATATGGCATCGACAGGACCATCAAAAATTAACCACTTGCGATCTGGTGTTTCGGAGACTGCAAATTGGCGATAGCTGACAGCTAAAACGCCATCACTCCATTCATGTGATACCATATCAAACTGTCCATAAAGTTGACCCATGGTAATCGCTTTAGGGTTAATAACGGTGTAAATGGCACGATTTTCACCGGCATTCTGAAAAACAATTTATTGCCGTTGCATTTATGTCAAAATTTGATCTGGAAGTTTCTCAGCTTACCCTCTTTTCCATATATTCCAAAGTCTCGGCCAAAATTCTATAGCATGTTGTCTTGCCGCCAAAAGGCAAACCAACCAACATTAAGCCGTGTCTCACTAAAATCATTTCATACAACTGAAAAAATAAAGCTAAAATTTCGTATTATTTTTAAAACAAATGTTTGTATAACTCACTTGTTGGACCTTTTCCAAAAGGAAGTCCGTGCACTGTTTATTATTTTTCTCACAAACCAATTTACAACATTCATTAAGCGTCACATAGTCCGGTTCTGGCAGTACAGTGCCGGGAAATAAATCCGAAGTAATGCCATGAAACAGTGGCACATCTTGGCCTAAAAATTTTGGCAAATTAACATCCTTTATAGAGCGCAGTACCAAAATATCCTCATTCTCATCACGATAACGAAGCTTTAAAGCACCAGCAGCCTTAAGCACTGACTTCACAGCACGCATTCCATAATCATAGTGGCACTGAGTACTTAACTGTTCAGAGCACAGGCGATATGTGGCAACAATTTTTATTGATAGCGGTTTAGCAGTTAAGAAGCCACAAGAATATAATTCAATTTCAGATATTAGAGCATAGTCTGGCACCATCATTGCCACGGAACGGAACAAGGCCTGAATTGAAAAGTAAAGCAAAAAGTAAAATTAAACCTGATAAAGTGCGTGATGGCACAGAAAATGCAGCATTTCTCCAATCTAGTTGAAATAAAATTTTTTTTTGTCTTTTTAAAATAATCGCATTAATAGCTCCATATGCTTAAAAAAATTTACCCAAACCCGTTCCAGATAACAATTGTTGGGCAGCTGTTACTCTTTCCCAGGAGATTCAAAGTTCCCCACTTCAATCATTCAAAGCTAAACGGCATTACCCTAACCCTGTCGGATAATGCTAAAAATATATGTGTTGTCCTCGATAGCAAGCTTTTCTGGAGGGGAAATCTTCAGGCTAAGTTGGCCAAAGCCATAACGGCAAAACCACGTCTGTAGGAACGCAATCGGCTCTACTGGGGGAATAAGTTCTTAGGGAGTCGGTTGGATAATAGAGATGGTTATAAAACCTACATTGTTTTGTGGAATTTCAGTCTGGCGGAAAGCACTCGAATCAGCGAGTAACCAGTCCCGTATAGAGGGAATTCTACACAAAATAGCACTTATGATAACAGGTGCTCTGGGATCCACGCCAACAAAAGCGCTGTTCGCTATTTTAGGTTGGTTTCCAATGGACTCAGCGGCTAGCTAGCTTTACGTACCGCCGTCAGACTAAATGCAATAGACGCATGGAACCACCGATATTGGGGTCATGCAAGCCTTTTAGAAAAAGTGGATAATACACCGGATTTTATTGACTACTGCACTCCGAAACCCTACTTCAATAGGAATTTTCAAATTTCATTGACAGAAGGGTTTTCTCCACAGAACAGAGATATACAGGTTTTCACGGATGGTTAAAAAAAACGGAGGAGAGTTGGTGGGGGCGGGTATATTCCGGAATATGGAATTGAAATGTCCTTCTAAATCCGGAAGGGTGTAGTATATTACAGGCTGAGGTATCTGGCATTAAAAGAGCGATACACTGGATAATGTTCTATCGGATTTCAAATTATAACCGACAATCTTCAATTAAGTGCCTCAAAAGTATGTGTCCAAGAATGTCGCAAAGCCCTGTATGACCGCAGGCAGCACTCAGATATCTTGTTAAGATGGGTGTGTGGACACGGGACTATTTCAGGCAACATAGTTGCGGATGACCTGGCAAAGAGGGTAACCCTACTAAGAGAGAATATCTGTGATATCCCACTCTCATCCTGCTGGAGACGTTTCGATGTTACCTTTCTTGAATTATCTTAAGAAAGATGGCGCAATGAGTCCACTTGTGCAATAACGATAACCCTTTGGCCTCGCTTAAACTCCCATAGAACGGAAAATATCATGAACTTCAATAGGAATCACTTGAGGAACCTCGTGTCCACGTTGACCGACCGCTGTGCGTTCGGAACCCATGCTTAACGTATGGGGTCTGCCGTTTAATGACTACTGCTACAGTTGCAATGATGAGGAAGATGAGGAAAGTATCGTGCATCTCCTCTAATGTTGTCCCGGTCTGGAGAATCTCCGTCTGCACCCCCTTGGCAGAATATCCTTCGGCAGCTTATCCGAGTTATCGGAAATTTACCTCAAGAAGTTGATCCTTTATATTAGGAATAGTGGTTGATATAGTCGCTGACTCCGCCCTAGCCAATTTGTGACCCACTCTCACCTCCTTTAAATTAACTATTATCTCTTTTCTACTTCTACCTTTCTCACCGTTTTCCCTCCTCTCTCTCTCTCTCTCTCTCTCTCTACCTTCTTTTAAACTTACAGGTAGCACAAAGGTATCATTGTAATGCACCCAATTGAGCTGGACTCTTAATTTTCTAACCTAACCTAACAATTATTGTGCAATTTTGAGAGAAAATGAACAAACTTTTATTTTTTGAGTAGGTTCGGACAAGAATTAAATTTCAAGTTTAAAAAAAATCTTGCAAATTGGTTTTTAATAAATTTATAAATAAAATCTTTTTCCTTTTTTGGAAAAATTTTTGCTTAATTATTCAGTTTCATATGTAAAGAAACAGCTGCTTAGTTCATGCTTGTCCGAACTTACCCAAAGAAAAAATTCGGAAATGGAAAAATATACTCTATCATTATCTCTCAAAACTGTAGCAAAGTTATGTTTGATCTCGTACTCAATATTAAGAGCTCGCGGGATCCAAGTTTTATGAAAACAAAACAATCGGCTGTTTGGAAAATAAGCAATATGAAAGTAAAATTAAAAAGATTTATGAACTGGTGGTGAACAAAGATATGCTGAAGCATGTAAGTAAACACATACATACATATGTACGTGTATATATATATCTGAGCTGCACAAAGAAGCACCAGAGCGCCGAACATCAATTATCGAACATCAATTACACAAATGAATACACATACGCTCATACATTTCTCACGTGTTTCTCTCGGTGGCTAGCTCTGATATACATCAGGACTGTTCAAACTGGCACCAGAGTTCCGAACATCAATCGGATTCTTATACAAATGAATACACATACGCGAATACATTACTCCCGGTGTTCTCTCAAGTATGTATTTACTTGTATGTTAAAAATTTTAGTTTTTAGTGTTCCCGTACTTTTGTACAATATTATTGATTGTTATTGAGAGAAATTATAGTTAGCTTTCATGTTACTGAGCTTTGGCCAAAAAGTACGGAATCAAGCCTATTGTTATCTGGAACGCTTTTGGGTAGTTATGTACAAGTTCGAACTGTACATATTCAAACTTTCAAAAATAATTAACAGAAAATGAAAAGTTTAAAAACAAAAAAAATTAATATAAGCGAAAATAGGACGAAGTTTTGCTACGAATATGTTTGTAATCTTTGCACAAAGATGCGAATTTTAACAACATTAACGTAACATAATGCAAAGTTTTTCATTTTGTCTTTAAGAACTTGACGGAAAGTTTATCAACGCAATGATGGATATATTAATCATCACTACCTGTCATATAACCGATCAAATGACTGTTACCTGTGCCTCGTTGACAGAGCATTTAATATGTTATTACTCGCAAAGAAAAAATATACATGCTAAATTCCTTATATGGTCAATTTACCTTCAAATTGTCAGGTAATTCCGATCTACCAGCATAGCCCGGATTCATAGTTATAAACACAGCACAAGTGGGATCCAAAGTTAAAGTGGTTCCTTCAAACACTAATATTGGACTGCCGGAATTGATACCTCGTTGTATGGTTAAAATTTGTTGAGCTACCACAGACAATACTTCCAAATCTATGCGATTGAATTCATCGAAACAGGACCAGGCACCACAGGAAGCCAAGCCCTTAAAGAATTTACCCAAAGCGATATAGTCCAGGCCATCAGAGCAATTAAATACTACGCATTGTTTGGCCACTGCTTTGGCCAAATCTTTAGTTGTTTCTGTTTTGCCAGTACCAGCTGGACCTTCAGGAGCTCCACCCAAATGTAAATGCAAGGCACTGAACAAAGTGCGATAACAACGATCGGTAAGAGGCGTTACCACCAATCGCGTAGTATTACCCAAATACTCATAGCCATATTTTAGAGAACAATTAATCATTCGCGTATCCAAATTATTATCTTCCCAATAATAACGCAACTGAAAAATTATTAAAGAACCACATTTGTTTATAAATACATTAAAACAAAAAAACTAATTTAATTTCACCTGACACAACCATTGGAAATCGTTTAATTCTGTTACTCCATTTTCCACCAATTCCGCCAAAACATCACGTGCATGTACATCTAACACTACCAAAGCTCCCAGAGTAATACGATTTTGACCACTCAACTCACCTCTGACTAAATCAACAATGTTCTCAATTTGTTCTATATTTGTTTCCAAATAGTCTTCTAAGCTTTTCCTAGGGTCTTCGGACATAAAGCTTTGGGTAATATAAAGTGTCCAGTATGTTAAGGAAATCGATTGTATACACTGGCCAGGCCATACCAGCACCCATTGCTGTCTCACACTTTGCGGGTAACTATAAAAAGCATCACTCATTTTCTTATGGACGCTCTTTTTCATATCGATTTCCAATTCCAGTAGCCATTTTTCTACTTGACCTCTGGCCTTAGCGGTTGATATTACGTCAACTAGTTCGACCTCTTCGCGTTCCGAAGAACGTATAACCGTGACTTCTAACTCTTCGGTGAATTGAAGAGTAGCAATACCCTCAAAGCACTTCTTCAAATGGGGCTGGACACGTGTCGGATCTTTAGTTTCAGATAGTATTTCCAAAAGCTCATCATTTGAAAGGAAAAAGAAGCGTGGGAAATACAAACGTTTCTTTTCCAAATACTACAAAAAATAAAAACAATATTAATTTTAATTTTCATGTTGCTTGTTACTGTATAATACCGCATTTAAGCCCTTTAATATTATTTCCAGTAGATTATGGGCCTTTTTCAAATTTTCCGACATTTTGCTTATTTCCACTACGGACATTACTCTCGGATCGCTGTTGACCTGCTTCATTAATTCTTTCCAAATCTTTTTTATTGCAAAAACTTTTAATAAATATTGGAATATTTTAATAATTAGAATTTAATTTGTATACCTTATCGACGGCACTAAAACGTCTGCCTTCTTCTGGCATTTGTTGTTGTATATCAGGACTAGAGAATATGGGTTCTAAGTACATCCAAGTGGCTTGAACCTTTAACCAATCATCCAATATATCTTGCAATAATGTCAATTTCGCCTCCCATTTTCTGAATAAGAAAAAAAATCATTTATCATTGAGCTTGGGCGTTTCATTAGAAGTAGAATTCTACATGAAATTCAATACATTATTAATTAATTTTAATTAATGTTTGGATACAGGACAATGCATTTTAATTTCAGATTGGTATGAAAGATATGCATGTTGTTTAAAGTAAAGACCCGATGCTCGGCTTTTTCTATTTTTTATTCTAACGCTCTCTTCCTCACAGGTAACACAAAGGGAAATAAACTAAATGGGACCAATTGAGCTGAACACTTTCTTTTTCTTCGGGATCTTCTTAGCCTAATATATACTCGACTCAATTGCCTGAGAAAAATTCACACTTTGGATATCAAAAAATATACTGAAAAGTGTGGGTTGATGTCAAATTACAAGATTCGGAAATAGTCACCAGAGCAGTAGATACAACCTGATAAATACTTGCCTATTTTCCTATCAACCAGGTAAACTAAGAGCTATTCATACATCGAGGACCGATTGATGATTTATAAAAAAAATCTTCCGAAAAGCTGAGATCGGAAGTCGTTAAGTCCAATTACACTTTCGAGTATGACTGTAAGGGTGAAATCAGAGGTGACATAACCATAGCCATAGAAAACAGCCGTTCGAACCACACTAATGGGCAACACTCTATTTGATTATACGTGACTCGCCATAACGCCATAGACATTACCATAGAAACCAATTGAATTTTGGTTTGGTTATGGCTGTAGCATTATGGTCATGTCTCGTATAATTGCTCCTTAAGTCGGAAAACACATAAAACTCTCTCTCTCTCTCTGTTTTTTCTCTCTATACTTCTCTCTCTATCTCTCTCTGTTTCTCTTGTTCTCTCTATACTTCTCTCTACGTTTCTGTTAAATCATCATTCAGAGTTGATATTTTTTTTTTTTTTTTTTTTTTCATATACATATTTATTTATTGTATCTTCAAAAATGAACTAACAATAAGTAATCAAATCTTAAATCTAAATATAATTATTAGGCCCGACCAATATCGGACATAAGCTTAGTGATAGTTATAAATAATACATAAGTAGTGATAATCAAAAAGAAGTATTTTTAAGCAGTCCCATCTGGAGTGTTGGGTATAAGAGCCCTTGTGTCCCTCTTTTTTAAGCGGATGTGTCCAGTAAAGCTCAAAATATTACGGGCAAGTGGATTAGGATGTGACTCGAGTTTAGTTAAATATTTGCCTGCGTATTTTGCAATTTCTTCACTCACTAGTGGCATATTTAAATCACGATGAATATTTGAGTTTTTAACGTACCATGGAGCAGATGTTATCAAACGTAAAATTTTGTTTTGCCTTCGTTGGATTCTCTCGACATTTGAAGCTGAAGCAGTGCCCCACAGCTGAATTCCATAGCACCATATTGACTTCAAAAGCGACTTGTATATCAAGAGTTTGCAGTCTAGGCTGAGTGTTGAATTTCTGCCAATTAACCAATATATTTGAGTCAATTTAAGTTTCATTTGGGTTAACTTAGAGTCAATATGATATTTCCATGTAAACCTTCGATCAAGGTGTATGCCAAGGTATTTGACTTGAGAATGTTGAGGAATATTTTGATTGTTGATTCGAATGGGGGAACAGGTATCTTTTCTTAGGGTAAACGTTATATGAACACACTTTTGTTCATTGACTCTAATTCTCCATAAGTTCAACCATATTTCAAGCTGGGTAATGTGTGCTTGGAGATTGCGGGATGCCTCATCAGGATTTTTGTGAATACTCAAACAGGCTGTATCATCGGCAAATGTAGAAGTGTGGATGTTATTGCTCACAGGCATATCACAAGTATATATTAGATACAAGACTGGCCCCAGAATACTACCCTGTGGCACACCAGAAGATATAGATTCGGGTACACTTATGAAGTCTCCTTCCACAACAGTAAACTTTCTATCGAGAATATAACTTTCCAAAAGCTTTTGTATATTTATTGGTAGGTATGTCTTCAATTTTAAAACTAGGCCTTTGTGCCATACTTTGTCAAATGCCTGAGAAACATCAATAAAAAGGGCAGAACAATACTTCTTTTCTTCAAAAGTCCTCCTTATAATTTGAACCAATCTATGCGTTTGCTCAATAGTGCTATGCTGACTTCTAAAGCCAAATTGATGGTCCGGGATGCACCCAGTATCAGCTAAAATTGTGGACAATTTAGTCATGAGCAGCTTTTCGAAAAGCTTTGAAATTGTTGAAAGTAAGCTTATAGGCCTATATGACTCAGCCTTGGTAAGATCTTTGCCTGGCTTTGGAATCATTTTAATCTTGGCAAGTTTCCAGTTATGTGGAAAATACTGCATTCGTAAAATGGCATTAAAAATAAATAGCAAAATTCTTATTGCAATATGAGGCAAGTTCATCAGCATCTTGTTACTAATGCCATCAATACCTGGAGCTTTCTTAGGGTCGAGTTCAGCAACTATTTTTTGTAGTTCATGCATCTTAAACCTTAAGGGACGAGGGGGTAGAGAGACTACACTCGGTAAATCGGCAGCACCCGTACATGAATTGGGAGTGAATACAGATTTTAAATGCTCAGAAAATAAGTTACCTTTCTCACTATCGCTTCTTGCCCAGCCTCCAGTCGAAGTACGCAATGGTGATTTGAGATCAACGGGTCTTTTAAGATTTCTAGTAGCGCGCCATAAAGAGTAATTAGATGTTGACGTTACATCAAGACCTTCTAAGTACTTTTCCAGTAATGCAGTCTTTTCCGACGATAGCAGCTCTTTGAGTCGTTTAGTACATTCTTTAAGTCTGATTTTATTTAGGGGTGATCGGTGTTGTTGCCATTCTCTTCTAGCTCTCCTTTTTTCACATACGAGACGTTCAATATCCGTAGAATAAATTCTATTAAAGCCAGTCTGCGGATAGGAAGTAGTGGCATGTTCAGCAGCCTGTTTAATATATTCGGTAAGATTGGCAATATTAAATTCAATATCATCAGGTGATCTTAGCTGAATGTTTTCTACGCAGTGACTACTAATATATTTTTTGAATCCTAGCCAGTTGACCCTATTAATCGTTTTCGCATATGAGTTAGTTAAATCACTCCTTAGTGGGTTGAAAATTGTAACTATTGTGGGAGAGTGATCGGAGGACAGATCTACAGGTTAGGTTAGGTTAATCTGGGTGGTCAAAGACCTCGCATAGACCGGGATTGATATTTAGCGATACCAACAGATGAGACGATAACCTGTAGGTATGGCAGCCTAGTTCGTGATGCCTGTATCGAATGACTCCCACACAGATTTAACAAACGTTAGCAATCTACACAGTTTCAGTCTCTGTACAAGTTGAAGACTACGAAAAGTGTGAGCACCAAGACAGTTATATCTTGTGCATCTTTTAGCCGGACAGTGACATACTAGATGTTCCATTGTTTCAATTACCCCGGGTTCCTTACATTTCCTGCAGATAAAGTTAAGTCCTATTTTCACAGCATACGAAGCCAGTGCCCAGTTAATGCCCCCACTAGAAATTTGCAGTTGCTTCTACTTAATGATAAAAGGAATTTAGTCGATTTGGGAACATAGTAGCTCCACATGATTTTAGGAGTTTTGCAAGTTTTCGGAGCACGCCAACATTTCTCCGCTTCTTCCCTCATCTTAGAGTCTATGATCTCTTTAAGGTGTTGCATTGGTTTTCAGACATATACTGTTTCCTCAGCCAGTAATTGAACTCCCCTTTTGGCCAGTGTATCGGCCATTTAATTTCCCTGAATTCCCATGTGTCTTCGGACCCAAAATATATGTACTTGTCTACCAGCACATAACATTTTTAGAGCATTCCTACACATGACCACAACCGATGAGTAGTTGCAGTCAGCTGAAATTGCTTTAATAGCTGCTTGACTGTCTATATACATATTTATACGCGCATTCATGGTTAAAGGGGTGAAGGTGAAGGCTAACTCTTCTGCCATTTTGGCTGCATAGACTACCACCTGGAAGATGCTAGTGATCAGGCAGTTTATAAGATTCCTCTATACCGAGCTACGGACAGTAAACCCGCAGCTCCCACCCATGCATCCATCTTTAAACCATCGGTGAAAAAGTTGACACTAGAACCACTATGGTTAAGACTTTCAAGATGGCATTCTTCCCATATATTGATCTGTGGTTTGTCAAAAAAAGTTCATTACTGGAATGATGTAGTCCGAGCTACACTCCATATGCGACCAAATGATCTGTACGACATTTGTCCTATTGTTCTGAGTCGGATTTTCATGCCGCGTTCACTGCAGTTAGTTTTATTGGTTTAAGGTCTAATATAATGTCCAAAGCTGCAGTGATGCAAGGCTCTGCTAGTCCCTGGATACTTTCAGACTTTTTCATAACGAGGAATACATAAACATAAAATGAACATAAATTTGTACTTACAATATATCCTCTTCAAATGGCTTGATATAAGGAGAACTTTTCATCGTTTGTGTTTTGATTATTTGATCATCCAGCAGAATTTGTATATCATCCACAGCTGACAATTTATATGTACCAGAATCTCTTTATAACACGAAAAAAAAACAAACAGTTAAATAAACCAAAATGTAAATCTGCGAAAATTGAACCTCTTACCTGTAAGGCGATACAGAAAATGATATATCTTCCCATTCCAGTACCATTTTTGACATGGCTCTTTCCAAATTATTTTCCTTCGTAGCACTTTCCGATATAGCTTCAAATTTAGGTACATAATCCTCCAAGCCGTATTCAATAATGCTAGCCAATGTCAATTCGGGAGAAACCTTGATAGGAAAACCGATTATTTCAGAAACTGATTCCCAATGGCGAGCTTTCATGCCGGGATTTCCCAAGGTGCTTATAATAGGCATATGATCACGGAAAGCCTCAATTTGATCTTTAATCTGAAAGATGTTGTAGGCATTAGGTAACATAATACTCAATTCTCAATATAGTAAAAAAAATTACATCTTTTATCAACAACATAGTGCTGGGATGATCAACCATTTGCTTTTCAACTTTTTGGATTATACGATACATATTCGCGACATCATTTTCTATTTCATCCGGATCAAAACTACCCACTTGAGAGTTCATCCATAAATCATATTTATCCATAAATTCCTGTCCAGCATCAAATAGAGTTTTATAGGGTTTCAATTGGTCATGAGCCTTTTTTCTTATACTGTACTGAGACAAGTCCCAGCCATAAGCAGTCTCCTCTTCATTAATACGATCTATGGCATCCATGGCCGCTACCAGGCGATTATCCAGCAATTGGGCTTTTCTTTTGTACCTTGACAATTGCTTTAGGTCGCCCCATTCGTCGAAAGTCTGCACCTGTTCAAAGTACGTTTGCAACTCACGTCTGAAGGCTTCTATGCGCTTTTTCAACAAATCCTGATATTCTATCGTCTTGTCAGCAATTATTACACGATGCTCTTCGAAGACAGAAGGTAACTTTAGATACCATTGAAAAGTATTGCTATTATTTTTTATTTGCAGTGGAGTATAAATAGTATGATCCATTAGCCACAGGATATGGCCCATATTAACTCGCAGTTTTTCCTCCATCTCTGGCACGATATTCTCTTCTGTATTTATGACATAAGCTTTTAGGCTCATCAATTCCGCAGTATCTTTTGGTATGGTTAGGGCCTTTTTAGCAATTGCATCATACTCCTTGCCTAATTTGGAAATAATGGCCTGCTGGTCATTAACCATACACGTTATCAATTGTTCTTGCATAAAGCGTGCAAAGGTTTCAAGATTCATAACAAACCTATCGCGATGAAACTCATAAAGACCCATGCGTATTACACTCCAAACATTTTTACCAATCTGGCTTTCTTTTTCGCGGTATTGATGGACCATATCGCAAAAATCTGCAAATGGTGGATTGCCCTGCACAAATTTTGATATTCTTTCAGAATCCTTGCCATTCATTAAGTCAATATAATTATCAAAGTCTTGTAGCCTCAGTTCCGGTCCTATTCTCTGCTCTTCCAAGAGAGCACAGATACGATTACGGGTTTCAGCTATTATGGAATCCGGTATAGCAGGAGTTAAATGAATTTTGTCCGTAATGCGTAGATCAGTGTAAAGTTTACCCTCAATGCGCGGTAAATTCTGAACGGCCAATAATATGGACTCTATAATGCGTATCATTTCACTTTGTATTTTAGAAAAATTTGGATTGAAAACAATTACGTCCTCATCTTCGAGCATCAGAGATATTTTGAAACCGGGATTAGATTTCTAGAAATTAAAATACTTAAAAGATATACCTAAAAGATATTTTTCTAATTTTTTCCCCCTTACCCCATAATCACATATGAAATCAGCAAAAGTTTTTAAGCTTCGTATGCACATGTCCTCCAGTTGCTGGGTCATTAAGGCAGCCACACAATTATAGAAACGTTGTATTAGTTTTAACTTTCTAACATCTGGTAGAATACCCTTTAAACTGCCTTTTAGCAAAATACTGTGAATTTCTCCAAACCACTGATTTTTCAACAGCTCTTTGGTATTTTCAATCTGCTTCCCTACAATATACTTTTTGATACAAATTCATTTATCATTTTAAATAATCGTGAATTTTGAACTTGTATTATTTATATCTACCGCAAATTCAAAAAGATCAAAAGCTGTTTCCACCTGCGACAATTCTTGGGCATCAACTAAAGTAATTTTTTTGTATTTTGTATTCCAAAGTTCGAGAATCCTGGCTACAGATCTGTGTATACTGAAAAGGGTCTTCTTGAGGCGGCAACGATTTTCATCGTAACTAAAATGAAACAATAAAAATAAAATGAAATAAAATGTTCGATAGAATATATAATGGCATTGCTGATGGTATGAATGGGCGCGGCTTGAAAAAATCTTTCAGATGATGTATTTTTTTTTAACATGTTGTCTTGGTAGAAAATGGGAAAATATGCAAAAAAAACTATTAAAAAATACCTTTTTAGACACGGTCCGCCAGACCTCTCAAATATTTTGAGAATCCTTATTAAAAAACCGAACTTTAATATGAGAACGTTTTTATCAGTGAGTCGTTCTATTATATACATATGTATGTATGTATTTGATTTTGTTTTCAATAGGCCGGTTTATCAATCTCGATAACTTTCGACTTTTGAATGTAAATTTAAGAATGTTGTCGACATTGACAAACTGGCTCAATATAAATTGCTGAACAAACGTTTTTCTTCGACGTCGTGGGCCGGACTGTTAAGATTTTTGAGCAATTAACGAAACTATCAATTACATACATACATTACATACATACATCAATCACATACATGTGATGAAAGATTTTCCATTTCAAAAAGATCAGTTTGAAAAGGTGTGCTGAATTTCGCAGGATTTCAAGGATTATTTTTGTACTAATCTGATCATTGCGAAGTTCAAAGAGCAGACTGGAGAATAAAATGTAAATATGTAATACAACAAACCTAGAAATGCATAAAAAATATTTAAAAAGTACTAACGAAAGTTTAGATATACAAAAAAGTAACTACACATCGTCAGCTGAAATGCAAAAACACGAAACTTAAAAAAAAAATGGAAGACCGCAGTTTTAATTAATTATTGGGTAGTACATCATGAACCTACAAATTTTGAAACTTTTATCATAAAAATCAGCCCTGTTCAGCAAATTGATTCGGTTTGAAATCGTACGATTTTAGAAAACTAACTCCGATAATAGAAACATTTTTTCAGACTTTCTTAATTTTTCTATTATATGGTTCCTCAAATATCATATTTGAAAAAAAATTATCGTATATAATTTTAAGCACGACGGCAGGACCATTATTAGTTTTGGAAATTGTACGATTTCAAATCATTTTGATTTACAGAACAGCACCGATAAAAATAAAGCAACTTTCCTTCAGTTAGTCCCAATCCAGACTTGCAATTTTTGTTGCAGCAACTTTTTATGTTTTAGTGCAAAAGAGCGAAAGAGGAATACAAAAAGTATATATTTCTATTTCAGCACTCTCACATACATATTTTCAAGAATTGCTGCAACAAACATTGCAAGTCTGGACCGGCACTTAGTTGAATCATTTTGTAAAGTTTTTTCTCTCTCCTATAAAGTGAAGTTACGTGATTTTGTATTTCAAGAAGAGATCAACGTCTATCTATCATAAAAGGAAGTGGTTGAATTTCCACATCGTTATGGGGAATGGCCATAGGAAACCATAAGATCTTTACATTTCTTTTATAGTCCCAGTTTATACTGCACAAGTCTTATTGCTAAACTTATGCCTTTTTCTTCTTTGAACTTTCATCGGCGTTCACACAATGCAAGTCTTATTTTTGAGCACATATTTTTTATGCATAGTTTTGTGTATGCATGTGTGCTTTTTTAAACATTACGAATGAGAAAGCAAAACGTATTGACAGTACATGAAGCTGAGTACTCGTTTATTTTCTCTTTTCTCTCTCTATCAAACTAATCAGCTTAGAAATAAGTCTTGCATAGTGCGAACGGGGACAACGGGGACATGTAGAAGTATTTAGCGCTTTTATTTTAAATTACATGAACAATATTTTGTAACATTTCAATCCTGTATTAATATAATACATATGTGACCTTCTCCGAGAAAATGGACCTAGTGTGTCAAAAAACGGGTTTGCATTTAAGAATGGATTCTGTTACCTAATAATGCGTTATGAAACTTTAAATGCGTTTTTCTCAAAACTTCATTTTCACACACTAGGTGCCTTTTCTCGCAGAAGGTCACATATGTATATGTAATTTTTTTTTGTACATAATTCAAATAATTCCCATCATTAAACTAACGTATCTTTGGGAAAGGGCTGGAATGGAGAGGACATATCGTGAATTGAGTATTGCAGCGCCTTTCGTGTTTATACCCTTCACTAAAAATTATAAAGTGTATATGTCTATAAGTCTGACATTTCGTGTGTAATTTCCACAATATTAATATGCGAGCCCATGGACTATGGGCCTTATTTTGTAACACGCAACGCCAAGCGTTGACGAATTTTGTTTTTGTAATTTCGATTTTTTTCCATACAAAACTCTCAGAAAAGATAGCTAAAAGGGTCTTAACTTGTACTTTTAAACAAAATTTGCAAACAAATTTTTACAAAGCACACATGAAATACAAATTAATTTTTTAAGTATAATTTTTATTTTCTTTAAAAACTCACATTAATTAATAAAACTATTTCAGCCAATAAGAATTGAAAATACTGAACTTAAGCACGATTAAGAAATTATTCCTGATTAAAATTCCTGAAAAATAATTTTACTGAATAAGTACAATAATAATTTGGGATTATTAGTGCGTTAATAAATATTAAACTAAAATTCATTATTTAATTGAACTAAATTTAAAAATTACAAATTTTAGGAACCCCAGACTTGCAGACCTTTTCCAAATATAAGCGTGAAGATATTAGATCAAATTAGTTTTCAAACGAAAAAAAAAACCAAATTAAAATCGGTCTATCCGTTTGGGTGCTGCTAGGGCGTCAAAGACACACATATTCACCAGAATACATCTGAAAAAGGTGTGATATCTCCTAAACAGCTGGACTGATTTTCTTCAAACATAGCTAAGATCTCGATCAATTCGCCTTTCAATCAGAAAAAACTAAATTAAAATCGGTCAATCCATTTGGTTTGTACGTGGACTCGTACATACACACATATACACAGACACGCACCACAACTTAAAAAAAAACCTCTTTTTTTGGTCGGGCGTTACTTACCGATATCGCCATCTATTGAACATTTTATTTGCCTCATTCCTTTCTGACGTCAATTCTATTGGCGGATCTTTTGTCAAATTTGTTAAAGAGTTTTGCAATACAAAATCAATAATTGCCTTCTTCATGGCAAAAATGTAATCGGACTTAATCTCCTCGACATTTTCATTGAATGCAGCGGTCCATTTATTTAAAACAGCTGGTATTTGATTTTTAATTCTAGAAATAATTAAACAAAACCATGAAGAGCCAATTAATAAGCAAGCAAATTTACTTTTTAAACAAATGTTTTTATTACAAGGTTATCTACTAATAAACATACATATATGTATGTATATGAACATATCTACATACATACATATGTATATACATACAAATCGTTACCTTAATATAGAAAGGCCCTAACTCATTATTTTTTTTTGGAAATCGAGCCGTGTTGGATAATTCGATAGATGAATATCTAATGTATCGAAAAATACAAAAATCTCGATTTGAAGAAAATAACGAGCTAGGGCCTTTCTATATTAAGGCAACGATATACATACATATTTCTGAGGAGTAACCTACCTATTTAACACTTTTACACTCATGGGTGATACGTGTATTGTATCGATGCCGTGTTTAATGTAATAGTAATAACGTAAAACTTCCTTTTCACCCTTGTTGGGAAATTCTGCTTCCAAATCAGTGACACTGGCACCCACAATATTTTCAGCATCACCAACATCATCATCTTTACGGGCAATTAATTCTACCAACTTTCTACGAAAGTTTTCTCGTTCCAAACGCATTTGCATGTAAGAAGGTCGCTCTAAGTCATTAGGAGCCCCAAAAGTTAGCAGGAATGAGAACCAAGACAAATGTGCAAGAAACAAATACATAATGTGAATTGCCATTAATGCGTAATCATGTGTAACAAATGGTTAACATGCATATATGTAGGTGTGTGACAGTGTGTGTGTGTAGTGAGTGTGTTTGTGTTTGTGGGGAAATGGAGCAACTAACTTATTACCATTCCTTTCCCACTAGAAGGCGCTTTTTACTTACTTTCTTTCTTTTTGGTTTTTAGACTACGCTTGCTACGCATTTCTTTGGTGTGGCACAAGAGACTATCGGGAATGGTAGTTGAAAGCATTTTCCCATTTAATATTTCACTGGTACATTCTGGCATATTCAGTTCATACCAGAGACGTCGTGAATTGTATTCCGGATTAGCCTTTGAGCGTAATATACTTTGTAGCGTCTCGGGCCTTGGTCGATTGTAAACCAATTGTTGTTTTGAACATGGTCTTTTTACAGCACTGCCTTCACCACTGGAACTATGCTGACTGGGCGGTTTATGGTAGCCTGAAAAATAAGTTTATCGGAAAAAAATATTATATCTTTATAATATGATGTAATATTTTTAAATATAAATATGAACTATTTTTAACTTTAAGTGCCGAGAACACCACACACACACAATCTTAAACATTGGTTCTAATTTCCAAAGGACTCGAATTTCCGAGAATTCTAATTTACGATCGTCTACTGTTACAAGCATTTGGAAAATACAAATACATTTTTTAAGCACATATTTACGTACTTTTAGGCCGGGTTTACATCGGTGTGCCAAATGCCAGATAAGCGTAAAAAAGCGTAACCAACTAATTACTAATGAAAAACTGTTTGATCCAGACATGTATTTATTAAGTTAAATAGTTCCATACATAACTAATAGAAAATTTTATAGAATCCAGCATGATTAGAAACTGTTTAAATCAATAAATACATGTCTGAATCAAACAGTTTTTCATTAGTATTTAGTTGGTTACGCTTTTTTGGGCAAATGACACACAAGAAATGCCAGATGTAAACTCAACCTTACTCAGATTTTTACAGTATCAAGAATTTCAAACTTAACGGCTTAATATTACCAGCAACTGTTTTGTTGCGAAACACTGTTTTGTTTTGTTGAAAAACATTATACACTTAACAGCACTGACATCCAATGACGCCGTTAGTAGTTAGGATAAACGACCTTGTGGTGTAACTTTTAATCTCGCACTCTCTCTCTCTCACTTTCTCACAACATGCTGTCGGTTTTTTGACATATTGTGCAACTTTTTTTCATTTGTGCAAAAAGTAATTTTTTTCTGCTGCCACTTAATTTAAGAAATCTTTTTAATTAAAACTTACAAAATATTGTAAAAAACCAATACCTTCTTGTGCATAACGTTTCATTGTTGTAAATTATCACCAAAAATATAAAAACTTTGCAGTGAATTTAATAAGTAATTAAGGTTTTTAAAAGGTGTAAACTGTTTTTTCCGAATTGAGCAGTTGACTTTGGTGCAAACAAAATTCGTCCTTGCGTTTCGGCTGTTTGTTAAAAATTTAACTTTTTTTCTGGCTCAAAAATTATGTAGCTTGAATTTTCCTTGTTTTGAAATTCATTTTTTTTATTGACGTTTTATAAACAAAAAATGTAACTTTGTTTTCGTTTCCTAGGTATTTATTTATTTAAATTTTTACATACCAGTCAGAGCTGCATTGAAGGGAAGCAAGCAACTAGTGGGGTTTAGTCAACAAAAGTAACGGCATTGAAGAATTTCATCATGATTTTTCAACAATTTACAAGATTTTTGCACACAACGCGCATCGTGTTTGCCGGTGCAGAGAAGAGTGCTTTAGCTGCGCTTAGGAAAAAAACCGGCTATACTTTTGCCAATTGCAAGAAAGCTTTGGAAATGCATAATAATGATATAAAGTTGGTAAGAATTAGAAGAAAAAAAAACAAATTGGCTAAAATATAGTATATGGCAAAATATGGCATTTTTACATTTCTAGGCCGAAAAATGGTTGAATGAACAAGCACAAAGCCTGGGTTGGTCTAAGGCTACTAAGCTGGCTGAAAGAGCAACTGCTCAAGGTTTAGTTGGTGTATTGGTCAAAGGCAACATTGGAGCTATGGTAGAGGTTAACTGCGAAACAGATTTTGTAGCTCGCAATGAAAATTTCAAAAGTTTTGTAGATAATGTGTCCAAAGTTTGTGCTCAATATACAGATTTAACACACTTCGACGGAGATTTGTGGAAGGTATGTATACCTCCGAAGAATCAAACAGAAACCATATGAAAGTAAATAAAATTACATATATTTTTGCAGTCCGGTTTCGAAACAGAGGCATTGAATAACCTCAAGTCTTCAGATGGCAAAACATTAGCCGATCACTTAGCGCTATTGATTGGTATAGTGGGCGAAAATGCTACCATTAAACGTGCAATTTGTTTCAAAGTCAATAATGATATGCAATTGTCCGGTTACGCCCATCCTCAAGCTACTACACAGGATTCAACACAAAATATTACTCAATTCGGCAAATATGGTGCCATTGTAGCATTTCGCGGCAATAATATTGATGAAGAATTGCAAAAGAATCTTTGTCAACATATTGTAGGCATGAATCCTAGAAAAGTAGGCGAATCTGGGAAAGATAAACCCAATCCCAACAAGGATGACGAAACATGTCTTATACATCAAGAATACTTAATTGATGAGGAGAAAACTGTAGGTGAAGTATTACAAGAGAATAATTTGTCCATTATTGACTATCAGCGTTACGGGTGTGGAGAAGCTGTTGCTAATCAGGATTTAGAAAAGGCTAAATTTAGTCATTGACAAAGGCGTGAGCCTAGATTTAGTAACAAAGTGGAATGAAATGTCGCAAGATTATTATAAAATTTCATTGCATGTTAAACATGAAATGAAGAAATGAAATTCAACAGTTACAATTGCATTAAATATTTATTAATTGTTAAAACAAGTAAACAATCACATTTTCGTGGTTTTCGTATTTCGACTTGTACTGCTATTTTTTTTACTAGATTAAAGAGCAATTCAAAATTTTTTTTCTTTAATCTAGGACAAAAATGTGGGAGTCGAAATCTAAATAATAATGGTGAATAATAAAATGAATTAAAGTCTTATTTTTATATGTTTGTAGTAGTGGACTAAAAAAAAAAAAAAAATAAGTGTTAAATAGCTGCATAGAGTAAATACCTATCAAACTAATTTATAAAGAATGTGTTTAAAAAATTCTATAGAGTTCGCATGTTATTAGCATATAAATTTTAAAGCCTTTACTTGAGTTTCGAATTAAAGATTAGACCGCCTGCCTTGGTATATAAAAAACGTTTAAGCCCCTTAAAATATAGTTTGCCTTTATTTTCTTTAAAAAAAATATATAATTATATTTGGATGAATACAAGATATCACTATTGAATTTTTTCGAATATTATTTTTGAGCTAGTTTTGTAATTGAAATTAATATTTATCTTATGCCCTAATTCAGTAAGAAGATTTAGGACGTTTTTTTTTTGAAAATACTTTTGAATTCCCTAAATTATGCCCTAGGAAAAATTTAGGACGGTTTTGTTTGAAAATGCTTCTGAGTTCTTGTCTTTGAAGTCTCTAAACTATTTTCTTCAAAAATGGTTGTTGTCTTTGACAATGAAAAATAAAAATATTATTACCATGTTTTTAAAACATTAAAATTCATTAAAAGTATTATATAATAGTTTGAAAAATTTATGAAAAAATATGTGTTGGGTATAATGTTTGGAACAAAATCATAAAGCAAATACACGAACCTTCTAGTATAGACAATAAATAATAATTGCTTTAAAGAATCACAACTGCTGATTTTTTTCGTTCGACAAGACGATACAATCGTCGAAGAGAATTAGGGCATTAATTGGTTTTCCTTTAATCAAAATATTCAATGCATATACACTACAAATTGCTTGATATTTGAAATAAAAGTATGGCTAATTTCTGTCTGCCTTATTCATAAGAAATATTGCGGCTTTATAAAGAATTAATAAGAACAAATTTTTATGGATATCTGTTTTATAAACCCTTTATTAAACCTTAATAATTTTTATAGGTTTTCGTATTTTTTGTGCTTAAGTATTTCTTTAGATTTTGTAAATTTTTGAGAGTCGCTGATTTTTAATAAATTTCGTGGTTTAATTGTGATTTTGTGGCAATTTAGGACATTTCCAATTAAGGATATTTGTAATTTTCGCTATAAGTGATTATTTTAATTTACCGGATTATTCTTGTTTTTTTTTTTGCCAACAAAACAAAAATTATAAAATCGGCTGGGGAGCCAAATGGAAAAAGGGATATTTAATAATTATAATAACTTATTGTTGAAATTGTTATTAAGTTTATATTTATGCAGGTGTTGCTTATAATTTTTTTTTTTTTTTTTTGCTATGCAATACTTGTTTTTGGCCAAATGGCTTTTGTATTACAGTATGAAATAAATAAATAAAATAAATAATTTCAAAGGCTGCTTACGTTTGAGCTTGTTTTCTCGTTTAACATATAAAAAATGGTTTCTTGGATTGTTAGACCGTCGTAACTAGAGTAGTCTTAAAAATTTATTGTTAAATGTCTTTTTCTTTGATTTTGCATATCAGAGGTGATTTAGTAATTGAAAGGTTTTGTTTTAGTTTTTTTCTGTCTAATATGCAATTTAAAAAATGAAGTTATGTGATTTTGCATTTCAGCTAGCGATATGTACATATGTCTGGATTATTATCGTATAAAGAACTGGAATTGTTTCGAGTAGCGTGTTTATCAGGGACCGAAAATAATAATTACTTTTACGTTCCCTGGTGTTTATAAAACGTTATTATTTAATAGATCTCATTAAAAAAGAGAAAGTACTTAAGTCGAAATAAGCTAATTTGGACTAAATGGCAAGCCTGTAATCCTCATGTTGAAAAGTATTCGTGAGCAAAATGTTAACTATTTTATGCGATTTTTCAGGAAGTTATAGTGCAATTAATCGCTACTTATCTTTTTTCGACTTATAATCTCATATGGAATACGCGTAATGGCTTACACTTTGGTATATTTAAAATTTAATGTATTATATATAGTATGTAGCAGGATGTTGAGCAAAAAAAAAAAAGAGTTACACCGATAAATTTCTGAAAATCGAAATGATAAGTTAAAAGTGCTCTCAACAAAACAGTAAAATATGACTCAAGCACTCTTTCTTTATTGTACACAGTAGTGTACTGAGCGGGAATTCTTGGGAAATTGAAAAATCGTTCCCGCTTTTGAGGGAAATTAAAAACTTCGGGAAAACAAAAACTCTAAACGCAACACATGTCCTTGCAAAATTTTACATTATCCCTGCTATAAATAACGATTATATTAGCATAACGAAAATTCCCTAAGCACAAGTGTAGTCACATGCTAAACAAGTATTTTGGTTGGGTTTGCATTTTTTATAAAGATTTAGGTACATAACTATGTATACCAATATGTACATATGGCCTGCTAAGTAACAAAAATTTATGTTGATTTCATAGATTGAACAGGAGTGTATGTTACAAGTATGTGTGTATGTATGTATGTATTTATGCTTCCATAAAATAGTTCTAAGATTAACATGTAAGAATATCACTTTCTTTCATGTACCCACAAAAAATTATTTTTTTAAATTATTTTCTTCTTGAAAAAATAAAAAAGAATCATTGAACTTTATACATATTTACAAAAATTATTCATTTCGAAGCAAAAAGTCACCTGTTGCTGCTACCAAATACACAAATTCCGATTACATCATATACATACATCCATACATATAAATACATATGTACATACATACATATGTATGTATGTATGTATGTATAACTGCCTACCCTACAAAAGTTTTTTAAGAATAGGGATTTACGCATGGGTGCCTTCCAGCTGAACGTAAAAAATATTAAAAAATGAATAAAATAAAACTTTTTAAAAAAAAATTAAACCGACTTCAAAAATAAGCACTAAAAAGCAACAAATAACATAGATCTAGTTAAATAAAAGATTTTTATATATGTTACCTACAGTGCCGTTTGAAGTTGGTGCCAGCAACATTGGTAACTAAGCACATAGATACATATGTACATAAAAATTACTTGCAGTTTTTTTAGCGGGCATGTTCCTATGTGCTTAGTACCAGTATTACTGGCACCAACTTCAAACGGCACTGTAGGTAACATATATAAAAATCTTTTATTTAACTAGATCTATGTTATTTGTTGCTTTTTAGTGCTTATTTTTGAAGTCGGTTTAATTTTTTTTTAAAAAGTTTTATTTTTACCTTTTTAGTGAATACTTTTAAACTCTGGTCAATTCAAAAAAAATTTATTTGTAAGTATCTTTCTTTATTTGGAAATATGGTCCAGTTTCGTAAAAATCGATGAAGTAAAAGCACGTGAAATTAAGTGTTAAATTTTAAGGGGCGTGGCTACGCCCCTTTTTTTAAAACAAGATTGTGTATTTTTAAGAGTTCAAGGTGTGTGCTAAGTTTCGTAAAAATCGGTTAAGTAGAACCACGTGTAATGTTATAATACATTTTAATGGGCGTAGCCCCACCCATTTTTTCAACTTAAAAATTTTGTAATTACAAAAACCAAAGATGTTTGCTAGGTTTCGCAGCAATCAAATGAGTAGAAGATCACAAAATCAAATTTAAAAAATTGTAGGCGTGACCCCGCCCACTTTTTTAACGCAATTTTATGGCTTTATTAAAGCTTAGGGTGTGTGCCAAGTTTCGTCAATATTGGTTAAATACAAGCACATGAAATATTATACTAAAGTTTAATAGGCGTGCCCCGCCCACTTTTTTAACGCAATTTTGTGCCTTGATTAAAGCTTAGGGTGTGTGCCAAGTTTCGTAAAAATCGGTGAAATAGAACCCTGTGAAATATAATATAAAATTTTAGTGGGCGTAACCCCGCCCATTTTTTTAAAAGAAAATTTTGTCTATTTTAGAGTTCAAGGTGTGTGCTAAGTTTTGTAAAAATCGGTTAAGTAGAACCACGTGTAATGTTATAATACATTTGAATGGGCGTAGCCCCGCCCATTTTTTCAACTCAAGAATTTTCTAATTACAAGAACCAAAGATGTTTGCTAGGTTTCGCAGCAATCAAATAAGTAGAAGATCACAAAATCAAATTGAAAAAATTGTGGGCGTGACGCCGCCCACTTTTTTTAAATGGGACCAATGGGAAGCCATACCCTCTTAGACAAGATAAAAATTTTTACAATCGGTTTAAAATTCACCGAGTTATCGACCTACATACCTAAAAAAAAAAAAAAAAAAAAATAGTGACGAATTGTTAACCTCCTTCTTTTTTTGAAGTCGGTTAAAAAGAAACCTTCGGACAAACCATCAACAAACAAAGTTTGTTTTGGACAATTTAGTTTTAAAAACAAATTGAAGCATAGCGGTCGTGTTCTACAACAAAAAAAAAAAGAAAACACCGAAAATGAATCCCATTTGAACAGAAATAAATTTCGAAATTATAACTTCAGCGCGCAAAACAAAAAAAAAGGAATCAACAAGTGGTAGCACAATGTATAGAATATAGAATTTTAAAATAAAACTGCCCTGGCGTTAGTTTGTATGTAGTTTCAAATAAACGAATTATTTTTAAAACGTTGACATTTGCTGGGTACTATGTATGTAAATTGTTGTGGAAACTTTTATTATTTAATCTTTCAATATAAATTACTTAAATACATACATATGTATGTATGTATGTTCATATGTACATATTGATTAATTATATGTTCTTTATGTGCCAGTTTTTGTGCGTGAGTGAGAAAAGAACTGTCAAAAACTGCAAAAGACAAATGATTTGAGACATTGCTTTTATAACTAAATAACGGCTTTTAAGTTTTAAATAAATGAATGCAAGTGCATACACGCAAATATATTCTCTTATTATTAATTTTATTACATTACAAGGAGTTTAAGAGATTATCGTATAATAAACACAAACATATGTATATGTACCTACATATGTATGTACGTATGTATGTGCTTACAAACATATTAATTATATGAAAAGAATATTAAATTAAATTATAAATAATAAATAGTTTGGCAAAGGTAGAAATGGCCACAAAAGCATTACAATATAATTTTATACAACAGGTAAGTAATTGCAAGTGAAATTTATTTATTGGTCACACATACATACACACATACATATGTATTTATGTATGTATGTATGTATGCTCCTTTATTGCAACATAGGCATAACTCAAAAAAGCAGGGAGCAAAATTCGTTATCAAACGAAATTACGAAATATTTCAATAGAATTTATATAGAAATATTTTACAAATTTCGAATCGTATCGAATGCCGTAATTTGCACCCTGGTTTTGCAGAAAATATGTTTAAAGTTTTGAATTTACATACAACTCAATGAAGAAATAAAAAAAACAAGAGAAGTGTGTTAGGACTACCGGTTATAGCTATGCTGCTTATGCGGCCCCTACACCTTGCAACTGATCATACGATTTAGTTCCATGTACCAGTTGATCGTTCACTACACAGGCTGAAATTTTTCAAAAACAATTTTCATTAAACTTGTCAACATGAGTTCTGATTTTATAATTCTATTGGCCATAAATAAAATTTTGATGGAGGAAAAAGGTCAAAAGAAAAAAATAAAAACATGTTTTTATATTCTTCAATAAAATTGCGCATTGGCATTTTTTTCTTCTTTTTTCACACTAATTGTTTACTGCGTACGTTGTTGCTCACAAAACGTCAGAATGATAATGAAAAACGAAAGAAGTAATCGCCGTCATACGCATAAATTTGATAGCTAAGTTGTTCGTCAGTTGAATGAAAATCAAAATTTTTTGATTTGTTATTCAACCGATGACCAACCGTTGGCCAATCAGACCTCAAACGTAACAATTGGTTGTACAACTTAATTAAATTGTACAACAAGTCGCAACGTGTAGGGGCCGCATTAGCTTTATAAAACAAAAATAGGGCGACTTTTAGGGTTCGAGATTGAGATTAGTTTATTTCTCTAATTAGCTAATCCGAAAATTAACTTACTGTCACATTAATTGAGTTTGATGTTTTTGAGTGCTATTTTAAACTTCTTATTATGTATAGTATTACTATACTGAGGAACAAAATAGTGGCAAAATTTTCTGTGAAAAAGTCATACATGTTATCAACACACTTTGATTTTTTGTGGGACGAAGAAGAGTTAAAGGAAATAGATAAATAATATAATATATATATGTATATTTATTTATGTTGTGGCCAATAGGAACCATAGGACATAATATATACATATATATATATATATATATATATATATGTGTGTATATATATATATACATATATATATATATTTGAGTTTTAAATTATTTTATCATATAATTTTTACAAAAAGTTATATGTTTCACAAGTGTATGTTGTCAATATTAATGTAAGATTAAACCATCATGATTAGGCGCTTAAACTAGCAAGTAAAACCGTATAATCGACTACCCAAAAATCACAATTGAAGATTGAGGTTAATTTAATCTATAATCTTGAACTCAAAAAGTCGCCCTTAATGTTTTAAACAAGAATGCAAATATTTCAAAAACTTTTCCATTTATTTCCCATTATTTTCTTTTCTAGCGGCGTACGATTAAATTAATTAATTGTTTGTGGCCGGCGGCGGTTGTGTTCTCTGGCTTGTGCTCATGTACAAAAACAAATTGAGCAATCCTTCTCATTGGTTTTGTTTCATTCACTTCAAAGAACGAAACAAAACAAAATCAAACAATTTGTTTCGTTTATTTTTGTACTCTGGTTGTTTTAAGTACAAAGAAATTAAAACAAAAATAAATTTTTAAATGTTTTTTGTTACGAAAATCACTTCCTAGCTCCTGGGTGTTGACATAAATAGCATAGCTATAAAATGATTTATTTTCTTAAAAGTTAAGCACACAAGTCTTTTGTTTGAAATTTCTACATAAGCTCAAATGATTCTTTCTGCATTATTGCATGAGATATGGCTATATTGCAATCAGGGAGCGATATACATATGTATATGCACTTTATAAACTAACAAAATTATACTTTAAATATTTCAATAAAGATGGCCAGAATAAGAAAAGTGAAATTAATTTTTAAACTAATATATACTTACATACATATATATGTATGTACATTAGAGCGAACCATTTTACAGGCAAAAATAAAAAATAAAGTGTACCGTACACCTTCGAATATGAACTATGATCTATTGCAAGTAGTGTTTTTGATACTATATATATTTTTATATAATTTGCGGAGAAAAAATTCTCGGGATCCCACACAATTCCCTGGAAAGAAATCTCATATATATTTATTATAGCAAATTTATGTAGTTTGCACGTACATATTTCTTGATTAATATAGTTATTAATTTTGTGAATGCGATGGCGCAATAAGGAAATGACGAGAATAGTAGATTTTGTAACTTAGGTTAGGTTAATAACTAATAACTTCCAAAATGTATGAAAGATTTTGGGAATTAGTTCACTTTTTTTGGAGTATTTGTTATGGGCTAGTATAACTAATTCCTATTGGATTTAGCTGTTGCTAATGCAGATCATCGGGAAAATTTTACTTAAAAAATTCTTTCTAATATTATTTTAAACAGATGAGAAGTATGACCAATGTCATCAGTTGAAACAAGAATTTAACATGTTTTTACTTTCTTACTTTAGCATTACCACATAGGTTGGCTTTATTTCAGCTGGAATTGTAGTTGTAAGAAGTATGTTGTAATTGAAAACAAAATTGTGTCCACTCAAATTCCAACAACAATTTACATATGAACTTGAAAATTGCAATTGATTAAATCAACCTGCGAGATATTTTTTGATTAGTTGATAAGTACATATGTATAAATGTACAATCCCCATTTCGTAAAAAAAACTGCAAAATCTAATAATTCTCTTGGTAGTGGCGTTGGCTGAAGTAGTTAGCACGTTGACTACAAAACCGAAGGTCCTGTGTTCGAGTTCGGTCTCCGACAATCATTGAAAAAACAACACCACGCATTTTTCTGATGTGCATTAGAGTTTTTTTGTAGCAATTTTTGTAGGAAAAGTTCTAGAGATGCAGGCATAAGGCACTGGTCACTAAACTACACCGACTTCAGCGGATGCTAATCCTAATGTAACATCAGAGCGCCCGCCCTCCTTCGTCGGTATTGTATAGCAGAATAATCAGCGAAGTAAGATAACCAATAAAATGGCTACTAAACACAGTTTCAAAATTCAATACGCCTCATTGACACTAGAGGCGCTGCAACATTGCATTATTTAAAACGTGCACAAAAAAAGCAGAGTTGTAAGAGAATGAAGCTTTCCTATCTCCTCCATCACTATCCCTTCCCTATCAGCCTCTCTCACAATCTTCTGTTCAACTCACAGCTAGCACAAAGGGATCATTGTATTAGACCCAATTGAGCTGGACTCTAAATTTCACCCTTCCTTACCAGCAGCCTGCTACTCTAACATAACCTAATAATTTTCTTTTGTGGCACTGCAAACTTGTAACCTTATGGTATAAGGTAAAACTTCATGCCAGTTAGCATAAGTAACAAAATTTAACAATATAATTTGTCATTAAATATTGGCGAATAATGTAGTTTTAACCCACTATAAAAGGATGATTTGAAATGTAAAATTGTATGGCAAAACTCGATAATAAGATTTTATTCAATCTTAGGAGTAGTATTTGTCTTCAGGCAAACGTAGTTAGTTAATGGGGCTGTTCGTTCGAAAATTTTTATATACAAACAAAAATAAAATAAGAAAGTTTTCTTTTGTTTTCAATGTAAATTAAATTATCACACCAACCTATTCTTCCGATATCGCTGAATAGGCCATAAATATTTTCCGGAATAAAAATTTTGTCGGTTAATTTTTCTTTTTCATTTCTTAATTTAAATAATTAGCTTCTCTATGAATAAAAATTATGTAAAAACCTTTGTTATTTCACAAACAACCAACCAAAAACTACAGAAAAATTTATTTCCCTCTTTATAATTTTCCACAACTGACAGTGTGGGATTTTTTTTTAACAAATGTTTTTATTTTTGTTTTTTAACAAATATTAAAAATTTATTTCAACTGTTAGGGAAAATTCATTTAATCGTTTGAATGTTTATACAAAACCAAAGAGGTAGATAATTTTGTATTTACTTATACACAGATACAAAACTAATTGTAAAAGGTTTTAAAACTTTTGGTAAAAGGTTACATCATGTTAATTATGGCTAATTTTAGCACCTAGAGTTCATTAAACAATTTTTTTTTCTTTGGAAGAGAAATAAATTTATTGTTAAATCACAAAACATTTTACATGTTCACTCACTCTTGAAATTACGTGTTTCTTTCTCATCATTAGTATCTGTAACAAACATCTGCATGATCTATATTAAAAAGCCTGGGATTGTACATACATATTTGTTTAATTTCATTAATTTTTCTTTTTAAATTTTATGCAAATTACACTTAATAACTATTATTTTCGTTACTAAAAAATAATGGAAAAAAAGAAAGGAGAAAAACTGCGGAAGCTGCTTAAATATTTTTAAATAAAAATATTTTAACATTTAACTAATGTTGCTTGAAATTGAATTAAGTTTCACAATTTGGTAGAGATAGAAATTAGCTGGTGTTGCTCAATTTTATGCTAAAAAAACATATTTGTTTATGTTATACTTGGGGCATTCAAATGATAGTCTTAAGTGTCTTAATGTTTTAAATAATTTTTATATAATTCTTTTTGCTTTTATTTTATATTTCAAACAAACATTTTAAAACTAACTATGACACTTGAGGCTACCGTTTGAATACCCCAATTATTTTTACAAAAATCTTTGAAGGTATGATTGATTTTATTCAATTATAAAATAAATTTCACTGACTTCAAAAATACGAACAAAGCACTAAAAAGTTAAAAATAATTTAATAAGTCAGATCAAGCCTAGAGATGTAATGCACACAGTTCTGTTCGAATTCTCAGTGTCTCAGGTTGATAACCAAATTCAGAACTACCGGTCCTGTTCTGTAAATCTAATATATTTCAAATCGTACGATTTCCAAAATTAATAATAATCCTGCCGATGCATTTAGAATCATATGCGATAATTTTCATTCATTTGATTCACCATATAATAGAAATATTATAAGAAGTCTGAAAACTTTTTTCTATTATCGGAGTTGGTTTTCGAATCGATTTCCAGAACAGGGAACAGTGGGGATTTTTGCAAAATAAATGGTAATAAATCTGGAACCTCTAAACTACTGATTGGATTTCTATGAAACTTCGAATATCCGTAGAGGAAGACTTAGGCTAAGTGGGCCTAAGTTGACCACATGGAACTCCAAGAAACTTCTGAGGCTTGTAACTTTTAGAAAAATTATCAAGCTTCTTTTCTTATTCTAAATTTTATTACAGCAAGAGTCTAGTATATCAGCAAAGTGCGAGCTATTAAAAAGAACCAGTTGAGTGGAAGTAAAATAAATATTATAAATTAAAAGTGGAAGAAAAATAAATATAATAAATTAAAAGTTAAGTTTTAACTCCTCTAGGCACTGTTACTTAATTCAATAACTCCCAATTTAAACATACTGTCAACTTCCTCACACATCAATTTCTATCTACGACGGGTAAAACTAGGTAACATCTTTACCTCACTGGTCTGGCAGTCTGTCTTTATATCTATACTATGTTTTGACAGCGAGGTTCTACCTAATCCTTGTAACTCAGAGGTCTGAAAAAGTGATTTTACCGTTTTGAATTGATGTTGTTGACAAGAAAAAAGATGTATTAAATCGGAATCAATGCCCACCGTTACCAATTTTGAATTATTTGATAAGCTTGTAAAGTAGCCATTAATTAGTCCAAACTCTTTTTAGAAATCTAAGCCTAATATTAATCTGATATTCACGTAGACATATTTTACGGCAAGGCAGTGTATCTTTCTCTTTCGAAGTGGGTGTAACTTTTAGCATTATTTTTAAGCTCCAGATTGTATCATTACAAAGTTTAAGTTTCGTAGAAATCCTTCAGATAGAAGTACACAAAATTAAAAATTAAATTTTAGTAGGCGTAGTCTCGTTCTCTCCTAGATAAAAATAATTTTTGAAATCGGCTGAAAAATAAAGGAATTCAGAATTTACAGAAATAAATTACAACCCAACTGACAATCTCCTTCTTTTTGAAGTCGCTTAAAAATATAAACCAAGTAAATAAATAAATATGCTCAATTCACAACCTATTGTAGGAGTCGTAGTTCGTACAAACGTTGTTGCTAATTTATATGTAAACATTTGTTTATAAACATTGTTTTTATTGAAATTACGACTTTCACAATAGGTTGTGAGTTGAGCTATACATTTAGTACCTAATCGTATGACAAATCTCACCAAGTCCTAAATTGTATGGTAAACCAAAACAATTGCTCAATTCACAACTTATTGTGGGAGTAGTAGTTCCTACATGAGTTGTTGGTAATTTCAATAAAAAAATTGTTTATAAACGAATATTTACATCGAAATCACCAACAACGTTTGTACGAACTACAACTCCTACAATAAGTTGTGAATTGAGCAAATATTTGAATAATTTCCAAAAATTGTTTGTTTGTTTTGTAAAAATTCGAAACTTATGAAAAGCAAAGAAATGCCTTAATTTTCTGTGAATTTCTTCGGTGAAGAATCTATACAATAGACCAGAGATGGGCGCGTGTCGATTTTTTCCGACACTAATATCAAGATGTCTAATGCGTACGAAATACGCACGGGAAAATTTTTCCAAGCACGACACGACACGACACAACACGCATGAAATCAAATTGAATAGCAAAAAATATTTCTTTTTTATATATTCAACTAGAAAGGTCGCAGTTTTCCACTAAAGTGATGAGCTTTGCATCATCCATTGTTTAGTTTCAATACAGTTTTATGTTTTTCTTTTAAAAATTAAATTATTTACATTCTAAAAGCACAATCACAATTTATTTCAAAATATTTTTATTTAATTTACGCTGTCACTTACAACTATTTAACAATTTTTTGATTTTAACAGGTTGAACCGAAACAGAACAGAACGAAACAGAAAAACTAATGACTTGTATTAGATTTCTATAAACAAAAAAGAGTCAGCTGATTCATAACAGAACAAAAAGTAAAACTAATCCTGCCTTAAGAGACCCATACAATAGTTATGAAAAAAAATCGATATTTTAAAAACACTCGATGTATTGTGTCGAAACATCGATATAATATGATGTATACAGAACGTGTAGATTGATATATAAGCGTGTATACATATGTATCTACATTTGCCGATCGGCGGCCAGCCGGCTAAGCCGAGCCGCCAAATAGTTTTTTTTAATAATAAATAATTATAAAAAAATCAATCGAAACATCGATGTATATATGTTTGCATTGCATCGCATCGAAAAAAGCATCCATGCTTTTTTACAGTGTCCATCCCTACCATGCAGTATCAAAAAATATGTTGGTGTTGCGTGTTTGACGATATAGAATATAAAATTTTTTCTTTACTGGAAATTCATGCATACATATTTTACACCTAAAAGTGTTTTGTGTATTTTCGTCTAACTTTTGCTCAACACGATACGACCCGACCACGCACAGATCATGCGTTATCGCTTTCGATAACGAGCTGATTCGATCATGTTTTTCCAGTTTGAGATTATGGCATTCGCTATCTAACAACGTAATACTATGTTTGGATATCGAATGCCATAATCTCAAATTTAAAAAACGTGATCGAATCAGGTCGTTATCAACATCGACGATTATACCACAGATTTTCTGTCACAAACACTTCGTATTGAGTCGTTAGTATCCGTGTCACGAACACGACACGTGTCCATCTCTACAATACACCAAAGCAAATTTTTATTTTCTATATAGTAGGTACTTTATAACTTCGTGAGGTGTTTTATACAATTAAACTACTCTTAGGCCAAAGTTACACACGCAACCTCTAGAGTATAAACCGAAAAAATTTAATTAATACACTTCAATATGACCCCTGTTTTTTCACTACAAACCCAATGCCCTCAATCTACTTTCAAATCTCTAAAAACAAAAATAAAACAAGAAATTAAGAAAACTGCAAAAACAATAGAACCACTTCCTGCTCTAAGATTTTGTTACTACATATGTTTTACTTTTTTTTAATTTTTTTTATAAAAAAAGAAGTTCTTTAACTGAATGAATCATCTTAATATAGTTTTATTACTTTTAAACATAGACAAATTATTCTTTAATTGCAAGTTAATAAAGATGAGAGGGCAGGAAATAAACCAAAATAACCACCAACATATAGAAATTGAACCTCAGCATACTCGTATTTCTTATCGAGCTTTCTTTTTAAATTTACTTTCTTAAAATTAAACTTGAAACATATAATTACTGACATTATCAAAAAAAAAAATTACTAAACATGAAATGATCACGTCTGACATTGAAATTAATCTATTTTAAATGTGTGACGTTGATCTTCATCAAAAGAAAATGTTTTTTACTCTTAGTTCTTTTTTAATTTTCTTTCTTGAGAATCTTGTTACAAAAAATATGATTTTTGATTTCTTGGGAACAAAATACGAACACATACATAAGCAGTTAACTACTGAGCTTTAACATGTTCTTGAACATTTTTTTTTAATTTTCATTAATGAATTTTGTTTGGTTCTTTCTTTTTTCTGAAGAGGAAATGAAAGCAATGTTTGTTATTTACCCTGCAGGTATCTAATACTAATATGTACTAATATCTAATACTATAAAATAATTTGTGATAGTTGTTAATTAACCGCCGTGAGTGAGAAGTTAAAGTTGAGTTCACCCTACCTGTAACTTTTATCGTGAGGTTTATTCATTTGAAGTTGCTTTTTTGGCGGTTATGGCATGCTGTTATATTCACTTCTACTCAACCGATTCCCATGAAACTTGGATTTTGTAATAATGAAATCTAATGTCTGCAAACTGGTCGGAACCATGCCTCTTTAAATTGAATATTGGTACTTAAGAGCTAAAAATACAAAAAATTACAGTGAGCCGGCAAAAATCTACACATTGCGCCGATAGTGGGATCTCGGCTTACGAAAAATCCGTATAGTAAAAGTAACAATTTCAATAATTTCTATACTTGTAATATTTTCTCAAACTGAAGATATAAGAAAATTAATGTCAAATAAAAGAGTTTGTCTGTTGCAAAAATATAATTATTGTCCCTTCGCTAAGCTCTCAAATGGGCTCTGGAGAAGGCAATGAAACTCAGTTGGTCAAAAATTATCACTTACGAATATCCACGAGTCCTTGCACCTAAAAAGGAACGAAGCAGCTCTTGGCAGAAAAGAAACCGTATATGTATGCAGTAGCATTCATTATTCTTTTGTTGTGAACTTCAACAGCAATTCAACAATTATTTATTTTTTATCGATTTCGAATATTCAAAACAATATTTTAATTAATTTCTGTTTATCATCTTGTCATAAACATTTCATGGGAAGATAAGTAATTAATTAATAATGATTGCAATTCATGGACGTCGTATGTAAGCATTATTTGCAAACGTATTTACATATCGCATAATAAATCATAAACAGTCAAAACTCAAAAAATCCCAGGTGCTGAAGAGTGGCAAAGAGCTTTTGATACTGTACAAATGACGTAAGTCTGTAACATAAAACCAGAAGACTGTGTTTCAGTTAACTGGTTTATGAAAATACAAAACAATTTTGAGATGTGACTGTTTATGATTTGGTTTGCGATATGTGCATATCTGCAGATAAAAATTCAGCACGAGTGAACGAACAATTTCATTGACAATATATGCATGTAGATTTTTTAAAGCGAAATACTTATTTTTTATGTAAAATTATCTTCACGGTTTGTCGTACAGTACGCGATCGTCTTATGCAAAGCCGCAAGTGCTTGGCTATGCAACAGCCAACTTTTTCACATTATAGACTCTAGACTCTATTAGCGCAACATTTAAAATTTTTTTGCGGCTTTGGTTATCGCAGCCTTACATTTTGTCTCAGTTTTTTTCAGAAGAAATCTATTTATATTATATTAGAATATAATATAATAAAATAAGGAGAAAATCTGGTCCAAAGACCGGCACTGCGACACCTGAAGAATCTTTTGTGGCATAGAATTAAAAACAAGTATTCTACTGTTACATAAAACGATACATTCGCAAAGAATGTGTACCGTGGTGTCATCATCTTCTAAGCATAAACGACACAAGAGTGATCGAACATGGTTACTTTTCCACAGAGGATATATATATATATATATATATAGGGCCTCGACGAATTCGTTCCACTTCTGAATGTTCGCTGCTATGATCTAGACTTCGTTCCCCGATTTGTTTGCTCTGCCAGCTTCATATTTCTAGTTGCCTCCTCCAGGTATAACTAGGTCGTCCCCTCTTTGGCTGCCTTGAGGATTCCATTCTATGGCGCTTTTCGTAACTTCATCCGCCTCAATTTACTTTTTTTAATATCTGTTTCTATTGGCGACTGACCAGTCTCAGCCCATAGTTGGTGGTTGCTGATAACGTTTGGCCAGAAATTGTTTAGAATTTTGCGCAGAGGATAGTTCGCTCCAAAGTGACCAGAAAGAAAATCAGTAACAAGCCGCAAATTATTCTTGTTGAGGTCCAGGATGCCATTATATGAAAATGGCTGCATCAATGCTTTGGCCATCCTTAAACCAGAAGAAGTGAGGCACATTTCCTTAGCGGTCTAAGTGCCATCTCCTTGGATCAGGAATGTTACAGTCGCCCGACTTACGCCACAAAACAGCTCTGGGCCTATAAACGAAACAGCAGAGGTCCTCCTGGCATTCTCCGGACAACCGCCGTGGCCAGGTATCTAGTAAATGGAAACCTTGTTCCATATGGATAGCTTTTGTTAGGAGTCAAAGCACTTTAAAACCAGCGTGGAACGGAATTCCCATGAAAGGAGGGGCTTAAAAGCTGCCTTACTATCAGGAAAATATAGCTATATGCGCGCCTCTAATGTCCCTATTTAAATTAATGTCAACACATTTGGTGACTGCCTATATATCCGCCTGAAATACCGTAGGTCATTTGCCCATGGGCAAAGAGATTTTTACGTTGGGCCCAACAACTCCAACACCAACTCTATCTTCCATTTTAGATCCATCCGAATACCAACATAAACTTGTTACAAAAGCAGAAATTTGTGAACGACATAGTGGACAGAATTTATTGCTACTGAGTTCAATTTGTAAAAAATAAAACCGTAAAATTTATTAATTTTTTAATCATTGTATACAACGAATGAATTAAATAAAGAAGATTACGCATTGCGCAGGTCCGTTAATTTTGTTGCTGTCAATCAGCTGTTTGCGTGACGCAGACAAGACCTTTGAAATCGAACTACTATCATCTTACATCAAAGGTGAAAACATATGTTGAAAAAATAATAAGACAAAATTGCTCAAAATAAACTTTTTTACTTTCCGTCGGATCTTAGTTTAATAAAGCAATGAATATTTCAAACCAACTACTTATAATAACGGCTTATCCGAAAGTTGGTTTTCAAATGCCCCTGCGTTAAAGGTTTGTCTGCGTACACCTTGTGTTTGGTGTAGCCCTACAATAAAAGTCTAACACCGAACAGTGGAGGCTTTTGTCAAAAAAAAAAAAAAATGGAAATAATTCTGTAGTTTCTGAACAGGTCGTTCTCACTTCCGTGTAAAATGATATAATTAGCTCCGTAATTTCTATAAGTAGATATATATTGGTGCCTAGATATCTATCGTGTAAGTTGAAATTTATAAGGCAAACTCGTGGGTAAAAACCTTAGATAATTTACCTGTGTGTAGAAATTACGGGCATTAATGTAAATAAAATAACAAAAAATTTGATTTTCTTCTGAGTTCCCGTCAATTCCCAAAGAAATTTCACAAAATACCGAAAATGGGAATTTTTTAGGATGTAAGTTAAAATTTTTGGAAATCTTTAAAAACATATTATGTCTTAAGGTGAGATGATAAATTTTTGGGTTCCAGCTTTGGAATTTGAGAAAAAATGTCCTAAATTCGATATTTATAACAAAAATAAGTCCATTTCGAAACGATCTGGTTCCTTCAGTAAAATTTTGAGCACAAAATTTCTTTATTATATTTCCTAGGCCGGGTTTACATCGGTGTGCCAAATGCCACACGAGCGTAAAAAAAGGGTAGCCACTAATTACTAATGAAAAACAGTTTGATTCAGACATGTATATATTAAGTTAAATAGTTCCATACATAACTAATAGACAATTTTATAGAATCCAGCATGATGGTAGACTTGGGTCGAACTCGTTCACTAGTTCATTTTTGAACTAGTGAACGAGTTCGACCCAAGTCTACATGATGGGAAACATGTCTGAATCAAACAGTTTTTCATTAGTAATTAGTTGGTTACGCTTTTTTGGGCAAATGACACACAAGAAATGCCAGATGTAAACTCAGCTTTATGGTATTTCCTTTTCTTGGAGTGGGTATTTTGCAATTTCAGCAAAAAACGCTTTTTTCAAAATTTTAATGTAAGTTGCATATAACTTTTGACTACATTGTAAGCGGGGAGGCCCCATAAATGTAGTAGACTTTCATGTAGCTCTTAGATAGGAAAATCTACTTGAAAAAAGTATTTTTTATCACATTAAAAACATCGGCTTGACATAGATTTGAATTTTTCATTAACTCGAGTTGAACAACTTTGGAGTTTTGTGACTCCGCGCCGTTTACAGATATTAAGTCCAAATTTCAAACTTAAGCTGTGTAACAACTCCTCAAATGCTGTATGCTTAATTAAGAAAAAAATCGGAAGGCCCGTTTAGAAATTGCAGAATTATGTTAATTTTTTTTACAAAGTTGCCCACTGTGCAACGTCAAACCGCATGATCTTGGTGGCCAAATCGACGTTGCCAAAGCGTGAAATTAGGCGTTCGGTCGTGACACCGTCTTTTTAAAATCATCCCCCTTATCGTCGTGGGCGTATTTCGACTTCGACTAATACGTTTTAGTAATAGCTTCAAAAATTTTTCTTTAATCTATTACCAAATTGTCGTAGTCTAAGTCGAAATACGCCAACCACGATAAGGGTTCATATATTGTCCAGCTTATAATCGGCAATTGCAGGCCGATTATCCAACATACTTTCAGTAAAAGAAGAGATATTTTAGGCAATGCGCACATTGCAATGATGCACAGGCCTCTCTTGAAATTTTTTTATAATCTTGCCAATTCCTTGACCTCTTGAAAATTATGACAACTATAATCACCCCGCAACGCTCGAAAAGTGGTCAGCATTTTTGAAAGCACCATTTTTGTAGTAAGTTTTAACTATTTAATTATTTAACTATGTAAGTATTAACTATTATATTTTGCATCGCTTGCTAAACGATCCCATATTGACTAAATAAATGGCACTTCAGATTACAGGTTTTGAAAAAATTTCTAGCTTGTTTGAATAAAAGTTCAACACATATAATATATAATATATAGTACATAATATGTAATATATTTTATTTAATATATAATACATAATATATAATATATAATACATAATATATAATAAGTAATATATAATGTACTATATATAATTTAATATATGATATATAATATACAATATGTATATAAAATATAATATATAATATATGATATACATATAATATATAATATGTTATTTATAATATGTAATAAATAGTACATAATATATAATCAGGGCTATCATTAATCAAATTTCGCGTGAAATTTCTCCCTTTTCCAATTAGAATTTTTTGTTATTAGTTGGAATTTTTCCTTGGGAAAAATTTCACGTGGAATTTTATTCATGATAGCCCTGAATATATAATACGTACATATATAATATATAATATATAATATGCAATATGTAATATATAATATATAATATATAATATATAATATATAATATATAATATATAATATATAATATATAATATATAATATATAATATATAATATATAATATATAATATATAATATATAATATATAATATATAATATATAATATATAATATATAATATATAATATATAATATATAATATATAATATATAATATATAATATATAATATATAATATATAATATGTAATATATAATATATAATATATAATATATAATATATAATATATAATATATAATATATAATATATAATATATAATATATAATATATAATATATAATATATAATATATAATATATAATATATAATATATAATATATAATATATAATATATAATATATAATATATAATATATAATATATAATATATAATATATAATATATAATATATAATATATAATATATAATATATAATATATAATATATAATATATAATATATAATATATAATATATAATATATAATATATAAAAAGAAAACAAAGTTAATTTAAAAGAGATTTTACTTCTTCAGGAGCTTCAATAATCTGCATTGCATAATTGAATTTCTTAGGATAAAAAATATTTCATTTTATTTATTGCTTTTTAAGTATATTTATTTTATATAAATTCGATTTTTAGCCATGACCGAATAAAATCCTTGCTGTAGCATTTCCTATTGCTTTCAATATCCTTAGAAAAGTTCAAAATACTGTTCCCAGCACGTCATTCTCATCATAAAAGGGCAAAACTTATTATTGAAACTCCTCTAAGAATTAATTTTATATGTACGAGTACTTCAATCTTCATCAACTGTTTTCATTTTATAAAATCAAAACAAATTTAAGTGAAACAATAGTTACTTTTGTCTCCCACTAGTATAAGTCTCAATTTAAATTCAGAAAGTGAAGATGTTGAGCTAAAAAGGTTAATTTTAATAAAATGCAAATGAAAATGTTCAAGGTATGCAAAAATTATTCAATAAAGAAAAATAGAAAATAAAAGAAATGTATGTTTAAGAAAAACTATTGCATGATTTATAACGATGAATGCCAACAACTTCTCTTTAATTTTTTTTTTTGTAATTTAACCACAAATCATAAAAATTTAACTTTTTGCTTACAAAGAAATTTTTAAGAGGCTTTTAGCCTTTATCTTGTGGTTTAAATAATCGTATGTTCAGTTACGAAGGAAAGAAAACCGCTGCTTATTGAATGAAATATGAATGAATCTATTAACTACAACACCTTTCATAACTTTGAAACGCTTATAAAAAAATTAAAATAATAAAATTGTTTAGATGTTGAAAGTAGTTGCTTTTAAATTTAATTTAAGGTGAAAAGATTCAGATAAAACTAACATTAATCTTGATTTTAATGATTTTTTTTAATACCTACATACATACTTCGAAAAAAGTTGTTAAACATTTTTTTTTCAAATCTAAGCCAAACAACATTTATAGAATAGTTTTCAAAGCAACTGTTGTAATTGTATCGAAAGGTGTATGTATGTATTAAAGTCCTGCACAAGACTATTTATAAGACCTTTCAAGACATGCGACATTTTTTAAACGCTTTACTACAGCAAAATATTCTAAAACAAACGCTAAAAAACACTGTTGGCAAGACAAAGAACTCAAAAATAATTCTTGCCAACAGTGTTGTTTAGCGTTTGTTTTAGAATATTTCGCTGTAGTAAAGCGTTTAAAAAATGTCGCATGTCTTGAAAGGTCTTATAAATAGTCTTGTGCAGGTCTATAGTATGTATGAACAGCTTTTATGTTTTTGTCTAAGCATTCATTGTTTAAACATTTCAAATTGCTCTATTATCTTTGGAAGATTGGTAGACAGTATGACCATTTTAGTATCTTTGCAATTTATTTAATTGATTTAACAGTAAAATTTAAACAACATCCTTTGGAATTTTTTTTAATAATTTTATCTTTACAAGAAGACATCAAATAGGTACTAGTAAAACTATTGCAGTTACCAATTGGGACGTGAGTACTGTATTTCAAACTGCATATGGTGTTGCAATTGGATCGTGTCAGTTGTCATAATTGAGATACTCTGTGATAGATATCAGACACATCCTTGATGTTCCTGCTCAATGGTAGTAAACTGACTATCCTCACAAAAACATAAATGTGAAAGTTAGTAGATTGCCCAGATATGATATGACACCCTGAAGATTTCAAATTTATATAATGCATAGCATATTTCAGTGATCGGTTATTGTGCCAAGCAAGAACTTGCTCAAAATTTGTATCTCACTACTATTCAAGGCCGAAATTTGGGAAAGGAACTTGGCCTTTTTTCACATTTATGTTTATTTGAGGATTTAAGCCAACATATGATCAATTAATTACTTATCTATTACTACGTTTATACGCGCACTATTTGCAAATAAAATTATTTGCAAATAATTTAACTCGCTGTTTATACGGCATAGCAAAAATACACAAACTTGGTAGCACTTCTATAGAAAGTTTACTTATGTTCACAAAAAAAATAGTGTAAAATGCACAAAATATCAAATAATTATTTGTTTGAATTGTTATTATTTGCTTCTATCAATGTTTTTTGTGCAATATTTATCCATTTATTGTTTTTTCTTATGAAACATTTGTAAGCGTGGCAACCTTTTCCATTTTATTTGATAATAGTGCGTTAATCGTGAATAGTTTTCTGAATTAGTAAGTCGCAATAAAAACAATAATATGGCAACAATTTACAGTTTTATTTGCAAATAAGCCCTGCGTATAAACGTAGTATATTACTACGTTTATACGCAGGACTTATTTGCAAATAAAACTGTAAATTGTTGCCATACTATTATTTTTATTGCGACTTACTAATTCAGAAAACTATTCACGATTAACGCACTATTTGCAAATAGAATGCTTGAGGTTGCCACGCTTACAAATGTTTGATAAGAAAAACAATAAATGGACAAATATTGCAACAAAAAACATTGATAGAAGCAAATAATAAATATTAAAACAAATAATTATTTGATATTTTATGCATTTACACTATTTTTTTTGTCAACATAAGTAAGCTTTCTATTTAAGTGCTACCAAGTTTGTGTACTTTTGCTATGCCATATAAACAGTGAGTTGATTTATTTGCAAATAATTTTATTTGCAAATAGTGCGCGTATAAACGTAGTATATATTATCAACTAAACAGTATTTTGCATAAATTACATTTCTTTAACAATATTTGAAGTTCAAAAAAATTAAAAACAAAAGAAACACTGAAATTTGCTGGGATGAACTATTTATTTATTTATTGCTTTCAAATTTACAATACTTCACACAGACAAAAACTTACATTAAAAACCCCTCTTTAACCCGACAACAAGTCAAATAACAATCAATTACCATCAACCCGAGAAAATGCCATGTTTTGTTTTGTTGAAAAAGAAATGAAAGAAGCTTGTAGCATTAATGCCAATCGGCGTTGTTGTTGTTGTGCATCTTTTTCAACTTGTGCTGTGTGGCAGCCACATGTTTAATGGCAAAACAAAAATTTATTAACTTGTTATGTAAATGTCAAAACTACATATTTGTTTATTTGTTGATATATGTATGTATATGTTTTCTTTTATTATTAAAAGATTAAATTGAAACTCTATTTTATTCAGTGTACATATATACATACATAAGGTCTGTTCCAGATGCATAACAAAACAGTCCGAACTTGTACAAAGTAATCCAAAAGCGGTCCAGATAGCAATTTTTGTGTAATTTTGAGACCGAATGAGAGAGTAATTTTTTTCATTTCCTGTACAAAATAGTACGAACTTTTTCTTCTGGGTAAGTTCGGACAAGAATTGAATAATCAGCTGTTTTTTGTTTACATATGAAACTGAAAAATTAATCAGAAAATTTGCAAGTAAAGCAAAAAATTTTTATTTATTAAAAAGCATAATGGAATGTTTTTGAAATAAATCTGAAGTTGTAGTACATTTGTGCATGATTTTAATGATTTTTTTCATTAACTTACGTAGCTTCTACTTTTTTTGGAGTTTTTTTCATTTACTTTTTACAGCTGTTGACAATGATGCAAATTTTGTGTTTTTATAATGTTATGCGTTTTAAGCGACTAAAATCACTAAAATAAAATTTAATTTAAAAAGTAAGCAGCACTAGTATTTCAAGATGGGCAATTATGGTTTTTTGCGTTCCAGCAATTTTTTATAACTTTTGCATATTCAGAGAGTAATTTTAATTTTTCTCTCATTAGTCCGAACTTGTACAAAATCTTGTGGAACACACCTATACATACATACGTACTTATTTATTTATTTCGTTCGATTACGATGTTGAAAATTTTGCTTTCAATTTATTGGTAACACCCGGCATTGCAACATTGGATTATAGAGGGCATAAACTGCACTCTCAAAAAACGTAGTTTAAGTTTTCGTTGCATTTTTAAAAATAATTTTTAATATAGGAATGTTCCTTACAATATTAATACATATATAACATTGTTATTTTTATAACGAAGCAGTTTTAAAACAAAAATGTGGGCTTTTATTTTAAAAATTAACCCAAATATGCAAAAAAACAACGTGTGCTTGAAATATACTTTAAACAAAATTTCCATAGAAAACCCGGTTATTACGTGCATTTCAAGCACTCGCTAAATTTTAACCCATATTACCCGGATTACAGAAACCTGATGGCCTCTATGCTCTTTATGGGAACTAAATTATCTGATATGTGTATATATACGAGGGTGGATCATTAACTCAGCGTCTTTTTGAATTTCCCGCCTCTTGATTGAAATGGCAACACTGCTCCTGTCAAGGGCAACTGTCAGCTTAACTACTGTCTAAATTTGAACAAGCTGTGTCATTTAGTGTGTTTGGTAGCCGTTGATAACACAGAAAAACTTATTGTTGAATTTTTTTCAATTAAGTGATTGTTTAGAAAAAAAATATTTTTGATTAATATTTTAATTGAATGTATGTTTATATTAGTTGAATTTACTGCTCTATCAAAAAAGTGTTATCAACAGAGCTTAACTCAGAATACTATAAAATGGTTAACAATTATTAAATATTTTTTGTCTGTAAATATGACCTTCTCCGAGAAAATGGACCTAGTATATAGCCCTCTTCACACCTTTTCATGTCCAACGAACCTTGCTTGTTACAAATATCTAAAATTTTGAAGAGAAATTAAACTTTGTGAGTTTCTCTTATTCGCTATTTCACTTATCTTTTTTTTTTTAATTTGTATAAACTTTAATTTTTGACATATGTATATACTTCAAATTTTCCACTCTAACATATATGCTATTGTCACTATTGAATTCAATGTAAAATTGTTGCAAATGTGTTAGTGAAAAAATGTTGTTTGTGCTAGTTTCAGTCATTCATTTCTTGTAGGGATGTTATTTTTGCTATTCGTCGGCAATATCGGCTTCTTGAGGTGGTTCTTTATTGTAATCGTAATTTTTACATATCATCTTCTATATCACTTTGGACATGGTATTCTAATACTTGATTTTCTTCACTTTGAATAGAAAATTTTATTAAGAAACACCAAACATCACACAAAAGATAAAGATACGTCTCTCCGACGCATGATTTGAGAATTTCTCAAAAACCTGAGCCTTTAAAGCTCAGTTACCCGACTGTAATGTAAAGTAACTGCAATAGTAGGAAACAGCTGATCGATACTTTTATATGAAAAGTAGGTTACGTTACATTACGTCTCTATAACCATTTGCATTACTTTTCACATAACAATATCGATCAGCTGTTTCCTACTGTTGCAGTTACTTTACATTACAATCGGGTAACTGAGTCTTAATTAACTTACCGCATGAAAACAACCACCATTACTACGCTGCTGCTTAAACCGTCGCGCCGGCCATTTTGTGATGTGAAACCAACTAATATCCCAAACTATTAGATTTAGGTCAAAATATACAAATCATTGACCAACTTAAAAGTTTAAAAATTATCATATATGCACTAAAAAGTTCGAAATTGTCTAGTTGTTACCAAAGCAATCATTTACTATCATCAAGATACATATTGAAAATAGGCAGCAAAAATTTATTGTTTCATATACTAAATAATTAGTTATTTGAATGACTTCATTAAAATTATAACGACGTGAAATGCTTACGTATGGAAAAGATAAATTTATTTACTTCAAAACGTGTCTCAGGTTTTGTGATTGTAATATAGGTCAATAATGATGTTTGGTTAGACTTTTTACAAAAGACCTTCAAATTAAAAGAAAAAACATTTTCAATGTTATTAATGCACATACATATCTAAATATATACATATGTATGTATATGTAGTTACATATGTAAATTGTTAATTTGTTAAATTTTTTTTTAAGAAAAAATATTTTTAAAGAGTTTTTTGCATGAGTCGAATGCAAAACTGGTTGGAAGTGCTATTTTTCTAATAATTTAAAACCAGTTTGGGGAAAATATCCAATATTAGTAATACACACTTACATACATATATACCTCGAATGATGAATTTGGTTTTTGCTTTGTACGTATTTACATTTTACATGAATACTTATTTAAACTTTAAGTTTTTCGAATGGGCAAATCGCAATTTGTCATACTCACGTTAAGTTTCACATATCAAGGCTTAGAGATTTTTCCTAGTTTCACATAATTTTTCATATCAATGTTTATTAATCAAACATCAAAAATAGTCGTGATTGCGAAAACCAAAGATAATAGTTGTGTTCGAGTACGCAATAGTTTTTAAAAATGTTTACTGAACTTTAGTGCATTTTACTAAATTACATTCGTTTACCCAAAAATACAGTAAATGAGAACACAAATTGAGAGAGTGAAGTGACAGTTCTAGACTGAGTATTTTTCAAATTTTTACAGCAAAAATCTTTCGTAGTACAGCTTAGTAAAATAAAAACATATGATTCAAAATGTAAACAAACGAAGTTAAAAAAAAGGTTTTATAAAAATTGTGAATGTCATTAACAAATAATTTATTTATATGTAAAGTATTACAATAATAATAACTGTTAATAACTGTACAGTATCAGTACAAATATTGCATGAAATAAATTATAAAATTTATTCTTAGATTGTTCGTGTTATAAAAAATATTGAAACTACCCAGTAAAAAAAGACACTCCAAAAAAGTCATGAAAATGTAGAGTTTGCGATCTGGAAGTAGTGCAAATTTCGATCCGATCTAATGATTTTTACATAGGGTTGTCATTGCAAGCAGTTCTCTTTTTCGATGCCTGGTCACCGAATTGGAAGCTATTTTAAGAAAAATATCCTTTTTTGTGTTCCATGATAATATTTTCATCTAGGAAAAATGGTTAATAGTTACCTATTTTAACAATTAGTTTCTTTTTATAGGAATTTAAACGCGAAACAGTATTTTCATGTAAATTTAAGCAAATAACTTAAAAATTTTAGACAAAAATTAGTTCATAAGTTTCTTCAAAAATATCGATTTTTTAAAAATTCTGGTGAGTAAGTTCTAAAACTATAGAGGTATTACCAGGTTTTGTATGACTAAAAATCGGCAAATTAAAAATATCGATTTTTTGGAAGCAATGAAAATGTACTTCCTTTAGAATGACTTCCAATTTTTTTTACTGGGTAGTACCAATAAGAAAAATAGTTGAATAGTCAAAAATGTATACTTATATTTTTCAACACTATGTGGAGTTGCAGTTAACTGTTTCCTTAATCTTATTAATTTTTACTATTTTTCCGTTCGTGTACTACAGCTCTTTTGAGATTAAATTAAAATTTTCGCAGTAAATAAGCACACCTGGTAGGTGCGTTTGGGTACTTTTTCAGTAAAATCCAGTAACTCTCTCTCAAGTACTCTCAATAAAAACGTTTGCACATAAAAGTACGAGAATGGAAACATTTTCAAATACAGTAAAATATATAAAACAGCTGATTGCTAATAATTTTCGCTCTAAAAAATTATACATAAATGCAAAAAGTAAAATTATACACAACTCTACACTTGTAAGTTGTTACTGGTGTGCCGCATGGAACAAAAATGTGTTTTTATCGTTAGCTAAAATACAATGCAATGCGTAACTAACAAAATATTAAAAATTGATTTTTTGACTGATTATTACGACTGCCATAAACTACATGACTTGACCAAATTCCACACTTCTGCGATCAAAAACCATGCTGTTATTGACAAAAAAAAAGGGGACTTAACTACAAGTTTGTTTTTTTTTTAGTTTTTTTGCTTCTCCTGTACAGATATGGTTTTTCTTTAAACTTAAAATTGTTGAATTTTTTACACTCAACTTGAAAAGTTATAAGGATTTACAGAAAAAAAAAGACAGACATTTTTGTTGCCTCATATACCAATCATGACAACAATATTGTTCACTTTCCAGTAGGTCAAATTAGTGCATTTATTAAGAGAAATACTCGTATAATAAATTCAGTAAAGTGCGACTTTGACTCGCACACGAAGGGTTCCGTACGGATACTAGATATGTAATATGTACGAACTTAGCCTATATTATGGCAGCACTAGTAGTGTGATTCATTAACTTTTTTAACGATAATCGTATCGTTAAAATATTCGCTGTAGGTTAATGTCAGCTGTGTCGTTATTTAAGTGACAATAATGTATGTGCTGTTAATTTTATCGACAAAAACCAACAGAAAATATCAGCTGTGTACTATAGGTGACTAATCGTCGCCTCAGAATTGGTTTAGCCCATACGTCGTAAAGTTGGAGTGGAGAAAAACGACAAAGAAGGTTTACATGAAGTTTCCCAAATTATACCCGATGAATTTCTTTTGCATTTTCATAGCTGCTTTCGACACATGATTTGAAGAAAGTTAATATTACTTTATTGTAAAAGTAAAAAGATGCTTTGTGCCGCATACGCAATTTACTTTGAAAAAGTAGCTTTTTGTGCTCGATACGTATACTTTACTGCAGTGAATTGAGAATTTTGTTGCTTTGTTTATTTTTCTTGCTGCCCAGAGAAATAATTGAAGTGTATTTAATACAAGGAATGAAATTATAGGGTATTTACACCTGCACAAAATTTAGCAGATTTTATGAAAATCTATACCGTTTACACCAAGTGTTTTGGACATTTATCAAGACTTCTTTATCGAAAACAAAGCCCATTAGCTCAAAAATTTCCAAAACTGCAACCAAGCTACTGCATTCGCACACCTTTTTAAGCAGACCACAGATAGTAAAAATAAAATTAAAATAATAAATTTTGAATACATTCTCTACAAATCTACTGACAAATTAGGTTTCATTTTGTATGGGAAATCTAATAAAAAGCGGATAGATTTAGCTCGAAATCTTGTAAGTACTAGATTTCGAGACAATGTAAATGCCCTATTAAAAGATTTCTGTTATACTCCAATATGCATAATTAAGGTTTATTTTATTTTAATTTATTTTATTTTATTTAATTTTAGTGTTTAATAAGTTTATATTAAAACATGTAATCGGTGGCTGAGTCTGTGTGATGATGTTTTTGCTTAACAGTCGCCGTTGAGTTTTTCTTACGGCACCTTCATTTTATGTTATTCATTTCTTACATAGTGTCGATACTTGATGATTTTATATTATAACTCGTAACCCTACGTCTACACCTGATATATTTTTATCATAGCAAATGTCAAATTCCATATAGAAAAAAGATCTAAAAGGGCTATTAGACAGGCATACTTGTCTTAAGACATGTACGATAGCATACTTTGGGTTTTGCTATTACACTATCGAACGCTGACGGCATATTTCATATTAATTGTGCGGCAGACATCAGAAAATCAAAAATTTTTGATAACCAACATACATGTCTAACGTACTCTTATACATGCTATTAGATAGACTTGGGTCGAACTCGTTCACTAGTTCATTTTTGCCACAAACCAATGATCAAACCCATTTAAATTACATGGGTTTGATCATTGGTTTGTGGCAAAAATGAACTAGTGAACGAGTTCGACCCAAGTCTACTATTAGACAGTGAGACTTGGTATGCCATCGTACATGTCTTAAGACAAGTATGCCTGTCTAATAGCCCTTTAACATAAAAAAATTATTTTTCAATATAAAGTTTGACTTTTGTTATGATAAAAATATATCAGGTGTAGACGTAGGGTAATATAACGCCGGCAGAGCAACTGCCATTTTTTCACAAAGGGGTAGACGTTGATGATTTTATATCATGATGAATCAAACAAATATTTGAAAAATACTAGCCAAAAATATCTAATTTTCGTGTTGTTTAATTTTTTTTTGTCACAAATAATTGTTGTGCTGCCTTTTTTAAACGAAAATTGTTTAAAAAATAAACTTTAAATGCATAATAGTAACAAATAAAATTACATTTGATATCAAGATGAATTTATCAGGCCGTGAGCTCTGATGATTATATCATAACATGAAACAGACTAAAGTCTGCAAATTCCGGAAAAAAATATCAATTTGACATTCATCCTGATATAAATTCATCACGTGTCGACAGACACTATGTTATAGAAATGAAGCAAAACAATAGTTAACTTTACTTCGTACGTTTTTGCATGAAGAATTTGTCGAATCGCCAAACAGTGGCGTGTACAACAAAACAATACTTATTAAATCTAAAATAGTGGATATGGAGCAAAATTAACGCTTAATATCTCAGAAACCATGATAAATTTCGTGAAACGCGTTTATGATTCAGAAAGAGGGTATTCTTATGTACATATATACCTACATATACGAGATTCCATACCTAACTCGTTTTTTTTTCAGAATGGTCGGTGGAGCAAAACTATTCTGGGTCGACGTAATGTCATTATACCAAGTCAAATGATGTCAAATTTACGGCTTATCCCACGATGTCACCAGAAATCGTTCGATCGACAACTTTTATTGCAAACAACAACAAATTTTCTAATGTTATTGTTGTTTGCAATACAAGCTGTCGGTCGAACGAATTCTGGTGACATCGTGCTACAGGCCGTTAGCTTTTGTAGGCATAAGCCTAAAAACATACTTTTATTTTGGTTAATCTCAAACATCTAACGAATATTCATTTTTGTATGGTGTTTGACATTTCCTATAAGAACCATACACTCTGACGATGCTAACCTGTTTTGAAAAGTAAGTAAGGTAATTTATACCAAAAAAGGACATTTGGTTATTGCAGTTGTAATATTTATTGTAGTAATGCGGGTACCTGATTGATGTGCCTGGAGTCATTTCGTTAACATCTTTGACAGTAGTAGCCTTCATATTTTTGTGTTAATGCCGACAGTACTCGTGCTAAAGCATCTAACGATCTATCTAGACATTTTTAACAATTTTCAAACGTTGCTCGATAACATACTGGCCGTATCCGTACCATTGGAAGAAACTTATAATTTTTTCCCCAATTTTATCTTCCTTCATTAAATTCTTCGATTGAATGGTGGTACATAGATTTAACAATAAAAGATCAATTTATACTTTCAAAATGTTTAATAATGACAAGCTTCAATCAAGAAGATGCAATACATATTTACATATATAAATATTTATGTAAAAACTTCGCCAATGAAATAACAAATGAAGCAAAAAAGTAAACAGAAGCCGTAACTTTGTGGATGTTTTGATAATTTTATTCATGTTGCAACCAACATTTTGTACTCAAACTCGCACTAATAGACGGTGAGATAAGCAAAAAAAATTGAAAAATAGAAAAAACAGAAATAATAATAGCGCAAAAAGTTGAAACAATTACTGTTGAGAAAATTTTATACACGTTTACATAGTTGTTGTAATAGAAGAGTAAAAGACACTTTGTTCGCGGTTGATGGTTATACTAGAGAAGTGAATAAAAATTGCTGGTAGTTGCTGCATATCATCAGCTCAACTAAACAACTTTTTTAGTTGTTATTGGAACAGTTTGATTCGAGAGGTGAAACATAAACAACGTACGGTCTTAGAAACGTCTGCTGAAGCAAAAGAAAAGAAAAAACTAAAACAGTTGGAAACTTTAATTAAAAAAGTAACCGTTTGTAATGAGTTACATACATATTTTTACATTTTGAGAACAACCTAAAATCATATTTCAAAATTAATTTCTTTTTATTTTTTATTATATAAATTTTAAGTGTCATTAAGAAAATTATTATTAGTTTTATAACAAAATTTTACTTCCCTAAGTTCGAGTGCTAAAAACTTTCTGAAAATATAATGCTAAATTATGATAATTTAACGGCCGGGTAAAAAGAAAATTTAAACTTTTACCAGAAATTGTAATTAAAAAAAAAATTGAAAAAGTTTCTCTTAACCATTAAAAAAAGTCGGCAAAGAAATTAGCAACACCTCTTTAGTTTGTCAGCAATCATACAACGCATGTTACAATTTCTTGCCGGTTGCAGTGACAATAAGCCGCCAAAGCTGTGACAACAAAGACTTAACACCCACTGGCGTTTTGGAAAGGAAATTGTGCAACTAAGCCAAGCCAAGATTATCATCAGTTAATAAGCAACTAAATTATGGAGATCAGTTCAGTGGTAATTATTTTTGAATTTTAAATATGGTTGGTCAATAGATACATGTACCGTCGTTATTAGTTTTCTAACCGTTCGTTTGCCTTTTTCAAATCCTTTAGAAAGTAATTGATTGGTTGATGGCATTTTTTCTATTACATATCAATTATATGTATGTTCATGTACGAGTACAAACAAAATAAATACATGGACAAAACAATGTCAAAATAATTGCACTTGTCGAACCACTAATCCGTTTTTCCCATTTGTCTGCACCCTACACAACCACAATTAGTTCATATGAGGTTATACATAAAGCATACTTATGAACAAAATGTCACCCTTATTTGCAAACAAAAATGCATTGATCATGATGCGGTAACGATCCCTATTGAAATAAGATGCAATGATGACACCAGCATGGAGCCTGTAGTGCCTGCTGTGCACTGCAATCCGCTGAAAAAAATGTGATAAAACATCCGATCAGGGGTCTACAGTGTAATTCGAAACGAAATAAAAAGCTTTCGAATTTTTATGTTTATAGCATATAAATTCGAAAGCATTTTCTTTCGAATCGAATTACAGAGTAGACCCCCCAGTTTCCAAATAAAGTATACTTTTGTCCATAGGTAGTCCGAATTGACAACTGATTTTTAAAGTATATCTGCAAAAGTTGGTAGCATTGTTCAAGCGTCAATCAATTCATGATGATTTGCCAGAGTATTGTGATCATAAATCTCAAAAAGTAAGGTTACTATGACAGCTCATTTGACAGTTAAACTTTTCTTAAGTTCTATTGGGCTTAAAAACACCCTTTATATATATTGTCGACACAGAATAGTTTTGCTCCACCGACCATTCTTAAAAAAATGAGTTAGGTATGGAATATATACATTTTGACTACCCTCTTTCTGAATCAAAATCGCGTTTCACGAAATTTATTATGGTTTCTTTTGCTCCATATCCACTATTTTTAGGTTTAATAAGTATTGTTTTGCTGTACATGCCACTGTTTGGCGATTGCGTAAAATTTTTTATACACAAACATTTGAAGCAAAGTTAGTTCTTGTTTTGCTTCAATTCTATAAGAAATTAATAATAAAAAATTAAGGTGCCGTAAGAAAAATTTAATGGCGCGCCGACTGTTAAGCAAAACATCATCACTCAGACGCAGCCGCCGATTATATGTTTTAATCTAAACTTATTAAACACTAAATTAAAATAAAATAAACCTTAATTATGCATGTTAGAGTATAACAGAAATCATTTAATTTCATCATTTGTATTAAATACACTTCAATTACTTATTTTTCTTGCGTAAGTGTGTAAGCGGATCGATAGTTAAAATATTATGGTGTGAGGAAAAGTGAGGAAAAAATACAAGGAGTCGTCCGATTGTTATGAAATTTTGCATGATTATAATATCTGGATCACTGACTTCAAAAATCAAATTGAATTTTACGTAACTCAATTATTTGCGCTTTAAAACAAGAGTCAATCCCCCTTATTGCGAATGGCGTCGTCGACGTCACATCAAGACGACAGTAAAAATTGTAACTTGTCTACTCTTTGTCGACAACAATTGACTACGATTAATATGCTACATTAATTTACAAAACCTTAGAGATAAGTAAGAGATTGTCAATAAGAGCCAATTGTTGCCGATAAAGAGTAGACAAGTGACAATATTTACTGTCGTCTTGATGTGACGTCGACGACGCCATTCACAATAAGGGAGAATATTACAAATAAATGCATATTTCTCGTTTTAAGTTTAATTTTAAAGTATTAAAACCAGTAAAAAAACAAAAGAAAAATTGGTTTTGCAAGAAGGAAGCTTTAAATGTTTAATATTGAAAACCGTTTGTCAATATCTTTTTTTAAGATATACATACATATAATTTTCAAAAAAAAATGCTATCAAAATGTAGCATTTTATGTAAAAATGTGTTTAAAAAAAATATTTTTATTGTTGAAGTTTTCTTTTTAACTAAGTTAACAAAATTAAATAAAGAAAACCAAAAAAAAAAATTAATTTAGCTTATTTTATAACAATATGTGTGTTGTTAATCTATATTTTCAAAAAATAACTTGCAAAATATCATTTTAGAACATTTTTCAAAACGCGATATCTCGAAGAATCGGAAAAACTCGGATGAAGTGATATAAGATTCTAAAAGATAACAAATCATACAAAAATAAAATGTTTAAATGAAACTGGACATATTTTGAATTCTTTTTTCTTGACGGTCAAAACAAAACATTTTTCATGTTTTTTGATAATTTTTTGATCATATTAACATATTTTTTTTATATATAATTTCCATTTATTTGTCAGCAATTTTAATAAACAATTTTCCTTTATTATGTTTTTAAAAGTTAAAAAAATAAATTACTTGAATAGTGCAAATAATTAGCACATTATTAGCAGTAATTTCTTTGGATGATGCGCAAAATCGAAAAGTTCACAAAAACAAACCCATAAAAAGTTTGAACTTTAAAAGGCTGTAGCTTATTCAAAACTTCTTATATTGCAGTGAAAATTTGGATTCTTCTTAATGAGAGTCTTATCCATCATTTGATATATAATTTGTTAGCTTTTGTAATTTAAAAATTTTTGATTTATTCGCACTGATCACCGCAGTGTGCGGCGGCGTTAAACGATCGACTTATTTCTCTGGACAGCAAGAAAAATAAACCAAACAACAAAATTCTAATTCACAACTGTGACACAGCAGTTAAGTATACATACGTAAGGGGCACAAAAAGCTAATTTTTGAAAATAAGAAAAGTGGTGTGTGGAGCACAAAAGTAATTTTTAGTTTTACAATAAAGTAATATTAACTTCGAACTTAATTCATAAAAGTTCACAAAAATATACATTTTTCTTCAAGACATGTATCGGAAGTAGTGGTGTTCTTTTTCTCCACTCCAACTTTGTGGCATATGGGTTAAATATATTCTCAGGTGACGAATTATATTGTATACTCGTATATGCATGTATGACTGCAGAAATCTCCTTAGTACAGTTTTACAGGGTGCGCACCTTATAAATAAGTGTTTGATTTAATTTGCATACATATGTTAATAGAATTTATAAAATTATTTCTTTGGAAATGCTGACCATAATAACAATGGAAAAAAATAAAATCTAGCTTATACAGTGCCATTTAGTCGCTTTGAATCAACAATAACTTCAAGACTTGTTTCATTGCTCATATTTTTTCTTTCTTTTTTTTTGTGTCACTAGTAAGTGCTTATCAAACAAAATCATGTGGTCGCAAAAAGAAATGATTGTTATTGTGTTATGTTCTTCCTAACATACATAAATGATCTACATGCGGTTATTCCAAATGGTTTTGTGACACATTTCAACTTTGCAGAAGGCAGACTTACAAGAGCCGTTACAGTGTGCAGTAAGTCGGATGTTTGGTAACTGGTTTGAAGTTGCCAGACCTAGAAATCATTTCCAATCATTTCTAATCTGTGTATCTAAAGGGTGTTTTTTATTGAGGTATAGAACTTTAAGTTGGCATCACTTTTTTAACTGGCGGCCATTTTGTCAGCTGTCAAGTGATTAATATTTAGTTTGGTTTGCCATTTCATCATGAACAGGTTGACAAAAGAACAACGCTTGCAAATCGTGCAAATTTATTTCGAAAATAATGGTTCAGTTCGCGAAGTTTACCGCAAGCTCCGTCCATTTTATGGTCGACATAATCGTCCATCAGAGCAATTAATTCGGTTAACCATGGATCGTTTTCGCACTACGTTTACTCTATGTGATAATACGCATCCGCAGAGACGTCGAACAGTGCGCACCGAAGAAACAATTGCCGCTGTAGAGCAGTGTTGAAGAGGACCCGAATGAATCGATTCGCCACCGTGCACAGCAATTGGAGCTTTGTCCATCAACTTTATGGAAGATTTTGAAGATTTTGAATGTGGATGAGTTGTGGTTCCAACAAGACGGCGCTACATGCCACACAGCGCACGTCACAATCGATTTATTGAAGGAAACATTCGATGAGCGCATAATTTCGCGGAATGGACCTGTCAATTGGCCACCAAGATCGTGTGATTTGACACCATTGGATTATTTTCTTTGGGGATATGTGAAGTCGCTCGTCTACGCCAACAAACCAGAAACGTTAGGGGACTTGGAAGCCAACATTCGTGGCGTTATTGCCAACATACGGCCCCATATGCTCGAAAAAGTGGTTGAAAATTGGACCTGTAGAATTGGCTTTATTCGAGCCAGCCGCGGCGGCCACATGCCCGAAATCATATTTAAACATTAATGGCATAAAATTATCCTTCCAATAAAGCCAAACTGATGGACATTAAAACGATTTTCTTGTGTTTTATTTCAATTCGAAGTTCTATACCTCTAAAAAAACACCCATTAGGGTCAATCAAATTACATATATGTATAACAAGAAATTTTTACAAAAATCTATAGCATGAAATCCCATTAATTTCTCTCAATTCGTCATGATTTTCGGCCCTAACTCAGTAAATGTCGTAGTCCAATGCGAATTATCCCGCTTTTTATATGTCGATCCAGGCCTCGAATTTCTATCGCGCTTTTTAGAGTTTTGAAATTTGCAATCTCTTATTTGATTTTTCTGAAATTTTAACTGATAAGAATTCAGTCCATATATTTTTTTAAGCTATTTATTGTACGTTTTGAGAAAAGAAAATTTTTTTATTTTAGAAGTGTTACGCTTGCGGTTAAACCTTCACTATTTTGTACAATACAATTCTCATTTTAACATAAATAGTCATGAAGAGTTTTAAAATTCTCAGTGCATTGGTGTCCACAATATGTTTTTAAGTAAATATTTTTTTCTATTTGAGAGGAACCACGTTCACTTGTCCAATCCTGATTATTTTCCATCATCGGCAGAACCAGTGGCCATTCTAGGGGGTGCATTGCTCCACAAGAATTGCTGTTGCCCCTGCTAAAAATTATTAAAAATTGCATGTAATTATTTTTTATTATTACTCATGAAAATCATCAGTAATAATGCCCTCCCACAAAAAAAATTTGTTTAATTTAATTTTTTTTTTAACAAATTTTTAAGAACAAACACAACCCGCAGAGCGATTAGCTTGTCTGCGGAAAACACCCAAGGTCTATGGTGGGAATCGAACCCACGACCTCTGGACTGAGAGACTAGCATCGCTGCCACTCAGCCACAGGGGCACCCTCCTATTTTATGGTACATATTAGCTTGATTAAAGAATGGAAGCAACGACTTGCCCGTAAATATTATCCATGGACATTATTTCCATTTCAAAAATAAAATATCTAAAGACCGGTGGAAAAATATGATGGCTTCGCTAAGTAAAGATTTTATGCTCTGCCGGCCTGTGTATATCAAAAACCGACTTCATGCTTCTGCGTAAAGGCGACCTTTGGTAGTATTGACAAGATTTCTCCTTAGCCTGGCATAAGAATATTTTCAGTAAAGGTTATCTTATATTCATAGTGGAAAATACATGTAAGCCGATCTTTACTCAAGAAACCCAATATGTGACATACATAATGAGGCTATCAGCGCAAAAGTGGTGTAATACCCAAACTATTTAATTGCTCTCTTTAATTATGTAATTGCCTTATTACTTTGTTATATTATGCTCTGTGCAAAAACGATTTTTAGCTTCCTTCGGCTTCTTTTGAATACCAAAAGGTGACTCAGAGGCCACCTACATAGACGTTCGACTTTTGAGCAAATGCAACCCTGATGTAATGAGTTATTATTGCCTTTTGAAAATTTTCATAAGCTCCATTAGATCAGGGTTGCATTTTCTCCAAAGTCTAACGATTATGCAGGAGAGTGAGTACCAGCTTTTACTCTACTTTTTGTATTAATAATTGGCAATACATATAAGGAATGTATGTAACACCAGAACAGTAACCAACACTACACCACTTTTGCGCTGATGACCTCATTTATACTCATGAGTCAAGAAAACAAGATTGCGCATTGCGCAGGTCCGTTATTTTATTTTCTGCTAGTGAAGTAGACATAGAATACAATCTACATACGTTTGTTTGTGGAATGTGCTCTCTCTCACACTTTTCCTACAAACACACGTGAGTATTCTATGATGACGTAGATGCGCAGCTAAGTGCGCAATTTTGTTTTTTGATTCATGATATATACTTATGTATGTGAGCAAATACTTTTTAGAAGTGAGCAATTCAGTGATTTTTAATATCTTTGTTCCTAGTGAATGTGATTTATAAATCAGTGATCATGATCGTGGCTTAGCAGATTTGTACACTTCAGAGCTCTGTTATTTTGAGAAATATTTACTAATAAAAAGATAAAGTGGGTGGCGTTGGCTGAAGTAGTTAGCCCGTTGACTACAAAGCCGAAGATCATGTGTTCGAGCCCAGTATCCAACAATCATTAAAAATAAAACTCCACACATTTTTCTGATGTGCATTAGTGTCCCTTTTTATCAGTTGTTGTGGGAAAAGTTCTAGTGATGAAGGCATAGTCACTGGTCACTGAACTATAACGACTTCAGCAGATACTAATGCTAATGTAACACAAGAGCGCTCTCCTTTGTGTAGCAGAATCATCGGCGAAGTAAAATAACCAATAAAATGGGTACTAAACACGGCTTCAAAAAAATGTAATGCGCCTCGTTTAACACCCTCGTTTAACTGCCAAAAGCAGAGTTGTAAAAGAATGAAACTTTCCTCTACCCTTTTTACACACGCAAAGTTTACTTTGCAAAGTCTTAATTCAGCTGCGTGAAAGACAGAGTTAGGAATACTATCTCTTTCTGTCTTTCTCCCAGCTGAATTAAGACTCTGCAAAGTAAACTTGCTTTGTCTAAAAGGGGTATATATATTCCTTCACCACCTGTCTTTGCCATCACTATCCATTTCATAAAGAAGGTAATTGAAATGTTTTTTTTTTTGAAAACTAAACAAAACTGACAGTTTTGTAAAATATTTTTGTTAATTTTATAAATAAAATGTGTATTATTTAAATTAAACTGCGATAACCAAAATAATCAAATTACTTTCGATAATTGTTGTGATTAAATTTTCAACTCTAAGCAAACATTAAACTTTAAACTTTTACATTCGAATTAATTAAAAGAATAAAAAATTTAATTGAATCAATTAAATTCTTAATTGGAGAACAATCTACGAGTTAAGTATGTATGCACAGTGAAACCTCTCATAACCGGACACTCACCGTCGCGGTATTTTTGTCCGGTTATAAGAGGTGTCCGCTTATGAGAGGTACACATTTTTTTTTTGGTAGTTTATTACAGTTGAGAAATTATATTAAGAGTAGACTGCTTCAATGTTTTATTTATTGTAATGCAACAAAGACGTCTCTAGGGAAATGCTTAGAATGGGCAATTTGTATAAGAAATGTAGCTATATGAATTGTTAAAATGCACAAGCAACTTTATATCTTCGCAAATTCACACAACAAACATTTTTCAAATTCGTTTAAAATTTCTATATTTTTTTTCTTTAATTGATAAAAATAATTTTTTTCTGTGTCATTTTGGGACACGAGCTAATCAAAGGACTTCTTCAAATACACAGCAATTTCTTTGTCTGTCTTCAACGCATCAGTATTTACATTTGCGTTAACCGGGGCATCACCAATATCATTGAAAATAATACAAATAAGAATCAGAGTTGAATAAAGAAAGACCTACTATTTAAATGCAACTCCTGTTACCATGTTTTACTTCTTCTGTCCGCTTATGAGAGGTATTTAGAACAATATTTTTAAAAATTTAGTGTCCGCGTCCGGTTATTAGAGTGTCCGGTTATGGGAATACATTTTGTATGGAAAAAACTACCTGAACGTGTTGGATCTACCAAACTTGTCCGGTTATTAAAGGTGTCCGGTTATAAGGGACACTATGAGAGGTTTCACTGTACATATATTTCCAATGAACATAATCTGAGATTTAATATATAAAGCAAAGTATTAAAAAATAAGTTTTTTTCTCGCCATAACTTAGTCATTATCTTTCCAACTATTAAGAACAGCGTAAGTTAGCATTTTCTAATTTGTGCATATTTCAATTCAGCACACAAAATTATTTGGGACTGAACTTTCAGTTTATTAAGTCCATGTTATTAACCTGTAGAAGGATATTAGCTGAAAATATGTATACGGATTTGCGCGAATTGGATTTTAGACCTACTTTTGGTAGATTCCATTTCTAATATACGTTACAATTTGATCCTCCCTAATTTACATATAAATACATACATGCATACATATATATGTATGTCTGGTAAGTCGTAGAAGCCATATTGAAGACAGACAGCTTCATACAAATCGTCGACGAAATTTTCATACAAATGGCGGCGAGGTCACACAAGACGAGATGAGCGACAATGTCGCTCAGATTGTCGTCAACACTGCTTTATTGAAGACAAAACGTATGACACTGTCACTCAGATTGTCCGCAACAAAGTTTTATTGAAGACAAAACGTGTGACATTGTCGCTCAGATTGTCCTCATTAAAGTTTTATTGAAGACAAAACGTGTGACATTGTCGCTCAGATAGTCATGAACGACGATTTCCTTTAAATTGTCTATTAGAAAACCTAATCGACAGGCGACATGTCGTTCATTAATCGTCGAAGACAATGTCGTCTGCGACGATTTGGCCAACTGGGTAACGTAATTGTTCTTTGGTGATTCGATCTCAAATCTGTTAGATAAAGTTTGTTTTATACATGAATGTATGTACATATACATACATATATATACATATATGGCAACTTAACATCAATATACGACATTGCAACTACAGCTAATATTGTCCAATCTGCTGCAACACATGTTTGATTTCATGAATGAATGCAATATTCTTTGCAACATCTATGCATCTAATCGCACTTCAAACCAAACAAGCAACTGTTGCTAAATATTGTTGCATTTAAATGATTTATTTCACAGAGCGTTCGTTCGTTCATTTGAGACAGAAAATTTTTTAATTCCACACTTCATTATCATTTCAACGTCACTGCCAATTTTCAAACGATAGTGAAAACTATTGAATATTTGCACATTTCTTTGTTGCACTTTTTTTGATGCCGCTTCTAGAAGAAAGTGGTGTGGCATGTTTGTTCAGTTGGTTGAATATCTTATTTATTTATAAGACACACACATATTTTCATAGTTTCATTTCGTGCTTTTGTTTATATATTTAATTATGTTGCTTTTTAATTTAATACTAATTAAATTTTTTGTTAGCTTAAAAAAGTTAAATTTTAAGCACATTAATCCTAAGGTGATTATAAAAACATTTAGCAGTGAATAATTTTATGAAGTTAACAACAATTATAAAAAAATAAATTAGTGTCGTTTTTTATATAAAAATTGTTTACGCTCATATTAAATATAAATCTAACCTTTCGAAAATAAAAAATTAGAAAGCGCAAATTTTTTGATTTGGATTTCATAAAAAAATTTAATATGCGAATTATTCCCTAACTAATTCGATTTGATTTAGCTTTTCATTTGTTGGATTTAATGTACATATTTTTCGGGATTTCATTTTAAGTGAACTCACAAGGGTGTGCTAACTGCCGTTTAAGTTGTGGAAATAAATTAATATTTTAAAAGCTAGAACTATGTATGTATGTATATATGTAGTTGTAAGAGACCTTTACTGCGGCTTGGAAAAAATTTACGAAGATTTTAAGATTTTTCAATATAGTAATTAAAAAAAGTGTTATATAAAATCAAATTTATTATCAAATATATATACATATATATGTTTTAAGAAAAACTACATAAAATTGATTTTGGACACTTATGGCGATTTTTAAAATCAATTTGGTGAAACATGTCGGAAAAAATCTGACAACCCTGGCAAAGACCTGCCAAACTCAAAATTGTCGCAATTTTTTTCTTACACAGGATTCAGACGATGAAATTTATGACGTCTATTTTTCTTGATTCCCTTTTGAAGTTTCTACCAAAAATTATTTGCCTTCATACGATGATTATTTTTAAATGTCTAGTTTTTTTTATTGATTTTGATTTCTATTGATTTTATTGTTTATACATACATTTGCAGTACATACCCTGTCGGAGAATGTGTGGTTGACTACAAAATAGTTAACTTATAGATAACTTTTCTTAGATTGACTAAAAGCTAACTGCAATGTCATCCAGAACAAATCCAAAACTAATTCTTAAGTTGATAACGTAATCAAATTGATGAGAGCCAACAAATTTATTCTCAGCTACTTTGAAACTAATTTCAGTTTTATATTAACATTTTGCTGTCGTTATTTTAGATGATACCTTAGCCGACGTGTGATGATACATGTTCGAATCCCGGAAAAAAAATTTTAATTTACTGACTACCAGGTGATTTGAAAAAGTCAACTTTAAGTTAGTTGAAAGTAGTGTAGAGTGAGACAATTGACTACCGCCTAGGACATCTCAATGTTGAAATATTCAGTTGATTACGTTGAAAGTAATCCAAGTGTCAGTCAGTACTATTTGCGAAATAGTTAGCTTAAAGTTAACCGAATTTCCGACAGGGTACCTTTTAATAAAATTTTGCTTCGAAGAACACACCAACATGAGAATATTAATAATAAAACGTAACAACAAGAACACAAATTAGTGTAAAGAAAAATATGAAAAAAAACAGAAATCGAGACAATTTTTTCTACCCCTCTTTCTTCTCTACCCCGTTCGCTATCAAACCAAAAATGACGTCAAAAAATAGACTTCATAAAAGTCTTCGTGTGAATTAGGTGTTACAAATTCCCTTTTGGGAATTTAATCTTTTTCGTTTTTTAATTTCCCCACAAAGGAATTTCTAACAATAAAAATGGGCAATAATTAAAAAAACATCTTTTGGGTTGAAGTCTACTACAAGTGGTTTTTTGTCTCTATTTAAAGGGGCAAAGCATTCTCTACTGCAAATTAAACAGCAAATTCAGGGAGTCTACTCTGTATTTCGAAACGAAAGAAAATGCTTTCGATTCTATATATTATTAACATTATAGTTTTAAAGTATTTCCTTTCGTTTCAAATTACAGAGTAGACTCTGATTTCGTCATGGCGTTTATTCAGTTCATATTTTACTGGGCCTAAGCAATTTGTATCTTTCAATGGCACAACTTTGAACCTCTAGTATAGTATACTAGAGACGGTGTTTCACAGGGTTTAGTGTCAAATGGATGACTACAAACTGTCTTCAGATCAACCCAAGTAAAGATACCCACAGACTATGCAATATTATTGAGTACTTTATTATTATTATTATTATTGTCGTTTTGCTCCACAGTATTCAATAAATTGCACAATATTAAAAAATATATTGCGCAATTTTTCTAACAATATATCGAGCCTTATTTTCGATTTTATCGTAAGCGACGAAAATTAAAGTTTTCTTTTTAAAATATTCAAATATGGTTACGTACGTAAATTGTCGCTTACGAAAAAATTGTACAGCCTGTATCTTAAAAATTATCAACAATTTTAGCATTTTGATAATTATAAACTAAACTAAATATTTCTTGTTGCGCAATATAAATCAGAAGACTTTTGATTTTATCCAATATATTGTGCCGTATGGTAATATAATATACGCACATGCAATTTTATTGTACAATATCAATTATTGCACAATAATATTGCAAATATGTTGGCAACTAAATATCATGGAAATGATTTTTAGAACTAATAGGAGTGATTTATCCCAAATTGACTTAAATTAACTCCAAAAGTTGTCTTATTCATTTACTTTTTAACCCCCGACCCAAAAAAGGGGTGTTATAGGTTTGTAGTGTGTGTCTGTGTATTTGTGTGTCTGTCCGTGTCAGCGTTATCATATATATTTTTTAAAAAACTTCCTAAATCTGAAAAAAAACCTTTTTTCCAAAACAAAAACTTGTTTTCTACAAAAGTACCAAAATTTTGAAAGAAAACAGCTGATCGATATTATAATGTGAAAAGTAATGAAAATGGTTAGGATAACTGAGCCTTTAGACACTGTTGTAGTAATAAGGGAGTGAGAAAATATAAGATCGTTTTATTGCACACAAACATTACTTTATATTTTCATTCAATATACTGCAAAAGTTCAATTATGGACATATTTATAAAAAACTTGAAAAAACTTTATATTTTCAAAAAACTTTTTGACACCTCAAAAAACTTCCAAAAAAGGGAAAACTTGACAAATGGTAACGCTGGTCCGTGTGCACGTACAGACCAAACGGGATCGAGAGGGTTCTTAGCTATATTTGAAGAAAATCGGTCCAGCCACTTAGAAGATATGACATCTTTTCTAGATATATCGGGGGTTTTTAAAAATTTAAATTTTTTTTATTCATACTTGAAGAAGACAGTTTGTCTTCAATACCGGAAGCTTGATCTAAGTCGGTCAATTTGGTTAGAGAGGTATCGTTTACAAAAATGTTGAGGTTTTTTTAACTAGTAACTACTTCAAAAATCTATTGATTTTCCAGCGTTTTGGGCTGAGCTTTGGGCCGTCCCTGGATCGAGAAGTGCCATATTTTTTTATATTTATTTATTTTTAGCTTAAGTAAGGTGTGTAGAAGTTCTAAGGATAAAATGACTGTTATGTTTACTACTCACAGAAAAATAATATTACTACTACTTGCACATGAATAAAATAAATAAGTCCCGGTCCAGACTTGCAATTTTTGTTGCAGCAATTCTTCAATATGTGGGAGAGTGTTGAAATAGAAATATATACATTTTGTATTCCTATCTCGCTCCTTCTCACTAAAAAATTAAAAGTAGCTGCAACAAAAATTGCAAGTCTCGACCGACACTAAATATTTTAGTTGCCTAAATTCCTTTATCAAGTGCAGTAAGTCCTTGGCCCTGGGTATAAGCATGCTATTATAATTATTATTATATATTCATTCCCACTAAAGAAACTGCAAAAATCTCGATTTCAAAAAAATAATGAGCTAGGGCCTTTCTATATTATCTTCACATAAGTCTGGCATGAAACGTTAAAATTTGAAATTTTAATGTATTTGGATATAAAAAAATATTATTTGCTATTCAAATTAAAATCGTGCTTGTTATGTCGTATCGTGATGGGAAAATTTTTCGCGTGTGTACTTTGTACGTGTTGGACATCATGGTATTCGTGTTCGGGTCGTGTCGTGTTGGAAAAATTCGACACGCGCCCATCTCTAGTTGGAGGATACCAAAATAGACAACACATTCACGCTTCAAGTTTCAAACAATTAATACCGCCGTTACATTGCACAATGGGACCTTTTCACTCTTTTTCATTATCAAAATCTTAATTAAAAAAATATATTTTTAGATTTCGAAGCATGAGCTTTTAAGAAGAGTTATGAACACATGCGCTCAAATTAGACCTTATCTGTAGGTCCAATGGTTTTATTAATGAAAGCTTATAGTATTACTTTAAAAGTTGCCGCATTATTTAAGTTTGAATGTTAGCCCCAGTTTATATAGCAAAAGTTTTCTTGCAGCAAGTTTTCATTTTATTCTATAAAATTGCATTTGGCTTCACATAAAAAAATTTTAATTGTCGAAATATTTTTTTATTTTGTTTTGCCTGTAGCTAACTTCAGGATTGACATAACGAACGAGAGCACAAAACGTATTTTAATTAAATGATTATGTCTATGTCTTTTCTATTCAAATTTCTCTTCTGGCGAATTTCAAATACGAATACGACTGTTTGGTAATAGATTAAAGAAAAACTGTTGAAGTCGTATTTAATCTATTTATTACCAAACAGTCATAGTCATATTTGAAATACGCCTTACGCAATCAGACCCATTATCTTCTTCTCTTTCCCCTATAAATAAAATAATAAAAATATATTAAGACCTAAATATTAAAAAATATGGTTTAATTTTACAAATTCGAAAAGTTCACGTTTGCGTCTTAATAATTTTCTGCAGACTTTTTGATAAGCATTAATATATTTAACAAATAGGTGTGTTCGTTTTTCCTAAAATTTTTGCAAATTTGTAATGCATTTTATAGAACTTTTACGTTCGTTTTAGTGTTTTTCATACGGGATTTACCGGGAAGAATTTCCCGGGATCCCGCACATTTTCCGGGAAAGAAATCCCGGGAAATTTGTGCGGGAATTCCCGGGATTTTTTGATCTTGCTATGGCAACTTAATTTGTATGTACACATTCCTTGATCAGTGACGTTATTCACTTTATTAATGCGATGGTGCAATAATAAGGTGATGGCAATATCACAATAGCTAAAGCTTTACAACAACTAAAGCCGAGTTTACATCTGGTACACATGCATTCTGAGACTTTGATGCCTTTATTTGGAAAAAGCAGAACGCGACTATCAAAATTTAATTCTACAACAATTCATAAAAGTAAAATACAGAAATGAGCAAGGAAATAAAAGAAAATTACAAATAATTACAGATTATATTTGGTAAATAGTACGGTTAACAGCATTAACAGCTTATTCTGTACTAAAGTCCTATTTCCAAAGAAATATGCCCTTATGCATAAACGATTGTTAACGTTAAAGCATGCGTTAAAACTGGTTTTGCCATACAAAATTCGTTTGTTAAACCAATTTTAAGTTTAACAATGGTTTATTCACAAGGGGGATATTTTGTAATATTTTTTTTAATAATACTCGTATAATTTCTTTTTTATAATATTGGTATCTATGTATTATTATATAAAGAACGGAAACGGTATAATGTTTTGAATAATGTGTGTATAAAACGTTATAATTTAATCGATCTCATGAATTATAATTTGTTTTTGTTGAAATAAATTAAATTTAAAAATATTTTATATTGTTTTGTACTGGGCGGGAATTCCCGGGATTTCCCGGGAAACCGAAAAATCTTTCCCGCTTTCCCGGGAAATGAAAAAGTCCGGGAAAAGAAAAACTCTAGTTCGTTTAGACATAAATTTGCAAGAGAACTTACAAAATTTTACTGTGCAAATGTTTGCCAGTAAAATCAGAATCGTGTTATTGCTTGATTATGAGGTAATTAACGAAAATCTACCCACCCACAACATTTTATACTTATAAATACTCTGAATTTGGAATGATGTCCTTTTGAAAAATGGGTCGTTTTAATTTAGAAGCTATTTTCTTTTAAATTTGAAAGCTAATTTTTCTTTTCTTTTTTATTTGGGTAATTTTTAAATTAAGTCCATCTCTAAATAATTTATTAGATCTGATTGTATTTATTTCTTGTTTTTCATTTGCATTTTTAGGAAGTTCGCCCAAACTCCATAGCCGATGTTAAAGTAGACGCATCTTTTCGTCGAATACCGAAAAATGCCATCTGCTTTCACGTTTGGAAAATTGATGAAGATCGTTTGGAGGCTGAACCAAAAGCTCAATATGGTACATTTTTAGATGATTGTGCCTATATAATATATGCCTGTGGTGCGATGGGAACATTCGTAAATCAGGAAACTATCGTAAGTTGAAAATATAAAATCACTTTAATTTCTTCTTAATAATTTTTTTTTAATAATTAATTTTTAGACTCGGGAAGTGAAATCTTCTACGACCTTAGAACGTTTCATACACTTTTGGTTGGGTGAGAATGTTTCCGAGCAAAAGCGTTCCAATGTGGCTCATAAAATACAAGAACTGGACTCTTATTTTGGTAATGTGGCTACCGAATATCGTGAAACTCCAAATAATGAAAGCGCCAGATTTTTGTCGTATTTCAAAAAGGGCATAACGTAAGTTTTTTCACCAACATAAATTATATTATGTGGTTATTATACTATACCTGCAGACACATAAAGATATATTTAATATGAATTAGCGGCCCAGATTTACAATTTTTGTTGCAGCAACTTTTTATTTTTAGTGAAAAAGAGCGAGAGGGGAGGGGAGTACAAAATGTATACATTTATACTTCAACACACACATTCAAGAATTGCTGAAATAAAAAATGCAAGTCTGGACCGGCACTTAGGCATGTTTTGAAAATCACATGGCTTTAAATCGCAAATGATTTCAAAATCAGTAATGGTCATCTGCAGGATAAACTTCTTTCAGAAATGATATTTGATACTCTATACAATCATAGCTGTTAAGTAATGATTACTAATCGTAATGATTACTAATTTGATTACTTTTTTTAAAGGTGTAGTAATGATTAAATTACGATTATATTCAGTTTCGCACGATTACTAATTGATTACAATTACTAATAATGGAAAAGTAATCTGAATTACTTAAAATTACTAAAAATAATCAAAAATAATCAAAAGTAATCAAAAATAATCCGATTACTTCTAAGGATTACTTTTGATTCTTTTTGATTATTTATTAAGAATCAAAAGTAATCTTTGAAAGTAGTCGGATTACTTTTTGATTACTTTTGATTCTTTTTGATTATTTTTAGTAATTTTAAATAATTCAGATTACTTTTCGATTATTAGTAATCGTAATCAATTATTTATCAACAATTCTTTTGAAGGCAATTATATAACCATTACAATTCTTTTTAAAATGTAATCTAATTGATTACTAATCGTATCGAAATTTAACAGCTCTGTATACAATAGAAAAATTAAAAAATTGTGAAAAAATATAAATAAAATATATAAAAATATCTGCATGATTTTAAAATCACATATGATTTAAAGCCACGTTATATTCAGAACATTCTTGAATATATTTGATTAAAAGTGTATATAATAGTTCCTACAGTATCCAGCATTTAATTGACCCATGTTTAATTATTTTAAGGGTTTATTTACCAACATTTTTATATTCTCGATTTTTTCACTATCTTTTTCGTTAATTTTTTTATTTTTTTATAATTCCTTTAAGGTACCCATAGACTATGCAATATTATTGGGTACTTTATTGCTATTATTATTATCGTTTTGCTCCACACTATTCAATAAATTGCACAATATTAAACAAAAATATATGGGGCAATTTTTTCTACAATATATGTAAAAGTAAACAAGGGCTATACAACATGTGGGTTTAAGAAATTTTTTAAATTACTTTTTTAACCCCCGACCAAAAAAAGGGATGTTATAAGTTTGTAGTGTGTGTCTGTGTATCTGTGTGTCTGTCCGTGTCCACGTACAGTCCAAACGGCTGGACCGATTTTGATTTAGTTTTCTCTGTTGGAAAGGTGACGTGATCGAGATGGTTCTTAACCATGTTTGAAGAAAATCGGTCCAGCCGTTTAGAGGATGTCACATCTTTTCTAGATAATATGTAATACATACATATATGTATGCAAAATCTAAAGAAATTAAATCATTTTTATAAAGTAATTAAAAAAATTTAAAATAATTTTTAGTGATGTATCTGGACATAATTATTGTTCAATGTTGTCAACACATTACAAAATATTTGTTGTTGCACAATATAAATCAGAAGAGTTTTAATTGTATCCAATATATCGAGCCATAACCGCCAAAAAAAGCTAAACCGACACATTTTTTGGACCTCGTTTTTTTGACGTAAATTTATTATTTACGATCGCAAGTAATCGATTTTTTATCATACACCAATATAATATATGTATGTATATACAGGCAATTTTATTGTGCAATATCAATTATTGCACAATAATATTGCAAATGTGTGGGTACCTTTAGAGGTTTGGCGCTCAAACTAAAAATTTCTGTTAAATTTCCGTCTTTTAATTTTACATACAAAGTACCTCGTCATCTCAACACACCAGGAAGATGCAGCAATACGGGACACCAGAGAAGAGCTCAGTGGATGTTCTCCATTTGCAATGTTACACTTTAAGTAAAACGAAATCCTAGTTTAATGAATTTCATAAATAAAGCTACTTCATAATCGCGGTGGTATAAAAGATTATGCCGCATCCTTGGGGAGAATCCTGTAAGGATAAATTTTTTAACGGACTTCAAAAAAGGAGGTGGTTATCAATTCGCCTGAATTATTTTTTACTTCATAACTCTTTCTTGATTTTTTTCAATTTCATATAGTGATCCGTAAAGAGTTAAAAGGAATTTTTTAAAATATTTTTTCAGAAAATTTTTGTTTAGAAGATAGTTTTCCTTTCAAAGGAAGTTCTTAAAATTACATTTTCTTTTTACCAAAACCAGAGAGAGAGATCAAAGCTTTTTTAGTTAGTTTATAAGTTTTTAAAAGACTCTTTCTAGAAAATGGGATACATCATTGTTGTTGTTTAAAACTCTTTCCAGCATAAAATCGGGAGAACTTGTAAATTCCAATGAACCCAGCCGTTTATATAAAGTTTATGGCCGCAAGTGGTTGCACTGTGTTGAAATGAAAAATATCTCTTGGGAACATTTTGGTGCTGACTATATTATGCTTTTGAGTACCGCTAATCATTTGTACGTTTGGATCGGTCGTTCCAGCAGTAATGTGGAACGCAGTAACGCCATTGAATTGGCCAATAAATGGCAAACGAATGTTGAGAATGTCACTATAGTCGATGATGGCTATGAACAGTCTTTGCCAGAAAGTCGTAAAAATGAATGGAATACATTTTTGCCCCTCAATCAAAGAGCTGTATCGCAAGTTTGTCATTTGCAAGAGAAAGCAGTGTGCAATAAATTGAAAATTTATAAATGTTGTCATCGCAACAATCGTTTACATTTGGATCAATTGGATGTGGTCATACCCAGTCAAGATGATTTCAGCGACTCTAGTACGGCCTACGTTTTGGATGGTTCTACACAAGGTGTTTGGTTATGGGTGGGCAGCCAAGCGTCGCAACCGGACAAAACCAGCGCTATGGGTAATGGTAGGGCGTTTGTTAAAAAGGTAAGCACTGGAAGCTGTTATGTTAAAAAAAATTAATATTTCTCTTAAACTATTGATTGCTCTTTATAGAAAAAATATCCCTACAGCACGCCTGTAATCAGAGTTATCGAGGGACATGAACCAGTTGAATTTAAAAGATTGTTTACCTCGTGGCAGTCCAGTGGCAACGATAATCCTTCTCCCACAAAGCCTATTTCAACAACTTTGGGCAAATTCGATTCACTGACTTTGTGCCAAAGACCGAAAATGGCTGCTGAAACTCAGTTGATAGACGATGGTTCTGGTGAGCGTAAAATCTATCGTATTGCCAAGGATCAAATTATTGAAATGCCTGAAACCAAAGCAGCATTTTTTGCAACAACTCAATCATATGTCATTCAGTATACTGTAGCGGTTAGTTAAGATTAATTCTTTACTTCAAATTGACCCTACTGTGTAATTATTTCCTTACAGAGCTGTTCTATGAATCCGACAGATGGTGAAAGTGTCGGGGTAAACGAGATTATATATCAGTGGAATGGTTCAGAATCACCAGCAGATGTTTCTGTTAAAGCGGAAAATTTCGCCAAAACTTTGTTTGATAAAACAAATCAAAAAACCATGTTTTTACAAATGATGGAATTTGATGAAACGCCACATTTCTTACAAATATTTCAAGGAAAGTTGATTATTGTATCGAATGAAAAAAATATACCAAACTCTCAAAATAATAATAACAGCGGCGTTAATGTTCTCGACAACCAAAATCTAATATTGAAAATATATGGTGATTCTTCCTACAACTCAAAAGCGGTAGAGATTTATCCACTCACTTCCATGTCTTCCAAAGAATGTTATGTTATCAAATCTCATCATATTTGGGTGTGGTGTGGCCAATCTTCTACAGGCGATGCTCGTGAGGTAGCCAAGAGTATTGGCAATCTTCTAGGGGAAAGTTCCTTGGTGCTGGAGGGCAAGGAGCCAAAAGAGTTTTGGCGTTCAGTTACCAATTTCATGAACCAAAATCTTATCGTCAATGGTTCGAGTAACTCCAATAGCTCCTGCATCAACAACAATAGCAGTTCAAATAGCATAACCGGCAGTATTTCACCACAAAATTCGAATGGCACTAGTACACCACAATGCATAAACAATTTACATAACAAGCCTCGTTACCAGGCACAACTTTTTTTGGTTTGGTCTCTGCATAATAAATTCTTTAGTGATGAGGTTTTAGGCTACGAACAATCAGACTTATCACCCGAATGCACTTATATTCTAGATGCAGGTATTGTCACCTACGTTTGGCTGGGAAAATATGCTTCGTTATACGATAAAGATAAATATCTCAATATGGCACAGAACTATTTGGAAACCGTGCCGATTGCCAGAAGAGCTTCAACTGCTATTGGGGTAGTGAGACAGCATGATGAACCGAATGTTTTTAAAGGATTCTTTGAGAGTTGGAATCATCAATTATGGAATGTAAGTGTTGCTAGTTATAGTAAATCGTTTTCACTTTTCTGAACCACATACATATCTAAAACAAATATTGTACATATGTACATTTATTTCAGAATTATATAAATTATGAAAAAAAGAGACTGCTTTTGTCAAACAATGCAAGTTTAACTATTACAAATGGGAATGGTGCGCTTTCCAAAGGTGATGCTAATGAAAAACATCATCCAGCTTTATTAAACAATCAAAAAGATTTTGATTGTCATCAAAAATATCCCATAACAGTTTTACAACAAGAAATTGATTTGCTGCCACCAGCAATCAATCCTCTAAAACGAGAGGTAAGGAAATTATAGATATTGAACAGAAATATCGCGCAACAAATATTTTGATAAAATTTTATAATTTATCTACATACATATCGTCACCAAAATTTCAAAAGGCTGCAACTAATAAATAATTTAAAATATACTTTTTGATTGATAGTGGTGAAAATTACTTGTCTAAATGAAAGTTTATAACATAATAACAACTCTAGTTGCTCTAAGATTTTTGGGTAAAGGTTCCCTGATGATTTTATTATTAAATTATTTTACTGAATAAGTAAAATAATAATTTGGGATTATTAGTGCGTTGATAAATGTTAAATTGTAACAATTCCCAAAAATAAAACATCAAAAAAAAATTTAAGTTTTGTTATAAAACTAAAGTTTGATCACCTAAACAAAACTTCGAATTCTTTGAAGTATGTATGTATAATTTGGCATGACGGCTACAAAATTTATATTGAAACGACCATAAAATACACAAATTTGATGAAAACTTGCAAATACTGAAAATGTACTCGTACCCACCCAAAAAAAATTAATTTCAAAAACTTATTTTCTTGGAAAAATTTAAAACTCGTAAAAGACTAGCGAATATTTGCAAAAACTATAAAACTCTAAAAGGCTTTCTTCAAAAAAAAAATATTTTATTTTTGATTCATAAAAGGTTTATAAAATAATTTTCCATACAAAATATGTTTTATAAACCCTTTATAAAACCAAATAATTTTTTTTATGGGTAGGACAGTAAAACTGTAAAAGCAGTTTTGTACTTTTGAGGAAAAAATTGTTCTTTCACTACTTAAGACCGACCGACGAAATGAAGTTTACTTCATTTATTCTTAAATTTCTTTAAATAATTAAGGATCATGATATTTTTTATAACATTAATAAAAACTTAATTATGTAGTAATTATAAGTTATGTTTTTTAATTACCATTGCAGGTACATTTGACACACGATGATTTTGTATCACTGTTTAACATGTCGTTTTGGGAGTTTGATGAATTACCGGCGTGGAAGAAACAAGAATTAAAAAAGAAACATAAACTATTTTAAATACAAAATCCACTAATTTTTTATTTTTAAATATTTATAAAAAAAAGTTTCCAAAATAAAAAAATTATTGATTTTATTCGCTTTTACAACCAAGCATTTTTAATGCGTGCTTTTAATTTATAAAATAAAACAAAAATGCCTGTAAAATTTTTATATAAAACAAAAAATTATATTATACAAACATTTATACAATAAACCATGAATTTTCAAATACATATATCATACATTTGTATTTTTAATAATTAAGTCGTTATGTATTCAACTTCATCAGGATCGGGCTCGTCACCAGAAACTAAAAATATTTAATTAACAGGAATAAAACTGACAAAAAATCAACTGCATACATATCGTCGATTGATAATTTAATTGTCGTATGTGGATTTTGATAGTTTCGAGTAAATTGAGTTTTAAGTTTGAAAATTGTATCAGTAAGTGCCTATATACATACGACAAACTCAACACTCCATATCTCGAAAACCGTATGAGGTATCGAAAAACTGATTACGCCAAATGAAAGATCAGGCCGGAAACCCTAAGGAATCGATCTTAACTCAAAACCGCAAAAACTCCACATACGACATTTAAATTATTAACCGACGATATGTAACTTACTTTGTGGTTTCCTAATGACTTTAAATAAATTTGTAAAAGCTTGAAAGAACGAAAATAATATTTCGAAAATGTTCAGCATTTTTGTTAAATATAGCGTTAACATTTAATATAACATATATAGTAATTATTTAGCTTTTTAAACTCGGACTCCTTCAGACACGCTTCTTATTAAATTTTTTTGTTAATTTAATTAGGGTCCCTCTGTATTATCGTCACTATCATTATTTCCACCACCTAATGATAGAAATATGTAGATTCGTTTTGGTTTAGAATTTCTAATTTTTTGGGAAATGAAATCTTACCGAACGGCAATAAACTCCAAAGTAAATCAAATAATCCTTGCAAAAGGTCGAAAAACATTATAGCTTAAGATTTCAAAAATCAAACTTATCACTCGGACAATTGAAGTAGTAATGAAGTTTTTATTAAAGTATGAACGAAAAATATAATTTATACATATATCATATTCATATACATATGTATGTATGTACATACACATGTACAGAACTTTGTATGTGCATATATTCCGCACAATAATACAATAATACCATTAACCTTGCATACATATATACACACAAACATATCCATATACATACATATCGTCATTGAAAGTGCAAACCACCCTATCGATTGTATTATTTAAAAAATGTAACAGGTGTAGTGAAAATCATTTTTAGCAGGTAATACATATTTTAGATAGGTCACTCTCATTACTTTCCTAAAATAATTTTTTGTTTACAAGACCGTGAAATATTGATTTTACACCTCAAAATCAATGATAAAACGCATTATTGTATGTGTTGCAAACCATTTTAGCGGTTTTCATTTTCAACAACGATATGTAAGTATGTATTTGTCCAAATAAATTTTAAAACGATATTAAAAATCATTTAGGATTTAATTTGTTTACGTTATGCGTTATCTATGATCTGCGTAAGGTCAAAATCACAAACCATTTCAATGCAAATACATATCCGATGGCTTAATATAAAATAGGTGTATCGCAATTTTTTTTTTGAAATCGCCTTTTTAACGTTTTCTCTTTGAAGATCTAAGTCTGTTACTAATGGCAAATTAAAAAATTATTTCTCCATGTAAATGCTTTAGTTTTTCGTTAGTTTTTTGCTCTCGTAGAAAATATCGAAAATTCGAGTTCCGCATTTCTTATATTAAGCCATCGATATGTACGTAGGACAAAAATAAAACATTGGCTTATCACAAAATTATTGCTTTAAACTACTCGCATAGCTATTTTTCATTTTAGTCTGATAAGCCAGAATTAACCAATGGCCATCTTTTCTCTGATTTGAGTTATCCACAGTCCTTTTGTTTTATGAAGTACTAGCTTAACCCGGTGTGCTTAGCTACCCCTACCCTCCCCGCAAAAAAAAAATATATATATATATGGCATTGGTAGTGCCATATTAAAATTGGATTTTGCCACGCCCCTCCACCCGCAGACCGAAAATAAAAAATCAGACTTCACAGTGTCACCCGCCTGAATATTCTGAAGATTCCTTGAAAATTTCATCAAAATCGGCCCAGCCGTTTTAGAGTCCATACGTTACATACATATGTACATCCTATTTTATATATATAGATAATTTACATGCTTCTATGTATACACTAGAAAATATTTTGGCTCAGACAAAAAGTGAAATCGAAGGACCTAGAAAAGTAAATTGCAAAACATTTAATTTAATTTATTATTTACACAGCTTTTATCAGCGGCTCCCCTCGCCTTGAATTTTTTATAAAATATACACATAAAAACCGGGTTTAAAACTAATTAAATAATCAAACCCGAAACGAAAATTACCCTAACCAGCTCAAAAATGTGTTTCTTCAAAAAAAAAATCCCTACCAAATATGAAAGAACCGCTTCCGAACCGGATAAAAAAATATCCTATATTTGAAGCTGGAAATGCAGCTTTCCATTGAAGAAAGAATTTTTCAAAATCAGTTTAGAAGTTTGGACGTGAAAATGTAACAAACAAACTCACTTTTACATTTATAATATTAAGTTAGGTGAGTTTACATCTGGCATTTCTTGTGTGTGTCATTTGCCCAAAAAAGCGTAACCAACTAATTACTTATGAAAAACTGTTTGATTCAGACATGTATTTATTGATTTAAACAGTTTCAAATCACGTTATATTCTCTAAAATTGTCTATTAGTTATGTATGGAACTATTTAACTTAATAAATACATGTCTGAATCAAACAGTTTTTCATTAGTAATTAGTTGGTTACGCTTTTTTTACGCTTGTGTGGCATTTGGCACACCGATGTAAACCCGGCCTTAGGATTTTAATTTTATTTTATTATTTGTATTCGCATTTGGCACACCTCTAATATATTCATATTTATTATTTCGCCACATATTTCCGGTCATTTCTTATTTATTTTTTAATCTAAAAATCACAAAAATATCTACATATAATCAGCAAGTAAATACTATTTTTCAGTAATTTGTTTACAGACCATTAACTTTTGGCTATTTCGTTCGTTTAAATTTCACATATAGACTAGGGGCCTTATATACATATAAAAAAAACCTGGCATAAAGTTAGCATAAGTGCCAAAATTTAGCATAATCTTAAACAGTTTGCCATAGCACTTAATAGTGGTTTAAAACTAAGTGATGCATCCATTTTTAGTATCAAATTGTATGGAGGAACTCGTTAACACCTAATTCAAGTTCTTCACTTATGCTGACTTCATGACAATTTTTTCTTATACATAAGGCTGCAATTTGTTGATTTTCTAATTTTCTTCGCCATTTTTTCTGTGTACAAATCTCATTGCTATTGGAAAATAAAAAAGTTATATTCAGCATATATGCATATGTATGTATACAGAAAAACTCTCAACATATTACTGAAAATTACTTGCAGACATACATATACATATATACATATGTATATAATAAGGGCCTTAAACAAAAATTTTGAATTCAAAACCAAAAATTGTTGGTTTCGAATCACTTCACTTTAACATACAGTATAAAAATGTTGAAATTTCAGCGAACATGTAATGCTAAGCAGCAAATCTAGACGTGCTAGGTCAACAAATAAATATTTTTAATTTTTATCCGAAATTTTTATATACAAACATTTGTACATGACATTTTTAATATAAGTTTTATATAAATATATACATATCGAGCCTTATTTTCGATTTTATCGTAAGCGACTAAAATTAAATTGTTCAGAATTTTTTTTTTTTTAATTTAAAAGTTATCAACAATTTTATCATTTTGATAATTATCAACTATGGGTAGACCCATAAAATAAAAAATAAAAAAGTAATACAAAAGAAATCATTGCACTTATCTGGCCAATATTTTAAACAACCTTCTCTTGAAAACTTAAATTTTTATCGCTTACGATAAAATCGAAAATAAGGCTCGATATTTGACCTTGCTTAAAAATTTTCAGGCAGCTCTTGAAAAAGAAAATATTTTTCATTGAGTTGTATGTAAATTGAAAACTTTAAACTTAATTTCTGCAAACTTGATTTTTTGAGTTATGACTATGTTGCAATAAAGGAGCGATACGTAATCAGACAAAGCATAATTTTATACATATGTATTTTTTCTGTATTTATTACAAATTTGGCGTTTTCAGTTAATATTCGATTTCTAAAATTTTTTTTTTGGAAATTTTGCTTGACACAATTGTTTTTGATTAGCTATGAATAAACCCAATAAAACTTTTAACTACCTACACACATACATACATACATGCATATCGTCACCTTAAATGCAAACGGACGTAACTACACTTTTTTTATTTTTACAGGAGAAACAAAAAATCTTTCAAAATCAACAAGAATAAAGTATTCTTGAAAATTTTGTTCAAAATTTACTTGGAGTATGGACACCAATATGTTTTTAACCATTTATTTCCTTTTTATATATATTTAAGATGTTATGTTAGTTACACAGGATTCAGACGATGAAATTTATGACGTCTATTTTCTTACGATGATTATTTTTACATGTCAAATTTTTTTTATTGATTTTGATTTTTTTATTGATTTTATTGTTTATACATACATTTACATACCCTGTCGGAGAATGTGTGCTTGACTACAAAAATAGTTAACTTATAGTTAACTTTTCTTAGACTGACTAAAAGGTAACAGAAATTTCATCCAGAACAAACCCAAAACTAGTTCTTAAGTTGAGTACGTAATCAAATTTGATGAGAGCCAACAAATTTGTTCTCAGCTACTTTGAAACTCATTTCAGTTTTATATTAACATTTTGCTGTCGTTATTTTAGATGATACCTTAGCCGAGTGGTAGCGCGTTGAGTACACAACGTGTGATAATACATCTTCGAAAATTTTTTTTAATTTATTGACTACCAGGTGATTTAAAAAAGTCAACTTTAAGTTAGTTAAAAGTAGTGCAGAGTGAGACAATTGACTACCGCCTAGGACATCGCAATGTTAAAATAGTCAGTTGATTACATTGAAAGTAATCCAAGTGCCAGTCAGTACTATATGTGAAATAGTTTGCTTAAAGTTAACCGAATTTCCGACAGGGTACCTTTTAATAAAATTTTGCTTCGAAGAACACACCAACATGAGAATATTAATAATAAAACATAACAACAGGAACACAAATTTGTGTAAAGAAAAATATGAAAAAACCATAGAAAACAGAAATCGAGTAATTTTTTCTACCCCTCTTTCTTCTCTACGCCGTTCGCTTTCAAACCAAAAATGACGTCGAAAAATAGACTTCATAAAAGTCTTCGTGTGAATTAGGTGTTACATTATTTGCAATTAAAAATGGATTCATTTGTCATTATGTCCGTTTGAATTTCTTTAATAAAGTCGTCATTTTGGATCGCAGAGGTCAAAAAATTTGCGTGAACATGTAGTTTGATAAAACGAACCATAATCAATCAAAATCTCGATTTCGAATTTTTGTGTAGTTATGTACGTCCGTTTGCATTTAAGGTGACGATATGTACATACATTCAAAAATTAAAATTAATCCTCATATCATTATTTATATTGTGTAAAAATTTCATACAAATATCTTGTTTACTCAGATCTTGAGAGAAAAATAAAATGTTCTTTTTCCATTAAGTTGTTTGTAAATTAAAAACTTTAAACTCGTTTTCTGGCGAACTAGTTTTTTTGAGTTATGACTATGTTGCAATAAAGGAGCGTTATGTATGTATATTAAATGGTTTATTTTTGGAGCTAACTTGCATAATCTTGCCGACAGGTACCTACCTCAGCATAATTTTACAATACAAATAAATTATTTCCAAGGAGACTTATTTTAATTGAATGAATAAACGATCGACCAAATAGTATCTAAACGTCCTTAAGGAAAGTTCCAAAAACTAATAATATCACCACTCCCGGAATAATAACGGATAATTTTGTAGACAAAATCAAAGTAATTAATTAGAAATAAGTTAATCATGAAATTAATTAATTTTCTTTTGAGCTTAAATTTATAATTGTGGCAAACACAGCACATATCACAAAACAGTTATATAAGAAATTAACTAAAAAGTTTCAAAATCAACTTACCAAAAACAAACAATGCAGCTCGTTTCGATTAGAGTTGCACTAGGAACTGTTGAAGGCAATATTTCACTTTATGTTCAGAAAGTAATTTACAGATCAATTTTACATGTAAGAAAATAGTTATTACACATTTCTCTAAATTCGTTCATCTTATTATAATTATTGTATATAATTACAATTATTGTATAATATCAATCACAATCACTATTTAGAAATCATAAAAATATTTTATTTACATATATACTATCACATTTTATATATTTAATGCAAGGCACTTACAGCCACCGAGAAGTTTAAGGAGGAACTAAATAAAATAACTGTAGGAAATAAGAGTTGCCAAGGGTTAATTAAATAAATCATGCTACCAGATCGACAATATTTTGTAAATACCGCATCTAAATTATAAAAAATGGTATCTTTCAGAGATAATGAATATTGTTAATTATGTATTTGAATTAAACGACCATAGCAAGTGAATGAGTGAAATATCTATTTTATAAAATAACATGTCGTTCATTTACTTCACTAGTGTCATAACTCCAAAAATCCTTTTTTTTTTTTTTGAAAATAATGCAGAATAATTTGGCATTTCGTATTTTATTTTTTGCAAATTTTTCATATAAATAATAGCAAATGATAGGGAAAATAAAAAATTCTAATTGGAAAAGGGAGAAATTTCCTGCGGAATTTTTTACATAATTGTATGCAAATTGAAAACTTTAAACGCGTTTTCTGTAAACTATTAAGGTATATGAGAGACATGTTATTATAATACATATCATGCATATTTAAATATGCATTTAAAAATAAGTACGTGATTGGTACTCAGAAAGGGTTTTTGGTTCTACATAGTTATTTAATTTATCATTGTGTCGATTTTGAATTTGGTTGTAATTCGTAACTCGATTAAGCATACTGAAATAAAATGAAAGTTTAACAAAAATGAATAATTTCTCCCAATACTTCAATATGTAGGAATCAAATCGTGTCCACACATATATTCTTAAATATATTTCCTTTCCCAATATCAACTACATATTCATACATAGGTTAAAAATTTAAACACTTTTTTTAAAGGTTTATGTTTTTTATTAATTACTTATATGTTCGGTTTGAGAAGTAATCAAATACTTAACTCTACTGATTACAAATTAAAAAATTTTTTGTATGTTAATTAAAATTATAACCGGAAGGTTACAATATAACGCTTTAAATTTTTGCGATTGATTTTGACAACAGCGAACTACAATCATTTTATGTAGAACTAAATAATTTTATTATAAATATATGTATATTAATGTATGTTTGTATTTAGATTAACATCGAAAGACGAGAAATTTAAATTTACGTATTAAGATAACATGGAAACTTCTCTCATTTGTATAATTTATTTCTGCTGATAGTATGCAAGAATAACAAAAATGCAATTAAACATTATTAATATACAAATGAAGTTTGTAGAAATAGTTTAAGCTAACTCAAAATAACAAGTCATTAGGAGAGGAATTGAAGTATGACTTGATGATTTTATTAAATTTTAAGAATGAATTTGTTGTAAATGAAAAAGATCAACTTATGTCATAATTTAGCGATTTTAGTTTATTCAGATGTTGGAATAGATGTGCAATATACTTAGTGTTAAGTAATTTATTGTGGTTTTCTGAACGATTTACCGGCAAATTTGGCACCGGCACCCAATTCTTCTTCAATACGAAGAATTTGATTGTATTTAGCCAAACGTTCAGAACGGCAAGGAGCACCAGTCTTAATTTGACCAGTAGACAAGCCGACAACCAAATCAGCAATGAAGGAATCCTCAGTCTCACCAGAACGATGGGAAACCATTGTACCCCATCCGTTCTTTTTGGCCAACAAATGGGCCTTGATGGATTCTGTAACAGTACCAATTTGATTTACCTTCAACAATAGGCAGTTGCAGGCCTTCTTTTCAACAGCAGTTTGAATACGTTTTGGATTAGTGACAGTCAAATCATCACCAACAATTTGAATGCTAGTAGCGGCAGTAAGTTTAGCCCAGGCATCCCAATGGTCTTGATCGAAGGGATCTTCAATAGACACAATTGGGAAATCCTTGATGAATTCTTGATACAAATCGGCCAATTTTTCAGGGGCAAGCCATTGGGCTTTGTCGCTTTTGGGGTTCTTAAAATCTAAGTCATAAGCGCCGTCCTTGAAGAATTCTGATGCGGCAACATCCATGCCAATTTCAACCTTTCCAGTGTAGCCACCCAAAGCGATGGCATCGCTGATAAGGCACAAAGCTTCCTTGTTAGATTGGATGTTGGGAGCGAAACCACCCTCGTCACCGACAGCAGTGGCATCCAAACCGAATTTATCCTTAATGACCTTCTTCAAATGATGATAAACTTCAGAGCCAATCTTCATGGCTTCAGTGAAGCTGGTAGCACCGGTTGGCAAAATCATGAATTCCTGCATGGCTAATTTGTTGCCAGCATGGCTGCCACCGTTGATGACATTAAAAGCAGGTACTGGCAAAATAATGTCCTTGTTTCCAGCCAAATCAGCAATGTGCTTGTACAATGGCACTCCCTTCTTGGCAGCACCAGCCTTACAGACCGCTAATGAAATACCCAAAATGGCATTTGCACCAAATTTACTCTTGTTCTCTGTACCGTCCAATTTTAACATGAAGTTATCGATGCCTTCTTGATCGGTTACTTCCAAATTGGCCTTGATGAGTTCAGGAGCCAAAGTTTTGTTGACATGGCCAACGGCTTGCAACACACTCTTGCCGTGGTAGCTTTTCTTGTCGTTATCACGCAACTCCAAAGCTTCGTGCACACCAGTGGATGCACCAGAGGGAACGGCAGCACGGAAAAGACCCAATTCAGTAGTAAGGTCGACCTCAACGGTTGGATTACCACGAGAATCGAAAATTTGACGAGCAAAAATAGTTTTAATAGGCATTTTGCACCTAAAACAGAAATGAATATACAGGTTATAGAATTATGAATTTTTTTTACTGACAACGATTAAAACTAGCAATTTAACAAGGATATTTAGAACAAATCTAGTTTAGTGAAACTTTTCCAAAGAATTATCTTAAGTGAGAGAAAATTTAATTCTAAAAAAAAACACCTACATATGTACAAAAATCCTCGAAAAGGCGTACATATTACCGAGTTGTGGACCTCTGCAGTTTTCATATAAAATTGTGATTGTGCTCGTAATTTCTGAATGTATGAGGTCAATATTGTTATTATTTACAAGCCTTTGAAAATATTTTCCGGTAGTGGTAAAATTTTTAAAATTTGTTAGAATCATTAGCAATAGACGATATATCTGCGTTTCGTTCTATTATCAAGTTCTAAACAAAATCAAGTTCAAGTTCTAAAATAAATAGGGGCAAATATTACTTTCTCCTAGACTGTATTCGTCATAAGCTCCAATATAAAAAACAAGTCTGGTAACACAACCAAATAATTGTACATTCGCTCTTTTGCAATTGTCAGAATCAGTGTGACCAGATTTTAAAATAATATTAAGCTAAATCACGTTTGAAAAAAAGCTAAAATAAGCTAAAAAGTTAACTTTTAGGCCAGAAAATAAAGCTAAACTTTTTTTTACTTCTTTGATCACTTTTCAATAGTTTCTTATTGCTAAACTAACGTTAAATATTACACAAACATATTTTTTCATTATACATGTAGAATATTTGCTTAATGAAATTATTTATTATTTATTATATTTTAGATTTAATTAAGAACAAAACAAAAACTTCCCCAAAATAATCTTAAAAAGTTTTTAAAAATGTAAAAACATTTATACTAAAATACGAAAGCTTTTTAAGTGAATTAATGCTATTTAAGGTAAAGTATGGATCACACTATCTGCACAATGTACCGAGTTTCGTCAGATCAGTGAAATAAAGTCATAAGTAAAGATTTTGCTCTAATTTATCGAATACTTGAAATACAAGGACATAATTGCGCCACACTGCATTGGCCCATATAGACTTATTCCAGAATTAATTTAGTAATAATGCCATTTTGGCTTATTACTTATGACTTTATTGAGGTGGCCCGACGAAAATCGGTACATAGTGTTATCCAGGCTTAAGACTATTTCAGGTTTTTGTTTTAAGTTAATTGATGCCGCTGAATGAACGTTCAACTCAAGTCAAATAATTTTATACTTTTTAACTTTTTCCATTGGAATTCTAACCATTCTGCCATTATCTACTATTTTTCTTCTTTCCATTTCTGTTATAAAATTGTCGTATAATTTACATTTTGTATTTTTTTTTAAACTATTTTACAATGTTAAAAAATTATAATTTTTATAAGTTGTTTATGTTTTTAATATATTTTTAGAGAACACGCAATTTAGACTAAAAAAAGGCTAAAAAAGCTAAATGAGTTTTTAAAAAAAGCTAAAAAATAAGCTAAGAGCTAAATGAAAATTTTAAGGCTAAGTCTGAAACAAATAAGCTAAATTTAGCTCAAAATAAGCTAATATGGTCACGCTGGTCAGAATACCGATGTGATGCAATTGCAAGTTAATTCTTCTTCATTGGCATTTATCTATGCCTTGCAGTAAAACAGGAAACGAAATGATAATAATGAAAGAAAATGCAAGAACACGACAAAACAGGGAATAAATAAAGCTCCACCGTTTTGAAAGAAATTTAAAAGATAAATATGATATGATTAAAGATAAAATTAAGAAATTTTTAAATTAGAAATGAAGCGAAGAGAGATGAACTAATATGTGGAAACAATTTCACCGATAGAGCAAAATAAACAACCACGAAAACAAAGTGAAAAAAGTAATTTTTAACATATGACCTCTAAGGCTTGCGTAGAGGTCATATATTTTATTTCATTTCATTTGCATGAAACAAATTCAACAGACATTTTTTTATAAAAATTTCCCAATAAAACCCTTTCAAGAAATGGTTATTTATTAGAAAAATAAAGCTCAATGTACCTAATATGTATATATAAATTGTTATCTAACAGCCATCGTTTCACGAGAGTTTCATAAATAATGTCTTATTTTCCACTCAAAGTTAGTTTAAAAAAGGCACTTGCAAACTTCTTCCAAAGTTTTGCAATGCATTTTTTAATAATGCCGGCCAAAATAATTTTCAAAGCAAATATGTAGGTACATACATACTAGGTAAATCGCACATGAAAAATATTCTCCAACACTTTTTTTATTTTAAACTTACTTGTATCTTTTTATTTGCACTGAATCGACAGAAACTAACTTAAATCGCTTTGAACCCAACAACGTCTCTTTTACAACTGATACTGAGAATTTATGTGTAAAATCAAACAATACATTTTTTAACATTGCTTTCGCACTTCTCCGACTAGCAATTTTTGTACAAATGCTTTTTTGTGAGAAAGCGGTGACAGCAGCAGAAAGCAGCAGCAGATGTACAATCTAACATAAATTTTATTGCCCCCATCATAGAAATATTAAAAAATCTTTATTTATTTCCTCTTTGGTTTTACCCAAATACATACATACCAATATAAAATTTTATTATTTGCAGGAGGTAAAAATTCAATATAGTATGCGCCGGATTAAAAATTGAACTTAAAATATTCTACTTTCCAACGGTGGGGGTTTTAATTTTATTGTTGACCTTCAGCAAGGTGACAGCGGAGATACTACCGGTATTTTTTTATTTCCAGAGAGATTTGTTATTGTTGTCATGGAAAAAAATTATTCTGTCAAAATTACGTGGAGAGCAAATAAGTGCTGCCAGGTTTTACACACATTTACGTTCCATTCAGGGTTATCAGATTTGGCGATTTCTCGCCAACCTTCGCGATTTTTCAACTTGGGCGTTTAAATTATGATTTCGTCTGGTGGTTACTGGTTTGCCGCAATAATAACGAGATGACGATTTTTCTGGAGATAAATAAATTTGCTGGTGATTTTAATGACTATTTTTAAACAAAATTGAACTTCAACATTTGTAATTTAGGAACATTAGTTTGTTGAAGGAGTAGTTTCAAAAATAAATCTTACCAAAACTCGTCTGCAAGAAATTAAAACAATTCAATTTTTATTGTTTTTTTTATATTAATTACAATAATTCTTGAGTATGGATGAAAAAAATTTACAAGAAATAATTTTTGGCAATTTCATTTCTACTTTCGGCGATCTTTTTTAACAATTATTTGATAAAAATTTATATTAATAAAATTGCTTTATAAAACAAATTTATTATCAAATGTGTATATATTAAGAAAAAATACATAAAAATCATTTTGGCGATTTTTTAAATCAATTTGGCGAAAGAGGCGAGGAAATAACCTTACAACACTGGTTCCTCTAATTGCTGAACACTTTTAAGCCGGCCGCTAAGGAAGTAATTTTGGATGTTCGATTCTAAGCACAGAAGATGCCATAGTAGAAACATTTCTTATAAAATAAGATAAAATCCGCTGATTTAATTACTGTTAAAAAGGGACAAATTTAGTGTGCTTGCTGTTAAAATTTTAGTACAATAATCTAGGGATGAGTGGTAGTGATGCTGGCCTGCCAGTCTAAAGGACATGGGTTCGATTCCCGCCATATACCCTGGGTGTTTTCCGCAGAAAAAACAACAGAATATTTATATTTTATGAAATGAACAATTTAACATAATTAAATTAAAGTATTTGTAGTGTTGAATTAAAAAACACAATGTGAAGAAACTACAAATTTTTACAGTACATCGCGTTTCAAGAAAAGTTTAGTTTAATTAGATTTTTTTTATCAGCTCTAGTTTTCGACACATACCATTATGCCAAAAATGAAAGCACTTGCAGGACATACATATATTATCATAACTTGAGGTCATGCTCGATTCGGTTAAGTAAAAATTCTAAATTAGACAACAAAAGTATATTTAAACCGTTCAAATATTATTTCTAAATTTGCTCAGCAGTTTCGGGAATATCGTAAGTTTGAGAAAAAAAAATATTTTTTACCACATTTTTTAACATTTCTTCTTCGTATTAAAAGAAACAATTTTCATTTCTAGGGAACGAAAATTTTTTTAAAAAGTGATTAAAATTTGTTTTCAGATTATTATAGGCTTCGTTTAAGGCGTGTTCATTCACAAATATTCATTTTTACCATTTATTTACTAACATCACATAGCGAGTGACCGGCAAGTAAAAATTTAAATAATGTTAAAACAAAAATAAAAGAGATTATTACATACTTCGCGCTTATATTTTTTATGAACGCACTCATCAGTAGAGCCTTCAACGGATCTGAATAATTTGAAATTCTGGCTAGGTGAATTGAATTGTTATGCTAATGTAACTTTTGATCGTGTTTTGTTAAAACTATAGCATTGTGCAACATAATTGTTAAATTTTATTGTTATTTAACTGTGAACAATATTTAGCTTTATTAAAGGTTTATTTGACAATTTCCCATGAAATACCTAAACCTAAAATAGTTTTTATGAATATGCCAGTTAATGTTCATTAAAATTTATATAGTTCGTTAAATATTATAATTATTTATTTAATACCTTTAAGTACTTTTGATTTTATTTAGATAATTCTCTATATTTTATTTATCAGGCATGTTCTGGAAATCACAAGATTTCAAATCACTTTTAAATTTTAAAATCACAATTGTGATTTGACGATATTCTGAAAATCACAAAATTTTTAACTTTTCGGTGTGATTTTACCATTTCAAAAACACAAGAATACAGCTGATGTTTTGTTTTGTAAATGCAAAATTACAAATCGTCGGTTGGTTATTGGTTTTCGGCGTAGTATATTCAAAATACATTATGACTGCAGCAAAACAATAACCAACTGACGAAATGCAAATCACAAATCAAATAACATTTCCTACAAAATAAATTGTCTTCAATTTATTCGTAATTTTATAAATTCTTTCGTAGAAAATTGCTAATTTTACTATAAAAATCAATAAAATAGATATTAAGTTATTCATTTAATTAATTTATTGCGCATTTCAAAATTAAGTGATTTAAAAAATAATCAAGTGATTTCAATGCGGGAGGCATTTAGCTGACTGGCCGGTTTAAAATCACAACAATTCAAACGTTTTTGTGTGCAGAAGACCTTGTGATTTCAAATCACTTTCACAAAAAGTATTTTCAGAACATGTATATAGCTTTTATTATTTTTTATCACTATTTTTTATCTTATAATTGTATGTAAGTTTTTGAGTATTATGGTGTGATCGTTTATGGACTCTATGCTTATATAATAAATAAATGAAATGAAATTCAATTCATAAGAATTTAAGAAACAAATACAGTTCGAAAAATAATAATTAACTAAAATTAATAGTCATTGGCTTCTGGCAAAAATCAAAAATAAAAACATACTTAATAGTAACAAACCAAAAAAGTTTGTCTTAAGTAGAACAAAAATAAGCAAATTAACAAACATGTGCATAGTTAGTAAGGAACAAACGACAATGGTAAGACTGTTGTAATATATATGGAAGATGGTAAATTTTGAGCCTTCATTACCAAACATACATATATATGAGCAAATTGAAAAATGCAATGAATCAAACCAATTCACATATTCCATTTGCAATAAAGTTTCGTATATAAGGCAGACATCTACATCAACTGACACCACACACAGTGGACCAAAATACAGGAGAACGCTGATGATGAAGGTTTAGTGGCCTTCGAAAACGGCTGGCTGTTCCGTTCAACTATGTGTTGTTGTCAGAATATTTACAACTAACTTGATGTTATTTGTTCATTAATAATTATCACATGTAATTTGGCTTAAAAAGCGTTACGAACAGTAGCCTAATTCAATTCATAAGAATTTAAGAAACAAATACAGTTCGAAAAATAATAATTAACTAAAATGAAATGAAAATTATTGAAATGTTGAAATTTTTTAGTGCGGACAAGAAAAAAATTAACTAACAACGAGTTATCGGGAGTAGACTGTATATTCACTACAAACAGATGTGGCATCACTTTGTTTGTTTTGATTTTTGTTTTTTTTTTCTTGTTCACGTGCGTTCAAATAAATTTAGCATTTAAATACACATTGCATTAATAAATATTAAGCTCAATTAGTAAATAAAATGGTGAAAATTGTAATGCCAGGTGATCGCATAATAGCCGCTGAGGAAATGGCTAAAACCAAGAAAGTTATTTTGGGTCCAGGCCTACGAAGGCAAGATGAGCAAGTTGTTGCTTGCAAACCCGGAACGCTACAACACAAAGAACCCAACACCTTTTGGGTGGAAAGCTATCAGAGAAGATATGTACCTATAAGAGGTGAAGCTGTGATAGGCGTAGTATCGGCCAAAGCTGGTGATATTTTCCGTGTGGATATAGGTGGTTGCGAACAAGCCTCACTTTCTTATTTGGCTTTTGAACAGGCAACAAAGAAAAATAGGCCAGATGTCAACACTGGCGATTTAGTATATGCGAGACTTATAGTGGCCAGCAAAGATTTCGAACCGGAGCTGGTATGTGTAAATTCAGTGGGTAAAAAAGGAAAACTGGGTGTACTCTCGGAAGGCTTTGTATTCAACTGCAGTCTGAATTTGGCTCGTTTGATTTTAAGGGAAGATTGCCCTCTATTAGCGGCATTGACAAAGGAAATGCCTTTCGAAATTGCCGTGGGATTGAATGGCCGCATTTGGATAAAGGCGAACTCGGTTAAAGAAACTATAGCAGTTGGTAATGCTATTTTAGCAGCTGAACATGCTTCCAAAGAGCAGATTGCGAAAATATGTGAAAATATTGGAAATATATTATTTACTTGATTTTAAATAATTAAATCAAAAATTGTTTTATTGAAAAGTGTGTGTGTTAATTGAAACATTTACTCGTAGATTTTCTCTATGGTTGAGACTAGCGATGCCAAACGGGAAATCCCGAACCCGAAAATCCCAGGATTTTCGGGACTTAGAAATCCCGAATCCCGGGATTTGTAAAATTCAATCCCGGGATTTCTTAGCAATTTTTATATAAAAAACTTTATAAATTAAAATTTTCGTTGATTTTGTGGTATTTTTTATAATATTTAAAAGTCCCATACAATTTTATACGTACAGTTTTAACAATTTAATGACTATTCGTGACTTATTTCTTATAAATTAACAATAAGAGCAAAATACAATACATGTACATTTTAGAATTATTTTGAAAACAAAAGAAACATATTAGCTTTGGAATCATAAATCATCATTTATATTCTTCACAATTTATATTCTTTGATACAAGGCAAGTGAAAACTTTTTGTTATCCGGTTGACGTAAAAGCGAGAAATATTTATAGAATAATGCGGAGTATTTTGTCTAAAAAACTGGGGGTCTACTCTGTAATTCGAAACGAAAGAAAATGCTTTCGAATTTACAAGTTATAAGCATACAAATTCGAAAGCATTTTCTTTCGTTTCCAATTACAGAGTAGACCCCCTGCTCGAGTGTGTGTGTATGTTTTTCACATTGCAGTTCAAAATTATTTTCTTTTTTACTTAGACCGTTTAGGTAGTTTTTGACACAAACCTAAGATCAAACCCATTTAAATTACATGGGTTTGATAAATAGTTTTAGTGAAAAACGACCGACTGAATGAGTTTGACTCAATTATAGTTTTATTCGAGTTGCAGAGAAAAAGGCCAGGACACTAATAAACCATACTCCTCTAAGCGAACGTATGAATACATATGTATCGTATCGGTTGAACTTGTAGAAAACAACCTACGTATGAATTAAACATTTTTCAGTATAGCAAAAATACTGTTCAAGTGCTCACGCAAACTTTTAATATATGTGCCTATAAAAATGTGATCGTTAGACGTAATTAGTCGAATTTGATTAGAATAGTGTATACATTTCTTTTAATTTTTCGACATGTTCAGCTTTATTATCGTTGTCATAGTCGTAACGAAAACGATGCAAAATTAGATAATACTTGGTATACATACATATGTATGTATGTAACAAAAATGAAAGTGAATCTAAAAATTTTCGTAAGTCAACTTAAGCGGTAGTGCTAAAAGTCCACAGATACATTAGTTTTGGTTTAGATTATAGTAAAACATTTATAATGAAAACAATATAATTAACAATATATTAAGTTATTGTTTTCACTCTAAATTCTCTAACATCAAATGTGATTAATCAACTTAAAAATAGATGAGAAAAATTTTTTTGATTTTTATTTTCATACTCGTATTAGAAAATTGTTCACTTTAAAGACAATTGTGGAATGATAAATTATGAACATAAAACCTTCTAAAATGCATTAAATTGTTATTAAAGTAATATTTATTTAAAAAAATAGTTTATTTTACGAAAAAATTCTATCCCGAAATCTTGAAAATCCCGTGATCCCGGAAAATCCCGGGATCCCGAAAATCCCGAGATCCCGAAAATCCCGGGATCTCGGGATTACAAAATCCCGAATCCCGGGATTTCCAAAAATCGATCCCGATTGGCATCCCTAGTTGAGACTCAATATTGTGCGCAGCTGCAATACATAAGATAAATACATATCGCTCCTTTATTACAACATATAGGTATGTGCATGTATTAAAAAATGCATTTTTGGATTTAATCAAGGCCTATTTATCAGGTCAACGCAATCGTCCTGATTATATTCTGTGTTTTCGTGTTTAAGCTGTAAAAAGTTATTTGCACCATATACTTCAGTTCATGTTTGTGTGTGTTTCTGACAACTTAAACATAAAGTTGTTTTTTGTATTGCTGTGTTTTTGTAGAGTTGCGTTGACCTGATAAATAGGCCTTGGATTTAATAATAAAAAAGTTATATCATATAAAAATCTTTACACGTACATACATCTTCAGAAAATAAAATATTTTAATAGGTATCAGCATTGAGTTGTATGTAAATTGAAAACAGAACTATTTTTCTACAAAACCAACTTCTGTGAGTTATGTCTCTGTTGCAAGGAGCGATATGTAAGTACATATGTATGTACATTATGGTGGTAACGAATACCGGGGGGTATACTCTGTAATTCGAAACGAAAGAAAATGCTTTCAAATTTACATGTTATAAGCATACAAACTCGAAAGTATTTTATTTCGTTTCCATTTACAGAGTAGACCACTAGTTTAGCGAATATTACAGTACTTTAAAAATAGCACATGATAATAAACTTGTATAAGAACATGAAGTGGTTTTGTATACATAGATCGATCTACTTGAGTCTTGAATTCAGCAAATATTTATTAATTTATTAAAAATAAAAATTCTTAATCTGAAAAATATATGAAATGATATTAAAATAATAATAAAATAAAATGATATAATATATAAAAATAATGTAATATAATAATAATATAATAAAAGTACAGTGAAACTTTGATATAACGAATTCCAAGGGGATCCGTAAATACTTCGTTATAGCCATTAATTCGCTATACATATATATAATCAGAAAAACCAACGAAATTTGAAGAAATAGGAAAAAAATAGTTTTCTTTATTCAAATTTTATTTAGCACGAGAATGCTAATTAAAGCTTATATTTCATGAGGTAAATAAAAAATAAAAGCACACACATTAAGAATTCGTTCTTTTGATAACTAGACTTTACGATTTTCTGTACATAATTTTATTCTTACTTCGTTGTATAGAGGCTTTTGTACGAGTATTTCGTTGTATAGAGGTTTTACAAATGCGCTTGTAAATACATTTAGACTTCGGGACTTTACCATTTAAGATTTATACTGATTTCGTTATATTGAGTCATTTGAAGGAATACTTCGCTATATAGAGGCTTTTTTGCTCAGAATTTTTTCGTTATAGCTATAGTGTATTTTTGTATGAAAAACTTTGCAATAAAGCCGTTTTCTCAAGGGATTTAATAAAACATATGTACGTTATATTAAGTTTTTTGTTATAAAGAAGTTCGTTATAACGAAGTTTTACTGTATAAATAATAATTAAAAATAAATTTACAAAATGTTAGGCAATCAACCCATTCGGACTTTGGCCCTAAAATCTTGTACTAAGTTAAACATTTCATTATGGTTCATCTTGGGAGAAACATATGTGATATATGTATAAGTTCAACATTTTAAGTTTTCATGCGAAATAATATGGGTGGCACATGTTTTGAGTGCAATTTACTACGAACAAGGACTGCTTAATATTTTTTGCATTTCAAATTTTTTGTACGAAGTAGTGGATGGTGCTTAACATTTTTCAAAAGTTTGAACATAAAGGGTGTTTTTTAGAGGTATAGAACTTCGAATTGAAATAAAACACAAGAAAATCGTTTTAATGTCCATCAATTTGGCTTTATTGGAAGGATAATTTTATGCCATTAATGTTTAAATATGATTTCGGGCATGTGGCCGCCGCGGCTGGCTCGAATAAAGCCAATTCTACAGGTCCAATTTTCAACCACTTTTTCGAGCATATGGGGCCGTATGTTGGCAATAACGCCACGAATGTTGGCTTCCAAGTCCCCTAACGTTTCTGGTTTGTTGGCGTAGACGAGCGACTTCACATATCCCCAAAGAAAATAATCCAATGGTGTCAAATCACACGATCTTGGTGGCCAATTGACAGGTCCATTCCGCGAAATTATGCGCTCATCGAATGTTTCCTTCAATAAATCGATTGTGACGTGCGCTGTGTGGCATGTATCGCCGTCTTGTTGGAACCACAACTCATCCGCATTCAAAATCTTCCATAAAGTTGATGGACAAAGCTCCAATTGCTGTGCACGGTGGCGAATCGACTCATTCGGGTCCTCTTCAACACTTTGCTCCTCAGCGGCAATTGTTTCTTCGGTGCCACTGTTCGACGTCTCTGCGGATGCGTATTATCACATAGAGTAAACGTAGTGCGAAAACGATCCATGGTTAACCGAATTAATTGCTCTGATGGACGATTGTTCATGATGAAATGGCAAACCAAACTAAATATTAATCACTTGACAGCTGACAAAATGGCCGCCAGTTAAAAAAGTGATGCCAACTTAAAGTTCTATACCTCAATAAAAAACACCCTTTACTAGTCTTAAGTAGAAAATATTTTCCCGCAAATCAAACATTGCCTATTCTTTTTCAAAAAATTAAAAGTATTTCCATCCATGTACATTGTACATGCATACATTTGAGCTTCCAGAAGTCTAAACCCGCTGAAAAGAATCCTTATTCTAGAATTCATTACCTTCAAATATTTTATACGTTTATATGTACTGAAAATACGTACCCTGCTGCTAACGCAACACTTGGCGCTCTAATTTAGATTGGACTCTAAACCTAAATCTCTATCGCTAAACATTTATGAAGTACATTTATTTAATCAGTCGAAATTTTACGATTTTGTGTCAAAGCCAAAAGTTTGAATTTTTGCAATTGAATTTAGCTTCAGCTAATGACAGAATCAGGGGGAATGACAAACGAACTTACAACAAGACCTTATAGTTATATTCCATAATATACATATTCCAAGATATAATCATATACAAATTATCAACAACAAATTTTTATTTAGATACATGTATCAACCATATTCTTAATTTAAAAGGGGCAGCCCTTCACTAAGGCGAGACCACTCGGATATACCAATAACATCGTGTTTGTATACCACCCCATTTTGCATCTTACAATCGTTTTAAGTGTTGAAAAATCGCCACCTGTTTGTTTAAACAAAAGGACAACCCTGTTTAAATTTCTTAATAAAGTTGTTGTTGTTAATTCACCTTATCATAATAATTATTTGCTTTATATCAAAGTCTAAAACACTTTTGCACTAAAACAAACATTTTACTGCTCAATCTGCCCCGATTTGTGCAATGAAGTGATACACTATGAACTTCTTTGAAGTATTTGGTTTATCTGTGTTTGTTTACTGCGTAATATACTTTCTTCTATGGATTTTCTTGGACTGTAATGTATCCCTTTGGCTGAAAATTCATTTCGGTCATAATATTTCCACCCTACGTGGTCAAGTCGTATGGATAACTGGAGCATCGAGTGGAATTGGTAAGGGATTGGCTTTAAATCTGGCACGACACGGTGTTAGACTAGTACTTTCTGCAAGGCGTGAGGCTCTATTGGAGGAAGTTAAAGAGGAATGTTTGACGGAAGCTAGAGGTTTGTTAGCTGCTAAAGATGTTTTAGTATTGCCCATGGATATGCTGAAATTAGAGAATCACAACAAGTGTATTTTGGATGTCTTGAATTACTTCGGAAAATTAGACATTTTAGTTAATAATGCTGGGAGATCTCAACGTGCTAATTGGGAAGATATTGATGTACAAGTTGATAGAGAACTTTTCGAATTAGACGTATTTTCTCTGCTACATCTAAGTCGTTTGGTGGTGAAGTACTTTGTAGAACAAGCAGGTGGAAAGGGTCATATAGCAGCTACCTCCAGCATTGCGGGTTTAACAACTGTTCCGTTTTCAGCCACCTACTGTGGTGCTAAACATGCCTTAAATGCCTACTTTCAATGTTTGGCTATGGAACATCCATCTTTAGATGTAAGTGTTTTCAATCCAGGCCCAGTGGCAACAGATTTTTTGAAGGAAGCTTTCACTGCAAAACCAAATACTAAAGTAGGCCAAAGTACAAAGAATCAGAAGCGTTTAACAATTGAAAGATGTGGTTTTCTGTTCGCAACAGCATTGGCGAACAAGATGGAACTGGTGTGGTGCGGTCTATTTCCTGTAAATTTCTTAGCTTATGTATCACGTTACACACTATTGTCCGTCATAATGAAACAGTTTATGACTCAAAGTACTTTGAATAAAATAAGAGAAGGGAAACTTTAAATTTCGAAACTTGGAAAGACTTGCATATAGATACATACGTACATCTACATACATACATATACATATACAAACATATCGTCCATTACTTAAAAAACTCAGAAAATTGAAAAACAATAGAAAAAAATATCGAAAAAGGTTATCATAACAATTATTGAAAAATCAAAACGAAACCATATAAGCTTATCCTTACAATTGTAGCATAAGCGTACGAAAAAAATATTGTGTTAACTTTTGTATAGAAAACTAATTTTTATCAATATTTTTTATAAACTTTCTTATGTAATTGCTTCATAAATAATATATTTTTGACTGTTGAAAAATAAAAAATTTAATTTTTTACCTCAATTTTATTTGTAACAATTTATGTTTTTCGTGTTAGATTGATGCGATTAATACACAAAATTGCACGCGAGTCGGGTCACCTGCCTGACTTTTGGAAATAGGGTGTAAATCAAAAACTTTAAAACTAGTTTTGCGTAAAACAAACTTTTTGACTTAAGACTTTGCTTAAGCAAATGATCGATACGTACTTAAAAAAAGGATTTTGTTAAACTCGTGCAATAAATACGTATGTATGTATATACATATGCAACAACATATCGCTCATTCACTCAGACAACGTCATAAATAAAAAAAACCTGTTTGCAGGAAAACAAGTTTTAAGTTTTCAATTAACACACAACTTAATGGAAAAAGAAAATTTTATTTTTCTCTCAAGAGTTGAGTAGTAAACAAGATGTTTATACGAAATTTTTACACAATATGAAGAACGATATGTGGATTAATTCTGCATCATTAAATCAAAAGTTCCATTTTTCGAGTAAACGACGATAGGTATCAGCATTTAAGTAGATTTGAATTTAAAAAAATCCAACATGACAAAAATCACATACCAGTTTTCGCAATTAATTTAAAAATGTATGTGTTTATATCCATTTCACAATTAATTTTAAAATAATATTATAGAAAAGACCTATTTAAATTTATTTTAAATGTAGTTTTTAATATTTTCTGGTAGTTGGTGGTTGAATACAAAGCACTTATATTCACTTAGGTATATGTATGTGGACCGGATTTTTTTTTTATCAATTTTATTCAACAAGTTTTTCTAGAGGTACGTTTTTTCCAACTTAAGGCACCGACGATATCGTAGTCAGTTTTTGTTAAAAATAAATATTTCTTTCTCTACTATTTCTATCAAAAAAAAAAAAATATTTTAATTTAATGCAGTTAGAAATATGTAATTGTTTCCACAATTTCATTGAAATGCAACATGTGTATGTATATAATGAAAAAAAATTGGAGATTTTTTTTCGTGATAGATGGAAATTTTGTATACATATTTCAAAATTTTTAATTTCATTGTAGCCCTAAAAATGTTTAAGGCTGTAAGCAAATTTACAATTATTTTCAAAAAGCAGTTGTTTTCAATATTTTTTTACGAATTCAAATAAGCTGTGGAAATCGGGACATTGACATTTCCTACCACTACAATTTTATTATTTATTTTAAGAGGAAGACAACCGTTTTGTATTTCAAAATACTCATTTATTGGCAATCGTTCAAAAACTGCACTTATGTTAATCTGCTACTGCGCTATGCTTTTCAATGCCTCCTTGACATGCGCTGATAACTTGATGCGTTTTCTTTTAACCTTCATATCAGGTTTACTTACTTGCGCAATTTTACGCTCCTTGCCACAATCCAGTGAATTATTAGTTTTATGTAATTGTTTCTGTTCGATTCGAGGCCTTTTGCTCTTTTTACAAGACAAAGGATTAGGATTCTTAGGACCTTTATATTTTCGATTGTGCTGGTTAACATCTTCTTTCAAACCTGACTTTTGCTTCAGCAAATTTATTTTACTTTCGGTTTCTTGTGGCAAAAGATTATTTGCATTTTTGTGTACCCATTTCTTTGAAGCATCTGAAGGCGCCTCCAACACAGGTGCGGCTTTGTGGAGATACAATAAACAACGACCAGGTACTTTTCGCAGACTATCTTGTAAGGCGCGATCTTGGCTAGCAACTATATAACGGGAGTCTTTTGTCTGAAATAAAACTACAATATTTAAAATGATTTTATATGCTGCTTAAGTTTCTCACCATTTGTTTAATGCACTCAGCGGCTGCCACAGGTTTTCCTTCATGCCCACATTTGTGAACAAAAAATTGTTTGACAATCTGAGTCGCCCCCGTAAGAGGAGTTCCCAAAGATTCAGCTTCTAGTATTATACATTGTGTGGTTAAGAGTTTCACTTGTGTTTGAAAGTATTTCTTTATTTGCTCTTCAATAATAACTTTATTCTGAAATATATTTCAATAACACGTATTTGGAAAATAAGCAAATATCTTAAATTCCAAAAAGTCTGTAGAGCTGTCTGGAGTGTAAATTTTTACCTTTAGTGCTGCTTGGCAAAACGTAGCGTCAATTAATATTTGATACGGCTCATGATAATTAAAATGGGTTGCAAAAAATATTAAAGTTTTATGCGATTTTTTATGTCGCCTTATTTTCATTTTTAATCAAAATTTTTTTTGCCAAAAATACGAAAACAACAAACAAAACAATCCACACGCTCAGATTCTTCTTCTTCTGGTATGGCAGAATACCATTCACATATGTGAAAACATATGTTTTAAGAAGAGGATGCTGTGCAACAATTCACAATAAGCTTAGGGTTGCTGTACTGCATTTTAGTAAAAGTACGTTAATTTTGAAACGACTATCAAACGCTAGTTGTATCAAGAAAATTTTAAACACAATGCTTTCCATACAAATATTCTATTCAAGTCCTCTGTTTGAGTTGTGTGAACAGAATTTAATTAAATAAACCCAAATTAAAAAAAATATATTAAAAAAAATGTGAACAGCAAATTTATAAACACATACTTTACTTCTCAAAAAGTAAAATATCTATAGCTTCACTAATTATAAAAAGAAAATAAGAAACAAATTGGTTAAGGCTATTAATGAGGAATTGCTTTTTTTAATTAAATAAGCTGAGAATGAGGTCGACGTTTTTTTTAACAAATTGTTCGAAAATATTTTTCATATTTCAGTGCATTTTGTTGTATAAACTTATTTTATCTTATTTTATCATACTATATAAACTATATTTAGTTATACGTTTTATTTGCCTTCATGTTTAGTCCACTGATTAGACAAATTATTTTTACAAAAACAAAATTGTTGGTGTTCTTTTATTTGCTGTTGCTTTGTACTGATATTTTTGTCGTTTGCAAAAAACTGAATTCTGTATGAAAGAATTTCCAGTAGAGAAAAAATGTTATATATTTTTTTTGCTTAGCACGACTCATGTTTATTAATTACTATCACTAAGTTTATGTCCGATACTGGTTGGGCCTAATAATTCTATTTAGATTTAAGATTTGAATACTTATTGTTATTTCATTTTGAAGATACAATACATAAATATATGTAAAAAAGTATATATTTTGTATCGCCAAACACACAATACCAGCATATGGGCTTCTGAATCTTAAAGTTCTGTACATAAACGATAGTATTAGCTGTGGTGGCAAATAGTACCAGCTGGCAGTACCAACTTGGTGCAATATTTTGAAAAGCGACTTTTGAAAGAAAAATCAATTAAATTTTCTGATTTTCAAATACCATACCAATAATATTTCGTGCGTGTTGTGCAGTATCGTGTTGACAAAATTTTTTGCGTGCGTGTTTCGAATGTATTGAGCGTCTTGGTATTCGTGTTGGTTTCGTGTCGTGTTGGAAATATTCGACACGCGCCCATCTCTACTTTGTTGTAACGATTATTTTGGGAATATTTTTAATATTGCGGCGAATGACCTCAATTACGATGAAGAATTTTACTAGATGACGTTTCTGATATAAATAATAATGCATTATTACTCATAATTGATCTAAGAAAGTCTATCAATAGAGTAAGAAATTGTACTAACGTAAAACTAGCTAACACTATTGAGGTTGATTTAAATTACTTGGGAACACTAGGTTAGGTTAGGTTAGGAAGGGTGGTGCTCTACCGCACCTCCACTCGGAGACCCAATTGGGTCCATTGTGATTCCCAGAAGAGACCCTATTATCCGTCATTAAGCCACCGAATCCCCATGATGAAGCCCCTGATGTCCTCTAGTTTACACTTCCCGACATCAGTGATGCTTTCATGGAAACGTCTGCTCAGCCATCTAAGCCTATGACGTTGCAGCTTTGGGCAGTGACAGATAATATGTTCAATGGTTTCTGGTTCCTCTTCATCCCCGCACATCCTAAAAAAATCTGGTGTGCAAATTTCCCAAATGCCTGGTTCTTGCTCTGACCGAGCAGTGACCTGTCAACGCGCCTATCATGATTCGCATCGCCTTCCTATTCATGTCCAGTAGTAGTTTAGATCTTCCTGAGTCTAGTTTTGGCCAAAAACCCCTCGATATCATACAATCCTCCCTACTTCGCCATGAACTGTTGGTCCTGCTTTCCACCCAATTACTGAGTTCTTTATAGTAATGACACTATATGGGACACTAACTTGATATGCTTTTTAATTAAATTTTAAACTTCGATTTTATCTAAAAAAAAATAATAACTGTCAATTTATTTGGGTTTATATATCATGGTTTGGTTCAAGATGCAGCAAAATAAATAAAATACCTACAATACACATAGGGCCTGTCCCACGATGTCGACAACGTTCGACTTGTCGCACACTTATATTTAAAACAAAAACAAAATATTAAAATTTGTTTTGGTTTTGAGTGTAACGGCCTGTCTCACGATATCACCAGAATTCGTTCGATCGAATACTTATATTGAAAACAACAACAAATTTCCTAATGTTATTATTGATTGCAATGCAATTTGTCGATTGATCGATTTCTGGTGACATCGTGGAACAGGCCGTAAAAATGTGCGACAAGTCGAACGTTGTCGACATCGTGGGACATATAACCAAACACTCACATTCATTTTACATATTTTCATAAAAATCACACTTTTTGCTCTTCAAATAAAAACACAATTAATTAATTAATTAATTAGTTTTTTATAACAAAATAATAAAAAGATATAAAAATAATTTTTCATACAGTTGCCATTTTTTCAAGTCGAATATATAATTTTCTATGAAAAATCATAAACAAAAATAATTTTGGACAGGTTGGCAACAGGGTGGATATATAGGCGAGACAACATAAGTAGCACGACAAAATAGTGGCGTGTTCTATGAACGCTATTTCTTACGTAGTCGTCATGTATCGGCTCGTAGAGCTTCAATTTTGTTGTCTTCTACAAACAGGCTGTTATTTTTTTATAAGTTATTTGTCTATTCTATAAAAAAAACCTCTTGAAATTTTATTCCAACAAATATAAAACACGAATAATTGACAACACTATTACACAGTGCTCACTAAAAAGAAATATACGGCATTATTTAGAATGCAAAACTGGCATGGAGTTAGCATAAGTGACAAAAGAAAATTAGCAAGTAAGAAGTTTCTTCATACAATTTGACAATAAAAATCGGCGCATAATGTAGTTTTAACTCACGATTTCGTATTAGCGTGATTTTAGATGCAAAATTGTATGGCCAAGCTCGTCAAGACAATGATAAGTTTTGCCACTAATGCTAACTTCATGCCAGTTTTTCAATATATGTACATTAGAGTGGATCAATTTTTTTGAGCGGTTGTCAAAATCGTAATCTACATAAAATTCTAAGAATGCTTGCTCAAGAAACCATGGGTCTAAAATCAAAATCGAGCTTCCCATTTTTAACGAGAAACTTTTGTTTTCGTATATGAAAATTTTTTTTAATTTGCCTAAATTGTATTGAATATTAAATACTTAAAGAAAAAGTTCTCGTTAAAAATGGGAAGCTCGATTTTGATTTTAGACCCGTGGTTCCTTGGGCAAACCTTCTTAGAATTCATCGTATTTTACGATTTTGACAACCGCATCGTGAATTTTTTTTAGCCCATACAAATTGACCCACTCTAATGTACATAATGCCGTTAATATTTTTTTACTGGTTGAAATTTGTTTTACATTTAAACGACTTTCACTAACCAGTTGGTGATAGTTTTACAATTCTTTTCGTGTTGAAATTTTCTTATGACGTTTAAATTCTTTTATTTATTTGTGAAACTGAATGGAAGAATACTCGTAATATTATTTATTTGTCCCGACTGCTGTAGAGCCAAACGAAAAGAAATAAGAAAGGGTAATGCTAGGAACACAACTGGAACGAACGACGAATTTTTCGGTGCGAACTTTCGTCATAAAAAATTAAACACATGACTGCATATGAAAATGAACACAACACCGCCGTACAACGAAATTCGTCGTGCGTGACGAATTCTGAGATAGATTTATTTCTAATTTGTACGCCGACGAACGACGAAAAAACAATTTTCTCTGTCTCACTCTCCGTCTTTGTACACACAACCAGGGCTGCCAGAAGTTTTGCGATGAAAATAATCATTTGCCGGAAAGAAAATCATATTTTGAAGAAAAAAATCATCACAAGTCCAATTTTTTCCAATAAAAAAAGTAGCAATTGACATATTTACAGTTTACAAAAAAACTATTCGACATACACCAACGTTATTTTGTTTTCATCAATAAAAAACTATTTACTATCTAATTTTAGAAAAAGAACTTAGAAAGCATTTTAAAATTGTATTCAATAAAAAAATTAGTTCATTAAAGTAACTAATATAAAAATTGCATTAAATAAAAAATTAGTTAAGAAATTCAAACAAATAAGTATTCGACATTACTAATATTCTTATCATATAAAGTATGTACAGTTGTGTTAGAAGCAAGTTGCTTTTCCTTGGCGACGAATAACTTCTTTTAAACGATTTAATATAGATTTGTCCAAGATTTGAGTATATTCCGGACCGATTTTTCGTCACTTCTCTAAGATGACCTTTTTCTTTTTATCTTGCTTGTAAAGCAGCGATCCCCACACACATACACTAATACTTATGTTTGTGTTGGTTGTTTGTTTTTGAGCGTAATTTATTTTTCGCTCATTCTATCAGGGTTGCCAGCATTAAATTTGGTTATCATCCCAAACAAATCCCCAGATCCCCAACACGAAATTTTCATCCCCAATCGCGAAAAAAATCCCCAATTTGGCAACAAATTTCTAAACTGGCAAAACTGCCAGCTAGGGATTGGTGAACATTGTAGAACAATAACCCACTTGACCTGAGATTCGATAAAAACGAATGCTCACTAAAGCGAAAAAATTTCGAAACAAAATTGTTCGATATTTGTTCGCAAATCTAAAAAAAATCATGTGTCCGCTAAAGCTCCTAACTGCTAACTTCTCTGGAAAGTTTTTCGAATATGTGACGGTAGCTGCGTGGAAGTGTGTAAGCCTGTTAGTCTAGAAGTACCCAGTTCGAAGCATGACAGCAGTGTAAGTTAAAAAATAAATTAAGAACACATACCTCCATATTTGCAATAATTGAACAGAAAAACATTTGCCACGGTAGCCTAGTAGATGTGTGCTAGTCTGTTAGAATTGAAGTACCATGTTCAAAGCCTGCAGCGTAATTTACGGAATTAAAAAATAAGTAAAATAAGTAAGTTAAAAGAAATAGATAAAAAAAATAATAATCTCTCACTTTTGATATTGCTAGCGAAATCCGAGATCGAATGTTTTTTGGTACAAAACTGAGCGACAGGTGAACATTTTTCGATTCATTTTTAGGTGTCACTCTTGATAGTTTTACATGATAAATGTTCGAGATATATTCGAAATTGATATCATTAACGAAAGCCGCGGTTAACTTGGAAAGAAAATTGTACATACATACATATGTATGTATTGAAAGTAAAAATCATAATTTGCAAAATTAGAAATCATCATTCGAAAAAAAAATCTTAAAATCATATTTTGGTCCAAAAATCATCAAAAATATGATAAAATCATCATTCTGGCAGCACTGCACACAACAACCAACTTTATCAAATATAAGAGAAGAATTCGCTGCGTAAATTCGTCGTTGTTGTGCTTCACACGACGAATTTACGCAGCGAACTCTTATCGACGAATTCGTCGTTCGTCCCAATTGTGTTCCTAGCATAATGCACCATTTATATGTACATACGTACATGTCAGTCGTAAGGCAGCTCTGGGCGAGTCAACATCACGCGTCGTTGGCAATTATTTCATAAGTGCAACCAGGCCACTGTTGTTTATTAGCCTTCGAGAGTTTTGCGTCTCACTCGCACTTGTTAATAGGTACCGCAACTAACTGTATCGCTTACCACTAAATATTTTCCATTATCGGGTGCAACGATTTTAATAAGACTTATACTGGTGGAGACCATTAAAACTATGGGTGTGGATCTTGGAATCTGTTATTTCCTATGCGAAGGTATAGGTCGTTAGCAGCTCCCGAAGGAAACACCTAATGTGGGATACCCTGGCAATTTGCGTACTTGCTTCTGCCATTTAAACTAAACTAAACAAACAAACAAACAAACATACATACGTACATATGTACATGTGAAATCTATTTAAAGATTTTATATCAAGAAAAACACAAACTCAGCTTTGCAACAATTAAAATACATACATACATACATACATACCCTCTAGCCAGCCTAGTGCCATATGTCTCTATGTCAACACTCTTTTCTCTAGCGACAATTGCACTAGTTGAAATGTCGACAATTTTCCTTTTATGCGCGAGTAGAGAGATACGTTAGAGACAACAGTTCTAATTTATTTCTGTTGATATTGCCAATAGTTTGTTTTCCTTTTTTATTATGCTATGCAATAATGTTAAAAACTTACGTACATATGTATGTAGGTATGTATGTATTTAAGTTTGTTGGCCCAACCCTTATTAAATTGTAGACGAGGGTCACTAAAATGTACTAGTGATTCTTTAGTTCAAATGTCTCCATATGGTCGTAAATGAATAGTGCTAAAGTCTACTGGTAGATTTTCAATGACAACCCTATGTTATATGTCAATAGGCAATTACATTGGCTGCGGTACACCTATTCAGTTGTACTATTGACAATGTCACTAGTAAATCACTACAATTTTACTATTGATATGGAGCGAGGAAATATCGATATTGTAGACTGGATCTCCTAAAATCTACTAGTGAATCTTTGGATCCAATGTCTCCATGTGGTCCCAAAAGAACTACTTAGTCAGTATTGCTACAGTCTAGTGGTGGATTTTCAATGACAAGCTAATGTTAAATGTCAATAGATAATTACATTGGCTGGGATACACCTGGTCAGTAGTACTACTGACAATGTCGCTAGTAAATCACTACAATTTCACTATTCGCATTTTCTGCAGGGTACCTATATGATAATATACACATGTACATATTTGTATGGCCATATTAAAACCTTTTAAGATGAGTTTTTGTCCTGCATTTAAATTATGACTTTAAAATATTTATATGACGTGTGTAAATTTTGCATTCAAATGCATTGTGAAAAACAGAATTCATTAATGAATTTTTTTTTATTCTACGCGACTTGAGTCATGTACACAAAGTTTTTATATACATAAATAATATTTTAATAGATTGCGAGACAGTTATACCCGGCAGAGTGTTTAAGTCTTGTAAAGTGTGGATTGTGCTAAGATTACCTTACTACAAGTGTTTTGGGATAAGTGTATGGACACTGGAGTCTCGATTTGCGTCGTTAATAGGGACCAAGAGAGTATGACGCAAATCGAAAGTACACGTGTATGCATATCGAATAAAAAAAAACTGATTTTTATTTATTGGGTCAAATATTTAAATTTTTAGAAAAAAACTATATGTATACATATATCGTCGGTTGGTTTCTGGTTAGCTGCATACATAATGTATTTTGAATATAATGTGCCGCAAACCAGAAACCAACCGACGATATGTACTTGTCAGTTCTTTTCTTAAATTATCGACTTAAGTACGGCTCTCTGATAAGTTTGTTATTATTTCTGTTTCCACTTATAACCCGACTGCGCGACGCAAAGATGTATGTATGTATGTGTGTATGTATCTATGTATGTATGTATGTATGTATGTATGTACATATGTATGTATATGTATGTGTATGTATGCGTGTTTCTTTGCGGCACTATGTAAACCGAACGCGTGGTCCGATTTTGATGATTTTTACATCAATCGATTTGTCTTAATCCTGGGAGTGTTACTAAAGATATGACTGTATCAAAATGGGTATCATTCGACAGGTATTGTAAAATCATTTTTATGTTTAGCTTATGATTTTTCATTTCGAATGACCACTGATTACATTTAACGGGTCAAAGTTGGTCGCAGCCGGGTTTTTTTTTATTTTTTTTATTAATACACACAGAAAAAAATACCAATGTAAAATCAACATGCAAAAAAGGTTGATTCAAACTCATTCAAATCACATTAAATTTACAAGCAATAATATGTTGTTTGAGTGGGTTGGTGTTTATTTGTTTTGTTCATACCCTACAGGAGATGGTCAACATTTTGGTAAAAAATTTCTCCCGCTTTTTAGGGGTTGATGACTACAATATTTATATAATATTTTTAATTTTCTTGTACGAATTTATAAAAATAGAGACTATTTAACAAATCAAATAATTAAAATGACATTTCGATCAATAATTTACTCGTATTACATTACATATCATTAAGAAACAAAGTTAACATTCATTCACTAGAATAATACGAGTACCAGAAATTTATTTTAAAAACTAGTTTTAGTGCTGTGGCAAAAAGGAAAAAGTGCTTAAGTCGAGACAAGCCGATTTTGATTTAATTGTACCTCCATAATCTGCATATTCGAAAGTACCCCTGGTCAAAATCTCAATTAATTTTTTGTAAGTTTTCAGGATGTTATAGCACTATGACTTGCGACTTATATTTTTTAGACTTCTAATCTCATTTGGAATAATAGCTCAATTTAGGTTATACAAATCAGTAAAATATGACTTAAGCACTTTTTCCTTATTACAACAGAGTTTTTAGAAGGATTAATTTTTCTTTTGTAATTGCAGCAAATTCTTTAATAAAATTAATTTTTATTTAAATGTTTTGTTAAATACAATCTTTATAAACAAAATCTTGCAAGAAATGTGTAATTTTAGTACATACATAATTTCACACACGTCAAGTTTTGTTGATCAACTCGTAATTCAGCTGTAAGAAAGACGGAGACGGATATACAAACATCTCTTTTTATCTATCAGCTGAATTGGAAGTTGATCAAGAAGAGTTGACGTGTGTGAACCAGGACAAGGTAGTGGGTTGTTTTGATTGAGGGTGCATGAATACTAACTTTGCCTACTGTATGTACATATGTGTATTTTTGACAAAATTCCGTTCTTAATCTTAAATGAAATGTGCCATAACCATAATTGTTTAAACCTTTAAGCTATTAAACTTACCAATAATAGTTTTGCGATGTGATTCTGACTTAAAATCATCTAGAAATTGCTTTCTATTTAATTAATTTTTTAAAAAACAAATTTTCGTTATCAGCAAAATGACATACATATATACATATAGGGCCTAATTCATAAAAAATATTTTGGTTTTATAAAAGGTTTATTAATCAAATTTCCATAGAAAATTTGTTTAATAAACCTCTTATAAAACAGAAATATTTTTTATGAATAAGGCAGTTATACTGTACTGAACAAAATAATTATAATTAAATATGCATGTTACGTTATTAGATTACGTACAAGTCTGATCACAACAAAGGTTAAAAATTATGAAATTTAAATATTTTCCCCCAGATAACTAATCAGCGGTGTTTGAATTTTTAAGCGATTAAAAATTGATTTTAAAAAATGCACCTAAAAATTAAAAATAATTTTGCACAAAAAATGCTTGTATTACTAGTAGTAGGCTGTTGCTTACGTTTACAAATAATTTTTTTATTTTTTTTATTTACATATGCTAAAGAAAAACTAAGGGCTGGGTTACCCGAGTGTAATGTAAAGTAACTGCAACAGTAGGAAACAGCTGATCTATATTGTTAAGTTAAAAGTAATGCAAATGGTTATAGAGATGTAATGTAACGTAACCTACTTTTCATATAAAAATATCGATCAGCTGTTGTCTACGTTGCAGTTGCAGTTGCTTTACGTTACAGTCGGGTAAAGACTCAGTTACTTTACATTACGGTCGGGTAACTGAGCCTTAACTCTGTTAGGACGTAAGTTTGTTAGGACGTAGCACAGTGGCGTGAAATAAAAAAAAGTGGTAAAAAGTCCGCAACTTTTGAACTAGTGAACCGATTTCGATGAAACTAACTGTTTTGGAAAGAAGAAGTGTTGAACTTTTGAGAAAGTATATTTGGAAGCACCCTGTTATAAGACAGGGTAGCTCCAAAGAGCCTCAAATTGGGAAACTTCTGGTGTCGAAATTCTTTAGGAGCTTGTAACTTTTGTAAATATAGACCGATCTTAATAATTTTTTAAGCGGGACAATCAGCGTTAAGAAATAAAAATAAAATATGCTTAGAGCACTATTTTATCTCTTACAATTTCCAAGTTATTTGTCTTGAAACAATTTTTTTTTTCTAATTTTTGGCCCTGACTTTTTTTAATCGTTAGTATATAACTTCTTTATTATTTAGCAAAACTCAGTTGGTTTTGTTGTGTTTGAAAGAAAACTTCATAACGATTCATATGAAAAAAAAAATTTTTATTGATATCTCAAAAATTGTAGCAAGGAATAATTTTGCAATTTGGATTTTTGAAAATTATGAGAAAATTGTGTATATTTTGTGAAAAAAGTATTCTTAATTTTTTTTGGAATATTTAAAAAAAAAATAAGTATTTTATAAAAAAAACTTTTATTGTTTCTGAGAGAGGAGGCACTAAAAAGACTGTGAATTAAATTTTAGAGACTTTTGATGGTGCACCCTACATCCAGCATTGGTCGAAAATTAGCATTTTTTTTGCAAAAAAATCTAATTTTTTGATGTGGCAAAAAAATTGCACGCTCCTTTTTGTAAATTTTTTGGTTTTTTATTATAAATAAACTTGTTGTAAGTAATCTGTAAGAAACTCTTGACATCTCACACATAAATGTAGACAGGAGAGGAGATTTTCTAAATATGCTAAAATTTTTCCCAATAAAAAAATTATTTTATAAAATTATATATTTGGAAACATTTTAAATTAGTTCAATAGTATACATTTAGCTTTGCAAACCGAAAAAAAATTATTCTCAGACTTTCAATACTTTTCGAAATATTCAAAATCCAATTTTGATTACAAAATTAAATTTTCTACATATTTAATTTTTGCCTAAATTATTGGTCTCATTTTCTTTACTTCAAATGTTTTTTTTTTAATTTTTTCTGTTTTATCACAATAGTAGACATAATTGTCTATTCAAGGGTATATAGTTTGTATACCTTTGCCATTATATCAGTCTTAAAATGTATAACATGTATATGTATGGTGAAAATTTACGTGTCTTTTCTGCTATTCAAACAAACCCAAATTTTTTATGACCTCTTGAAGGTCAAAGTACGTAAAGACCATGTTCAATTTTGCCACTTATGCTAATTTTTAATTATACATAGGGCTCTAAGTGAGAAAATAAATTAATACTGCTGCAGAAAAGGTATAAAATGGCACAATGTTGCAGAAAAGTTACCTCTGCACACCAACAATCCCATCGGGGTCTTAGCGTGAATTACAGAATCATCCATTTAATTGTGATAATTAATATGCTTCTAAGCATGTGAGTGTTTATTTACATAACTAATCTTAAAATAATTGAATAAAATTGTTTAACTAATTTGATCAATTGAAACGTTAATTAAAAATTCTGCGGCAAACATTTATCATATAAAAAAGGGGGGTTTCTTTAAGTGGTCGACAACAACTAAAATACGATAGCTATGATTATTTCTTTATTTTTTATTTTTTAATATACATATAAAATAAACGCTTTAAGATAACTAATAGTACCACGTGTACATACATATAGTTATTTTGTAATTAATGGTAGAACATTTGTCATAGCAACTGATTTTTATTACAGTGGGCGTTCAGTATTGAGGATTATGTACATTTATCGCTCCACCATTGCAGCATACACATTTTGGCAGAAAATTATAAACCGACCACTTGTCTAGGAAATTTATATCAAAAGCACTAGATTTTTTTTAATGATTACCATACAAATTTTTCAGACGAGTTGATTTTTAAAACGGAAATTTTCATTCACATACAACTGAATGAGGATATTCAGGCCAATTCTAAATGAGGCTATCGGCGCAGAAGTGGTGTAACCCACATTCGTTTTTTGGTTGCTATTCTGGTTATAAATACATTATTTACATTACCAACTATCAAAAAAAAAATAAAAAATAAAAAATAAATAAATAAAAGTAGAGTAAGCCACCTCTTGGTATTCTAAAGAAAATGGAGCTGAAAAATCAGCATGTTCAGCAGCCTGTGATATCATTTCGTTAAGGTTGGTTGGCAATGTTAGTTTCAATATATTCGGGTGTTATTAGCGTAATGTTTTCCGTGCAATGACTACTAAGTAGAGTTTTTCTTTTCCCGGACTTTTTCACCGAAAAATCTTTCCCGCTTTCCCGGGAAATCCCGGGAATTCCCGCCCAGTATAAAACAATACAAAATATTTTTAAATTGAATTTATTTCAACAAAAACAAATTATAATTCATGAGATCGATTAAATAATAACGTTTTATACACACATTAATAAAAAAATAATACCGTTTCCGTTCTTTATATAATAGTAATACATAGATACCAATATTATAAAAAAGAAATTATACGAGTATTATCAAAAGAAATACATATTACTAAATATCCCCCTTATGAAAAAATCATTGTTAACAGTGTTGTCAGATATGGCGATATCTCGCCAAACGTGGCGACAAAAATTTGGTTTTGGCGATGAAAATTTTGAAATGGCGATTGGCTATTTACTTGGCGATATTTGAACTCCTTGGCGATATTTTTGGCTATATTTTTAAGATTTCAATAAAATAGAATAATGTTAAAAAATATGCTTATATAATGCAATTTTTTCTCCAACATAAAATATTTCGTGCAAAAAATTCTAAATTTTGTGAGTCTTTATCTGAAACTCAAGAAGTTAAAAAAAATTATGGAACAAAAAATCTCATTTGATGTTTATACAACACAGTTAAGAAAACTTCCTTTTATAAATTGGAACCAACATTTTGATAATGAAGCAGGAAAAGGCTGAAAGAGTTCTCGCCTAAATTGTATTATTATGACGATGCTGCTGGCACTTACTACTTCAAGGATATGATATGTGTACTTTAACACACATTTAAGTGAACGTTAATTCCGTTTTATCACAAGATTTAAATAATAATTTTGATCTTGGTGTTCAAGTTCAATTTATCCTATTAAGATTGATTTTTGCAATAAGTTAGTTTTAAGTCTTTTATACGCCAGTACTTTTTATATGTTAATTTAAATACTTTGCAATATTATTGCAAAGAAAATATTGCCCAATATTCCTGACATTGAAAAAGTAAACAACATTGAAAAATGTTGCCACCACATTACACAATTCCCTTGATTGTACAATAAAAATCAGAAGTCTTTTGATATTTGCCAATGTGTATATTGTGTTACCTTCGAATATGACATACATATTGGCGATATTATTGTACAATATGAAAAATTGCACAATTACATATCTGTGGCAATAAGGAAAAAGTGCTTAAGTCATATTTTACTCTTTTACAGGAGAGCACTTTTAGGGTTTCAAGTCGATTTTCAGAAATTTATTTCTTTTACAGATAAATTAGGAAATTTTCTGTTAACCTTTATTTTTTAACCAATCATCGTTTTACACACTATAAGTAAGACATTTGAGTTGAAATATACCATATTATAACCTTAATTAAGATATTATTCCAAATGAGATTAGAAGTCTAAAAAAAATAAGTCGAAGTCATAGTGCTATAACTTCATGAAAAATCACACTAATAAATTGAGATTTTGACCAGTGATACTTTCAAATATGCAGATTACGGACGTACCATAAACTCAAAATTTGCTTATGCCGACTTAAGCACTTTTTCCTTTTCGCCACAGATATATTGCAAGTGGGTGCGCCGCTTTAAACAACATATTTTTTATGTTTTACGATAGACGTTACCTACTGAATTTAAAATTTAACGATATTTGCAATGCAATTACATAATAAAAATATTTTTGTAGCTAAAATTTAATGTTTTATTATATTGGCGATATTTGGCGATATTCGACAAGTCATTTGGCGAGGAGGCTGAAAATAAATCTGACAACACTGATTGTTAAACTTAAAATTGGTTTCACAAACGAATTTTGTATGGCAAAACCAGTTTTAACGCATGCTTTAACTTTAACAATCGTTTTTGCATAAGGGCATATTTCCTTGGAAATAGGACTTTAGTACAGAATAAGCTGTTAATGCTGTTAACCGTACTATTTACCAAAGATAATCTGCCATTATTTGTAATTTTCTTTTATTTCCTTGCTCATTTCTGTTTTTTACTTTTATGAATTGTTGTAGAATTAAATTTTGATAGTCGCGTTCTGCTTTTTCCAAATAAAGGCATCAAAGTCTCAGAATGCATGTGTACCAGATATAAACTCGGCCTTAGTTGTTGTAAAGCTTTAGCTATTGTGATATTGCCATCACCTTATTATTGCACTATCGCATTAATAAAGTGAATAACGACACTCATCAAGGAATGTGTACATACAAATTAAGTTGCCATAACAAAATCGAAAAATCCCGGGAATTCCCGCACAAATTTCCCGGGATTTCTTTCCCGCAAAATGTGCGGGATCCCGGGAAATCCCGTATGAAAAACACTACTACTAAGATATTTTTGGAATTGCAGCCAATTAACACGACTGGACATCTTCACATATGAGTGAGGTAGAACACTGCTCAGTGGGCTACAGATTGTAACGATCGTGGGAGAGTGATCGGACGAGAGATCTAGAGAAGCTCGAACGTGAATTAATTCCCTAGAAATATTTTTCATAACGCCAAAATCTATAAAATCCGGAATTTTATGTATGTCAGAAGGCCAGTAAGTGGGCTCCCCGATCGAAATGACGTCTAAGCCCATTTTCGAAATTGTGTTGAACAACGCTCGACCTCTGGGTGTGATAAGGCGCGAACCCCAGAACGTATGTTTAGCATTATAGTCGCCAGCTGCTATGAAACAAGGCCCAATCACATGCTAAAAAATCAGCATGTTCAGCAGTCTGTGAAATCATTTCGTTAAGGTTGGCAATGTTAGCTTCAATATATTCGGGTGTACTTAGCGCAATGTTTTCGGTGCAATGACTACTAAGATATTTTTGGAATTGCAGCCAATTAACACGACTGAGCATCTTCACATATGAGTGAGGTAGAGCACTTCTCAGTGGGCTACAGATTGTAACGATTATGGAAGAGTGATCGGAAGAGAGATCTAGGGAAGCTTCAACGTTAATTAATTCCCTAGAAATATTTTTCATAACGCCAAAATCTATAACATCCGGAATTTTATGTATGTCAGAAGGCCAGTAATGCCCGTAATTTCTACATACAGGTAATTTACCTAAGGTTTTTACCCAAGAGTTTGTCTTATAAAATTCAAATTACACGATAGATATCTAGGCACCAAAACAATTAAGTTGCAGGCCACAAGCCCAGAAATGCAACTAGCGGCAATTGAAGTCGTGTGTTCGTGTAATCTACTGTGGTAAATGTGTTTAATGAACAACTTTTGTAAAAATTGCATTTCAAAATTATGATTCTAAACGACACTTAAAGAAGATTGATAGCAAAATACAAAATAAAAAATTAAATAATTAATTAATCATAGGTATAATTAATTATGAATGCATATTTAAGTAATATAATGCAATGAATTATTATATTCATTGAAAAAAAATTAATTACAGAATTCATTCGTCGGACACATTAAAATAATTCATTACTTTCCTAGGACCTGTTTTGTGTTAACAATATTGAATTCCTTCTCGTTTCTTATTCATTGCCTTTTCCTACTGGGTAAGCAATGCGTTCTCTTGGTATATAATCATAGAAAACAAAGTCTGCTTTGACAAGGCCAAACTAAGAACAATTACAGATTGTTTAATCCATAATCTATTTAAGATTCCCTTTTTATAAGTAACAATGAATTTAAAATAATCAATTTATATACAGTGCAGAGCAGAAATGTATACATACATATGTATGTATATAACCATATGTACATTCTTGTATAAGAACAAGAATGGTAATGCTATGTTTAGACGACGAGTTGAATCACCTGCTTCGCTCTCTGAATCATGTTTAATAATCATGCTGTTTAGACTATGCATTCGTGCTTCGTGTGCAGCGTGCCAATTTAGTGCTTTTCGTACTAGATTTAGAGTTTTTTAATTTATAACAGTGCGGAATTTTTCAAATTGTTGCTTAAAAAAAAGGCACTAAATTGGTGCTTTTCACCTTTGATTTTAGTGCGTTTTACATATCTACTAAATATTAATTTGTGAAAGTGTGGTGGAAAATAAGAAATTTTCACTTTTCAAAAACTATCTGCGTTCACCCCTTTTAGACATGCAAAGTTTCCTTTGCAGAATGTTAATTCAGCTGGGTGAAATACGAAGGAAGAAAAACTTTATCTTTCATAGTGAGAAAAAAGAATATATTTCTAGTAATTACAGTTATAAAATAACTTAATTACAACAATAATCTAATTACTAACCACTGAGGGAAGCAATGTATTGCTTTCTTGATAACGAAAGCTTTCAAAAATGCTTCTGAAAAGTACTAACTAACTAACTAAGGCTCTCTAACAAAGTGGACAAAAGTAAAAAAAATGTAAACCAGTAACTTTTGCATCTGAGTACATAAAAACTACACATTATTACTTCTGTAAAATGAATTAGTAAAGCAAAAAATGAATGGCTTTTTGGAAACTGAATGCATTGCTTCTAGCTGGCTTACAAAAATTCTTCTGGGAAGCGGTAATTTTTGCTGGGATGGTGAAATTGAAGAAATAGAACGAATTATCAGAAATTTAAGGATACATAAATTGACAAATTTGCTCAGAACTGATTAATTTTGGATTGAAGTTTATAATTATAGAAATTCAAATAATCATAATCCATTTCTAATACTGCCAATATTTTCTCTAAGACTATTAACATTAATATGTTCAAATGTTGAAGTAGAAATAACTTTTAGCGCTTATAACTTTTTTAAAAGTAAGTTAAAAATACAATAATGATTTTATAAATCAAATTGTTTGATTCATATAAAATACGGTCTAAAAGGAAAAGGCTTATGTTGTTCAGTAACTCGTTTCTGTAATTCTCGCATCGTAAAATTTCTCACATGAAGTGTGAAACACAAAATTCCATCGTTTCTCGATTTGTGAAAAAAGTGTGTCTGTATTTGAATGTGAAAACAGACAACACTGAATCTGTTTTTACTGGAATATTTCCAGTAATCGAGTGTCAAATGAAAACAAAAGTCACAAAAAAATATTATTTCAATAACAAAAAAATAATAATTTTCAAGAAAAATAAAATTGAATAATGAACATGAATATAAAGTGAATGTAAAATGCTTGAAATAAGTTTTTTCTAGCAACTGTCTCTATTATAGAAAATTCCAAAAAAAAAAAAATTCAAAATAAATATAATCATATCGAATCGTTAATAATAATTTTAGTTCAACAATTCGTTGCATATCTTTTCAACTAGTTTATTTTTCATATTTTCACACACAAATTCAAAAATTCACATGTTTTTGTACAATTTAAAATCCGAGAATTGCGAGAAACTATTCACAAAATATTGTTACAGAAACACTTTTTCTCACATCGTTCCAATAATTGCTGGAAATTTGTTTAAATGACAGATAGTTCTCGCAAAGTAACGATACAGAAACACTTATGTGAGAAAAGCCATTATGTGTTTCAATTTACACTGTTTCCACGATTCCCTTGTTTCATGCGGGAAATTTTACGATGCGAGAAATACAGAAACGAGCTACAGAATGTAACATACTGAAGTATGTTCATGTAAAAATTAATTCAGATGAAACACCTAAAATCTAATTGTTTTTTTAATACACCATAATTGCAGTATCTTGCGAAATGAACTTCAATTATTTTCCTACTCATGTTCTACTTATACGCAAAATCGAAATATGGCTCGATATAATTGAAATTATTACAAAAACCTATGAAATGTAGTAAATGTAGTTAACTTAAATTTTTAATTTCTACTCATTCAATACATATATAATTAGCCATGTGGGCTTTCTGTGTATTGAAAATAAATAGATAAATATAAAAATATAAATAAAAAATATATTGCATTTAGTGCTTTTTTATGAACACACAGTGATTTTTGCTCTGAAAAAGTTGGCATCATTGTTCGCGTGGCATTTTTTTTATGTATATTCACACATTCATACGTATCATACGCACGTGTATACATGCATACATACTTACATAAATTCGATTCAAGTAAAATCTTGTTTTTGAAGGCATCTCTATATTTTCTTCTTATTTTTCCTTTTTATATTATTCATAACTTAATTAAATTTATTTATATTATTAAACTCACATCTATGTTTTTTTGGCTTGTTTTCATTTGTTTACAAACACACACATACACATATACCTATTTTGTTTTGATAGCTAGTTCCGATAAAGTGGCGATTAACTGCGATAAAAGTTAGAGAAGATACCAATTTTACGTGCTTCGCAAGTAGATTCATATTGAATCTACTTGATTCGCTCTCATAATTTTGTATGGCGAAGCAAGTGGATTCGGTCATGATTGGGGCGTGAAGCATGAATAGAGAGCGAAGCACGTACCGTCTAAACATAGTATAAGGTAAATGTTAAACACAAAACAATTTGTTTTAATTATTAGCATAAAACATTCTTTAAATTTAATCATATTGCTAATAGTGCACTTACACTGTCTCGAAATCTATTGCTTTCGAGATTTCGAGGTAAATCAAGCTGATTTTTTTCCAGATTTCCCATACAAAACGAAATCTAATTTTTCAGTCGATTTGTAGGAAATCTAATAAAAATCTAATGTTTTTATTTATTCTTTACTACCCAACAACAAAAGTACAACAAAAGGTGAGTGAATTCGCTACGGTCTGCTTAAAAAAGTGTTTGAATTAGGGATGGGCAAAAAATATCTATATATCGAAATATCAATATTTGAGAAAATAAATATCGATATATATCGCCGATGTTTCAAAAACCGATACATCGATACATCGATTCTTATTTACGAGTATCGGGTTTCGATACTTTTAAGAGCTATAGCCGTTTTTTAACTATACGATATTGACATCACTACTAGTGATGCGAAGAAAAAGAGAAATTTCATAATAACATCCCAGGCGATTTTATAAGGTGACCCAACTAAGGCAGGTGACTTTTTGGATTGTGTTGGTATAAGCCTACAGGCAGAATTTGTTTTTACTTTCTGTTCTGTTACGAATCAGCTGACTCTTTTTGGTTTATAGAAATCATATATGTACAAGCCGTTAGTTTTTCTCTCTTTAATTTTGTTCTGTTTCGGTTCAACCTGCGAAAATAAAAAAACTAATTGTAAGTGGCAGCATAAATAAAATAGAAACATTTCGAAATAAACTGTGATTGTGCTTTAAGAAATTAAAATAAAATAATTTAAAAGAAATTAAAAAAAATAAATTTTTACCAGAAAAACGTAAAACTATGGGCCTGTTCATCTAAATGCGAATGATAGATTCGATTGAAAATTTACATTAGAAACAAAAACAAAAAACAGAAATTTGTTTTTGTTTTCAATATAAGTATTCGATCGAACCTATCGTTCGCATTTAGATGAACAGTCCCTATATTGAAACATAACAATTAGTGTTTTTCATAGAAAGAAATCCCGGAATATTTATGCGGGAAACTTTAGTTTGTACAAATGTACACATTCCTCGATGAGTGTCGTTATTCACTTTATGAATGCGATGGTGGAATAAAAAGGTGATGGCAGTAGAACGATAGCTAAAACTTTACAACAATTTTCTGCCGGGAACTGAAATTGTATTATTTTTTTACTAATGTGTTTATAAAACGTTATTATTTAATCGATATCATGAATTATAATTTGTTTTTGTTGAAATAAATAAATTAAAATTAAATAAAAAAATATTTTGTATTGTCTTGCACCGGGCGGGAATTCCTGGGAAACCGAAAAGTCGTTCCCGCTTTCCCGGGAAATGAAAAAGTCCGGGAAAAGAAAAACCCTAATAACAATGGACGCTGCAAACCTCATCACTTTAGTGGAAAACTGTTACCATTCTGGTCCGAAAGAGCTGGTAATTTATTACAGAAAAAGTGACTATTAAAATTAAGAAACAGAACGGCACAGCACAGAGCAGCAACAGAAAGTAAAGACTAATGAAGTCTTAAGGAGCTACAGTAGGTTACGTATAACTTATCATAAATAGTTCTTTTGTATTAAATTTCTTAATTTCTTATCGAAATATATCGATGTTTTCAAAAAATACATATATATCGATACTGTTCAAAAACATCGATACGATATATATCGATACGTTTTTTTTTTTCATTTGCCCATCCCTAATGTGAATTGCCTACATTGCAGTTGCTTGGTTGTAGTTTTGAAAACAATTCAGTTAATGGGTTTTGTTTTGGATAAAAAAAATCTTGATAAATGTAAAAAAAGTTGGTGTAAACGATATAGATTTTCATAAAGATTTTAATCAAAATATGCCAGAATTTGTGCTGATGTAAATGCCCTATAAGGTGTAAAATTTCATTTAATTTTTATGCACAACATGTGCTTCGTTCGGAGCACATTCTTTTGTGGTCGATTGGCAAATTAGTCGCACTATGCATTACAGAGAGAATTCCTCTTGACTGCCTGGGGAAGTCTTTCCTGTCACTTTCAACGTGAGAAACTTTAAATCGAATGACCATAGACGCTACTCTTTCTATCCTCCTCTCCATAACCTTTTTCCTAGTTCTAGCACAATGCATTACACTGTATGTAATTTTTTAAGTCATGGAAATATAACCATATACCACTACGTGATAAAAAACCAACAAAAAAAAAAGACCCATGTCTCCCAGTTTTGTGTCAAGTCATGCAGAATTCATGTTCAAAATTCAAGGAAACAATCAACTAAAAATGTATTTAAGATCTTCTTAACACCGTTGAGGTAGCGCTAAGGTATCCGCAAAAGTAAAATATTATCCAAACAAATGAAATTAAAAAATTTTCCGGGAAATTTTTCACTTTTGCGGCTACCTAAACGGTGTTAAGAATCATTCCTAGGAAGTTCATATGTTCTAGAAAGTTGTTTATTCAGATCTTAGGTACATTTTTGTAGTTGATTGTTTCCTTGAATTTTGAACGATTTGCTACCTATGATCTTGAACAGTGGAAAAAAGTTAAAAAAAATCGAATTTTTTGCGATTTTGATCTTGAGGATGAAGTTTTTTTTGACTTTATACTCGTATGTTTACAATTTTTGTTCTTTATACAGCTTTGCCTCAGATAGTAAATCAAAATTCCGAACAACTGGGAGACACAAGTCTTTTTTTTGTCTTTTATCATGTAGTGGTGTTCGCATATGGTTATATTTTTTCGTGTTGCACTGTGTTAATTTATATTATAATTCTCAGTTATTTCTTTGGCTTTGGCTTTGACAATGGCTCCTAATATTGAAAATTTTTTCCGTAGGGCGATCAAGAACAAATCAATTCGAATCTCGAAAATCGCGGTTCAACTCATTAGCTCGGGGAAAAACGACACTTTAGTCGACAGCCAAGCAGCACTCATTTCTGGAGCTAAGAGCACTTGAAAACGTTTCAATTTAAGCTAATCAGTATAAGGTATACAGACTTGTCGTCAGACCGAGACTATTCTAATCTGCCAACGAGCGGTGTGATGAACTAGCCAGGGCTATATCTGCTATGGAGGCTTCTACTGCCTTATCGGTAAATTATCCTCACTATCTTCAGAAAACAGAAGAAAGATGCTAGATCATTGGATCGGACCATTGGATTGATATTATCAAAAGAAGATCAAACGCTTTTACTTGACCGGTCATATCTAGCAAGCAGCCACATAAACCAACCAAACAACCATCTCCCATAAACTCAAAAGTTGAAGTGTTGCAAGTGGTACTTGTTGTCAACAGCCGCTACATCCAGAAAAAATCACTACTTGGTTTGCATTCAAAGTAAAATAAAATGCGAGTATAAAAATGCGCTTTTCTTTTCAATATACATACTTATATAGAAATGTGTCTATAATAATGAAAATGGCCTAAGTCAATAATTTTTTCTTGTGTCGAGATATTTAGTAGATTACATTTGAACAAATCAAGAAATATTTCTATTTTATGTAACATTTTAATTTACACTAGTACATACTAGTCTCAATTAATGTAAATTAAAATACAATTGATAATTCTTTAGATAAAAAAGCAAGATCTCAAGCACAATAAATCTGTGGCAATAAGGAAAAAGTGCTTAAGTCACATTTTACTGTTTTGCAGGAGAGCACTAACTAACAAGCGTTTAAGTCGATTTTCCGAAATTTATTTAATTAGGAAATTCTCTGTTAACCTTTATTTTTTTTAGGCAAACATCGTTCTAAACACTGTAAATAATACATTCAAGTTGAACGATACCAAAGTATAACCTAACTTAAGCTATTATTGCAAATGAGATTAGAGTGTCTAAAAAAGATAAGTCGCAAGTCGTTGTCCGAGAACTTCTTGAAAAATCTCACAAATTAATGGAGATCTTGCCCCGGGGTACTTTCAAATATGCAGACTACGGAGGTACCATTAACTCGATAGCAGCTTATCTCCACTTAAACACTTTTTCCTTTTTGCCACAGAAATATAAATACAATTAATTTAATATTTATCAATATATATTGGAGTTTTTTTAAGATTTATTACACATTTATTTACAATCAAAAAATGCACAATAATTTTTATTATTGTTTGACGTAACACCGCGATAATATGGATATTATTATTATCATTATTTTATTTTGTAATGCAAAAAATTAGAGTCGACAAAAATAGGTCAAACACATTAAGGCTAATCACACAAACGTATTTAATTATTTCCCTCCAACCTATTACATACTTTTGGCCTTTTCCTCTAAAATATCATTTATAATAATTGTGTAAATTCTTAAGTTTTTTTTTTGAAAAACAAATAGTAGTTAAATCAGTAAAATACAATTAACGATAATTGTAAATAAATGATCTTTGACTAAACAATTACAACATGTGAATATTAAATCATCTTGATCAAAAGAAACTCTTGAAAGTGTGAAATAATTTGCATATTGGGAAATAACATTTAGGGCCATTATTACAACTTAAAGTTAGTTAAAAGTAGACTTTTATCGGACGTATAAAACGTTATTCATTATTATAAATTTAGTTTAACTTACCGGGAAGGATACATTTGCCTTTAACTTAGCGCTCACTTTAGGTTAAGCTAAAATTGTACTGATGAAAAACTTTTTATATGTCCGATAAAATTCTACTTTTAACTAACTTTAAGTTGTAATAATGGCCCTTAAAGTGTTTAATATTAATTGCAATAAAATAAAATTAAGAAACTGTCACTACTACAAAGAATTGGTAATTCCACGGTTTTTCATTGTCGGCGATTAAAAATAATAATTATACGTTTAGTTAATATGTATGTAGAATATAAAATTTTATTATACCTGTAGTTTCTTTTGGACCTGCTATTTGATTATTCGTTTAGTGGACTTATCACTGAGTACAGTTTTTGAAAAAAAAAAACAAGTAAGAGTGCTATATTCGGCTGTGCCGAATCTTATATACCCTTTACCAACGTACGTACATACATACATATATATATATGTAGTATACAGACATATACATACATACCCAGTAAAAAAAATTGGAAGTCCTTCCAAAGGAACTAAATTTTCATTGCTTCTAAGAAATCGATATTTTTAATTTGCCGATAGTTAGCAGAAAACCAAGTGGAAGCTTATTTTAGTCATACATACCCTTATAATTCCTCCATAGTTTTAGAAAATACTCACCAAAATTAAAAAAAATCGATTTTTTTAAAGAAATTTATGAATTAATTTTAGTCTAAACTTTAAAAGTTATTTACCTAAATTTAAATGAAAATTCGTATAAAAAGAAACGAATTGTTAAAACAGGTAACTATTTAACATTTTCCCTAGATGAATTTATTATCATAGAACACAAAAAATGAAATTTTTCTTAAAATCACTTCCAATTCGGTGACCAGGCATCGAAGAAGAGAACTTCTTTCAATGACAACCCTATGTAAAAATCATTAGAACGGATCGAAATTTGCAGTACTTCCAGATCGCAAACTCTACATTTTCATGACTTTTTTGGAGTGTCTTTTTTTACTGGGTATTTGTTTTGTGAACAAATTTATTAATTTTTTGCTCTAGTGCAATTTTTATAACTGACCTCTCAGTATTTTTCGATTACAAAATTTGATTCAATTATTTTATTTTCGATATTATCAATAGTTGAATATTTTATTCTACACTCTGTAGTTAAGAAATATTTTATATTCACTCTTATTCCAGTCAACATCGACGTCACCACAATACAATACCAAAAAATTGGGGCTTGTTTACTCGCTCTCGACATATTCAAAAACCGTGCTGCTATTTAATAACTCTAAAATTGTCTTAGTATTTTACATCCATACCAAGTACAATGACTTGTTTTATATTTTCCCGTATTTAATAATCTTTGATGTTACAAGACACTAAACAGTGTCTTAATTTAAAACTTTCCATTGCAAATGATATGCATCGTGGTACATATTATGTAAACGGTTTATTCCTATAGATTTTTTTTTTGAATTTTGTTCAGTAGAAAGGAAAGGTTTCAGGGTTTCTTTAGCTATAAATTTTATTTTTATCTCCATTTAATAAAAATTAATAAGAACTCGTTACAAGCTGTCAAGGAAAGACCATCGGTTTGAAACATAATTGTGCTGAGAGCACAATAAGCAACATGGCACAAACCTTGGTTTGATAAAAAATTTAACATGTATAATAAATCTTGAATAATGGTCTTCCTAAACTGGAAAAAAATTTTTTGGTTATTTTTTCTTCAATTTCCAACCCTGGAACCATATTTTTGATTTTTCTGTTTCTTTCTAAAATATAAAATATATTTAATTACCAAAGAAATAATTAGTTTTATAAACCAGAAAAAGTTTAACTTTTCCAGCTCTGGAGCTATGTCTTTTATTTTTCTAATTTCTATGCCAAACTATTTCATTATAAGTCACAAAGTCTATACAATTTGTAAACAAAAAGAAAAAACTAACTTGACATACATAGTTACTTTTATAAAAAAAATAAATTTTCCAACCCTGGAATCATCCTTTTAGAATTTTATATAAAATATGTTAAGTGAACAAAACAAAAAGGAAATAAGAAAAAATGTTAGTTAGTTTTATTTAGTTACTTTAATATCAAAAAAATAAAATAAAATTTTTCCATCTCTGGAGCTGAGTTTTTAATTTTTCTCATTTTATATGCCAAACTTTTCTTTCAGAAGCATAAAATATATTTAATTTATTAAGAAAAAGAAAATAAGTTAATTATACTTAGTTACTTTTACTTAACACAAAAAGTGTAAGTTTTCCAACCCTGTAATCATAATTTTGAACTTTGCTGATTTCTTATACCAATATATAAAATGTGTTAAATTTGTAGAGAAAAAGGAAAAATTATTTTTAATGATTACTTTCATTTATAAAAAAAATTAAAGTTTTCCAACCCTGGAGTCATCCTTCTAAAATTTTTTCTGATTCCTTATACCAATCTAGTAGTTCTTAAAAATACATATACATATAAAGCATGTTAAGTGAACAAGGAATAAAGGAAATTAAAAAAAATTGTTTTATTTTGTTACTTTAATATCCAAAAAAAAGTTCAAAGTTTCCAGCTCTGGAGCTGTGTTTTTTTTTATAATTTTCTACACCACATTTTTCTTTTCAAAACGTAAAATATATATAATTTATAAAGAAAAAATTAATTAGATATAGTTACTTTTTATATCACAAAAAGTTTCCCAACCCTGGAATCATCCTTTTTAGGGTTCCGTTCCGTATTGTTTTCGCTACGCTGTCCGTCTGTCAGAGGGTATTTTCGTTAGAACCGTAAGAGCTACGGACCTGACATTTGGGCACAGTGTGCACACCTTTGGCCGCTACAACAAGAAATACATGAGAGTTAAAAATCAAAGGGTGTTCCAGAACGAGCAACAAAAATTTTAAAATCACATGTAATATACATACAATTGTATGTATATACACTTGAGATAAGTGTAAGGTTAGGTTATTTATTACACAGACTACAACAATTAACACTAAAATTAAAAAAAATTAAATTAAAGGGTGTTTCATCAGTTAATGCAATTTTGACTATGTAATTTTGACAACTTGCTGTATCTTGGAAACCGTAAGAGCAAAACTCTTGAAATTTTAAAAAACGTTAAAACTAAAAACTAAAAAAATTATAAAATCGCCAAACCGAAAATATCACCAAAAACAAAAAATAACGCCGAAACGAAAAAAGCTCCAAATTAAAAAAGTTCTAAGACTAAAATAAATCGCGAAAAACCGGAAAAATCGGCAAAATGTAAAAAGACCCCAAAAACAGAAAAAATCGCCAAAAAGAAAAAAACTCGCCAAAATGAAAAAAAACCAAAAAAAAAAATCTCCAAAATGAAAAAAAAACCCCAAGAACAAAAAATCGCCAAAATGAAAAACATCGCCAAAATGAAAAAAAAAATCGCCAAAATGAAAAAAAGTCCCATAAACAAAAAATCGCCAAAATGAAAAAATACCCCAAAAACAGAAAAAATCGCCAAAATTAAAAAATCCCAAAAAAACAGAAAAAAGTCCCCAAAATGAAAAAAAATCGCCAAAATTAAAACAATCGCCAAAAGGGAAAAAACCCCAAAACAGAAAACAATCGCCAAAACGAGAAAAAAGCGACAAAACTGAAAGAAATCGTTTAAACTGAAAAAAAAACTTCAAAAAAGCCACATTAAAAAAAATTATGAAAACCGAATTTACGGAACCCTTGGTGCGACAGTCAAGGTCGCATTTTACTAAATTTTTTATATTTTTCTAACTTTTACAGCAATCTCTTTCTTTTAAAAATATAAGAAATGGTTAATTTATAGAAAAAAAGAAACGAAAAAAGCACCAAATTAAAAAAAAAAATTTTAAGACTAAAATAAATCGCGAAGAACCGGAAAAATCGCCAAAATGAAAAAATCGGCAAAATGTAAAAAAACCCCAAAAACAGAAAAAAAAATCGCCAAAAAGAAAAAAAATCGCCAACATGAAAAAAAATCGATAAAATGAAAATAAACCCCAAAAACAAAAAAAATAGCCAAAATGAAAAAAATCGCCAAAATGAAAAAAATATCCCAAAAACAGAAAAAAATCGACAAAATTAAAAAAAAAACCCAAAAACATAAAAAAGTCCCCAAAATGAAAAAAATCGCCAAAATTAAAACAATCGCCAAAAGGGGAACAAACCCCAAAACAGAAAAAAACGCCAAACGAGAAAAAAGCGACAAAACTGAAAGAAATCGTTTAAACTGAAAAAAAAACTCCAACAAAGCCACATTAAACACTTTAAAAATATAAGATATGGTTGATTTATAGAAAAAAAGAAACGAAAAACTAGTTTTAGTAAATTACTTTTATATAACAAAAAAAGTTAAAGTTTTCTCACCCTGGAAATGTCGTACTGAAGTATAAAATAACTTTATTTATTAAAAATAAATAAATAAAAAATAGTTTTCGGTAGTTACTTTTATATGGCAAAACAAAGTTTAAGCTTTCCAGCTCTGCAACCGTCTGTTCGATTTTGCTGATTTGCAATACCAATCTATTTTGGAACAGACGGACAACTCTTATTCGTCTTCCCTATGGATAAGGATCCAGAATATATATACTTTATGGGTCGCTTATTGATATTATATAAATTACAAACGGAATGACAAAACTATATATGTACATATGTATACCCTTTTACTATTTTTTGGTAAAGGGTACATATAAAAACTTGTTTGCCTATTAATTATATATATAGATAGATTCACTGACTTGCTAATGTAAGAATCATGCACGTTTCCCCTAAATCAAACCACTTCGTCAGGACTTGAACTCGTGATTCAACCCCCTTTTTTTGTTATTTTTTTTTTTTTTGGGAATGAATGTATGAGAAAAAAAAATTGCTTTTTTAAACGACTTTTTGTATTAAAAATTCGTCTGGGTTCTTTGCAAAAACTATAAATATACTCGAAATTCCAGACATTTGATTTTGTAAGTGCTGCGTATAAAATAATTTTACGAGTAAATGAAGGGGCAACGACCGCAAAGAGACTACTAATTTTTATTAACATTAGATCCAATACATTTGTTATTAAATTTCTGAAATATTTTTTTGTTTTGTTTTTTGTTTTTTGCATATTTTGATAATTTAATAATTAAAATTTTATTATCTAAATCGTTGAATGCTGCCCATAATTTATTCAATTGCCAAAGAAACGAGTTTGTGTTTGTTTAAATTTTTCTTATATTAACAATATTTAATTGTGATTACAAGCACCGCATGCAAAAGCTTTATTTAGAACATAAGGTAAAAATTATTAACTTGTTTTAAATAGGAATAAACATTTATTCTTTGAATACAAGTTTCTTCGAATTTTCGGGATTTTATTTTCATATTTACTTGTGCTATTAAATTGAATTTTAAACACTTATTTTCCAATGCATAGTACGAGTACATTAATATGAATTGTTCTATTACTACAAACACTATAATTAATTTCTTTTAGCAAGACACTAATTAGTCATCAATAGAGATACCAATTACTTAATTAGAAATGAATATGTATAAAAATAGATACCTATAAAAACTAATTACTAAGAAGACATACAAAGTTATCGAACAAAAGGGTTCGTTCGGCGTTTCTGATGACATTTATTGATATTCATTGATCGAACAATGAGTAAATGCTTTGCATATGAATTATTACATCTAAAAATTTATATGCATACACATGAACAGGGTGTTTTTTTAGAGGTATAGAACTTCGAATTGAAATAAAACACAAGAAAATCGTTTTAATGTCCATCAATTTGGCTTTATTGGAAGGATAATTTTATGCCATTAATGTTTAAATATGATTTCGGGCATGTGGCCGCCGCGGCTGGCTCGAATAAAGCCAATTCTACAGGTCCAATTTTCAACCACTTTTTCTAGCATATGGGGCCGTATGTTGGCAATAACGCCACGAATGTTGGCTTCCAAGTCCCCTAACGTTTCTGGTTTGTTGGCGTAGACGAGCGACTTCACATATCCCCAAAGAAAATAATCCAATGGTGTCAAATCACACGATCTTGGTGGCCAATTGACAGGTCCATTCCGCGAAATTATGCGCTCATCGAATGTTTCCTTCAATAAATCGATTGTGACGTGCGCTGTGTGGCATGTAGCGCCGTCTTGTTGGAACCACAACTCATCCACATTCAAAATCTTCAAAATCTTCCATAAAGTTGATGGACAAAGCTCCAATTGCTGTGCACGGTGGCGAATCGATTCATTCGGGTCCTCTTCAACACTTTGCTCCTCAGCGGCAATTGTTTCTTCGGTGCCACTGTTCGACGTCTCTGCGGATGCTTATTATCACATAGATTAAACGTAGTGCGAAAACGATCCATGGTTAACCGAATTAATTGCTCTGATGGACGATTGTTCATGATGAAATGGCAAACCAAACTAAATATTAATCACTTGACAGCTGACAAAATGGCCGCCAGTTAAAAAAGTGATGCCAACTTAAAGTTCTATACCTCAATAAAAAACACCCATTACACATGTATATAGATACTCGTATCTAAAATCATTAAATTGCCTTATATGTAAATATTTATTCATTTCGCTTAGAAAAACCAAGTCATGATTTTCTTTAAAGAAACACTAAATGCAAATTGATTTGTCTAGTCTTCAAAATAATGTACAATCTATCAAATAACAATTAGAATAAAAATTTAAACAGCATAGTTACAGTGTGTTTTCATTAAATTAATTCTGCGAGACCGTGAAATTTTGTTCTTTTGTTTCTTAATATGTCTATAGAAATTAATACAAGACCTACAAGCTCATAATTCAGAATTGTAACAATATATTAGCGAATACGGCATTTTTGCTTGAAAAACTAAGGGCCTAGTTCACCAACTTATTTAAATATCAATTCATATTTAAAAGTCATTTTTCCATACAAAAATTCATGAAAATCGATACTTAAATATGAATTGATATTTAAATAGAATTGGTGAAATTGGCCCTAAAGCTATGCACAGACGATTATCAGACATCGTCAGATCTGGCAATGTGCAATCAAAAATTCGCAGCACAATATAGATTACCAGTTCACACGGTTGTATCAAAATTTGTCAGAAGATCTAACAATTTATTGCCAAACGGTTGTATGACAAATTCATCTGACAAAATCACCAGTCGAAAAATTGTCAGTTCACACGGTTGTCATATGCACAAATTTTCAGATCTGTTGTTATGAGTTGCCAGACTCAAAGCATTTGTTAGAAGTTAAAAATAAATCGTTTGCGGTTGTGTTAAATGTTAATGATCAAACTGAATTCAGACATAAACACATTTTCCATACAAATTGACACAAAAAAGTAGACCTAGATTCTAGAGACAAGACATAGAAACAAGTCGACCGGCTCAAAGCCGACGGCGCGCTGCCGCCAGTTATTTTCCTGTTTATGAAGCCGCCGCCGATTGTATCGGTTCGCATCGGCTCAAAACCAGCCGAAATTTTATCTGCTCAAAAAGACAAATTTCGGAGAAAAAATTTTGAAAATCGATTTTCAGTTTCAATTTTTATTTGCTCTAAATTTTCATAAGCTTTTTTGAGCCGCCGAAAATTCTTTCGGCGCACCGCCGCCGGTCACAAAACTACTGCGCCACGCCGCCGCCGATAATTTTGCCTCGATTTGTTTCCATGGTAGAATAATACAGTTAACCTCGAAGCGCCAGCTGTTTTGCTTGCTTCGTGATGTGATCTGTCAAATGTTGTTTATGTTTTACCAATACACGCGCATAGTGGCTACCAAAGCTGTACTAATAAAAACAAGCTTTGCAAATACAAGAGAACATTTAATCATTTTTTACCAACACACGCGCACAGTGCCTATTAAAACTGTACTAATACAAACAAGCTTTGAAAAGCCAAGAGAAAATGCAAGTGCATGTCTCTTGTTTTCTCTTGGTTTTTTGACAGTTGTTATCACAAAACAGCAATAAAAATTACTGTTGTGTTATTTGCTGTAGATTTGCAGCTACCTACTTACATGATCAATTAAGTGAAACATTTTTAGATTTAATTGAACTGGAAAAACAGAAAATGAATAGTGATACTTACAAATGTATTTACCGAAGGTAAATCCATAATTGTATACACAATCATTTCTCATATTCTAATTCATAGAAAATTTAAGTTAAAAAGCTGATGTTAATAATAATCTCTACCCCTGTAGATAGACATGGGTGCTGATGAAGTGCGTGGCTGCACAGAAAAATATCGGTATTTCCCCCAGCTAATAAAGTCTAGTTTAATTTTTCTTCTCTTCTTTAGAAACTCACATTAATTAATAAAAATATTTCATTCAATAAGAATTGAAATTACTGAACTTGAGCCTGATTAAGAAATTATTTCTGATTATAATTCACTACAGTTCAATTAAATCTAAAAAATTATTATTTTTTTCTTAAAAAATAAAATTATTTTACTTTAGTTTTCAGTCAAATTGATTGTATCAGTTAACTGCAATTAATTTTTTAGACACATTTGACTTAAAATATTTATTGAACTAGCGGTTAAAAATTTCAGAGGAGAGTACGAGTCTCAGTGGTATAATTGTTGTTGTTGTTTGAAACATCTGCTTATGTTGCGCTTAGTATGTGCTACTGTCAAATCCGTAGCTAAAAATTAACTCACATTTTAAATGATCAGAATTTTCAGATTCCATTACGGCTTCAAAAAACTTCATTTTGCATTTCAACAATTCTATTGGCAGTATGTAACACAAAAGATTCTAAAGGAGCTTTTGCTACGGTCTCGGTTACTTTGATACCTTCTGGTCTGCATTTTGACTTCGCAACTAGAATTTGGTTATAGTGAGTATATAAGTCACAGTTGCTCGATTTACTTTCACGACGTATTGCGTTATACTGTGCTGTTGTGAAACTGTTTTCTATGAAAAAAGCTAAAGCTTTATCTGCAGAAAGAGGAATTTGGTGAAAGTCAACCTATTCAGAGTACATCTTTTTAATTTTGGAAGGTCTTGTTGGACTTGCTATGCTTTCCTTAAGAACTGCAGCTAAGTTAGCATTTTCTTCCTAGCTGAGGTTGCTGCTGCGTGTATTAGTAAATCAGTTTGCCCTAATATGGCCGTTGAGAGCTGCGCTGCTGCTCTTCTTTTCCCATGTTCCAACTTTTTGCATTTAAGGTAATAGGTTAAACTTAATTCTTTTTTTCAATATTTTGAATTAAAATTTATTTTAGGAATTAATATAAATACTTTACTATTTTTTACTCCATATATCAAACTATATAATCGTTTTGGCCTTGAAGGCTTTTTGATTATAAATGAATAAATAAATAAATAAAATAAATAAATAAAATAAAATGGAAACTCTGGAGGTCCCACAGAGGAAAAAGTAGTCTTAATAATGTTATTGACTTTATCCAAAACGCGCTAAATTAGCGCTTTTTTTATTAAACGCGCTAAGACGAAAAAAAGCGCGTTTGGCGTAGTTAAAACGCGCTAAATTGGCATCACTGCTCGTTTCCCCACACACGATTCATACATACATGTACATATATTTTCGAATATTGATTGAAATTCTCATACAGAAAACAACGAATTTTAAATTATTGAACTTTTGTGACCTTTCAATTGGATGAAACTAATAAAAAATAAAATAAAAAATAATTCAAGAGAGTACAACTGAAATATAATACGAAATTTTGTTTAAGAATTTAATGCTCTTCATACAAACCTCCTGGACAAGTTGACTGGAAACTACACCCAGCAGGAAAAAGTAATACATATCGTCGGCTTAGAGTGTAAACCTATTATATGCATTTTTTATAACACATAAAATTTTAATGCGTACGAAGGAGAATCCACATCGACACTGGCTAAAATATTTATTTTAATTTTAAACTTTGAAACAGGTCGAAAAAACTTAATGTATTAGGCTAATTTCTTAAGCTACCCTGTAGGAAATGAAACTGACACAAGACTAGTCAAGTGATCGGTCTTTAAGTGATAGGGACCAATCCGAGTTCTAACACTTCCTATGAAGCGGACCAGTCACTTTTACATGGGGATGGCCTAGGATGGGGTTAATTGATACTTTGTATATGCCTTTTGACTTCATACTGAACTATCCCACAGTTACCTATTCGGTGAAGAATAATAAATATAATTATTTTAAAATGTCATTCCAACACTGCAATGAAAACTTATAATTTTTGTTTTTATTGTTACAAATTTAATTATAATTTATTTTTGAGCAGATATTTTTTGGGACTCGAACTGACAACCTCGTGCATGACAGGCTGGCACACTACCCACTCGACCACAGAGACACTCATATTTCAAAAGTATAAACACCTATTAAGCTTAGGTTATTATCTATGTATAGTTACGGGACTTGTTCCAGAGTGACTTGACGGTCCAATTATATCTATCCCAGCCAAGTCTTTCTTATATATACACTAAACAAAAAAAAATATATTCGTAATACATAATAGGTACATGCCCTAGCGGAGTCTTTCTTATATAGACATACTAAAAAAAAAATATTCGTAGTACATATAATATATAATATCCGCAATAGTGCCCTATTGAACTATGGATGAACTAATGGAGAATAAACGAACAAAAATGTGTTCAGGTAACATTTACCATATGAAGAAAGAGATACTTGTTCCCAACTTGTTCCTCAACATACACCTTGATCGACGGCTTACATGGAAACACCAGATTGACTTTAGCGAACACAAATAAAACTTAAATTACCTCAGATACATTGGCTGATTAACTAGTAGAAATTCAATCCTCAGTCTAGATTGTAAACTTTTAATATACTTTTGAAACCTTTATGGTGCTACGGAATTCAGTTACGGGTAACCTGACCACACATCACGCTATTGAACTTTTCAATCTCTTATTAGATTTTTATTAAAATGTAACTGATACAAATTAAATCCAAATATTTTTTAAGTGCAGTTATTGCTTAACTATCCAAATCCCTGTGTGCTAACGTAATGCAGCGCATAGAAAATATTAAACAACATAGTTACCTTAATTGAGAAACCACCTAACTCATAATTTTTTTTTTTAAATCGAGATTTTGGCATTTTTCAATATATTAGATACATCACGAAAATGATGAATATGTAACCATTTACACGATATATCTTCTTTTCACCATACACTACGCCATACTTTTTTTAACACTACCATTTTCTCAACTCCTATGACGAGTACGCTTGGTTCAATTGTCACCAAATTTTCTGCAGGGTATGTATAGAAAATGTTAACAGTTTCGTGTCTCTAGTGAAAAATTTTGGTTGAATTTAGTTGCAGATTTACACTCTAAGCAGACGATATGTAACTTGTATTATATTCCATACACTCGATACACTCTGAGATACGAGTAGTAATGAATTTCGTTAATACGAGTATGTCAAACTAACGAATGGCAAAGTGAGTGAGTGGGAAAAATTGTCGAATCTCGGCCATTTGGCTGCTACTAATATAATCAGCGTTGTCAACTTTGAAATTTCAAAACGCACCGAAATGGAGCAAAAAACGCGCCATTTATAAAAAAAACGCACCACGTTTAGAATTTTTTAATTAGAAAAAATAAAACTTCACAAAAATAATAAAAAAAAAAATAAATAAACTTGCTTCTATTGGTTCGGAAAAACCAAAATATAATAGAAAATAAAATAAAAATAATGTATTACAGCTAAATACAAAGAGTATTTATTCTTGACAACGTATGTATGTGTGAAATGTTTTTCACAAAACAACAATACTAAAAAAGCTTACAACGAATCAGCTGTTGTCTAACTATTTGTTAACCAATGACATTTGTCGGTTTAACTAATAGTAAACAAACAGCTGTGAATCAAATATTATTGGTTAAACTATTGCTATTAGTTAACTAATGACTGTGAATTTTGGCCTTATTTGTTTAAATGAAAGTTTAACATAATATCTCTGGTTTTTCTAAGAAATTTTTCGGTAAAGGTTCCCTGATGATCTGCTGCAAATTATGTATACTGAGATGACACGAGATGGAAAATATGTAAGTGTATTTTTCCATTTGTCTCGATTTCCCTGAAATTTTGTTTTGATTCTTCTTTCTAGTGCAATACAATTACAACGCTTTGTATTAGCTGTGTTAATTGGTAATTCGAGCTTTTTTACCTGGCACTTTTACACTGTAGCAACAGTGAAATGCGCATAGGATCCAGCTAACCCCTCAATAATCAATTTAAAAATATTTAAAAAACAATTAATATTTTACTGAACAGGTTAATTATTAATTTTGGGAAAAAGTGCAATTAAAATATTAAAACTTAATATGTATAAAAGAAATTGCCAACAAAGCACAAACAATTTATTTATGTATGTATCCTTTTACTAAAATATGCTTAACAGTTTATTGTGACAATACTTACAAAAACAATTCCATATTATTAAAATCTAAAACTGATAGAAATATTTTTATTTTTCTTTACGAGGGCGGTTCGGAAACTTCTTAGCCTATCAATGAAAGAGAATAGTTAGTTTTTCAAAAATATTTTTATTTTTCAATATAATCTCCTGAAACTTCAATACACTTAGTCCAACGCTTTTCTAGCAATTCTATCCCTTGATTAAAATAGTTTTCCTCAAGGTCTTCAAAATAGTGGTTTACAACTGTAATTGCATCTTCATTTGAGGTAAAACGCTTGCCAGCAAGGAATTTTTTTAGATTTGGGAACAGTTAAAAGTCACTGGGAGCCAAATCAGGAGAATAAGGTGGGTGGTCAAGCAACTCGTACTTTAATTCGTTGATTTTAGCCATTGTTAAAACACTCTTGTGCGCTGGTGCGTTGTCTTGATGAAAAATTATTTTTTTTGTGTTGTAAGCCAGGACGTTTTTCTCGAATTTGTACATTTAATTGATCCAAAAGGTTGCAATAGTACTCTGAATTTATTGTTTTACCCTTTTGCAGATAGTCAATCAATAAAATACCTTTGAAGTCCCAAAAAACCGTTGCCATAACCTTACCATCCGATTTAATTGTTTTTGCCTTCTTTGGGGCACTTCCTCAAGCTTCAGTCCATTGTTTGGATTGTTCTTTTGTCTCTGGAGTATAGTGGTGGATCCATGTCTCATCAACAGTTATGAAACGCCGCTTAAAATCCATTTTATTTCGCTTAAAACGATCCAAACAAGCTTAAGAAATGTTCATTCTTATGCGTTTTTGGTCGACTGTTAACAAATGCGGCACCCATCTTGCAGAAAGCTTTTTTATCTGTAGTTCTTCATGCAAAATTAAATGGACTCGATCATTTGAGATGCCCATGATATTAGCTATTTCACGCACTTTTATTCGTCGATCATTTAATACCATATCATGCACTTTGGCTACAATTTCTGTTGTTGTTCCTGTCTTTGGACGTCCACTACGTGGTTCATCTTCAATGCTTGTACAACCACGTTTAAATTCAGCAACCCAATTTTTTACTGTTGCATATGAAGGAGCACTTTCACCTAACACATTCACCATATCATTATGAATTTCTTGTCCCGATAAACCTTTATTATGTAAATATTTAATGACACCACGCATTTCTAATTTTTCCATTGTTAAAAAATCGCGGATGCGTCTTTTGTGAACACCTGTTTCTACATGAAGGAGTTGCCAGATCGAAACAAAATTTAACATGTGTTCATAGCAGAGATGGAAGTTTCCAAAACACTTAACTTTTTTCTGTTTATACCGCGCTTTTTGTGCTAGGCTAAGAAGTTTCCGAACCGCCCTCGTATGTTATACACATTATCAACAGCAAGTCCGTTTTAAGCACCATTACTTGTTGTTCGTATTTTAGTCTGTAAATCTATCTGCAGACTATACAAGTCTTATTGATAAGCCTGTCACTTTTTCTTCTTATTATTGACTACATGTTTATTATGTATAGTTAGTTTTATGTATTCATGAGTGCGTTTTCAATATTGCGAATGAGAAAGCAAAACGTATTGACAGTACATGAATCTGAGTACTCGTTTCTTTTCCGCTTTTCTCACTCGCCTATAAACTACCAATCGTAAAAATTAGACTTTCATCGTCTGAACATAGGCTAAAACTGAGTATAAAAATGTTGTATTGTTGAATGAAATAGTATTGAAACAGAAGTATTTAATTCTACAAGGATTTTTTTTTTCAAAAAAAGAATCCGTTGTGTTGAATTTGCTTTGGTGCCACCAAAAATTAGAAAACACACCGAAAAGTGCACCACGCACCAACTAAGGAATTTTTCGCACAAAAAATTCAAAAAAGCACCAAAAATGGTGCGAAACGCACCAAGTTGACAACGCTGAATATAATATATTATTATACATATACATATGTACATAGTAAATACTATATACATACATACATACGTATAAGTATGACTATCTGATGTTTTATTCCATAACATATTCAATAGAATAAATTTTAAGTTGTCTCTAAAAATATTTTCAATGGAATGTTTTTAATCCGATAACTTCTTTGGAATTGCAAGCTCTTATCATTTTGGGCGCGTAGTAGCAAAAATAATTGAAAAGCTTATTGTATTAACATCATGAGCGCAAAAAAAAATTATGTTGAGAAACTTTTAGTAGGGCATTTACATCAGCATAAAATCTTTATGAAAATCTATACCGTTTACACCAGCTTTTTTTTGACATTTATCAAGATTTTTTTTATCCAAAACAAAACCCATCAACTGATTTGTTTCCAAAACTACAACCAAGCAACTGCATTGTAGCCAATTCACACACTTTTTTAAGCAGACCGTAGCTAATTCACTCACATTTTGTTATACAGGGTAGTAAAGAATAAATAAAAACATTAGATTTGTATTAGATTTCCTACAAATCTACTGAAAAATTAGATTTCGTTTTGTATTGGAAATATGGAAAAAAGCAGATTGATTTAGCTCGAAATTTCGAAAGTACTAGATTTCGAAACAGTGTAAGTGCACTATAAGTTAAAAAAAAACATTAAAATAACAAAAATTAAAAATTTTGAAATTTCTTCAAGTAGAAGATATTAGATCAAGTCACCTTTCAAACGAAAAAAAAAACCAATTTCAAATCGGTCTAGACGCTGGGAGCGTCAAAGACATACAGATTCAACTGAATATATCTAGAAAAGGTGTGATATCTTCTAACTGGTTGGAGCGATTTTCTGCAAACATAACTAAGAACACTCTCGATCAAGTCACCTTTCAAACAGAAAAAACTTAATTAAAATCGAACCTGCCGTTCCAACAACAATGTTTATACACATTTTTTAAAATTTGCAGCACCAACAACTCGAACTAAAATTTGCAAAATGTGTGAGCTACAATCACACGCATGAATATAAAAATACTCTGACTACTAATCGGCTACACAGGCCTATATATACTGTGCTATTTTATGTACACACACACATACAAAGCATCCCTCTAGTCAGCCTAGTAGACTTGGGTCGAACTCGTTCACTAGTTCATTTTTGCCACAAACCAATGATCAAACCCATTTAAATTACATGGGTTTGATCATTGGTTTGTGGCAAAAATGAACTAGTGAACGAGTTCGACCCAAGTCTACAGCCTAGAACCATATGTCTCTATGTCAACACTCTTTTCTCTAGCGACAATTGCACCAGTTGAAATGTCGACAACTTTCCTTTTATGCGCGAGTAGAGATGCGTTAGAGACAACAATTTTAGTGTATTTCTGGTGACATTGTCAATGAACGCGTCAATAGTTTGTTTTTCTTTTTTATTATGCTATGCAGTAATGTTAAAAACTGACATACATATGTATGTATGTATGTATATATGTATTTAAGTTTGTTGCCCAACTGTTATAAAATTGTAGACGAGGGTCACTAAAATGTACTAGTGAATCTTTAGTTCAAATGTCTCCATATGGTCGTAAAAGAATAGTGCTAAAGTCTACTGGTAAATTTTCAATGACAATTATATGTTATATGTCAATCAAATCAGTTCTCGTTGTACCTTCCAAGGCCTATTTATCAGGTCAACGCAACTCTACAAAAACACAGCAATACAAAAAACAACTTTATGTTTAAGTTGTCAGAAACACACACAAACATGAACTAAAGTATATGGTGCAAATAACTTTTTTTGACAGCTCAAACAAGAAAACAAACCATAAAAAAAAATCATCGTGAGAGTTGCGTTGACCTGATAAATAGGCCTTGGTACCTTTATAGTGAACAGAAGTATTAGCGCAATTTCTTTTTACATACTAAACCAAAAAAAAACCATAAAAAAAAATATTTGTAGTACATAATATTTGTTGTACATTAACTTTTACTACGTTTATACGCAGGGCTTATTTGCAAATAAAACAGGAAATTGTTTCCATATTATTGTTTTTATTGCGACTTACTAATTCAGAAAACTATTCACGATTAACGCACTATTTGCAAATAAAATGGAAAAGGTTGCCACGCTTACAAATGTTTCATAAGAAAAAACAATAAATGGATAAATATTGCACAAAAAACATTGATAGAAGCAAATAATAACAATTAAAACAAATAATTATTTGATATTTTGTGCATTTTACACTATTTTTTTGTCAACATAAGTAAACTTTCTATAGAAGTGCTACCAAGTTTGTGTACTTTTGCTATGCCGTATAAACAGTGAGTTAATTTATTTGCAAATAATTTTATTTGCAAATAGTGCGCGTATAAACGTAGTATTTGATAAACAAGCTATTTTTGCTTTGCTAATATTTTTTTTTACATAGACAGTAATAACTAAAACAAAAAAAAAAAAAAACAACCGTAAACAAAATAACTTAAAGTGCCCTTGAGGAATACACTTACAAAGTGCCCTTGAGGAATACTTTATATGAGTACCTCGAAAACAAATAATTGCGAAGTGAGTGATAACGGCAGAAATGCCTATCTTACTGTGAGCTCTGATGATCTTAATGATAACAATAAAAATAACAAATTTGATGATAGACTTACTGTGAGTTCTGATGATCTTAATTTAAAAAAAAATAAATAAAAAACTTGAGGACAGACTTTTTTTAACGGCTAAGCCAATTTTTCGTCAGCGATCAACTTCGCTTTGTCCAATGTCAACTGATTCGTTAACATTACAGTTGCCTACTACTTCGTCATTTAAATCAGCGATATCATCCGATTCATCACTTACCCAATTAGTCACTGAAAATAAAAAAAGCCCAAAACCCAAGGTCCAAGTTGGAATGGACCGATATATTATTGTGGGAAAGCGCGGGCGAAGCCCTAATTCTACTAAAATTGCATCTGCTTCAAAGGTATCTAGGGATAACAGCGCATCATCTACTAATCGTAGATAAGCCATGAACACGTTAACAATATGTTTCTGGAACGCAAACGGCATTCGCCAACATAAAAATGAACTTGAGCACTTCCTCACGGAAAAAAATATTGATATAATGTTGGTCTCTGAGACTCATTTGACTTCGAGAAGCCTTTTTAAAATTTATGGCTACACCTTATATGATTCAAAGGACCCGAGAGGAAGAGCATGCGGTGGATCAGCAATTTTAATAAAGTCAAGACTCAAGCATTATTTTATTGACAACATTTGTGAAGAACATTTACAAGCAACGAATATTTGTGTCGAAAATTTTTGCACTAATTTTGTCATATCATCAATTTACTCTCCTCCTAGATTCGCAATTACTGAGGATCAATACGAGGATTTTTACAAATCTCTGGGCCCTTGTTTCGTAGCAGCTGGCGACTATAATGCTAAACACACGTTCTGGGGTTCGCGGCTTATTACACCCAGAGGTCGAGCGTTGTTCAATACAATTTCCAAAATGGGCTTGGATGTCATTTCGAGTGGGGAGCCCACTTATTGGCCTACTGACATACGTAAAATTCCGGATGTAATAGATTTTGGCGTTATGAAAAATATCTCTAGGGATTTAATTCAAATTGAAGCTTCTCTAGATCTCTCGTCCGATCACTCTCCCACGATCGTTACAATTTGTAGCCCGTTAGGAAGTGATTTACCTCACCCATATGCGAATTTGATAAATCGTGTTAATTGGCTGCGATTTAAAAAATATCTTAGTAGTCATTGCACGGAAAATATTACGCTAAGAACACATGATGATATTGAATCTAACATTGCCATCCTTAATGAAAATATTAAACAGGCTGCTGAACATGCCACTACCGCCCATCCGCAAATTAGGTTAAATAGAATTTATTCTACGGATATTGAACGTCTCGTAAGTGAAAAAAGAAGAGCTAGAAGAAAATGGCAACAGCACAGATCACCCCAACTTAAAATCAGATTTAAAGAGTGTACTAAACGACTCCAAGAGTTGCTTGCATTTGAAAAAACTGCATCTCTTAAAAATTATTTGGAAGGTCTTGATGTCACACCAGCATCTAATTACTCTTTGTGGCGCGCTGCTAGAAAGCTTAAAACACCCGTTGAGTTTAAACCACCTCTGCGCACATCTACCGGAGGTTGGGCAAGAAGCGATACTGAAAAAGGTAACATATTTGCTGACCATTTAAAATACGTATTTACCCCAAACACATGTACTGGTGTAATTGATTTGCCAAATGTAGTCGCTCTACCCCCTCAACAAATAAAGTTTAAGACGCGTGATGTGCAAAAACTAATTTCTGAACTCAACCCAAAGAAAGCTCCGGGTTTTGATGGAATTAGTAACCAGATGCTAATAAAGTTGCCTCGTATTGCAATTAGAATACTGTTATTTATTTTTAACGCCATTTTACGACTGCAGTATTATCCAAATAGCTGGAAGCTTGCCAAAGTTAAAATGATTCCAAAGCCGGGCAAAGACCTTACCAATGCTGAGTCATACAGGCCAATAAGTCTCCTATCAACAATGTCAAAGCTTTTCGAAAAACTGCTCATGACAAAATTGTCCCCAATTCTAGTTAATAGTGGGTGCATACCGGACCATCAATTTGGTTTTAGAAGTCAGCATAGCACCATTGAACAAACTCATAGATTGGTCCAATTTATAAGAAGAACATTTGAAGAAAAGAAGTATTGTTCTGCGCTGTTTATCGACGTTTCTCAGGCATTTGATAAAGTGTGGCATGAAGGCCTAATTTTAAAATTAAAAACATACCTGCCAATAAACGTTGTAAGTCTTTTGAAAAGTTACATTACTGCCCGGAAGTTCACTGTTGTGGAAGGAGACTTTATGAGCATGCCTGAAACTATCTCATCCGGTGTGCCACAGGGGAGTATACTGGGGCCAGTTTTGTATTTGATTTATACTTGTGATATGCCTCTGAGCAGCAATATCCACACTTCCACATTTGCTGATGATACAGCCTGCCTTAGTATGCATGAAAATCCTTACGAGGCATCCCGATATCTTCAAGAACACATTACCCAGCTGGAACTATGGTTAAACTTATGGAGAATTAAGGTAAACGAACAAAAGTGTGTTCAAGTAACATATACATTACGAAGAGATACGTGTTTACCCATTCGGATTAACAATCAAGTTGTCCCTCAACATACTCATGTGAAATATCTTGGTATATACCTTGATCGACGGCTTACTTGGAAACACCACATTGACTCTAAGTTAACCCAAATGAAATTAAAATTAACTCAGGTACATTGGCTGATTGGTAGAAATTCAACCCTCAGTCTAGATTGCAAACTTTTGATATACAAGTCACTTTTGAAACCGATATGGTGCTACGGAATTCAACTATGGGGCACTGCTTCAGCTTCCAATGTCGAGAGAATCCAACGAAGGCAAAATAAAATTTTGCGATTAATAACATCGGCTCCATGGTATATAAAAAACTCAAATATACATCGTGACTTAAATATGCCACTAGTGACTGAAGAAATTGCAAAAAACGCTGGCAAATATTTAACAAAACTCGAGTCACATCCTAATCCGCTTGCTCGTAATATTTTGAACTTTACTGGACACATCCGCCTAAAAAAGAGGGATACAAGGGCTCTTATACTCAACACCCCAGATGGGACTAACTGAAAAATAATTTTTATTTTTTATTTATTTTTTCTTCCTTTTGTTTATCACTACTTAAATATGTATTATTTATAACTATCTCTAAATTTATGTCCGACAGTGGTCGGGCCTAATAATTATATTTTAGATTTAAGATTTGATGAATACTTATTGTTAGTTCATATAGGAAGATACAATAAATAAATATCATGTATTAAAAAAAAAAAAAAAAAATATGTCAATAGCGATTACATTGGCGGTACTCCTATTCAGTTGTACTATTGACAATGTCACTAGTAAATCACTACAATTTTACTATTGACATCGAGCGAGGAAATATCGATATTATAGACTAGAGCCCCCCTAAAATTTACTAGTGGTTCCTTGGTGCCATGTGATCCCAAAAGAACTACTTAGTCAGTATTGCTACAGTCTAGTGGTGGATTTTCAATGACAAGCTAATGTTAAATATCAATAGATTATTACATTGGCTGGGGTACACCTGGTCAGTAGTACTACCGACAATGTCACTAGTAAATCATTACAATTTCACTATTTGCATTTTCTGCAGGGATGTTTTCAAACAGCTACACGTTCCAAAATTCCATTTTATATACACAAATGTATATATACCCACCGAATGATGCATAAATATCCGGAGTATCTTGAGCATATTTTTTTTTACCGATTAAATATCCATAGCCTGAGACTGTAAGTATGATAGAGCTTGAATGAGCTTGTGCCTTTTTATTTCTAGTTGTAGCGTATTTTAGTTTTGTGTATAAACAAAGAAGATATGCTCTTGTATGGTGGAATTGGCTTTAGCCATAGTTGCTTGAGAGAAAATATGTGAGCGTACGAATTATTTGCTCTACAATTAGGATTATACGCAGCTACTGAAATTAAGACTATTTACTTATGTACATACTATGTATATATTTTTTTTTTTGGTGCTCATTGTCATTCAATGGTTGTGATGGTTATAATAAAAACACATAAAATAATTTTTTTAATTTACATACTCGTACATAGGAGCTTCTGTTGATTTAGCTATTTTTTCATTACATTTACAGCATGTTTATAGAACCCAATATGTCTAAAATACGCGTATAAAACCTGACGTGTGTCAAGTTTGGGGTTGTATAACGCGAATGTCATTTTATTTTTGTAAAAAACGTAACAAGTGACAGTTTGTTTGGGTTTGTATAACGCGTTTTCTGCTGTCAAAACAAAAAAAAGTGCACGAATGCAAAATTACATTCGTCGGTGGAAAAAATTAAAAGTTTTATATGAAATAAATAAAATAAAATTGATATATCCGCAAAAAAGTGAATGTTGCTACAAATAGTAAATTTTTATTTGTTTTTTTATTATTGTAAGTGGCAATTAGAGCATAAAGTTGACAACAGCCGTGCAGTTATTATTTTTGGAAATTCATTTTCTTTTCTTGCAAGATAATAGCTCATTTTATGCTATGTCATTATTTGTATGTATGTATATGTGTATAAAGCTAAAGATTTCTTTTTTAAATAAAAAATTTTCATTTACATAAATACTTCCATGCCGTCAAAAAGGGTTACCTTTTTTAATGACAAAAAAAATTTTATATGACAAAATGTAAAGAAATAAAAATTATTTACAGAATGGCAACACTGTGATTTGGCACTAAATTGCTAAGAGCGCCACACGACGTAAGAGGGACGAAAAAAAATGAACGTGTTCTACAAATGTAAATTCTTACGTATTCGTGCGTGTGCCATTCGTGCGTGTCTTGATTGTGACGTGTTCTATAAACATGCTGTTAGCTGGAATATCTTCTATTTTAGGCGCTGTTATAGCAACAATGAGCCCTTCAATTATTATACATTTAATTTAATTATACATACAAAATGTAGTTCATTTGATTCGACAAAAATTGTGACGTACATGCATACATATCGCTCATTTACTTCAATAGTGTCACAACTAAAAAAAACCAGTTTTGCAGAAAACGCGTTTTAAGTTTTCAATTTGCATACAACTCAATGAAAACATGAAAAAATATTCTTCTTTCAGGAAGTGATGGTACAAGCTATTTATAACAAATTTTTACACAAGATAAAATACAAAATGTCGCATTATTAACTCAAAAAACTCATTTTTTGAGTTATGACACTATTGAAGTAAATGAGCGATATGTACAGATGTATTTTTAAATTTTATTTATTGCTTTTAATGCTCGCGTTAAGCCCTGATTAGCTGTAGCTAATATGCGTACAGATGTATGTATGTATGTATGTATGTACATGTGTATGTACATAAGTATGTAACAATGTCTATATTAGCATTTACATAAATACAACAACAAAACAAGAACCAACTATAAGTGTAGAATGTGAAAACGTTGTTGGTAGTTTCTAATCCCCATATGCAAAAAAAAAACTAACGTGTGCTTGAAATGTACATTAAATTAAAATTTCCATAGAAACCCCGGTTTAGCGTACAAGTATTTAAACATTTGTACGACCTACGACAAGTGACCCGCGCCGCGCAATTTTGTCTGCGGCAGCTAAAATTCGGCTGGATCGGCATCACAGTTTTTATAATTGTGTCAAAGTAAATTCACAACATTTTTTAAAATTTTTTTATTTTTTCTACGCCAATTTTTTACCCGCTAGATTTCGGGGGAAAACTGCTTTAATCAGCGTTGCCAGGTTCTTTTTATTTTGTACCACAAACAAAAAAATGCTAGAAAATTATCATATATCAAAAAAGAACCACTCTTCTTATTACACATAAAATCATTATAAAATTGAATTTGTTTTCTTTTTGTTATATGATAATTTTCTAGCGATCTTTTCCGCTTTGTTTGTGGTACAAAATCAGAATGTGGCAACATGGACTAAAGCAGTTTTCCCTGAAATTTAGCCGGTAAGTCGCAGACTTACAATTTTTGTTTCAGCAAGTTTTGAATATGTGCAAATTTTGAGCGATATATACATATATACATATCGTCACCTTAAATGCAAATGGAAGTAACTACACAAAAATTCGAACTCAAGTTTTTGACTGATTATGGTTCATTTTATCAAACTACATGCTCACGAAAATATTTAGACCTCTGCGATGAAAAATAATGACGACTTTAGTAAAGAAATTCAAACGGACGTAATTACGAATGCATCTATTTTTTATTGCAAATACATATAAGTATCCATACTACAAGTAAATTTCGAAGAAAATTTTCAAAAATACTTTATTATTATTGATTTTGTAACGTTTTTTGTTTATCCTGTAAAAAATATAAAAGTGTAGTTACGGCCGTTTGCATTTAAGGTGACGATATATACTACAATGTTTCCACTCTTATTTGTGCGTAAACGGGATATATGTCAATTTTAAAGCAATTTGCATCTAAATTTATAAGTGTGAATGAAAAAAAAACTTAAAACCCTCAAGTAAAATATAAAAAAAAATCATCAAGCGGCGGCTAATATTAGCCGATTTTGAGCCGAGAAAAATCGACGACGGCGGCAGCTGACATAAAGCCTTCGGCGGCTTGGCAGCCGGCTGTAAGCCGGTCGTTGCAGGTATCTGCCTACGACTCCTACAAATTATGAATTGGAATTTTTGTTGTTGTCATTTTTTTATATCATTTTCAAAATATGTGCAATGCCGTTCACATTATGTTTTTTATGTGCAAGGCAATGTGAGTGACACAATGAAAAATATTGGAAATGACAACGTTTCCACTAGTACACACTATAGCGAAGTCACAAAATACCATAGAGTGTACTCGGCATTACAGAAAAATTTTCTATGCGGACAATATTGTTCGTGTGGTGAAGATATGGTATTTCGTAAAAAAGTCATATTCTTAGTGTATCCCAGCAAACAAAAAAGTTAGTAAAGTCCAGTGATAGTGATCCGGATTCGCAACATTTTTAATTATTTTTACGATAATTGAATTCAAGGAGGAAAAGGTTTTCAATTAAGTTATATTACACACATGTTGTGCTCTCATAATGACCCTTAGAAATTAATGTTATATTAAATAAACTACATACCTACATACGAACTTTCAGAGAGTTTGAATGTCACAATCTTGCCTTAAGAAAAATGGGCGGGGCAGCGCCCATGAATATGCAATATTACATTTCGCGTACTTTCACTCAACCGATTTCAAAGCAAAAACGTTTTCTTTAGTTTTTGTAAGAAATCTACATGTTTGATTCAACAGAACTAGAAGCATTGTTGAGAATTCTTCTCGTTAATCGACTGCCAAGAAAGAAATCTAATACAATTTCAATATTAATAAGATGAGAATTTTATGTGGTACTATCACAAAAATGCTTCCCATCTTTATTCTGATTTCGCAGTGATATTTCGGTAGTAATGACTTCTCTTAAAGTTCCGCCCAGTTTTTGTTTTGTTGGGATGTTCATCGTACATTTCTTTCCAATATTTACATATTTAAATAAAATACATATATTTATGTATGTACGTGTGCCTGTCAGTATGAAAAGCAAAATAAATATAAGATTACCATCAAGAGCCCCAGTAAACACATGGAGAGTCAAAAGCAAAACTAAAAGAAAGAAAATAAACAATAATAAAATTGTTTATTCATTAGTGTTACCAGAGTTGTCGGAGATAAAATTAAAATAATCAAATTAAATTAAACTTTCATACTCTGAATTGATACGCAGAAAAAAGTACACCAACATCTCACTTTGCGTCGTGGTTACGTTCCAAAAAAACACGACGCGAATTCAAACGACGCAAAGTGAATTATGATTTTCTATAGCAAACCATGTAAAGATTGAAGATATGTAGGTTCCAAGGTTACGAAAATACTACTTTTTTAAAAGAAAATTAAGCAAAGTGAACATTTAAAAAACAAAAATTATATAAAAATGTATTACATACATACAAAAAACAAATTCAATTAAAACAAAATAAAATATTCACTTATGCCCTAATTCTGTTCGACGAATGTATCGTCTTGTCTATGGACGAAAAAAAGAAGCAGGTTTGATTCTTTAAAACGATTATTATTTATTGTCTATGCTAGAAGGTTCGTGTACTTGCTTTATGATTTTGTTCTAAACATTATATCCAACACATATTTTTTCATAATAACTTAATTGAATTTTTATGTTTTAAAAACATGGCAATAATATTTATATTTTTCATTGTCAAAGACAACAATCATTTTTGAAGAAAATAATTTAGAGACTTCAAAGACAAGAACTCAGAAGCATTTTCAAACAAAAACGTCCTAAATCTTCTTACTGAATTAGGGCATTAATTTCTATCTCTTCCTTCACCTTCCTTCAGTTCGCTATCACCCTCTTTCACTATATTCTCTACAACTAACAGGTAGCACAAACGGATCATTGTATTGGACCCAAGTGAGCTGTACTCTATATTTCACCTTTTCTTACCAGCAGCCTGTTAAAAACTGGCTGTTTTTAACCTAACCATCAATTAATTTTTAAAAATCAAAATAAAAATTAATCACTGTCCGATGAGTCCATGCTGTGGTTGTTGTATTTGTATCGACCACTTTGCGACATGAACCTATATAAAGACGGGACGAAGAGTTTTATTGTTTTGTCTATTCTATCCATTCAACATTTAAAATTATTAAATACATAGATATTTGCAAAATTAATTTTTAATTGGGGGAAAAATTCAAAAGAAAAATTAAAGACTTGAACCCAAAACAAATCAACTTCGAAAATCTAACGACCCACAGTGAAAGTTAGTACTAATTCAGCAGCGACGCAATTTCAAAAAAACCAGGGACCGTAACTGTTATAACTTTTATCGTAAAAGTCAGAAAATAAAAGTTATTTTTTGACTTTTATTTTTTCGAGCAGAAATAAAAGTTATTTTTTGACTTTTATTTTTTTGAGCAAAAATAACAGTTATTTTTGACTTTTATTTTTTCGAGCAGAAATAAAAGTTATTTTTTGACTTTTATTTTTTTGAGCAAAAATAACAGTTATTTTTGACTTTTATTTTTTCGAGCAGAAATAAAAGTTATTTTTTGACTTTTATTTTTTCGAGTAGAAATAAAAGTTATTTTTTGACTTTTATTTTTTTGAGCAGAAATAAAAGTTATTTTGTGATAAATTCATTATATTTATTATAAATTTTGGCGCTTTTGCAATAGTGAATCGTTAAATTTACTTATTTAGAAAAGAATATTTGGAATATTAAATAATAATTTCTTTGTCAAAGGGGTTGAAAACACAAAAATAACTTTTATTTCTGCTCAAAAAAATAAAAGTCAAAAAATAACTTTTATTTCTACTCGAAAAAATAAAAGTCAAAAAATAACTTTTATTTCTGCTCGAAAAAATAAAAGTCAAAAATAACTGTTATTTTTGCTAGAAAAAATAAAAGTCAAAAAATAACTTTTATTTCTGCTCGAAAAAATAAAAGTCAAAAATAACTGTTATTTTTGCTCAAAAAAATAAAAGTCAAAAAATAACTTTTATTTTTGCTTGACAAAATAAAAGTCAGATTTTTAAAAAGCATCGTATTTTCTGACAATTTGGTCCAATACTTGCAAAATGGTATACTTGGTTTCATTCTCCGACATTTCCTTGAGGTTGCTTTTTTTAATCAAAAATTCAAAAATAACAGTTATTTTCGGTCCCTGAAAAAAACGCAAAACGAAACGACGCAAAGCGAGGTATTAGTGTATTGCTAGTTTTCTTTCATTAAGTGATTGCTTACAAAAAAAGCAATGTGAGTCCGATCACAGGGGAGATGTGTAAGCATCTAGTAATATTTTTTTTTTTAAATATTGGCTTATGGTAATTAAAATAAGATATATGTATAAATATTTGACCCTATTGTATTTAAAAATCTATGCATCTATAGTAGTTGAATTATTAGTTGTGGAGGTTTGTGGAGAATTGCTCATATGCAAGTGGAAAACGTCAAATAAAAATTTTGATAAAGCTTGCGACTGTGGGGATTGTTACCCAATTGTCGTGCACCAGCTTCAGTGTAAGGCAACAGTACGTAATGAAGATATGTTATAATATAATATTATAAATTCTTTATAAAGACTGATATATATCTTTTAAAGAAATATTTGACATTTAAAACGCTCTTTTATTTAAAAGTTTATATTTATTGTATTTATTTTATATTTTTCAACTTTTTAACAAAATTATTCCCACTGGCAACACTATTACACTTCACAAGGAATTTCTACTAAAATTGACATTGCTCCTGAGGGTATGATTTAAAATTACTATAAAGAGTAGACAAGTGACAATATTTACTTTCGTCTTTATGTGGCGTCGACGACGCCATTCACAATAAGGGGGATTAACTTTTGTTTGCATGTTTGCAAATCAAGCATTTTTTTAGAGTATATGTTAGATTGGACTGAAGATTTTTTTATAGTTAATTCAATTAGTCCTTTATACTGTTTTCACACCTAAAGTTAAAACCTGGGGCCAAATTACGGCATTCGATACGATTCGAAATTTAAAAATATTTCCATATAAACTCTATTGAAATATGTATTTCGTAATTTCGTTCGATAACGACGAGTGCCGTAATTTGCCCCCCGGTTTTAACGTTAGAACAGCAAACAGCTGATTTTGCAATTTAATAGTTAAAAAAAATTAATGCAAAACAAAAAACTTAAAAATTCCGACATAACTATAAAAATGGTTTTATTTAATTTAAAAAAAGTTGTACTGTGTTTGAATAAAGTTGGATTTAATTTAATTTAATTTCGCTTACTTTGAAAAATAGTTTCGTTCAATTTGAAAATGGAGTCGTTTAATTTGAAAAAGGTTTCGCTTAATTCGAAAAATTTTTCGCTTAATTTGAAAAAGGTTTCGTTTAATTTGAAAATAGTTTCGTTCAATTTGAAAATAGTTTCGTTCAATTTGAAAATAGTTTCGTTCAATTTGAAAATGGAGTCGTTTAATTTGAAAAAGGTTTAGTTTAATTCGAAAACGCTGTATATTAAATTTTCATATGGATATCTAATTTAAGTATAAACGAAGATTTGGGACATCTTAGTATTCGTGTTCAGATCGTGTTGTGTTGGAAAAATTCAACACACACCCATCTCTAGACAGTAAGTAGTCGTTACAAAGGAGTTATTAAAACGGTGTACAGTTAGGCTTGCCAGACCCTAACATTGAAAAATCTTTATATTCAAGGAAAAAATTATTGATTTGCAAAAAAAAGCCATAATTCAGGCCATATATATTTCTAAGGCATGTGTGGAAATACAATATAATTTCATCAGCTGATCGCTTATAATGTCAAGTTACCAGTGTTGCCAAATTGTGGTGTTGTGTGAAAATGGAAAATACTGCTCGACATTTATTAGTATTGCAGCTATTACCTAAGACATATTAAAGTTAATTTTTAACTTGACAAGTAGCTTTTGAGCTTGAATCTTTGCAAGCCTTTAAAAAGCTTTACAATCCAGCCAAATCAAGCCCGTCTGGCAGCCTATGTACAGTATACTTTCATGAAAGACCTATTTTTAATATTTGTTTAACTTTAAAGTCGATTTCCTCAAAATAATTTTTTTTGTGTGTCATTAGCTGAATTTTAGAATTTCAAGGACTTCTTCATAAAAAATATATTTTATAAGCCCTTTATAAAACAAAATAATTTTTTTAATACGGCAGTGAGTATTTAATATTTTTCCACTTCCCTACATTGATTAGAATTTTATAGCGAAATCTCTAACGCGACCTTATTATATAATTACAGCCTTATTTATAATAAATTCAGTAAGGTGTGACTTTGACTCGCGCACGAAGGGTTCCGTACATTCGGGTTTGAGCATTTTATTAATGTGGCTTTTTTGCTTTTTTGAAGTTTTTTTTTAGTTCAAACGATTTTTTTCAGTTTTGTTGCTTTTTTCTCGTTTTATCGATTTTTTTCTGTTTTTTGGGGTTTTTTTTTCATTTTGGCGTTTTTTTTTCATTTTGGCGATTTTTTTTATCTTGGGGATTTTTTTCATTTTGGCGATTTTTTTGAATTTTGGGGTTTTTTTTCATTTTGGCGATTTTCTTGGTTTTTGTTTTTTTTTATTTTGACGATTTTTTCCGGTTTTTTTGCGATTTATTTTAGTCTTAGAAATTTTTTTTAATTTGGTGCTTTTTTTCGTTTTGGCGATTTTTTTGTTCTTGGCGATTTTTTTCGGTTTGGCGATTTTATAATTTTTTGATTTTTTAGTTTTTGAAAATTTCAAGAGTTTTGCTTTACGGTTTCCAAGATGCAGCAAGTTGTCAAAATTACATAGTCAAATTACATTAACTGATGGAACACCATTTAATTAAAATTTTTTTAAATTTTAGTTTTAATTATTGTAGTCTGTATAAAAATACACTAACCTTACAAATTGCAAGTGTATATATATTTTCAATTGTATGTATATTACATTGGATTTTAATATTTTTCGTTGCTCGTTTTGGATCACCCTTTAAATTTTAACTCTCATGTATTTGTTGTTGTAGCGGCCAAAGCTCTACGCACTGTGTGCAAATTTCACGTCCGTAGCTCTTGCGGTTCTCGAGAAAATACCCTGTGACAGACGGACGGACAGACAGACGGACAGCGTAGCGAAAACAATAGGGGTACTTTTCACCTTTGGTGTACGGAACCCTAAAAATTATTAAATTTTTATTAAGGGTTTTTTAGAACAAATTTTCACATAAAAGTTTTCTTATTAAGCCTTTATCAAGCCTTAATAATTTTTATAAATAAGTCTGTTAAAATATAAGGTGCAAATAAAAAAATTTTACATATTATACAAAGGCCTCAAAAGCTGCGAGAAATGTAAAACAACGGCAACACTGTGCCACATATTGGGCACAATAAGCAGCAACTAAACAGACCCTATAAGAGAAACAACAGAAATTTTTGCTTAGTCTTTAAATAACAAATGTCGCGTTAACAACATTGAAGACGGGGAAATGAAAAACTAATAAAAAAGCAAACTAATTAAATCACAAGTGCTTTTTTCATTAGAAAAATAATTAAATCTAAAAAGAAAAGTTTAATAAAATAAAGTTAAAAAAATAACTACTAGTAAATATTTAAAAATATATTTATTTAAAAAGGCATTATTGTATAAAATACATAAAGTGATATTAGTTAAAAAAAAAACAAAATTCATGAATAAGGATTCAAACATCACATATAAAAGGTTCGTTATATTTAAACCTAAAAAAATGCATCTAATATCGCCGCATATTTACATAAAAAATTATTTCAAAATTAGAAAATGTGCAACGATGCATAAATTACATGTTTATCTTTTAAGTAAAAAAAATATTGCTAAATACATAACACAAAAATTATGTATGTACACTTAAGGGGAAAAATCGCATTGTTCTAAATGCTCGAATCAGCATAATAATACAAGTTTCACTTTGCATTGTCTGAAAGTTGTAATAAAAGCAAATCAAATATGGGCCAGTGTATTGTAAGCATGCTTCGAATGTCAATGACTCTAGTTTGCAAAACTCAGACCAGCCTCAGCATTTTTTTTAATGTTTATGAATGCATGCTTTAGTGACAGAGTATTACAATAAGATATTTAAAATGTGTTTAAAATTTGCTAAATACGAGTATGTAATTGCAGTTAAAGAAAATTCGAATTTTAAGTCAAAACAATCTAAAAATTGTGAGTGAAATCGTGAAAAATGCCAAACATAATGTAAATTTTAATACAACACAAATAGTTTTCACTACTTAATACAAAATTTTTATTAATAGATGATAACACTGTGTGAAAAAAATGTACATACATATGAAGTAGAAATACCTGGAATGTATTACTTTCCTCATACTGGGAGCTTCGCCACACAGAAAGCGCTTAAAGAGAATACGAAAAACATTATGCAGGCAGTTAAAAAAAAAAGTATTTCAATAAAATATTTATTAAGCTCCGTCAATTTCTAATGAATTTTTAAAAACAATCCGCGTTTTAATTGTAATCAATTATTCTTTATATGTAAATAAAATCACGGATAGTACGTACGGTCTCTGCATAAAAATACTCGAACCATGTGAGCACGTTGAACGGATAAAAATTTACACAAAGAAAAAAAAAAATCGAAAAAAATATATTCGGTGAAAAACCACACGCATATAATTGAAATTTACTTTATAAAAAATATAAATTGTTCGAAAGGTCTGAGTTTCTTCTTTCTCAATCCATTTATGAATTTGAAATCGATTAATATTCAACTAATGACCGTTATTTCTACCTATTAGTGCACAGATACATATGTATGTACATATGGGTATTTCCAGAAAAAGTTCAACACAAAAAAAAATTTTGCACAAAAATCTATGTTTTGTTTTAAATAATAAATCATAAAGGTCTATACTTTACAAATGTAAAAGCATTTTTAGTTTTTGAAATTTTTTTTACTGAAATATGTATGGGACTTTTAAAAGAAATATTTTCTTTGCTGAGGCTTTTTTTTTAGCGATTATTTAAAGTAATTTAAGAAATTTATTATTCGACATCCGTAGACTTCAACCACACATTTTGAATAGTCACAAACCTTATCTTATGCACATACAGTTGAACTTCTATAAATTGAAGTTTCTATAAGTTGAAGCAAATCTCATGGCAACAGCGGCAAACAAGTAAATTCCTTTACGCCAAAAGGAAAAAATCGTCAAAATGAAAAAAAAAATCGCCAAAATGAAAAAATCGCCAAAATTAAAAAAATCGCCAAAATTAAAAAAATTGCCAAAATGAAAAAAAAAATCGCCAAAATGAAAAAAATCGCCAAAATGAAAAAAATCGTCAAAATGGAAAAAATCGCCAAAATTAAAAAAAAAATCACCAAAATTAAAAAAAATCGCCAAAACGAGAAAAAAGCGAAAAATAATAAAAAAAAAATTATTTCAGCTTAAAAAACGTAAAAAAACACTGTATTAAAAAAAATGCTCCAAGCCAACGTACGGAACCCTTCGTGCGCGAGTCAAAGTCGCACTTTACTGAATTTATTGTATTTTTTCATTGTTTTTGTAATCCTGATATTACCTGGAAATGAATTTGCCTTGGTACTTTAATATAAAATAAATTATATACACGTTATCAATTCTTTTATTACAAGTAAAAAGGAATAAAAGTTAGTAAAATATATTTTTTTATAATATGTAAAACTTTCGAAACTTACTCCATAACTTGAAGTCTCTCTAATTTGAAGTTTTTTGTTTGGATAATGGTGATTCAAATTATAGAAGTTCAACTGTACTTTCAAAAACTATTTGAGAATTCCCAAACAATAATATTTTTTTCTAAGTCTACTACGCTTATTTTTCTTTTGAGATTTTCAAAAATATTATTGTTTGTGAATTCTCAAATGGTTTTTGAAAGTCTGTGCATAAGTTAAGAGGTTTGTGACTATTCAAAATGTGTGGTTGAAGCCTACTGATGATTTGTTACAACAACAATGAAATGCATATACACAACGCTGAACCACCAGTAAATAAGTTTCAAATTTAAAGTAATTTGTATTATTTTTCTTTTTTTGTAATTTGCAAAAAAAAAATTTTTTTACAACAACCTACGCATTAGCAGAAAAGAAGAAGAATGGAGTTCTAATAAGGGAACTTGTTTGAGTTTGCTTCCATTTATACATTAATGTCGCATAAAATCAATATTAGCAAAGTTACTGCATTTAGTTCTCTTGGGACAAAAATTTCGCATCCGACTTGTCGCGTCCGTATTTGTACTTTAACCATTTAAAAGAAAGTGCACAAAAATAACTTCTATTCTTGTCATCTAAGCGCATTTGCAGATAAAAATATGTATAAACACATGTATGTGTGTATGTAGCTTTGCAGATTAAAATTAAAAAATAAAAACAAAATATATTTATATTATATATAAATTATATTATGGCCCTAGGTTCCACTTTGGAACGAAGGGAATAAATATAATATACATATACATATATATAAATATATGATTTATTTAACTTTAACGGCCTGTCCCACGATGTCACCAGAAATCGTTCGATCGACAACATGTACTTCAAATAACAATAAGATTAGAAAATTTGTTGTTGTTTTCAATATACGAGGGCGGATCAATAATTCGTGTCTTTTCGAACTTCCCACACGAACTTGCAACACTTTTCCTATCAAATGCCACCTGTTAATATACCACTGTCAAATTTTTAGAAAGTGTCGTCAATTACTTTGCGTTTAACAGCTGTTCAAACCATACAACCTCGTGTATTTTTCTAAAAATGGAAAAAGTGAATTTCGAGTGCTAATTAAACATTATATTTTGCTAAAGAAAAAAAAAACCGTCAATCAAACCAAGGAAAAGCACGATAAATACTATGGGGACTCTGCACCATCGATTTCATGTAAAAAACTAGTTTACTGACTTTCGTTTTGGTCGCAGAAGTACAAGAAGAAGAACGTTCTGGACGGCCAATTGAGATCAGTACACCCGAAAATGTCGTGAAAATGCACGATATGGTGTTGGCCGATCGAAGAGTAAAATTGCGTGAGATTATTGATGACATAGGCATTTCATATGGTTTCGATTTTAAATGATCAGCTGGGTTTAAGAAAGTTGTCTGCAAGATGGGTGCCGCGTTTGCTCACAATCGACCACAAACGCATGTGCAGTTTCCATGCCAAAGATCCATGAATAGAGCTACGAATTGCTCACTCATCCGCTCTGTTCTTCAGATTTAGCACCGAGTTATTATTTCTTATTACCAAACTTGAAGAAATGGCTTGTCGGAAAGAGATTTGACTCCAACAACGAATCAATCCACAAACAAAGGCCTATTTAAAGAACCTCAAAATATAATATTTTTTGGAAGTGATACAAAAACTAGAGAAACGTTGGACTAATTGTATTGAGTTAAAAGGACATTATATATTCTTATGAATTGAACAGACTAATGTTCGTAACGCTTTTGAAGCCAAATTACATGTGATAATTATTAATGAACAAATAACATCAAAGTTAGTTGTAAATATTCTGACAACAACACATAGTTGAACGGAACAGCCAGCCGTTTTCGAAGGCCACTAAACCTTCCTCATCAGCGTTCTTCTGTGTGTTGGTCCACTGTGTGTGGTGTCAGTTGATGTAGATGTCTGCCTTATATACGAAACTTTATTGCAAATGAAATAGTAATTTCAAATTTCCCAGTATTTCGGCTTAGGAAATCTTATTTTTATGCAGTGCAAAATTTTGTTAGTGGGTCTAATTAGGGGTGTCGTATTTCGACTTCGACTACGACTATTTTGTACTGGACTAAAGAACATTGCAATATTTTTTCTTTAATCTAGTACAAAATAGTTGTAGGCGAAGACGTTTAATACGAACCGACACTCGTAATTAGACCCAGTGTTTCTTGTAAAATATAAAATAAATAATTACATTTTCATGTATAACACAAATTTTGCACATGGAATGTTTAAGGCCCAGGCGCATAGAATCCGTCATACTCATGCTAAACTTCACCTTTTTCGACTGACATTATCACAACGACGGAAAAGCTTGGCACAATGAATACTTTATTTATTATTTATGTGTTGTTGTCAGAATATTTACAACTAACTTTGATGTTATTTGTTCATTAATAATTATCACATGTAATTTGGCTTCAAAAGCGTTACGAACATTAGTCTCTTCAATTCATAAGAATATATAATCTCCTTTTAACAGTTTTAACAGGTTGTTTCTCTATTTTATTTATTAAATTCAACTTATTTTATTTATTTCCTTTGTTTTATTTTAGTTTTGCTGCCACAAAACACAAAACCCTAAATCAAAACATACCAAAACAATAACTAATCAACGTACGCAAAAAGCTAAATTACTCAATGTAACAGACCTCATAAGAAATCATGTATTTCAACTTAGCTGTCAGTTGAAAAAGGCAAAGCTTAACGTATGACGGATTCTATGTGCCTAGGCCTTTACCATGGTACTAGGTACATGCACGACTACAACAAAATTGTAACACCAAAAAACACATGCATTTTGTTTGTATAAACAAACGAATAATTGTCAGAAACAGATGCCTTTTGTTTTCAAAAATAACAATTACAGGGTAACTAAAGTACAATTGCAGACGCGGCATTCATGAATGATTATAGTCATTCAGTGTTGCCAATATGTGTGTAATTACGCAGAGTATGCAATTACTTTCATGTGTAGGCCATGTAATTAGATTCATGTATAATCTGTGTGTAATTTAACTTTGGGTTATATTTTTATTTATTTTTGTTTTAATTTAAACCTACACAAAAGATGTGTATTGTAATTTTTTTTCAATGTGCAATTGGAGAAACAACTTTAGCATGGCCTTTACTTTGCAAAAGCTTAACTCAGCTGGGAGAAAGTTAGAGGGAGAAATTATTTCTCTTTCTGCCATTCCCAGCTGAATTAAGACTTTGCAAAGTAAACTTTCCGTGTATAAAAGGTGTGTAACTACAGTATAATTAAACTTTAAGGGCCATTTTCACAACTTGCCGTTAGCTAAACGTGTGATTTTGTCTGTCCGATAAATAGCTTTGCATTATTACAACTTCCATTTTATATGTAATTATTATCAATAAAAATAATATTTAGGATCATTATTACAACTTAAAGTTAGTTAAAAGTAGCATTTTATCGGACGTATAAAAAGTTTTTCATTAGTATAATTTTAGCTTGACTTCAAGTGAGCGTTAAGTTAAAGGCAAATGTATCCTTCCTGGTAAGTTAAATTAAATTTATAATAATAAATAGCATTTTATACGTCCGACAAAATCCTACTTTTAACTAACTTTAAGTTGTAATAATGGCCATTAATGGATTAAAAAATAATAAATGAAGGTTTTATAATCCAAAGCCATTTAACAGTCCGACAAAATCCTACCTTTAGGTAACGGCAAGTTGTGAAAATGGCCTTAAGTCTAGTTATAAAGTACGAATAATTCTAAATTCGATATTTATTTGCAAAAATTTAACGATTTTGCACAAAAAATGAGATCGAATAACAAATTAAAAAAGTCTTAAAATTTAAATTTTTTAATTTAATGAAGTCTAATTTTTAGTTTCTATTTTTTTATTGTATTATTATTGTTTTAAACGTAAACAGTGCAAAGTTTGTCAGTTTACTAAGTTTAGTATTAATAAAAAATTGCCTAATAATGTAGAGATTTGAGTATCATTAAAAATTAATTACGCCCAACTAAGAGTGTCACATATTGTCAGATATTTTTTTTTTTTTGTCTGAAATAAAGCAATATGTTTTCATTTCAAATTGTAAAATTTTATTTTTAAGTTCCGCAAAAAAAAACAGTTCAGCTGTGCAGTAAAAAAAACTCGTCTTTTAATACAAAATACTTAACATTCGAAAATTTTTCATAAATACATATCGTCGGTTGGTTTCTGGTTTGCTGCAGACATAATGTAATTTGAATATACTGTGCCGGAAACCAGAAACCAACCGACGATATGTTTATAATAAATTCATTTCACTAACAAATGCTTCAAAATCGGTTGTAATCTCATTAAGTCTGACGGTAGTTCAGCATAATTTATATCTTAATTAGACGTTGTATGATATTAGACATACTTATGTCTATTATATAGGGTGGGCCAATTTAAGGATGGAAATCAAATTGGCTTAAAAGCATACCTTTTTTTTAACAAATGCAGTCTTATTGATTTCAATGTGAAGTAGAAATATAGAAATTAATAATGGAATTGGATGTCGGGCAAATGTCCAGCTCTAACACGCCGCTCTTTTCATAAAATTTTTAACAACATTTTGCAACAAAAATTGGCTTATCTCGTCAATGCAGCGCCAGGTATCATACTTCAGAGCATCAGTTGTTTCCGGTTTGTTCAGATAAACACGGTTCTTCTAATTCAAATTCACAAATTTCACAATTAAAATTCTTTGTTCAAGAGTGCAGGGTTCCCAACTTTTTACTAAGTAAATGTCAAAGGATGACAGCTCAAGATTCTTGACATTTTATCATTTGATAGGCAATTTACGTCCTAACCTCAAATTTGCCCACCCTTTATTTATGTTATTATTATCATCATACAATATTAATTAATTCATATGTACATACATATTTGGTTAGTTATCTTTAGTTAGTTAAAAGTACAATTTCAATGAAAGGTTCAAAAAGGTTAATTTAAAAAAGGGCTACAAAAGGTGACTAGCTAGTTGTCCAAAAGGCTAATTTACTATTTAATTTTTTATGAACTACTAATCTAAGATCCATTAAATTTTCAAACGACGCAAATCGTATGTACTTACAAAGGGCGCCAACAATGGAAAAAATGTAGGGAACAGATAACAAAGTTCTCCAAAATAATAAACACAAATAAGTAATTTTTAAATAGTAAACATCTTCATTGCTCGGAAAATATTAATAAAATCAGTAAAGTGCGAGTTTGACTCGCGCATGAAGAATTCCGTACATTCAGTTTTTAGCATTTTTTTCAGTTTAAACGATTTTTTTTAATTTTGTCGCTTTTTTCTCGTTTTGGCGATTTTTTTCGGTTTTTGGGTTTTTTTTAATTTTGGCGATTTTCCGGTTTTTTGCGATTTATTTTAGTTTTAGAAATTTTGTTTAATTTGGCCCTTTTTACGTTTATTTTTCCAAATGGGACAGCTGACGACGTTCAGCCTGGTACTCTGTTCACAATTTCGTGCGAAAGGCTGTCAAACTACATGTAAAAGTAATTGGTATGAAATATTTGCGAAATAAATTCGCAAAAGTAGTACTCTGCTCTTGTTGCGAAAAACACGTAAAATCTATCTGGCAGCATGTTTTTCCATGCAAAATGAATCTGGCATCATTTTAGTTTAGTTGCGAAACAACATGAGCAGTGCTTTTTTCGCATGGAATTTTAACAATGTTGCATAATTTCAAGCAATAAGAGCGAGACATTTATAAAAAAAACCGCGAGTTGGGCTACATTTACTACCAGCCTTTACTCTAAAATTTTTCGTGAAGGACACCGAAGGTGTTCAAAATATTGAAAAAATAAAAGATATAACAAAATCAATAATTTAATAAAACAAAAAAAGTTACGACCTTGAGCCTGATTAAACGAAAAGAAATATATTAAAATTTCTAAGGTCGAAGAAAAATTATCAACATATAATAGAAATAAATGTTTGACAATCAATATGAAATTATACGAAGATTGAAAGCGGCAAGAAAATTACAGCACGATAGATAACATACCCATTATTTAACTTCTTATTCACAATAAGGGTGATTATATTTATTTATTTAGTTTACTTTTATTTTATTAAATTTATAAATATGTACATATATTAATGTGCTAAATAATTTTTTTTTAATGACGTCACTAGCTGCAATCAGCTGTTTCCCTCACTTTTACAAAAAGGCAGCATTTGAGGAATGTTTTTCGATAAACAAAACAAAATTTGTTTAAAATATTAATTAGCTTTATGATAAATATCCAAACGAGCATGAACATATTTATATATATATATAAATATATATATTGTTTGCTTAAATTAAATTGAAATAAATGTGCGCATTTTATGAATAAAATATTAATTTGAAAAGCAAATATATAAAATTATTTTCCCTATGCAAAGTTGTGTCACTTTAGATTAGTTAATAACACTGTGCAACAAACTGGACTTTTAATGAAAATATTGGACTTATTTAAAGGCGAAATTAGGGTTAATTTTGTTTTGCTTAATTTCTGATGTTTCAGCTGAAAGGTTCAATCAGACCTGCCATAACCATGACCATAGAAAACAGCTGTTCGAATCAAACTTATGGGCTACATTGTATTTGATTATAGGTGACTCGCCATAACCCTACGTCTACACCTGATGTATTTTTTATCATGACAAATGTCAAATTCCATATAGAAAAAAGAGCTAACATAAAAACAATTATTTTTCAATATAAAGTTTGACTTTTGTTATGATAAAAATATATCAGGTGTAGACGTAGGGTAACGCCATAGTTATTACCTTAGAATAATTTATGTTTAGTTATTGCTATGGCAAGACTTAAGGCAGTTAATGGCCAAAATTTTTGTATAATATTTTACCCCTTGATATACCCGCTTAATGATAATATTTGTAACCCCTTTTAGAAAGAGACAAAAAAGGCTGCACGGAGCAGAGTTAGAGGATTCAAATGGTCCACAAAAATTCTCCTGTTTCACAAAAATTTTCCTTTATCTTTATATCATATTCACACTTATGGTCTTACACGTGTTTAAGGCAAGTATTTAAAAAAAACTAATCACAACCGTTCACATTACATTTGAGATGTTTAAGGCTGACATTTTGTCAGTAAATTATTGTATTTGTAAAAAATTTCGAACAATTATGTTCTTTATTTGGTTTATTATTTTCAAAAACAACAAATGTTTTTGTAAATAACTAAATAATTTTTAAGCAATTATTGTGGATCAAATAATTTGTTATGTGACGCCATTTAATAACAACAGAGTTGCCAGAGTTATCAAAAAACACACTAAATATTACTCCAGTTACGCGTTGAAGGAAGTGTTTAAATCTAAAACACCTTATTTGAGATGTTTAACAAAACAAGTCAATGTATGGTAAAACATTTCAAAATCATCGTGCTTAAGCTCTTAAACACGAATGAGGCGTTAAACACGTTTAAAAACATAAGTGTGAACATAGTATAAAACACCTTATTTGAGATGTTTAACAAAACAAGTCAATGTATGGTAAAACATCTCAAAATCGTCGTGCTTAAGCTCTTAAACACGAATGAGGCTATAAACACGTAAGTGTGAAGATGGTATTAAATGCATTGTTTTGCCTTTCATAATATACTACATACACATACATAAGTATATGTGTGGAGGAATATCTAAGCCGATCAACACCATTCTGAAAGCCTTTCCGACCCGCTTTTAAAAAATTTCAGAAAAAATCTTTTAAAATTTAATATTTTTTTATATTAGATTGCGTTAAATTTATGCCTCCAGTTGTAAGGTGAGTTGTTTGTTCCTCACCGCCGTCATAAGCGGAGCTTGGCACAAAGTCTGCTTCTAACCATAGGAGCGATTATTCGCTCCGGAGATAGAGATAGTGGTTTAAATATATTATGACTTGCCGGTCTCCTTCCGGGCTTAAATGTCGAAAAGGGGCTGTGATGAGTAAAGGTTTTCGGTTTAATGAAGAAAATCTTTGTCAGGCCTTAAGCTCTGCAGAAGGCGGGCTGCGCAAAAATGTTTACTCAGCGAAGTCATTATTCGACATACTTAGGGGAGAAATCCCTTAAGCACGGCCATCAGTCTTGAAGACGTAAAACTTCTTACTATTGATGTAACTGTGAAAAATAATTTTTCATATAAAAAGGTTTTTAAGGCTTTTTTGCCGTTAAGCCTGGTACCCAGTCCACAAATTCGTGCGAAATTCTGTCAAACTACATGCAAGAGTATTTGGTATGAAATATTTTGCGAAATGAACTTGCAAACGTCGTACGCTGTTCTTATTGCGAAAAAAAAACGTAAAATGTATCTGGCAGCATATTTTTTCATGCAAAATGAGTCTGGCATCATTTTTGTTTCAGCTGAATCAACAACATGAGCAGTACTTTTTTCTAACGGAATGTTGCATGCTTTGTTCCGGTTCACATACTTCAACTTTTTGTTGATCAGCTCGTAATTCAGATGTAAGAAAAAGAGAGATATTTTTATTTGAAACGTGTGAACCGTTACCTTCAAACAATAAAAGCGAGATATTTACCAAAATTGCGAGATGGGCTACATTTGGTACATGTCAAATTAGTCCCGGTTCACACACTTCAACTTTTGTTGATCAACTCGCAATTCAGCTGTAAGTAAAAATGAGATACAGTCAAATCCCGATAATTCGTAATCGCAAGGGACCGGCAATTTCTTACGAATTATAGGGGACTTTGATTTAGCGGGGTTTCGATTTAACGGGGTTAAAATAAAATAAATACGAATTAACGGGGGTTTTACTAAAACTATAAAAAATGAACATAAAAAACAATTGTCAAAAATAAAATACAAAATAAATAAAATAAATACATAAAGTAAAATAGCAAATTCATTTACTTAGCGTAAAATACGTGTAATTTTAATAGCAAACAAAAAACAATAAAATAAAAATAAAACTGACAAATTCATTTCATCATTCTTTCCATATTTTTGTTGTTTTTATTACGAATTATAAGTGGTAGTTAGCAAAAAATTACGATTTATAAGAGGTAAAGAAGATTTTATTTGAAAAAAAAAAAAAAAATGACGAATTAGCGAGGGGACCAAAATGTATAGAAATTTTACGAATTAACGAGATTTTTTGAAGGGACCGACAGTTATTACGAATTATCGGGAATTACGATTTATCGGGGTACGAATTATCGGGATTTGACTGTATTTGTATTTCCTTCTCCGTCTTTCGTACAGCTGAATCACGAGTTGAAGTGTGTGAACAGGGACTTATTCGCAAGGAAAACATTTTTTACATATTCGAACAGAGTACCAGACTTTACACTAAACAATAATCGACAGAGTTATGTAATATACCTTTTCCACACGCAAAGTTTACTTTGTCCCGGTTCATACGTTTCAACTTTTGTTGATCAACTCGTAATTCAGCTGTAAGAAAGACGGAGAAGGAAATGCAAATACATATCTCTTTTTTCTTACAGCTGAATTACGAGTTGATCAACAAAATTTGAAACGTGTGAACCCAAACTTTGCAAAGTCTTAATTCAGCTGTGTGAAATACAGAGGTAGTAAAGGCCGTTTCACACTATAATACAAGTATTAATACTTTTGTGGAAAATGCGACTCTGACATGTTGAGTTGTTATTGTCTTTTGAAATTTTTGAAACAGAAATTAGATTAGGGATGCATTTTCGTCAAAAGTATTAATACTTTTATTATAGTGTGAAACGGCCTTAAGTAGTACAGTCTCTTTCTGTCTTTCTTCCAGCTAAATTAAGACTTTGCGCAAAGTAAACTTTGCGTGTGGAAAAGGGGTGTAACTGTGAACAAAGTTTAGTTCTCTTTCACTCCACGTTTCTATGAAAATATGTATATATGTATGTATGTATATGTATATGTATTTTTAAATCATTTCACATTTTGACTGAACGAGAATCAGAAGTGGTATGAAATCGTGAAAAAGCTTTCCATTTCATAGTTTCACACAACGAGAATTATTTCGAAAAAGTTTCACTTCGTTGTACAGTGTCATTATGATTTTGCTTTCTGCAAAATTTTTAGTTTATCATTCAGTGACTGACACACAAAGTGCTAAAAAAAATTTTGCGTTTGACCAAAACCATGCATAAATAAAATCAAATAGTAAATGAAGGAGGCAAGAAAACAAATAAAAAATAATAATTTGCTTTGCTTTTTTTAGACATTGTTTTCAGCTTACGCAGCTTCTGCAGCGCCAATTGATTGAATAAATATTTATAAACAATACTTCTAAGCATAAAATAATTATTTTTGTTAAGGCTTTTCTTCCATACTCATGGCACGGGGTAAAGTTTTTCAATTACGTCTCGGCTGTTACTACATTTAAGTGCGTAAGCTGAACGTAATGATTTAATCGTAGCGAAAGCTTCAAGATTTTTAAGGTCTTAGGTTAAGTTGAAAAGCAGGGGCAATCAGAGTTATCCAATTCCCATAGCGGCAGTGCATCATATGATCGTTTTAAAATTATTTAACATTTTCTCTCTCAACAATTAGAAAATCGATTACAAAATATTAACTATTATAGTGCTTTTACACTGACATGGTTTTAATAAAAGTTGATATAAACTTTAAGACCAACGGGTAAAACCTGGTTTTAGCATACAAATTGTTTTTGTTAAAACCAACTTTAAACCATTTTTGAATTATAACAAATTGTTTTGTTTCCTATTGCAAACAAAATGAGGAAAACAAAACAAAATTCAAAGTTATACATACTCGTATGTATACTTATGCACATTTAAAATAATAAAAAAATAATATTAAACATAAAAAACGCTGAAATAGCGTCTGAAATAATTAGTTTTTATTGTGTATTATTTTTTTTTTCGTTTCGACTTTTACTTTTCCTTTTTTCTATCAAATTGTATGCCGTCGACACAAAAACAGTTCAACAAGTTCAAATAAAATTACAAATTTTTCTTTAGTACGAGTATTTACAGCAAAAAAGTAAAATAAATAAAAGATTTCACAAAAGAAAGTTTACGTCAACAAAAAAATGACGCGAGAGATATAATTGTACAAAAACAGAAAAATAGGCATATTTTCCTTAGTAAATTTTACTGTGGACTCGTTGTATAAATATGGAAGTTACTTTAAGAATGTCAGATGCAGAAGATTTTGATCACGAAATAGCTAGATCAAGATTAGCTACAGTTATTTGGACATAGCAAAAAAATATTCAATTTCTAATCTAATATTTGTTTGGAAATAATGCAAAGCTTTTCAATTTATGCAAAGATGTCAAGAACTCACGTGGGATGTCAAATTATTTTTGCCCGACTGTGCCATACAAATAAGGGTATTTTTTTTTATCAGCGTATCTACGAGTATATATGCAATTGCTGGCCCATGTTAATAATTCTTACGTCCATATCGATTGACTACTGCACTCCGAAACCCTACTTCAATAGGAACTTTCAATTTGCTTTGACAGAAGGGTTTTCCCCACTGGACGGAGCCGTATAGGTTTTCACGGACGGTTACAAAAAAAGGGGGTGGGGGAGAGTTGGTGGGGGCGTTTACATTCCGGAATACGGAATTGAAATGTCCTTCAGACTCCCGAACGAATGTAGTATATTACAGGCATAGTTATCTGCCATTAAAAGAGCAATACACTGGCTAAGGTTCTATCGGATTTCCAACAGGGATATCCATATTATAAGTGACAGTCAATGTGCCATTAAGTCCCTCATAGGTCTGTATACCACATCTTTTCTTGTCCAAGAATGTCGCAAAGCCCTGGATGGACTCGCTCAGCACTCAAATATCTTATTAAACTGGTTGCGTGCCCACGCGACTATTTCAGGCGTGGCGTGGTTGCTGATAACCTGGCAAAGAGGGGAACCCTACTAAGAGAAGTCGATATCGACAATCTCTGTGGTGTCCCACTCTCATCATGCTGAAGACGTTTCGATGTTACCTTTCTTGAATTAGCTCAAGATGTAGATGGCGAAATGAGACTACTTGTGCAATAGCGGGAAACCCTCCGGCCTCGCCTAAAATTCTATAGAACGAAAAATCTCATGAACTTCAACAGGAAGCACTTGAGGAACCTCGTGGCCACGTTAACCGGCCAATGTGCCTTTGGAACCCATGCTAAACGTATGGGTCTTCCATTTAATGACTCTGCTACAGTTCCAATGGCGAGGAAGAGGAGGAAAGCATCCTGCATCTACTCTGTTTTTGTCTCGCTCTCGAGGCTGTCTGTCTGCACACCTCCTTGGCAGAATATCCCGCGTCACGAAAAATAATACGACACGAGACCATCTCTAGTATGTATGCCAAAAAATAAGGGTTTGGCCAGAGACTTGGCCAGTATGCTTCTTCGTCTAATACCTATCTCAATCTCAATTCAAAATTTAGTACACCTTTTCACACACGCTGAAATTATATATATCGTTACCTTAATATAGAAAGGCCCTAACTCATTATTTTTTTGAAATCGAGATGTTTGCATTTTTCGATACATTAGACGTATTTCTCGATTAAAAAAAGTTTTGAGTCAGGGTCTTTCTATACTAAGGTAACGATATTCTCTAATACCGACTTTTAAACTGTAAGTTAAAGTTTTGCACCTCTCTATACCGTAAAAATTATTTCCATACGTACTTATTTGTTTAGGAGCTCCACTATATACATACTTTTATGGAATATAAAATATAAAATGAAATTAAATGCCGAACATTTTCAAATAAACAAATTAGTCATGTTCACTAAAATTTTTAATATACTTGTAAATATACACATATAGTACATATGCATATCCCAATTGGCCATTTTGTCGCAGAGGACACTCTCATCGACGGCTATTTGGGGAAGTTTATTTAAATCAACCTAACAGAAACCAGACTCAAAGACTCCGTAAAAGAAACTGGTAATGCATAAAATTAGTTGGTGGGTATTGTTCGCAAGCTACATAGTCTTGCAACGTTCAATTTAAAATTGTGTATAATTTCATTAATGAATATATTATAAAAATAATATGTTTTCACTGATCTGTTTGAGCTGTCCCCAACATGTCCTCCATGCTTTAACATTGTCGTGCATCCATCTTGCAAGATGTCTTAAAGACATGGCCATTTGGGATATACATATGTATGTACATATGTAGATATACATATACATATGTATGTTTATGTAAACCTATGTAAGTGTTATCATTAATTCTGCTAAACTATTCAAATAATATTGCACAAATATTTGTGTGTACATACTCGTACGTATGTACATACATACGTCTTTATCGACATACATAGACAATAAGAGAAAATTTAATGAATGACTAATGACCAGGGTAACCGCAAATATGCGATTTCATGTTTTTTTCTTGTGTGGCTTATTAATGCGGAGATGAGATATTTATCAGTTTCAGAACTTTTTAGGCATTTTGGCAACGATTTGTTGGACCATATTTTTGCATATTTTACCCTTTAAAGCATGTTTTTGCATATTTCAGTATTTTTTAGCATATTTTTAGCATTTTTGGCATATTTTCATACTGTCTGCAATTTTTTTAATTTTTTTTTATAAACACTTTTTAGTGTATACATTAGGCTTATTTATTACGCTTTATAGTATAGCATATGTCCGCAAGAAACAGTGGTATGTACAAGCAATATTTTGCTACCATTTTTAAAAGTTTGATTTTCCAAAAAAAAAAGAAAAAAAAAATAAATAAAATAAAAGTGATTTCTAAGTACATTTTTTCAATGTATAAAAGTTTATTTAGACGTGACAGGCAACGATTTTTATTTGCAAAACCAAGCTAATATATTGCTGTTTATCGCAATAACAATTGCTTCAATAATTTTAATATAAGTATTAAATTTTTTAAATTTTTTTATTTTAATTATTTTTTATATTTCACTTTCACAACTTCACATCTGAAAATAAAATTAACTTTTTGACATTTACTCAACAATACGCAAAGATTGCCCCGTTATACTTAAAAAAAATATATCGAGCAGTGTTTAATCGTCTATCTGCGTAAAATATGATTATAAAATACATAATTATAATCAGTTTACAAACACTTGCATATGTTTTTGATTAAGCATTTTTCAATCTTCCAGATGAGTAACGGATAATAAATAATAGTCACATTTTACACGTCTGGATGGTTAATTTTCGATTGCTGTACAATTTGTTATTGTATTTTAAATCGAACTAATTTTAGCCATTAGCGCGAATCATTTTCGAGTCCTTTTCTGATCGTGTAAGTGATTAATCAGTTATTGCTCACGAATAGTGATCTAAAAAGACTCAGCAAGGTGATTTTTCAAAAAACAATCATCTTCCAAATGCTAAATGGGTGTTTATGCCATTCGCCCAGCTAGCCAATAGCTGTTTAATATGTTGGATGTTGTTTAGTATACAACTCCCCAACGAATCTCCTGATGCTTACTTCGAGAATGATATTTAAGGGCACTGCTACACGTTCAATATATATTGTGATATTTGGATCGCGATCCATTTTAATGGATTGATGGATCACGAGCGTATGCTACATGTTCAATATTTATCGCGTCAGTATTTACGTTATTTTTGTGCTGTGCGGATCGTTTATTGTTATATTATTATGCGGATCATTTGTTATTATTTCACTTCTCATTACCGTATCGCGATCTAATATCATGAAAATGCTACACGTTCAATATTTATCACGCGATCCGCAATCTGGATTCCATAATTTAGGCCATTCTGCGATATGGATCGCGTTCAATAAATATCGCGATATTGAACGTGTAGCAGTGCCCTAAGACTTTATGTTAAACTTTCTCTTATAAATCTTGCAATGTTTAATAGACGATGACTTTAGCTAAAATATTTATGTTTGTTTTTTAATTTTCGTGTTTACTGTTATAGATTGTTATTTTTTCTTAATTTCTTCGCTGATGAATATATGAAATACACAAATTTTATTATTATGATTTATGATTTTAGTGGCAACTTGCTTTTGTTTATTTGCCAAATTACAAATAAAATGAAACCATTTTTGTCCACTCTTCTATTTTTTTTGTACTATTATGTATTTGTTTTAGGGCGGGTCGCCTTGTATGATCCTTCGGATCAAAAGTCGGGACATCAAAATACATTTTAGAGGTATGATTCCCTCGGCAAAGTTTCTTATTTTGATCCCTAGAATACGATTTTTCTTGTAATTTGTGCGATTTTTAAATCGACCCGCCCTAATATGTTTATATTATATTGTGTCATATTTTGTTCAAATAAAATTTGGCTGTAAGTAGAAAGTGTGGCAACGTATGAAAACGTGGCAACTTCAAATTACTAAACCTCACGATAAAAGTTACAGGTAGGGTGAACTTGTCTTTAAATTATCACTCACTTTTGGTTAAAGTGAAGTTGTAATAATAAAAAAAAGTGTTTATCCATCCAATAAAATCCTACCTTTAACTAACGACAAGTTATAATAATAGCCCTAAGTTTATCTTTTTATAGCAGGCTTTAATAAATAACTGCCTTATGCATAAAAAATATTTCGGTTTAATAAGACGTTTATGAAACAAATTTTCTATGCAAGTTTGATTAATAAACCTTTTATAAAATTTAAATATTTTTTATGAATTAGGCCCTAAATGAAAAGATTTTTATTAATAATTACTAAAAAAAATATAATTTGTTGTTTTTGTTGTTATTTAACTCGCAAAATAAAAAGCCTGCTGAGTATTGTACAATTCTCTCAATGGCTCATATAAGATTAACCTTGAGGAGCGTCATACGAATCCTAATGTTCTTCATAAAAGTTTTGTAAGATAATTTCTGAATAAATCGCAAATGATTGCATCTATGACTAATGAAAGTGCCTTTCGCGGCTCTTTTATATGAATCGTCTAAATGTAACAGTTTCTCACGTGCGAAATATCTTCCACGCCTGCGCTTAAAAATACTTTGCATCCGATTCACAATAGACTTTTGTGCAATTGAACAGACTATCTGGGCATGTACATGAAATAAAGTATTATATATTATACACTGTATACTGCTAAACATATATACATATGTATATAGTATTAGCATCATGTTGAATTTATAAATTATTTTTCCAACAAGGTTCCTACTTATGTAACTTATAATAAATGACTTCAATACCACGATTAAAATATCATAACGTTTTTGCACGCTTGTCATAATATAATTAATGGCTTTAAAACCACTCGTTAGGCTAAATAGAACTTGACGACTGATGCAAAAGTGTTACACAAAATAACCTTAAGACAAGTCCGCTTGTAAAGTGAATAAAAATGAATAAAAAATAAAATAAAAAACGATCATATCCATTTTATATTCAGTAATAGACATAAGTAAGTAGATATCTATGTATTTATAATATAAATAAATATAAATTTTATATACACACATATCTACCAACTGATTTTGCTTCATAAAATATGCCTTTGCTTCATAAGTAGTTTAAAAATGGCCTGTACGCACATTGGGAAAAAGCGGAAAAATCATATCTTCCAAGCGCTAATGTACCTTATCAAAGAAAAAGTTACTTTGTTCAAAAAGGCCTCCACGATTAGCGATACAAAAAATTTTTGCATAAATTATAGGTAAGGATGTGGGCTAGGCTAAAGCCCTTTTGAAAGAGCCTGTACGCACACTGGGAAAAGTTATAATGGCGGCGAAAAATTCATTGTAATTATTAATGCAGTGTTTCGAGTACGACGATTTTGTATTAGACGAAAGAAATGTTTTTTTTTTCGTTAGTCGAAATCGAAATTCGACTACACTTGTAATTGGGATCAATACTTTATCAAAGAAAAAGTTACTTTGACCAAAAAGGTCTCCACCATTAGCGATACAACACGCCAACAAATTTGATATATAAATCAATAAATAATTACAACCCATAGTTTGAAAATTTTTTCTTTATATAGAAAACAATTTTGTCTACAATAAATTGATGCATTCAGCTTTAAGAACGTCATATAATACCCCACACAATCGCACGGTTTACTAAAAATTACAACACTGGTTGATGAAGTCTGTGAAAATTTTCAAAAGCCAATAACAATTCATCAGATCAGGGTTGTATTTTCAGTAAATCGTGCGATTGTGTTCGGTAGTGTATCACCGCCTTTAGTGATACATAAATTTTATTTTGGTCTTTGATGTTGCGTTTAAGTTTTTCTTAAATAAATTTTTTTTCCGCCGCTAAATTGACAATTTTCTCCAGTGTGACACATGCATAATATTTATTTTCTCATTTGCATTTTCAATATAACTTTTTTTATTCGAAGTTATCTATCAAAGTGTTAAATAGTCAGATTTTTTTGTATAGTTATGAAAACGCATACTTACTGCATTATTAATTTAAAAAAATTTTTTTTGTTGGCATTGAAGGTACCATGAAATAAGTCCCAAATGAAATAACTCCCAATGAAATAACTCCCAAAATGAAATAAGTCCTAATGAGAAAAAATTAAATAACTTCCAATTGTTCAAATGAAATAACTCCCAATAATTGGAACTTATTTCATTAAAAACAAAATAACTTCCACTGAAATAAGTCCCCAAAAAAAATAAATATATCCCAAAAATAAAAAATAAAATAACTCCCAGTGGAATTAGGCATAATAAAAATAAAGTAGCCTTCAATGAAGTAAGTCCTAAGAAAGATTAAGTAACTCCCAGAACAAATAATTACAAACAAAAAGAAAACAACACGTTATTAGCGGGATAACTAGCCTTTGAATTTTCTCCTTAACCTGCATCTCTATCTAAGCTTCTTTTCTCCACCATAGTATTCCCCGACACAGCCTCCCCGACTACAGGTTTCTTACATAGACGGCCTTCGGCCGGACTTACGGATTTTCTTCACCATGGTATTCCCTGACACGGCGCCGCATACTAAAGGTTTCTGGTATAGCCGGCCTTCGGTTGGACTTAGGGATTTTCTCTACCATGGTATTTCCCGACACGGCACTGCTTACTAAAGGTTTCTTACATAGTCAGCTTTCGGCCGACCTTAGACACTTTCTGCACCATGGTATTTCCCTAGAAGGCGCGGCCTACTAAAGGTTTCTTGGATACCTGCCTCAGGGACTTTATCCTCTTTGTTGTTACGCGTAACAGCTCTGCTTACTAAATATTTCCTTCATACTACCCGAAGATATCAGCGCAAGAAACCTTTATAGGGGGCGCCGTGTCGGGAATTGCTATGGTGGAGAAATTACCCAAGTTCGGCCAAAGGCCGGCTATGCAAGAAACATTTACTAAGCCGTGCCGTGTCGGGAAATAAAATGGTGGAGAAAATCCCTAAGTCCGGCCTAAGGCCGGCTATTTCAGAAACCAAAGTAGGGACATAACAAGTGGAGAAATCTTTGAGCCCGGCCGAAAGCCCAGCGTTGCCTACTATAGATTTCTATCATAGCCGGCCTTCGGTCGGACTTTGGAATTTTCTCCACCATTTTATTTTCCGACACTGTGCGGCTTACTTACATAGCCAGCCTTCAGCCGAACTTGTAACAATACTAGTAGAAAAAAGAAATGATAAAATAAATGAAATAACACCTAAAAAAATTAAATAACTCCCAAACAAAAAATTAAATAACTCCCAATCAAAACTTAAATAATTTCCCAACAGATTTTTTGTTGGAAGTTATTTCATTTGGAAATTATTCCATATGAAACAAATGACACAGAAAATGTTCTACACTTTCCTCTTCATCGATATCCTTTCAGCTGTGGCAAAAATCACTATGTTCGACCTTTAACCTTCGTGCATCGATAATCGAGATTTGTGTCTAAGTTAGCCACCCTACATTTCTCATATTTTGTTTTGCTTTTATAAAAATTTAAAAAAAAAAAATTAATTAAAATTTTTGTAAACGCTACATACATACTACTTACATATTAAACATTTTATCAAACACATAACAAATAATTTAACTTGGATTTATAAAAATATGCTTCAAGGTCTACTGATAAGCCTAAAGGTACGGTCACACTTGACAAACATTTGCCCAAAAAAGCGTAACCAGCAAATACTAATGAAAAATCTTTTCATTCAGACGCGTGTTTATTAAGTTCAATAGTTTCCAATAATATTGTATTCTTTAACTTTGCCTATCTGTTAAATACGAAACTGATTAACTTAATAAACACGTGTTTGAAGCAAAAGATTTCTCATTTTAGTATTTGCTGGTTACGCTTTTCTGGGCAAATGTTTGTCAAGTGTGACCGTACCTTAAGGCGTAATACACTAAGTGCCGGCGAAACACGAGCACTTCAGACTGATTAATTAAAAAAAAAAATCCAGGAAGTTATTAGAATCATTTTTGAAGAAATTTATTTTATTTGCTCTAGAACTTGTTCCTTGAACTTGTACAGAATTTATTTTTGTTCAATGTTAAGGAAATATAAACTATTTAAAATTACATATGTATATACTATATATGTAAATATGTATGTATGTACATACATACATGCACGAGTATTTATTTTTATAAAAATATTTTTGATAACACATTTACGGCCCTTTCCACAATGTACAATTAAAAGCTAACATGGACTTTAACGGCAAATTTTGTATGAAGAACTGTCAGTTAAAGTTTACGTTAACTCTTAATCATACATTGTGAAAAGGGACGTTAATGGTTAAACATTTGGTTAAACAAAATATTTGCAAAAGTGTGCAAGCGTTGTAGAGGTGCTGCGGTCTATTACCCAACAAACCACTCCATAAGCTAAATATAACTGCAATGGAGCTTGCAAGCTTGTCACAAACACTTTTTTGTACTGTTTGTTTGTTGTTATTTTGAACGCGTGAATTTTATATTATTTGTTAAGGTCGTAATTTTTTAGTCTTATTTAATGAGTACAGTGTCTTAAAGTTCAGTGGTATTCCTACATAAATTTATATTAAAAACACAGTAACTATTATATTAGAATATAAACTTTCATTTTAAATATGCCTACCACAAGCATGATTAAAAAAACATTTTCTTGGAAGCATATTCTATAATTAGAATTATAAGCTTGCTGTATACTATACGCTAGCAATATTATCGCAAGGGTTCAATTTTCTTTATAAAATAATTGTTAATAAACCTTTCACAATAGCATTCAGCAGACTTTTCTAAGCTTGACGCTTATAGTAATAAGTTTGTTGTAAACTATTTCCATAGCGTTGTGGTTTGTTGGGTAGTCACAATTTGCTACCTATTTGACGGACAGTGAATTTTTTGTGCAGCATTTTCACATATCTTATTTTGAGCCATTTTTTTTTTAATTATTTGTGGCTAGTTTTAAAGTTAACTAAACAAATATTTTCGAAAATAGTACTCGATATTACAATTATACAATCTGAAAAACAGTTTTTACCGAAATTGAAATTATTAGTGAGCTTGAATTTCACATACATACGTACAGATTCCGATAATAACTGTTTTAAAAAATTTAGATTGGTAAACTCTCCAGCCTAAGATCGGTACCATGTTTCAAAGAGAACTCCTAAAAACAAAGAAAGACATTAAAATATCAAAAACTATCATGAAGTTAGCATAAGTGACAAAATTGACCTACGTGTTGACCGAGTTCCTCAATACAATTTGACATTAAAGATCGCCGCATAATATAGTTTTAACACACGATTACATACCAGCATGATTTTTAATGTAAAATTGTATCGCAAAACACATTAGCCCAATTCACAGTCTTGTGCAAATGGTCTTGCATCGTAGCATATGCAAAATTGTGTAGTATATTGATACTCACCACTTAACATTTCTTAGTGGTGAGTATTAATTTACTATACCATTTTGCACATGCAACGATGCAAGACCATTTGCACAAGATTGTGAATTGGGCTATTAAGACCATGTGCAATTTTGCCACTTATGCTAACTTCATGCCAGTATTTTATTATACATAAGGCCCGTAAGCTTTTTAAATAAAATTAAGCTCACATGTGCGTTGGAGTGATTCGAAAAAAGAAAGTTGTGCCAGTCATCCCCTAGGATCAAAGATAATGTAAAAACAATTCCAAAAAAATTTTTTCGATTTTTTTGCCACGCCTACAAATACCGCTCTTTTCGTATGTATTTTGTTCACTGTGTCGCCAATTTTAGCCCGATCATAACATTTTGTATACCGGTGGTCATGGCTCTCTAAGGGCTACATTTCTGCCTGTAATAATTTTTTACTACCACGTCATATTCTAGTCACACAGAAAAATTTCATCTCAAAATCTACGTAAAGAAGGTTAATCTAATATTTTTCGGCAATGATTTTGCTTCATAGTAATTTTCAAAGAAAATTTTTTCTTTTGAAATAACTTTATTTCACGAGACATTATTAGATTTAATTGAACTATAGTGAATTTTTAATCAGAAATAATTTCTTAATCAGGCTTGAGTTCAGTAATTTCAATTCTTATGAATGAAATATTTTTATTAATTAATGTGAGTATCTAAAGAATAGAAGAAAAATTAAACTAGACACTATTAGCTGGGGAAATACCGATATTTTTCTGTGCAGCCACGCACTTCATCAGCACCCATGTCTATCTACTGGGGTAGAGATTATTATTAACATCAGCTATTAAACTTATTTCACGTTGATTTAAAATTTACATACTGTTAAAAACAAAATGAAGAATCATGTTGAATCAAAGATATTTCAAGTTGGAACAACATGAATTTAATTTAATGTTGTAATTGTATTTTAATAATTATTTAACTTACGTGTGGTTGACATAGACATCAGAAAAATTTTTGATTGTATATAAATTGTAGAGTTCGACCGATTAATCGGCTTCGGCTTCGGCCTTCGGCCAAAAATTGGTAATCGGCCAACATTCGGCCTACGGCAAAAATCGGCCGATTAGCCGAAGCCGAATATTTTTCATTCCAAGCTTGAAAAATAACATTATTTTTGGTCGTTGCTCGCCGACAGTTTCTATTGTGTTTAACGTTTTGAAAGGGTTGCTTTGAAACACAACCCTGTTGCTTTCTATTTTCTTTTACTTGGACGTTCTTGTGAGTGATCATATGAAAAAGCAATCTAGAAATTGCAAAATAGTTTTATTTTTCTTGTTATGTATCCAATAGATATTACAGCTATTTCAGTGATTTCAAAAAAGCAAACTTTTTTCTTAATTCATATAAAACAAGTATAATTTTTAAAATTTAAAACATTCGGCTTCGGCTTCGGTTTTAGCCGAAGTTTAGGATTTTAGCCGAAGTTCGGCTTCGGCTTCGGCCAAAAAAAACGCCTTCGGTCGATCTCTAATAAATTGGCTTCCCCGGCCAAGATTTGAACGCAGAACTCATCACGTAGTAGTCAACGTAAATACTCCCGCTACCACAACAACTTTAAATATTCTTTAAATACACACTAAATATGTACCATCATGAGTACAATTTTAATTCAACATTATTTCATTGATCATTTAACATACAACTTATTTGAAAAGTTTTAGTTAAAAAACAAAATACAAAATACGTTGACTTGACTCCAGGATTCGAACCTGAGATCCTCGGGCTGCAAGACTAGTACACTGTGTACAAACATCAAAAATACAACAACAATAAAAAACAACTCAACCAACTAAGCACAAAAGCGTGTATTGCAGCTATGAACAAAGCACATAAACACCAACATCATATTTCTTGTAAATTTAATGTGATTTGAATGAATTTGAATCAAACTTTTTGCATGGTGATTTTACATTGTTATTTTTTCTGTGTGTACGAACTTTAACGTGTATAATCGAATATCTTAGCCGATATAGAAATTTTTTAAAAATTTTAAGTTAACTTTTTTTACACTTTAGCGATTTTTCTAGTTTTCTTAGTTTGAGCGCTTTTAAAATTTTTGATATTTTGTCCGGTTTTTTTTAGTTTTAGCGTTTTGGCGATATTTTCGGCTTTTGACGATTTATTTTAGTTTTAGCGATTTTTTAAGTTTTGGCGCTTTTTTTGGTTTGTCGTTTTTTTTTAATGTTTACATATTCTGTAAAAATTTCAGGTCCGTAGATCTTACGGTTATCGAGAAAACAGCCTGAAACACACAGACAGATAGACAGACAGACTTCGTAGCGAAAACAATAGGGTTCCTTTTCATCTTTGGCGTACAGGACGCTAAAAAGTACCATGTTGTGCGACTATAGTTGGAGGCCAATGAGATTTGTGATTTCTTGTTTGCTTTAGAAAATAACATTAATTAATTAAAGCAGCATTTTTATTTGTATTGAAAGGAGAATTGGAAAATACAAAAATTTTATGAAAATCCTAGCCTCCGGGTGTTCCTTAATAATATTTAATAATAATAATAATATTTGCAATTTTAGTATCGGGACATCGGGTTTGGCATCCCTATGCATAATTTTTTTTAGAAAGCTTTCAATTTAAATAAAAAAAAACAGATTGTTATAGGTCAGTACTGTTTTAATTTTATTGCTTCATTGATTATAATTGATGAAGTTTTTGACATTCATCGGCTATTGATAAAGCTCAGAATTATCAACTCTTTGTTTATTCCATTATTAAAATAAAGTGAGCGTTTAAATGACTACGAATTTATATACAAATATTTTTTTTTTTTGCTTTTCCATTTTATTCTAAGTATGTACATATGTATGTAGTTCTAATCAAATGACCATACAAATGTACATACATTATTTAAATCTCAAGGTTCTTCACAAACAAAAACAAAACCATGTATGTATGCGAGTACGTATAAACTGATTAAACGCACAAATTTCTATAATTATTTTTTTTTGTTACATTTTAAGGGTTCCGTACACCAAAGCTGAAAAGCAACCATATTGTTATCGCTACGATATCAGTCTGTCTGTCACAGGCTGTTTTCTCGAGAACCATAAGAGCTACGGACCTCAAAATTTAGACAGATTATATAGAATTTTGGCCGCTACAAAATATATGACAGCTAAAAATTAAAGAGTGTTCACAAAACGAGCAACGAAACATTTTAAAATTCCATGTTATATGTATACATACATACAATTACATATATCGTTACCTTAATATAGAAGGGCCCTGACTCATTATTTGTTTGAAATCGATTTTTTGTATATTTCGATAGCAGAACAATCTAATGTATCGAAAAATGCAAAAAAACGCGACTTCAAACAATAATGAGTTAGGGCCTTTCTATATTAAGGTAACGATATGTATAGAAGAGATATTTGAAATTTTTTAAAGTTCGTATATTTTTGTACAGACTACAACAATTAACACTAAAATCTAACAAAATTAAATGGAGTTCTATCAGTTATTGTAATTTTGACTAGATTAGAAAAGGGGGGGGGGTGGGGGAAGATCTGGTCCAAAGTCCGGCACTGCGACACCTGATGGATCTTTTGTACCATTAATTTCGACTACGTAATTTTCTTGGAAACCGTAAGAGCTAAACTCATGAAATTTTCAAAAACGCTAAAACTAAAAAAATGCCAAAATTATAAAATCGCCAAACCGAAAAAAAAATCGCCTAAACAAAAAAAAATCCCCAAAACAAAAAAAAAGCGCCAAGCAAAAAAAAAAAATCTCAAAAACTAAAATAAGGCATCAAGAACCAAAAAAAAATCGCCAAAATAAAAAAAAACGCCAAAATGAAAAAAACGCCAAAAACCGAAAAAATTCGACAAAACGAAAAACAAGCGCCGAAGCTTAAAAAAAATGCCAAAACCGAAAAAACGCCATAACCAAAAAAAAAACACCAAAACTAAAGAAAAGCACCAAAAGCCGAAAAAATCCCAAAAACTAAAAAAATGCCAAAACTATATATTATATAGGCTAAAGTTTTATATATGTATGTATAGTTTTACATATCTAGTGTCCGTACGGAACCCTTCGTGTGCCAGTCAAAGTCGCACTTTACTGAATTTATTGTTATACTTTCGTTGGCCAACCATTAATATTGTCAGCAAAAAACTATATGTATATATGGATATGTAGTACATATGTATGTATATATGTATGTATATAAACATATACAGTAGTTTCCGCTTAATTGCTTTACCCGGTTAATTTCTCTAAAAAACATTGAATGAAAATGTTCCATATAAAACATATGGAAAAATACTCTTTTCCGAAATCTCCAACAAAAGTGCCGGTTAATTGATACTTGCAAATTTTCACAAATGGTTGTTAATAAAACTACATAAAAAGTTATGCCAATTCTTAAAATCATATATTTTTATTTACATGTTGCAATTCACAAAGTGTTCTATTTCGTCATATTTGTTGTAAGTCATAAACGTTTATTATATATTTTCTTTTACCTGGAATGCAAATATTCATTGCAGCAAAAATCACTTGCAAAAATAAGAGAAGTTCGCGAAAAAAAATTAAAAATTTTAAACAAACCATTATTATTATTATTATTATGTATTAAAAATCTCTAAGGAATGCAAATAATTCGGTAAAATGGATAAAATTAGCAAAAACTTGCTAACAGCAGCATAATCGCAAAGTTTAAAATTCGCAAAAAAAAAAACCTGTTAAAAATTAGAATACTTTGCAAAACTCGCTTTTATCGCAAATATAGCAAAAATTCGCTAGAATTCGCAAAATCGGAAGCAATCCTTAAAATTCATTACAAATCGCCAAAATTGTTAAAAATTAAAACAAAATCGCTTTCGTCGCAAATATAGCAAAAATTCGCTAGAATTCGCAAAATCGGAAACATTTTAAGGATTGTTTCCGCGTTAGTCGTGTTTCACCGATTTAAGAAATAGAAATAAACCTATCTGTTTATTTTCTGTCATTTGAGTTTAACGTTTATGACAATTTTTTATATGGCAATACAACGGTGCTATTTGGTCATAAATAGTAATTTATGACATATCACTTTGGAAGACTTTGTGAATGCAGAGTGTTGTAACATGTTTCGGATTATTGATCTCAATGCTCAATTTAATGGGGTTTTTTTAATTTCGTTAGTAGATGAACAGAGTATCCTGTAAATGATTATTCCGTTTAATTGCACCAAAAACCGCGCATTTTTATAAAATCAATTAAGCGGAAATTACTGTATATGTTTATACATACGGTATGTATACGAATGTGTCCCCTTACGAAAGCGTATAAATAGAACGTGAAATACATCATACAGGTAGTTTTTTTTTTAACAAAGTCTTCTAATAAAATGTTTAATAACTCAGTCAATTTCGAGGGAATTTTTTAAAACAAATTATGTTTTATAAATAAAGTTATAAACAGTATGGTTTCGGTACAAAAATACTGCCTAAAAACAAGTCCAAAGTAGAAAAATGTGGAAAAAGCCGAAAAACTTATATTTGGTGAAAAAATACAGACATACATCTGAAATTCACTGAAATTAAATGTATATGTTTAAAATTTTAAAAGGTTCGAAAGGTTTTAGTCTCTTCTTTCTATATCCGTTTATACATTTAAAATCCGTTGATATTTCACTTAGTTAGAGGTTGATAAGTGCCTACGGGTACGAAAAACCGGGTTTTACCCGTAACTCAAGATTTTGGAGGTGTTTGGAAAATTTAAAATACAGATTGTTGTTATACTCGACAATACCTACCAGAAAAATAGTAACACTTTGCAGGTATTTTTGTTTTGTCACACTGTGTTATGCGTCTTACTGGCACATATTAATAACACTGAACTAAATCGCAAGTCGCCACGGGTTACCTTTCTGAGATCAAAGTAAAATTTTTTTTGGTGGCTTGTTAGGTCATTTCGACGTAAAAAAAATAAGGGACACCCTAATGTACATGCATATACCTATTTACGAAACTGTAAAAGCAAATTTAAATATTTTTCATATCAATTGAATTCATTTGATATAAATACATACACATCAACATACATACATACTGTTTACTTAAGGTACCAATACACTATATGTTTTTGCTTGTGTTTTTTCAAGTTTACAATTCACATGTTTTTTGTTGTGTTTGTCAAACTTGATTAATTTACATAAGGTTTTTAATTTTTGGTCACCAACTGTATGTACAATTACACGTGACATCGGCCATGATTGTTTTTATTTTGATATTAAAGCCGCTGGAAATTTCTTTGGTAGCGTTGCTGAAGCGCCGGCGCCACTGAAGTGCCGGCGTCACAAATGTTTATTTAAGTTTTATTCTTTTTAATCTGCAAAATATGGACCTTGTATCAACACTTGTTATATACTTTATATCATTGTTATTAAAATTTTAAAATGAGATAAAAAATATTTAATTTATCACTAATGCAAATACTTTAAACGGACGGCTAATGTATCGGAGACATTCAACCGTCGATAAATCTTTTCACATGGCATAGACATTTGAAAACACATGTGTGAACATAAGAAAATAGAACATGCTCTAATTGAAAATTTGTCTTATGTTTTTGCTTGTGTATTTTACACAAGCAAAGTTTTTGAGGTCACCAACTACATGTTTTCACCGAATTATCTAAAATTTGACAGGAGCAATGTAAAAAACATGTACTGTATAGGCACCTTTATTTTTTCCTAAAAATTCCCTCCAAATAAATATACAACCATGTTTATATGTATAAAATATATACCATGATTTGATTCTTTAGAAAAGTAAGCTATGTATGTACATATGTATGTATATGAAGTATGTTTCTTTACTGTAAATTGGGCGCCCGCCCAAATCAAAAAGTGTTACCATACTCACAAATTGGCTAAATGAGAGAGGTATTGAGAACAGGGTGACCGATGACATTTTTCAAACAGTGGCACCAAATAGGGGATTTATAAAAAATAAGGCAAAATTAAAAAAAACGAGAAAATTACCCTAAAATTTTTATTTGTAATGTATTTTTATATATCTTACCCTAAAAAAAGGGGGACAAAAAGTGGCAAGGCAGTCGAAAAAGTGGCAGTTTGCCACTTTAGTCGGTCAAACGGTCACGCTGATTGAGAGATTAATATTATTGTTCTTCTAGCACGAAACAGCTCTTACTTTTTTTACAGAAAATCAGTCAGCTGTTTGAAAAATTAACAAAATATAATATATCGTCGGCTGGTTTCTGGTTTGCTGCAGACTAAGGTATTTTGAATATACTGTGCAGCAAACCAGAAACCAACCGACGATATATATTAAATTTTCCTAAAAACAATTGGAAAATTGTACCAAAAAAGATTTGAAAACTAGTGGTGAGCTAAAATGTAGAAGTTTTTACATAAAACTATAATCTTCCCGCGACTTCGTTCGTATCCCGAAAGAAACAGAGTATTTATACCAATCTTGTAAAAAAAATAAAAAATTGCAAAATATTTCCCGCTTTACCCTGTACCTCGTAACTTACGCAATTTTTTCTTGCATATTCATCTTCTTCAGACAATAAGAAACGAAATAAAATAATTCTTTCTGCCCAAAAAACCGACTTCAATGCAAAGATCTGATAGAAGAAGATAAGAAGTACGTGAAATATACAATTTAGTTTTAATGGGCGTGCCTCCGCCTATTTTGTAAATGTAAGATTGTGTGTTTTTCGTGGCTTAGGGTGTGTGCTAAGTTTTGTAAAAATCAGTAAAGAAGAACCACGTAAAATAAAATATTAAATTTTAAGGGCGTGACTCCGCCCATTTTTTAAATAAAAGATTTTGTCTATTTTAGAGCTCAAGGTGTGTGGCAAGTTTCGTAAAAATCGGTTAAGGTGGCGTTGGCTGAAGTAGTTAGCACATAGACTACAAAACCGAAGGTGCTGGGTTCAATCCCTGTATCCAACAGCCATTAAATAACAACACCACCCATTTGTCTTATGTGCATTAGTGTCCCTTTGTATCAGTTGATGTAGGAAAGTTGAAGTGATGAGGTCATAGTCACTGGTCACTCAACTATACCGACTTCAGCAGATACTAATCGTAATGTAACATCACAGCGCCCTCCTTCGTTGTGTAGCAGAATCATCGGCGAAGTAAAATAATCAATAAAATGACTACAAAACGCAGCCTCAAAAAATTAATACGCCTCATTTAACATCACAGGCGCTGCAGCACTGCATAATTAAAAACGTGCAAAAAGCAGAGTTGTAAAATAATGAAGCTTTCCTCTATCTCTTCCTTCACCACCTGTTTTCTCTGTCACTATCCCTTTCCTAAAGAAGGTAACACCTAGTGATAGTAGTAGGCATTAATTGCCTGAGTGTTACTTCTCTTAAAAAAAAAGTAGAACCGCGTGAAATATTATAATATATTTTAGTGGGTGTAACTCCGATAATTTTTTCAAATTTCAAATTATATAATTACAAAAACCAAAGGCATTTTATAACAAATAAAAAAAATTGAGGGCATATCCCCGCCCACTTTTTTTACAATGGTACCAATAGAAAGCTATACCCTCTCAGACAACAACAAAATTTTTACAATCGGTCTAAAATTTTCCGAGTTATGAAGTAACACACCTAAAAAAATAGAGACGACTTTTGAAGTCGGTCACGCGTGATGTCGTGACAAAAAAGGGATTAATTTTTATGTACATATGTGTGTATATAGAAGATAAAGACATAGAAGATTAAGATTCTAGATATGCATTAAAATTATGTACAGTACTGATTCACTATTGACTTTGTCCCCAGTACTACTGGCGAATTATACCCCAGACAATGCTTTTTACTAGACATTTAACCTGGGCGTATCATTGAAAATCTACTACTGACTTTGGTACTATTGACTAGATAGTATGCATATAAGTGTTATTCATATAAGATTTCCGGAAAGAAATTCCGGGATTTTTTTTTTATATATTTTATTATGGCAAATTGAGTTTGAGCAAAAGAATCTTATTGAATTAGAAAGAAATATATTTCTAACCAAATTGACTCTTTAAATTTTCCACTATAGATAGATATTATTTTTAACACTTTCCTAGATGATAAATAAATTTGCCACATTCCGAATGATTCTTATTATGGTTTCAATATCCAACTAAACATAAACATTTTTTTAATTTAATTTTAAATTTTAGTGTTTATTTTTACCTTGTGCACTTTATTAAATTGGCCAGTTTTTCCATGTTGCTTATGGTGTTGTAGCTTTTTTTTTAATACTATTAAGTATGTGGATATCTGTGGCATTTAGTGAAACCACCATCGACAAGCAGACTAAACGTTATTGACCGTATAACTTAGTTTATAATCAACCGGTTTGCTATTTTAACATGTTTTTTCATATTCATACATACATCTTAAGTTGCTAAAAACAAAAATATACATAGTGTGTCCATATTAACCTTTGAAAGGCCCCATGCAGGCCAAATTTCAATTAAAAAAAATATAAATATTTATTTAGTTAAACTAAAGCCACTGAGTTTCTTTTCTTATTAACTCATATGATTTTCAAAATCTTGAACTCATTTCACTAGATTTTCATTATCATTTAGAGTAACCAATGCCTTGTTAGGGTTAATGTGCAGAAAAAAAAACTAAAAAAAATTGGTAATTGACTTTAGATGCATTTTTACCATTTAATGCATTTTTCCTTGTGCAGCAGTTTTACAACAAGCTCAAAAAATCGAAAGAATAATGTTGCGGTTGCGGCCATAAAAATGGAAGTCAGTTGACAATTTGATGGATTTTTCCTTGTGATCGTGGTTTATATTTTTTTTTTGTTTTCTGAATAAACATAGTTTCAACCTTGTTTGTTTTTATGGAACACAGCCAAAACTTAAAGTCAAACAGTATTGCGACTAGACAAAGTTTAAAATAAAATTTATTTATTACTTTGCAATAAGCACCACTGGATTGAAAGCATTTGCATTGCGAAATCAATAAGATATGTATCAAAACTAAATAAAATAAATTAATTATAAATGACAGAGTAGTTTATGCTTAGACAATAAAAAAATATTTCGTTTTGTAATATGTAATACAATTTATTGCACAGTGGTTTCGTATGCAAGTTATTGACAAGATTTTGTTTAAACAATACTCGTATCTTACAGAATTAATTGAAATTGTAATATACATACATACATATCGAGCTTTTTTTTCGATTTTATCATAAGCGACATGTTATCGAAAACAGATTTCTTTTATCGAAATTAAAATTTTATGGGCGTACGTACCCATACTTTAGAATCATCAAAATGCCAAAATTGTTGATAACTTTTAAGATACGGGCTGTAAAAGCCCGACAATTTACCTACAAAAACATATGGCCATTTTCGAGAAATTCCATTTTTTGTCGCGTGCGACAGCAAGCAATTAACCTCGTATTTATGAACAACGTGACTCGATTTTTTTAAATTTTACCTAACGTAGAGCTGCTGACAGCCTACACAAATATATAAAGAAGTAAAAAAAATGTTCGTTTTCTTTGAAAAAAAAACAATCATATATGCTTAGTGTCGCACGCTACAAAAAGTTGACATTCCTGTGGAAATGCCCATATTTAAATAATTAAAAAAAACCTTCTCCTGAAAAATAAAAAATAAAAATTTAATGGGCGTGCCTCCGTCCTTTTTTTAAATGCAAGATTTTGTGTTTTTTTGAAATGGAGCATTGTGTCTATTTTAGAGCTCAATGTGTGTGGTCAGTTTCGTAAAAATCGGTTAATTAGAACCACGTCAAATATTATAATAAATTTTAATGGGCGTAACCCCGCCCATTTTTTCAACTTTCAAATTGTATAACTAAAAGAATCCAAAGGTGTTTGATAGGTTACGCAGCAATCAATTAAGAAGAATATCATAAAATTAAATATAAAAAAAATTGTGGGCGTGTCTCCACCCATTTTTCTTTTGCAATGGGACCAATGGAAAGCTATAACAAAATTTTTAGAAAAAAAAAATAGAGACAAATTGATAACCTCCTTCTTTTTTTTTGAAATCGGTTAAAAATAGAAGAATTGTGAATTTTGAGTTCTTAAGTCTCTGAACTATTTTAGTCCGCTTTTGTTAATGCATACATTTACATATTTCTGCATAGGCAATGGACTGACTATTTTATAAAAAAAAGTTTCTTTCTTTAAATGTATGTATATGTATAATAGAAAAAGGGCGCATCTCAATTTTTTTCCAAATTGCATTTTTAACCTTTTCTGGGAGACAACGTACATATAAGGCTTAATTACGAGTATCGTATTTCGACTACGACGATTTTGTACTAGATTAAAGAAAAATGTTGCACTGCTATTTAGTCTAGTACAAAATCGTGGTAGTCGAAATCGTAATAAGACAGCCGTAATAAGGCCCATAATTGCATCATTCTTGAAGATCTTAGCACGTTCAAAGTTCAAATTCAAGGACTTATGCTTTAGTGTTTCTTCAGTGTTTTGCTTCTCGTATAAAATATGTATCAAAAATTTGAGTTCTGCCTTTTTTATATTAAGCCATCGATATGTACATACATATGTATGTATTTATTTCCATGAGTCATCAACAAACCCTGTAATAAATATATGTACATAAGTATGTGCATATTTATATACAATTGAAAAACAAAAATGTACATATTTATTAATTATTCGCAAAACAACATTCAAATAATTTTCCTATACAGACAAGTAACCTTTTCAGTTTATTTTAAATGCTTTTCGTCTATTTGTTATCAATGGTACTTGCCCCTTTGAACTAGAATAATAGATTGATAAAAGTGACATCATGTGTGAAGATTGTTCGCCAATAAAAACTTCCGTTTCACAGATAATATTCATACATACTTACATTACATATGCCTATACTTACATATGATTACGTTAATATAGGAAAGGCCCTAACTCATTCCCTCTTATCGTGATTAGCTTATTTCGACTTCGACTTCGACTACGACAATTTTGTAATAGATTAAAGAAGACTTCAACAGTTTTTCTTTAATCTATTACCAAACTGTCGTAGTCGTACTTGAAATACGCCAAGCACGAGAAGGCAGATAATTTTTTTTTAGATCGAGTGAGTTTCTTGTATATTTCGATAGAAGAACATTTAATGTATCGAAAAATGCACAAACCTCGAGTTAAAAAAAAAAACAATGAGTTATGTATATTAAGGTAACGATATGTATATTTTTTAGCTATTGTATTAAATAATAATACGGACCATATGACATACAGTATGGGACAAAAATGATTCAATGGCAGACCAAAGTAAAAACATATGAAATTTTTGTTTTTGTTTTAAGTAACTCAAACTATTTGTTTTATTTAATTAACATACGAGGGCGGTTCGGAAACTTCTTAGCCTAGCACAAAAAGCGCGGTATAAACAGAAAAAAGTTAGGTGTTTTGGAAACTTCCATCTCTGCTATGAACACATGTTAAATTTTGTGTCGATCTGGCAACTCCTTCATATAGAAACAGGTGTTCACAAAAGACGCATCCGCGATTTTTTAACAATGGAAAAATTAGAAATGCGTGGTGTCATTAAATATTTACATAAAAAAGGTTTATCGGAACAAGAAATTCATAATGATATGGTGAATGTGTTAGGTGAAAGTGCTCCTTCATATGCAACAGTAAAAAATTGGGTTGCTGAATTTAAACGTGGTCGTACAAGCATTGAAGATGAACCACGTAGTGGACGTCCAAAAACAGCAACAACAACAGAAATTGTAGCCAAAGTGCATGATATGGTATTAAATGATCGACGAATAAAAGTGCGTGAAATTAGAGGTGGAAAACTATCGATAGTGTCACTATCGAAAGTTTTCGATAGTTTGAAAAACTTTAGCGATATATCGTTTCAAGACTATCGAAAGCTAGAAAAACCATCGATATATCGACGATACTATCGTGATAGTATCGAAGTTGTATGGTTCTCGTATAATCTACGTATTTATTTACACTAAAAATTCAAAACAAAATATTTTTAAAGAAACAAAACAAAATGAAATAGAATTTTATTTGTCTGTTCGATAGATAACAAAACTAAATTAGTTGTTTGATAAATAAGTGTGATGAGTAGAAGAAATTTACCGTCATCTAGTTATTTTTGTTTATGAAAAGCAACATATTTTCTATTCTTTTGCCTTTAGTGGTGTACCATTTACTATCGATAGTGACTAAAAACTATCGATAGTTTTCAAGTATTAATCGATTGCAGAAATAAAACATCGATAGTCACAAAATAAATTAACTATCGATACTATCGATAGTGCCATCGATAGTTTTCCACCCCTACGTGAAATAGCTAATATCATGGGCATCTCAAACGGTCGAGTCCATTTAATTTTGCATGAAGAACTACAGATGAAAAAGCTTTCTGCAAGATGGGTGCCGCATTTGTTAACAGTCGACCAAAAACGCATAAGAATGAACATTTCTCAAGCTTGTTTGGATGTTTTAAGCGAAATAAAATTGATTTCAGCGTCGTTTCATAACTGTTGATGAGACATGGATCCACCACTATACTCCAGAGACAAAAGAACAATCAAAACAATGGACTGAAGCTGGAGGAAGTGCCCAAAAGAAGGCAAAAACAATTCAATCGGCTGGTAAGGTTATGGCAACGGTTTTTTGGGACTTCAAAGGTATTTTATTGATTGACTATCTGCGAAAGGGTAAAACAATAAATTCAGAGTACTATTGCAACCTTTTGGATCAATTAAATGTACAAATTCGAGAAAAACGACCTGGCTTACAACACAAAAAAATAATTTTTCATCAAGACAACGCACCAGCGCACAAGGGTTTTTTAACAATGGCTAAAATCAACGAATTAAAGTACGAGTTGCTTGACCACCCATCTTATTCTCCTGATTTGGCTCCCAGTGACTTTTACCTGTTCCCAAATCTAAAAAAATTCATTGCTGGCAAGCGTTTTACCTCAAATGAAGATGCAATTACAGTTGTAAACCACTATTTTGAAGACCTTGAGGAAAACTATTTTAATCAAGGGATAGAATTGCTAGAAAAGCGTTGGCCTAAGTGTATTGAAGTTTCAGGAGATTATATTGAAAAATAAAAATATTTTTGAAAAACTAACTATTCTCTTTCATTGATAGGCTAAGAAGTTTCCGAACCGCCCTCGTATATTGCACCAATCTTATTAAATAAAATAAAAAATATTTTACATTCGTACATGGTAACAAAACAAATCATAATTTTCACATATTAGCCCATAGAATGACTAATTTTTGCACCAGGCAATAATTTTGAAAAACCAAGAACTTTATGCAACAAGCTTTGGATTTTTTTCACTGACATGATTTGACAACATATTTTGGGCAATAAGAACAGTCACAAACCTCTTATCTTATACAAAGACTTTCAAAAACTATTTGAGAATTCACAAATAATAACTAATAAGGAATCAAAATTAATTTTTAACGGATTGACCTTACATATTCGAAACTATGTTCGAATTTTCGAAGTTTTAGAATTTTACATTTTTTTCAACAAGTAGAAGAATTAACGTTTAATTCTTTAAAATATCAGTTCTATTTTAATTATAAATAAAGTTCGAAATTTCGAAGATACTTAGATAACATATACACTTCCAGAATTTAATATGTAAGAAAATTATTTTCGCCCAAGTACAATGGACTTATTGTTTTTATCAGCTTATACATATACATACATATATACCAGGGACGGCATTGAAAATTTTAAAATTGTACCAACAACTTTAAAAAATTTTAGTTTTTTTTACCTCAATTGTACGAATATATTTTTTTAGTTAAAATTACAGACATATGTACTTTTATTTGTTTTTATTAAAATAATTGACTTTCTTCTGGCTACCGAAAAGCTTTCACAAATTTTCTTGTAACTTGGCATATTAAAGCATATCGCTCATTTACTTCAAAAGTGTCACAACTCAAAAAAACCCGTTTTGCAGAAAACGTGTTTTAAGTTTTCAATTTGTATACAACTCAATGAAGAATAAAAAAAAATATTCTTCTGTCAGGGTCCCGTTTCTCAAAACTACTAATTACAAATATACAAGTAAAATACACACAAAACAACAACACTTTTACAAATTTTATTGTTGTTTTGTGTGTATTTTATTTGTAGATTTGTAATTTGTAGTTTTGAGAAACGGGCCCCAGGAGGTGATGGTACCAGATATTTATGTATATGAAATTTTTACACAAGATAGAAATGCCGCATTATTCAATCAAAAGACTCATTTTCTGAGTTATGACACTATTGAAGTAAATGAGGGATATGGTTACACCTGTTTAAGTTGAAATTTAATATATACAAATTAATAGAAAAAAAAAAGATTTGGAATTGGACGAAGTTCACAAGAATGTTTTCGAGTGAGAAGAATATTAGTGAAACTGGGAGATTTCTTAAATGTACTAAATTAGTCATTGGTGAACTACTGCAGTTTCCGAGCTTGAATAGTACCAAAAAAAGGTACAATTGCACCAACTTTGCCATCCCTGATATACACATACCAGAGCTGTAAAAGAATGATTCTTTTTTGAATGAATCTGCGAATCATTCAGACAATGAATTATTACTTTTTTAATGCATTCATTTTGCCCAAAATGCATATGTATGTCTGTATGTATGTATGTATGGATGTGCGTTCCTTCGCGCCTCTATTGACACCAAGCGTGTGGCCCGATTTTAATATTTTTACGCCCACGGATTTCGATTAATATTGCGAGTGTAACTGAAAATAGTCATAATTCAATAATAGACCCCATTTCGCGAAAGAGAAATAAAGTAGGCGAACTGTGTATATTAAAATATGTATCATGGTAAATAAATTTGAAAATTGCATATCTTTAGGTTTCTCTTACAATTTTTTATTTCGAATTAGCATGTAGGAAAAAAAAACAAACTAACGTCCCTTTTCACAATGTATGATTAAGAGTTAACGTGAACTTTAACTGACAGTTCTTCATAGAAAACTTGGCGTTAAAGTCCATGTTAGCTATTAATTGTACATTGTGAAAAGTTACCGTAAGACGAAAAATATTAAAAATATATTAAAATAATCAAAAAAAAAAAAAAAAAAAAAAAAAAAAGTAAGAGTCGATACACGCACATATCAAATAAATCACAATATCTAATAGAGAACATATGTAGCGCCTTTTAAAGTCGGGGAGCATTAGTCGAATGGTCCAATATGCTTAATAATGACTTGCGCTGCAAAATTCGCTACGTTCCGCATCATAATCTATTAAATTCATTGGCACTTGCTTATGAATTTATTTATAAGTCAAAGTGAAAAATTAGCTTTGTTTTGTAATAGCAATTTACATTGAATTTAGCATAAATTATTTTTTTTCATTATAATATTAAGCAAATACTCTTGACAAAAAACAACACTATCTTAATGCATTAAGTTAAAACATTTTAATTAATTTTTTCTCCATTTCCTCTTTATTGCAGATTACTCGACACAAACTAGTGAAAATAATTAATCATTTATAATAATTAAGATATTAATTATATTATAATTGCGCACAAATGACTGTTATAAATGATATAAAACCCTTAAATGGGTGTGGTAATGGCTCCACACCGTCTGATTGCAGCAACAGTGTTTGTGGCATCAATTGTTGTTCGCCTTCTGCCAGTTCGGAGATATCCATAGATCAAAATATGCCCAGTTCGTCCTCTTCAACTTCAAATTCAACCACAAAAGTGAATAACTTAACAAGCTGTGTGTACGAAAGTAATTTTTCGCGTTGTAAAAAAATCGATATAGAATTCGAAAATCTTAAATATACCGTTAATAAATTTTCATTTTCCGACTTCAAATTTGGTAAGTATTTTTTTTTCATACATTTAACATAACTTGAATGCCTTTCGTATTGCAAAATTTTCAATTTCTTAAATGTACGAGTAGAAGCGCAATATGTAATTGATTTTCTTTGTGAGTTTTTCTTACTTTTTCACATTTGGTTTGGTACAATGCAGTTCAGTTATAACGAATTTCACGACATTGAGCAACTTTGCTCACAAGTACTTTTTATCCATATACAAATATAAGCAATTTTAAAAACGTGCAGTTTTGCTTTTTTATTTCTGTGTAAATACGCTTGCAAAACATATTTGATGCATACAACAAAAGCACAATTAAAATTGTATGAATATGTGTTCGATATCGAATGCCCTAATTTACCCCCAGAACAGCTGGTAGTGCTACCAGATTGTTCATTATAAAAACACCTGACAAAAACAAACAATTTTTGTCATTTGTGAGCGTGTGAATTTCCATTCCGTTTTATTATTTATTCACTATTCACAAAATTGTTGAAACCAGAGAAGTTGTTCGTTTAGGCCACAATTCGTTATAATCGGTGTTTGTTATAAAAGAGTTTTTGTTATACATAACTTTCACATATATTGTATTTTTAAGAAAAATGTTGTATGAAAATTTGTCTTAAAAACCCTTTATAAAGCCTTAATAATTTTTATAAATAAGGCCGTTAATATATAAATATATTATTTAATATTTAGTTTTGAGAGAAACAAAATGAATGAATGCAATATTTCTACAAACTCGCCCTTAAGCCAAAAAATAAAATGAAAAGTTGATTGAGAAATCTGATATAACAATGTCTAAGTCCCCTTTCACACACGTCAGGTCTGACTCGTCAAGTTTCGAGTTTTTATGAGAGAGAGGAAAAGCGAATGGAGAGGGGTACATACTTGACCCTACCAGTCAAGTTTGCTTTTTCGTTTTGTTTTGTCATTCGTAATACTCTACGACAACGCAAATTGATGAAACTTGATGAAACAAACTTGACGGTGTGTATGAACGCAAGTGCAGGTTCAAAAGAAAATTGAACAAAAACTGCTCAGGTAAACCTGACGTGTGTGAAAAAGGACTAAGGCCCAAATTTACAGTCATTAATTAACTAATAGCAATAGTTTAATCAATAATATTTGATTCACAACTCTTTGTTTACCATTAGTTAAACCGCCATATAGTTTAAACTATGCAAATCTTATTGCTAAGCTGATTAGTTTGTTCGGTGAGAGAGAGAGAGACGAGGGGAACAGAAACTTTTATTTTTGCCTTGTCTCTCTCTCTCTCTCTCCCCCCCCCCCCTAAAAATCTAATCAGCTTAGCAATAAGACTTGCATAGTGCAAAATAGGACTTAACAAATAGTTACACAACAGCTGATTCGTTGTAAAGTTTATTAGTATTGTTGCATTGTGAAAATTTTTATACACATTTCACACATACTTTATCAAGCATCTTTTTTTTTGTATTTAGCTGTAACATATTCGTTTTTTATTTTATTTTCTATTATATTTCGGTTTTTCCGAAACAATTTCAGCCCTAATTCAATATATTGCACGGTAAAGTTAGACAAACGAGCACTGTTTTATTCGTTTTTAAGAAATAATATAGCAAATGTAAACAAAAATCATATGCTGTAGCAGAGCTGCCAATGGTGAAACTTAATTGTTTGATTGGGTTACCATTATTTCCTCATATTAAGAAGTTTAGTTAAACAATGCACTGTGATTATGAAGTATTAGTTAAACAATAGTTATCATTTTAGATTACTAATAATTAACTAAGGACTGTAAATTTGGCCCTTAGGAAGCTAAAAACTTGCAAAACGTCGCTTTTATCGCAAATTTTTATAAAATAAAAATATTTTTTATAAATTAGGCCCTATATATTTAGCAATTCATAACTATTCACTTTTCTGATTACAGCGTCAAAAGAAATTCTCCATGGAGTTAATGGTAATTTTCGGTCCGGGGAACTCACCGCAATAATGGGACCTTCGGCTGCTGGTAAAAGTACATTGCTAAATGTTTTGAGTGGATACAGGTACATTAATACTTTAATTAAATTCTATTTAAAATTTTAGATGTTTTTAAGCTCTTTTACCGTTTTTTAATTGAACCAAGTTTGGATCACTTACCCTCATACCTAACACTGGGTCTTCACGTAGCAATAACGATTGCGGCAATTGTCATATTTGATTGCGTCCATGAAATTTCCTACGTGTAGACAGTGATTGTCATAAGTGTCAATCTATTGAGCAATGATTGCTGTGCTGATTGCTCGAGCAATTATTGCCAAGCAATCTGCTGTCACTTTTGTTATATTTTTTAATTAATTTTGGAAAAACAGTAAATTCAAGCAAAATATAAAAAGACATTGTGCGAAAACATAATATAAAAAGAAATAAATATAAATTGTTCGTATTTCTATATTGGAAATATATGTTTTAGGCAATACCTGCCCTATGTATGTGTAAAATTTGTGAAAAAATTCTCCGCCTCAAGCAAGAGGAAGAAAAAAATTAAATTACTCTAACGACGTTATTGCTTGTTCTCAGCAATGAAATTGCTACGTGAAGACCCAGTGTAAATAAGAGCGGCAAGCGTTGCGTTCGCAGCAGGGTTCGCATTTTCTGTACATTTAAATGTGAAAATATTATTTCATTGTACTGAAAATACGTACCATGCTGCTAACGCGACGATTGTCGCTCTTATTTAGGTATGAGGGTTATATAATCGTTATTTACGACCTGTCCCACGATGTCACTAGAAATCGTTCGATCTTATACTTATCGTATATTTATAACAATAACAAATTGTCCAATGTTATTGTTGTTTGCAATACAATTTATCGATCGAAACATCGTGGGACAGATACATCGTGGGACAGGCAAAATTATTCAGTGATTAATCTTAATCATTATTCTTGCATTTATTTAAATAATTTGTGTTTGTAGTTTTTTAAAGATTTGACAATATTTTGAAAAGTTTTAATGTAGAAAGTGATTAAAAACTATATGTAAGTAAAATAAGTAAACATTTATGTATGTATGTTTGTGTGTTTATTTATTTATTAAATCTATTATATTTACATATCGTTGCCAGATTAATAAAAATTATCCCTGAAGAAGCTGGAAAATACCAGCGAAACGTTGGATAAAATAATGTGATAATAGTTTTTATTTACATTAAAATACAATAAAGACCTTGAAAGCCCACTATTACATTACTCTGTAATATAAAGAAGAAATTAACGTTATTTAGTTTTCAATCAATACATATGCTATTAGTTTCTAGTGAATGTCACAATTTAAAATGAAGTTCGTACGTCAAAGTTTACTTTGAGAAAGTTTTTATCCCACTGGTATCCTACTCAGCTGTATTAGGACTTTGCAAAGTAACATTTTGCGTGTCATAAAAGGGGTAAAACCAGTTTGCTATTTTTGTATCTTGTAATTGTTCCAGAGTATGTTTGTTCATATGCATGAATTTGCTTTGAGAAATACTTTCTACATACAACCCAGACGTTACGTCTCAAACTGCATCCCATGATGTCGACAACATTCGACTTGTCGCACACTTACTTTTGAAACAACAACAAAATATTAAAATTTGTTTTTGTTTTGAACGTAAGTGTGCGACAAGTCGAACATTGTCGACATCGTGCGATTGGCCCTATGTTTTTTCAGTGTTTTCATGGTTTCGCTTTTTTTATACACATGACACACAGATGTAAGCACGACCCTGGTTGTTAAATAGTTAGCTTAAAGTTAGTTCAGTTTCCGACAGGGCATTTAATCGAAATTGCAAGACAACATTTAAACAATTATTGCAAAATATATACAATTACAACTCCTACAATAAAATACATACCTACCTACCTATAGTTAATTGAAAAAATTAAAAAAGTCATGTACCGTGTGTTCAAGTAAACACAAGTAGTTTATTCCAAAAAAAAGCACTGTGAACGTCAGCTGCGATTTTGTGTAAAGGTAAAAATAATTAATTATTTTTTTTATTACTTCATCCCGATTTAGAATTTGCCTAATTATAGATAAATAAATGTCTTGAAGAAAATAAAGTCATATAAATACATATATATATCTGTGGCAATAAGGAAAAAGTGCTTAAGTCATATTTTACTGCTTTGCAGGAAAGCACTTTTAAGCGTTCAAGTCGCTTTTCAAAAATTTATTTCTTTTACAGTTAAATTGGGAAAATCTCTGTTATGCATTAAACACATTCAACACAGCAGTCTACACGAACACATGACTTCAAATGCCACTAGCAGCATTTGTCGCCTCGTAGCCAGCTACTTAATTATTTTGGAGACGACAGCAGCACCATATGCAGCTGATATTCAAGTACAAATACATAGTTCAGTATTCCTACTTTCATATACATATTTTGCATTTATAAAAATTAATTTTTCTTTTAAAGTGTAGTTATTGCACGTAAAAGTACAAAAATTAATCAATTTATTCTTTACATAAATTTTTGGATATTGTTTCTGGTAAATATGTAATATGAAATAATTGTACGATATCATTCATTCAACATTTTGTATTACACTGGTAACACTGCATTTGCTCATTGTAGCCAAAGAAATAGAAATTAGTTTAATTGGAGTACAACGACAAAATCAGTATAGACAACAACCTGTCGCCGTGTTGCCTTGCTGTCTTAAAAATAATCATTCTAATATAAACATGTGTATTCTATCCTTGACATTTGGTAGCTTGCTGTGGTGAATGTGTTTAATACGAGGGCGGTTCGGAAACTTCTTAGCCTAGCACAAAAAGCGCGGTATAAACAGAAAAAAGTTAAGTATTTTGGAAACTTCCATCTCTGCTATGAACACATGTTAAATTTTGTTTCGATCTGGCAACTCCTTCATATAGAAACAGGTGTTCACAAAAGACGCATCCGCGATTTTTTAACAATGGAAAATGGGACAAGAAATTCATAATGATTTGGTGAATGTGTGAGGTGAAAGTGCTTCTTCATATGCAACAGTAAAAAATTGGGTTGCTGAATTTAAACGTGGTCGTACAAGCATTTAAGATGAACCACGTAGTGGACGTCCAAAAACAGCAACAACAACAGAAATTGTAGCCAAAGTGCATGATATGGTATTAAATGATCGACGAATAAAAGTGCGTGAAATAGCTAATATCATGGGCATCTCAAACGATCGAGTCCATTTAATTTTGCAAAGAGAACTACAGATGAAAAAGCTTTTTGCAAGATGGGTGCCGCATTTGTTAATAGTCGACCAAAAACGCATAAGAATGAACATTTCTCAAGCTTGTTTGGATCGTTTTAAGCGAAATAAAATGGATTTTAAGCGTTGTTTCATAACTGTTGATGAGACATGGATCCACCACTATACTCCAGAGACAAAAGAACAATCCAAACAATGGACTGAAGCTGGAGTAGTGCCCCAAAGAAGGCAAAAACAATTCAATCGGCTGGTAAGGTTATGGCAACGGTTTTTTGGGACTTCAAAGGTATTTTATTGATTGACTATCTGCAAAAGGGTAAAACAATAAATTCAGAGTACTATTGCAACCTTTTGGATCAATTAAATGTACAAATTCGAGAAAAACGTCCTGGCTTACAACACAAAAAAATAATTTTTCATCAAGACAACGCACCAGCGCACAAGAGTGTTTTAACAATGGCTAAAATCAACGAATTAAAGTACGAGTTGCTTGACCACCCACCTTATTCTCCTGATTTGGCTCCCAGTGACTTTTACCTGTTCCCAAATCTAAAAAAATTCCTTGCTGGCAAGCGTTTTACCTCAAATGAAGATGCAATTACAGTTAAAACCCACTATTTTGAAGACCTTGAGGAAAACTATTTTAATCAAGGGATAGAATTGCTAGAAAAGCGTTGGACTAAGTTGAAGTTTCAGGAGATTATATTGAAAAATAAAGATATTTTTGAAAAACTAACTATTCTCTTTCATTGATAGGCTAAGAAGTTTCCAAACCGCCCTCGTACATTAACCTTTACTTTTTTAATTAAACATCGTATTTTCATATATGAGATTATTGAAGAAAAAATACCACTGCAAAAAAATTTGGTGACAATTGATCCAAAGTGTTACCAAAAGTAAGGAGTATAATATATTCACCATTGCCGTGATGTATAGTCGTAAACATTTGTCAATTTGATTGGGATTTGGTCTAGTATTATAGTAAAAGGCACTGAACAAGTTCGATGTGGTTGGATCCAGGACCTATCAAACAGTATAAACATAATGTTTATTGTTTCCTCCAATGGTACCGCCAAGCCACACTGGAACCAGTCCCGTAACTATTCTTAGATATTAACCAAAGTTTAACTGGTGTTTATACTTTTAAAATATGAGTGCATCTGTGATCGAGTGAGTAGTGTGCAAGCCTGTCATGCCGGAGTTTGTCAGTTCGAGTCCCAAAAAATATCTGTTTTTAAAAATAAATTATAATTGCATTTGTAACAATAAAAAAAATATAAGTTTTCATTGTTACAGTTAAGTGTCGGAATGCAATTTTTAAATAATTTATATTACTCCACACGGATTAGGTCCCCCTGAGATAGTTCAGTGACAAGTTACAAGGTGCATACAAAGTATCAATTACCGCCATCCTAGGCCATGCCCGTGTAAAAGTGACTGGTCCGCTTCATAGGAAGTGGTAGAACTCGGACTGGTCCCTATCACTTGGGGACCGATCACGTGACTAGTCTTGTGTTAGTTCCATTTCCTGCAAGGTATCTTCACTCTCAGAACACAAGGGCCTGTTTCTCTAAATGCGAACGAACGTTTCATTCGAACATTTACATTAAAAACAAAAAACTTAAATTTGTTTTTGTTTCCAATACTAATATTCGATTGAAACGTTCGTTCGCATTTAGACAAACTGGCCCTAAATTCAATTAAAATCACATAACAAAGCTCTTGCTTCAGACCAACACTGTAATTAAGTTTCGAAGAATTTAGTTGGTATCTTATCTTGTAAAACGAAACGTTTTTAAACTACGAGTACAATTCACAAAATTAACATGTCTTAAAGATACATTTTTATTACCATTATAACTTATGTAGATTGGTCCAACTGTGCCTGCTGATTAATGAATAATAAACAGTTTAACATTGCTTTAAATAAAGACGTTTAAAAATAAAACCTAAATTTATTCAATAATCTATTAATGCAACATTTTATTTTTTGTATACTGACATTAAATTAGGATTTGGATGACCAATTTTATTAGCCATTAAAATTTTATTTTAGGTGACCTATTAAATATATTGAGCCATAACCGCAAAAAAGATTTAACTGACACATTTTTTTGGTCTGGTTTTTTTCATGAAAATCGTTTGTTTACAATCGCAAGTGATCGATTTTGGTAAAAAAAATTAAGTTCGAAAATTATGTCGCTTAAGCTTTTTTGGCGCTTATGGCACGATATGTTGCATGCATGTGTGCATGTCACAATTGTGGCTTTAAGCCAGCCAGCTTGCTTTATCATTATCTATTGTATTTAGTTATATTTTGTATATTTCGATATCTTTCCCAAGGGAGAAAAATGCAAGAAAATTTAAACTAGTCAAATTAAAGAAAAAAATTTCTCGTTTTACTCGTGCACTAATAAAAGCGGAATGAATAAAAGAATATTTAAAAACTAAATAAAAACAAGCTTTTAAGTACGTATTGGTGGAAATACGATGCACAAGGATATCAAATATTTTAGTTAGATAATTCAGGAATCTTATGGCTTAGCTTAACAATGTCATAACTCAAAAAAACCAGTTGGCCAGACAACTTAATGGAAAAAGAAAATTTTATTTTTCTTTCAAGGGTTGATTGACTAAACAAGAAACTATTTGTATGAAATTTGTACAAAATATGAAGAACGATGTTAGAATTAATTCTCTCTCTCACTAACTCCAAATTGAAATTGTTCGAGTTATGACGTTCTTTGACTAAATGAACGCTATAAGTGCCCATTTCGTAGCTCAAATATAATGGTTGATAACCTAGACGTTTCTTTTTCTGTGCCAAAAAAAAAAGGTATGGTCAATGATGACATCTGTTTACAAACCTCACAATAAAGTACCATTTGTAATCTGTATAACATGGCTTAAGTATGTCAAATGCTTGAAGCGACTTTATGTCAAATTCGTGCAAGTGTGCCAAATGTTTTGATACACATACACATGCTGGATGACTCGTCAAACATTAATTTTCAGTTTGATTTTGTGCTATCAACATCACATGAATTCATTAATTTTTATTTTATTTAAATCTGAAAGATTTCTTTTATTTTGCGATAACTATTGGCCCTGTTCTGTAAACCGATCGATTTGAAACCGCCCTATTTTAGAAAACTAGAAATAGTTTTTTAGATTTTTTTTTAACTTTTTTTATTATATAGTCTGAAAGAAAATTATCGTGTATGATTTTAAACACGTCTGCAGGGCCATTATTAATTTTTTGAAAATGAGCAATTTACTCGGATTCGGTTAACAGAACCGGGCCGTATATTCTCCAGTTGTAACATCCCAAAGTGCAGACAATGATCGCTAAGCCGCAATAAAATTTAATAATTCCTTTTTTTTCATTCGTCATTTGCAACAATCGCTCAACCTAAAATCCAGGGTGACCGATGCCATTTTCCAAAAAGTGGCACCAAATAGGGGATTTATCAACAAAAAAAGAGGGAAAACTTACAAAAAAAAAATGAGACAATTAAACTAAACTTCTTATTTTTAATGTATTATTATATATAATTCACTTTAAAAAAAGAGGGACAAAAAGTGGCAAGGCAATCGAAAAAGTGGCGACTTTAGTCGGTCAAACGGTCACCTTGCTAAAACCTCGTTCGTGCTTGTAGAACAAACACATTAAAATGTGACATTAAGTATGTCAAAAATCAAAATTGTTTTGATTTTCTCCTCAATAATCGTCGGTGTAAAACATACAAGCTCATTTTCACAAATACACACATAGTGCTTGATAGGTATTTTGATGGTATCTTGGCATTAACCTTAAGCTTATTTTATCTTAAAATTTCTATTCCAGTTGTCAACAACGACGTCACGTCACGTCAATACAATACCCACAAAATGGGAATTGTCTATCCGTTGTCGAAAGCAGCTCATGCTGTTTTCTAGAACTTACGGAACAGAAATATACTACGTTTACACGCACGACTTATTTGTAAGTACAACTGTAAATTGCTGCCATATAACTTACTTAATTCAGAAGTCTATTCACGATTAACGCACTATTTGCAAATAAAATGCTTGAGGTTGCCACGCTTACAAAAGTTTGCTAAAAAAAAAAACAATAAATGAATAAATATTGCACAAAAACATTGAAAGAAGAAAAAATTACAACAAAAACAAATAATGATTTGTTACTTTATAGATTTACGCAACTTTTTTGTAAACATAAGTAAGTTTTCTCTAGAAATGCTACCAAGTTTTTGTACATTTGCTATGCCGTATAAACAGTGAGTTATTTTATATACAAATATATTTATTTGCAAATAGTGGGCGTATAAACGTAGTAATAGACTGTCAATACCACAAAAATGTTCTCGTTGTTTGAATTAAAAAAAAATGCACAAGCAGCTGATTATAAAAATGACATTTAATAAAACTAAACGGAAAGTTGTTTAAGTACATTAAAGGTTATCAGTTACTACGTTTATACGCACGACTTATTTGCAAATAAAACTGTAACTTGTTGCCAATTAATTGTTTCATTGCGACTTACTAGCTTACGAAAACTATGTACGATGAACGCACTATTTGCAAATAAAATGTTTGAGGTTGCCACGCTTAAAATTATTTGCTAATAAAAAACAATAAACAGATAAATATTGCACAAAAAGCATTGGTAGATGAAAATAATGGCAATTAATATATACATACATCTACGCTTACTATTTTTGTAAACACAAGTAAGTTTTCTATAGAAGTGTTACCAAGTTTTTGTACTTTTGCTGCGTCATATACATAAATAGTGTACGTATAAACGTAGTAAGTTATGATTTATTGTATTCGCATACCCAAGATACACAATCTTGTGCAAATGGTGTTGCATCGTGGCATGTTAAAAATGGTATAGTATATTGATTCTTAGTTCTGGGAAGCAGTAATTTTTAATGGGTAGTTGCTTAAGCTGGCTTAAGCTAACGAATGTATAGTTAAAGTTGGATCTCAAGGGTCACTATCTTCGAATTACAGACTAGTCCCCCTAATCTCTTACATATTTATTGAAAATAAACAGTAAATAAATAAAAAAAATAAATAAAAAATACATGACTAATAAATCTAGGCGCAGATGTTGTAATTAAATAAAAGTAATAAAGCTTCTTACTCGTATGTAAATAGAACTTAAAAAACCGACTAATTTTTATTCTCAAAGATCGTTAACGAAATAAAAACAACACCATGACTGACTGGCTGGTAGTAAATATTCCTTTTGTGATAAAAACAATAAAAAATTCAACAATTAATAAAACGTTCAGTGAACTGTGTAGTTAGGTAATCGATAAATAAGATCGATTATTTTGAAAATATTTATTCTCATCGCATAGTTAATTCAAAAAGAATTAAGAAGTGTGGAAATAATAAAAAAAGTTTGGGAATTTGTGGTAATTAATTCTAAAAACAAAATTACATTCTGAAAAATTTTTATTACTCTAGCTCGTTTCTTCTTGCATCGTAAAATTTCCTGCATGAAACGAGGGAATCGTAACAAAAAACAGTGTAAATTTAAACACAAAATAGCTTTTCTCACATACAAATTGTTTCTCTTTGTATCTTTACTTTGCGAGAACCATCTGTCATTTAAATAAATTTAAATTTAAATAAATTTCCAGCAATTATTGAGAAAAAGTTTTTCGCAAGCAGCGTGACCGTTTGACCGACTAAAGTGGCAAATTGCCACTTTTTCGACTGCCTTGCCACTTTTTTTTTCCCTTTTTTAGAGTGAATTACACATATAAAATACATTAAAAATAAAAAGTTTAATGTAGTTTTGTCTTTTTTTTAATTTCGCCCCTTATTTTTCATAAATCCCCTTTTGGTGCCACTTTTTGAAACATGTCACCGGTCACCCTGGTCGCAAGAACTGTCAAAACAACTCGAATTTAAACTGGTGCGAGAACAACCAAATTTGTACAAAAAAAATATGAATTTTTGAATTTGTGTGCAAAAATATGAAAAATAAACTAGTTTAAAAGATATGCAACGAATTGTTGAACTAAAATATTTCATTAATAAAATTCCGCGTGAAATTTCTCCCTTTTCCAATTGGAATTTTTTGTTTACCCTATTATTTTCTATTAGTTGGAAACTGGGGAAAATTTCACGCGGAACTTTATTTTTGTGATATTTTGTTTTCATTTGACACTCGATTACTGGAAATATTCCAGTATTCCAGTGTTGTCCGTTTTCTTATTCAAATACAGAAACACTTTTTTTCACAAATCGAGAAACGATGGAATTTATGTGGGAAATTTTACGATCTGAGAAATACATTGCATTACTGATTTTTTTTAGCTTGATTCTAATATTAGGCACTGTTTTGGTGCCAAAAACAGCCTACCTTCCAGATTGACCGGTCGTTGGGTCAAACTCCCAACTAAAGCTGAAAGTTCATAACCTGCCTTAAGGTTTTTTTTTTTGCTTTCTATGCGTCTGTCAAAAAGTAAAATCAGTGTTGCATGTTGCAAGTCACAGAGTACAAAGTGTAGGATGTCTTGAATCCATGAATCAAAAAAAAAAAAACAAGATTGGCGCATTGCGCAGGTTCGTTATCTTATTTCCTGCTTGTGACGTAAACATAGAATAATTGTTGTTCATTTATGTTTGTGTTTGGAATGTGCTCTCTCTATCACACACTTTTTACAACAAACACACGTTTATATTCTCTGATGACGTAGATGCGCAATAGATAATTTTTTTATATGGCTGAGTGCGCAATCTTGTTTTCTTGCTTCATGTTTTGACTCATGCGAAAGCAAAAACTAGGATTGCTTTCGACTTTTGTGAACGTTATAAGCAGGGAAACCAGAAATATGCTCTAAAAAAGTGTTTTATGCGCATTCAATATGCACTAAAAACTTGAAAATAAGCAATAAAACTCAAAATATATGCTCTTAAAATAATATAAACTGGTTTATTTGTACATGAAAATAGTATATTTTTAATTCAACAAAAAATAACAAAAATTAAAAATTTTAAATACCCCCGAATATATCTAGAAAAGATGTGATATCTTCTAAGCGGCTGTACCAATTTTCTTCAAACATAGTTAAGAACATTCTCGATCAAGTCACCTTTCAAGCTGAAAAAACTAAATCAAAATTGGTTCAGCCGTTTGGTCTCTACGTGGACACGGACAGACACACAGATACACAGACACACACTACAAGCTTATAACACTCCTTTTTTTGGTCGGGGGTTAAAAAGAAAATAAACACAAAAGGAAAGGGTATTATAAAAAAATAATTTGAATTTGAAGTACACGTTAAAACAAAACTGCCCTACAAATTTTAACTAAAGCATATAACACAAAATAATTTTTTTGGATACTCTCGTAAAAATTTAACTACAATTTCATAGAGATCCACGATATCAGGAATAGAAATTTTTTAACTGTATTTTGGATAAATAAGACAAGATTTTCATTTATAGCTTTTATTGCAATAAATAGCAAAATATTGAGCTAGATTTGCAATTAAAAATGGTTGTCTGTCACATCTAAATCAACTTTTATGCATTGACAATGTTCCTTTAAACGTCTACTCGGGACAGAGTCCGCCACAAATAGCAAAACCGAGTTTTTATTAATATAATAATAAAACCGTAATAACTGCGTAATATATAAGAAGAATGTATACAATACATCAGCTACGTCCAAGCCATATTATGCACGATGCGCAAACTTTTATAAATAGCTTTTTGTGCTTTCACACCGACGAGAGCACAGCAGCCAACCAGATCTCGGCGACAACAATGGTTGCTCTCACTTTGCAAAGAAACAATAAGAAATTTAAGAGCTTTCAAAGCTGTTTACCTCAAATGCAAATATCACAGTACATATATGTGTGTTTGGACTATGCTTGCCAGACGGTCTTGATTTGGCTGGATTGTCAAGCTGTTTCAAGGCTTGGCAATATTCAAGCTTAAACGCTATTTGTCAAGCTAAAAATTAATTTAAATATATCTTATGTTTACTTCGATATGCTGATTGTATAACTATAAATAATGTTGCAATAGCTGCAACACTAAGATCCAAATTCACAATCTATAGTTAATCAAGGATTTTTCTTATCAATTTCATTGGTTAAGCCACCTTTATTAGGTAACTAAAGACTATGAATTTGAGCCCAAGTGTGGAGAAGTATATTCCAGCTTTACACAACATTACAATTTGGCAACACTGGTAACTTGACATTATAAGCGACCAGCTGATGAAATTATATTGTAGTTCCATACATACTTTAAAAATATATTTATATGGCTTTGCAACTGTTTTTTTTTCTTTAACTAAATATAATATTTGGTAAAAACCATTGAGTTGTTATTGTCTTAAAAATTATTCACTTGACAATAATTGTCAAGCTTTTTTTTGAAAATCAAGAATTTTTTTCCTTCAATGTCACATACGGAGGCGGTTCGGAAACTTCTTAGCCTAGCACAAAAAGCGCGGTATAAACAGAAAAAAGTTAAGTGTTTTGGAAACTTCCATCTCTGCTATGAACACATGTTAAATTTTGTTTCGATCTGGCAACTCCTTCATATAGAAACAGGTGTTCACAAAAGACGCATCCGCGATTTTTTAACAATGGAAAAATTAGAAATGCGTGGTGTCATTAAATATTTACATAAAAAAGGTTTATCGGGACAAGAAATTCATAATGATATGGTGAATGTGTTAGGTGAAAGTGCTCCTTCACAAGCAACAGTAAAAAATTGGGTTGCTGAATTTAAACGTGGTCGTACAAGCATTGAAGATGAACCACGTAGTGGACGTCCAAAAACAGCAACAACAACAGAAATTGTAGCCAAAGTGCATGATATGGTATTAAATGATCGACGAATAAAAGTGCGTGAAATAGCTAATATCATGGGCATCTCAAATGATCGATTCCATTTAATTTTGCATGAAGAACTACAGATGAAAAAGCTTTTTGCAAGATGGGTGCCGCATTTGTTAACAGTCGACCAAAAACGCATAAGAATGAACATTTCTCAAGCTTGTTTGGATCGTTTTAAGCGAAATAAAATGGATTTTAAGCGTCGTTTCATAACTGTTGATGAGACATGGATCCACCACTATACTCCAGAGACAAAAGAACAATCCAAACAATGGACTGAAGCTGGAGGAAGTGCCCCAAAGAAGGCAAAAACAATTCAATCGGCTAGTAAGGTTATGGCAACGGTTTTTTGGGACTTCAAAGGTATTTTATTGATTGACTATCTGCAAAAGGGTAAAACAATAAATTCAGAGTACTATTGCAACCTTTTGGATCAATTAAATGTACAAATTCGAGAAAAACGTCCTGGCTTACAACACAAAAAAATAATTTTTCATCAAGACAACGCACCAGCGCACAAGAGTGTTTTAACAATGGCTAAAATCAACGAATTAAAGTACGAGTTGCTTGACCACCCACCTTATTCTCCTGATTTGGCTCCCAGTGACTTTTACCTGTTCCCAAATCTAAAAAAATTCCTTGCTGGCAAGTGTTTTACCTCAAATGAAGATGCAATTACAGTTAAAACCCACTATTTTGAAGACCTTGAGGAAAACTATTTTAATCAAGGGATAGAATTGCTAGAAAAGCGTTGGACTAAGTTGAAGTTTCAGGAGATTATATTGAAAAATAAAGATATTTTTGAAAAACTAACTATTCTCTTTCATTGATAGGCTAAGAAGTTTCCAAACCGCCCTCGTAGCTGCACTACATGGAACATTGGAATTGAGATTTAGATAGCGAAAAATAAAAATAAAAATTTTCGCCAACACATAAGCATATTAAAATAATAAAAAAAATATATAAAGTATCAAGATATGCGTGTTAGACTGATATATGCAAAAACATGCTTTAAAGCATAAAATATGCACTAAAAAATCGTTGCCAAAAATTCATAAAAAGTTCTGAACTGGATAAATATCTTGTCCCCGCATATTATTTATTTTTTATTTTAAAACAGCTACGTCCAACCCATATGCACAATGTGCAAACTTTTATAAAGAGCTTTTTGTGCTTTCACAACATACACAACAAGAACACAGCAGACACCAATGCTTGCTCTTCCCTTGCAAAGGAACAAGAACAAATTTAAGAGTTTTCAAAGCTGTTTTAAAAATCAGTGTATGTGTGTTTGGACGTAGCTGTTTTAAAACAACACGCGAAGCCATTAGCTTCTCTGCAGAAAAAACCCACGATCTCTGGACTGAGAGGCCAGCATCGCTCCCACTCAGCCACAGGGGCACTCACAAGAAAAAAACATGCAATTGCATATTTGCGGTTTCCCTGGTTATAAGGAACGTTGCCAATTTAGCGCGTTTTAACTTTCTAAGCGCGTTTTTTTTTTTTGTTTTACTGAGTTTAATAAAAAAAAATGTGCTTGGATGGCGCATTTTATTGCATAGAGTTCAAAGGGAATGTCAAATGCTTTAGAGTAGGACACATTATAAAATTATTGTTAGAAATACTCTCAATAGTATGTTGCCACCGATTTTAAATCAAGTAGGTTTAAGTAAATCACTTCAAAGTGTTTCCACCCAGCTTGTTAGTGATTTGTTGTTCGAATTTTCGTATTCAATTTATACACGTACATTATAAGGTGGGCGCACCAGCCGTTATGTGAATTTTATTCACATGTATTTAATTGACATTTAAAATTAGTTAAATATTCATTAATGTAATTTTTTCGAAATTATCAATAACTATTGGTGGATGACCCAGGGATGGAGTTTGTAATTTTAAAAGCAACACAGGGTTGCATAGATAAATCAAGTTGGAAAAATAGTATTTTCGAAATGATTAAAAATAAATCAACTACTTTGAGGAGATTTAGCCATATGCAAAATGTATGGTAAATCATGTATAAATAAACATGATTTGCTTAAATCAATATAAATTCCCAATAACCCTATAATAAAAATGTTTCTACCCGTAAGCTTTTCAAGTTATGGAAAAATTCAAGATCAGGGACGAAATTCATAATACGAGTAGCAACAAGAAGTAGATACTTAGATTAACAAAAAAAAACTTCAAAATCGAAATATAAAAATTAATTAAATAAAATTAGCCAAATTCAATTAACAAATCCTTTGAAACTTGTTGTTAATTTTCATTATCAGAACGTTAACAAAATAACAGACAGATACAAAAATAATAATTATTACCGTTGTTATTACTGTGTTTTTTTCTAAATATGTAAATTGTACTGGCTGAATTTGCGTAAAAAACAATTTTAAAAAAATACGGTACAACAACTGGAAATTTACAGTTTTCGTCAAATAGAAATTAAAATATTTTTGTGAGTTTCTTATCTACGGGGTAGAAAACTGTGAACATGGAAATGATTATTTCCTTTAAAATGTTTTCATAAAATCAAAAGTTAAGCAACAAAATTATTTAAAAAAAGAAGTATTATTTTTTTTTTTATTATTTTTTGATTATTTTTGTGACTTATTGAGGAAATTAAGATTTTTGTGATACTGAAATTTTAATACTGTGTGAGCAAACAAGCAAACAAAATTCCTCTACTTGTCCGAGTCCTAATCTATGAAAAACGTTTGGATCTTGAGCAAGAGCCAGTGATCAGTCGTACGAGATTCATCCACTTGCATTGATGTACATATATATCTCATGAAGTCTCCTCTACCAATCTGTGATGCCTCCGATAGGCCGCCTAGCATATTTTTACCCAGGACTTTGTATTGTGCATTGTGCTATTTCGGTCAATTGCAGAGCAGATGAGAAATTGTCTTTTTTTCCTCCCGTTCTCAACATCTGCGACAGATTGTGTTAGAGGGAAGACCTAGCTTACTTGCATATCTGACAACGCCCAGTGGACCGCCAATAACGCCACCATCCGCGAGATGCTCTTCCTGTTTTTGCTTGCTATTCGATGTGAGCGTTTATTGCGGAAGCCTGGCCACATTTTTTTGACGGGTCTTACACGTAGTCAGCCTGTTTCCATCTAGCTTCTGCTTGAATGAATGAATTAAGTCAAACGGGAAATACCGGACACTGCGGCGTAAGTAGATCTATTAGCCCAATTCACAATCTTGTGCAAATGGTCTTGCATCGTAGTATGTGCAAAATGGTATAGTATAGCTACGTCCAAACACACACACACACATATTTTGCATTTGAGGTAAACAGCTTTGAAAACTCTTAAATTTGTTCTTGTATCTTTGCAAAGTAAGAGCAAGAATTGGTGTTTGCTGTGTTGTTGTTGTGGATGTTGTACTCTAGTCGGTGTGAAAGCACAAAAACCTCTTTATAAAAGCTTGCACATTGCGCATATGGCTTGGACGTAGCTGGTATAGTATATTGATACTCGCCATTTAACAATTATTGGTGGTGAGTATCAATATACTACAGCGTTTTGCACATGCTACGATGCAAGACTATTTGCACAAGACTGTGAATTAGGCTATTGTCTCCCTTGCCAGGTGCTAGACCACTTCATCTATAACTACTCTCCTGATGAATCTCAGTATTGCCAGTGGGTTTAGTGTTGGCAGTTCCCAATCCTCAAACAGGTTCTTGCCCAATTGGCTATATCTTCTGTGGCATAACGCTTCACAGTACTTCAGAATATGCTCTGGAGTTTCATCTTCGTAATCACAGAATCTGCACAGGCTGTTACTCTCAATGCCAAGTCTGTTGAGGTGTTTTCTCAGTCTACAATGGTCTGTGAGGAAGCCTGTGAGCATTCTTAGATTATTTTACTCAGGGACATGAGAATTATGAAACGATTTTGGTTATACGTTCCAATCATTATCTTTGCATGCTTCAATCCTGTTAGATTGAGCAAGGGGTGTTCCCTATTGCTCTTGATCTCCGTCGATATTTCTTCCTGGATTTTGTCCAATCCGAGTCTCCCTTCCGGTCATTTTGTCTGCACCTGGACAACCCGGCGTGTCCAGGAACCCAGCAGAGTGTGCCCTTATTCAGGCTACTTAGAGGTAAACTCATATGAGCTGAGCGCTTTGATGGCAGCCTGACTATCTGCGCAAATTGCTATTTCTTTCCCTCGTTAGCCCCTATCAAGATTAAATTGTGCACATCTCTCAATGGCATAAACTTCCGATTGAAAAATATTAGGAGATTTTCCCAAGGACTCGTGGTAGTTAGTCCTTGGTCCTACAACTCCCATACCAGATCCTGCTGGCAATATGGAGCCATCAGTGTAACGCCGAATCCAAAGAAATACCATAGTGCTACTTCCCCCCATTCTATTCTATTGGCCGGAACAGCTGCAAACCTCTTGTCGAAGTGTTGCCAAGGCGCACTGTCACTAACGACAACGGATTCCGCCCTGGCTCGCCCGTTCATTGCCGCTGAAGTTGCTATGTACAAGAACCGCGATAAAAATTGTGTCTGTCTGACGACAAGTCTTGATAGCACATCTTCTCATTGATTAAATTAAAATTGAGAACTTTTCAAGCGATCTTAAAAATTCCGATTTTGCTCCGAATATTTCTTGCGCACAGTGTACTACTTGACTTTCCTTTTGTGTCAGAAGAACTAGGCAAACGAAAATTTTTTATTGTCTTCTATAAATTGACAGTAAATACAACTTGAATTTAAATAAAAAATTAATAATATGCATTTAAATACGAAGTAAAAAACTGGCCATTGGGCATTCATTTTAACTCTAATAACTTTAGATGGAAATCGGCTCACTCATCATCACACTCTATGCAGAAATTAAAAATGGAATGACAAGCCTAGAGTAACGATAAAATTAAACAATGGTTAAATATATTCTGTGATTTAAATTAATTTGGCTTGTCTACCAATATCTTCCTAAGAAATCTCTTTGTTTTTATTATTAACACCGCTAAAACATTAAACTTATAAATAATTTAAAATTTACGGTTTTTATTACCACAATTTATTCAAAGCCCATAAACATTTAAAAAAATTTTTATTACTCAACCAAATATAAAGTAAAATTAAAAAAAAACTCAATGCTTAAGTTTTCAAATATAACAACATCAATTTCATTTGGCAAAACTTGATCTTATATTTTAATTATGTATACACACGATAATTAATATTTAAAACGTACCTTAATTATTTAGTTCATTGAACATTTTTATTATTATTTTTTAAGTCCTTTCAGGAAACAGCTCGCTCACATTCTTATTTTTGATAAATTATTTCAAGTTTTTGAATTTTTTTTTCGTTTAAATTTAGAACTTGGGAAGCGAAAAAAGAATCTTAAAATAAAAATGTAAACGTGTTTATTGTAATTAAACCTGGTTTTCAGTTGAAGTGGCAATCAAAGTTTTTATTATTATAATGCTGTTGCAGTTCGTTTTGTTGTTAAAGTAAAAAAAAAGAAAGGTATACATGTGGACCAATTTTAAAGTCATCTTTTTTTGTCATCTGTGCCAAGTGGCTACATGGGAGCAGCCAAGAGTTAATAAGAACTTTAACTAGTTAGTCCAATACTAACTTGAACAATCATACATCCCATTAACTACATTTGCGAAGACACGAGGGTGGATCAATAAGTCCGTGAGTTTTTTAATGTAACACAGTTTTTTTGCCAAACAAACACTTACTTTTCAACATAATCTCCTTTTAACTCAGTACACTTAAGCTATGTACACACGGTTGTCAGGTCTTACAATATTGTTAGATCTGGCAATGTGCTGACATTGTACTGACAATCAAAAATTGCAAGTGTATGGCAGATTGACAGTTCACACGGTTGTATCAAATTTGTCAGGAAATCTTACAATTTATTGCTAGATAATTGTATGACAATAAAATCAGCTGACAAAATCGTCAGCAAAAAAATTGTAAGTTCACACGGTTGTCATATGCAAAAATTGCCAGACATTATTATGCGTTGCCAGACTCAAAGCGCTTGTTAGAAATTGTTAAATATCAATCGTTTGTGGTGGTGTTAAATGTAAAAAGTGAAAATATTAATTATTATGGACCATAAAGAAGCAACTGCAATGATTTTGGCTGCATATATTTTATTAAATATATTTTCTTTAAAATCAAGCGTGTACAGTGTTGCCCATAGAAATAATTCTCTTACAATGACGCAATTGTCACAATATTAAAATGTCTGACAAATAGCTGGCAATAATTTTACAATGTGTTCACACGATTGTAAGATGTCTGACAATTTGTTGTCAGGTGCTAGTCTTGCAATGGACTGACAATGATTTTTCTGGCAACGACGTCTGACAAAAATTGCCAGTTCACACGGTTGTAAGAAATTTTGAGCACATTTTACTGGCAATATTGTAAGATCTGACAACCGTCTGTACATAGCTTTAGTCCAACGTTTCTCCAGTTTTTGTATCCCTTCCAAAAAAATTTAGTTTTTCGAGGTCCTTAAAAAATGCCTTTGTTTGTGGAATGATTCGTTGTTGGATTCAAATCTCTTTCCGACGAGCCATTTCTTCTTGGGAATAAGAAATAGTAACTCAGTGCCAAATCTGAAGAATAGAGTGGATGTGGGAGCAATTCGTAGCTTTATTCGTGGATTTCTGCCATGGAAACTGCACACGAATGTGAGCAAACGCGGCACCCATCTTGCTGACAACTTTCTTAAACCCAGTTGATCATTTAAAATCGAAACCGCACTGCCATATGAAATGCCTATGGCATCAACAATCTCACGCACTTTTACTCTTCGATCGGCCAACACTATATTGTGGATTTTTTTCGACATTTTCGGGTGTACTGAACTCAACTGGCCATCCAGAACGTTCTTCTTCTTGTACTTCTGCGACCAAAACGAAAGTCAGTGCAGAGTCCCCATAGTATTTATCGAGCTTTTCCTTGGTTTGATTGACGGTTTTTTTTTCGCAAAAAAGAATGTTTAATGAGCACTCAAAATTCACTTATTTCCATTTTTAGAAAAATACACGAGGTTGTATCTTTTGAACAGCTGTTAAACGCAAAGTGAATGGCGACACTTGCTCGAAATTTGACAGTGCTCTATTAACAGGTGGTACTTAATGGGAACAGTGTGGCATTTCATATAACTACGAGGGAAGTTCGAAAAGTTACGGACTTATTGATCCGCCCTCTTATATACAAGATATCAAGTAGCTGTGATTGTCTTTGAGAATTTAAATACATATATACATACACTTTTTAACAACTACCTTAAGGTTTAATAAACTTTACAGGCGATAACAAAACACTAGCAATTATTTTATGAACACCCGTATTCATTAACTTCAGTGGCAGATAAACAATAAAAAAGTGCCGGATGCAACCTTTCATTATACATATTATGCATTACACAAAAAGTAGAAACCAAAAACGAAAAGACCAAGAAAAGAATATAAATATATTTCTTCATTGTTTAATATTTAATCAGGAATTTAATAAATTTTTATATGGTCAGTAACATCTGAACTTGAAAGATTATAATATAGTATGTATTTTAAATGAAAAAATTTATGAAAGATAGTGTCAACAAATAACTTTATTTATATTAAAAAAGAAAGTCCAAGTCAAAAGCATGACAAGAACAAAAATAAAGAAAACATAAAAAAATTCACATGAAGAAATATTAATTAAAATGTTTATACATATTTTTATTTTGAGAAAACATTGTCATCGGCCCTGTTCTGTAAACCGAATCGATTTGAAATCGCATGATTTTAGGAAACTAACCTCGAGAATACAAATATTTTTTAAGACTTAAAAAAAAAAATTTATTATATAGATTCTCAAATATCATATCTGAAAGAAAATTATCGTGAATGATTTTGAACACTTCAGCAGGACCGTTATTAATTTCTCGTTTTCAAAAAATTAATAATGGTCCTGCAGACGTGTTTAAGATCATACACGATAATTTTCTTTCATATATGATATTTGAAAATCTATGTATATAATAAAAAACTAAAAAAAAATCTGAAAAAATATTTCTATTGTCGGAGTTAGTTTCCTAAAATCGTGCGATTTCAAATCGATTCGGTTAACAGAACATGGGCAATAGTTTGCAAAAATGTTCCGAACACCAAAAGCTTTTATGTACTATTTTACGTTAATTTTTTTTTTTTTATATTCCAATTTTTTAAAATCTCAAAACGATTTAAATGCTTTAAATTGTAATTTGCAATAGAGATGAGCGATATTTCCGCACCCGTTACTTAATCACTGTGAATGAAAAATCAGTAATCACTATTGTAACTGAATTTATAAAGTAACAGTGAAATAGAAGGGGAATTCACCGTTAGCTATTTTATACCATCTTCACGTGCCAAACAGCTGTTGTTAATAACCATTTTTTTTCAATTAAAAATTTATATGATCAAAAAGACAGAAAATATAAAAGAATCGATTTCTTTACCATATCGAAGAAACGTTAGCTCACAATTAAATGCTTAAAATCGTAATATATTGAAAAGGGTTTAATATTTAATGTGTGAAGAGTTTACTTTACAGCAAAAATAGACGCCAATTAAAATTTTTTTAATCTTTTTTCGAAAACTTTGCTTCTTTTTTCAGATTAATTAAACAGTTTTTCATTAGTAATTAGTGGTTACGCTTTTTTGGGCATACATATGTGTTAGAGATATGTACTCGGCATTACAGAGTCAAACGGCCTTATAGAAAATACAACCCTGATATGAAAACCAGTCTTATAAAAACTTTCAAAGTACAATACACTAGATCAGGGTTGTATTTTTTTTTTAATTCGTAGGATTAAAGTCTTAATTGCTTTTGCTTGTTACTCTTCTTATTAATATTTCTTAAAAAAAAACAGAACTACAGCTACAATCACATTCACTAGAAACAATGTTCTCCAAAAATCACTACATCGCTCATCTCTAATTTGCAATAACAGCCGACACAAGCTAAGGCGCAGTCAATATCGGAACAGCACCAGCGCCGTTAAAATGCATATGTGATACTCGTAGAAACATTTATATATTATTTTTCATATTTATGTAAATTAAAGTTTTTAATCTTCTTCGTGCTATAAAAATATAAACATACTTAGAAACTTTTATTACTTTTAAGCTCGAGTTTAAGATTTTGTTGACAATACCTATAGTTATGTAAATTAATACAATTTTAATATAAATTTTAGATTTTTATTATTCTAAAAAGAAATTTTTTATTATTTTATTGTTATTTGTTTTCATTATCTGGCTGAAAGTTTCGTGGCGGCGCAAACAAAACTATAGCCACAGCTGTTTTAGCGTTGCCAACATTTGCTTTTCCAAAACTGTAAAGCTAGAAGTACATAACACGCGTTAGAGCGCGTGGGCGATCTATATTTCTGTAAAAAAAAGTTGAAATAGTGTTTACGTACAAAACTATTTGCAGCGTATGCCGCAGAATGTTGGTTAACTTTCAACTTTTTAATAGTATGTTTCCACCGCCATGATTTACCCTGCGTTTACACATTCAAGTACCTTGCATGCAAGCTCTGTGTACGTATTATCAGCGAAAATGTCGCACAAATGGCCGACTGTCTTGCAACTTGCATGTTTACCTTTTAGTGCAGAGTTGTCCATAATACAAAAAAGTTTAATTTTAGGGAACCAGATAGTATTGAACTTTATTCATATTGTTTCAATGTTATTTATGTCTAAAAAATTAATTAACTGCTTGATTTATGAATATTTAAGAAAAAAATTATTAAATTAGCTTTTAAATGTATTTAAAATGAGTAAAAACTTATATAACATTACACTGAAATCCAGTTAATTTGTGCTAAAGTATTAATAGGGCAACTCTGTTAGCTAACTTTCCATTTACCTGCTACAAGTTCACCAAGTCACTGTCTGCACGTCTGCACGTCTAAACCCTATGTTAGACAAATCATGATGATATGAGCAAATCATATAAATGTATACATGATTTACCATACACTTTGCATATGGATAAATCATCTCAAAGTAGTTGATTTATTTTAAATCATTGCGAAAATAATATTTTTCGAAATGGATTTATCCATGCAACCCTGCGTTGCTTTTAAAATTACAAACTCCATCCTTGAGTTATCCATCAATAGTGATTGACAATGTCGACAAAATGACATTAAGGTATATTTATTTAATTTTAAATGTCAATTACATGTGGACAAAATTCACAGTACAGCTGCTGCGCCTCCTTATAAAGGACGTGTATAAATTAAGTACGAAAAATCGAACAACAAATCACTTACAAGCTACTTGATTTAAAGTCGGTGGAAACATACTTTAACTCGTTGTGTTGTTTCGACAACTAATCAGCTGATAATAAAAATGAAAAAATTAAAAAAAATTAATTTGAAATTTTTTTGCTGGTGGTTCAGCGTTGTCTATATGCATTTTATTGTTGCTGTAACAAATCATCAGTATACTTCACGCACACATTTTGAATAGTCACAAATTTCTTATCTTATGCACATACTTTCAAAAACTATTTGAGAATTCACAAACAATAATATTTTTGAAAATCACAAAAGAAAAATAAGCGTAGTAGGCTTAGAAACTTGCGCATGCATGTTAGCTTGTGTGTGCTGGTGTGACGTAAAAATGACGTAGAAATCGAAATGTAAACAAAAGTCCTTTATATCAAATACACTTCTTTGTATGATTGTGTTTATGTTTATCGGCTGATGTGACGTAGATGCGCAGAAAAGTAATATTTTCAAAAGCAGAATGCGTAATCTTGTATTATTTGATTCATGCAAACGAGTGCTTGCTGTAAAAATTGTGTGAGACACAGAGAGAGAGAGAGAGCACATTCCACAAACAAATGTATGTACTTTGTTTATAACAAATATTCTATGTCTATTTCACAAGCAGAAAATAAAATAACGGACCTGCGCAATGCGCAATCTTTTTTTTATTTTTATTCATGACAAAAACTCATACTGAGAAGGGTAATTCGAATTGACACAAGGTGGTCTTAATTTGCAACTCTGCGTATTCGCCTTGTATATTTATTAGTGTAAAATTTCCTGCTGTCAGAATATTTCCTAAAGTTTTGGTTGATTTGACAGCAGAGAAGCTATGTCAGCAGGTGAATTAATACCACCTTATTTGAATTCGCCTTGGAGAAGGGCAAATGTTTGCAATGCTCAAACAGTTGTGTTTTTTGTTTTGTTTATATAATCAAAACAGCTAAACTCCCGTGCCGACAGTTTTAAGACGGAAGCGCCGCCACAAAAACTGCCGCCAAACACTAAAATGATGTACATCTGAGAATTTTCAATGAAAACTGAAAAAATGTATTAAAGATTAATATCTAAATTGCAATTTTACCTAAATTTTCATAAAATTAGTAAAAAGTTGAATTCAACTATCACGTTTGCGTTGGTATTGTTTCAGTATACTATTTTCTAGTTTTATTCACCATTTTTTGTTCATGGGAAATTTTTCACGTGAACAAAATTGTCGCCTTTTATACCCGATAAGGTTGAATATTTTAAGTCAACTGTTGCAATGTCAGGTTTTAGACACAACAGTTTTAGTTGCTCAACTTTTGATTTTGTATGAGAGAGTTGAGAAAGTAATATATGTATACCTTTTGTATACCTTTCTTTTTCTTTCTCATTATAAAATCAAAAGTTGGGCAAAAAAATTTACATGATAATAAGTTTGTTAAATATTTAAAAACAACAATCACGCTTTATAGCAGAAAGTTATTGTGTATATCCGAAAGTTGCAAATATACAAGGAAAAGTGATTTTCGCTATTTTTACTTATAATAAAGTCTCATAAAGATCATATTTCACCAAGCAATAAGTTTAGATATTGATGGTGTTATTAAGTTTTTAAAACTGATTCGGCAAATGGCCGTAGAAGCTTTCTTAAAAAGTTGATCCAATTTTCTTTTTAATTTTTCACTTAGTACAATTATTAAATTATTTTTATTTGCTTTCAGTTTTACTGGCACCTCGGGTACCATACGAGTCAATGGCAAAGTAGTTTCTACAAATTCACAAAGCTATCGCGAATTATCTTGTTACATACATCAGGATGATCTGCTCAGGCCCCAGCTCATGGTTGGCGAAACAATGATGCTTGCCGCCAACTTAAAATTGGGTTATAAGATCTCGAAACAGAAAAAATTGAATTTAGTTAAACAAATTTTGTCTCTTCTGGGGCTGGATCACCGTTTCAATGTATTTGCTGCCAAACTGTCCGGTGGCCAAAAGAAACGTTTAGCAATTGCGTTGGAGTTAATAAGCAATCCGCCGGTACTATATTTGGATGAGCCAACTACGTGAGTATTTTAATTGTAAAATTTTTTGTTTATGTCCGTAAAATAGCAATGTTGCAGCAAATTTTCTTTTTCCATTTAAGTACCATATTCACTTTAATTGGGTGCGTGTTCTTTTATAACTTTTAATTAAAAATAATGTGCTTAACGGGTTATCCAGTTTTACTCTCAATAATGATATGATTTCGATGAAACTTTTCATTATAATGCTTGGAACTAGCCATTAGGTACCAACTATAATTTTATTTAAATGACTAGACTAGTTGTAGCAGTCGTTCCATTTGAGGTAGTCTTCGAGGACATAGTCTCACATTTCGGGTGGCATCTCTTTGTCGTAGCCCCACCAACAAATTCTAAGGGAGTCAAACCGCATGATCGGGAAAATTCTCATGCCAAAAAGCCGTGGTCGGCAAATTAAGGGCGCCGCTCCTTTTAATATACTCTTTTATTATGTATGTATGTGTACACACGGATTGTTGAGACCAAGTTGTGTGTATCGCATACTCTTAAGAATCAGCGTTGCCAGAGAAAAATTTGTTTTCCCACAATAAGAAAATATGTGTAATGAGAATTTACTACAACACATAAAGCAAATATCAGTCATGTTTTGGAGCTTGTGTCACCGCCCAATTCAAAATCTCTAATTGTGGGCCAAAAAGGTCCATATTCGTAAATGGCAAAGTTTTCACTAATAAAGAGCCACTCAGACTATTATACATGCATAAAGACTTTCATCACACTTTACGAAAAAGAAATCTAAAGACATTTTTTTCGACTGTCGAAAAATCTGACGTAAATTGACATTTTATGTTCACACCATCACACATTACAAAAACAAGTATAAAGCAAACAGCTGTTGAGGATTAACATGCCTTAATCGTTGACTTCCGGCGGGCGAGCAGTTTCATGCAGGCTGTAGTCGTGCCGGCCTTTGAAAATAGACGCCGCTTTAAGTAGTTGATTTAAATAAGATAAAGAAAAAGCAAATACGATAGTTTCGTTAACTTTCAGACATGCCTTATATGAAAAACTATTCAATACGATAAGCATATTCAATATTTATATCCGGTTTAAGACAAAGACATATACCATAAACGACGGTTTCGGCGTCGAAACAGAAGACTTGTTAGTTTGGATTTTGTAATAATGCAGCTCTGGTCAGATGAAAAGTATTATCGTTTAGAAAATATTCAAAAAATGGTGAAGTATTATAGGATGTCAAATCCTTATCGTATTATTTACCATTCGTTATGACATTTTGCATTCACAATATCACACTTGCACGTATTATTTAAATTTTTGACAGAAATCTAAATACATTCGTTGCGACTGTCAAAAAATCTAACGTAAGATCACATACGAGTATTGTGTTCAGACCATCACACTTCAAATGAAATGTGTAATACAAGCAGAAAACAAAACAGCTGTTCAATGAAAATGTCTGTGCTATTCTTTGACTAGCGGCGGAAAAGCGCTGGGACGTGTGGGCTGGGACGTGCCAGCACTTGAAAAAATTCAGCAGTTAAAAATATTCTATGTAAATAACAGAAACAATTTAAGAAAAGATATTACAAAAACGTTAAAAAATTACGTCAATAAAATATACTTCCATACGATTCACTAATTCAAAATTTTGAGCCGATATACATATGACAAAACATTACATCATTGACGACACGCTATCGGCGGCGAAACAGCCGACTTGGAAATTTGGTTTGTGTGAAAATGCAACTCTGATCTAATGAAAAGTATTATCGTTTAGAAAATTTTGTAAAAACGAAAAAGTCTTATGGGATGTCAAAATTTGTATCGTATTATTTGCCACTTTGATGACATTTTGCGTTCAGACTATCACACTTGCACGTATTATTTAAATTTTTGACAAGTATAAATACAAAGTATAATATAGTCTGAGTGGCCATTAAAGGGCCATTAAAGGGCCATACATGTATTAAGACTTTCATCACACTTTACGAAAAAGAAATCTAAAGACATTTGTTTCGACTATCAAAAAGTCTAACGTAAATTGACATTTCATGTTCACACCATCACACCTCATATTACATTAAAAACACAAGTATAAAACAAACAGCTGTTGAGGATTAACATGCCAACATTAATCGTTGTCTTCCGGCGTCAGAGCAGTTTGATGCACGCTGTGGTCGTGCCGGACTTTGATGATAGACGGCGGTTAAAGTAGTTGATTTAAATAAGATAAAGAAAAAGAAAACATGATAGTTTCGTTAACTTTCAGACATGCCTTACACGAAAAATTATTCAATACGATAAACATATTCAATATTTATATCCGGTGTAAGACAAAGACATATACCATAAACGACGGCACGGCATCGGCGTCGAAACAGACGACTTGTTAGTTTGGATTTTGTAATAATGCAACTCTGATCAGATGAAAAGTATTATCGTTTAGAAAATTTTCAAAAAATGATCAAGTATTATGGGATGTCAAATTTTTATCGTATTATTTACCATTCGTTATGACATTGTGCATTCACAATATCGCACTTGCACGTATTATTTAAATTTTTGACAAGTATAAATACAAAGTATAATAGTCTGAGTGGCCATTAAATGACACTTCAGATGTCAGATATTTAACAGCCTTGCCAGGCCGGCGGTTTTTAAACCATGAAACGGATAAATCTGTATTAATTTGTTTTTGCGACAAACTAATTGCGATATTATGCTGATCCCTAAACTATACATTTATGGTAATTACATATTTTTACCTTTCGTTATTTTTCATGAAGTCTGAACATAAATAGTACATATGTTAATTTTTCCGTCATTTTTAAATTCATATCAGATTTACACATTCTATTTATTTGTATAAAATACAAAAAATAAAAACACTTCTATTAATTTATAATTACGTGAAACATGTAATTGACAAAATAGAAAACTATTATGTACTATTTAGTATGCACATATGTACATATTTATTTTTTAAATATATATTTATGTATTTTTTTAATAAACTTTTTTTTCATGTATTGAGATCGTATTTTTTTAAGATGGTGAACTTTAAATGAAAATAAACTACAGACAAATTGTTTTTTTTTTTATTTATGAGAAAACTTTATGGTGCCATAAGTACAGACATTAGACTTTCTGTTTTGTTCATAAAAAAATATTTCTGTTTTATGAGAGGTTTATAAAACCAAAATATTTTTTATGAATTAGGCACTTTATATGCGGTTAAAATGTAAATTATTTGTAAAGTGAAGAACTACTAAAACACTAGGGCAAGACCTTGACCGTGATAATAAATCAACCGACAGTAGTGTAATTTGTAGAATTTGCCAATCTCTAAACGTGAAATCTTAATTTAAATTATGGAATTTAGCATATCCCGGGTATTTTTAGGGTTCCGTACACCAAAGGTGAAAAAGGAACCCTATTGTTTTCGCTACGCTGTCCGTCTGTCCGTCACAGGGTATTTTCTCGAGAACCGTAAGAGCTACGGACCTGAAATTTGGACACAGTGTGTAGACCCTTGGCCGCTACAACAACAAATACATGAGAGTTGGAAATTAAAGGGTGTGCCAAAACGAGCAACGAAAAATGTTAAAATCCCATGTAATATACATACAATTGTATGTATATGCACTTGAAATTTGTAAAGTTAGTGTATTTTTATACAGACTACAACAATTAACACTAAAATTTAAAAAATTTTAATTAGAGGGTGTACCATCAGTTAAGGTAATTTTGACTATGTAATTTTGATAACTTGCTATATCTTGGAAACCGTAGGAGCAAACTCCTTGAAATTTTCAAAAACGGTAAAACAAAAAAATCTCAACATTATAAAATCGCCAAACCGAAAAAAAATCGCCAAAATCCAAAAAAAAATCGCCAAAACGAAAAAAAGCACCAAATTAAAAAAAATTTCTAAATCGAAAATAAGTCGCGGAAAACCGGAAAAATCGCCAAATGAAAAAATCGTCAAAATGAAAAAAAAATCGCCAAAATGAAAAAATCGCCGAAACTAAAAAAAATCGCCAAAATTAAAAAAATTACTAAAATGAAAAAAATCGCCAAAATTAAAAAAATCGCCGAAATTAAAAACAAAATCGCCAAAATTAAAAAAATCGCCAAAACGAGAAAAAGCGAAAAATAATAAAAAAAAAATTATTTCAGCTGAAAAAACGTAAAAAACACTGTATTAAAAGAAATGCTCAGAGCCAACGTACGGAACCCTTCGTGCGCGAGTCAAAGTCGCACTTTACTGAATTTATTTTATTTCAAGTGCTTAGATTTTTTAATTGGAGAACAGGGCTGTTTAGTCATTAGATGAATATAAATACATGAATTTTGTAAAACTGCTTGCAAAAGTGGGATTGATTTGAAATCTAGTAAACTCTATCCCTGTCTTCAATGATATAAAAGGACTCCTGATATTATTTTGTATCATCAGTTAGAAATGCCTGTGTACACAAACTAGAGATGGGAGCGTGTCGAATTTTTCCACTAATTAACTTTAGCCCTAATTGCTTAAATCACGTCACCAAAGTGATATTTATGTGAAAACAAAATTTAACAAATTACTTTTATGACGTAATTTAGACAATTAGGGGCTCTGTGTGTTAATGACTTTTGTTTTTAATTAAAATTTTGAGTTTAATGTTGATTTCAGGTTATTTTCTTTTTATTAAAAAAAAAAAACTTTATTAGTTTAGGCAATTAGCGTAAAACTAATCTTTTACTTGCATAAGTTAATTTATAGGCTACAATTAAATTTTAATTAAAAAATTCTGTAGAAAAAAAATTTAATTAAAAAATTCTGTAGAAATCATAATTAGTAGACTGTTTGAAAATGCTTCTGAGTTCTTGTCTTTGAAGTCTCTAAATTATTTTCTTCAAAAGTGGTTGTTGTCTTTGATAATGAAATATATAAATATTATTGCCATGTTTTTGAAACATAAAAATTCAATTAAATTATTATACAATAGTTTGAAAAATATATGAAAAAGTATGTGTTGGATATAATGTTTAGAACAAAATCATAAAGCAAATACACGAACCTTCTAGCATAGGCAATAAATAATAATCGTTCTAAAGAATCAAAACTGCTTCTTTTTTTCGTCCATAGACAAGACAATATATTCGTCGAACAGAATTAGGGCATAAGTAAAAATTTTCATTACATTTTTTTTAGCAAATTGAAAAAAAATTTATATAAACACCTTCTCATTTTGTTTGGCATACCTCATTTTACCGGTTAGGGCTCGATATAATATAGCATTGAGAACAATATGTCTTCTGGATATGCTAAGAATTAAGTTTTTTGCATAACTGAACCAATAATACTTCGAAAGACTTGAATCAATTTACAGTGGTTTGTTGAATACCCTTTTTTATACAAAACCATAGAGCAACGTACCTGGACCATCACTTAGTGGGTATCCGATAGGTATATAAAATAAGACAACCATGTGTGCCTTCGTTGAGGATGGTTTTCAATCATATTTCTTGGGTTTTCCGAGCCTCATAATTGGTCCGTTTAACTTGCTAACGTAGCGTTCCAGATAAAAATGGGCCTCATCACTCAAGATGATTTTTTGGTGAAATTCTTTTGTGAGAGGATAGAGCTGTACTACGATTTGCCAACTTTTTTTAGCGATAATCGCATCGTTAAAATAACTACAACGAAAATTGATCGAATTTGCTATTCACTAACATTTTAACGATATTTATGTCAGTGGTGCGATTCAGTAACTTCTAACGATCCGACAATCGTTATTTTTGTCTATACATTTTGTCGCTTGCAATAACGATTGTGTGATTCTGTAACTTCTTTTTAACGATAGTAGGCAGCTGATATTTTGTGTTTATTTATATCGATAAAATTAACAGCGCATAAAATATTATCGATTAAATAACGACACAGCTGCCATTAACCTATAGAGAATATCGTTAAAAATGTTACGCAATAGCAAATTTGATAAATTTTCATTACTGTTTTATTTATGGGAATTGTTACAATTTAAGTTTAACATTTATTATTATTTTACTTATTAAGTAAAATAATTTTTCATTAAAAATACATTGAAATTTTCGTTATAATTATTTTAACGATGCGATTATCGTTAATAAAAAGTTAATGAATCGCACTACAGCTGTGCTGTTAATTTTATCGACAAAAATCAACATAAAATATCAGCTGCATACTATCGTTAAAAAGAAGTTACAGAATCACACAATCGTTACTGCAAGCGACAAAATGTATAGACAAAAATTACGATTGTCGGATCGTTAAAAATTACTGCACAGAAAAAACTAATTTTCCATTTCAAACACAAAATTCTCTGAATCAAATATTAATTTTTTCAATTTAGGTCCTACAAAGAAATTTGTAAATTCAAATACAAAATTTTGTAATAATTTGTTTGAAAAATAACTTTGTTGAGTAAAAAAACAAGCCACGACGTTTTTCGGCTTTTTGTCCGAGTTCACACGTATACAACACGAGCATTTAAAGAAAACAACAACATCAGCACCAGTGTGCACACTTAATTTTTTTTTAATTCGGTAGAATCGACAAAAAAAAAGTCGGTAGATTTGAATGAATTTCGGTAGAAAATATTTTTTATTCAAAGAAACATAAAAAATAACAAAATATATGTATGTACTTATATATAAAGAGTAAGTGTAAGGAGTATCAAACAAAACAGATTCCAAAAGCGCATTTAAAACTTCACATGTGATTGGAAATTGGACTGCCATAAACAATGAAGCATTTCCAATAAAAAAAGTTTCATCCCCAGTTATTTGCCCTTACCCTTTATATAGATATGCTATGCATTAGAGATCGACCGAAGGCGTTTTTTTTTTGCCGAAGCCGAAGCCGAACTTCGGCTAAAATCCTAAACATTGGCCAAAACCGAAGCCGAATGTTTTAAATTTTAAAAATGATACTTGTTTTATATGAATTAAGAAAAAAGTTTGCTTTTTTGAGATCACTGAAATAGCTGTAATATCTATTGGATACATAACAAGAAAAATAAAACTATTTTGCAATTTCTAGATTGCTTTTTCATATGATCACTCACAAGAACGTCCAAGTAAAAGAAAATAGAAAGCAACAGGGTTGTATTTCAAAGCAACCCTTTCAAAACGTTAAATACAATAGAAACTGTCGGCGAGCAACGACCAAAAATAATGTTATTTTTCAAGCTTGGAATGAAAAATATTCGGCTTCGGCTAATCGACCGATTTTTGCCATAGGCCGAATGTTGGCCGATTACCAATTTTTGGCCGAAGGCCGAAGCCGAAGCCGATTAATCGGTCGAACTCTACTATGCATACATAAAATAATATACACAAATAACAGGAATTCAGTTTTTGTACATAGGTTTTATAAAGCTACTAAAATAACTTTTATTTGACAAACATTTGCTACTACAAAGATTATATGTAAGATCCATTTATGAATTTAAAATATTTCAACCTCAAGCATAATTCTATGTACTGTTTTAATGATTTTCATGGCAGAAAATGACCGCTGTGCGGCCGCAATGCTATGTGGCAAAATATCCAATTTACACATATATCGACTTAAATTACTAATTACAATGCGTTAAAAATATTCTCTTCTCCGCGGAAAGCTTTCCACATTTTAGAACATACATGTGATTAATTTTCCGTATGTGTGATCAACTTGATCTTGTAGCATTATTGTTAATCAAAATGTTCGTTCAAAATTCGGTAGATTTCAAGCCTTGTTCGGTAGAATTGGTAGATCGTTAAATTCACAAACATATTCGGTACAATCTACCGAATATCGGTAGAAGTGTGCACACTGATCAGCACATGTCCACGTTGAGTCAATGAACAAGCAAGGAAAACATCAACACAAGCAAATGAAATTAAATGATACAGTTTTTTATATAAAACAAAATTGAAACAAATAATTTACTGGAACAGTAAAAATATTTACCGAAACAAAATTTTATTTCAAAACACACATTTGTTTGAATTTTTTTTGCGAATAATTTTTTCTGTGTGAATCACACCACTGATGTTTGTTGTCATTGAAAAAAAAAAAACAAAAATGGGCGCACATTGGACTCTAGCAATGAGATGGGAGGTGCCAGGCTCCTTCATACCTGACGTTTTATATATTTTATACAAATATAACCGATTCCACTAAAAATTTTAGCACACTTTGTACGCATTATGGGTTTTCTAACAAGAAACTAAGATTCAAACTATTTCTTAAAAAAAGGAATGCCAAGAATTGTATTTGTTACTGCAACAAGTTACTCGTATTTTACTTAAGTACAATTTATGATTAATTATTTGCCTTCAGTGTGTGTACCCTACTTTTTCTACCAACCTGAAAACCGCACAATAGCATTCATTAATTTCCCTACTCATGCCTTGCACATTAAATCGTGACAGCTCACTCAGTCAATTGTTTGTTAATCCCATGATTTACTTTACATGAACATTAATTTTCATTCATCACATCATGCAAGTGAAATTATTAACTCTACACCCAACTTTCACACGAAACGTGTTTGATTGATATAATTACTGGCGATCTCATGCAATATTCAATTGTTTTGTTCATACAAAAAAAAAAATATACATAAAATAAAAGCTTACATACAGGCAAAAAAAAATATTCAAATCATTAAAAAAAATCGTTCCCACAAATTTTTTTTAAATTCCCTAAAGAAATTAATAACAATTATTTCCTGGAATAAATTTGTTCAAGTCAAAGATTATTAAAACGACGAAAAAAATACATTGACTTTATTGTTTTTTTTTCTATGATAAAGGCAAACAATTATTAGGTTTAGTAACTAAACTTTGGTTTCATATCATACTTATATACATACATATGTACATATTTACAAAGATACATATGTACCTCTTTAAAATATGAACGTATATAATTAAATTTTAAAACGTGCTGACGTAGACAATAAAGTTGTTAAAACTATTAGCTGGTCGTTAAGCTTAAACACAATGCAATTACTTTATAAAACTAACAAGCAATTCAACTGGAAATAAAAATTATATGCTTTTGATATTGGAAATATTAATAATAACAAAAAAAATAATCCGTATTAATCATACACGTGCACATAATCAATACAGATCACTTGTAATCGACTTAGATACATATGTATTTAAAGTGGGATATTTAAACTAGAGATGGGCGCGTGTCGAATTTTTCCAAACACACGCGACCCGAGCATAAATATCAAGATGTACAACACGTACGAAACACACACGAAAAAAAATTCCCCAACACGATGTGACAAAACACGCACGAAATTAAATTGAATAGCACAAAATAATTTTTTTGATATTCATGCAAGCCCAGAATAGTTTTGCTTCACCGACCACTCATAGCAAAAAATTAGTTAGGTATGGAAAATATATATTTTGAATGCCCTCTTTCTGAATCAAAAACGTGTTTCATGAAAATTATTATGGCTTCTGAGATATTAAGTATTCATTTTGCTCCATATACACTATCTTTAGGTTTAATAAATATTGTTTTGCTGTACACGCCACTGTTTGGCGATTGCGTCAAATTTTTCATACAAAAATTTACAAAGTAAAGTTAACTCTTGTTTTTCTTCATTTCTCTAAGGCCCAATTTCACAGTCATTAGTTAACTAATAGCAATAGTTTAACCAATAATATTTGATTCACAGCTCTTTGTTTACTATTAGTTAAACCGCCGAATGTTATTGGTTAACAAATAGTTAGATAACAGCTGAATCGTTGTAAGCTTTACTAGTATTGTGTTTTGTGGAAAAATTTTAGACACATTTCACACATACGTTGTCAAGCATTTTCTTTGTAGTTAACTGTAACATATTCTTTTTTTTATTTTCTATTATATTTTGGTTTTCCCGAACCAATTTCAGCATTAATTCAATATCTTGAACGGTAAAGTTAGACGAGCGAGCTTTTGTTTTATCTATTTTTAAGAAATAATATAAGAAATGTAAACAAAAACCATATGATATAGCAGAGCTGCCAATAGTGAAACTTAATAGTTTGATAGGGTTACCATTCTTTGCTCATATTAAGAATTTTGGTTAAACAATACACTGTGAATATGAAGTATTAGTTAAACAATAGTTATCATTTTAGTTTACTAATAAGAAATTAATAATAAAAGAAGAAGGTGCCGTAAGAATAATTTAACGGCGACTGTTAAGCAAAAACATCATCACATAGACGCAGCCGCCGATTAAATGTTTTAATATAAACTTATTAAACACTAAAAAATAAACCTTAATTATGCATGTTTGAGTATAACAAAAATCATTTAATTGCATTCTTTATATTTAATACACTTCAATTACTTATTTTTCTTGTGTAAATGTGTAAGCGCAAAGATAGTTAAAAGTATTACGGCGGCGGTTTCTTGGTGGGCGTTAAACGATCGACTTATTTCTTTGGACAGCAAGAAAAATAAACAAAACAACAAAATTCTCAATTCACAGCTGTGACACAGCAGTTAAGTATACGTATGGAGTAGACTTGGGTGGAACTCGTTCACTAGTTAATTTTTGCCATTGGGTTGTGGCAAAAATTAACTAGTGAACGAGTTCGACCCAAGTCTAGTATGGAGCACAAAAAGCTACTTTTTGAAAATAATTTAAGAAAAGTGGCGTATGCGTTCACAAAAATTTAGATTTTTCTTCCAAACATGTATCGGAAGCAGTGCTGCAAATACAAAAGAAAGCCATCGGGTATATTTTGAGAAAACTTCATGTAAACCTTCTTTGTTGTTTTTCTCCACTCCAACTTTGTGGCATATGGGCCAAACCTATTCTTAGGCGACGTTATGTGTACGTATGTATTTGTGTTGTATCATACACTAGCGACAAGTTTGAAGATACAAAATTTAAAATTTTTCTTTACTGGAAATGCATGCATAATAATTATTACCCCTAAAATCGTTTTGTGTTTATCGTGCTAATGTTGCTCAACACGACACTACCCGACCTTGTACGAAATCAGATTTTCTGTCACGCACACTTCATGTTGATTCGTGCGTATTCGTGTCATGAAAAAAATCACGACACGCGCCCATCTCTAATTTAAACCAGCTAATACCAAATATTTGATGGAATTAAAAAACCACTTGACTAGACTTGTATAGAACTCATTCAATCATCAAACACATGTAATTTTAATTGGTTTGATAATATGTTTGTGTCAAAAACGAGCTACTGAATGAGTTCGATACAAGTCTACACTTGATAACGTTTACTTCACTAGAAGGCGGGATTGTCATTCGTCATTGAATCAAACAGTTTTTCATTAGTAATAGACTTGGGTAGAACTCATTCATTAAAAGTTCGCTTTTACGTTTTGTCCCTTTATAAAGGTTTTTGATATTATTTTTTGGAATTCTTTAATTGCCTCGGATTTAGCAACAGTAGAGCCCGGGTCCAATTCGATCATTCGTTAATTTTTGCCACAAACATATGATCAAACCAATGTAATTTAAATGGGTTTGATCGTAGGTTTGTGGCATAAATTAGACACAAGTTCGGTCGAAAGCGTCAATGTAATTTAAAGGGGTTTGAACCAACTTTTGATTCGAACGATCTCAAACTAGTTCAAAAAGAGCTGATGGATACAAGTTTATTCGCAATAATATACACAAGCGTTCAACTATGTTCCCCAGCGAGTTTAAAGTGGTTCGGGTGGTAATGTTACAATATATCTGGAAACAACAACTTAAAACCCTCCCTTCGTAATGGAGTCTTGTCGAGATTTGCGACCATGATTTAAAAGTAATGAAAAAGTTTTTGAAAAGAAAATCGTTTATACGACATTTTTGTATGTACAATAATCTTAAAATCAACTGCAAAAAAAAGACGAAATTTACATCGAAATCCAAGCCCTGCTCATAACGTAAGGCCGTGATTCACTATCTTAGGCAATCGTGGGACTTTTGAGAAAATACAACCCTGATATGATGGAGTTAATGAAAATACATTAACAATTCATCAGATCTGGGTTATATTTTTTCGTAAGTTGAGCGATTTTGTAGGATAATAAGCCATGGCCTTTATCGATACTTAAACGAGTATCACTATTAAAGCATTTACGCATCAACAAGCAAACAGGCATGCATACCTGCAACTGGCAACACAACCAAGTGCGTATATCGATAGGTGCTAGTTCGATCAAACAGATATGATATGCGTATTTGTATGAACACGTATGTAGAGCTGGGTCTAGACTTGGGTCGAACTCGTTCACTAGTTCAATTTTGCCACAAACCAATGATCAAACCCATGTAATTTAAATGGGTTTGATCATTGGTTTGTGGCAAAAATGAACTAGTGAACGAGTTCGACCCAAGTCTAGCCGGGTCCAACTCGGTCAATCGTTCATTTTTGACACAAACCTTTGATCAAACCCATATATTTTAAATGGCTGAACGAGTTGGACCCAGATGTATACGTATGTCAATAATCATGTATTGAGACGACTATTACTACGTTTATACGCAGGGCTTATTTGCAAATAAAACTGTAAATTGTTGCCATATTATTGTTTTTATTGCAACTTACTTAATTCAGAAAACTATTCACGATTAATGCACTATTTGCAAATAAAATGCTTGAGGTTGCCAGGCTTACAAATGTTTGATAACAAAAAACAATACATGGATAAAGATTGCACAAAAAAACATTGATAGAAGCAAATAATGACAACTAAAACAAATAATTATGTATTTGATGTTTTGTACATTAAACATCTGCATGAAACTTAATAATGATGTTTATGAAATGTTCGCTAAAATTTTTTATTCGTTTCATCCTATTTCATACAGATGAATAACTATGAAACAATAACAATGAACACTCAATAGTTAAGAACGCAGTAAAACGATGTTGGTTTGTTCATATATACAAGAGCATACAAACATTCACAAATGTGAAACAGAACATGCGTTGAGTAAATCTCGATTAAGTTCATGCAAAAACAATATGCTTTTAAAGATCAGTGTTGCCAGTTGAAGGAAAATACTAGAATAATCGCCGAAAAGGAAGTTAAAAGATGTTAACGAGATCTAAATTAAATTTAGTTTTTAATAGTGAGAGCAACCTCGGTAAAATATTTCATTTATAGACATAAGTTAAATGTACACATAATTATCTTTCTTTTAAATGCAATATTATTGTTGTTTAAAATTTCGTATTTTTGCATTAGGGTGATAATAAAATTGTTTGAGTTTTATTACAAATATTAATTTCAAAAATAATTTTTAGTTATATTTTTGCTTGGAAGTATATAAATAGTTATTTTCGCTTGGAAAGGAGTACTTTTGTTGTGTTTTCTTTAATTTTTGTCACACAACTAATAAACTATTAGGCCGCGTTTACACATGTGTGCCATGTGCCACACAAGTGTAAAAAAAGCGTAACCACTAATTACTAATGAACAACTGTTTGATTCAAACATGTATTTATTAAGGGTCAAACCCACGATATCGACACCGTTCGACTTGTCGCACACTTACATTCAAAACAAAAACAAATTTTAATATTTTGTTGTTGTTTCAAATGTAAGTGTGCGACAAGTCGAACGTTGTCGATATCGTGGGTCAGGCCGTAAGTTAAATAGTTCCATACATAGCTAATAGACAATTTTATAGAATCCAACATGATTGGAAACATGTCTGAATACATGTCTGAATCAAACAGCTTTTATTATTAATTAGTTGGTTACGCTTTTTTTTTGCAAATGGCACACAAGAAATGCCAGATGTAAACTCAGCCTTATGAACTGGTTTAAGTTCTTATTTATTTAAACTAGATATACCAAACGGACGATACAATCGTCCGCATTCTAAACAGAAACAAAATCTCTTTATTAAACCTTATTCAATTTATTGAACTCTCGTCCTATAAGTTTTATGCAGCGTGACCGTTTGACCGACTAAAGGGGCAAATTGCCACTTTTTCGACTGCCTTGCCACTTTTTTCCCCTTTTTTTAGAGTGAATTATATAATAATACATTAAAAATAAAAAAATTAGTGTAGTTTTCACGTCTTTTTTTAATTTTGCCCCTTTTTTTTGATAAATTCCCTATTTGGTCCAACCTTTTGAAAAATGTCATCGGCCACCCTGGTTTTATGGCTTTCATACAATAACAAATAAGAAAAAATATGGAATAGCATGAAAAATAGTACATAAACACACACACACACACAGTGTAAACTAACAAATGAACGTGTACTATGTTTGCATGTAGTAGTAGCAACTTTAAACGCTTATAGCTCCCAAAATACTAAACCGATTTCAATAAAATATAGATTCTGCATATCTGCGCAGAAATTCCTTTAAAATGATATAAATCTTTCCAAAATCGGTGCAGTAGTTCCGGCGTAAAAGGGATTACAAGAAACGTGTTCGCCTATTAATTATATAGATAGTTCGTACATAAAATTTAAAATATAATCACAAAGTTAATTAAAAACTGTATAACTTCCAAGCTGCTGGATCGATTTTCTTCAAACATTGCTTACAACACTCTCGATAAACTCACCTTTCAAACAATAACAAACTAAATGGAAATTGGTACAGACGTTTTGGTTCTGCGAATGCGTAGGCTGACACACAGATGCACACTTGAAATTTATAAAACTCCTCTTGTTTTGTCGGAGGTACCTGATTACTAAAGAACAGAACATTATTACTTTAAATTTCTTTTTCAGTACATGTGCTTACGCTGGTTCGACATTTTTGTAAATTTCGCTCAATCATAATAAGAGAACATAATAAAACACAAATGATCATTATTTTATGTGGTTTATTGAAATGCAATTTGAAAAAAGAGTAATTATCAGGAAAATTCAATATGATTTTAAAATTATATTATTGCAAAGAAAACCAAAAACCAATGCGTGATTTATATAAAAATTATAAATTCAGTTAGTGTTAATGGAAAAAAGTTTCATATGAATTAAGCATCACGTTCGAAATTCTGTGTTTTTATATTATGATGTAAAAACATAATTTTTTCGACTGACGCTGTATTCCACCCAATGATGCAACGTTTTTCAGAAAGTAAATTTCTTGCTGCCGAAAACACCCGTTCCGAAGACTCACTGCTAGCTGGTATGAAAAAATCTTAGAGCTTACTTGGTATAAAAGAGGAAATTTAGACTTATTTAATTCCCAAACTAGTTGGAAAGATATACATCGAATTTTTTAACTAAAATTATTATTAACAGGTCGATATTATTATATTTATTCATAATTTGTTTGTGTAATTGTCCTATGTATGGACATTTTATCGAAAAAACTTTTTATTTCATGCATTTTACATTAATTTTATATTCTTGTTCATTATGTTATTTTCTTTTCTTTGTAAATTATTTCTTTTTTCGTTATTTAAATAATATTTTTGTGACATTTTGTTTCATATGGCACGCAATTACTGGAAATATTCCTGCAAAAACAGAATCAGTATTGTCTGTTTTCGCATTCAAATACAGAAACAATTTTTTCACAAATAGAGAAACGATGGAATTTTGTGTTTCACACTTCTCAATATAAATACTATTTGAAAAAACATAAACATGCATATCTATGGATAATAAAAATACATATGTACATATGTATGTATGTGCTATAAAAATACCTGTAAATACTAATGAGATTGTATAACCATGAAATTCAAAGCTATTTCAACAATTTATTTTTAAATTTAAATCTGATGAAAAGTACAATACTTTTCTTCTGCAGAACATTTTAGCAGAATTTTTTTTACAGATTTAACATTTTCTCATCATCATTTTCTGGCAACACTTTTATTGCGTATTAATAACAAAAAATGAGATGAGAGAAAGCAGCATGAAACAATACTCGTTTCAATGAACAATCTCTTTGTCTTAACAGTATGAAGCGAAATGTTTTCACTCACATTATGATAAAAGCAACACTTTGTTCAGTTTAAAATATTTATTCGAAGTTGGGTTTTAGTGAACAAACATTTCAGTAGTTTCATGGATGGAGTTGTTCATGCAACCCTATATTGTACATTTGCACTATTTTTTTTTTGTCAACATAAGTAAGTTTTCTATAGAAGTGCTACCAAGTTTGTGTACTTTTATGTTATGCCGTATAAACAGTGGGACATAACAATAGTCACAGAATAAAGTCGGTTCGTTTTAGAAACAACTTAAAATTAAAAACCAGTTTCTAAATATTTTTCTACTACTAGTATAGTCAAAAACAAAGTGTGTGTTAAGTTAAACCGACTTTAACTGGGTGTCACAACAAATATGGGAACTTTTTCATACGATCGAAAACAAAATATAAGAAAGTGGCATCTATCTCTCATCTGACACTGTGTTATGAAAAAGGGTTAAATTTAATAAAAATATAAAATAAAACAACCGAACATAAAAACAACTTAACAAATAAATAATTTAGAGAAAATTTAAAAGGTATTGGTATTTTGTAATATTTTAATACAATAAACTATTCAATAATTGGATTATAAATTATTTATAGGAATAAAAGAAGCCAAGATATAGAAATACATACATACATACAAATGTGTACATACATATGTACATACATATAGATACATACCTATTTTCTCTTTTATGCTAATGCGTTTTGTTTTGAACTAAAGAGCCAGAGTCGATGCTAATCTAGTTAAAAACAGCTTCAGCATGTTTTAGCTTTAGAACCGACTTTTTCCTTTAAAGTGCAGTTTTTCTCGTCTATGGTAGGTCGAAAGTTCATTTTTTTAAAAAGTGCATTCTAAAACTAAAAAAGTATACTCTTTTGTTGACTATGGTTATGGCTCAGTGAGTTAATTTATTTGCAAATATTTCTGCAAATAGTGGGCGTATAAGCGTAGTATATGACTAATACCGCATTTAGCCAAGAAAAAAGTTATTTTCAACCATTACAATGCAAGGGTGCCCAGTTTCCATGGCAACAATCCATGAATTGAGCTACGAATTCCTCTCTTATCCGCCCTATGTTCCGCATTTAGTTCGGAGTTATTATAACTTGTTTCAAACCTGAAGAAGTGTCTCGGCGGAAATCATCAAACAAACAAATAGTACCTATTTTGATGACCTCGACAAATCTTATTTTTTGAAGGGATAAATATATTTTAGAATCTTTGGACAAAGTTCACAGAACTCAAACGACACGTGGAAAAATAAAACTATATTTTAATTCAAATCCTGTGTTTCGTTCGTAAAGTCACGTAGTCAATAAAAAAATATAAACAACAATGCTTTTTCTTTTAATTCGATATTCATGTGTATGCATATATGTATATTTTATATATACATACATACATAATTTTTGAAGGTTTTTAATAGCCGTGAACATTTTAATTGTAATATCTACCAATAAGACCTAAAATCGTTTAACATTTATTTTAGCTTTGAAATGTATCAATGCATCTGGGGCTGCGTACAACTAATAGTCAGTTCGTCCAAAGGTGGTGGGTTCAATTCCCGCCATACAGCCTGCATGTTTTTCACAGACAAGCAAATCCATTCGCGGGAAAAAATATATATATTTCCGTGGGAAAGAATGACTGGAAAGTTAGAATCTTTAAAGAGTATGAATGAGATTTAGTTTGTTGCCAATCCAAATTAACTTGTATCGAATTGATTGGACTAAGAACAAGTAGCGGGTCACTTTTGACACAAAAAAAAATAGCTTTTCACTAGTCATAAGTTATACACAAGATCTTGATTTACATTTAAAGATCTACAGTAAATATATTACGGGCTAACAATTAGTAACCGCACCGTCAGTGACAACGAACCACATATTAATTCTAAAAAATAAAAATTTACATATTCATTTAAATCTTTTGCGGTTTATTACATAAATTAGCCCTAAAAATTAATAGCTCCGGCGTGCTTATGTTAAATTTTATAAATGTTAGAAGAGTATAGCTTAATAATATAACACAGTGAAAAAAATTAAACGACTGCTACTGGCAGAAAAGAAAACTACATCAGTTTTTGATAAAAATTGTAGTATCGAGCCGATGTGTTTACGGGCGGCGCGCCATCGTCTACATTTTCCTGACACCGGCAGAGACCTAAATCAAAACGACCAGATGAATTAATTCATCAATTATAATTTTATAGATTATGCAGAACTTGTTTTCGACCATGTGCTTTCTACTTTTCTACTCGTGTGTGTATGCAAAAGATATTTTAATTTATAAACTGCTGTAAATATTTACCAGAAAATCTTTTTGATTTGCATATTTATAAAAAAAATTTTAAAACTTATTTCCATAAAAATTTGTTTTACAAGCATTTAATTGATATAGAGCTATAATTACTTATGTGATATCGCAATAGTGCGTACTAGTGGCAACGTTTGCCATTTCCAATATTTTTGGTGTATGGCATTGCTTTCCATATAAAAAAACATAATGTGAACGGCGTTGCACACATTTTGAAAATGACAACACAATAAATGGCAGATATGTATGTACTCAGCTTTAGACACATAAATTTGGAAGGGAAACATTTATTTACTTTGGAAGCATATTACGGGTGGGGAAGAGAGTGAGAGCCATTTTTGTGTTCGGTACTCCGGGACATATTCTTAGCTACATATACATATATGTATGCAGGGCTGTCAGATATGGCGATTTTATGTTAAACGTGGCAAATGTTCAACTTGTTTGGCGTCCAAATTTTTGGTTTGGCGACATGGCCATTTTTAACTTCAAAATTTCTGTAATTCAGTAAATTAGTTTGTTGAAGGAGTTTCGTCTGCATAAATTAAAACAATTGGATTTTCTTACATTAATTATAACCCTTTTAGACACTCAAAGTTTACTTTGCAAAGTCTTAATTCAGCTGTGTGAAAGACAGAGGGAGGAATACTTTCTCCCAGCTGCTGAATTAAGACTTTGCAAAGTAAACTTTCCGTGTCTAAAAGGAGTATTATACACCTCTTAGACACGGAAAGTTTACTTTGCAAAGTCTTAATTCACCTGGAAGAAAGACAGTAAGAGATATTATTGCTCCCTCTTTCTTTCGCACAGCTGAATTGAGACTTTGAATAGTAAATTTTCACCCCTTTTAGACACACAAATAGCCCTTTTAGACACGGAAAGTTTACTTTGCAAAGACCTAATTCAGCTGGGAGAAAGACAGAAAGAGATAGTATTCTTCCCTCTGTCTTTCTCCCAGCTGAATTAAGACTTTGCAAAGTAAACTTTGCGTGTCTAAAAGGGGTAAAAGTTTACTTTGCAAAGTGTGTTTTGAATTTGGATGAGAAAAATTTACAAGAAATAATTTTTGGCGATTTTATTACTGCTTTTGGCGATTTTCTGCTAAATATACGAATATTATATAAAAATTTATATTAAAATTTTTTTTTATATAAACACAAATTTATTATCACATGCGAGTATATATGGATATATATTAAGAAAAACTACATGAAACTGATTTAGGCGACTTTCGGCGATTTTTAAAATCAATTTGGAGAAATTGGTCAGAAAAAATCTGACAACCCTGTATAGATGTATGTATGTATGTACATTAGGGTGGGTCGATTTGTATGGAGGCAAAAAAAAATCGCTTAAATTACAAGGAAAATCGTATTCTAGGGATCAAAATAAGAAACTTTGCCGAAGGAACCATACCTCTAAAATTTATTTCGATGTAACGACTTTTGTGTCCGAAAGGTCAAATTTTCTTGAAGGGTAAAATTTTTAAAAATCTCACTTTGACCCATTTAAAGTTCCTCAATCGAGTCAAAATGTATGACCGACCCCCACTAATTTTGGAGGGCCGACCCACCTATGCCAGTAGCACACCCCCTGGAACCACCCCTGGGGGGCTCACCATACAAACATTTGTGAGTTTTTGAAATATATATATAATTCTACTGTATGTGTGTATGTCACGTTTGGATGGCGCCCTGGATAATTGAGTTTCACACATCACGCTCCAGCACGTAAACGGCTGGATAGGCTGGAATGAAGATTTTGTGTATGCATTTAAGTGGGTGCCTGAAAAATTTACAATTGGCCATTGTGTGTAGTAATTTGTAGTTAAAAATATAATAAAATATTTATATATCTGTGGAAAAAATAAAAAAAGTACCTAAGTCGACATAAACTGATTTTGAGTTAATCTCTGTAATCTGCATATTCCAAAGTAGTCCTGGGCAAAATCTGAATTAATTTGTGCGATTTTTCAAGAAGTTATAGCACAATGACTTGCGGCTTATATTTTTTAGACTTCTAATCTCATTTGCAATAATAGCTTAATTTAGGTTATACTTTGGTATATTTCAACTTAAGTGTATTATGTACAGTGTGTCGAACAATGTTTGCTTAAAAAAATAAAGTTTTACAGAAAATTTCCCAATTTAATTGTAAATTAAATAAATGTGTGAAAATCTACCAGAACGCTTAAAAGTGCTCTCCTTCAAAACAGTCAAATATGACTTAAGCACTTTTTCCTTATTGCCACAGAGGAGAGTCTGAGGGATTGTTGGGAGTGAAGATGCGCAAGGCATTCCTTTCAATCGAATATGGACCGAAAGCTAAAATCCAGGCCTTCGGAGTCATTAAAAATGTTCATATGTATGTCTGGAAAGAATTAATCTGTCTATTTGCTTCGCCACTAATCCCTCTTTTAAGAAGCGTGCAAATACTTTACATCTGAATCGATCTTTATTACATTACACTTTGCACGTTGTGGCTTACATTTGCACGATATTCGTTTTGAGAAACAAATTTATGAATTGTTAATTAAAATTATGGCTTTTTAGGAAACGGACGGACGGACGGCCTTTTGTAGATAGGCCAGACACATTGTGTTTATGTATCTTAAAATTCAAATTATATTTAATTTATTCCCACAAAATCAAAAGATATTGTACATAAATCTTATAGCAAATATGGCCGGGCACATTGAAAAAATTTGATAATTTCTGGATTGACAGTACATAACATGTATTTTGCATAATGAATATTTTAATCATTATTAATAATAATGTGAAATTTTATGGTTTTTTAATTTCTTCTCATTATATTTCCGATTAACAAGTATAATTCTTGGGCATAAATCTATGTAAATAAAATTTTATAATTTAAGTGTAAATATTTTAAAATTTGAGTTTTAAAATTATTTATATTTTCTGTTTGTTACAGTGGTTTGGACAGCTCAAGTTGCAGTAGATGTATAGCACTATTAAAGAAATTGGCGGCCCATGGACATACAATTATTTGTACTATTCATCAGCCTTCGGCTTTGGTCTTTGAAATGTTCGACAAACTTTATACAGTCGTCGGCGGTCAGTGTATGTATCAGGGCCCCACAAGAGAACTTGTGCCTTTTTTGGCAGATCACGATCTTTTATGTCCCAGTTATCACAATCCAGCCGACTTTCGTAAGTTGAAAAAATTGTACTCGTACTGTTTTAATATAAAAATAGTTATTTTGATATTAATCTTAATTTTTTCGTTCGTTTCATAAAAGTACTGGAAGTGGCGGTTGGTGATTATGAGCGTGATTTAGAAAAGTTATTTAATGCGGCCAATAAAAAATACTTCGAAGATTCAGATAATCAAATAAATCATGTTACGCGGCTTTTGTCAAATACAAGAGGTGAGTTGGTTATTTTTGTTTGTTTTAATTATCAATTATAGTTCAAGATAAGAACGGACTAATAAAGTTCAGAATACGGGTTTTAAAATTATAAAATGAGGTGGTATTAACTACTCCTAGGCCGAGCTGATTCAGTCTATCGTTTTTGACACAAACCTATGATCAAACCCATTTATATTACATAGGTTTGATCATTGGTTTGTGTCAAAAACGACGGACTAAATGAGTTCGACCCAAGTCTAGTATTAACTACACTTAGGCCGAACAAACCTATGATCAAACAAACCCCTGAAATTTAAATGGGTTTCATAATATTTTTGTCAAAAAACGAGCTACTAAATAAGTTCGATCCAAGTAGAGTTCTCTTATAGTTTAAAAGCGTCGATGTAAATTAGACTTGGGTCGAACTTATTCAGTCGGAAGTTTTTTAGACTTGAGTCGAACTCGTTCACTAGTTCATTTTTGCCACAAACCAATGATCAAACCCATGCCATTTAAATGGGTTTGATCATTGGTTTGTGGTAAAAATGAACTAGTGAACGAGTTCGACCCAAGTCTAAAGTTTTTCACACAATCCAATGATCAAACCCATTTAAATTACATGGATATGATCGCAGGTTTGTGTTAAAAACGACCGACTGAATGAGTTCGAGCCAAGCATGATCTAAATTAAATAGGTTTGAAACAACTTTTGATTTGAACGCGAGCACCCTAGTTCAAAAAGAGCTGTTAGACACAACTTTGGATCCAAGCCTACCATCTAGACTTGTATTCAACAGTTCTTTTTAAACTAGTTTGAGAGCGTTCGAATCAAAAGTTGTTTCAAACCCATTTCATTTACATTGACGCTTTTGACCGAACTTATGTCCAACAGCTCATTTTAGTTGAAAAGAAATGTTGGACGCAAGTCTACTACCATCTACTGAATGAGATCGAACCAAGTAATGTGATTATGTAGCCGAATTTAAAACTTTACCTAAGGGTAGACTTGTGTCCAACAGTTCTTTTTGAACTAGTTCGGTCAGTTGGACACAAGTCCGATCAAAAACATCAATGTAAATTAAATGGGTTTGAAACAACTTTTGATTCAAGCGCTCTCAAACTAGTTCAAAAAGAAGTGTTGGTCACAAGTCTATTTAAGGGTCTATTACTCTTCGAGCATGCTGTCGAATATTTGCATTGGACGAACCGATTCGCTCGTATGATAAGGCGTAAATACATGTTGTCGGGCATGCACTCGTTTTAGACTTGGGTCGAACTCGTTCACTAGTTAATTTTTGCCACAAACCAATGATCAAACCCATTTAAATTGCATGCTTTTGATCATTGGTTTGTGGCAAAAATGAACTAGTGAACGAGTTCGACTCAAGTCTAACTCGTTTGTTAGGGCTGGGTTCAACTCGTTCAGTAGACTTGTGTCCAACAGCTCTTTTTAAACTAGTTTGAGAGCGTTCAAATCAAAAGTTGTTTCAAACCCATTTCATTTAAATTGACGATTTTGACCGAACTTGTGTCCAACAGCTCATTTTAATAGGGCTGGGTCCAACTCGTCCATTCGGTAATTTTTGCCACAAACCGGATTTTTTTCGAAAGTACCAATGAAACCCCATCAGGTTGAATTCGCTGCAATGCAAAATTTTTTTGAAAAGAATGCACACCTGCCGATGAGCCAGAACTGGAAATTTTCTCCGAAATTATATTCAATTATTGGATTCTCATATTAATAATTTTAATTGAAGTCAATAGAGCGGATTTGGCCGAAAAGTGTTATTTTCAAACAATTTATCCATAACCTCAAATTTTCTTAACCATAATTTATTTTTGCATAGATATTTTGTAATTGCATAATTTGCATAATTTATAATTAAAAATTTCATATATGTAAATATATGCAAACATAGTTTTGTTTGACCAAAAAAAATATTAATTTATTCATACAAATGTAATATTAATTTACATTTTTATTTCAAATAAACTTTTGTACACCAAAAAATGTGCTTTTAATACATATCGTTGCAAAAAATGCAAACCGTCCAGGTCGGCAAAATACTAAGCAATCAGCATATATAATTTTATAAGCTTGTTTGCTTGCTGAATAAGTTTGTTGCTTTTGCTATAAAATATTGAAAATGTGAGATAGGGTCTTTTGCATTTCCGGTAACGATATGTAAATTTGCTGAATATTTTATTTGTTTTTTTTTTTTGAATTTTCAGAAATATTAGATATATTATTGTTTTGCAGCAGTTGTGTGAATTAACTAATGTGCTGGCTTGTATTATAAATATATGTTAATAGGTATTTATTTATATATATGTATATATGTATATACAATGTATATTTAAATAAATCTGCATTTTTAAAACCGGCCGAGTGATTTTCGTGAAATTTTAATGGCTTCAGAGGAAAAGCAGTTGAGTTTAAATTTTAAATTTAGATTTTTTTTTTCTGTTCCTCAAGGAGCTTGTATAGCAAATTCTAATTAACTGTTTACACAAACGTGCCAATTGACTCGTCTAGAAAATTGTTATGGAAATTATTCGAAAAAAAAGTTAGTGATTACTGTGTAAACAGGGGGTAGGTACAGAGGGATTTCCTGGAATGCCTGAAACTCGGCACAATCAATTTGTTACTTAAACGTTACTGTTTTTTTTTATTTCAGCCTTGTGTTTGAAGCAAATATGCCTTTAAGTTTATATTAATATATCAGAAAATGACAACGAGTACTCAAACAAAATATATGTACATAGATAAATAGTCTTAATTTTAGTAATTGAAGCGCAAAAAAATCGCACGCTCACATGACTGTAGACGATTTCAACATAAAAACACATCTAAATATAATAAATTCAGAAAATTGCGACTTTGACTCGCATACGAAGGGTTCCGCCCAGACACTAGATATATAATACTTTAAGAATTTTAGCCTATATAATATATAGTTTTGGATTTTTTTTTTGTTTTTTGGGATTTTTCCGGTTTTTGGCGCTTTTCTTTAGTTTTAGCGCTTTTTTGGTTTTGGCGATATTTTAGTTTCAAAGATTTTTTTTTACTTTTGGCGTTTTCTTGGTTTGGGGATTTTTTTTTATTTTTGGCGTTTTTTAATTTTGGCGATTGCTTTCCATTTTGGCGATTTTTCGGTTATTGGCGATTTATTTAAGTTTTAGGGATTAGGGATATTCAATTTGGCGCTTTTTTTTGTTTTGACGATTTTTTTCGGAGTTTGCCTCTTACGGTTTCCAACATACATTCCAAAATTAAATTAACTTTTTTTAAATTTTTAAATTTTTTTTTTAATTTTAGTGTTAATTGTTGTAGTCTGTATAAAATACACTTGCTTTGCAAATTTCAAAGTTCTATATATTCTGTTAAAGTTTCAGATCCGTAGTTCTTACGGTTCTCGAGAAAACAGCCTGTGACAGACAGGCGAATAGCGTATCGAAAACAATAGGGCTCCTTTTCATCTTTGGTGTACGGAACCCTTAAAAGTCGCATACGCATCAAATGCGCTTACTCTGCCTTACTTTCACTCTGAGTATGTTTATACTCAGGCTATGGATGAGTAATCGGCTGTACAAAAAATACGCTGATATTCGGGATATTTATTCAACATTCGCCACCGTATACATACATTAGTGCATATAAAATGGAATGGAAAATGTATGTGTGTTATATTAATAGTCAGAGTGTAGTCTATTAATAGTCAGAGTATTTTTATACTCATGCGTGTGATTGTAGCTCTCAAAGTCTATAGGCTTTAGTTATATTTATTTGTGCTGCGTAATTTAAAAAATGTGTATAAAAATAGTTGTTGGATTTTAGTTAATTTTAATTATTATTATTCGTACTGCATTTGTTTCTATATTTATAATTTGATCAGGCTAAAGTTCGTATCGCTTTGTATATTTAGAGATGATAAAATTGAGCTTTCATTACAAGAAATATTTCAGCAAATTGAATACGATGAATCAAAACAATTCACATATTCAATTTGCAATAAAGGCTGAGTATATAAAGCAGAAATCTACATCAACTGACACACAATATAGTGGACCAACACAAAAGAACGCTTATTATGAAGGTGTAACGAAAACAGTTAGTTGTTCCGTTCTATTAAGTTTTCGTTAGAATATTTACAAAATAACTTTGGTGTTATTTGTTCATTAATAATTATCACATGTTGTTTGGCTTACAAAGCGATACGAACTTTAGCCTGATCAAATTATAAATAGTTGTTGGATGTTTATAGTTATGGTATGTATTCGTGTGTTTGCATATGAGCGTATTTTTTATTTTCAAAGTTGTTTGAGGGCCAATACTCAAAGAGTACTTAAAACGATACTTCTGTCATTCTCTGATATACAGTTGAATTTCTCTATATAAATATTAAATGGGGATCGATGAACTTCTACGTTAAAATATGTACATTTAAAAACTTGCTTTTTATTGCAGTTAACGCGTGTTTACGTCCAAACAAATTTGAATATGAATATATAAAATTATGTATTTATGATATACAAACTTAACCTACTTCAGATTTTGCGAAAAAGTAAGTACATATTTATGAAAGAAATTTTATGATTGAAAAAAATAGTTAGTTATACGAAGATTATTTAGCATATCAACAGTAAGTTTTGTCTTCACAAATGGTTCTTTACAGAGAAAAATGCGTTATAGGGAGCTAAAAATTTAAGGAAACCCTTAGCAAAATACAGTATTTACAAAAATAACTAATACGTAATGGAGGCAAATTCGTTACAGTGCAGTTCAGTTCGTTAAAGAACAGTTCGACTGTACTTAATGCTTAATGCACACTTACTATTCAAAATAAGTATATAAATAATTTTTAATTATATATAGATAATTAAATAATAATTATATATAATTATTTAATAATTATATATAATTAATTAATAATTATATATAATAATTAATTATATATCAAAATAGTAAGTATGTAAATAATTTTTAGTTATATATACATAAATAATTAACTAATAATTTATTATTAATGAATAATTAATTATATATAATTAATTATATACATTTAATTATTTTTTAGTTATAAAAAAAATTTTTTTAAGTACCATTATCGCTTTTTTGCAGCTGATAATGCGGATCTAACGATTGGCACTAAACTCGCTAAAGTCTTTAACACAGACTCAGGAAGTTTGCACTTGTCAAATTACGACTATGTTAAAGCATCGGCCGATGATTTGGTCTTAGAAGAAATGAAGGCTCTAAATGCAACAACAAATGTTGATGCGGAAGTGGAACAACAACAAAAGTCAATTAAAGCAGAATCTCCCTCCATGATTGATGGTACAAAAGTTGGAAATGCTTCATTCTTAATGCAGTATCTTTTACTGATGCAGCGTATTTTCAAGTCATCCACGCGCAATTATGTAAGTTATTTTATTTTCTCTCCTCTCTTTTGATACAAATTACCTTATCTTAAATGTGTAATTCCCTTGTTTGCGATTCATGCAGCGATTTCAGATTCTGTGTTTTGGGTCATAAAACAACTAGAAAGGTTTTTATTTAATTAATTTGACTATTACATATACCTTTTTTCCACACGCAAAGTTTACTATGCAAAATCTTAATTCAGCTGGGAGAAAGACAGAAAGAGACTGAAAGAAAGAGACTACCTCTGTCTTTCACCCAGTTGAATTAAGACTTTGCCAAGTAAACTTTGCGTGTGGAAAAGGGGTAATATTTTACTTGTTTAGTAAACTTTAATCAAATAGTTTGAAAAATGCAAACGAAAATCGAGTCTAGTTCTCAATTTTAGCTTTTTTATAGCTCTTCGGGCTTCTTTAATATTTTTATACTGGCTGTTATTGTTATATTTGCCTGTGCCAAAAAATTTATAAATATACTTAATAGTAACAAAACAAATAAGTTTGTCTCAAGTAGAACAAAAATAAAGCAAATTAACTAACATGTGCATAATTAGTAAAGAACAAACGACAATTGCAAGACTGTTGTAAGTTAAGAGATGGTAAAATTGAGCTTTCATTACAAGAAAGCTTTCAGAAAATTGAATTCATATGAATCAAAATAATTCGCTTATTCGTATATAAAGCAAAAATCTACATCAACTGACACCACACACAGTGGACCAAACACAACAGAACGCTGATGATGAAGGTTTAGTGGACTTCGAAAACAGCTAGTTGTTCCGTTCTACTAAGTGTTTGTCGGAATAATTACAATTAACTTTGGTGTTATTTGTTCATCAATTATTATCTCATAGACGACTGCTGCTCTGCACACACATTTTTATGCTTAAATTTAATAAAAGTGTAATAATAAAAATATACTTTTGAAATCAATTATGTACATATGTACATAATTTTATTGTTACTTAATAACACAACAAAATATTTTTGAATATTTCTTTTTAATATGTATCTGATTGTTATATCCATTGGTTTTTTAATAGCTCAGCTTTTTACAAAAAAGTGCTTTTAAAATCGTCCATTTAACATGAAATTTCCCATTCATACGATTTTTTTATAGCTTTTATTATTATATAAATATTTAAGTATGTACTTGTTTTTTTAGGAAACAGAAGAGGGATTTTAATTATTAGTTTAAACACACTTTTTAGTTTGTAAATAGATTCGTTTAAAAATATCTTTAGGAAATACATATTAAAAAAAAAATAAACTCATTTCAATGCTAATTTTTAAATTTAAAAATCTATGTAAGTATGTAATTACATACATACATATGTATAGTATGTACCTACATACGTATGTATGTACATGCAAATTTGACTGCTAGATTATTTATTTATTTTTTTCATTATTTTTCATTAGAAATGAAAACATTTGTTACTAACAGCTTCCCGGGACTTTGTTCGCATATAAAAACAAACTGAGTAGGCTATGGACTGTATTTATATCAAATTTATCAAAAGAATAAAAAGTATCAAAAGTAAAAATTTTTACCCGTTTTACTCATCCAAACCTATTAAGCATTCAAAAGCATAAAAAGTACCAAAAGTACAAATTTTTACCCATTTTACTCAATGAAAAGTACCATATATATGTTAAAATTTCATCCAAGCCCATTAAGCACTCAAAAGTATAAAAAGTACCTAAAGTACTAATTTTTACCCATTGTACTAAATAAAAAGTACCATATATAGTATGTATATGTTAAAATTTCATCCAAGCCCATTAAGCACTCAAAAGTATAAAAAGTACCTAAAGTACAAATTTTTACCCATTGTACTCAATAAAAAGTACCATATATATATGTTAAAATTTCATCCAAACCCATTAAGCACTCAAAAGTATAAAAAGTACCAAAAGTACAAATTTTTACCCATTTTACTCAATAAAAAGTACCATATATATATGTTAAAATTTCATCCAAACCCATTAAGCATTCAAAGGATAAAAAGTACCAAAAGTACAAATTTTTACCCATTGTACTCAATAAAAAGTACCATATATATATGTTAAAATTTCATCCAAACCCATTAAGCATTCAAAAGTATAAAAAGTACCAAAAGTACAAATTTTTACCCATTTTACTAAATAAATACATACATTAGACTGACCATTATTTCCGAAAAATCATAATATATAATGCAAGAACCTTTTAAATTGTTGCTTTTGGCAAAGGAATTATTACCTTACAATTTCAGCTCGATATTTTAATAAATAACACGAGCCGCATCGAGGTCAAAATTCGTTCGGAATATTAGACTGGTCCTTATTTTCGAAAACTCACAATATATAATGAAAGACCCTTTTAAATTATCGCTTTTGGCAAATAATTATTGCCTTAAAATTTCAGCTCGGCATTTTAATGACTAACACGAGCCGCATCAAGGTCAAAGTTCGTTCGGAATATTAGACTGGTACTTATTTTCATAAAATTATAATATATAATGCAATCCCCTTTAAAATTGTCGCTTTTGGGAAAATAATTATTGCCTTAAAATTTTAGCTCGGCAATTTAATAAATAACACGAGCCACATCGAGGTCAAAGTTCGTTCGAAATATTAGACTGGTCCTTATTTTCGAAAAATCATAATATATAATGCAAGACCCTTTTAAATTGTTGCTTTTGGCAAAGGAACTATTACCTTAAAATTTCAGCTCGGCAATATTTACTGCCGTATTCAGAAAATAGAATTTTGGTTTACGAAAGGTTTACAAAACAAATTTTGTATGAGAATTTGTTTGTTAAACGTTTTGTAAACCAAAATTATTTTTTTCTGATTAAGGCCTTTAATGTTTGAATTGTTCCTTGTAGCAAAAAAAAAATATTGTGTAAAAATATTAACTAGGTATTTTAATATTAACACTAGCCTTATCCAGGTGCAAGTTCTTTCTGCACAACATTTTTTTTCACAAAATACCAACCTCCTATCACCACTGCTTAAGGGTGTTTCCATACAAAAAATAAAAAAAAATCTATAAAAATTTAAACAAAATATAATAACACAGTATTACATTGAAAAAAAAACGGTCTTGGCTGTATAGGTTCGAAAACCCTATACCTAGTCAGTTGATTTTAGTGAGAAATTTTTTTATGACTGTAGTAAAACCCTATAGTCAGTCTGTCGATATTGTCGAGCAATTGTTTTTTATGGGACTAGCTCTAAACTATATTTGGAAATATGTAATTTATGCCAAAAAAATATGTAATTTTTTTTTTGTGCACTTTTGAAAATTTTTAGGATAAATATATTTTTTTCACTTTTTTTAGAATAACTTACAGGGGGACCCTTAATGTTTGCTAAAAAAAATACTTGTGTGGCAACACTCTATTCCTTCGCAAGCAATAAATAGTTGTTGTTTTTGTTTTTACATTTTATTTACATGCTTCTTACAACTACAATTCGAGCTGAAAAAAAAGTCCGCCGGTGTAGTAATGTTAAAGTAAGAAAATAAATAAATGCAGTAAAGTGCGATTTTGATTTGCACACGAAGGGTTCCGTACGGACACTAGATATGTAATACTACGCGAAATGTAGCCTACATAATATATCGTTTCTGTATACATATAATTGCATGTATACATATAATTGTATGTATATTACATGGGATTTTAAAGTTTTTCTGTGCTCGTTTTGCAACACCCTTTAATTCTTAAGTATCATATATTTATTGTTGTAGCGAAGAAAGTTCCAAATTTCAAGTCAGTAGCTCTTACGGTTCTCGAGGAAACAGCCTGTGAAGGACAGCGTAGTGAAAACAATAGGTAATATATGTATATGACAGTTAAAAATTAAAGGGTGTTTCAAAACGAGCAAGGAAAAAGTTTAAAATCCCCTGTAATATACATACATTTATATGTATACAGACGCTTAAAATTTGCAAAGTTAGTTTGTTTTATACACTAAAATTTAAAAAAAAAATTAAAATTAAAGGGTATTCTATCATTTAATGTAATTTTAACTATGTAAAAACATGTTGATTATTGAGTTCTTGTTTCAAATTTGATATTTGTTGAACATCTCATTTGTCTAAATGAAAGTTTAATATAATAACTCTAGGTGTTCTAAGAAAATTTGTGGGTAAAGGTTCCCTGATGAACTGCATGGGCAAACAGTGAAATACCACTCGCAAGGCAGGGGTCTAATCGTCGCTTTCGATAACTAGCTGATTCGATAACGTTATTCAGTTTGACACTATGGCATTAGCTATCGAGCAATGTAATATTATGGTACGATATCGAGTGACATAATCTCAAACTGAAAAAACGTGATCGAATCAGATCGTTATCGATCTGCGACGATTAGACCACTGCTCTGGGCCGGGGAACAGCTCTCTTGTCATCCTAATTATTGCTTAGGTGCAATCAGGGAGCAAATTACGGCATTCGATACGAATTGAAATTTAACGATACGAGTGCCGTAATTTGCCCCCAGGCTTGTGTTTGGCCCTCGAGAGTTTTGCGTTTCAGTCGCATTTGTTAAGGGTTACTGCAACTAACTGTATGGCTTACAGTTAGTTATTTTGTAGTATTTTCCACGTTTTTAATAAGATTTAACTGTTGGAGACCATAAAAAACTCTAGGAGTGGATCTGGGAAACTCTTACTTCCTATACGAAGGTATAGGCCGTTCGCAGCAACCGAAGGAAGCTTCTACACGTGGTTTAAGCTGGCCTATTTGGCTACGTGCCTTTGCCATTTTGTTTGGTCCATTTGGAACACAGAACACAACAACAGTGAAATGCGCATATGATCTAACTAACCCCTCAATAATCAATTTCCATGTATTTTTAACCCCCAACCAAAAAAAGGGATATTAAAAGTTTGTAGAGTGTGTCTGTGTATCTGTGTGTATGTACGAGTCCACGTACAGACCAAACGGCTGGACCGATTTTGATTTAGTTTTTTCTGTTTGAAAGGTGACTAGATCGACAAGGTTCTTAGAAGATATCACATCTTTTCTAGATATATTCGGGGGTTTTAAAATGTTTAATTTTTGTTATTACATACTAAAAAAATATCTAATTTTTTTTATTCAAATAATTAGTCAAAGAAAGAGTTTTGTATTCTTGTTACGAAAACCCATTAACTTTAGTTATTTTTTTTTTAATTTCTTTTTTTATCAGAGAGACAACTTGCTTAATGCGTTAAATTAAATTTTATTTCTTTTTTTTTTTTTTTTGGAAAATACTCAAAATTCAGGTAATAAAATTTAAATAGAATAATGATTTTAATTGCCGTTTAATTGCAAGTCGTAATTTTGAAAGTTTAAACTCTCGAAATAAAAAGTATTTCACTAACTTTGTACATTTTTTTATTGTTTAATGAATATTGAAATATGTAAGTTACATAAGTTGCTTACTTTTATAATAATTTTTATACAAAAAGCAATTAAAAATTTTTGAAAAAAATAAATGTTTGTAAATGACTGAATGGTTGGTTTGTTTGTTTTTTTTATTAACTTGACAAATTTCGTTTTATAACAAATTTTTTTTAATGACTTTTACTAAAAATGTATAAAACATTTTCACGGTTTGTTTGATTTATGTCTGCAATAAACGGAAACAACTTGAATTTTTTTTAATTATTGTGTATTGTTATTATTATTTTTTTAATATTTTGTTATTACGAGTATTGTTTAGAAAACACAGATAATAGTTTTAATGAATTTGTACATATGTATATGAATCATAATATCGGATGGTTTTTTATTATTTTTTTTTGAAGGGAAAACAATATTAGTTAAGCAATACTATTTTCTGCAACATACGAGTACAAGGTGCCGCAAAAAAACATGATGTAACAATTTTGAACTGGCTGCCATTGTGTTATTAAAGAAAAATAAATTCAGTAAAGTGCGACTTTGACTCGCGCACGAAGGGTTCCGTACGTTGGGATTTGAGCATTTTTTTAATACAGCGTTTTTTTAAGTTTTTGACGTTTTTTCAGCTAAAATTATTATTTTTTGCTTTTTTTTGGCGATTTTGGCGATTTTTTTTTATTTTGGCGATTTTTTCATTTTGGCGATTTTTTCATTTTAGCGATTTTTTTCATTATGGCGATTTTTAAATTTTGGCGATTTTTCCGGTTTTTCGATATTCATTTTCGTTTTAGAAATTTTTTTTATTTGGTGTTTTTTTCGTTTTGGCAATTCTTTTTGTTTTTGGCGATTTTTTTTCGGTTTGGCGATTTTATAATTTTTGAATTTTTTAATTTTACCGTTTTTGAAAATTTCAAGTCTTATGGTTTCCAAGATACTGCAAGTTGTCCAAATTACATAGTCAAGATTACATTAACTGATAGAACACCCTTTAATTAAGATTTTTTTTTTAAATTTTAGTATTAATTGTTGTAGTCTGAAAAAAATACACTAACCTTACAAATTTCAAGTGTATATACATACAATTGTATGTATATAACATGGGATTTTAAAATTTTTCGTTGCTCGTTTTGGAACAGCCTTTAATTTCCAACTCTCATGTATTTGTTGTTGTAGCGGCCAAAGGTCTACATACTGTGTCCAAATTTAGCTCTTACGGTTCTCGAAAAAATACCCTGTGACTGACGGACGGACGGACGGACAGACGGACAGCGTAGCGAAAACAATAGGGTTTCTTTTCACCTTTGGTGTGCGAAACCCTAAAAAAAGCTCTTTTGACAACTAATTCAATAAATTTTCTACAAAAATATACATCATATAATTCTATTTACACTGGACTAAATGGCCAGTCACCAGGGACCGGATTCCGGAACGATGATTTTTGAAGTGTTCTCAAATTTCAGTGTTCATTTGATGATTTGTGGGTCCGAAACGGTGAGAATGACTTAGTTTGATAGTTATAGTGAACACTAATGAAAAAAAATTCACTGGAAAAAGTGCGGTGAATTTTGCACACTCAGCGTTTCGGAATGCGACCCCAGCTTACAGCTCTTATGCACTATAGGAATTTTCACCCATTTTGTGGCCATGATTAATTACAGCCAAACGGCTGTTTGTATCAAACTTCGCAACATCGCTCTTAACGTCCTTAAAATTTTTATTATTTAATCTCACCAAGAAAATGTTTTCTTATCACTCACGCACACGTGATCTCACGCTTATTTTAAAAATACAAGCACTTAAATCTTTAGAGCTATGCTCTTTATGTCAACCACAGGAGCTAGGATGTGATTTTCGTAACAAAAATAATCGACACTATTACAGTTATAAATTTATTTTTGTTTTGATTTCTTTGTTTATATTTGTTAGTTTTAGTTTTCTTTATTTTTCTCTGATCGTAACACACACCTGATGATTTTATATTATAACTTGTTATATGACGCCGACAGAGCAACTGTCATTTTTCATTAATATCAGCACAAAGCGGAAGACGTTGATGATTTTATGTCATGTTGAATCAAACAAATATTTGAAGAAAAGAAAACTTGTCAAAAATATCTAATTTGCGTTTTGTTTAATTTTTTTTGTCACAAATAATTGTTGTGCCGACTTTTTAAAATGAAAATTATTTAACAGTAAACACATAAAATGATATTTGATATCAAGATGAATATATCAGCTCGTGAGCTCTGATGATTATATCATAACAGCTGATATAATATTAATAAATTGAGTCTATACGTGATGAATTTTCATCATGCTATCAATTTGACATGCATCATGATTTAAATTCATCAGGTGGAAGGAGGATGCCAGGTGACTTACTAATAATAAGTTAAAAAACACAGATGATGTGTCAAATCTGCGTTTACACATGCGAAATGTCCACAAATGCAAACAATTGCAACGAATTTATTTTGCTTTATAAATAATAGTAAAATAAATAAATTTTATGAATATTAAATAAATATAATTTCATTGCATTGTAATTTAACACATAAAATTAGTTTTATATAGCTAAGCAGCATAGCTCTAGCCGGGTGTTCTAAAACACCCGCATTCCCGGTTAGAGCTATTTTTAAAGTTTTTATTAAGAAGAATTTAATTTAGCGTTCGTTTAAGGTAACTATTTACGCTCGGAAGGGCTGATAAAATAATTTCTAATAAAATCTCTAGTTTCTTGCTAATTTTCATGGAAAAGTGCAATAAATGTAAAAAAAAATTCTAGGAAAGAAAGTTTTTTTTTTTTTGGTAAAAAAAGGAAAATTTCCCATAGTTCTATAGAGGAAATTTAATAAAACCCATATCTGACCTTCTCCGAGAAAAGGGACGAAGTGTGTGAAAATGAAGTTTTGAGAAAAGCGCATTTAAAAAATAAAATTTTAATGTTTTTCTCATTTTTAGCGATTTTGACACACTAGGTCCCTTTTCTCGGAGAAGGTCACATATGGGTTTTATTAAATTTCCTTCATAGCACTATGGGAAATTTTCTTTTTTTTACCAAAATTAAAAAAAAAAACTTATGGCGTTTTCTTTCCTAGGAAATTTTTTTACATTTATTGCACTTTTCAATGAAAATTAGCAAGAAACTAGAGATTTTATTAGAAATTATTTTATCAGCCCTTCCGAGCGTAAATAGTAAATAGTAAATAATGAAAGTTAATGAAAAATTTCATGGTCAAAAATTGTGAATGGAAAAATTACCCACAAAATGAGAATTACCCACAATATTTATTTTGATTTATTTTCAGTTAAAAATTACAGAACTTAATTATGTTGGTTAAAAAAAATTCAACATGGCTTGAAGTTCATTACCGTTCATTGCTAAAAAAAAAACAAAGTAATTGCTCCTTGAAAACAGACTTATTTCATTACAATGGCACTTACATACATAAAGGGTGTTCTTTATAGAGTGACACAAGTTTAAATCATAATAAAACAAGGAAATATATTTTTAATATCAATGAAACGGGCTTTATTGCAAAGAAAATGTTATGAAATTAATGTTTAAACATGATTTCTGCCATGTGGCCGCCACGGCTGGCGCGTAGAAAGCGCAATCTGGATCAACAATTTTCAACAACTTTTCGCAGCATTTGCGGCCGTATTTCGCCGATAACTCTTCGAATGTTGATTTCCAGGTGTTCAATTGTTTGTAGTTTATCGACGTAGACAATAACCCCAAAGAAAACAATCTATTGGAATTAAATCACACGATTTTGGTGGCCAATTAATTGGGCCATTACATGAAATAATTTTTTCGATCAAAAGTTTCTTTGATTAAATCAATTATTGTAGCGCCCGATTAATGCCACGTAACTAAGGTACGAAAAAATTTCGAATCATGTTCCTATACCGTTCACCATTGACAGTAACATTCTGGCCATCATCGTTTTTGAAGACATATGGGCCAATGACCCCGCCAGCCCATAAAGCGCACCAAACAGTAATTTTCTGTGGATGTAATGGTGTTTTGACAGAAGCTTGTGCATTCTCCTCACTCCAAATGAGACAATTCTGCTTATTTACGTACCCATTCAACCCGAAATGGGCTTCATCAGAAAATGGAAGAAGTGCACGATGAGTTTGACGAATAAAACAATTCTTTTGATTAAAAATTTCAGCAATTTGCACGCGTTGCTCTGGTGTAAGTGGATTCATAATGAAATTTTAAATCAAACTACACAAAAAGCAGCTGATGGTTCAGCTGTTAAATGGGTGCTCAAAGAAAACAGTGATGCCAACTCAAATTTGTGACACTCTAACAAAAAGACCCTTTATCTTATTAATTGATGGCACAAAATTGACTTGCATGAACGAGTGTGTTTTTTTGTTTGTTTGTTTCTCTTAACAAAAGATGTTGCAACTTTGGCTTTTCTATTCTTCTTTATTAAATCGTATTTGTCTGTCTGTCTGTCTTTAACAAATTTAAACAAATCATGTACATGCAGTGCATAATAAACCGTGTGAAGGTCAATTCTAATATCAATGTTTAAATGATTTTTTTTTTATAAAAACAAAGCAAAAATAAATAAACATTGTTAGAACAAACGATAAGTTCGTTTTCATAGTTGTGGGTTTTGATTACAAACCAAATAACGACAGTTGAATTATGACTTTTTTTCATAAGAAATCTAAAAACAACTTTGAATCAACAGTCATTTGTTTTTATTTTACTATGTACCTGGTGTAACATTTACTATGCTAATAGCATAGAATTTATTCTTCTTGTTTTTTGTTTTTTTAAGCCAAGTAATAAATGGCGTTTCACATGTAGTAACCCACTTCAGTTAGATCCGAAGTACTAGCATTTTTAATATCTTGAGGTGTACGTGGAATATTAAATAAGCACAACTTTATTACGAGTATTTTTAAACTTGTTATTATTATTTTTTTTTTATATTTTATTTGTAAATATTTTTTCAGCGTCCGTCCAGTTTGTCGCCAAGAATTTTCCTGTATTGAATTTAATCAAACTAAAAAAAAGAGACAAAATTTGTTTCAGTTAAATTCTTTGGAATTTTAAAAATCCGATAGACAGTTTAAGATTACAAAATTATTGCATATATATTTCATTAAATTAAGTTATTTTTAATGTATGATTTCAATTCAGGTTTGAATTTGTTTAAAAATTCTTTAAGAGGAAGTAAAATAAATATTTAAGTAAAGGGAACTGGAAGAATTAAAAAAACCAGAGTGCTATTATTTCTCAAAGCTACAAGTAAAATATGAATAAAAAAACAATAATTTAAAATTTTATAAAAATTTTTTAAAATAAGTCTTCGATACTCACAGATTTGTGAGAAATAAATCCCATTTAAGAAATTAAATTTTCAGCGTCATCAGCCCTAGTCGTCATAACATTGCCTTTCGAGTGAAAGAAATGTCATTAGGTTTTCCTAAAATATATGTGAAAGCGAAAGAAAATCGGCTGCCATACGGACTGAAGCCAACAGATATCGAAAGGCAATTTTGCATGCCTGAAATGCTGCCTCAGTCCAACAGTCATTAAAAATAACAATACCAAGCATTTTTCTGATGTGCATTAGTGTCCCTTTGTATACGAGAGTTGTTGTGGAAAAGTTCAAGTGATGAAGGCATATTTACTGGTCACTGAACTACACCGACTTCAACAAATACTAATACTGATGTAACATCAGAGCGCCCTCCTTCATCGGTATTGAGAGGCAGAATTATCGAGGAAATAAAATAACCAATTAAATAGCTACTAATCACAGCTTCAAAAATTTAATACGCCTCATTGACACCAGAGGCGCTGCCACTCTGCATTATTAAAATAAAAACGTGCAAAACACAGAGTTGTAAAGGAGTAAAGCTTTCCTCCATCTCTTTCCTCGCGACCTATCTTCTCTATCACTATAACTTTCCTAAAGAAGGCATTCATTACCTGAGTGTTATTTTTCAAAAAAGAAAAAATCTATTATACTGAGTTCGCACACGCTAGTTTTAGTTGAGCAACTTTCGGCCTTATGAGAGAGAGAGGGAGAGCGTTAGAGAGAGGTCCATATAATGAAGAGGGGACCCATCATATTTTCCTCTCTCAACCGGGACTTATGGATAAAATACATATATTGTTAAAAGCCCTCGAGACGATAAAAAAACTCATCAATCAAATACATAGTTGTGTGCAAAGCGAAACCACACCAGCTGATCCCGATTCAAGAATTGGTGATCAGCTGTTAATTGCTCTTGCGTCAGATATAACAAAACGTTCGAAGTTTTTCTGAAGGCGGGCAAGTTTGTATTAAAAAATATACATGCATTTTCTGCGAGTTGCAAATCGAGATCACCTGGTATGAAATGGGCTTGTTTGTATGTGTACAGTTTTTCTTTTTCGTTTTTCCGGCTATACGTAGGCATTGTCGGCAATGGCTGATGAAAATCTCAGTTTTAGTTTTCTTATTTGACGGCTGCTTATTTCACCTTCTGCAACTCTGACTGACAAAAAAAAAAAGAAAGAAGAGAGGTGTCTTCGGACGACAACCGGTTATAGCTATGCTGCTTAGCTATATAAAACAAACTTAATGCATTAAATAACAATGCCATAAAATTATATTACATGATGATGTCAAATTCGCCGAAAAATATTTTAAAACGTTTCCATTTCTTTCCCATTATTTTCTTTTCTAGCGTACGATTAAATTAATGTATTGTTTGTGCGCGGCGGCGGCGGTTAGCTGTGTTCTCTGGTTTGTGCTCATGTTGAAAAACAATACAAACACAAATTGAGCAATCCTTCTCATTGCTTTTGGTTTTGCTTTTGTTTCACTCACTTCAAAAAACGAAACAAAACAAAATCCAACAATTTGTTTCGTTTATTTACGCACTCTAGTTTCTAGTACAAAGAAATCAAAACAAAAATAATTTTATAACGTCCTAGCTACTGTGTCGTGACAAAAATAGCATAGCTATAATAAATAAGTAAAATATTGAAGTTACACTTTCTTTTCCATTGCTTTTTCTATGTTAAACGTTATTTCGAGTAACTTTTTGGTTGCGAGTAAGAACACGAATGGTTACCTTCGAATAGCTACTTGGTATCATATTAGAAATTTCGATATGTGTTATTCGAAATCGAATGAGAAAATGCCAAAAGTTAAAAAACGAGCACGTTCAAGTAATAACTCGCTAGCAATCGAATGCGGGAATTAGGTTCCTGGTTCTAATGAAACCATCTCAAAAAGTAGCATAGCTATAAAAACATTAATTTCTTTGTGATTCTAGTTAATGACGGAGATTGCCCTACGAAGTCAAAGCACAAATGGTTATTCATGTGTTTATTTGTAAGCCTGCTTTTAAGTGACAAAAATACAACACTAACAGATACACTCACTGCACTGATTGACGGGTTTATTTGATAGTGTTTAGGGTACCTTACTGACGATAAAAGTTGTACACAGAATAAAAAAAAATTCATTTGTAAAGCGAAATCAAAGCCCATGACAACAGACAACAATGGAGGCGTAATTAATGCTCAATATCTAGTGGGATTAAAAGGGTATTATATATAACGATCGCCAAAATTAATCCTTTGGAAGAAAGCGAAGGGAAGAAAAAACGGCCTCAACATGCGACCACACAGCAATGATCTACCTCTGTTCCACTGACCTGTTAAAAATTATTTGGCACATAACACTGTGTGTGACGCATTAATCTCGGCGCAGAACAAACTGAGTACTTGGTTTTTAATTTGCTCATATTTTGTACTTTTTAAAGGACTTTAAATTTCTTAATGATGCTGCAGAATTTTATAAAATTTTTTACTTTACTTTTCCCGAACAAAAGAAGAATCATTTTGCAAAAATATCCTGGCTTCTCGTTTACTTTCTTTATTGCTTTTTTGGAAGCCTGTTCAATTTTTTGTAAGCTTTTTAAGATATTATTAAGTTTCAAGATATATATGACTGCCCTCCCCGCCCCTCAGTTATGCAAATAATAAATTTTAATAAGCGTGACCACACGCCCCCCCCTCCCACCAACCTTTTAAAAGGATAATATTAAGCCGCAAAAAAACTAAAAATTCCTAACATGTTTCGGTTGAACTACATATAATATAAGACTAAGCTTAATGGGCGTAACTACGCCCACTTTTTCAAGTGCAACATTGTGTAACTTATAGAGTTCACCGTGTGCACCAGGTTTAGCCTGAATCTATTAAGTAGCGGCACGTGAAATATAATATTAAATGTTAGTGGGGGCGTGGTACCGACCAATCGTTCTAAAAAGAAAACTATTATTACTAATTAATGGACTGTCAGAAAATCTAAAAGACTTTTACTAATTGTAATTATATAAAAGGACGTGCAATACACGAGTTTCTAGGAAGTCGCAGGGATGTATTGAGAGACACTTGGGAATTAAAGAACTTGCATATTTTTTGCTGGGATATATTAGGCTTCAAAATTAATATCTTATATTGTAGTTAATTATTTTTATATTAAGCATATATTTTGCTCAAACAATTCACACAATATATCTAATTGAAATCAAGGACACATACATACATACCTATGTATGTATGTATCTGCTAATTAGAGACAATTTACTTAAAATAAACACGAATAAATAAATAATAATTGAACATTTAACTAATTTAACATATTTTGTTTATTTCTAACACTTTCAGTTTCTGGGCATGGCTCGCATATTATCGCATGCAATAATTGGTGCCATATTCGGTTACTTGTATAAGAATGTCGGCGATAAAGCCAATACCGCATTGGCCAACTATGTTTATTTGTATGGCACAATATTGCTGCTGGTTTATACGGGTAAAATGGCCGTTGTTCTCACATGTAAGTAAATATGACAATAAATTCGCCTTTGGTTCTAATACATTTTTCTATCGTTTCAAATTGCATAAATAATTTATGTACATACATGCATATCTGCTGGCCATTATAAAACCTGTTGGGTTTAAGTCTCAAATATTTAACTAATTGTTTTAGAATGTACTATACGATACGATTCGAGTTAGAAAAAATTAGACAAACAGTAGCTGAGATTATGAAACGTATGTATGTATGTATGTATGTAGGTGGGGAAAAATATCTTTAAAGTTATAAAAAAAAGAATAATAAAATTTGAAATTTATTTGCTGGTGGTTCAGCATTGTCTACATGCATTTCATTGTTGCTGTAACAAATCGTCAGTAGACTTCAAACAACACATCAGCAAATAAATTTCAAATTAGAATAAACTTATGACAATATCGTGCCATAACCGCCAAAATAGCTTAAGCGACATAATTTTCGAACCTCATTTTTTTTTTGACCAAAATCGATTATTTGCGATCGTAAATAGTCGATTTTCGTCAAAAAAACGAAGTCCAAAAAATGTGTCGCTTAAGCTATTTTAGCGGTTATGGCTCGATATATCGAATTATAAATTTCTTAAATAGTTATTAAATTTAGATTTTATTTTTCATTCTAAAAATGAGAAATTTTCGAAATTTAAGAAAAATAAGCGTAGTAGGCTTAGAAACTTATACAAAACCTACCAAATAATTTATATTCGATATGAATCTATTCTAGTTTTCTACACCTTTATAAAGGGTGTTTTTTTTATAGAGTGACACAAGTTTAAATCATAATAAAACTAACAAATATATTTTTAAAATCAATGAAACGGGCTTTATTGCAAAGAAAATTTTATAAAATTAATGTTTAAATATGATTTCTGCCACACGGCTGGCGCGTAAAAGGCGCAATCTGAAACACCAATTTTCAACAAGTTTTCGCAGCATTTGCGGGCGTATATCGCCCATAACTCTTCGAATGTTGATTTCCAGTACTGCGATTCGCATCGTTAAGATAATTATAATTAAAATTTATTGAGCTTGCTATTCAGTAATATTTTTAACGATATTCGCTGTAGGTTAGTGTCAGCTGTGTAGTTATTTAAGCGACAATAATTTATGTGCTGTTAATTTTATCGACAAAAATCAACAGAAAATATCTGCTGCGCACTATCGTTAAAAAGAAGTTACAGAATCACACAATCGCTATTGCAAGCGACAAAATGTATAGACCAAAATTGCGATTGTGGGATCGTTAAGTTACTGAATCGCATTACAGGTGTTCAGTTGTTTGTGTGTTTTATCGACGTAGACAAGTGACTTAACATAACCCTAAAGAAAATAATCGAATGGGATTAAATCACACAATCTTAGTGGCCAATTAATTGGGCCATTACGTGAAATTATTTTTTCATCGAAAGTTTCTTTGTAGCGTCCGCTGTGTGGCATGTGGCTCCGTCCTGTTAAAACAACATATCAGCTAAATTAATGCCATGTAATTGAGGTACGAAAAAATTTCGAATCATGTTCCTATACCATTCACCATTGACAGTAACATTCTGACCATCATCGTTTTTGAGGAAATATGGACTAGTGATCTGCATGATTACGAATCAAACAGCATAATTTTGCATTTTCTAAAATGAATATTGAGCTAGCACTTGGCATTAAAATAATAAATGATGCTATTGCATGATTCATATCAATGAGATCAATGAGAATGTTGTTAATAAATGCATGCCACTGCTTGCAATCTCTATTCATTCATATGATTCACTAAAGCAATGAATCAGTATGATTGTTTTGAATACTTCTTAAAGCTCCTTCTGACAAATATAGTTTTATGTAATATTATAAAATAAAATAGCTAGCCGCATTTTATTTTATAAAATTGTTTTAATACGTGAAAAACTATTAATTAATACGCCATGTTTTATTAACTTAAGACTGCATATAGTCAACATGCCTTTGTGAGTTATTTGATTGCTATACAAAACAATCAAACAACAGTAAGAATTTTTATTGATTTTTACTAACAACACTTAAAAAAAGAGAGTGAGTTAATGACAGTCAGTTGCTAGAGAGGCAATACTGCAAGCAAGCAAGCAAGTTAAAAAAAACTAAACAACAGCATTGTAATAGTGAGTGGAGAGCGAAAGTGAATCAACTTATACAGCTCTCTGATATGGACCAATGACTCCGCCAGCCTATAAAGCGCCCCGAACAGTAATTTTCTGTGGATGCAAGTAATGATGTTTCGACAAAAGCTTGTGGATTCTCCTCACTCCAAATAAGACAATTCTGCTTATTTACGTACCCATTTAATCAGGGAATGGTCTTCATCGGAAAATGGAAGAAGTGCACGATGAGTTTGACGAATAGAACAATTATTTTTTATTAAAAATTTCAGCAATTTGCACGCGTTGCTCTAGTGTAAGTCGATTCAAAGCAAACTAAACAAAAAGCAACTATCAGCTGTTAAATGGATGCTCAAATAAAGCAGTGATGCCAACTCAAAGTTGTTGCACTCTAAAAAAAAACACCCTTTACAATTCGAGCTGTAAAAAGTCAGCCAATGCAGTAATAGTAAAGTAAGAAAATAAAAAACATGTTCTTGTCTCACTTCTTGTTTCGCATTTGCTTAAGTGAAAGTTTAACATAATAACTCTAGTTGTTCCAAGAAAATTTTTGGGTAAAGGTTCCCTGATAATCTGCATAATTAACAGTGAAATGCGCAACGAGTTGTACGTTCTCAGATGTGACGATTCGACCCCAGGTCCAAAATAATATGTCGGTTAAGCTTTTTCGACGGTTATGGCTCGATATGTATGTATGTATTTGTCTGTCAAAATATAATAAAAATAAATATTAAATAGAACCTACTCATTAGATTTTATTCCCTTCTTATTATTTTTTTATTAAAAACCCTAATCTAATATAATCACCCCTATTCTAATTGTCGACATCGACGTCACTTTAACACAACACCAAAAAATCAAGGCTTGTGTATCCGTTGGGGAAAACAACTGACTCTTGCTGGCAGGTTTATGCTATTTTCTAGACCTTAGGGAACGGAAATAGATTGCTAGTAGCACAAAATTGTTCTCGAGAGCGAGTAAACATGCGCCAATTTTTTGGTATTGTGTTAAAGTGACGTCGATGTCGACAATTAGAATAAGGGTGAATGATTGTTACACTTATAATGATAGAAAAAAATTAATAATAATAATTCAGATAGATTCAGAAAAAAAAACTAACTGAAAGTTAATTAAATATTCAACAATAGTTAAATATTTTATAGTTCCTATGTACGATCAGCACAGCTGGCTGTGCGTTTTGCTAATAGATACTCATAAATTAAATAGTCACAATTAATACACAATTTTTAAAATTATATTTAGTATTGACAGTTAGAAAAAAAAAAAAATAATACATTTGTGTGTAACACATGTACACAAGTATAACGACTAATTAACTAAAAAGGTGTTAAGACAGACAAACATCTCGCGTAGCAAGTTTATTGAACTATAATGCTGCCATTAGCTAGACTGACTAATCGTTACAGTGAAGCGTAGAATTGGTTTAAAAAATAAAAACAAAAAAAATAAATCAAAGGCGCCTATTCATATTTAAAAAACAAAGTACATATACTTTAACACCCATATTCATAAAAAAAAAAAAATAAAATTAATTTGAAATCCATTTTAGCAAAATTTTGCATGAAAAATTTGAATTTTATGAATAGGGGGGGTAAAAATTTAAAACCATACCATACAAAAATATGGTTTTAAACTCTTGAAGTACACTTTATTTCGACTATGAATAAGAGCCAAAAATTTTAAAAGACAAATCAAAATTTAAATGAAAGAAGTTAAACCACTTGAATGACTAAGGGCTAATAAATCAGTGCAAGTTAATCCCTATTTTTGGTTTGAAATGTGTTTAAACTAGCAAACCTATAAATCAATACAGTATTTAAACTATTTGTAAACGCCTAAAATTGGGCGTTTAAACTAGCAATACAGGCCATATGGTTTGTTACTTACAGACCATATGTTTTTCATTAAAAGAGTACTCAACTTTCTTCCGAGCCTCTACTTTTTCTTCAGATCTTTTTCGACCGGTTTTCTTACACACTATTATTCTTTGCCAAGCATAAATATAATTCCTTTCCTTTAATTAAAATTTTTTAACGTGTTTGCATTTTTGATTGTGCAAAGAATTGATAGCCTGCTGCAAAACAGCTGTTTTTTGACATTTATTCTAGTGCTGCCACAATATTATTTTTTAAACTACACATAAGATATGGTTCAATGATTTACTCCTGTTGAGTTTAAACTGCTTATAAATTGGAGTTTAGTTTAACTATCCATACAGGCCATATAGTTTTATTACTTACAGACCATATGTTTTTCATTAAAAGAGCACTCAACTTTCTTCTAAGCCTCTACTTTTTCTTCAGATCTTTTTCGACCTGTTTTTTACACTCTATTATTCTTTTCTACTATTCTACTTCGCCAAGCACAAATATGATTCCTTTCTTAGTAAAATTTGGCGACCTTTAATTACAATTTTTTAACTTTTTAGCCTTTTTGATTGTGCAAAGAATTGATAGCCTGCTGCAAAACAGCTGTTTTTTTTTTGAGGTTAAACTACTTATAAATTTGGGTTTAGTTTAACTAAACCAGCGTTTAAACTTTGAATGATTTATTAGCTCTAACGGTGCTACGGCTACACTTTTACTAATTTGCTTCTCAAGTCTAGGGATTTCTAAAGAAAATCGTTATACCAGAGTAGGTTATGTTTTTTTTACACACATATAAAAGTGAACAATTTTTAAAGCGAAAGGGAGCAAGTTTAAAAACAATTTAATTTTGGATTTTCGTATTTTTTTTTAAATAAATGGGACAAAAACCCCCTTTTAAATTATGTAAATGTGCTGTGTAAATATGCCGTGTTATTTGTAATACATATTAATAAATTATAGTTTATTAAATTAAATTAAAAATACACTATTAATAAATTGTTTTAATAATTAATTTCTTTCTCTATTGTTTCGTTTAGTTCCCCTTGAAATTGACATGTTGTCACGCGAACATTTTAATCGCTGGTATAGCCTCGGACCTTATTTTTTGTCGCTATTATCTTTTGAAATACCATTTCAGGTGAGTAAATTTTAAGAGTTATTTATGCAATTTTTTTTAATTTATGCATAAGTTTTTTTTTAATTAAAATTTTTCTTTATTTTACAATAATAAGAAATTTTATTTAATTGCACTACAACAACTAAATCTATTAATTTAATAAATAATTGCGCAGAATTGAAGTAAAGATGTCACAAAAAACTCTTAAAAACTTAATTTATGTACACGCAAATAAATATTTGTTTGCGCAAACCAAAGATAAAAATCGAGTGGTTTCAAAAACACCTCTTTACGTATCTCGTATTTTTTTTACTTTCTTCTATTTTTACGTACAAGTATACTGGTCATTAGAATTTAACACTACATTTCGAAAATTAAATGCAAATATCTTCTAAACACAAGAGATAGACAAAACTATATTAGCACATTTTATGATGTATGTATTTACGCTTGCACAGTTGCAAGAGTTACGAGCTTGAAAGTATTTTCATTAGGCGAGGTGGTCAGCTCTTGCGCCCTGCAACTTATTTTGCATATAAAGGTTGAACTAACGGTTCAAACGATGAATATTCTTTACCATTACTTTAGCTTTACTGAGCGTTAAAAATATATGTATAACAAAAATTTGCACAGTGCGAGAAATTTTTTTTGTAATTATTATGAGAAATTTCTAAAATAAATTAAATATTTCTTTAAAAAATACTATGGAATATAAAAAAAAAGACTTACCAAGAAAATTTATTGAATGTTGCTTTTAGAATTGTGTTGAGAAATTTCAAAGTTTAGATATCCTGCAAAAATACGAAATAAATAAATATATTAGATTACGTCAATGAATGAAAAACTTTATTTAAATAAAATAAATCTATATGCACACAATATTGCTTAAATTCTTAAGCCATGTACAGACGGTTGTCAGATCTTACAATATTGTTAGTAAAGTGTGCTAAAAAAAAATCCTTACAACCGTGAGAACTGGCTATTTTTGTCTGACATTGTTGCCAAAAAAAAATTATTGTCAGTCCGTTGCAATACTAGCAGCTGACAACAAATTGTGACACGTCTCAAAATCGTAGGAATACATTGAAAAATTATTGTCAGATACGAGGAAGCTTCTTAGCCTAGCACAAAAAGCGCGGTATAAACAGAAAAAAGTTAAGTGTTTTGGAAACTTCCATCTCTGCTATGAACACATGTTAAATTTTGTTTCGATCTGGCAACTCCATCATATAGAAACAGGTGTTCACAAAAGACGCATCCGCGATTTTTTAACAATGGAAAAATTAGAAATGCGTGGTGTCATTAAATATTTACATAAAAAAGGTTTATCGGGACAAGAAATTCATAATGATATGGTGAATGTGTTAGGTGAAAGTGCTCCTTCACAAGCAACAGTAAAAAATTGGGTTGCTGAATTTAAACGTGGTCGTACAAGTATTGAAGATGAACCACGTAGTGGACGTCCAAAAACAGCAACAACAACAGAAATTGTAGCCAAAGTGCATGATATGGTATAATGATCGACGAACAAAAGTGCGTGAAATAGCTAATATCATGGGCATCTCAAATGATCGAGTCCATTTAATTTTGCATGAAGAACTACAGATGAAAAAGCTTTCTGCAAGATGGGTGCCGCATTTGTTAACAGTCGACCAAAAACGCATAAGAATGAACATTTCTCAAGCTTGTTTGGATCGTTTTAAGCGAAATAAAATTGATTTAAGCGTCGTTTCATAACTGTTGATGAGACATGGATCCACACTATACTCCAGAGACAAAAGAACAATCAAAACAATGGACTGAAGCTGGAGGAAGTGCCCCAAAGAAGGCAAAAACAATTCAATCGGCTGGTAAGGTTATGGCAACGGTTTTTTGGGACTTCAAAGGTATTTTATTGATTGACTATCTGCGAAAGGGTAAAACAATAAATTCAGAGTACTATTTCAACCTTTTGGATCAATTAAACGTACAAATTCGAGAAAAACGTCCTGGCTTACAACACAAAAATATAATTTTTCATCAAGACAACGCACCAGCGCACAAGAATGTTTTAACAATGGCTAAAATCAACGAATTAAAGTATGAGTTGCTTGACCACCCACCTATTCTCCTGATTTGGCTCCCAGTGACTTTTACCTGTTCCCAAATCTAAAAAAATTCCTTGCTGGCAAGCGTTTTATCTCAAATGAAGATGCAATTACAGTTGTAAACCACTATTTTGAAGACCTTGAGGAAAACTATTTTAATCAAGGGATAGAATTGCTAGAAAAGCGTTGGACTAAGTGTATTGAAGTTTCAGAAGATTATATTGAAAAATAAAAATATTTTTTAAAAACTAACTATTCTCTTTCATTGATAGGCTAAGAAGTTTCCGAACCGCCCTCGTATTTGTCACACATTTTAATATTGCCAGATGTGCGAAGTTTCGTGATTTTAAAGAAAAAATATATAATGCCATATCGAGCCATTACCGCTAAAATAGCTTAAGCGACACATTTTTCGGACTTCGTTTTTTTTGACGAAAATCGACTATTTATGATCTTAAATAATCGATTTTGGTAAAAAAAATGAAGTTTGAAAATTATGTCGCTTAAGCTATTTTGGCGGTTATGGCTCGATATATGCCGACAAAATTATTGCAATTGATGAACTGACAATATACCTTGTGCTGCATTGTCAGCACTTTCGACAGATCTCACAATATTGTAAGATCTGACATTCATCTGTACATACATACATATGTAGCTTAAGAAAATAATTACACACTAGGCCTGACAAAGCATTGAGTATTGGATATCGAGTATCAAGTATTTGTAATTTTTTTTTTACTCGATATTTTCAGAGTTGAGTTTTTTTAAACAAGACAGAATGCAATGCTGTCTAAAAAGAGCACATAGTCAGGTTCTAGACTAGGGGTGCCCAAAAGTTTCTTATTGAAGAGTATATACCAATACATTTAAAGAAAAACTAATTTTTATGCAATATTTCCCAACTATCATTTGGGTGATCATTTTTTGCAAAAATCTCTTGTATGATTCTGCTCAGATCACTTTTGATGATTAAAAACTGATTTATCACTTGGATGATTGAAAAAAGATTCACTTATGATTCATCTTTATCATCAAATAGCTAGCCTTTTGTATCATAATCGAATCTTTTCCGAAGCAGCTGTTTTTTCGATCATAAATGATACTCCCGTTGTGAGAAAATGATACCCTACAGAATAATCATCATCATTACGATACGATTTGCTGATTCATTGTTGAGCAATTTTGTGGTAGTATTTAAATCATTGGGTTTCTATTTGCAGCTTCTTTGCATTTTGTTGGTCTGTTAGAAATTATTATTTTATCATACTGATGAATCATAAGTGAATCCTGTTTCAATCGACTAAGTGATAAATCAGTTTTTAATCATCAAACGTGCTCTGAGGAGAATCATACAAGAGATTTTTGCAAAAGAAAATGATCACCCAAATACTAGCTGGGCTTGTTTTAGACCCGTGGTCGGCAACCTATCCTATTATATTTTACGATTGTATGAGTAATACACTCACCACAAACCGGTGTTGCCAGTGAAATTTCGTCTCATTTTCCTAATTTGAAATTTTAAATCTCTACGAGTAAGGGCAAACTTTATTTTTGTTATGGTCGGAAGAAACACTCAACTTTTGTTTATAAAGAAAGGCATCTTTTGTTATTGCTACGCCAATGTAATGGTGAGTAAAAAGATGGATTTTGTAGAAATTTTTTTAAAATAATTTAAATATATGCTTGAAAATGGCTTTGTATGTCTTGTTTTTTCATGCTTGATAACACACGTTCAGAAACCAGACCTGGTTTGCATTAAAAATTTTCTGAATATAAAAAATTTTGTAAATTCTCATCACATACATATATTTTCTTATTGTTGGGAAAAAATTATTTTCTCTGGCAACGCTGATTCTCTTAAGAGTATGCGATACACACAATCGTGTGTACGCATCACGGATGGAAATCATGGTACAATTGTACTTTTTATGGTACATTTTTGACCTCGTTGGTACCGTGGTACTACCACGAGTTACCTGGTACAATTTAAAAATGCCAGTGTTTCACTATATCGTCGGTTTGTTTCTGGTTTGCGGCACATTATATCTAAAATACATTATGTGTGCAGAAACCAAGCGATGGTATGGCAACCTTAATTTTGCCTATGTTGTCCTTAATTTTTTTATGTGTGTTTTATTTAGAATAACCGATCTGTAACAAGTCTAATCTACGAAAGTACCCTTATTAATGTAATATTTATTATTTTTTTTTATGTTATTTTTAATTTTTTATGCTGAATTTTTATACACATTTTTGTTAAGTTGCTGTTTTTTTTTATTGTTTACTTCTGAATTTTTACACATTTTTTTACGTTTCCTTTCTTATTAATAAATATGTAAAAAAATGGTACCGTCACACAGTGAGACAGCCCTATAGAAACCGCGACAAAAAATGGTTTTTTGCGTGTCGTCCAATTTGGATGAAATTTTCACAGTATATTAACAGATATATGAGTAACAATTCCCTGAAATTTTAGCCTCATAACTTTATTACTTTTTGGTCTAGAGCAAGTCAAAGTTGAGGTATGCCAACGCGCTTGAAATATATTAGTTCAATATGTAATATTCAAAAGCTTATTAATAAAAAAATACATAATAAATATAACTTTAAAGTATTTTTTTAATTAATTTAGTTGTTGTAGAATGAGTAGATGAAAAAAGAAATAAAAAAAAACACAAACAAAAAATTTCTTAACAACAGAATTGTGGTGTAAAAATTGAACATTTTGCATTTTAAATGGACTAGGAAATATAGAGCAGCCCCTCGCCCCAGGTGCAGACTTATATCAAATGAAAGACTGAAGTCTCAGCTTTCATTTGAAGTAAAGGGCATATAGCAAAAGTTTGCAAAAGTACTTGAAACATACAAAAAACTACAAAAAATACGCAACGCGCACATTCTGTCGCTATACGTATGTTAACATGTTTACTTTACTTTTATTTTTTTTAATTATTAATTATTTTTTTGTTGTTTATTATTATTAAAAAATTATTGACAGAATGAAAAAAAATTGTTCTTTTTTATTTCATTTCAATGGCGTAATAGTGGGAGTCTTATTGTAATTTTTGCATGCAACATTACAGTAAATATCAAATTTGAAGGTTGATTTTTTTTTTTTAACTGGAATTGTCTCAAAAATAACCTATGCAAAATTTCAAAGCTCTACAATGACTCCTTGTATTTAATGCCGGTGTTGTCTCACTGTGCGTCATGGTCCAAAAAGTACATTTTGTTTTCACAGTTGGTACAAAATCCAAGAAGTCACTTTCCTTCCCTGGTACACATACGTAATAGAAGAGTATACGAGTATTAAAAGGCGCGGCGCCCTTAATTTGCCGACCACGGTTTTAGAGTCTAAAATTTAGACACAACAGTTATTTTGTTTGCATTAAAGTTTATGTTATTCATCTTCTTAATAGCTTTGTTAAGATTTGATATCATGATATCACGAAGATTACATACATACATATGTATGTGTATTAGTGATACACGAATATTCGTATTCATATTCGAATTCCCGAATATTCGGTAATTTTTAGATATTCGTCTTTGTATGCGCCAAACTCAGGCGAATACGTTCACGCAGTATGCTAAACAAATATTAAATTTCTATTGAGATACCTGCTATTATTCTAGTTTTTCTTTTAATTATAATTACAGTTAATTTGTAACATTTAGCTAAAAGTCATTTAAAATGAATTAATTAAACTAGAAACTTATATATCGCTTAATATAGAAAGTACCTAACTAATTGTTTTTCAAAATCGATTTGCTTACACATCATGATCTCTTTTGTTTCCAAACCGCCACCAAAGTACTATTGTACAAATACATTTTCTTATCATACGGCCGTAAAGCTTAAATTCCTTAATTTTTTTTAATTTATTAGAAAAAAAAACTACATTACGAGTACTATTATAACTTGGCAACAATATTTTTTCATTTTACATAAACAAAAGCAATTTATTTTTAATTAGAAACTATGTTAATTAATTTAATTGCTCCTTTTAATAATACGTCGCATAATACATATGTATACTGTAAATTAAGTCAGTCTTTAAACACATACACAACAGCAAACTACCGACCACAGTATGTCAAAAATAATATATGTACATTAGGGTGGCCGTTTTTTTTTTATTTCTTCTAAAAAATTTCATACTGATAAGTTGTGTTTTAGTTGGCGCGTCCAGCCCTCAAAATTGGCCCTCAAGCCCATATATTCAATGTAATTTTTTAAAATCGTTTTAGCGAGTTTTTCATTAAACGCGTATGTATGTATGTATGTACATAAATAATATGTAAAAAACTAGAACAATTACGAAATATAAATGAAACACGCAATAACTTTGTTTGAAGACGACATACAATAGAAATTAAATGGAACCAGCAAATCACAATAAACGTAATGTGTGTTTTTTATTGAGGTATAGAACTTTAAGTTGGCATCACTTTTTTAACTGGCGGCCATTTTGTCAGCTGTCAAGTGATTAATATTTAGTTAATTTAATTATTATTTTTCGAACTGTATTTGTTTCTATATTCTTATGAATTGAATAGGCTAAAGTTCGTAACGCTTTTTAAGCCAAAAAACGGCTGGCTGTTCCGTTCAACTATGTGTTGTTGTCAGAATATTTACAACTAACTTTGATGTTATTTGTTCATTAATAATTATCACATGTAATTTGACTTAAAAAGCGTTACGAACTTTAGCCTATTCAATTCATAAGAGTATGATTAATATTTAGTTTGGTTTGCCATTTTATCATGAACAGATTGACAAAAGAACAACGCTTGCAAATCGTGCAAATTTATTTCGAAAATAATGGTTCAGTTCGCGAAGTTTACCGCAAGCTCCGTCCATTTTATGGTCGACATAATCGTCCATCAGAGCAATTAATTCGGTTAACCATGGATCGTTTTCGCACTACGTTTACTCTATGTGATAATACGCATCCGCAGAGACGTCGAACAGTGCGCACCGAAGAAACAATTGCCGCTGTAGAGCAAAGTGTTGAAGAGGACCCGAATGAATCGATTCGCCACCGTGCACAGCAATTGGAGCTTTGTCCATCAACTTTATGGAAGATTTTGAAGATTTTGAATGTGGATGAGTTGTGGTTCCAACAAGACGGCGCTACATGCCACACAGCGCACGTCACAATCGATTTATTGAAGGAAACATTCGATGAGCGCATAATTTCGCGGAATGGACCTGTCAATTGGCCACCAAGATCGTGTGATTTGACACCATTGGATTATTTTCTTTGGGGATATGTGAAGTCGCTCGTCTACGCCAACAAACCAGAAACGTTAGGGGACTTGGAAGCCAACATTCGTGACGTTATTGCCAACATACGGCCCCATATGCTCGAAAAAGTGGTTGAAAATTGGACCTGTAGAATTGGCTTTATTCGAGCCAGCCGCGGCGGCCACATGCCCGAAATCATATTTAAACATTAATGGCATAAAATTATCCTTCCAATAAAGCCAAATTGATGGACATTAAAACGATTTTCTTGTGTTTTATTTCAATTCGAAGTTCTATACCTCTAAAAAAAACACCCTGTATAAACTGATTCTTACTCTAGTTTTAGACTCGGCAGTTTTTCTTGCTCAACTTTTGATTTTATAATGAGAAAGAAAAAGATAGGTATAAAAAAGGTAGATATTACTTTCTCAACTCTCTCATACAAAATCAAAAGTTGAGCAACTAAAACTGCCGAGTCTAAAACCAGAGAAAGCAGTCAGAGATAAGATCATAAAGACTAGTTATAACTTTCCTGATACGATGCAGGAATGCATTAATTATCAGAAATCAATTACATTTCAATGAATTTAATTAAAAGTTGGAGTCTAACAGCCTTATATATAACCAAAAACTGCCATAAAGTTAGCATAAGTGACAAAATTGAACTACGTCTTGACGAGTTCCTCTATACAATTTGATACTAAAAATAGCCGCGTAATGCGATTACATCCTAGCATGATTTTTAATGTAAAATTACGGACCCAAATGGGTCTGCGAGCGGAGGTGCGTTATAGCATAAAGGTAAGCATCGTTTCCGCCGAGATCTGATTGGCTGTTGTTCGTTCGCGGGACGTAGCTGCTGTATACTATAGAATAGGTAGTTATGCGGTATTTGCAGAGTTGTATTTTTTAAAGGAAATTTATTGGCAACTTTAAATAATAAAATACAACCCCGTCTAAAAAAAAATAAGAAAGTATGTGTGCGCTAAATAATTAGACTAAACGCCAAAATGCTAAGAATTACTTTACTTTTTAAACAAAAGCTTTAAGGCTCAGTTAGCCTACTGTAATGTAAAGTAACTACAACTTGGGAAACAGCTGATCGATATTGTTATGTGAAAAGTAATGAAAATGGTTAAGGCTCAGTTACCCGACTGTAATGTCAAGTAACTACAACTTGGGAAACAGCTGATCGATATTTTTATATGAAAAGTAGGTTACGTTACATTACATATCTATAGCCATTTGCATTACTTTTCACATAACAATATCAATCAGCTGTTTCTTACTGTTGCAGTTACTTTACATTACAGTCGGGTAACTGAGCCTTAACGAAGCCACTAATTTCATGTTTCAGTAAGTGCTGCCATGCTCAAAAAACGCGTAGAACTTCTACACTGAAAACAAATACTTAGGATAATCAACACAACACGTTGGTCTAAGTTTTAACATAGTACACAGAGAAAACAGTGCCTACTAAATACCTCATAAAATAGAACAAAATTAATAAGAAATCTCTATGGTTTTTTTTTTCAACAAGGAAATCTTATTAATTTCATAGAGAAAATCTTTTTGAAAAAATCAAGAAGAAATCTTGAAGTTTTTATGAGGTTATCTTATTGATTTTTTCAATGAAAAAATAAAAAAAATTGCGTCCTTATTATCTGTACTTATGTATTTTCATTTAAATTCTATACCATATACATATGTATGTGGTATATTGTAGATGTTATTTATATATACGTACGTATTCACCAAGTATTGAACCAGCAAATTTCTACCTGATAGACAAGCACTCTAACCAATATGCTAACAAGCAGCCTGAATAACCATTGAAGTTACATTCTTACACAAAAATGAAAAAGATCATGAAAAAATTGTCTCTATGTCTATTTATAGATATGAACTAACAAGACACCTCATAAAATCAAGAAGATTTCCTTATTAAAAACATCAATAAGATGCTTTACACATTATCATATAGGAACCTAATAAAATCAAGAAGAAAACCTTATTGAAAAAATGGCCTACTAAAATTAAGAAGAAAAAATTAATAAGGCAAACTAATAAAATCAATAAGAAGTCCCTATAGTTTACAATTTATAAGAAAACCTAATAGAATCCAGAAGTTTTTCTATATGGATTGTTTTTTTGGTGCCAAAAATAAAGGAAATTGAGTAAAAAAATATTTCTTCTTGATTTTATGCGGTTTTCTTCTTGATAAAATTAATAAGATTTACCACATAAAAACAATAGGGAATCTCTATGAAAAAATATTCGCTTCTTTCTGCTGGGATACCCCTTAGCCTAAAAACGGTTCATAGAGAAAATCTTCTTGATTCTATGAGGCAGTTTTTTCTCTGTGTATGACACCTTAACGAGTACAAGTTTATATAATTTATAGCATTTATGGCCGAAATTTTGAAAATGAACTTGGCCTTTTTCACATTTATGTTTTTGTAAGGATTGAAATAATAAAAATCTCCTTTTGTTGTTGCCTATTTTTAGAGTATGTGCGCTGTTCTTTACATATGCATGAGCATGCATCTGACCAGTAACGACACTGATGAAAGTTTTCGTATCTATTATTTCATGATGTTTGCAATTTTGGCTACGTTAAGTGCACAATCTTGGGGATTTTTTGTGGGCGCTACTTTGCCGACAAAGGTAAGTGCAATAATATTTGAATGTTTTCCATTAATGTGACATTAATATTTTTGTCTTCAAATTTCACACAGCTGGCTGTCTTTTTGGGTCCCATATTGGCAGTTTTATTTTCTGTATTTGGATTTCTCACACGTTATATCGACATAACACCCATACTTCGCTGGATGTGGCATATAAGTTATTTCAGAGCTGGTTTTCATGGTGCTTTAAACTCCATCTACGGTATGGATCGACCGTTTTTAACATGCCCGGAAAATGTCATGTATTGCCATTTCCGTAGTCCCAAAGTGTTTCTGGATTACATGATGATAACGGAAGTGAACATAACCAACAACATTCTACTAATGTTATCGATTATTGGCGTCATGTATATACTGACGATATTACGTTTATGGCATACGTTAAACAAACGTTAAACGTACAAAACTACAAATCATATACATACATACATACATACATGCATATATGTAGGCATTTAAATACTTAAGAAATAATAAAAAAGAAATCAAATTTGTTTTTATGAAAAATTTCCTGCAATAATTGTTAACAATTCATTTCATAACTTATTCATTCCGTTTTTAAATTCATTATATTTTTGCATGTAGATATTTTTTAGATATTTAACTATTGGCTGTAGGGTTTAATTAGTTGTGGAATGCCTTTTCAATGGTTAACCTTTTTTTTTGTGTGGTTTGTTTATGAGGATTTTTATTTAATTTTACCCTTCTATTTTAATTTTTCAATAATTAATTACATGCCAAATACTAGTTTTTAATATTTAAAGAGCAATAACAAATCATAAAATATTATTCACGTATAATTTTAATTTAAAAAAGAAAACTAATAGTTCTTGCCAAAAGTGTATCGAAATATAAACATCCCTAATTTCAGTTATTTAAAAATTACAGCCTGTCCCACTATGTCGACAAAAAACGTTCGATCGATTACTTAAATTTAACAACAGGGGTCTAATTATCGCTTTTGATAACGAGCTGATTCGATCACGTTTTTTCAGTTTGAGATTATGTCATACGCTATCGAACTATATTATTATTATTGTTGGATAACGAATGCCATAATCTCAAACTGAAAAATCGTGATCGAATCAGCTCGTTACCGAAAGCGACGATTAGGCCCCAGGAACAAGTTTCCTTATTTTATTATTGTCTTCAATAACGATAACGAGCTGATTCGATCACTTTTTTTCAGTTTGAGATTATGACATTCGATATCGAACTATATTATTATTATTGTTATCGAAAGCGTCAATTAGACCCCAGTTTGTATATCGAACGTTTTCTGTCAACATCGTCGGCCACGCTGATATTGTATATATCAAATATTATTTTATTATGATTTCCTTAAATATTTTAGTTATTTACTCGTACATATAATTTTTTTTACATAAAATCTATTTTTAAGTTAATGCATATTATTTGCTTAAGTTATTTGATATAAAAATTATAACTGAATAAAACAACAACAATTTCAAAACAATAAGGTAAAAAGTAAAAGTAAAGCTGCATTAATTTGTTTTATTTTTTAAAAAGGAAATTATTATTTACTAAAAATTCTAAAAGATCTGCATTACAGTGGTTCGCCTTCTATCAAAAAAAAAGGATTAAAGATAATGTCAAAACAATTCCAAAAATATATTTTTTTATTTTTTGCCACGCCTACAAATACCGCCCTTTTAGTATTTTGTTCACTGTGTCGCCATTTTTAGTTCGATCATAACATTTTGTATACCGGTGTTCATGGCTCTGTAAGGGCTAATATGAGGTTTGCTGCCATAAATGCGGTCTTAATTTTTTAGCTCGATCCGACGTTGCCTTCTGGTGGGCTAGTGGTGCCTAAAGTAGGCGATACACACTGGGGATTTTGTACAAAAAAATGGAAATAAGTCTGCAGTTTCTAAACTAGCCGTCCGATTGTTTTCATATAGCATTTGAGGAGGTGTCGCAGAGCTTAAGTCTGGTATTTGGACTATATATCTTTAAAGGGGACGGAATCACAAAGCCCTAAAGGAGGCAACCTAGGGTTAATGAAAAATTAAGACAGATGCCAAGTTGATGTTTTTGATCTGATAAAAAAGATTTTTTGCAAGTATATTTGTTTTTTCTATCCAAGAACTAAAAAAAATTCTGCTATATTTATAGGGTTTCGCTTACAGTTTAGGAAATATTCGAGAAAAAAAAATTAAAATTTTGGCTTTTTACCAACCGTGGTCCACTGTTCTGTTCTAATGGAGAAGTCAAATCTTGTTCGATTTAGGAATAAGGAAGAAAATTTGTAACATAAAAAAATATTTGGTATTAAAACTGCAATTAATGCCCTAATTCAGTAAGAAGAATTAGGACGTTTTTGTTTGAAAATACTTCTGAGTTCTTGTCTTTGAAGTCTCTAAATTATTTTCTTCAAAAATGGTGGTTGTCTTTGACAATGAAAAATATAAATATTATTGCCATGTTTTTAAAACATAAAAATTCAATTAAATTATTATACAATAGTTTGAAAAATATATGAAAAAAAATGTGTTGGATATAATGTTTAGAACAAAATAATAAAGCATAAGACAATAAATAATAATCGTTTTAAAGAATCAAAACTGCTTCTTTTTTTCGTCCATAGACAAGACGATACATTCGTCGAACAGAATTAGGGTATAAGTCAAACGTTATACGCAATTTAAATTAAAATTTTGAAAAAATCGATTTTTAACGTTTTTTGCAGAAAAAATTAGATTAATTATTTCGCTATTATAAAATTTTTTTTGCAAATATACCAACCCCCAACGTCATAGTCGAAGTAGATATACGCTAACCAATAAGGGAATATAAATATCATGATGAAAAAATTTTTCCGTGCGACATGTCACGTGCGACTGTGGTCAAAATTGAATTTAAAAAATGATATAAATAATATTTGGGCAAAATCAAAACCATTTGGCAGATACGTCAGTGCACAACATTGTAAAATTATTAACATTAAGATATTCACCCTTATTACAGTTGCCGACATCGAAGTCACTTTAATACAATACCAAACAAAAAAGTAATGGGTTTGTTTACTCGCTCTCGAGAACAATTTTGTACTACTGACAAACTATGTATTTCCGTTCGCTAAGGTCTAAAAACTAGCATAAACCTGCCACAGGAGTCAGTTGTTTTCGACAACGGGTACACACGCCCCAATGTTTTGGTATTGTGTTAAAGTGACATCGATATCGACAACAGGAATAAGGTTTCGCTGAAATCAGAGTATTAATTGTTGGAAGCAAAAACAGCTTCTTTTTTTTCTTTTTTTAAGGAGAAGTTTATATATTTTAATGTGAAATATTAATCGAATAATACAAAAAGTGGTGAAAAATAAGCAAATGCTAAATGTCACTATAACTTTACAACTACAGCTGTTAGGGAAAACTAATGACGACATCGTAATCAAGAGATTTAAACAACACAAAAAAGTATAAATTTTGTTGTACTGTGTAATAAATATATGACTTCCAAAACTTCAATTGCTTTTTCTTCGAACAAAGTGTAGTGAAGTGTTGCCAGTGAAATTTCGAGAAAGTTACATTTTAGTTTCTAAAAAGATGCATTTTTTCACAAAAAGATACATTTTGGAAAAAGTTTGAAAATCCATTTTTAACGTTTAACATTTATCAACATCACATTTCTATTTCATATTTAATGAATATTTTAAAGAAAATGATATCATGTAATGCCAGCCACACACTACACAAGTTCACTAAACAAGTCTGGCACTGTACAGTGCGTTTGTGTAGTGTATTGGTGTGATTGTATTGTTTACACAGTGGACTTCGTAAATATCAAAACGATTTTGATGTTTGCTTACGTTTCAAAACTGCACAGTGATCTTTTGTAGTGTATGTTGCAAACGCTCAGTTTCTCAGTTTTTCTCTCCTAATTTTTTACGATTCATGTACTACTTTTTACACCATACGTGCCTTTTATTCTTTCTTTTCGTTTCTTTTTTTATTGCCACAGCAATTAATAAAATAGAGCAGTATTTGAGCATGTTGTCTTCTTCACTTATAGCTTTAAAATAAAAACTGCACAGGTTACTTGTATAGTGTGTGTCACAAGCTTAGTTTACGCAGTGCCAGACTTGAGCACTGAACTTGTGTAGTGCATGGCTGGCATAAGTTCATTTTTATATTTATTTAAGTCATAAAAACTAGTATGTAATTTTTAAAAATACAGTAAGCAAACTTCAAATTAAAAATTTTTAACTATCTTTGGATGCTATCAAAACAAATTCATTCAAATTCAATTGGGATGTTATAAAAAAAAATTTTTCTGTACATTTTGCGTACAGATTCAAAAGATACGAAAAATTTCAGGATTATAGATGGTACTTGAAGTCATCAAAAGATACGAAAAATGTATCTTTCGTATCCTAATGGCATCAGTGGTGTAGTGTTTCACAAGGCCGCAGTACAAAACGTTGACAAAGAACAACGTTTAGAAACGTCACGACAAGTATTAAGAACTCCGCAAACAAAAAATCTGAGCATCCGTTTCTGAGTTCAAGCGGATGATTACAAAAGGGTGTAATTCGAAACGAAAGAAAAAGCTTTCAAATTTGTATGTTTATAACATTTACAGAAGTAGACCCCAAGGATTCACAACTTTGCAGCTGTATGCGATATACATAAATACATTGGAAAGCTGTACAAACTCTGTATTGATACGTTTTGGGAATTAAATAATAAAATTAAATAATTTTTATACTTTGAATTTGAAAAACAACATAAATAACATTTAGCAAAAGATTCCCTTTTTGTTTTTATACGAATGAATATTTTTGATTTTCGGTATTTTTCTCAACTCTTTCCGGTGCAAAAATATAAATACATGGCAACGCCAACTACTGATTTTGTTACCATTTTAAAGCATACTTTTAGGGCTTCCGTTACAAGTAGGGGAATTTTGTATTTTCGCTTTAAAGGTTACACACACATCTTCACACATAAATATGAGTGGATGTTTTGTATACGAAAACGATTAACTCCATAAAAATTAAATAACTATTGACCTTAGACAATCAGCACTTATTTATTGGTAAATGCGATTAAAATTTGAAATTTTGTTTTAAAATCAACATTTAAGTTAATAAAAGCAAATTGGAAGTAATCGATATGGCAAGTGAAGCATCCCAAAAAATCTAAATTCAACATATGAGTAGAAATCATAAATTTTTTATGTATAAAGACTATTCCATCAGCATACATACATATCGATGGCTTAATATAAGAGAGGCGGAACTCGAATTTCCTATATTTTATAAGAGAAGCAAAAAAAAAACTGAAGAAAAACTAAAGCATTTACATCATTGATTACCAAAAGGCCGCCCGTGGGCACTTTGTTATGCTCTTTTTTACACGTACATTCGTACAAGCATTCAATTTGCTCTCTTTTACATTACATATGTATGTGTTTGCTTATCATTGATTTACATCACTGGTGGGCACTGTCAATGTAGTGGTAAATTTTTTATGTGTTGAGGTTGCGAGCTACCCACCAAACACAAAGTCAAGCGTTTGAAAGATAATGGTGCATTATATATTTATACATAAATAGACATATTTTCTATCTTGAAAAAAAAACGTTGATTAAATAAAATTATTAATTGCAAATAAAACTTTTTCTAAATAAACAGTGAAATAAAAAAAATTAAAAAAGATAGGACAATAATTTATCATGTTTTCCATTAAAAAAATATAAATAAATAAAATAATGGTTGCTTGGTGGAGCACAAAGGTGCAAAATCACAAAATAAAATTATGTGGTTGGATGTATCAAACTTAATAAGCTTTGATATTTGTCGGCATGGAAGATCATTTTCAGATGGGAAACATATTAAAAATATTTTTGATTTTTATTTAAAAGGTTTTCCCTTTCCTTACCATTAAACTTATTCATATTACTATGAAAAGCATCATAATGTCTTTTAATGACATATTCCTTTTTTCCCTTAAGCTTTGATAACATAAAAGGCATTGTATGTTACCAAATGCATTATGTATAACAAAATAATTTTCGCATATCATCATCAATTTGAAATGAAACACGTATGTTTGCTGGACAAATATTCTTGAAAAAAAATATAAAAAAATATGTAAGCATCCGCCTGATGTGCATTCATCGCTGTCCCATCGACGACTAAATTAAAGATGGTAAGAATACGTGTGAATATTCTCTTCACAATTGTGCCAAGAAACGCCCTAGTCTGATTTACATGCAGCAATAATTTTTTAAGTTGCCATAAGTCCTTGATTTTGCACTGTGACATACTAAGATCTTCAAGGAGGATGCAATTATACGTTGCCTCCCAGAAAACATTAAACATTAAGACGCGATTTCGAAAAAAATTTAGATACTCCCTTTTTATATATTAAGCCATCGATATGTATATAAAATAGCCTTTAATCAGTTAATGAAAAAAAATTTTTTATTTTTAAGTACTAAAAAATTTAATTTTTTTTGTCATATTTAACTTGCAAAATAAAAATCATACTGATGAGTATTGTATGAATCCCCAAATCATTATCGCGTGATTTTTATACAACTCTCCTAATGACTCATATAAGATTAACGTTGAAGAGCCTCATACGATTCTCAATGTTCTTCAAAAAATAGTTGTAAGATAATCTCTAGATAAATCTCAAAAGATTATATCTACGACTAATAAAAGCGCCTTCTGCGCTTCTTGTACACGAATCGTCTTCGGTAACAGTTTCTTCCGTGCGAAGCATCTTTTACGATTAAAATATGAGCTGTCTGCGATTGAAAATGCTCTAAATACGATTCGCAATAGACTCTTCTGCGATTGAAAAGGCTAGCTGAGATTCATATGCATAAATATACCCAGTTGGACAGATTGGCTTGCACAATTCGACAATTTAAGGGAAATCGTCATTGGCCTTTCACACACGTGAACAATTGTGCTGGCATAACATGCCAGTTTGATGGTGGGAGAGGCAAAGAGAGGGGTTTCGTGTTTGGCATAATTTTTCAACCAGTTACAACCCCGCTTCGCCAGCACAAATCCAATACACACATAACTTAAAAAAACAGCATCCCAGTTGGCCAAATCGTCACAGACGACATTGTCTTCGACGATTAATGTACGACATGTCGCCTGTTCATTAGGTTTTCTAATCGAAAATTTAAAGGAAATCGTCGTTCATGGCTATCTGAGCGACAATAACCATCGTTTTGTCTTCAATAAAACTTTGTTGAGGACAATCTGAGCGACAATATCCATCGTTTTGTTTTCAATAAAGCAGTGTTGACGACAATCTGAGCGACATTGTCGCCCATCTCGTCTTGTGTGACCTCGGCGCCATTTGTATGAAAATTTCGTCGACGATTTGTATGGGGCTGTCTTCAATATGTCTTCTACGACTTACCATTGTCTTGTACCCGTCGTCAAAGATGTCTTAAAGACGTGGCCAACTGGGATATATCAAATGCATACAGAAAACAACACTAACACACACAAAGCTATGTATGCGTATAAATTTTTATGTCGGAGGAATTAGTCTCGTGTGTTCTTAAAAAAACAAAAATTGTGCGGCATAAAATCTAGTCTCGTGTGTGACAGGCCATTCACGACAATCTGAGTGACAATGTCTTGCATGTTGTCGTTAATTAAACACTTTTGACTTTGTTGTTGACAATATGAGCGACAAGTCGTTTAACATTTATTTATTAACGCACTAATAATCCCAAACAACACTCTATTCTTGAATAGCTGTTGTTGTTAACATTTATTTTCTTCACATATTTTTGCAACTACAATTCGAGCTGAAAAAAAAACTAGCCAATGCAATAAAGCAAGAAAATAAAAAACATGTTGATTAATGAGTTTTTGTTTCAGCTTTGATATTTGTTGAACTTCTCATTTGTTTAAATGAAAGTTTAGATCATAATAACTCTAGTTGTTCTAAGATTTTTGGGTAAAGGTTCCCTGATGATCTACATTAGCAACAGTGAAATGCACAAAATATCTAGCTAAACCCCTCATAATCAATTTCAATGTATTTTTAATAAAAAAAAATATTTTACTGAATAAGTAAAATAATAATTTGGGAATATTAGTACGTTAATAAATGTAACTATTTTAATTTTTCTTCTCTTCTTTAGAAACTCACATTAATTAATAAAAATATTTCATTCAATAAGAATTGAAATTACTGAACTTAAGCCTGATTAAGAAATTATTTCTTATTAAATGTAACTATTTTTAGTTAAATAAAATATTATTTTATGGGTTATCTGCCGGACAGCCACTGTTATGTGTACATTTCTACATTTAGATGTCAACCTCCTTGGCACCATTTTAAATTTTTCCTTTATAAAAGTTTTATTAATTATAAGAATTTTGCAAAAAAAAAAAAACAAATAAATTCATTTAAAATAACGTTTTGCCGCTCTGGTCACACTGTTGCTAGATCAGGAGAGCATAACGCACAGTGCTGCCAGATTTTATTTCACAAAGTTCAATCCCCAAATTAAACATTTTCATGCCCACTAAAATGAATTCTGTTTGAATAGAATTCGTTTAAGTATTAACTTCAAAATATTTTATCTGTACTATTTTTTCAGCCCCCAAAATTCCCTGCTAAAAATAATTATTATTTGATTTTGATTCATTGAATTGTTTTTTTACTAGTAAATGTTTTATTTAAATTCCAATACACCTTATTAGCACTTTTACTATAGGTTTGTAAAAGTTCAGTGAATTTACAAGACAGATCAAGATTAAGTTCAAGATCTTTCTCCCCTTCATCTAAATCAACGTTTTGGATAAAAATATTTCGAGTTGAAAATATTATATTGATCGGAAGCATTTTTCGTAGGATCACAGAGTTATTATTTCCCGAAAGGATATGTTTTGTTATCATATCCAAAAACTTGTAAATAAAATAAGAGTTCCCAACAATTTCCCCAAGCACTCAATTATGCATCCCTATTTTCCAGAAATAAATACCCAATCTGGTGATAAGTCTCCTAATCTGACAATAGACTTGTGTCCAACAGTTCTTTTTGAACTAGTTCGTTCAGTTGGACACAAGTTCGGTCAAAAACATCAATGTAATGCTAGGAACACAACTGGGACGAACGACGAATTTTTCGGTGCGAACTTTCGTCATAAAAAATAAAACACATGTGTGCATATGAAAATGAACACAACACCGCCGTACAACGAAATTCGTCGTGCGTGACGAATTCTGAGATAGGTTTATTTCTAATTTGTACGCCGACGAACGACTAAAAAACAATTTTCTCTCTCTCACTCTCTGTCTTTGTACACAAAACAACCAACTTTATCAAATATAAGAGAGGAATTCGCTGCGTAAATTCGTCGTTATTGTGCTTCACACGACGAATTTACGCAGCGAACTCATATCGACGAATTCGTCGAGGTGGACGAAATTCGTCGTTCGTCCCAATTGTGTTCCTAGCATAAATTAGATGGGTTTGAAACAACTTTTGATTCAAACGCTCCCAAACTAGTTCAAAAAGAACTGTTGAACACAAGTCTACCATACCCTCATACCTAAATAAGAGCGGCAAGCGTCGCGTTAGCAGCAGGGTACGTATTTTCAGTACAATCAAATAATATTTTCACATTTAAATGTACTGAAAATGCGTTGCCTGCTGCTAACGCAACGCTTGCCGCTTTTATTTAGGTATGAGGGTAATTTAGGTATGGATGACATTAGCAAATGAATTTAGTTTGTTGTTTGACTTCGGAGTGTAGACACGCTGTTGAGTTCTAGTTCGCAGTTTTTTTTTATAACTTTCGTTTTATATGTTTATTATTGTTCGACATAATAAATATTAAAAAAAAAATATCTAGACGTTAGTGAAAGAGTGTATAATAAAAAATAATTGTGTTCCTAAACAAAGAGGAAAGAGAGAAAGAAAGTACTTTGGTTTATGATTATTGACTAAAACTAGTTGCACATAAAGTAGCATTTATACAAATATCAATTGCAAAAATAACTACACTATTGTTTTATCAAAAAATCATTTAATAGTATCTAAAGCCGAACGAACTGCAAATTAGTTTGTTATATTAAGCTGTTTTTATTTTTGAGACTACACTGTTTCCAATTCAGGAAAAATTGTACAGCTGCAACCCGTAAATAACATCAAGAAATAAAAAGTAATTTCTGATAGAAGTGCTATCAGCATATTAATCATTTGCAAAGTATATGTACATATATGAATATATAATACATTTGTGTATATACATATGTACATACAGTCGACTCTTGATAATTTGAAACTCGTTAATTTAAATCTCTCGATAGTTTGAACTGTTTCCCAGGTCCCTTGAAAATCATTCAATAAATTAAAACAAGTAGTAATTAAAAATAAATTCACTCTAAAGTGCGACTTTGACTCGCGCACCAAGGGTTCAGTACGTTGGGCTTTGAGCATTTTCTTAATATGGCGTTTTTCTGCGTTTTTGACGTTTTTTCAGCTGATTTTTTTTTTTGTTTTTTCTCTTTTATCTCGTTTGGCGATTTTTTCAGTTTTTGGCATTTTTACCATTTACGATTTTTTTCTTTTTGGCGATTTTTTTAATTACGTTTTAGAAATTTTTTTTAATTTGGCGATTTTTTACGTTTTGGCGATTTTTTTTTGTTTTTGGCGATTTTTTTTTTGTTTTGGCGATTTTATAATTTTTTAGTTTTACCATTTTTGAAAATTTTAAGAGTTTAGCTCTTACGGTTTCCAAGATACAGCAAGTTGTCAAAATTACATAGTCAAAATTGCATTAACTGATGGAACACCCTTTAAATTAAATTTTTTGAAATGTTAGTAGTAATTGTTGAAGTCTGTATAAAAATACACTAATTTACAAATTTCAAGTGTATATTACATTAGATTTTAACATTTGTCGTTGCTCGTTTTGGAACACCCACTAATTTTTATCTCTCATGTATTTGTTGTTGTAGCGGCCAAAGGTCTACACACTCTGTCCAAATTTCAGATCCGTAGCTCTACGGTTCTCGAGAAAAATAGCCTGTGTCATATATATTTTTAAAGTATTCCCACATAAAATATAATTTCATCAGCTGGTCGCTTATAATTTCAAGTTACCAGTGTTGCCAGATTGTGATGTTGTGTAAAGGTGGAAAATACTTGTCAACATTTATTAGTGTTGCAGCTATTGCAACATTATTTATAGTTATACAATCAGCATATCGAAATAAACCTAAGGTATATTTAAATTAATTTTTAGCTTGACAAATAGCTTTTAAGCTTGAGTCTTGACAAGCCTTGAAAAAGCTTATTAATCCAGCCAAATCAAGCCCATCTGGCAAGCATAGGTGCATATATTCAATTGCACAGTTGCATAAATATGTACTTAGGTAGTTTTGGGCAAATAAAGGAGAAGATTTGAGGGGAAATTTCATTTAATTTGGGGGAAAAATATTTCTGGGTAATTACCCAAAATGGGTAACTAAACGAAAGTTAATTAAGCGTTGAAATTAGTGTAAAAAAACGGGCATTCAATATTTGGGCTGAATAAGCGATTAAAGTATTTAACCAATGGGTAATTAAACTGGGTATAATGTACATAATTTTTTAATGTTAATTATCTATGGGGCAATTCACTTATTACGTAACCGGTCAACCGGTTGTTTCTAAGTAATAAAATTATTATATAAAAGTTTTGATTTTAAATGTAAATACTATAAAACGGTACAAAAATTAAAGGTAAAACGTAAAAATTAACTACATATACTTATGTATATGTATATGTATGTATTGTACATATCGTCTTGTGGTTACTGGTTTGCCGCACAGTATATTAAAAATAAATTATTACTGCGGCAAACCAATAACGACCCGACAATATATATAATATATATACATATGAATGAAAACTAAAAAACACTTTTTGCAAATGGATTTTGACATCCATTGCACACCATAAGGCCAATTGAATTCGCCTCTGCTAAAACCTCATAAAATAATTTCGCTTTTATTTCATGTTTCAGTGAGTGTTGCCATGCTCAAAAATGCTAAGAGCTTTTACACTGAAAAAAAAAATACTTAGGAAAATCAACAGAACACGTTGGTTGGTCTAAGTTTTAACATAGTAAAAACTAATTTTATTGCAAAATATACAAATCAAAAGTATTCGACAAAAGTATCAATATTTTGAAAAAACCCGACAACCGTAATGTAAAAAAACCGGATTTTAAAACCGGCTAAAAACGGGGTCGATCACCCTAGTTCTAAGTAAACAATCAGAAATTTTAATCTTGTCAATTTGAACTCTCCATTATTTTAACTATTTCTCTGGTCCCCTGAATTTTCAATTATCGGGAGTCTACTGTATATGTATGTATGTATTTAAAAGTCAAAATATGAAATAAAAAATACTACAATATACATACATATGTACATATGTACATACATAGAAAGAATTACTAAGGATTTGGAATAACTTATTTGGTGATAAGCAGGGAAACCGCAAATATGCAATTGCATGTTTTTTCTTGTGTGATGTATTAATGCAGAGATAAGATATTTATCCATTTCAGAACTTTTTATGAATTTTGGCATCGATTTGTTAGTGCACATTTTTGCATATTTTATCCTTTAAAGCATATGCTTGCATAGTTCAGTTTTACACGCATATTTTTAGCATTTTTTTTCTATTTTTGCAACATATTTGACTCTTTTACGGCATATTTTGATACTTTATATAATTTATTTTTAAATATGCTTGCTCAATATCAAATATGTTGGCCAAACTTTTTTTTTATTTTTTTAATTTTCATGTAAACATTTGGCTTATTTATTACGCCATACCATAAAAGTTTTCAATAAACACAGTTGTATTGAATAAAACCATTGACTCCATAATTATCCAACCTTTGACAATTCAATAAGAATATGGGACGTTAATTTCAATAAAAAGTTGGTTTTGCTATTCGTGACGGACGTTGCCCTGATTAGATCAGTAGAAATTGAAAGAAAATTTTCAATGTTTATTTTTTTTATTTTATTTTTTTTTTATTTGAAGTGAATATTTGTCCAAAATACAGTTCCACAGTTGTAATTCTGATATACGGATCTATTTTAAACTTGAAGTTAAATTTTATTTCTTTATTAAAAATTTTTATTGTGTTTTTATTTAATTTATTTTTTGTCTTATTTTATATGCAAATGTTATTGAAGTGTTGGATTAAAAATATAATTTTTAAAATAAATTAATTTTATATTATTTTTAAGAGCATATTTTGAGAGTTTTTAGGGCTTATTTTCAAGTTTGTAGTGCATATTGAATGCGCATAAAACACTTTTTTTAGAGCATATTTGCGGTTTCCCTGGTGATAAGAAAATAACATTATACTCGTATGTACATATGTACATATGTATGTATGTACTCGGTTAAAACAAATCTGATATGCGTACGACTGCAAGTTCAATACCCAATAAAAGGGGTACTTGCAGCTGGGTGTTTGTTTAAATTTTTTTTATTCAATAACTTCGCTATTGATTTTCAGATAGCTCGGCACCAATTTTGACTAGTTTCAGTTGGACTTACATCAGTTGCAAGCAAATAACAATTATGGCTCGATTATAGATGGCAACCGAACTTTAGTTGCGTTGCCAGTAGTCAAAATGTTATTACGTATGGCAACTGACAGTTGAAAGCTCTTAATTTGAGTTCACAAATTGCAATAATATTGGCAACCACACATTTTTAGTCCCTGCATACTTTTCACATGTGGTAAAATTAAAATAAATAACATTTAATTAAATAAGCTTCTTTGGGAAGGCGCAAATATGTTTTAAGGCTAAAAAAAAAGAAATTGTTAGCTAAAAATTATTTTCAGTAATTGCATTTACTCCCCAGTAGAGGCGGTAGTTCTAAGGGATTTGAAAAGTCCCTAAAGTGCCGTCTAATTTGTAGATCCTACATTTTTTAAGGCTCAGTTAGCCGACTGTAAAGTAAAGTAACTGCTACGTAGGAAACAGCTGATCGATATTTTTATATGAGAAATAGGTTACTTTACATTACATCCCTGTAACCATTTTCATTACTTTCCACATAACAATACCGAACAGCTGTTTCTTACTGTTGCAGTTACAACACATTACAGTCGGCTAAAGGCTCAGTTACCCGACTGTAATGTAAAGTAACTGCAACAGTAGGAAACAGCTGATCGATATTGTTATGTGAAAAGTAATGAAAATGATTATAGAGATGTAATGTAACGTAACCTACTTTTCATATAAAAATATCGATCAGCTGTTTTCTACGTTGCAGTTACTTTACATTACAGTCGGGTAACTGAGCCCTAAAGCTTAAATTAGACGTGACATAGCCATAACGCCATAGCCATAACCAAACCAAAATTCAATTGATTTGTATGGTGAGAGTGAGAGTGAGAGAGACTCGCCATAACTCTCACCATAGAAACCAATTGAATTTTGGTTTGGTTATGGCTATGGCGTTATGGTTATGTCACGTCTAATTTAAGCTTAACTGAGCCTTTACTTCCTTCTCTTCATCTAAAAAATCCCTCCCCCCCCTTTTTTTGTTTAGAACACGTTGAACAGTAAACATAAAGAAATCAATTCGTTTTTAGCAAAACAAAAAAACTAGACAAATATACTTTTAGATATGTATGTATGTATTTATGTTCAATATGTATGTTATGTATGTAAACTTATAGATTCTTTGGCTAAAAGTTATTTGATTTTTTATGCATATTACTCAAAGCGTTCTAAATTCTACAAATAAGTTAATGCCCGCTCGCAAATGAAAAATGCGTATATATAATTTAATTCATACATTCCATATGCTTGTGTGTATTTTTAAATACCCGTATATTAACCCAGCAAACACATGGAATTGGTCACGCCAATAAATATTTGATAATATCTAATTGAATAAATATAATTCGAGAAAAACGTATCTAAATAACTTTATTTCGCAGTTGCAAGGTGGGTTTGTTCTCAACTTATTCTCTAGCCTTCTGCTCAAATATTTCTTAATAGCGAATTGTAAAAAACAAACAATTTTATTGCATAAGATGTACCGAGATACATATATTTATTTGACACTTAGACCGAGTTTACATCTGGCACACATGCTCTCAACAGAACGTAACCACTAATCACTAATGAAAAACTGTTTGATTCATACATGTACATATGTATTTATCATAATTATAATTAATTCATCTCACCTCAAATGCGAAGTTTGAAAGTTTTACAACAAAAGCTTACTAAGATATGGAGATGCAAAAATTGCGTATTTTAAGATATACTCACTGACTGACTCACGTTACTCACTCATCAATATTATGAAGCACTTTCGCTACACCTAGAGAGCTGAAATTTGGTACACAAGTAGACCTGAGTTAGTAACCACAAAGAAAAGTCTGAAAACACAAGGGGGCCCATAAAGCCCTTAAGCCCCTTATTTTATGTACTTCGTGTGAGCACATTTAAATGTACTATTTATGTATTTACTATTATCCGTTTCCAAAGAAACTAAGCAGAAAAGATAAGCACTGGCCAAAGAAAATCTTGAGTTTAAAAAAGTGAGCGGGATCACGCCCATAAGAATAAAAAATTAAAATTTTCGCTAGGGAGCTGAAATTTGATAATAAACAACAAGTAGGTCTAGGTTAGCAATTAACCAGGAAAATCTAACAGAAATTATAGCCAGGGAGGCAGGGCTACTCCCATAAAGCCCAGAATTAAAAAAAAAAACAATCTAAGGCGTTGAATTGAAGCGATTTTATTAAAATTTGGCATACATATTGCAATAATGCAAAGCTATAAATTGTCGTTGAAAGAAGTGGGCCGGCCTTAACACGCCCATAAAGTATAAGATTCCTATTTCATGCACTTCGGCTCAGCACATTTAAATATATTTATTTATATATTTATTATTATCCGTTTGCAACGAAACTTGACACTGAATGATAAGTAGCGGCCAAAAAAAATTGTTATTTTAAAAAAGTGGGCAGTAATACGCCCATAAAAATAAAAAAAATAAAAATTTGCGCTAGAGAGCTGAAATTTGATACGCAAGTAGGTCAAGGTGAGAAACCAACTAGAAAAATCTAAGAACCCAAATATTTTAACCAGGAGTGAAAAATCAGGAATTGAAAACTAAATATACAGATTTTAACTGAAGCCATTTTATTGAAATTTGTACCCAAGTATGTAAGGCTTGAAACTATGATCTTAAGAAGTGGACGATGATAAGTAAGCGCTGCTCATAACAAAATCTTGAACTTAAGATTAGAAAATCAGATTATCTAGATATTATGAGGGCAATTATGAAAAAAAATTCCGGGAGAAATTTTTCCCAGGGAACAATTCCAACCAATGGCAAGTAATAGGGAAACAAATTCTAATCGTAAAAGCGTGAAATTTTTGCGGAATTTTATTCATAATTGCCCTGCATATAATGCATAGCATATTTCAGTTATAGGTATTGTGCCAAACAAGAACTTGGTCAACATTTTTATCTCACTACTTTTGATGGCCAAAAATTTTGGAAAGGAACTTGACATTTTTTCACATTTTTTATGTTTTTGTGAGGATTACTTTTTACGAATACGGCTTTTTGGTTAAGAAATGTATATGTATATGCATTTCGTTGCTGCTTAAGGAACTCATCAGTATATAAATAAGCTAAAAAAACTTCAAATGTTTTTGCTAGGTCCGGACCCGAAAAACTCTCTATAGCTACGTAGTCTATTGAATATCCAATACACAATAGCCCAATTCACAATCTTGTGCAAATGGTCTTGCATTGTAGCATTGGCAAAATTGTATAGTATATTGATACTCACCACTTAACAATTCTTAGAGGTGAGTATAAATATACTACACCATTTTGCATATGCTTGTGAATTGGGCTAATATCTGTTGAGAACTAGTATGCAAATACACTCATACATACATATGTACATATTTGCATAAATGCATACATATGCATATATTTCCACACGTATGTTAATATTTGTAAAATGCATACGACAACGTCCTCAGCTGTTTACAGCAATACATATTGCACTTGCGGTTACGTAGTTCTACATATACCGTCGATTGGTTTCTGGTTTGCGGCACCGTATATTCAAAATATATTATGTCTGCAGCAAACCAGAAACCAACCGACGATACATACACATGTATACATATGTATCTATGTTTTGATATAGAAACAAACGATTAAATTAGCAAGACCAAAACAAAATAATATGTACTTAGTCTAGCAAACAAGCAAATGCAAATGACAGGTAACAAATAATTTTAATAAGAAGTAAAAATTTACACATTATTTAGTTGACAATCATATATTTTTCCTGCTCTCTTATGACGCAATACTCGTAATTCTTTTATTCATGTAGCAACCAAGGGGAGAAAATGTGAAATGCAAATTGATTATTTGAGTAAGTAATAGACGGATTAGAAAATGGCTACAAGAAATTCAAATTAGTAATTTTTGCTAGACTGGACTAATGAAATTTGTTGCATTTCTATTTGCCGACGGGAATAACAAAATAAATTCAGTAAAGTGCGACTTTGACTCGTTTTGACGTTTTTTCAGCTGAAATATATTTTTTTGTTTATTTTTCGCTTTTTTAATTTTGGCGATTTTTTTAATTTGGGCGATTTTTTTTTAATTTTGGCGATTTTTTTTCATTTTAGCGATTTTTTCATTTTGGCGATTTTTCCGGTTTTCCGCGATTTATTTTCGATTTTGAAATTTTTTTTAATTTGTTGCATTTTTTCGTTTTGGCGATTTTTTTTTTTGTCTTGGCGATTTTTTTCGGTTTGGCGATTTTATAATTTTGAGATTTTTTTGCTTTACCGTTTTTGAAAATTTCAAGAAGTTTGCTCTTACAGTTTCCAAGATACAGCAAGTTGTCAAAATTACATAGTCAAAATTACATTAACTGATGGTACACCCTTTAATTAAATTTTTTTTAATTTTAGTGTTAATTGTTGTAGTCTGTATAAAAATACACTAACTTTACAAATTTCAAGTGTATATTACATTAGATTTTAACATTTTTCGTTGCTCGTTTTGTAACACCCTTTAATTTCCAACTCTCATGTATTTGTTGTTGTAGCGGCGAAAGGTCTACACACTGTGTCCAAAGTTCAGGCCCGTAGCTCTTACGGTTCTCGAGAAAATACCCTGTGACAGACGGACGGACAGACGGACAGCGTAGCGACAACAATAGGGTTTCTTTTCACCTTTGGTACGAAACCCTAAAAACGAAATATGGTAAGAAGAAAAAGAAGTTTCAGTTAACTAATCAAGGTAGAGTAATAATTCTTAAAATAAATAGTGGAAACATGATTCTTTGCCGAGAATAAAATTATACTCATTTTGTCGCTTGCAAGAACGATTGTGTGATTCTGTAACTTCTTTTTAACGATAGTACTCAGGTTAACTAACAATACATACAGCTGACATTAACCTACAGCGAATATCGTTAAAAATGTTACTGAATAGCAAATTCGATCATTTTTGGTTACAATTATTTTAACGATGCAATTATCGTTAAAAAAAAGTTAGTGAAACGCACTACTGGAGTAAGTCAAATCTTAAAAAAGCTAACTGGACATAATTTAATTGTTGACTTATTCCTGATATTTATGTAAGTTGAATTTCGAGCTTTCATTAAACAAATAATACCTCTATATTTTAGTAGGGTGACTCAAGAAATAAGAATATCAAAACAAACTGACAATTAGAGGCAAAACAATTTGATTATGTGTTGTGTTTACGAATAACTACACAAAAAAGAGAACAAGTAAATAAAATTAAGAAAACAAACAATATGGAAAACGAAATAAACCTTTACAGATGCATAACCAGACAGTCTTAAAGAGCAGACAAAGGAATTACTTAGGCACTGACAAACAAAGCAACCGAATGGATGTGAATGAATGAATCATTAAACAGAATGAAGTGTTTTTTCATACAATAAAATCACAGACAGTAATGCAGTGCAAACAAATACATAAATATTTAAAACAATATTTAAAATAAAATTAATTAATTAATTAAAATGTATTCGAGATGTTTAAAATTCTTTAAAGATTAACTAAAAACCTGAAGAAAAAAAAATTAACATACACATATAAATCTAAATGTAAAAATGGCAGAATCAAATTGCATATCAATGCCCGATATGGAGACTAGCAATAACTCAAATGTCATAACTCTTAATATATCAACAATGCAAAACAATGAAAACAGTAGTCCAATGCCTAGAGCTGAACGAAAAGCAGCAGCAGCAGCAGCAGCAACAACAACAGCGAATGCACCAACAACAAATCAGTCTACATTTGCAACGACACCATCTCCATCGGCAATAGCAAATACGTCATTTTCAATATTTCCCCACGAACAAAACACAACGAGCAAAAAGCTGGATATCGGATTTAAAAATATATGCTTCACCACCCGCACAGGATTTTTTCGTACAGGTATGTAAGTTGTCACGCTTCAAATTTACACACATACATACGAGTATACATAATTTAACCTTTCAAAGAAAGTAACACACCTTGCATTCATATTTCTCCATACATGTACATATGTATCCCCTCCTAACGCCCATTTAGTCCAAGAGGTAAATAATTGCAAGCATTACTTCAGATATGGATTTTTCTTTGCTGATATTCCAACAGTTTTCCGACCAACTTATCCATTTTATCTTGAAAATTTCCCTTACAAAATTTTAAGATATATTTAAGAATAATTAATGATTACATTGAGCATAGTTCAAATAAAAAAAATTTTCGAATATTTTGTGTTTAGCTTCCCCATGAGGAACAATAGAATGGTTCTCCTACCATATAAAATAAATTCAGTAAAGTGCGACTTTCACTCGCGCACGAAGGGTTCCGTACGTTGGGCTTTGAATATTTTTTTTAATACAGTGTTTGTTACGTTTTTTCAGCTGAAATAATTTTTTTTATTGTTTTTCGCTTTTTTCTCGTTTTGGCGATTTTTTAAATTTTGGCGATTTTTTTTAATTTTGGCGATTTTTTTCATTTTGGTTATTTTTTTTTTGCGATTTTTTTCATTTTGGCGATTTTTTTTCATTTTGGCAATTTTTTTAATTTTGGCGATTTTTTTAATTTTGGCGATTTTTTCATTTTGGCGATTTTTTTTCATTTTGACGATTTTTTCATTTTGGCGATTTTTCCGGTTTTCCGCGATTTATTTTCGATTTAGAAATTTTTTTTAATTTGGTGCTTTTTTTCGTTTTGGCGATTTTTTTTGGATTTTGGCGATTTTTTTCGGTTTGGCGATTTTATAATTTTGAGTTTTTTTTGTTTTACCGTTTTTGAAAATTTCAAGAAGTTTGCTCTTACGGTTTCCAAGATACAGCAAGTTATCAAAATTACATAGTCAAAATTACATTAACTGATGGTACACCCTCTAATTAAAATTTTTTAAATTTTAGTGTTAATTGTTGTAGTCTGTATAAAAATACACTAACTTTACAAATTTCAAGTGCATATACATACAATTGTATGTATATTACATGGGATTTTAAAATTTTTCGTTGCTCGTTTTGGCACACCCTTTAATTTCCAACTCTCATATATTTGTTGTTGTAGCGGCCAAGGGTCTACACACTGTGTCCAAATTTCAGGTCCGTAGCTCTTACGGTTCTCGAGAAAATACCCTGTGACGGACAGACGGACGGACGAACAGACGGACAGCGTAGCGAAAACAATAGGGTTCCTTTTTCACCTTTGGTGTACGGAACCCTAAAAATGTGCCTCTAGGACTAAAGATAATGTTAAAACAATTCCAAAAATATTTATTTTTATTTTTTTGCCACGCCTACAAATACCGCCCTTTTAGTATTTTGTTCACTGTATCGCCATTTTTAGTCCGATCATAACATTTTGTATACCCGTATTCATGGCTCTGTAAGGGCTACATTTATGCCTTTACTAATTTTTTACTACCGCGTCATATTGTAGTCATTTTTTATTCACAATGCAAGTGCGATGCACGTATTATTTGAATTTTTGACATGTATTAATACAAAGTATAATAGTTATTAATACTTTTTATTGAAAAAAAAAAAATAGAAATATGCAATCAAATAAAAATTTAATTTAGAAAATTAAACTTTTGTTTAAAAATTTAATTGATTGAAAACTTTATTAAATATTTAATGGAGTCAATCAAACTTTTGTTTAAAAATTTAATTAATTAAAAAATTTAATTCATAAAATTAAATTTTTAATTGGTTTTGTAATGGTTTTAATTAAAGGCGTGGATTACGGAAATACATTTTGGGTATGTAATTTTCCTCTCTTCTTTTTTTGGAAATGAAAATGTTTTCTAGTTAACCAGCATGAGGGAATGTGTGATAGATGGGTTAATTTATCGATTCATGGGGAAGTAGGTAGGATTGTAATACACTCCAACGGTATCTGACCAAAACTTGACTCAGGAAGATCGAAACTGCTACTAGATATGAAAAGGAGGGTGATGTGAGTCTTGATAAGCACGTTGACTGGTCACTGCTCGGTCAGAGCAAGGACTCGCATTTGGGAAACTGGCACTTCAGATTTCTGTAGGATGTGCGATGATGAAGGGGAACTATAAATTATTGAACATATTTTATGCCATTCCCCGAAGCTGCAACGCCATAGGCTTACATGGCTGATTAGACGTTTCCATGAGAGCATTAGTGATATCGCAAAGTGCAAATTGGAGTATATCAGGGGCTTCATCATGGGAATCCAGTGACTTAATCTATTTATCAGCTATGTTCTGACACTCGCATCGTTTTCAAATGGCCAAACTCGTTTCTACATGTTGTGTAACCCACTCGTTCTGCTTGCGACCTGCCATATTGATTTAGATCAGCTGTTTGTTAAAATCGTCAGTGTATAAGTAAAACTACGTCTATACCTGATATATTTTTATCATGAAAAAAGTTAAACTTTATACTGAAAAATAATTTTTTTTTATGTTAGCCGATTTTCATATATGGAATTTGACGGTTGTCATGATAAAAATTATATCAGGTGTAGACGTAGAGTAAACAATACAAAGACAAAATTAACGAAACAGAAGAAAATTTTATAAATTTCAATTTTATAATAAAAATTGTGCAAAACTATTAATATTTCGAATTAAAATCAAAAGAAAACATATTTAATTTCATTTGTTAAACATTTTAATGTTTCTTTAAAGTTTTGTTTGGGCTAAATTAATCAGTTCACTTGTATAGTCTTGCGATTTGTACCCGCCAAGAGTCTTGCGATTGTGATTTGCAGAACACCTCTCTTGCGAGTTCAAGTCACAATCGCAAATGTTATGCGATTTGCGAGTGTCAGAACATGCCCGTATATAAAAGAGTTACGTTACTGACTTTACTGACTGACTGACTGATGTATCATCGCACAGCTTAAACGGCTATAAAAAGCTAGAGAGCTGAAATTTGGTGTGAAGTTTCCACTTCCGATGTATAGATCCACTAAGAAGTGACTTTTCGAAACTCGAATGCTAAGGAGGTAAAAACGGGTAAAAAAAATTGTAAAATCGATATCCTTATGTCTCGAAAACTGCACTAGATAGACTAAAAATTCTAGAAGCTTACGGATGCTACTAAAAAAATAAGCCGACACTTGTTTGACACTTTTAAGGTGTTAAAAGGGGGTAAAAACTGAATTTCGGTACCTTTTTTGCACTCGACATATCTTCTAAATTATTGAACGTAGCAGAAAGCTTTTAGGCACGTTCTTTTCTCCTGCACAGAATCTCAAATGAGTTTTTGGCACTTTCTGAACATTCTTACTTAAAAGAAGTAAAATCATACCCGTTTTCCGTACTTTTTTGTTAATGATAACCCCTGTCATACAAATGCATGTTTTCCCCCTTAACCCTGATAATAGCAAGAACGAAATATCTTTACAAAACAATCAATTTGCGTAAAAATTGCATCGATTTGTTAGAGCATATTTTTGCATATTTTGCTGAAAATGCATATTTTTGCATAATTTGGTCATAAATGCATATTTTTGTCTCACATTTTGGTACAAACGCATGATTTTGTGTTATATTTACTCAAAAATGCAAATTGAAAAAAATATTGTTGACAAATTGTTAATGCAAAACTGTTTTTTGGACAATTTGTTCGCTTGAATTGTTGCATAATTGTAGAACGATTGTACAAGCACACGAACCTAACAATTTTAATGGAAATTGTAATTTCGATGATTTCAAGAGAAAATTGCCTGCTATTAAAGCCCAAAATAGTGAAACAATCGTTATATCATATTTAAGCTTGTGTAAAAATTTAATGTAAAAGTCTTGTTCACGCACCTTTTGAAAAAAAAAAATATTTTTATATCTTCATTTAGTTGTATGTAAATTGAAAACTTTTCTTTAGAATAAAATTTTTTAAAATATGTGCATATTTTATTGTTTTAAGTGCATATTTTGAGTTTTTGATGCCATATTTTAGGTGCCTAAAACACCTTTTTTAAATGCATGAAGTCCTTGTCCCTGATGATAAGGTACATATGACAAATAACGAAAAGGGCAAATAAAATACGAGTAAATACGATGTTACTAGTATTCAGTGATTGTCATCCAGAAGTATTGCAACTGCTGATCATTTGCAATGATTTTTATATAAGCTTTTACTTGCAGAATATTCTCTTTTTGATTCGGTTGTTGATTTCTTTAAAAAAATTTATAAGAATTAAGTTCTTCGATGTTGTTTCTTTGTTGGAGCAAAAGATAGTTTTTCGTTTAAACTATATTTAGTTAGATATACATATGTATGTGACAGCGCATAGAGAAAGGGACCTAAGGGTAAAAAAATCAATTTTTTTTTTTTTTTTTTTTGGTGTGGACAACATTTGAGCATCGAATGAGACCGATCCCATGCCCCAAAAGTGTTCCCTCCCAGAGATATGCGCGTTTTATGAAATTGAAGTCGACGATTCTGAGGTTATGTGAAAAAATTTTCCTACTAACAGAGTGATATTCACGATTTAAAAGAATTATAAATGAGTATTTATTATAATTCACAATTAATAATTTCAGAAAATAAACCTGGATTCGAAAAAAACGCGAGCAAAATTGATATCAAACTCATAGAAACAGCGCGCTAGGTAGAAAACAGTAAAAAGCAACTACACAAAACAAGAGGAAGGGACGACCTACGCGCGTTTTCAAGGTTGACCAACAAACGTTCCTGACGTCATGAGATGTGTCGCTTTCAAATGAGACCAATACCAACACGCTCAGTGATGGTACACCAAAGATACACGTATTTAAATCTTTAAAATGGCTCTCCTGAACAAAACCGGTTTTTACCCTTAGGTCCCTTTCTATTTTGCGCGTCACATATGTATGTATATAACGTGATAAAAAAATAATTCTTGCAGGAATGGAATCTCAAAATATATAAAAGTCTTATATTAAATTTAATACACAGCAAACGAGAGTTCTATACTTGTTACTACAAGCATTGTGTATAGTACCCGAACGAAAAAATGGTTCTCTTTTAGGATTGTAGGACTTTCTTATTATAACTTTCTAGGAAATTAGACATTCTTTGGAAGTAATGAACATGTCTTACAACTGCCAATGAATTTTGCGAAATTTGGGGGGGGGGAAGTACTTTAAATTAAAAATTCATTTTTAGTGGGCGTGGGGTACCAACCCCAACTGACAATGGGACCAAGCGGCAAAAAAAAATTACATCGTTTAAGAAATGACTTAACGAACAAAAAATTCATTCAAATTCATACAAAAGTAAATAAAGAATTGACAATCTCTTGCGTTTTTAAGTCTGCTAAAAACACTGCCGCTACGAATATGAAATATGTACATATGCACAGTGTAGTTCGGTTGCAACGAACAGCCATTAGAACAAATTATCGCCTATAACAAAAACTCCTGCGATTCCAACAGTATTGCATTTATATTTCATACAAATTAATATGCTTATAGCGAACTTTATTTGCAACGAATTTTCACTTGTAGCGAATTCTTTTTGAAGTCTGTTAATAAATCTGCAAGGATTTTATACGTTTATAATAAACAATAAAACTTTTTAAAAAAAAATTAAACCGACTTCAAAAATAAGCACTAAAAAGCAACAAATAACATAGATCTAGTTAAATAAAAGATTTTTATATATGTTACCTACAGTGCCGTTTGAAGTTGGTGCCAGCAACATTGGTAACTAAGCAGATACATATGTACATAAAAATTACTTGCAGTTTTTTTACCGGTCATGTTCCTATGTGCTTAGTACCAGTATTACTGGCACCAACTTCAAACGGCACTGTAGGTAACATATATAAAAATCTTTTATTTAACTAGATCTATGTTATTTGTTGCTTTTTAGTGCTTATTTTTGAAGTCGGTTTAATTTTTTTTTAAAAAGTTTTATTTTTACCTTTTTAGTGAATACTTTTAAACTCTGGTCAATTCAAAAAAAATTTATTTGTAAGTATCTTTCTTTATTTGGAAATATGGTCCAGTTTCGTAAAAATCGATGAAGTAAAAGCACGTGAAATTAAGTGTTAAATTTTAAGGGGCGTGGCTACGCCCCTTTTTTTAAAACAAGATTGTGTATTTTTAAGAGTTCAAGGTGTGTGCTAAGTTTCGTAAAAATCGGTTAAGTAGAACCACGTGTAATGTTATAATACATTTTAATGGGCGTAGCCCCACCCATTTTTTCAACTTAAAAATTTTGTAATTACAAAAACCAAAGATGTTTGCTAGGTTTCGCAGCAATCAAATGAGTAGAAGATCACAAAATCAAATTTAAAAAATTGTAGGCCTGACCCGCCCACTTTTTTAACGCAATTTTATGGCTTTATTAAAGCTTAGGGTGTGTGCCAAGTTTCGTCAATATTGGTTAAATACAAGCACATGAAATATTATACTAAAGTTTAATAGGCGTGCCCCGCCCACTTTTTTAACGCAATTTTGTGCCTTGATTAAAGCTTAGGGTGTGTGCCAAGTTTCGTAAAAATCGGTGAAATAGAACCCTGTGAAATATAATATAAAATTTTAGTGGGCGTAACCCCGCCCATTTTTTTAAAAGAAAATTTTGTCTATTTTAGAGTTCAAGGTGTGTGCTAAGTTTTGTAAAAATCGGTTAAGTAGAACCACGTGTAATGTTATAATACATTTGAATGGGCGTAGCCCCGCCCATTTTTTCAACTCAAGAATTTTCTAATTACAAGAACCAAAGATGTTTGCTAGGTTTCGCAGCAATCAAATAAGTAGAAGATCAATAAATCAAATTTAAAAAATTGTGGGCGTGACCCCGCCCACTTTTTTCAAATGGGACCAATGGGAAGCTATACCCTCTCAGACAACAAAAAAATTTTTACAATCGGTCTAAAATGCACCGAGTCATGGACCTACATACCTAAAAAAAATAGTGACGAATTGTTAACCTCCTTCTTTTTTTGAAGTCGGTTAAAAATAGTAATTTATTGGCATGTGTTTAAAAAAGAAATTCTCTTAGCTCAAACAGGAAGGAAGGAAGTGAGTGGTAATTTTTAACAACTTTCTAAAATTTAATAAAAGTGTGTTTTAAGAAGACATACATATGTATATTTTTCAAGTTAAAATTCATTAGTTTTCTTAACGTGTTATTACTTTCTTTGAATTGTAACAAATCTCGCCCGTAAAGAACAAATCTGCCAAGTCCCTAATAGTTCGTTATAACGAAACTCCACTCCCCCTGCCACTCTCGACGACATGATTGTCTTGTCCAAATTATACACTTTCCTATGCACAAAATTACTATTGTCAAGTTTACTTCCTTCTATTCATTAAACATTCAAATAATTTAAATATTTTTGAAAAATATGATACTCAAATAATTTATCGAGCCACTTTACCTATTATCACAATTTCTGCCATTCTTGAAGGCATTCTTGAACATAATTTTAATTTGTTTTCCTGAATTATAAACACATCATGATACAAATTTTCTTAATGGATATTGCAATGATGATATTATGAAGAGTAACAGAACAAATGAGACGAGAAAAAAAACCAAATAAATGAATTAAAATATTAGCAACAATAAAAATTTAATATCTAAAAGGAAAAGTAAGACTAATAAAAACTGAAACAAGAGATCTTAATTTAAATACGACACGTAGTGATATTAAATATTTTAATGTTCTTCACAATAAAAAATAAATAATTGTTGTACACTACATGCAATTGGAATAGGGCAGGAGGGACAGTTCGCTGTGATAAAATAAGTCACAAGAATTAAAGTGCAATATTAGACAAATACGTACATTAGAGCGTCTCGCCCAACAGGTAACAAAAAAAAAAAAGTGCCCCGTACACCAGCGAATATAAAGTATTGTTCCAAGGACATTTCAAAAAAAATATGTTTGCCGAACGTAGGGGTCGCCTCTTTAGTTTTTTCTTTATATTTTCTATATTTACAGTCCGATCTTAAAGTTTATACAGCGTATTTGTTTGTCTCAGGGAGGCCAACATTTTTGCTCCTAGGTCCATTGACCTCAAGTGTACCGTTCTTGTACTTACCCCCCAAAATCTCATTTCCTACCACCCAATTTTAACCCTAATGTTAAAAATTTATAGCTGGCGATAAATCATAAAGCTTTTGATAAGAAATAAAATTTTGAAATGTCCTTGGAACAATACTTTATATTCGCTGGTGTACGGAAAAAATTTTTTTTCTGATACGGTCTAACGTACATACTCGTATTCGTATTAGAATTCACGAATATTCGGCCATTTTTTGATATTCGTATTCACCAAATTTAAGCGAATATTTGTCAAATACGTTTTTCCAAAAAAAAATTCACAAATCCCGAAAGAAATTTGAAAAAAATGGCATAAAAAATTAAGCAGTAAAAATTTATTGCAATTCGAGAATATATCTGTGGCCACAAGCGTGTGATAACAGCGTAATTTGAAAAACATACGGCCTGTCTCATGATGTCACCAGAAATCGTTCGATCGAATACTTATATTGAAAACAATAACAAATTTTCTTATGTTATTGTTGTTTGCAATATAAGTTGTCGATCGAACGATTTCGGGTGACATCGTGGGACAGGCCGACAATTTCGAGGAAAAAACACTTTTAACTCACAGAACAAAAATTTCCTGCAGTAAGCACATTTACATAATTGAAAAAAAAACTAAAAATCAATTAAAAATTCTATTGATTTAATTAAACTTTTAATTAAATTAAATTTTTGAACAAAAGTTTAATTGAATCAATTACATTTTTAATTAATTTTTGTTTTTTTTTCAATTAAAGGTGTTGAAATTGTATTTCTGTGCGTACACACATACAAAAATAACAATGTAAAATCACCCTGCAAAAAGTTTAATTTCAATTTATTAAAAATAAAAATATTGTCCCAATGTACACAAACATGTAAGTTAAATAATTAATAAAATACAATGATACATTAAATTAAATTCAAGTTGTTTCAACTTAAAATAACTTTGATTCAACATGGTTCTTCGTGTTATTTGAGTATCGAAGTTACGTTGTTTCAACTTGAAATAACTTTGATTCGATACCATTTTTCATTTTACTTTAACAGTACGGAAATGTTAAATGTGTCATGAAAGAAAGTTATTTCGAAATTAAAAATTTTCTCTGAAAATTACTATAAATCATGCAAGATTAACATGAAACAGATATGAAGCAAAATCATTGCCGAAAAAGATTAAAATAACCTTGTTTACGTAGATTTTAAGTTGAAATTTTTCTGTGTGTATGAACTAATTTTTTTTTAATTAAAAAGTTTAAATTTAAATAATTTTAGTATAACTAGGATTTCACGAAACTATATATGGAGCTCTTCGCACTACTCCTACGGATGCACTGGGGATGCTTCTGCACCTACTACCATGGGCCTAGTAGGGAGATAGCAACAAACTCAGCAATCCGTCTTCGTTGTGCCTCTTTGTGGAACGGAAATGGTACCGGTCACTGTAGAATAATTGACGATGAAACTTGGACAATACAAGCGTCTTTATAAAACCTGGATACCATGCACAGTATTGTAGATGAATGGAACTCCAGGCAGAAGAAAAAGTTTTGATTTTTATACGGACGGGTCCAGAACATACGAAAGTGTGGGTTATGGAGACTTTTCAGGGCCATTAAGTCTTCGTATTGCAAAACGACTTTCGGATCACTGCAGTGACTTCCAGGCAGAGATCCTTGCTATAAAAGAAGTTGCGGACTGGTTAAAAGTGAATGTCACTTCAACGACTTTAATTAACATTTACACTGATAGTCGAACCGCTTTTCTGGCCGTTGAATCCCCGCTTTTAAGAACAACAATAGCCCTCGACTGCCGATCATCTCTAAACGAGGTGACAGAGCAGTTTGACAATAGGATTATCTAGATTCCGGAGCATAGAGGCTTTCAGGGGCACTCTAGGACTAATGAGCTTGCTAGAACTGAGACAACCTTACAAGTTACACCGGAATTGGAATGTGTGGATTTACCCCAACTTTTTTACAAACTCAGGCTTAGGCGCAAGACAGAAGATGCTCTTGTGGCTGAGTGGTAGCGATGCTAGCCTCTCAGTCCAGCTGTCGTGGGTTCAATTCCCGTCATAGACCCTGGGTGGTTTCCGCAGACAAGCTAATCACTCCACGGGTTTTGTTGTGTTAAAAAAAATAGAAGGTTACAAGAAATGATTGCGTGATCATAAGGCAGTTATGGACTCATCTAAATATAAAAAATACAGCTTCTTCAGTTTAAAAAAATAGGGAACAAATCTCGATTCTAATGTTCGTGCTAGCCGGACACTGTCTCATAGGTAGGCATTCACAATGGTTAAAGGTCGAACACAATGAGTTTTGCATAAGCAGAGTCTCCGTGTTATCACAATGGACCAAAATGGTCTAAGTGAGCCCGGGATACTGACTGCCACCCTTACCTAACCTTACCTCACTAAATTTTTTGCGTATTCGACACCACAATCAACCAATTGAAAAGTGAATGATCGCCCATCTATTTTGGTCATTAATTATTATGTCCAATTACCAAAATCTACTATGAAGAATCTCCCAAGAAAAATCCCCAAAAACAAGGCGAATGGCTTGCTTCGGGTAAATAATTGGTGTTTTTTATTGAGGTATAGAACTTTAAGTTGGCATCACTTTTTTAACTGACGGCCATTTTGTCAGCTGTCAAGTGATTAATATTTAGTTTGGTTTGCCATTTCATCATGAACAGGTTGACAAAAGAACAACGCTTGCAAATCGTGCAAATTTATTTCGAAAATAATGGTTCAGTTCGCGAAGTTTACCGCAAGCTCCGTCCATTTTATGGTCGACATAATCGTCCATCAGAGCAATTAATTCGGTTAACCATGGATCGTTTTCGCACTACGTTTACTCTATGTGATAATACGCATCCGCAGAGACGTCGAACAGTGCGCACCGAAGAAACAATTGCCGCTGTAGAGCAAAGTGTTGAAGAGGACCCGAATGAATCGATTCGCCACCGTGCACAGCAATTGGAGCTTTGTCCATCAACTTTATGGAAGATTTTGCGCAAAGATCTTGGCTTGCGACCTTACAAGATCCAGCTTGTGCAAGAATTAAAGCCGCGAGACCATGCAATGCGTCGTGATTTTGGTGTATGGGCCGAAAATGAGATTGATCTCGATGCTGATTTTTATCGCAAAATTTTGTTCAGTGATGAAGCTCATTTTTGGTTGAATGGCTACGTCAACAAGCAAAATTGCCGCATTTGAAGTGAAGAGAATCCACGTGAGACCCTTGAGACGCCATTACATCCACAAAAACTGACTGTTTGGTGTGCTCTATGGGCTGGTGGAGTCATTGGGCCATACTTCTTCCGAAATAATGCTGGAGAGTCAGTTACCGTTAATGGAGACCGGTATAGAGCCATGATAACCGACTATTTTGTTCCCGAATTGGATGGCATGAATGTGGATGAGTTGTGGCTCCAACAAGACGGCGCTACATGCCACACAGCGCACGTCACAATCGATTTATTGAAGGAAACATTCGATGAGCGCATAATTTCGCGGAATGGACCTGTCAATTGGCCACCAAGATCGTGTGATTTGACACCATTGGATTATTTTCTTTGGGGATATGTGAAGTCGCTCGTCTACGCCAACAAACCAGAAACGTTAGGGGACTTGGAAGCCAACATTCGTGGCGTTATTGCCAACATACGGCCCCATATGCTCGAAAAAGTGGTTGAAAATTGGACCTGTAGAATTGGCTTTATTCGAGCCAGCCGCGGCGGCCACATGCCCGAAATCATATTTAAACATTAATGGCATAAAATTATCCTTCCAATAAAGCCAAATTGATGGACATTAAAACGATTTTCTTGTGTTTTATTTCAATTCGAAGTTCTATACCTCTAAAAAAACACCCTGTACATACACGGTGTGAATATACCTGCATTTATCCTAGATAATCCATGGTACTTTTATTTTTCTTTTTAATTCCTTTATAATTTTCAAGTGTATTTCTCAGGTGTTTGTTTTCAAGTTTTTGATTACAGCCATAACATTTTTATGAAAAGCTACGTTGGTTTTAAACACGCTACTTACTGGCAGTGAGGTCACGAAGTTTATAACTTTCGTCATTATCTAAATTATGGAATTCATTTTTTGTTTAAATTTATTGGTCATTAGCAACAAAGTTATAAGAACGATTGGAAAACGGACATACAATTACTCTATAAATTAAAATTTATTTAAACGTTCATATTTGTTGAACGATTAAGATAATCTGCGAATATTACGAATGCCTTTTTTAGTTTTCAATGTATATATTTCCCATTTACTCAAACAACGTCATAACTCAAAAAAAGGCATTTTTGAGCTCATGATGCAGCGTTAATCCTCATATCGTTCTTCATATTGTGTAAAAATTTCTCACAAATATCTTGTTTGCTTAACTTGAAAGCAAAATAAAATTTTCTTTTTCCATTAAGTTGTGTGTAAATTGAAAACTTTAAACTCGTTTTCTGGCAAACTAGTTTTTTTTGAGTTATAACATTGTTTGAGTAAATGAGCGATATATTTATGTACATGTGCTTATCAAAGCGATACATTGTAGCAAAATTTTATATCTGCAATAAAATTTATAATCGAGTACGTCAAGAAATCCAAATTTCATGTGATCATTTTTCAGCAACAAATACATCAACGAAATTTTTAAACAACTAAACAGTTGTTCAGTTCTTTTAGTGTTTGGCTTTAAAATTTACAATTGTCTTTAGTGAAATATATATGTTCCTTAAAAGTTATCGCACAGCAATACGAACTTTAGACTAAGCGAATCATAAGATCGAACAGTTAAGAACTAAACAAAATTTACGGCCTGGCCCACGATGTCGACAAGAAACTTTCTATCGCTTACTTACATTGAAAACAAAAATAAATTGTCTTATTTTATTGTTGTTTTCAATACAACTTGTCGATCGAAATATTCTTGTCGACATCGTGGGCCAGGCTGTTAATTATTTTAATGAACAATAACACATCGGAATAATATATTGTCTACCATTCGGGTGTCCGGTCCACTGTGTGTGATGCTAGTTAAAAAAAATTCAAATGAAACAGAATACGAGAATTGTTTTGAATTAGTTTACCACAATGCACTGAAAACTTTTTTAAATAAGCCTCAAATCTAGGAGTATATTCACTACAAACAATAGCCTTGTTAATTTTTATTAGTATCCTTTTGGTCTAAAAATATTTTTTAAATGAGACAGAATACGAGATTTGTTTTGAATTAGTTTATCACAATTCATTAAAAGCTTTTTTAAATAAGAGTCATATCTATATTCACTACAAACAATAGCCTTGTACATTTTTATTAGTCTCCTTTTGGTAAAAAAATTTTTTCAAATGAGTTAGAATACGAGAATTGTTTTGAATTAGTTTATCACAATTCACTGAAAGCTTTTTTAAATAAGGTTCATATCTATATCCACTACAAACTATAGCCTTGTTAATTTTTATTAGTCCCCTTTTGGTTTAAAAAAAAATTTTTTCAAATTATAAAGAATATGAGAATTGTTTTGAATTAGTTTATCACAATTCTCCGAAAGCTTTTTAAATAAGCCTCAAATCTATATTTACTACACTTGTTAATTTTTATTAGTGACCTTTTGGTATAAAAAAAATTTCAAATGAGATAGAATGCGAGGCTTCTTTTGAATTAGTTTATCACAATTCACTGAAAGCTTTTTTAAATAACCCTCAAATCTATATTCACTACAAACAATAGCCTTGTTAATTTTTATTTTTAATTAGTCCCCTTTTGGTCTAAAACATTTTTTCAAATGAGATAGAATACGAGAATTGTATTAAATGAGGTTGTCACAATTCACGGAAAGCTTTTTTTAAATAAGCCTAAAATGTATATTTACTGCAAACAATACCATTATTAATTTTTATTAGTTCCCTTTTGGTCTAAAAAATTTTCTCAAATGAACACGAGAATACGAGAATTTTTTGGAATTAGTTTATCACAATTCATAGTCCCCCTTTTGGTCTAAAAAAAAATTTCAAATGAGATAGAATACGAGAATTGCTTTGAACTAGTTTATCACAATTCTCTGAAAGCTTTTTAAATAAATCTCAAACTTATATTCACTACCAACAATAGCCTTATTCATTTTTATTAGTACCCTTTTGGTGTGAAAAATATCAAATGAGATAGACTACGAGAATGGTTTTGAATTAGTTTATGCCAATTCACGGAAAGCTTTTTTAAACAAACCTCGAATTTATATTTACTACACTTGTTCATTTTTATTAGTGCCCTTTTGGTTAAAAAAAAAATTTCCAATGAGAATGCGAGAATTGTTTTGAATTATTTTATCACAATTCACTGCAAGCTTTTTTAAATAAACCTCAAATCTATATTCACTACAAACAATAGCCTTGTTATTGTCCCCTTTTGGCCTATTTGTTTTTTTTTATTTACAAACTTTGTTGTTCTTAGCTGAGGTAAACAATCGCCCTTATCGGGAATAAAAGTTCGTGTGAAATATGTTCCCTTTCGCTAAAATTGTGATCGCCAATGTTTGCGTTGTTGTTGTGTAAGTATACTATTTTCTAATTTTGTTCACCATTTTTTGTTCACGAACAAAATGTTCGCCTTTTATTCCCGATAAGGGTAAATATGTTATGAAGAAGAAAAATTTCCAGTTTACTTGAGTCAACAATAATTATTCTGAAGGTGGATAGGACAGCAAAAAAAGGTGATTAAGTTTACTTGAGTCAACAATAATTATTCTGAAGGTGGATAGGACAGCAAAAAAAGGTGATTATGGCAATATTTCCGACTGGATAGAGGTAAATGATAAAGGATTGTACAGCAAAAGGGGAGAATACGAGAGCGCCTAGCAAATACGGCTGCGCTCATGTCGCAAATAAGAAAAGATCGACTGGGCCAGTCACTCCTGCCAATGAAGAAAAATACACTTTTTAGATCTATAGTTAATAGTACAAAGTATCTATCCAGAAACCAGTTATATTACTTAGTTCTGTGTTCTTCCTCTTGCCTTTATATGTATATAAAAGCAGAAATTGCGCAAATTTGCATTTGTGCATATCGTCAGCTCAAAAGCAAACTCGCTTAACCAACAAAATATTTAAAATCGCATTTTTAATAAATTATTGAGTATTACATGTCCCTAAAAATTTTCGCACCTTTATAATAAAAATTAGTCAAATTAAAAGTTAAAATAAAGAAAATTTACTTCAATCACTTGAGTATTTTTGTTTAGTTGTTTTTCTCTCCATTGAAATTTAAAAGTGTAGTTACATAATTTTTTATTTCAGCTAACGATAGGTATATATACATATATACATACGTTTGTAGGTATTTTCGCAAGATTTATGCTTATTGATTATTAACAAATGTAACAATTGATTGTTGTTAGTCGATTAACACACAAAACTAAATTATCATTAATTTTCTGATAAGAATTATTAAAGATTAAATACACTTAAAGAAAATATTCATATGTACATATACTAGAATTATAAACTATTAATATAGGTATGTACATATGTATATATTCAGGAATATTTATATATGCGATTTTCTGAATGTGCTTGAAGGCACGTCACGTTAAATCTATTGCCTGGATCTTCATAGAATTCTGTATTCATGTACTAAAACTTTATACAGCCAGACATGATAACAAATCTCAAATATTTGGTTTCGTAAAAAAAATATATTTTTAACTGAACAAAAAATTGTTTAAAAAATCTCTAAAGACGATTGATTGTCAGATCTTACAATATCGTCAGATCTGACAATGTACTGGCAATCAAAAATTACCAGCACAAGTAGATTGTCAGTTCACACTAGGGATGGGCAAATGAAGAAAATGTATCGATATATATCGTATCGATGTTTTTGAACAGTATCGATATATATTTTTTGAAAACATCGATATTTCGATATATCGATATTTTTTGCTGCATTAGTTTCGAATGCACAATTACTTACTTTAAGAAATTTAATACAAAAGAACTATTTATGTTAAGTAATACGTAACCTACTGTAGCTCCGTAAGACTTCATTAGTCTTTACTTTCTGTTGCTGCTCTGTGCTGTGCTATTCTGTTTCTAAATTTTAATAGTTACTCTTTCTGTAATAAATTATCAGCTGTTTCGAACCAGAATGGTCTCAGTTTTCCACTAAAGTGATGATTTTTGCATCGTCCATTGTTATTAGAGTTTTTCTTTTCCCGGACTTTTTCATTTCCCGGGAAAGTGGGAACAACTTTTCGGTTTTTAATGTTTATAAACACATGTCAAAAAAATAATACAATATCAGTTCCCGGGCGTAATTGTTGTAAAGTTTTAGCTATAGTTCTACCATCGCATTCATAAAGTGAATAACGACATGCATGAAGGAATGTGTACGCAAAATAACAGAATTAAGGAGAGAAAGAGAAAAACTAATGGCTTATATGTATATGATTTTTATAAACCAAAAAGAGTCAGCTGATTCGTAACAGAATAGAAAGTAAAAACAAATTCTGCCTTTAGGCTTATACCCACACAATCCAAAAAGTCACCTGCCTTAGTTGGGTCACAGTTAAAAAACGGCTATAGCTCTTAAAAGTATCGAAACCCGATACTCGTAAATAAGAATCGATGTATCGATATATAGGTTTTTGAAATATCGGCGATATATATCGATAATTATTTTCTCAAATATCGATATTTCGATATATCGATATTTTTTGCCCATCCCTAGTTCACACGGTTGTATCAAATTTTGTCGGCAAATCTTACAATTTATTGCCAGGCGATTTTATGACAATAAATTAATCTGACAAAATCGTCAGTCGAAAAATTGTCAGTTCACACGGTTGTCATATGCAAAAATTGTCGGAGCTGTTGTTATGCGCAAAGCATTTCTTACAAATTGTTAAATATCAATAGTTTGTGGTTGTGTTAAATGTACGAGTAAAAAGTGAAAATATAAATTATTATGGACCATAGAGAAGCAATTGCAATGATTTTGTCTGCATAACTATATTTTATTATATATTTTTTCTTAAAATCAAGCGTGTGCAGTGTTGTCCATAGCAAGAATTATCTTACAATGACGCCATTGTCAGATGCATAAACTTCGCACATCTGACAATATTAAAATGTCTGACAAATAGCTGGCAATAAATTTACAATGTGTTCAGATGATTGTAAGATATCTGATAATTTGTTGTCAGCTGCTTGCTAGTCTTGCAATGGCAAGAATGTCAGACAAAAATAGCCAGTTCACATGGTTGTAAGAAATTGTTTAGCACATTTTACCAACAATATTGTAAGATATGACAACCGTCTGTACATAGCTTAACTGTTCAGAAATTATACATTTTATATTATTTATTTTATATTTCTACAAAAATTCAGAGCTACTGAGCGAACATCAGTAAAACCTAAAACTGTTATCCATTAATAAAGAATTGCAAATTTACAAATATGTAAATCATTTTAAAGGGTTTTTTTTTAATAATTATGGCTGACTCCCAAAACGTCAGTTGCTTTGCCGTCGTCATCGACGAACGAGCAATCAACGCATACGAGTAGGTATCAAAGATGATCCTCATGGTTACAATGTTGCGCAACTTTGTATCTGTAGACGATATAAGTACAGCATTGGAAATGTATATAAACATTCTATTTAGAAGTTTTGCAACTCAGCCTATGGCGAATATACAAATACATGCAACAACAAGGGTGGCGTTGGCACGTTGACTACAAAACCGAAGGTCCTGGGTTCAATCCCTGTATCCAACAGTCATTGAATAACAACACCACGCATTTTTCTGATGTGCATTAGTATCCCTTTGTATCAGTTGTTGTAGGAAAGTTCAAGTGATGAAGGCATAGTCACTGGTCACTGAACTATACCGACTTCAGCAGATACTAGTCCTAACGTAACATCCAGAGCGCCCTCCTTCGTTGTGTAGCAAAATCATCGGCGAAGTAAAATAATCAATAAAATGGCTACAAAACACAGCTTCAATAATTTAATACGCCTCATTTGACACCAGATGGCGCAGCAACACTGCATTACCAAAAACGTGCAAAAAAGCAGAGTTGTAAAAGAATGAAGCTTTCCTCTATCTCTCCCTTCACCACCTGTCTTCTCTATCACTATCCCTTTCCTAAAGAAGGTAACACCTAGCAATAGTAGTAGGCATTAATTGCCTGAGTGTTACTTCTCTTTAATAAAAAAAAAAAAAAACAAAGAACTTAGTGCGAATGTACTTAAAATGATATTTAATTAATATAAACTCATCCGTACCCCTTTCGGATCTCCTTAGCCCATATCGACATAAATATAAATGTAACATGAACTTTTTTTCAATTCTATTTGTTGATGTAATGGAAAAAAGGCCGATCTAGTAAACAAAAAAACAAAGAACAAAATATTTATTCATGCAAACTGTATTGCGGCATAAATAGCATTGATAAGCTTTTTATATGAATTGAATTAGTTGAACAACACTAGTCGACAATTGTAAACTTTTGAACGATTCATCTCTTCTAATATCGCAGTTGTAACTATTCTTTTCTAATATACTACTTATAAGAATAAAGAATTGAAACAGTCCAAATTTATTTAAAAAAAAAGAGAACGAATGTGCCTTATAAAGGGTGTTTTTTATAGAGTGACACAAGTTTAAATTAGAATAAAACAAGGAAATATATTTTTAATATCAATAAAACGGGCTTTATGGGAAAGAACATTTTATGAAATTAATTTCATAAATAGAAAGCGCAATCTTGAACAGCAATTTTCAACAACTTTTCGCAGCATCTGCGGCCGTATTTCGCCGAAAACTCTTCGAATGTTGAGGTATTCCAAGTGTTCAATTGTTTGTAGTTTATCGACGTAGACAAGTGACTTAACATAACCTCAAAGAAAATAATCCAATTGGGTTAAATCACACCATCTTGGTGACCAATTAATTGGGCCATTACGTGAAATAATTTTTTCATCAAAAGTCTCTTTGAGTAAATCAATTGTAGCGCCCGCTGTGTGGCATGTGGCTCCGTCCTGTTGGAACCATATATCAGCAAGATTAATGCCATGTAATTGAGGTACGAAAAAATTTAGAATCATGTTCCTATACCGTTCACCATTGACAGTAACATTCTGACCATCATCGTTTTTTTTTTTTTTTTAGGTAGGACCAGCACTCAGGGGATAACCCCTACTCATGCAATGCATTGTGTTAGAACTAGGAAAATAGGTTTTGAAGAGGAGGATAGAGGGAGTAGTGTCTGTGGACATTCGATTTAAACTTTCCCACGTTGAAACTGACAGGAAACACTTCCGCAGGTAGATTATTCCACATACGAATAGTACGGCTAAAAATGGAATTTTCTCTTTAATGCGTAGTACGATTTATTGGCCAATCGACCACAGACATATGAGTCAATGACTCCGCTAGCCCATAAAGCGCACCAACCAGTAATTTTCTGTGGATGTAAGGGTGTTTCGACAAAATCTTGTGGATTCTTCTCTACCCAAATGCGACAATTCTGCTTATTTACGTAGTACCCATTCAACCAGAAATAGGTTTCATCGGAAAATAAAATTTTTAATTTTTTTAAAATTTTCAACAATTTGCACGCGTGGGCAACGCAATTTCTTAAGTTTAGCGGAACTTAATCATTTAAACCAGTAAAAATACAGTTCTATTTGTTGGTTTTTTTAAATTTTTAATAAAAATTAAAGTGCTTTATTTAAAGTTTTTGAGTTTAGCGACAACATATATATTATGTAACAACATTTTGAACTAGATTCACTGAATGGGTCTGCAAATGTTTCTAACAACTCTAAAACTTCTGGAGTAACTCCACTATGCTTGGTTTTGGGTACTTTACGAAGACTAGCGATGTAAGATGAAATAAGCAGTCGTATTTGTATCAATTCGGGATGTTATTCTAGTAAAAAGTTCGCGATATTACTGCAGTTTTTGTTTTTTGCCTCTTGAGCTTCTTCAGAAAATTGTCCGATCGGAAGAATGCAAGAGGATACGATATCCTTTCCATGACATATGACTTTATGCATACTTACGGACATTGAGTACCAGAAATATTCTTTCAAATACAATTCAGAAGTTTCTCTTGCATATACGCCGAATCAATTTTAAGACCACAATTTCGGCACTCTAACAGCGCATGAAAACGCTTGATCAAATATAAATTAACGCCAGTTATTTGGGCAGATTTTTCGGCATTTCTAAAGAATTTTCTCGCAGTATTCCTATCATTTGTGTTTCCGGTCTGCTGTTTTGGCATATCATTAAGCAAGCCAAGCTCCTCTTTAAATTTTTCTTGAATGTATTTTTTCTTTTCTGCAAAATTTTTTTATTTTCTGCTCCACGAGCTTGCTATGTCTTAATATCCAGTTTATACGATATATGTAAAATATATTCCAAAAATCTTATCCATGCGTGGAGGGGTGATAGTCCAAAGGATAAAAAAGATTAATTTATATTTGTTTGAGGTATATGGCAGATGTTGTTCATTTCACTAGGGGGTCTACTCTGTAATTCGAAACGAAAGAAAATTCTTTCGAATTTGTATGTTAATTACATGCACATTCGGAAGCATTTTCTTTCGTTTCGAATTACAGAGTACCCCCCCCCCAGGGATTCATTTCATTTCACTTTAGGATGACAGTCCTTGAATTTTTCTTAGGTCTGCCTGCATAGGCCCTCGATCCGCTAGGCAATGCATCCCTTACAGCATTTGAAAATTTTACGTTATTTTCAATCCAGGTAGCATTTTTTCTCAGAAATTATGCTAAATTTCTACTGGATTACTTCCTTTTTTGTATTTTTACAAACCAAAAGAGGCACAAAGAGTTGCCTTTAAACTGCAAAGAGTGTCAGATGATGTCATTGGTGAGCCAATTTTTTCCAAAACAAAACCAATAATGGCGTCTGCTGTCGGTTCTTGCTTCCACTTTTGGATATGAAATTTCCAAAGTCATTCCGAAAAATGTTTAATTTAAAAGAAGATCGCAAAATATCGCAAAAGATATTTTCTGTTCCCAATAGCGAAAACACCTACTTTTAAAATTGTATGCGTTTCAAGATGGTATTATGTGGTATTACCTTTTAAACTATCCAATAAAATTAAAAATTACATTTTTCTTACTTCTTAAAAATCACTTTTTTCACGAACAAATTACACACGAGTAAGAAAAGATTTTGCAATTATTTAAATGCCAATAATTGGCAATCATCTCACAAAATAAATATAGAAAAAATTATGGCCTTCTGGTTTCCCGTTTGTATATACGAGTACCACTCTATTAATTGTAACAAATCTGAAAGCTTTCTGTAGACAAAACGTATGATTGAATAAGTAATGCAACTTTCAGGTGCATTTTGCAGTTGTTTCGCAGGGTAAATCCCCAAATTGAGTATGAGGTTTTTGAGATGGAATATTAAGCTACCGAAATAATATATAATTTTATTCATTTTATGTATTTCAAAAATTGAATAAAGTTCCGCTAAACTTCCAAAATTTCACACTGTGCAACGCTCCGAAATTTCAAAGCAAACTAAACAAAAAATTATCACAATGTACCCAATTGGGTCTCCCGAGTGAAGGTGCGGTATAGCACCATCCTTCCTAAGCAAAAAGCAACTATCAGCTGTTAAGTGGGTGCTCAGATAAAGCAGTGACGCCAACTCAAAGTTGTTACACTCTAAAAAAACACACTTTATGTGTATGGGTACATACATACATACGTTGGTGATTCCGATTGCTTTTGGTTTACCATTCATTGAGTTCACTCAATTTGAATTTTTTCAAACAATAGCTTTTGTACTATAAGGAGAAGCTTTAAAATATTTTTAATTTACAAATCTAACTTGAGGTCTTTTCTTAACGTGCAATAATTAATAAAAATAAAAATAGTTTTATACTTTCGCACATCTTTAAGAAAGTTATTATTACTCTCACTTTAACTTTGTCTTTCGCAATTTTTCTAGAGGACAACCACCTATCAAAAACGAACCACCAACACAAACATAAGTGTGCATGTATTTGTGTGGGGATCACTGCCCTGGAGCCTTCTTTTTCATTTTGCTGATCTTCAATACCAATATATTTCTTTCTAAAATATAAAATTTGCTTAGGTTAGGTTAGTTTAAGTAAGGGTGGCAGCTACAATCCCGGACTCACTTAGAGCGTTTTGGTCCATTGTGATACCACGGAGACTCTGCTTATGCGGGTGTCCCCACGATCTAACCAAACAGAGCTCAATATAAAGCTACTAATACGTTGCAGTTCAACACTGTGACCAACGTCAGAAAGTTCTCCGAACTCAAGAGCGCCCATTGTGGCCATTCGTTATTTTGCAAGTCACCAGGACAGTGACACAAAAATGTCCTACACGTTCCTCTTCATCGATATCCTGGCAGCTGCGGCAAAAATCATTGTGTTCGACCTTTAACCTTTGTGCATGCCTACCTATAAGACTGTGTCCGGTTAGCACGGACACTAGAATCGAAATTTGTTTCCATTTTTTTAAATTAAAGAAGTTATATTTTTCATATTTAGATGAGTCCACAACTGCCTTGTAATTACGCAATCATTTCTTGTGGCCCACCTTCTATTTGTTACATCTTCTATCTTGCACCTAGTAACGAGTTTGCAAGAGAGTCAGGGTAAACCCAAACATTTCAAATCCGTTGGAACTTGTAAGATTGTACCAGTTCTAGCAAGTTCATCAGTCCTAGAGTCCCCCTGAAAGCCTCTATGCTCCGGAATCCAGATAATCCTATTGTCAAACTGCTCTGCCATCTCGTTTAGAGATGATCGGCAGTCGAGGGCTGTTGTGTAAATGTTAATTAAAGTCGTTGAAGTGACATTCACTTTTAACCAGTCCGCAACTTCTTTTATAGCAAGGATCTCTGCCTGGAAGATACTGCAGTGATGCGGAAGTCGCTTGGCAATACAAAGACCTAAGGTCCCTGAAAAGACTCATAATTCACACCTTCGTGTGTTTTGGAGCCGTCCGTATAAAAATCAACGCTTTTTCTTCTGCCTGTAGTGCCATTGTTTCACAATTCTGTAGATGGTATCCAGGTTTTATAAAGACGTTCGTGTAGTATAGCAGGAGAGGTTTGGTCGTTCCTCCATCCCCAATCTTCATCGTCGAGTATTCAACAGTGGCCGGTACCATTTCCGTTCCACAGAGATGTACAACGAAGACGGATTGATGAGGTTGTAGCTATCTCCCTACTAGGTCCAATGGTAGTAGGTGCAGAAGCATCCCCAGTGCAACCGTAGGAGTAGTGCAAAGAGCACTGCTTATATACACGGATGCAAGTCTTTGAACCTTGTGTAAGATATGTAGATACTACTTTTTCTCCAGGGACGGCCACAACACAATATGATTCCATACAAGAGAATTGGGCGTACTATTGCAGTATAGATCCAATAAACGATTTTCGGAGTAAGACTCTAGTTTTTTCCAATGAGTGAAATTGTTGCTATCTTCACTCTCTCTCTCTCTCTCTCTGGAATATAAATTTTGAAACTCAGCTTAGAGTCAAGAATAAAAACGAGATATTTTGGAGTGTTGGACAGTTTTATCTCCTTATTATTAAGAGTGATAGGTTGGAAAACAGGTAAGTTATACTTCCTGGCGATGAAGGCTAGTTCCGTTTTATTAGGATTAACGGCAAGTCCTCGTTTCTCCGCCCATCTTGTTAAATATGAAAGATCATCCTGTAAGATATGCCTTAGAGAAGTGAGAAATTTCCCTCTGACAGCTCATCAGCATAAGCCACGATTATACATCCCCGCGATTCTAGAGATAGTAGCAGGGGGTTTAGAGCTAGAATCCACAACAGTAGCGAAATAAGTCCTCCCTGTGGTGTACCCCTATTTACAAAGCGGTTTTGCCTACAAGCTCCTAAAGCTGAAGTTACCCTGCGGAAAGTTAGTAGACTCTGAATCCACTTCAGTCAGGTAAAAAGTCATCTTTATTACCACCCTTCGCGACTTCTCGACTAGCAATAAATATATCAGCAACAACGTCGCCAGAAATAAGCAGCAATATTGCTCATTGCTTAGTTTATGTTAAGTGAATGGGAAAACTTATTTATGTTAAGTCATTATTTCCAAAAAAAAAAAATAAATCAAGTGAAGGTGTATAGTCCCACAGATAGGGAAGCTGTTCATATAGCTTTAAAAGCTTGAAAACATCCTCAACTCTGCGCTCTATTTCACTTTTATATTGTATATTTTATATTTGTAAAATTTTATTTTAAATTTTAAACTCTTCTCTGTGGCTTTCTTAAAAATTGATTTTGGCGTCCTTTTATTTTAATATGTTTGACACATTTGACAGCTAATTTGACGTTTTTTGACAATTATTAAAACATATATTGCAAGTACCTGCAATGAGCTGCCTCCACTAGCAATAGCATAATTTTGACAACTGCCGCAATATATGTTATCATATTTATTGCTAGTGGAGACGGGAGTTTAAGAATCATTGTCCTCTTGAAAGAACAAAAGATTAGGAAATGAAAAAACAAGTACGCAATTTGATGTGTTTTGTGCTAAATTAATTGGTGTACGTACTGTCGCATTGCTTCCAAAAAAAAATGCTGCCACACAGTGCAATTAAATGATTCTTTTCCTTTTATTTGTAATTTTAGGCACTAAAAATATACTACAGGGCATAACGGGTGTTTTTAGGGCTGGGGAGCTTAGTGCCATTTTGGGACCATCTGGTGCGGGAAAAAGTACCTGCCTTAATATACTCTCAGGATATACGTAACGTAACCTTCACATTTCAAAAACTTGCAAAAATTTCTAATCGAAAACATTTATTTATATTCCTTTTTTTCAATTCATAAATTTTAGAGCTTTCGGCTATAGCGGTGATGTGACTGTCAATGATCATCTACGTGATATTAAAGCTTTTAAGCCAAATGTGGCCTTTATAACACAGGATACTACTCTGCATCCATATTTGACGGTCAAGGAGGCCATGCATTTCGCCGCGAATTTAAAAATCGGCTCCCATATGGGCAAAAGCGCGAAGAGGGAAAGGGTGAGTTGTTGAAAAAAAACAATTAAAATACATAGAAAATTAAGATAGTTGATATTTGAAAATAGGTTAAAGGAATTTTAGCAGACATTGGCATGTATGAAAATCGTCACACCAGAACGGGCGAGTTGTCGGGTGGCCAAAAGAAGAGATTATCCATAGCTTTAGAGTTGGTAAATAATCCGCCAGTACTTATAATGGATGAACCCACAAGGTAGCACTTAACAAATTAGGAGTACAATTCATATTATTAACATGTATTTTAGTGGTCTGGATAGCTCAACCTCTAATCAGTTAATATCACTACTTAAAAAACTGGCCCTAGAAGGACGCACTTTAATCTGCACGATCCATCAGCCGAGCGCCCTAACATTTGAAATGTTTGATCATTTATATGCCATAGCAGCAGGTTGCTGCATCTATTCGGGAGGTACACAAAATTTGGTGCCATTTTTAGCAGAAATGGGTCTACACTGTCCAGAATCCTATAATCCAGCAGATTATTGTAAGTTTCATTTAAACGACTAACTAACGCAAGAAATATTCTTTCAACAAATATCTTTAACAAAAGTAATGGAAATCGCCACCGATGATTATGGAACCCAAAATCAGAAATTAATAGCGAAAATTGAAAATGGAAGAAATGAGAGTTATAGACAAACAAAAGCAGCCAGAAGAAAACAATTGGAAGTCATGCAAAAAGTTGGTAAGTGTGTAATGTTTAAAGCTTAAATCATTTTCCCCAAAAAGTTACTTTCGCAAATTTCTAGACAAAATAATGGCGGCCAAGTCGATGCCCGTTATATTTCCACCTGCCATAAACTGCAATGACACCAGCAATGTTTCTACCAGTAGCACCTCCCATCGCATCCCTCCACATACGACAGCCTTAACAAACATCAAAGAAATGTCGTCTTCACCTAACGAGAATTTGGATGAACTTGTTAATGATAACAGTTCTTCTGACGATGGTGGTTGCTGTCAACAAATTGATTCGCCGAAATTGTGCAAAAGAGAAAACGTGTATCCCACTCCGTTTTATCGCCAACTGAGCATATTACTGGTGAGAACGTTTTTGATATTGTGGCGTGACAAATCTTTGACCTTAATGAGCTTTACCATACATTTAATAACGGCTCTATTGATCGGATTTCTGTATTATGGCATTGGCAATGAAGCAGAGAACGCATTGAATAGTTTTCGCTACTGTTTTTATTCAATAATGTTCATAATGTATTCGGCATTTTCGTCCATTTTGGTAAAGTGTAAGTATTTTCTGGCGATAGCTATGGAAAAATTATTTATTTATTTTATTTTTTTAAATCAAAATATGTATGTATATGTAGTATATAAAATTCTTGTCTCACGGTGTTTGTAATTGAATACCTCCGAAACGGCTAGACGGATGTTTATGAGAAATTTTCTAATAGCAAGAGCCTTTAAATTAGGTATGGACTCTTTTGAGATCGAGAATAGGACCAGGGGAAAGGCACCACCACACAAAGTAATTAATTATTGGTTGGTTGGTTGGTTTACGCGGCTGCCTTCTTCACGTAGGCATTCAAGTAGAAACTAGATGATTCCTTTTTGAAAGACCACTCCACTCGTCGGTGTCAACCTCTGTAGAACCGTATAGGTACAAGATCCAACCCGTAGCGTTGAGATATCTCATAAGATCACTCAACCTAATCTCAGATAAATCTGGACAGGTCGTCTAGTAGGTTACTTGTGTCTCGAGAGATGCAAAGCTGGACTCTTCTTTGCTTTCTTCTCGACAACTTCGGCAGAACTCATTATAGGACAGACCTATACTACTAAAATGTCCGCCGACCGTTCAGTGCTCTGTCGTGACTGCAAGAAGTATTGACATGTTCCTAGGGTGCCTATTTGTTAATTGTATTGAGCGCCTATCATTGTAGCAAGGCCACATTTTCTTAGCAACCTTGCGCCCTCTGCATTCAGCCTTATAGAGATAGTGCTTGAATATACCGTTTCTAATAGTACCAATCGACATGGCTACTGATTCGTCATTGGAAGCATTCATAGCAGAGCCAGCTCTAGCCACTTCGTCCGCCCGTTCGTTACTTAAAAAGTGGATATGTGCTTAAAAGCAGATGGTCAACCTGACGACACAGTCTTGATAGCACACGCTTGCACTGCCGAACTAGAATAGAGGAAGTGGTATATGATCTTAGAGATAGAAGAGCTGCTTGGCTGTAGACAAAGATACCGACTTTACCCTATACCTTCCTATCAATCAGCATTCTGGCCGCTTCTCTTACCGCAAAAATTTCAGCTTGAAATACCGTGGCTTCGTTAGGGACACGAAGGAGCATTATATACTAAGATCGTCTGAAAAGACTCCAGAGGCACCACCGCAGATCACTCTTGATCCATCAGTGTATATTCTGACATCATATTTTCTTACTACGAGTATTGTGCCTCCCTTCCACTACCGTTTAGATGGAATCGGAACTTTAAACACCTTGTCAAAGTCCAGATGAGGCACCATGTAATTAGTACATTTCCTCAGCGTACGGGGTAGTTGATCCACGATTCTGGCGTGGCTATAGGACCTTGATCTCCACCGCCCAGATGCTGAAAGACTAGAACTTAAACATCCAGTTATCCCTACGCAAGCGGATCTCTGTATACTATAAAGTTGATCTGCCACGTATTTCTTACTTGTGGCAGGCCTCCACACTACAGAGCCATAAGTCAGTATTGGACGCACAATTGCTGTATACATTAATTTAAGCATTTTGAGGTTTAGGCCTCATTTAGATCCAAACATCCTACGACAGCAGTAGTATGCTGCCGTTGACTTTCTAAGCCTGTGTTGAATATTCAGCTTCCATGAAAGTTTTTGGTCCAGTATAACTCTTAGATATTTTGCGTTGTCTGGTAGCGATAATTCATGATTATTGAATCGAGGAAGTCTAAAATTATGTACCTTGAGCTTTGTGGTAAATAGTACCAGTTCCGTTTTGTTTTGGTTCATTCCTAGTCCACAGTCTGTAGACCAGTTACTAAGTGTGCCCAAAGTGTTAACATGATATCGCTTATCACGTCCGTGAACATTTCTGAGACTATTCTCACCACATCTTCCACGTCCGCGCTACAACTTCAAACCGCTAGGCATTTAATCTGAAAAGTATTGCGTTAACCACAAGAAGCTAGAGCACCCCCACGTGTGGTGACCCTCTGTATGCCAATTTTGACCTCTCGCTGTTACCTAATTTCTCAGTACCATTTCTTGCCCTCAGCATGGTTGTTATCCAGTTGCTGATGTAATCATCAACATCAGTATCCCGGAGAGCATTTTGGATTTAAAATTTTTTAAAAATGGACCTTAAACATATAAAATATGAATTGAATGCACTGAAAATACGCATCCTGCTGCTAACGCAGTGCTCTTTTCTTATAATCGAAAAGCTTTATAAGTGAGCTATTTATGTTTACTGTTTAATATATAAAATTTTTTTTTTGTTGTGAATTTAATAACTAAAGTTCAACTTTGATTTGGCTGAACTTGGGGTTTGGCCAGAAAGAGACTAGGCTAGGTTCGGTTAGGTTGAAAAGAGGGGCAATAAATATTGAACCAATCCGTTTCGGATTACACTTATGATTCTACAGCATGTTGTGCGCGCTCTTAATAAGATGTATTGGGGATATACCCAATAAAAACCATGAAACCTATCAAATTTAGTTAGGTTAGGAACCTAGTCTCCTAAATATACTTTCTTAGGTTTTTCCAGTCTGAATCCCAAGTTATTCCATATCTTGATTAAAGAGACTAAGATCGGAGACTATAGCCAACTGTCTACAGTGCTGTCTCGCATTCGACGAGAGATAATCGCTATTGTCAATTTCACTCACTGTGATTGTTTAAAATATTGTAACAATAGAATACAACCGATTTGAGATACTCCTGCTATTTTGAAGTCGTTTAAAATTTTAAAAATAAAACCAAAATACGTTTGCAACTTGAGTCAAATTTTAAATGAAAACCAAATTATAAGTTCTAATTTACACGATGCAAGTCTTATTGCTAAGCTGATTAGTTTTTTAGGAGAGAGAGAGAGAGACGTCTCTCTCTCTCTCTCCCGCAAACTAATCAGCTTAGCAATAAGACTTGCATAGTGTAAATTAGGACTAACTATGACAGAGTTATAGTTAAATGATTAATTAGACAGATGAAGATGAATTCTTACTTGAACTAACCAGATTCAGAAAACCATTGAGAGATGCACTGTAAATTTATTATTTATTATTTGTTTTGTCATTTCTAACATTTAGGAAGTTCGCTGGCATATATTAAAAAAAAGCTTTCAATTGTGCAACTTGAAGCTTATTCGATTGCTGTCTTACACAGACGACATGTTGCAGTACACATTTTAAAACTTGCCGCAATTTGAAGATTAAATAATCAAGGATCATACAAACGAAAGTTGGAAATTAAAATACACTTGGCAGTGATGGGAGTATACTGTGTAATTCGAAACGAAATAGAATGCTCTCGAATTTATATGTCAATAGCATGCAAATTCGAAAGCATTTTCTTTCGTTTCGAATTACAGAGTAGACCCCCTTGCACAGTAAATTGAAGATTTTCCGCCAGTGAAATCTTTCGAATTGTTTAGTCTTTTCGACACCAGATAAACATAATAAAATCAACAAAAGAAATAGTTGGCAATTTATGCTTGGATGGCTGAAAATAATAAACAATCGCTTAACAATTAGATTCCTAATTTTTCATTTAAAATACCGCATCGAGAGAAAATTTTTGTTCGGTAGAATATTCATGGCTCAACAAAATTTTCGATGGTACTGCCAGCTCATAATATTCGATACCCGATGCCATATAGCCAGCGAAGTTCGAAAATCGAAAGCAACTCATTATAAGCGACTAACATTTTACGATTTCACATCAGCAACACCTGAGCAAGTAATTGAATAAAATTTTTGTCTTTTTTCTTTACAGTTCCCCTAGAATTCCCAATTGTTTCACGAGAACATTTTAATCGATGGTACTCTCTACGCGCGTATTATGTGGCCATAACACTGGCAGATATACCCATTCAAATTTTATTTACCACCATGTATATTGTGATAACATACATATTAACCGATCAGCCCAGAGATGTGTTTCGTGTGTTTTTATTTTGCGTGATAATATTTTTAACAGCTTTAGTAGGACAAAGTATAGGTTTAGCTGTGGGAGCCTCTCTAAATATAAAGGTAATAAAATTTAAACATTTTGCAAGACTGAAAATAAAAACTTTTATAATTTTAAAAAATACTTTTTCAATTCCAAAGAGCGCAAATAAAGGATGAAGCATAATTTTTATTATTCATTTAGTTCAGTTCACAGATGCTCTGATATTTGCATTTGAGGTAAACAGCTTTGAAAGCTCTTGCTTCTTTGCAAAGCAAGCAGCGAGCATTGTTGTCGCCGAGATCTGATTGGATGTTGTGCTCTCGTCGGTGTGAAGGCAAAAAGCTTTTGTTCATAAAAAAAGTTATCCAACTAACATCTTTAATTCCAAAAAATATAAGTAATCAGTTAAAAATTTAATTGATTGAAATTTTAATAAAAAATTCAATTGAGTCCATTAAACTTTTAATCAATCAAAAAGTTTAATTGAGTCGATTAAACTTTTGTTTAAAATTTTAATTAATTAAAAACATTAATTAACGCAATTAAATTTTTAAATTGGTTAAATTCCATTTCTGACATTTAAAAATACAATAAAATAACGATACAACAAATTTGTCTCTTCACGAGCGAATACAAAAATATGTATCCTATTTTTAACATAAACGATATGAATGAGCTTGTGAATTGAACAACTATTATTTTTGTACCCAAATAAATGTTATTAACGACTATTTTCTTTTATTCTACAGCTGGCTGCCATATTGGGTCCTTTTTTCATCTGTCCGTTTTTGGCCTTTTCCGGTTTCTTTTTGCAGGAACAGCATACACCGGAAGCTTTGAAATGGATTTTTAAAACATCATTTCTAAAATATAGTCTAGATGCATCTGTCATGGCCATTTTCGGTTTTGATAGGGCGCGCTTAGAATGTACTTCAATGTACTGTCACTATTCTAGACCGAAAATATTCCTAAAAGATATTGACATGCTAAATGCCAATTACGAAATAGCCATCATATATTTAGTGTGTTTATTTTTAGTTTTACGCCTCATTTCATTTTACATAATGTCCTTCAGATTGAGATTATTCAGATAAAGCATTAGGGTTAGTGTAAATGTCTTCTTAAGAAGACTTTAATGGCTAATAAAGTTTTTAGCTAAAGTAAATAGTATATTGGAAATAAAATTTTTGCTAAGTTTATATTTTTATAAAACTTGATCAAATAAAGGTGTGCTTTTAAAGTGTGTGTGATTAAGTTGGCAATAGAGAAGGAAACTTGAGCTTAAATTTAATTTCTGTGTTATGAAAATAAAAAATATTAAAAAAAGATTTGCTCAGAAAAATGTAGGTTGTAGCATTAAAATATATATTTTTATATACATACGAATATTAATTGTTAAAATTATAATGTTTCTACGTTAAAGTTTTTTTATGGAAATTATTACATGACATTGTTTAATGCTCAAAGCACTCTCAGATTCATGTCATGCCATTTTTTACACAAGTCCGCTCTCAAACGAAAAGCTATACCAACAACAAAAAAATCACTTAAAAAACGTCATGTAAATCCATTGAGACTGTTTTCATGAAATTATTATATGTGCCTCTTTTTTATTTGTTAATAATACAAGCTACAGAGAAAAAGTAGAAAAAATGTCCTGCCATAAAGCTTTACATAATTTAAGAAATTTTAAATACCCAACAGAGAAACAAGCCGTCTTAAAAAGTCGGCGGCGGCGGCGGCTTAGGAAGCAATAGTCGGCGGCGGCTCATAAGAAGGCTGACACTTGCTGGCGCTTTTTATAAGCTTTTTAAAAACATTTCTATAAAAAAATTAAGAAAAAACAAATCAATTTCTAAGATTTAGTACAAATTTGCAACCACAAAAAACAATTAGCCGGCTGCAATTTTGAGCCGATGCTAGCTGCATGCATCGGCGGCGGCTTGATTTTACATTGAAAGTCGGCGGCGGCTCTTGAGCCACCTGCGAGCCGTTGGGCTTTTTTCTCTGATACCCAATTCGAAATGGCAAATAAAATAAGTTACATGCAGCAAATTCCATAAAAAAAATTGTTATGCACTTCGTGTCAGAACCCCCCCCCCCAAAAAAAAAAAAGCTTAACCTGCTGCTTAGCTATATGAAACAAACTTACAGTACTAAATAACATTGCAATGAATTTATATTTATATGAAGATGTCAAATTCTCCGCAAATATTTCAAAACATTTCCATTTATTTCCCATATTGTTTGTGGCCGGCGACGGCAGCTAGCCGGCTTACAGTCCATCGGCTGTGTTCTCTGGTTTGTGCTCATGTGCAAAAACAATACGAAAACAAATTGAGCATTCCTTCTCATTGTTTTGTTTTCAAAGAAGGAAACAGAAAATCACGTCCTAGCTCCTGTGTGGTGAAATAAATAGCATAGCTATAAAAATCAAGTTCGAAAATTATGTCGCTTAAGCTTTCTTTGGCGGTTATGGCACGACTTGTATTTACTCTTATATTTACATGAAATTTTGTTATTTATACTTTCATTTCATTTATGCAATAAAGAGACAATAAATCTCCGTGATCAAAGAGTTGCCGAAATTAATAAATTAAAAAAAATATTTTAATTTCTAAATTCTGTAATTCTGTATAAGTCCAGTCTTATACGGAATAGTTTCACTTTAAATTTATATGAAAAATCAGCTATTGTTCAAAAAAGGAATTGATTTGAATTTTTTGCCAAAAATATTTCTGCCTGTTCTGTAAATCGAGTCGATTTAAAAACGTTCGATTTGGAAAAAATTAAATCCGCTAATATCGAATTTTTTTCCAGACTATTTTGTATTTTTCTATATTTTAGAGCTTGAAATATCATATTTAAAATTAATTCAGTATATGTGACAGCGCATAGAGAAAAGGACCTAAAAGTGTTCCCTCCCAGAGATATGCGCGTTTTATGAAATTGATGGTACACCAAAGATACACGTATTTAAATCTTTAAAATGGCTCTCCTGAACAAAACCGGATTTTACCCTTAGGTCCCTTTCTATTTTGCGCGTCACATATATGATTTAACGCACATCAATGAGGCGATTGTTTATTTTTCGAAAACGAGAAATTTATTCGGTATCGGTTTACAGAACATGGCCGATTAAGTTTATTTTAATTCTCTAAAACTAAGATCAAAATTTTTTTTTTGTTTTCTCACAGAGACGGTAACAAATTTCATGTTCATTATGTAGTAAAAATTTATTAGATTGTATTACTCAACAATTCAAGGCCATATAATTTCTTAAATGCTATCGCTAAACACTTTTTTTAAGTTGGAAAGGCAAAAATTGCACATTTTCTTCATAAAAGCAAAACGGCATAAGCTTTTGAACATTTTCGTACCTCTGTATTATATTCTAAAATAATTCATATAATCGATCGCTAGTAATTTAATTAATAAATTTTATATCTTATTGATTTTTACTGTGAACATTCCAAGGAATCAAAACTATAATTGAAGAGCTGGCGAACAAAACCAGACAAGTCCCGTTAAAGGCAAATTCCTGCACTGATTGATTCAATTAAATTTTTAATTGTTTTAACTAATTTGAGCGGAAAAACTTAATTGAAATTATTAAAAATTTATTTAATTTTTTAATTAATATTACAAATAATTTAATTGATATTACAAAATTATTGTATTACTTTTTGGTGTATAGATAGAGACTGGCAAGGAAAAGTCAGTTTGTTTTCGTTATTTTTTGAGGTAAGATCTAACTGCTTTTGAATGGAAATATTTCGCGACTCCATAGATGTGTACCGGGAGAGCCCGAAAAAATATTTAAGAAAAAATATCTGAGGACATGCACACAAAAAAGTAATATGAATGATTTTGTAATATTAATTAAAATATTTGTAATATCAATTAAAAAATTAATTAAATTTTCACCTATAAACAATTTGATAATATCAACTAAGTTTTCCCACTCAAATTAATAAATACAATTAAAAATTTAATTGAATAAATTAAATTCTTAATTAAAAATATTAATTGGTGAATACTTTTTTCTGTGTGTATAGTTTTGATCGCCCAGCTCCTTCAATTTCATTGTGTATATTTTTAGTAATTGTGCCAAAGTTTTGATGATGTTTTGTATTTTTCTTTGTTAAACATAAGGTAATTTAAGTTAGTTTTAAAATGAGAATTTTTGTAATAAATGGTAGTGCAAGTATTTAATGTAAATTGGAAATTTAACTACATGTACTAATTTTTTTAAGCATGATTTTGCTACATTTGGCAAATAAATTATTAGAAAAATGTTAAGTCGTTTTATTAAAAATCTCCACACTAAAGCCAACTTATTCACTTTGGGCCCTTAGGAGCAGTTTTAGAGACCAGAACATACATATGTACGTATATTAATTAAAATTCGGTTTAATCATCAAATTGCTTGATTCAATTACAAAAATGTTTAACTTTTCACACAAGTTAATTTTTGCATAATAAAAAGCGTTAATCGCACAAAAATTCAACAATTCGTCATGTGAGAACTTAAGTGTCCAATACGCCATTATAAACTATTGGATATTGGACACTTAAGTTCTCACATGACGAATTGTATTCATAAACAATTGAAGCGTAGCCGCGAATAACGTTGTGAACGACAATTTTTACAAAACCAGTTTTGTCACTCTCTTGCGTCAAACCATCCAAAATTATGCATCTTATCACCGTCAAAGTACAATTACAAACAGTCAGTCAGTGTAAGAACTTTGTTAGTAACTAACAAAATCATGCAAACGAAATTGTCGAAAATAATTGATAAATGTAAGAGAGATACAAAAAGAAAAGCTTATGCTAATTATCATTATTTTCGATAAGCTAAAAAAACTAAAAGAGAAAAACAATCTTGCCTTAAAATACGTTTTTTGGCTCTCCTTTTTATTTTGTCACTTACAACGTTATTCGCGGCTAGCCTTCAATTGTTAAATTTATTGTTGGTTTAATGTATAAATTTTGTACGAGTATGAGAAAACCGGTTTAAAGATCGATTTAACTTTAACAATCGTTTATGAATACTTGTGCAAGTCTTTAACTGCATTACGAGGGCGGTTCAGAAACTTCTTAGCCTAGCACAAAAAGCGCGGTATAAACAGAAAAAAGTTAAGTGTTTTGGAAGCTTCCATCTCTGCTATGAACACATGTTAAATTTTGTTTCGATCTGGCAACTCCTTCATATAGAAACAGGTGTTCACAAAAGACGCATCCGCGATTTTTTAACAATGGAAAAATTAGAAATGCGTGGTGTCATTAAATATTTACTTAAAAAAGGTTTATCGGGACAAGAAATTCATAATGATATGGTGAATGTGTTAGGTGAAAGTGCTCCTTCATATGCAACAGTAAAAAATTGGGTTGCTGAATTTAAACGTGGTCGTACAAGCATTGAAGATGAACCACGTAGTGGACGTCCAAAAACAGCAACAACAACAGAAATTTTAGCCAAAGTGCATGATATGGTATAATGATCGACGAATAAAAGTGCGTGAAATAGCTAATATCATGGGCATCTCAAATGATCGAGTCCATTTAATTTTGCATGAAGAACTACAGATGAAAAAGCTTTCTGCAAGATGGGTGCCGCATTTGTTAACATTCGACCAAAAACGCATAAGAATGAACATTTCTCAAGCTTGTTTGGATCGTTTTAAGCGAAATAAAATGGATTTTAAGCGTCGTTTCATAACTGTTGATGAGACATGGATCCACCACTATACTCCAGAGGCAAAAGAACAATCCAAACAATGGACTGAAGCTGGAGGAAGTGCCCCAAAGAAGGCAAAAACAATTCAATCGGCTGGTAAGGTTATGGCAACGGTTTTTTGGGACTTCAAAGGTATTTTATTGATTGACTATCTGCAAAAGGGTAAAACAATAAACTTAGAGTACCTTAGCAACCTTTTGGATCAATTAAATGTACAAGTTCGAGAAAAACGTCCTGGCTTACAACACAAAAATATAATTTTTCATCAAGACAAAGCACCAGCGCACAAGAGTGTTTTAACAATGGCTAAAATCAACGAATTAAAGTACGAGTTGCTTGACCGCCCACCTTATTCTCCTGATTTGGCTCCCAGTGACTTTTACCTGTTCCCAAATCTAAAAAAATTCCTTGCTGGCAAGCGTTTTACCTCAAATGAAGATGCAATTACAGTTGTAAACCACTATTTTGAAGACCTTGAGGAAAACTATTTTAATCAAGGGATAGAATTGCTAGAAAAGCGTTGGCCTAAGTGTATTGAAGTTTCAGGAGATTATATTGAAAAATAAAAATATTTTTGAAAAACTAACTATTCTCTTTCATTGATAGGCTAAGAAGTTTCCGAACCGCCCTCGTAGTGTCATATACTATATTGTAAAATAAAAATTATTTAAAAATCAATTAAAAAGTTTACTGAAATAAAATCAAATTTACAGAACATATTCCTAATTTAAAAGATTATTGAATTAAATGAAAGGGTACGAGTACAACAAATTTTGTATGGAAATTTTATTTATAAATATTTTATAACACCGAACGACATTTTTAGTTTTTTTTTTGCGATCGGTAAAAAAGTTTAAGCACCAAACACGATGAAGTTTTTTTTTAATAAAAATAGTGTTTTTTTTACTGAAATTATATAATACATATGGGCATTTCTTCGAGAAATTACACTTTTTTGTCGCGTGCGACAACAAGCAATTTACCTGAATAACGTGACTCGAATTTTCTTAAAATTTTACCTAGCGTAGAGCTGCTGACGGCCTACACAAATAGATAAAGAAGTTAAAAAAATTTTCTTTTTATTTGAAAAACAAACAAGCATATTTGCTTGGTGTCGCACGCTACAAAAAGTTTACATGCCTGTGGAAATGCCCATATTTATGTCCAACTACTTTTTTTAATTTTAGCACATAATTTCTGTTATACACACAGACATATTCGCCATATTAAAAACAAAGTTGTTTAAAAAAATAAAAATAAAGTACTAAATCTATTTTAGAAATCGATTTTGGTGCGTGAAGTTTTTTTTACCCAGTTGAACTAAAAAAAAATTGTTTATTATCAAAACAATATTGCCGTAAGGTAGACCTTTGGAACAATGACGGGCAAAAAAGTTATTACCCTAATGTACGAGTACATACGTAGGATTGATTGATGACGTTCAAGCCCTTGTTATGCTGACACTAAATTTGTGTTTGCTTACTTCAAACATATCATTTTAACTTCCACATATGACTTCTTTATTGTGACATATTTATATCTCAAGAAATTACGTACAAATGTATAATTATTAATGAAGGAATTGTACTTTTATAAATGCATTAACAACGATGTGCGATATCACCAAGGGGACAAACAAAACCTAGAGAGAAGAATTTTTTTTTAACACAGGTAACCCTAGATTTACGTGATCTCGTGGAACCGAACAATGTACGTATAAATCTAATTTGTGTAAAATAATGTTCAGATTAGTACAAGATCTTTTTTTTTGGGGAAATCAAAACATGAAGTACATGCCAAATTTTATTTTGGGTCCTAAAAATTCCCTTAAATCAAGAACACATAATATTATTAACTTTTTTTGCTTATTTGTACTTTTCAAAAATGAGAGGTTTTGTGCACATTGTACAATTCCCCATGGATAGGCCCATAAAATTTTAATTTAAATTTTAGGTTGTATCAATTATGCTGAAGTACAGCGTAAATCGGGGGATGCCTGTATCCTCATTGAGTTGTATGTTGTATATACATATGTATGTATGTATGTATGCAAATTGAAAAATGTACAATCATTTTCTTTCTTTCTTTTTTTTTAAGTTATGACTATGTTGCAATAAATTAGCGATTTGTAATATGCCAACGTAGGCACTTGTTGCTGATACTTTCAATTATAAGTATTACGACCGTTTTCACAATGTACTATTGAACGCTAACAGCGACTTTAATGGCAAGTTTTGTACGAAGAACTTGAAGTTATAGTTCACGTTAGCTCTTAAAAATAATTGTGAAAAGTGACGTCAGTAAAAAAAAAATTTCAATAATTGTATAGGGGGTGTTCCGGAAAACAGGAAAGCTTTAAATTTTCTGAAAAATAAACAAAAACAGGCAATAATAATGCCAAGCAGTGGAAATTTGGCTTTACCAAATCCATTCAAAACTATGATCCGAATAGTGGTTAACTTCGCCAACTTAGGGTCAAATTCACAGTCTTTAGTTAACTAATGAAGGTGGTTTAAACAATGAAATTGATAAGAAAAATCGCTAGTTAAACCAGGGGCTTTAGTTAACTATAGACTGTGAATTTGGATCTAGGAACACAAAGATCAAAAGCTCTGTTTATAACGCGTTCATTGTGCATCAATTTGAGAGTTATTGCAAGACTATTTGATCGGTGATCAAATTTAGTTTTCCAAGTTATGTGATTTAATATCATTAGAATAATTTTGTTGCAGTTGCTAGAGGCACTAAATATGGGGATTTAAATTTATATAAATGAAATTCAACCTCATTTATACATCATGATCGTTGAAAATTTTAATCCCAAGAGGCCGCTTGTAGTTATTCCACTAATAAAACCCGTCCATTTTATGATTAAAAATATATAAAGTCTGTTTTCTACTTAAATAATTTCAATCATATGCGTAATTTTTGGCACACTCTTTATCTTTTTTCAGTATGAACTGCAAACAATAGCTTTTAGTGAAAATGTACGTAAAAGCTTAAATTTAAACTGAGCACAACCTAATTTTAATTTTGCTTATGATACGCTAATGCACTCAACTTGAGTGACATTTTTATAAGTCTTTCTTAAGGCTCAGTTACCCGACTGTAATGTAAACTAACTGCAACAGTAGGAAACAGCTGATCGATATTGTTATGTGAAAATTAATGAAAATGATTATAGAGATGTAATGTAACGCAACATACTTTTCATATAAAAATATCGATCAGCTGTTTTCTACGTTGCAGTTACTTTACATTACAGTCGGGTAACTGAGCCTTTAAGAGCCAAATCTATACAGCCAACTTGTCTTAGAAATTTACACGAATTGCATGCACTACATTTTTCACGTTGAGTTACAATGTGACTGTTTACTGGCGAATAACTTTTTGGTGATTTCATAATACAAACTTGCTGTTGTTTGTTTACGTTTTGAAAATATCTAAGAATGAAGGAATAAAAAAAAATTTAAATCACTGCACGTTAAAAAAATATCTAAGAATGAATTAATAAACAAATTTTAAATCACTGCACGTTTTGTGTTGTAAACTTTGACTGCTGATTGAAATAAAAAATTTACGTTTGAGAATTAATATAAAAATAACAATAAAAAATACGAAATTGTTTTTCTTTCCAATATAAATTATTAAGGGTTTTCATGAGAACTCTTAAAATTGCCATTTGTGCAATTGGGCACATATGCGAGACTTGATACTTGAGTCAGTTTAATTTAAAGCAATTTGTTAATTTAAATACATACATATTTATATTTTTCTATAAAAATAACAAGTAAGAGTGCTATATTCGGCTGTGCCGAATCTTATATACCCTTTACCAACGTACGTACATACATATATATAGTATACAGACACATACATACATATTTGTTTCCATCTTGGGAGCTTTAATTTTCATTTTTCAAATTTCATACGCTAAACTTTTCTTTCAGAAGCATAAAATATATTCAATTTATAAAGAAAACGAAAAAAATTTTTAGACCTATTTAATTTTACATAACACAAAAAGTGTGAGTTTTCCAACCCTGGAGTCATAATTTTGGATTTTTCTGATTATTGATACCAATCTAGTTCTTTAAAAAATACATAAAATATGTTAAGTGAACAAAGCAAAAACGAAATAAGGAAAAACTTAGTTTCATTTAATTCCTTTAATATTAAAAAATTCAGTAAAGTGCGACTTTGAATCGCGCACGAAAGGCAGGCTATTTTGCTTTTTCGAAGATTTTTTCAGTTTAAACGATTTTTTCAGTGAGGTCGCTTTTTTCTCGTTTCGGCGATTTTTTTCTGTTTTTGGAGGTTTTTTTCTTTTTTGCGATTTTTTTCTGTTTTTGGGCTTTTCTTCATTTTGGAGATTTTTTTTCAGTTTGGAGATTTTTTTTTCAGTTTGGCGATTTTTTTCAGTTTTTGGGTTTCTTTTATATAAGCGATTTTTTTTGGTTTTTTTTTTCATTTTGGTGATTTTTTTTTTTTTTGTTTTGGTGATTTTTTTCATTTTGGCGATTTTTTTCATTTCGGCGATTTTTTTCATTTTGGCGATTTTTTTTTCATTTTGGCGATTTTTTCTGTTTTTTAGGTTTTTTTTTCGTTTTGGCATTTTGTTTCATTTTGGCGATTTTTTTTTTCATTTTGGCGATTTTTTTTCATTTTGGCGATTTTTTTTCATTTTGGCGATTTTTTTTTCATTTTAGCAATTTTTCCGTTTTATGCGATTTATTTTAGTCTTAGAATTTTTTTTTATTTGGTGCTTTTTTTCGTTTTGGCGATTTTTTTTTTGTTTTTGACGATTTTTTTCAGTTTGGCGATTTTGTAATTTTTTGATTTTTTAGTTTTACCGTTTTTGAAAATTTCAAGAGTTTTGCTCTTATGGTTTCCAAGATACAGCAGTTGTCAAAATTGCATAGTCAAAAGTGCATTAACTGATGGAACACCCTTTAATTTAAATTTTTGGAAATTTTAGTGTTAATTTTTGTAGTCTGTATAAAAAGTGTATATACATATAATTGTATGTATATTACATGGGATTTTAACATTTTTCGTTGCTCGTTTTGGAACACCCTTTAATTTCCAATTCTCATGTATTTGTTGTTGTAGCGGCCAAAGGTCTACACACTGTGTCCAAATTTCAGGTCTGTAGCTCGTACGGTTCTCGAGAAAATACTAATATAGTTTTAGACATAGTTAATTTTACATAACACAAAAAGTTACAGTTTTCCAACCCTGGAAACGTTTTTTTAATTTTTTTATATTTTTTTAATTTAAAATACCAGTTGTAATCGTACTGATGTGTAAAATAAGTTTATTTATTAAAAAAAAATAAAAATTTGTTTTCGGTAGTTACTTTTATATGGCAAAATGAAGTTTACGTTTTCCAGCTCTGCAATCGTCTGTCCGATTTTGCTGAATTTCAATACCAATCTATTTTGGAAAATTTCTGACACACCAGTCCAAGAACGAAGTCTCTAGCTTTTCTGGGAGCTTCGGAAAACCGATTTCACGTACAGACAGACGGACAGACGGACAGACGGACAGACGGACAGACGGACAGACGGACATCGCTTATTCGTCTTCCCTATGCATAAGGATCCAGAATATATATATTTTATGTGTCGCTTATTGATATTATAGAAATTACAAACGGAATGACAAACCTATATATACCCTTTTACCATTTTTGTTGGTAAAGGGTATAAAAAAAGTGTGATTTGTGTCTAAACATTTTTTAAAGAAAGCCAAAAAATCATATTATTCGAAGAAGTTGTTGTTTACAAAATGCACACTTGCACAGCTTAAGTTCACAAGTCGAAAATCTTGGGTAAACTTATGGTAGAATTAGTAGATTCGTGTCGTGAGTGGACGGATCAGCAGACACATCCCTGTCGGAAATTGTGTTAACTTTAAACTAACTTTAAGCTAACTATTTCGCAACTAGTACTGACACTTAGATTACTTTTTAATGTAATCAACTGATATTTCAACAATGCGATGTCCTAGGCGGTAGTCAATTGTCTCACTCTGCATTACTTTTCAACTAACTTAAAGTTCATTTTATTTCAGTCACCTGGTAGTCAGTAAATTTATTTAAAAAAAAATGTTGCTGAGGTTCGAACTATGTATCATCACAGGTTGTGTATTCAACGCGCTGCTACCCAGCTAAGGTGCCATCTAAAATAATAACAGCAAAATGTTAATATAAAACTGAAATGAGTTTCAAAGCAGCTGAGAGTAAATGTTTTGGCTAACACCAAATTCGATTACGTACTCAACTTTATTAATTAAATTTGGATTTGTTCTGGATGACATTGCAGTTAGCTTTTAGTTTAGTCTAAGAAAAGTTAACTATAATTTAATTATTTTTCTACTCAACCACACATTCTTCCACAGGGATAAATAAAACATGTTGCTGTTTATTTAATATGTATCGTAACGTATGTGAGGTAACTGCAGTCACTTATCCGACTGTAATGTAAAGTAACTGCAACTAGGAAACAGCTGACCGATATTGTTATGTGAAAAGTAATGAAAATGGTTATAGAGATGTAATGTAACGTAACCTACTTTTCATATAAAATTATCAACCAGCTGTTTCCTACGTTGCAGTTACTTTACATTACAGTCGGCTAACGGAGCCTTAAATGCTCAGATTTTTACGTCAACTTCTCTCTTACATAGATACACACACATGTATAAAGCAAAGAGAAATACAATAACAGCTGACACGTTCACTGGCAGCCTCACGTTTTTACTAACTAACATCCAGAATTAAACGATACGACCACTTCAAAAGTAACACGATACGAATCTACTAATTCTACCATTAACACGTTTATTTATATAAATAAATTTTCATACAATTTTCGACAGTTTATTTACAAGAGTGTAAAAATGCACAATTGCGAGACTTTTGAACGATTTAATGAAGACCCATAATATATTTCTTAGTTATTATATTCATTAAGAATCATAGGGCCATTATAAATTATTTCCACTTATACATACGAGTATCTAGCTAGCAGCATCTTATAGCTTAAATCCATGCCAGCATTTGAGCGACATAATTTTTGAACTTAATAATCGATTTTCGTCGTAAAACGAAGTCCACAGAATATGTGCCTTAAATTTAATTTGGTACGCAGAGAGATCCATTATGATCGCCAGATGATGGTTGGCGCAAAATTCACAGTTATTTGTTGTATTTGCTGTCATTATCTTTTTTCGCCGTGTTAATTTTAAGTACTGGTGTTCTACTCTGGATTTAGTTTGGCTCCTCGTATCTGTGTGACAGAAGTCATATGTCGTCCGCATGATATAGGTCTTCTAGATGACTATTAAGTATCCAGGATATAAAACAGCTGTTCGAACTAAACTTATGGGCAACACTGTATTTGATTACAGATGACTCGCCATAGCGCCATATTCGTAACCATAACCATAGAAACCAATTGAATTTTAATTTTTCGCCGTAACCAAAATCAGCTGTTTGTTGCAATTTTGAAATGAACAAACAAATCGTCAGCCCATTATTCGTTTGGAGCATACGCCAAAAAATTCAGAATGGAGAAAAACGACAAAACAATATTTATTAAACCTTAAAATAGTTGATATGGAGCAAAATTAGTGCTAAATATCTCGGAAACCATAATTAATTTCACAAAACCTGTTTTGGATTCAGAAAGGGTATACTCAAAATATATATACCGAATACCTAACTAATTTTTTTTTTAAATGGTTGGTGGGTAAACCAATAATGGGCTGATGAAATGAAAACATAAACAGCTGTTTATGGTTATGGCAGGACTAATAGGTGAAGCAAATATATTTATGGTTATGACAATGGTTATAGCTATGGCATTATGGGATGACACGTCTGACTGAACCTTATACCAATAAGTGTGGACAATGCTCGCTGTTGTGGTACGAGTATGTTGTCACGTACAATCTTGAATAGTTTTGGAGAGAGGATACAGCCTTGTCTAACACCGGTTTTAATTTCCCTTATTCCAGTTGTCAACATCGACGTCATCGACTTGTCTACTCGCTCGAATAGGGGTGAATATTTATTGAGCTAGTTATATCTCCATTGTGACGAACACGACAGATTGTAATCATTTCCACACGAAAGCGCGTTCCAAATTGTGGAGTGCGAAAGGGTGTCAAAAGCCTTTTCCAAATATAATGGCGAGCGCTACTCTATGGACTGTTCGATTATAATTTGCTTCGTGGAGTTGAGGCCGTCGGAAAGGCGTTTATTGATTACACTGTGTGTGAAATTTTAATGAAATCTAAATACCTGGGACGTGTTACTATTTTTCTGGTACCCAAACACCTCGGTTTTTCGTACCCGTAGGCACTTCTCAACCTCTAACCAACTTGATTATCAACCGATTTATAAACGGATTTAGAAAGAAGAGACTAAGACCTTTCGAACAATATATATTTTATTTCAGTAAATTTGAGATATATCTGTGTAATTATTCACCAAATATAATTTTTCCGTTTGTTTTCGTCACTTTTCTACTTTGGATTCGTTCTTGAGCTGTTTTTTTTTTGTACTGGGACCATAATATTTATAACTTTATTTATAAAACGTAATTGATTATGAGTAATTCGAAGAATTGTGTAAAAAAATTCTTGGAAATTGACTAAGTTATTAAATATTTTATAAGAAAACTTTTTGTTAAAGAAAACCACCTGCATGATGTTTTTCGCGTTCTACTTATGCTCTGTCTGTGTATTTAAGCTTCCAGGACCACAACTAATTTTTACTTGAAAATTTTATGACACATGACAACTACAATACCAATACCAGTGTGTAAGTTGGGTTGACTGCCAGATAACCAAAAAGTTAAGTTAAGAACGCCAATAGGGGATTAAATTTTCTACCAAAATTATTTGAAGTATTTTATACTGATACAAGAAAAGATGTATTTTGCTAGTAGATCCTTCATTTTTTTACCAAATGTTTGTACTCTCAATGCATTCATACGTAAAATCAAAATATTTTTAATATTTCTTCAGGTAGTTGACCTAGCACATTACACATAGAAAAAACTGCCTCATAGAATCAAGAAGATTTTCTCTATGAACCGTTTTTAGGCCAAGGGGTATCGCAGCAGAAAGAAGCAAAGTTTTTTTCATAGAGATTCCTAATTGTTTTTATGTGGTAAATCTTATTATTTTATCAAGAAGAAAAACACATAAAATCAAGAAGAAATCTTATTATTCACAACTTTTTTTACTCAATTTCCGTTATTTTTGGCACCAAAAAAACAATCCATAGAGAAAAACTTCTTGATTATATTAGGTTTTCTTATAAATTGTAAACTATAGGGTTTTCTTCTTGATTTAATTAGGTTGCCTTATTGATTTTTTCAATAAGGTTTTCTTCTTGATTTTAGTAGGTTCCTATATGAGTATGTGTAAAGCATCTTATTGACTTTTTTTAATAAGGAAATCTTCTTGATTTTATGAGGTGTGTTGTTATTTCATATCTATAAATATACATAGAGACAATTTTTTTATGATCTTTTTCATTTTTGTATAAGAATGTTTGTACAATAATTTCAATGGTTATTCAGGCTGCTTGTTAGCATATTGGTTAGAGTGCTTGTCTATCAGTCAGAAATTTGCTGGTTCAATACTTTGTGAGTTAGTTAGTTAAAAATATAACATAATGTGTATGTATGTATGTATAAATAAATAACATCTACAATATACTACATACATACATACATATGTATATGGTATAAAATTTAAATGAAAATACATAAGTACAGAGAATAAAGACGCAATTTTTTTTTATTTTTTTATTGAAAAAATCAATAAGATAACCTCATAAAAAATACAAGATTTCTTCTTGATTTTTTCAAAAAGGTTTTTTCTATGAAATTAATAAGATTTCCTTATTGAAAAAAAAACCATAGAGATTTCTTATTAAAAGCAAAAAATTACAAAATTGGATGAAGAGCAAAAAATTACAAAATTGGATGAAGTAGTTAGCCCGTTGACTACTTCAGCGTGTGTAATACAATCATCGGCGAAGTAAAATAACCAATAAAATGGCTACTAAACACAGCTTCAACAAGTTAATAATCATCATTGACACCAGAGGCGCTACAATACTGCATTATTAGAAACGTGCTTTCCTCTATCTCTTCCTTCACCACGTGTCTTCTCTATCACTCTCTAAGGCCTAGTAATAGTAGTAGGCATTCATTGCCCGAGTGTTACTTCTCTTTATAAAAAAAATACATAATGTAAATGCTCTTATTAACAAGTTTCGATAAAAATCTGAAAAACGCTGCTGGACACGCCACTGATCATGTACGTAGAGATAAAATATAAAACAAGTTATACGAGTAGCTGAGAATGGTGTTTCAACAACAATTGTGGGTTTTAGTAGTTCCAAAACTATGTCGCATTATTGCATAAAAAAACTTATCATTAGTTTTTGTTCAATTAAAGTCGTTGTTTAATACAGTCAGTATAGAGATGGGCACGTGTCGTGTATGCATGAATTTCTAGCAAAGAAAAATTTGACACGTATTTTATACCGTCAAACACGCAAACACCAGCAAAATTGTTAATAGTGCATGGGCCCTTAAGCTTAAAAGCTTAAAGTTCTATACATAAACTGATAGTATCAGTTATTGGTAGTGCCATCTTAGCACCACCGTTTGGAAAGCGACATTTTAAAAAAGCAATTAATTTTTTTTATTTTCAATACCATGCATTTTATTTCCTTTCAAATTACTGCTTAGACCCCCTGGTTAACCTCAAGCGAACGCCGCACAAGATTATTGAGACAAAATCTTAAACACACATATTTTGTATTCAAAAATTCGGTTCGAATGGTCTTCTATGCCGTTGGCATTGCAGATAGCAAATGCATCATACAAGAAACATACATATGAACGTACATATTTATTTTTAAATTGAAGCAATGAATGAATTACCGTGCTTGATTAAATTACTCATAATAACAATTGATTTAAAATAATATTATAATAATAATTTCATTCATTTAATATGTGCTAAATATCATTTAATCATAAATGTAATTATAATAAAAGGGTACATCCCTATGAATATATTTTAAGAGCAAAGTTTTTGCAAAACAATAACATTTTATGATTATATCTTTAAAGCAAAAATTTCAAATAATTAGCATTTTGATTTATACGATTTATTTAATGATGTTGAATGAACTAGGGGTCAAGTCATTAAACTAAGATCTTTAAGATTATTAACGTGCCAACTAAAAAAAGCTTATAAACCAAATTAGCATACATATGTAGTTTTTATTTATTTATCGTCAAGATTGATCATTGAGTATTTTTGTGTTAAATGTTTCTATACATACGCATTTGTTGTGGCTTAAAGTTTTAGCTAATAAAAAAGTTACTTTTATTATCAAGATTTTCTAAAAAAGCTTAATTAATTCAACAATAGACACTTAAAAAATAAATAATAATGCAGTTAAACAAGCATTATATATGGGCATTTCCACAGGAATGTCAACTTTTTGTAGCGTGCGACACCAAGCAAATATGCTTGTTTTTCCAATGAAAACGAAACTTTTTTCTTACTTCTTTATATATTTCTGTAGGCCGTCAGCAGTTCTACGTTAGGTACAATTTTAAGAAAAATCGAGTCACGTTTTTCAGAAATACAAGGTTAATTGCTTGATGTCGCACGCGACAAAAAAGTGCCGTACCCAAGAAGTCACATAAATATGTACGTATGTAAATATAAAATCCACTAACCGGTTTGCCACTAACTTCGAACAGCAGTGTAACTAACATATACATATATACAATAGTGTTGTATTTTACTAAATCTAAATAATTGTTAACTTTATACTCCCTATTGTTACCTCTCCTTAAGGGGACTCCATTACAAAGGGGAAATTTTTATAAAATTTAATCGCAGTGCTATAACTTCCCCTATGGCGTACCTATCGAAGTCAAATGTAGGACCAATCTCCAATATTTTTTTAATACAAAGATTTTCTCTAAACATACTTATCGAGTATCTTCGACCATTAAGGTAGTCCCCATACAAAAAATAATTTTTTTAATATTTTTTTTAAGAAAGCCGCTTGTTGGAAATAAAACATCACTGTGGTCGATCTTACATTTTACCCCCCTGGGAGGCACCATAAAAGCGGAAAATTATTAAAAAAATTATTTTTTTGTATGGGGACCACAGCAATTTTCTTCTCAATTGAGTACCCATTTCCATTTGAATCTACATGTATCCTTCTTTTGCATACACAGTCAGAAATGACTTAAATAAATTAAAATTTTTATATGATGTTGGTACCGATGAAAACCTTAGCTATCCCGTTGACTGTGATTTTTAATTGAACATTTGAATATTTATATTTTCCCAATATTTGGAAAGATTATTTAATATATAATAAAAAAATATTAAACTGAAAATTACCGCGGTATTGGTGAAAAGCTTCCCTGTCGGAGAATGTGTAGTTGACTACAAAGATAATCAACTTACAGTTAACTTTTCTTAGACTAACTAAAAGCTAACTACAATGTAACCCAGAACTAACTTAAACTCAATTCTTAAGTTGAGTACGTAATCGGCTTTGGTGAGAGCCAAAAAAATTACTCTCAGCTGCTTTGAAAGTTATTTATATTTTGAACCGACTTCAGGAAATAGGGGGAGGAGCCTCCTCTATTTTTGTTTTTTGTGGTGTTATTTCGTTTTGCACCGATTGTAAACATTCTTTTTTTTTCTGATAGGGCATAGCTTCCCATTAATCCCGTTGTAAAAAAGTGTGCGGAGGCACGCCCACAATTTTTTTATTTAATTTTATGATATTCTACTTATTTGATTACTGCGAAACCCATCAAACACCTTTGGTTACACAGTTTGAAAGTTGAAAAATGGGCGGGGTTACGCCCATTAAAATTTATTATAATATTTCACGCGTTTCTACTTAGCCGAGCTCTAAAATAGACACAATCCTCCATTTGAAAAAATGGGCGGAATCACGCCCATTAAAATTTAATATTTTATTTTAAGTGGTTCTACTTTATTGATTTTTACAAGACTTAACACGCACCCTGAGCTCTGAAAAACACACAATCTTGCAAGTAAAAAATGGGCGGAGGCACGCCCATTATAACTTAATTGTATATTTCAAGTACTTCTTCATATCTTCTTCTATTAGATCTGTGCATTGAAGTCGGTGTTTTTTTTTCCACAAAGAATTAATTATACATTAACATTTTGCTGATATTGTTTTATACAACGTGACTATAGAACGTGTGATACATAGTTCGAGGGATATGTGGGAAAACCTTAACTCAGGAAGATCCAAACTGCTACTGGATATGAATAGGAAGGAGAGCGAGTCGTGATTGGCGCCTTTGACTGGCCACTGTTCGGTCAGAGCAAGGACCAGTATTTGGTAAACTGGCACTGCAATTTCTGTAGGATGTTTGGTGACGAGGCGGGCACTTATGGGTACAAATGGTGGTTAAATATTACTATTAACGGTTCAATAGTAGGGAGTCACAATGAACCCAACTGGGTCTCCTAATGGAGGTGCGCTATAGTACCGCCCTTCCTAACCTAGTTCGAACAACAGCAACATCTTTTTACAAATTTACTGACTACCAGGCGACTTCAATAAATCCAACTTTAAGTTAGTTGAAAAGTAGTGCAGAGTGGGACAATTGACTACCGCCTAGAACATCGCAATGTTAACATAGTTAGTTGTTCCTATTGGAAAGTAATCAAAGTGTCATGTTAGTGTTATGCCCAAAAATATGCTAAAAATGTGTGTGTAAGCCTGAAATATGCTAAAATATGATTTAAGGGCTAAAATATGCAAAAATATGCAGTAAAAAATCTATACCAAAATGTATAAAAAGTACTGAAACGAATAAATTTCTTATCTCTACAAGAAAAAACATGCAATTGCATATCCCTCGTGATGTCTACAATGTTTTTAAGAATGGCAATCGAAACCTATGTAGTATGAATTCCCTTCAATACCACTTAATATTTGTTATTTGTGATATACACAGAGAAAAAACTGCCTAATATAATTAAGAAGATTTTCTCTATGAAATGTTTTTTGGCTGAGGGGTATCCCAGCAGAAAGAAGCGAAGATTTTTTCATAGGAATTCCTTATTAATTTTATGTGGTAAATCTTATTAATTTTATCAAGAAGAAAACCACATAGAATCAAGAAGAAATCTTATTATTCACAACTTTTTTTTACTCAAAACAACAATCCATAGAGAACAACTTCTTGATTATATTAGGTTTTCTTATTAATTGTAAACTATAGGGATTTCTTATTGAAAAAATTCGTATTCTTTTCACTTGTTAATAGTCTTGTGAAAAGAATACGAGTTTTTTTGTCAAAAGTGAAAACGAAAAAAGCTAAAAATTTGAAATTGTCCATTTAAAAATCGTTTTCATTTAAAATCGGATGCAAGAACACATACTATTAATTTTTATTTTCTAAATTTCAACCTAAACAGGCGTAGGATGTGCTTTAACATCCGATTTCACAAGAAAAAATGTGAAAGCGATGTGAAAGCCAGAACACATACAAATGTGTATGTATGTATGTATAAATAAATAACATCTACTATATACTACATACAAACATACATATGTATATGGTATAGAATTTAAATGAAAATACATAAGTACAAAAAATTAAGATACATTTTTTTTATTTATTTTTTAGGTCACCTAATAAAAATAAGAAGAAAACCTTATTGAAAAAATCAATAAGATAACCTAATTAAAGCTAGAAGATTTCTTCTTGATTTTTTCAAAAAGTTTTTCCTTATAAAATTAATAAGATTTCCTTATTGAAAAAATATCCATAAAGATAAAGATAAAGATAATTTTGTTCTATTTTATGAGGTATTTATTAGGCACTGTTTTTTCTGTGTATACGTATTTCTGCATTAATCTCCACAAATATTTCTGAACACACTAAATTTTAACGAAAGTTAGAAAGCTTAATTTAAAAACGTAGCAAGCATGCCTTTTAGTATCCTGCGGTCTAATCATCGCTTTCGATAACGAGCTGATTCTTTCACGTTTTTTCAATTTGAAATTGTGGCAGTCGATATCGAACCATATTATTACATTGTTCAATAGCCGATGCCATAATCTCAAATTGAGAAACGCGATCGAATCAGCTCGTTATCGAAAGCGACGATAAGACCCCTGACCTCAAATCCGCGACCGTATCGACTATCGTATGAAAATAAATTAAAGGATACGACAATCGTATAAGCTGAATGGGATTTCAGGACGCTCACGAGTTGTACTTTGTGAGTGCACATTATAGCATTTTGTGACATCGCATTTGCTTGTACTACTGGCAACGTTGAATGGAATTGCGTTGCAAACAAAAAACTTAATTGAAGACATTTTGAAAATGACAACAACAGAAATGCCAAATGTGTAGTCAGCATTAAGATTTTTCCCCTGAACAAAAAAAAAATCGTCTAATATACACATCCATATCTCCTGCCTTACACTCGTAATGGTACGTTAATTAAAAAAATATATAAGAAAGAAACCGAAACGATTTTAATTAAAACCCCAAAAATATACGTCTGGAACGAATACATACATACATACATATTTACATATGAATGAACTTTACACTCACTTTAATTGAAATGTTTACTTAATGTATCTGTGTTCCTCTCAAATAACAATATAAAGTAGCAGTTTAAAATAAAATACATACTTACATACTCGTATGTACATAAGCTCACTTTCACTTTAGCACTTCAACATCAGGTCAATATGTGCAGATTTAATCGTCTAATACTCGTACATAGAAAATGTTATTTATTTATAAAGATACGAGTAAACAAGTTCTTCCATATGTAGACAATAAAACATGTAATGAAGACACTGACTGTTGTGCTAAAGCTCGCAACGTAAACAGAAAAGTTTCAAAGAAACTACATATGTATAATTTCATTAAAAAAAATATTTTATTGTTTTATTTTTTTTTTTTGTCTATGTTACAGAGGTGGTCAAATAAATAGTATAATGTTAGGAAAAAGTAAAATTTTCGAATGGATTGCTTAGAATGTGGCAATAGGCCATAAAAGTACTTATAGATTTGCCTTATTAGAAAAACTTATTGGAAACATTTTTTTTTTCTTAATTTAGAAGAAAAATTAATTCGTTAGACATTTTAAAAAATTGTATTCCGTTAATCGTGAAAAATAAACAATAATTTTTAAATTAAATTTTAAAATAATTATAGCAAAAACTAAAAATTTAAAAACCCCCGATATATCCAGAAAAGATGTGATATCTTATAAACGGCTGGACCGATTTTCTTCAAACATAGTTAAGAACCTTCTCGATCAAGTCACCTTTCAAACAGAAAGAACTAATCAAAATCGGTGCAGCCATTTGGTCTGTACGTGGACACGGGCAGACACAGAGATACACAGAGCCACAGATACACAGACACACACTACAAACTTATAACACCCCTTTTTTGTTGGGGGTTTAAAAAAACTTTTATTGTAGCAATTTCGAACTAGAATTGTGGACAACCCTTAGTAATGCTAAAGGAAATACCTGTAAGCCCTCCCGTAGAAAATTTTGGTGATTTTTATATAAAAAATCGTAATGATCTTTCGGTTAATTCCGCCAGTTTTCATAGAAGCAGTGATGTCAATATTACTCGTAGCACTTTTCACTTCAAAAAAAGAAGAATGTTATCAATTCGTCTGTATTAAATACAAAATCTAAAACTGCTTTTTCTGTTATAATCTTAAAAGCCTTTGCACTTCTTGAGCAATGCGTCATTTAATAAAATTGATTAATACGAGTAGTCATGAGCCAGTGGCAAAAATTAATAAAATATACTTAATAGTAACAAATTAAAAAAAGTTTGTCTTAAGTAGAACAAAAAATAAGCATATTAACTAACATGTTCATAATATGTAAAGAACAAACGACAATGGCAAGAGTGTTGTAAACTGAGAGATGATAAAATTGAGCTTTCATTACAAAAAAGCTTTCAGCAAATTGTAATACGATGAATCAAAACAATTCACATATTCCATTTGCACTGAAAAGCTGAGTATATAAAGCAGAAATCTACATCAACTGACACCACACACAGTGGACCAAGCACAACAGAACGCTGATGATGATGAACGTGTATTGGCCTTCGAAAACAGCTAGTTGTTCCGTTTGTCGGAATATTTACAACTAACTTTGGTGTTATTTGTTCATTAATAATTATCACATGTAATTTGGCTTACAAAGCGATACGAACTTTAGCCTATACAAATCATAAATATAGAAACAACTGAAGTTAGAACAATAATAATTAAAATTGATCATTGTTCACTCTTCAATATTTATACATGTTGGTTTGGCCATTTTATTTTCCCACTTCAGTGTTTACTTAGAACAGGGTGCAGGTGCGCTAAGCTCGTTACACTCAAAAAATATGTACATATGTATATCCCAGCAAAAAAAAGTCGAAACTAGTTCCAAAAGTTTAACACTTTCATTGCATAACAATCACTACAGGTACCGAATGTAATATTTTAAATATTTTATATCAAAAATTGCTCTAGACAATCTTTTAACCGCATACCATTCAGTTTGCAATGAAAGTGGTAAACCTTTAGAACTAGCTCCGGCTTTTTTTTGCTGGGTATCTTTTTACTCGTATCAGAGATATATTATAAAGCAAGAGTTTCAGGATTTCCCCCTCACAAGATTTAATAAAGAAGCCTATTAATTAGACTACGCTGTCCGCCCTTCAGTCCTCTAGGTCGAACGTTCGTACCCTTCACGATTGAGAAAGTAGGTTTTGTTTATTTGTTATGCTTTAATGACCCAACGATTTTGAGCAATTTAGAACATTTTTTATTTAATTTTAATTTAAATTGCACACGATTTTTATTAAATTGCAAACGTTTTTTTAAATACACAGATTCAAAGTGAAAAAGAAAACATTAACAACACGTCATATTAAAAGAAAAAACAATAATTTTTGTTGTGTTTACGCTAACAGTGATTTGTAATTTTAAAGAAATTGCATAAAAAGAACACAAAAAAAAACAATATTTTTGAATGACCAAAACTCTCATTACAAATTTTTTTTTTGTGTTTAGGATAACATTGATTTGTAACTTAATAGAAGGTGCATAAAAACAACACCAAAAACATTGTGCAGGCATTTTGGTAAAAATTGTGTTTTCATGAAAAGTTAAATAACTCAGTCAATTGCTTATCTATTTTTAACCCCAAATATGCATTGTAATCGTAAATAAATGTACTTTTTGAATAAATTCAATAGTATTATAGTTTCTTAATAAAATAATGTATAAAAACGTCACCAAAGTTGAAAAATTTTTGAAAAATCTACCAAATTTGTGTTTGCTGGACAATAACACCCAAATATCTCAAGTTTTCTTAAATTATATATCATTCGAAAGATCTCAGTTTATTCTTTCCAAATATAGCAAGAAATTGAAAATCGGATCATTATCAACAAAGTTACAGGCTTATAAGTGCGCAAAGGTAAACAAAAACCGGTTTTTTAACCGTAAATCCGGATTTTGGAGGTGTCCGGCATATTTCACTATTGGATTCTTCTTTAACTCGACAAGACCTACGAGTACAAGAAAAAACATATCACTCCCCAGGTTTTCTATTTCATTCAATTTTGTACCACTGTGTTATGTATTGCGTGCAAAGTTTTAAGAATTATTCAAGTTGCGCGATTAACTCTCATTGTGGGAGTTTTATAAAAACCTTAATGGATTACTCGTCCAATTAAATAATTATGTATGTATTTCAAATTCAACTAGTTAGTTAGTGCTAGTTATTTCAACAACACTCTTATTTATTTATTTGCTGTATGAAAACCACTCGACTCAATCGAAAACGTTTCACAAATTAACTATTAAATTGCAACCGAGTCGAAATACAAATTAGTTTTATTTTAACGGTCAGTGAGATAAGTTGCACACTGGACTTAGCATACACTGAAAAAAATAAACATATTTAAGCATGTAAACGATTTAAAAAAAAACTTATCAATAAACAATAAACAAATATCTACAATAGGTTTACGATTTGAACAAACAAAATATACTTTCTTTATCTAAATCTTAGAAATAGATTAGTTAGTGCAAAAAAAAAATAAGCTAAAGTCGTAAAAAATTTTACTAAAAATTTAATGCAAAAGTTGACTGATTTTCATATTAAGAAAAGTGGAAAATCGCAAAAGAAAGCTCACGAAAAAAGTATACATATATGTATGTACATGTGTAAATATAAAACAAATTATTGAATAACGCAAATAAATACGCGGAAGAAAAATGTTTAACAAATATTTTCTAAAAAAAAATTTAAGTACAAGTTAATCTTTTTAGCAATTTAAAAGCAAAAAAAAACAAAAGCCAAATGTGGAACAATATGTCTGATAATGAAAAGCAATGCCAAACGCCGACAACGACAACAGCAACAACAACAACAACAACAACAGTACACAATAATGGTGATATTTTACATGAAAATTCTTTATCAACATCCAGCCAACCCTCCTCTCCCTCCAGCTATTTTACAAGCAACAATAACTTGAGATTAGGTTTCAGCAACATTAATTATGTCTACAAACGAAGTAAGTGCATTAATTTTTACAAACAAATACATATGTACATAATTCAATGTAATTCTAGAGGCCACCCACTGTGGTATTTTTAATTGTACCCAATTGACATCACTTTGGCCAAAATTTTGCTGTGACCGAAAAAAAATTTCCTTAATCAAAATTCATAACACACTTTTTGGTTTTGAATACATTAAAAAAACAAAAAAAAAATGGTAAACAATACGAACACGTGTTTTTTTATTGATTCTGGTTTATTAAACCCAAATAAATACAATTTAATTTTTAAAATACCCCATCACAAGTGTGATCTTTTGTTAAACAAGTTTTTTTGCTTCCACCGCAAAAGTTTTCAAAATATTGGATAAAGCTTGGCTTTGCTGTGACAATATTTATGTGCATACTAGCAAAGAATATAAATCATATAGAATGCGCATCTCATACCCGCATAATTTCCAGTACTACCCGTCCAACATACGCACTCTCATTTCTTTCTGCAGTGTATGCTGCGCTCGCATTGCTGAGAGCGAAAGCATGTGTGTATTTATGTTTGATTTTTATTATTTTGCTTTTTTACAGTCTCGTAGACAGCGTATGCTATGATCAGCGTTGCCGTTTTGGTTACTTGTAACCAAAATTGGTTACTTTTTTTTCCAAATTGTACTTGTGTACTTTTTTTCATTTTGGTTACTTTTTTAACACAAAATTAACAATTTTTATATGGTATTTAAATTAGAAGAGAAGATTATTTTTATAATATTCAAATTTGTTTTACATAATTAATATTCGCTTACGAAAAAATTTTACAGCCCGTATCTTAAAAGTTATAAAATATTTGGCATTTTGATAATGCTTAACTATGGATTAGAGTTCGACCGATTAATCGGCTTCGGCTTCGGCCTTCGGCCAATAATTGGTAATCGGCCAACATTCGGCCTATGGCAAAAATCGGCCGATTAGCCGAAGCCGAATATTTTTCATTCCAAGCTTGAAAAATAACATTATTTTTGGTCGTTGCTCGCCGACAGTTTCTATTGTGTTTAACGTTTTGAAAGGGTTGCTTTGAAATACAACCCTTTTGCTTTCTATTTTCTTTTACTTGGACGTTCTTGTGAGTGATCATATGAAAAAGCAATCTAGAAATTGCAAAATAGTTTTATTTTTCTTGTTATGTATCCAATAGATATTACAGCTATTTCAGTGATCTCAAAAAAGCAAACTTTTTTCTTAATTCATATAAAACAAGTATCATTTTTAAAATTTTAAACATTCGGCTTCGGCTTCGGTTTTGGCCGATGTTTAGGATTTTAGCCGAAGTTCGGCTTCGGCTTCGGCCAAAAAAAACGCCTTCGGTCGATCTCTACTATGGATAGGCCCATAAAATTTTAATTTAAATAAAAAGGTATATTTTCAATTAAATCTCACTTACGATAAATATCGAAAATAAGGCTCAATACCAAGGTTGGAAACCGAAAAAATAACGGTATCGGTATTGATACCGGTACAATTCTTTTTTAAATTTCGGTATCGGTAGCGGTATCGGTATTTTTTTTATTTCGGTATCGGTATTACCGGTACATACCGTTATCGAGTTTATAATACCGGTATACCGATATTACTGATAAATTTATTATTTCAGGCAGTGGACATTACAAAAAATCTTTTTTTATTAAATTACTTCAAAAAGGGAGTATTTTTACATTAACATTCATATGTACTCGTATAAAAGCATATAAACTTATTTGTTTCTATATACATGTGTATGTTTTTATACTATTATTAAAAAATAATTTATTAAAAAAGTGAAACAAGGAGACTGCAGTTCATACTTTACATATGTATATAAAGTATACATTTTGGTTAATTAAACAAAATAGTAAAAATAAAAGTTTTGTCTATACTGATATATTACACTGTGTGACAAATTTTGATGAAATCGAAATACCTGGGACGTGTTACTATATTTCTGCAAGGTATAGTGGAGTATAACAATACAAATTGTATTTGAAATTTTCCAGACACCTCCAAAATCTTGAGTTACGGGTAAAAACCGGTTTTTCGTACCCGTAGACACTTACCAACCTCCAACTAAGTTAAATATCAACCGATTTTAAATTTATAAAAGGATACAGAAAGAAGAGACTAAGATTTTTTGAACCATATAGATATACATATCTTGTTTCAGTAAATTTCAAATATGTATTTTTTTTTACCAAATATGATTTTTTCGGTTTTTTTCGGCACTTTTCTACTTTGGACACGTTCTTAGGCAATATTTTTGTACTGGATCTATATTGTTTATAACTTTGTTTATAAAACATAATTGAATAAGAGTAATTCACAGGACTGTTTTAAATATTTTGTTAGAAGACTTTTTTTTTTAAAACTACCTGTATGATGTATTTCGCGTTTTATTTATACGCTTTCGGGGTAAATAAACTTCCAGGATGATGAAAGTACAATTTAATAGATGTAGTATATAAACACAGAGTACAAAATTGGTACAACAGTGGTCGCCAACATTTTTTCCTTCATTTTAAAAGTACTTTTCTTCACCTCAAGAGAGGAATCTTTAACTTCAAATATAAAAGCTTAGAAGTTTTTTCTCTACCAACCTTATATATTACGTTGAAGTGTGTAAACAAGACCAAGACCAAAGAAAGAAAGTTAATTGAAATATATCTTTGCAATTTTTGCACATATTGCTCAACTAAGTCGGATTGAAACTGAAACAACTTAACTTTTAATCAACTGTTTTTTTGGTATTCTGAATAACAACTAATTTTAGTTGGCTTCGAAACAATGCACGAAAAACAAAGGTTCTTATCTATGCTATATGTTTTGAAACCATAGTATCCATTACAAAACATTTTAAATATTTGTAGTTTTGGCCTTGCTAGTTTTTCTTGAGATTCTATGTTTTATGAACATTGCAATAATATTGGTTGACAAATGGGATTGGTTGGCGTCTGGAATAGTAAAGCAAATCGAACACAATGGTCGAAATAAAAACCAAAATACAACTGATAAAAAGCAGTTTTCTCATTGTGAAAAAAGTTGTAATACATAATAAAAATTTGGCAACTACAACTCAACTATCATTTATTTTTTGGTCGGAATCGGTATACCGGTACGTACCGGTGTAGACGTAAACGGTAGTCTGGATACCGGTATTTTCTAACCGAAATGGATTTCAGTATCGGTAACGATACCGGTATCTAATTTTAGCGGTATTTGAATCGGTATCGGTATTTTTACGATACCGTTTGCCAACCTTGCTGAATACAAATATGAAACTGAATTACAAATTTAAATGTAATAGCTTAAAAACATTGCATCTGAAACAAAAAATGTGTGTATTTCTCACTATCAAACATAAATTTGTTTAATTTTCTTCCCGTTTTTTACATTCACTACGAATCAATAGCGGGAACAAACGTTCCCATGAAGTTCCCGATAGCAAATTTCCTCTCATGGGGAATGAAAAATTCATGGGTTCAAAAATTTTCCATTTTATTCACGATAGGGGTGAATGTTTACAACGTCAAGCACTGGTGCCAGAACATTTTACAAAAAATCTGCAAAAATTGGCTAAAAATCTGAAAAATCTGCAAAAATAATTTAAAAAAATCGGAAAAAAATCTGCAAAAATAAAAACACCTATATTTTGAATTGTTTTTCATTTTGTTTTCGAATTATTAACCGACTTCAATTAAGGAGGAGGTTATATGTTCGTCATGTATGCATTTTTTATTTAATTTGCGAATTAACATAAATTATCTTGCTGTATAAAAACATATGCCGATATTACATATTCTTTAAAATAATGGGACATATGTGTGACTGTTTATGATTTAGTATACGATATGTATATATGTATGTATATTCATACATCTTTGCACAGATTAGCTAGTTTCTTTTTACCATTGTTATGTTGGTGGTATGGTTAGTGCAAAATTAAACGTCAAACACTACTTATTTGTTAGTGTTTCTTATGTGTATGTTTCTGACAGTGACACCATGGTTATTTCTGTTACGGAGTAAAGAAAAACACGAAATATTGATGGTACACAAGCATTTCAGAAAATCTGCAAATTTCATTTCATAATTTTTTCAATGAAAAATCAGCAAAATGCAGAGAAATCTGCAAAACTGGCAACAGTGACGACAAGCTGCAGCAAGAACTCGAAGCTCTGTCACTGTATCGTACAGTGTGACCGTTTGATCGACTAAAGTGGCAAATTGCCACTTTTTCGATTGCCTTCCCTCTTTTTGTCCCCCTTTTTCTAAAGTGAATTATATAATAATACATTAAAAATAAGAACTTTAATGTAGTTGTGTCGATTTTTTTAATGTTGCCCCTTTTTTTTTTTGATAAATCCACCCCTATTTGGTGCCACTTTTTGAAAAATGTCATCGGTCACCCTGGAAGTGAATGCTCTCATTGCGTATTTGCTTGCGCTTTATACTTTCCCCCCGCATCTGAAGCGTGAGCAAAAAATTTTTCATTTTTTAGCTCAGATGCGCATTCTATATAATTTATATTCTTTGATACTAGTGACGCACGAATATTCGTATTCGAATTCGAATTGTCGAATATTCGGCCATTTTTAGATATTCGTATCCGTATTCGTATTCGCAAAATTTAGGCGAATACGAATTTTTCCCGTATGAAAAACACTATTAGGTATTCGATTTAAACTTTTCCACGCTGGTAGTGACAGGAAAGACTTACACAGGTAGTCGTGCGGGTTTCAGCAACAAGTAACGATAGAATAAGGAAATGCACTCCACATTGCGTCGAAGCTCCAATGAATCAACAGAGTTGGATACCCTACTGTCACCGATGAGTTTCTTCGCCCTCTCCTGTACGCGGTCGAGCAGCCCCAAAAATAGATTTTGAGGCGCCGGCCCATACATAAGAGTTGTATATCATTTTCGGTCGGACATAAGTGGTATAAATAGTAAGGAGATCAGGGGCCAAATCACGGCATTCGATACGACTCGTAATTTAAAAATATTTCAATAAAGTTTATATGGAAATATTTTTTAATTACGAGTATTATCGAATGCCGTGATTTGCCCCAAATGAGGTGAAATATCGTTTGCACCGTTTCAAAAATCCGAGGCACTTGAATGCTTCTTTTGCAACTTGAAAAATGTGTTCAGTCCATGGAACATCAAACTGGGTTTTCATGCCAAGAATATCAAGAGCTTCTGATTCCTTAAGATTTATACCCACCATAGTTACAGTGGCAGCAGCATTTCCGGTCATGCTTCTATGAGTAACCATACAACATTGGCTCTTACGGGCGTTAAAATCGACCCTATTCGCATGACCCTATTCAGAAATGTTTGCTAAATCGTAGTTTAAAGTCTCATGCATTGTTTGTCGCATAGCCTCAACCTGCGGCAGGCTTGGTCTATTGCTGAATGAGAAAGAATGGCAGATGCTGCTGATGAGATCCCATCTATAACAACTCTTATAGTGCGATCTCTGAGTAAACTCGATAAAAATCTAGAGAAGTTATCACCGACACCAAGGGCAATACATTTTGACAAAAGTGCACCATGCCACACTCTATCAAACGCCTTGAAGATATCTAGATCCACTACCTTAATTTCGCCAAAATGGTCGATTGAATTACATCACCTCTACGAAATCCATACTGCCGGTCGTTTAGAAAGCTTTTGGAGTGAAGATATCTTACAAGATGGAAATTCACCATACTTTCCACCACTTCTCCTTTTTTAGGCATTGGCGTAACATTAGCAACCTTCCACAACACTGGGAAATCACCAGCATGTTACAACGTGCTGAAGAGGTTTAGAGCATAATTGATGCTTTTAGGGCATATTTTGGTATATAATTTTTTTATTTTAATATGCTTACAAGCCAATCTATCTGTTGGTCAGTAGTGTATAAATTTATCTCATTTATTACGCAGCTATTAAGGACGTTAGTTTCAATAAAAATTTGCTTTTGGTATTTGTGACGGACTCTGTCCCGAAAGAACGCACATTAGATGTGAAAATCTAAGTCAATATTTTGTTGTTTATTGCAATAACAATTATAAGTAAAAAGCTTGTCTTATTTGTCCTAAATACAGTTCCAAATTCTTAATTCTGATACCGTAGTCTCTTCTAAAGTTGAAGTCTAATTTTTACATTCGTATCAAATAAAAAAATGATAGTTTTTGCTATTTGCTTTAGTTTTTACTATTTGTATTGCAATTTTGTTTTAACGTACACTTCAACCCAAATTATTAAGGGTTTTCATGAGAACTCTTAAAATTGCCATTTGTGCAATTGGGCAAACTAGCGAGACTTGTTTCATGAAGCCCCATTTATGTATATAAATTTGAAACAAACGTCAAAAAGTTCATTTAATTACAATAAAATAAGAAAATTTCAAGCAATTTTTAATTTAAAAACATATTTATAATAATCGCTAAAAAAAAGGCTCAGCAAAAAAATATATTTTTTTACAGTCGCATATTTCGGTCAAAAAATTTCGAAAATTAAAAATGGTTTTATATTTATAAAGTATAGACCTTTCAGTTTTGTTATTAAAAATAACACAAAAATTTTTGAGCAAAAAAAATATTTTTTTTTGGTTGACCTTTTTCTGGAATTACCCATATGTATGTATGTATGTATGTATATAGTAAATGTAAATACATACATATGTGTAACATGAAATAAGGTCATCTATAATCTGAAAGGGTTAAAGAAACTTATTTTTCATCTTCATACAAGGTGAGGAGTCGCATACATACATATACTACATATCGTTACCTAAAATCCAAAAGACCGCATATGACAAAAAAAATTCAAAATATGCTTTTTGTAAATTAAAAAAGACGTCTTTCCATAATATTTTATACGGATACTTTAAAAAAAAATAACGATTTTATTAAAGGAATTTACAAGGCAGTAACTACATTGCGCCCTCCTTCGACGGTATTGTGTAGCAGTATCATCGGCAAAGTAAAAAAACCAATAAAATGGCTACTAAACACAGTTTAAAAATTTAATACGCCTCATTTAACACCAGAGGCGCTGCAACACTACATTATTAAAAACATGCAAAAAAGCTGTAAAAAGTTGTAAAAGAATGAAGCTTTTCTCTGTCTCTTCCTTCACCGCCTGTCTGCTTCTCTATCACAATCCCTTTCCTAAGGAAGGTAACATCTAGTAATAGTAGTAGGCATTCATTGCCTGAGTGTTACTTCTTAAATTTCCCGCGACTTCGTTAGCATCCAAAAAGAAACTGAGTAGACTTAAAATGGCTGTGGTCATTTTGCGACTTTTTAGACGTACATAGATCTATCTATGTTTTAAATTTCATTGAAATCGGTTTGATTGTTTCGGAGAGGCAGAAATTTCCCCCCTTTCGCCCCCCCCCGGTCATACTTTTGAAAATAAACATAGCCTATGCGCATTTTTAAACGCAGATCTATCTATGTTCTATATTTCATTAAAATCTGTTCTAACGTTTCGGAGGGGCAGATATGTATTTCCCCCTATCACCCTCCTGGTCCTAGTTTTAAAAATTGGCATATCTAGCCTTTGTGACTTTTTAGATGCAGATCTATCTATGTTCTAAATGATATTAAAATCGGTTTGATTGTTTCGGAGGGCCAGAAATTTCCCCCGTATCGCCTTCCTGGTCATGGTTTTGTGAATCTAAACCATTGTGTGACTGAGACAGCGACGATAACACATGCGAAGCTGGTGTATTAAATTATTTATAGCTACAGTGAAAGAAAAGAAGTGGTATGCGAAATATATTCTATGATCATCAATGCTTTTTGCGACATTCAATGTATTTTATGTTACAAAACTTTTATTAGTTAAAGAAATTAATATGTATTAAAAAGACATTTTGATTTGTTTTGGAGCAGCTACACTAAACTGCACTTTCTATATAAACTTTAAAGACCTATAACTCGAGAAATATGGTCCGCAGCCAATTTTTGTTATTAAATTTTTTTTTTCTTATTTTTCACGTTTCTATCGGACAAGCTATTTAAAAATTTCTTTTTTGAAGATTTTTCTCAGTTTCCTATGAAAAGTTCAGAGCCACATAACTCGGAAAATATGGGTCACCGCCAACTTTTTTATTTAATCTTTCTAGTCTTGTGAATCTAATTATGTGAATTTAAACCATCCAGGGCGCCACCCAAACCCATATAAAAAAATTCATTAAAATCGGTCCAGCCGTTTAGGAGGAGTTCAGTAACATACACACGTACAGTAGAACTATATCGCTCATTTTCTTCAAAAGTGTCACAAGTAAAAAATAATAGTTTTGCAGAAAATGCGTTTAAAGTTTTCAATTTACATACAACTGAATGAAGGTATGAAAAAAATATTCTTCTCTCTGGAGGTGGTCCTACAAACTATTTATTTTTTGAGTTATGACACTATGTTTAGGTACATTAAAAAATATTCTCTTAAGAACTAAAAACACATTGTGTTGAAAACCAATTGACTCATTAATCTCGCTTATAGTGTTTTCACACTGCAAGTTAAAACCTGGTTTTAACGTTAAAACCATAAACAGCTGATTTTGCATTCACACTGCAAGTTTGTTAAATTCAGGTTTTAACTCACAGACTATCTAATAACTTTGCTCAAAATAAAATAAATCTCCTGCAGAAATGCGTGTGTTTGTTGTTGTATTTTTTTCTATTTTTTATAAAACTTATTTGACAAACTGTACAACTGTTTTTGTTTGTATAAAAAACTAATAAACTTTACAATGCGCTCTAAAATGGAAATTATTTTATATTTTGTAAATTAATATTTTAAAATTATGGAACCAGTAATACAAAGTGAAGAAGTGCTTGGAAATCAAGTTATTGTATATAACAAATGCACAAATAAATCACAAAATACAACTTTTTTATCGGTGGTTCGATATGTCATATCGTTTATTTTCACTTTCCAGAGGTCAATGAAAATATTTTTGTTGTTTTCTTTCCAAAAAACTCTTATTTTTCCATACTTTTTTACTTATTGTTGCTGCTGCATCCATTTTTAAGTTGAAAATCTTGCAAGCGACATATCTTGTTATTCACTGGCATAAACATTATCAGCTGCTGCCGGTCATTTTAACTTGGCAGCACTGAATTTACCACAGCGAAAACAGGGTTGCATTTCATAAAACCAAAATAAAACCAATTCAGAAATGGTTTTAAGTTGGATTTAACAAAAACAATTTGTATGGTAAAACCAGGTTTTAACAGTTGGTTTTAACATTAAAACCAACTTTTATTAAAACCAAGTCAGTGTGAAAACACTATTAGACTGTTTTAATAATGTTAAAAACCTTGCACACTTTATTACCGTAATAACTTGAAACCCAAGTAACATTTGCCACTTTTTGCCTTGAAGTTGGCAAATTATTTAATAAAAGCAAAAAAAAAATCATATATTTCATAAAGCAATTATCACAAATATACATACATATGTACGAGTATGTTTAGTGAAGTTCGGGTATAACAATCTCCGAGGGATCTGGAAATTGTTTTATTTTAGTATATGCGAAATAATAAAATATAAAAATATGCACAATTTTTTCAAAACATGCTTTCATAATAGAACATTTACACTTAGTAGATATCAATTGAAATCTTCATCAAAATCTATACCATTTACACTAAAAAAACATGCATTGAAATTTTTCCTAAACTACAACCAAACAACCGCAATGTAGCTAATTCATACACCTTTTTAAGTAGAGATGTTAACTTTTTAGCACAATTTTGAAAGTACCCATAGTTCCATCACATAGTTCTACTAGATTTGGAGAAGACGTGTGACGAACTAGATTTGGTTATGTATGGGAAATTTACCAGATTTTGCTCGAAATCTCGTAGGTACTAGATTTGGCTGAAATGTAAATGCACTATAAGAAAGAAATTAAGAATTAATAGGCACTTGTTTATTTTTGAACTGTTTCAAAAAAAAACCCCCCGGAACCATAATTGCAATTTTTTCGTTATAAGCGTATAAAATGCTATAATGTTTTTTTTCAATGACTTCGAAAAGAGAACGCTATGAGTTAAGCCGAAGGTCCATACCATCCGTTCAATGCGTAGTTGCGTTTTATGCATGTGTCAAAAAGCAGAATCAAGGTAATTGTATGTGGCAAGTTACAGAACAAAATTCAAAGAAAGTATAGACGCATAGGACTGATAAAGTAGGTTTACTTTCTACTTTTGTATCCGTCGCATGCATCATGCTCTCTTTTATAGCGAAATGTTGGTGTGGCGAATTTAAATGTTTTCTCTTTTTGCATTAAAACAACAAAAATACTTGCGCATAAGACATATTGCATGTAACTTGAATTTAGAATCGGAGAGAATGTACAGAAACGCATACCACGCATATGCAAAGAACGGATGGTGTGGACCTTCGGCTTTAAGACCATGTTAAATTTTGTCACTTATGCTAACTTCATGCCAATTTTTGATTCTACATAGGGCCGGTACTTTTTAGGGGGGGGGGGGGGGGGTGGGTAAGACGGATGAAAATTTGTATTTTTGCTACTTTTTCTGTTTTTGTTACTCGTAACTTGATATAAGTACAGTTTATGGGTCAATTTTAGTTATTGAATAATTCGTTGTAACCAAACTTCACTGTATTTAATAGTTTTGTGTATTCAGGAACTCAATAGAAGAATTTTATGGCAAACAATTTTGTTGTAAATTTTAACACGTTTAAAGATAGGCACACAGCAAGAGGCGCGTAAGTAGAAGAGTTAGAGGGTTAAAATGCTCAAAAAAACCCCACGCCTTACAAGTTTACGTAAAATCGCTGAATACATCCTATAATTAAAATCTGAAGGAGAAAGACTAAGAAATTAACCTTTAAAAGCAATTCTTTTTGATTATTTCCTATAGGATGCTTCTATAATTCGATTCGAGATTTTAAGTTATTTACTACACTTCAATTCGAAAGCTTTTTTAAAATACGAACAATTCGAGAGCTTTTTTAAATTAGAGTAATGCACCCTTCTGTCCTGGCTTAAACGGGTTTTGGGAGTATATTGTAATTCTTTTTTGTGTATTTTGTTAACCTCCTTTTATTAAAGGATAAAATAGACGCATACAAAGGTTAGAGGTTTAAAATGTTCGACGAAAACGTTCCTCGTTAAATTTAACATATATAAGTGTTGAAAATGCGAAGATTTAATGATTTTTTATGTCGATTCCCGATAACAATGTGCAAAAGGGATGGGGACAGACTCTTCTCTTTAAAGGTCTTTTGTGTTCCCTTTAAAAAAGAAGGCAAAAGAATATCCTTAAACGGGGATATACAAGGAATATTTTTGTGGAAAAATTTAGCTCAGTAAATCGCAGTGGCAAAAGTTGGGCAGAAGTGAAGGCGTTAGCGCAGAATAGGATTATATTGAGGCCATATGCTTGTAGGAACGACGGGAACCTATATATGTATGTATATATATATAACTCTTCTCCGTATGGGACTTCTTAGTCTCTTTAGTAAAATAAATAAGTACCGACAGTAAATTAACCCTCTTATCGTGGTTGGTGTATTTCAACTTTGACTACTACGTTTTTCTAATAGATTAAAGATCGCCGTAACATTTGTTCTTTAATTTAGTTGCAAAATGTTATAGATGAGATCCTTTTTCCAGGCTGAGATCTTGGCGATCCCCAGGGCCACGGAGCTGGTGGCCAGAAATGTAGCTGAAGGTGCGAAGGTAACCTTCTACGTCGACAGCCAGGCAGCGCTAAAAGCTTTGAAGGAACAGAATGTCAAATTGAAACTTGTTAGTGACTGTAGGAAAGCCTTCAACTTGCTTATGGATAAATATAGTTTCAGACTATGTTGGGTTCCTGGCCACAGCAGTGTTGAGGGATATGAAATTGCCGATGAGCTGGCAAGAATAGGGTCGGCATTAGATGAGGAAATATCAGACAGATAAGTGAAATTACCCATAGGTCATTACTATAGGGAACTCAGTAATTGGGTAGAAAGCAGGACCAACAGTTCATGGCGAAGTAGGGAGGATTATAGAGTCTCGAGGGATTTGTGGCCAAAACTTGACTCAGGAAAATCCAAACTGCTACTGGACATGAAAAGGCGATGCGAATCATGATAGGCGCGTTGACAGGTCACTGCTCGGTCAGAGCAAGAACAAGAATTTGGGAAACTGGCACTCCAGATTTTTGTAGGATGTGCGGGGATGAAGAGGAACCAGAAACCATTGCACATATTATCTATCACTGCCCGAAGTTGCAACGTCATAGGCTTAGATGGCTGAGCAGACGTTTCCATAAGAGAATTACTGATATCGGGAAGTGTAAACTAGAGGACATCAGGTTCTTCATCATGGAAATTCGGTGGCTCAATGACGGGTAATAGGGTCACTTCTGGCTACAAAATAAATAAATAAATTACTGATATCTGGAAGTGTAAGCTAGAGGACATCAGGGGCTTCATCATGGGAATTCGGTGGCTCAATGACGGGTAATAGTGTCACTTCTGGCTACAAAAGGGGGTGGGTTAAATATTACTTTTGTTTTGGGGCAACAGGAGGGAATCACAATGGAAACAACTGGGTCTTCAAGTGGAGGTGCGATATAGCACCACCCTTCCTAACCTAACCTAACATATAGAGGAGACCCAATAATTTCTTATGCAATACAAGATCCGAAATTCTCCTAACCTATTACATGAAAAGTTCATATTAAATAGGTGGTGTTAATAACTGATCTCCACCGAAGTAGATAGACATGGGTGGTGATGAAGTGCGTGGTGGAACAGAAAATTAGACATTTCCCCAGCCAGTCTAAATTAACTCTTCTTGACATCATTTTAATTTTAAATTAAAGTATATGGCAATCGGTTGACCTTGTACGCCATCCCTGAAACTCCCCGCTACATTTTTTAAGTCTATAAAAATTAGTGGATATCTAAAATTGATTTAACAAAGACGTTTGAAGGTACATATTAGAAAAAAAAAACTGTTTTCGAAAATTCTCGTCAAATTGCCAGCAATCGGTCAAGAAGTTAAGAGCTGATTCAACTTTGAACTCGATCGGAGTGGTAGTTAAAAATTTGTTTGGGAAAAACACTTTTATAAAAATTTTATTTCCGAAAAATTGTGAAACCTACCGAACCGAATCGATTCAATCTCTTACGACACTTAAGTGAGCTGAACATGTTTAGAATTCGGGAAATTTGCTTCCGATTCCTGGATCCGTTCTTAAGTTATGAGATGTTTAGTCAGAATCGACTCGAAGGACTTCCTGTAGCGAACTAAAAAGCCTGAACTAAAAACCCTGAAGAATAGTAGAATTTTACTCGAACACTTTTGTAAAACATTATAACTCGTTATATCCCTGTTTATGGTACTTATTTGTGCCCATTTTGTTAAAGGGACAAAACATAACCATACGGTTAGATGTAAGATAAAAGTGCTGAGCAAATTCTAGACCTAAGATGCAAGGAATTCATGATTTCCTATGACGACTTAATACAACAATATGCCACAAGGTCAACCTCAACATTTGGTAAACAAGAAGAATGATGCAGAAGTTATTAGCTAAAGAATAACTGGCATATTCATAAAAAATATTTTAGGTTTATTAAGCGCTTATTTGACGTAATTCTATGGGAAATTTGTCAATTAAACCTGTAATAAACCTAAAATATTTTTTATGAATACGGCGGTAAATATACACAAGCACATAAACATACAAGAGGATGATGCGTTCACACACGGCAATTTTAGTTGAGCAACTTTTGAGTTTATGGAGAGAGAGAAAGACATAGAAGTGGTATTTTGTATGGAAAAAAGCAGCATTTCACGTGAACAAACTGTTCGCCATTTTTCCTAGATAAGAAGGATTAAAGAGGAGAGCTATCATATTTTCCTCTCCCACATGAACTAAAAAGTTGCCCAACTAAAATGGCAGTGTGCAAGCCCAGTCCAAACATGCAAAAAATAACAACAACTCTTGGTGTTGTACCTTCTGCTTATTAAGAAATGTACAACCACGCAAACACATAAGCCGATGCAGACGAAAGTCACGAACAACGACAACTATAATGCTTGTATAACATAATCGCTCAAAGTGGCAACAGAGTGCCGAACTTAAATTGGCTTCTTATACAAATTAATACACATACACGAATAGATTGCTCTCAGTGGCCAGCATTGCTATACATTAGTGTTCTTTTGTCAGCGCGCATTCACACGAATTACAACAAGAACTAATTACGTATTCGAAAGCTAAAAATTAAGAGGCTGCTACTAACATTATTCTGAAAGTTTATACTGGGGCTAATTACGAGTGTCGTAGTTCGACTTCGACTACGGCGATTTGGTACTAGACTAAAGAACATTGCAACATTTTTTCTTTAATCAAGTACAAAATTGCCGTCGTAGAAGTCGAAATACGAAACTCGCAATTAGGCCGATTAAGTATAAAAAAGGCAATGCATTCACTAAGCAGTTCAGTTGACTCGAGTTAGTCGAGTGTTGTGTAAAATATATAAAAAATATTCATCTCTTTTGATCTTCAAGGGCAATATAGAACAATATATAGAATAAATGTGTAAAAAATAACGAAAGACCACGAATCACTTGGAAAGACCACGAATCACTTGCAGACGTTCCACAAAACCTGAAATAAGATCTCTAAATCTAACTTGGAACGAACTCAGAGTTATAGCCCAGCAGAATGGAGTACGGTGGAGAACCGCTATTGTTGGCGCCCTATGCTCCAGTGGGAGTTAAAGGAACATATATATATATACTTTTGAGTTTATGGAGAGAGAGAGAGACATAGAAGTGGTATTTTGTACGGAAAAAAGCAGCATTTCACGTGAACAAACGGTTTTCCATTTTCCCCAGATAAGAAGGATTAAACAGGAGAGCCATCATATTTTCCAAACTAAAATTACTGTGTGTAAGCCCAGTCCAAACATGCAAAACAGAACAACAACTATTGGTGTTTTACCTTCTGCTTATTAAGAAATGTCGAGTTAGTCGAGTGTTGTGTAAAAAATATAATATATATTCATCTCTTTTGACATATAAAGGTAATATAGAACAATATATAGACTAACGGCCTGGCTCACGATGTCGACAAGAAACTTTCATTCGCTTATTTATATTGAAAACAAAAACAAACTAAGAAAATTTGTTTTTGTTTTCAATATATATAAATAAGCGAAAGAAAATTTATTGTCATTATCGTGAGCCAGGCAGTAAGTGTGTAAAAAATAACGAACTTAACATCGTGGTATTCCAGCTATGAGTTAGTTAACATTGTGTGTTTTAAAAGCTCTTAATATCAGTGTGGTATTTTGATTTGATAAGAATTATACATTGGAGCTTTTTATTCAATTGCATATCTACTAACCTACAAAAATAACATTTTAAAAAGTAAAAATGTAACAATATGTTAAGAGGTAAACTTTTTACACACCGATACACGCACATAAAACGTTTAAAATTTTAAAGACGCTTGTGTGGGTTTCAATAAATTTTAAATTTTTCAAAATATTAAAAAAAGATCTTAGCTATATCTTTAGGTAGCTTTTGCTGAATTTATGTATATTTGATCTTTACAATAATGTGACTTACCTTATTTGCAGATAAAAAAATTTTACACGATGCTTGTGGTGAATTTAGATCTGGACGCTTGACAGCCATTTTAGGACCTTCGGGAGCTGGTAAAACTTCAATGCTGAATGTTCTGTCTGGTTTTAAGTAGGTTCATATTAACTGTTTTTCTTATTTTATTTCTTTTTATATTTATTTCTGCATCATAATAGGGCCTCTGGTGTTAGCGGTAATTTTCTTATAAATGGCGAAGAACGAAATCTTACAGAGTTTCGCAAAATGTCATCGTATATACCGCAAGATTTTGCCATGTCAGATCTATTAACGGTACAAGAAACATTGAAAATATCAATTGATTTAAAATTGTCCATGAAAACAAAACATCAGGAAAAGGATAAAATTGCAAGTATTTCATTTGAGTTTTTAAATTAAATCTAAAAATTTAAATATGTTGCCCCTTCTGCAAGTATTTGGCGATGTCACCAATAATACGACATCAAAAAATTTACACTTTTACTTGACTAATATTGACTGTCTCTTGCCATTTTCTAAGCGTTAAAGTATAACAAAAGTTTGCAAAAGTAATCAATCGTTATCTGCAACGACTATAGACAAGAGTAAATTTTTTTGATCTAATGACGTCGCCAAATCTTTGCGGAATAAAGGTTATAAGAATCGGTCCTGTTCTGTAAACCGAATCCAAGTAAATTTCTCGTTTTTAAAAAATTAATAGTGTCCCTCAAACGTGTTTAAAGTCATACACGATAATTTTCTTTCAAAAATGATATTTGAGAATCTATATAATAAAAAAATTTAAAAAAGTCTAAAAAATTATTTCTATTGTCGGAATTATTTTTTTAAAATCGTGCGATTTCAAATCGATCGGTTTACATAACATGGTCGAATGTTGCATAAACTTATTTATTGCCTCTTATTCAAATAGCTCAATGACATTATAAAGATGCTAAATATGGAACGGTGTCGCAATACCCTCGTACATAGTTTATCGGGTGGAGAGCGCAAACGCTTATCAATAGGGGTGGAATTAGTTACAAATCCGCCCATAATGTTTTTCGATGAGCCCACTAGTGGTTTGGATAGTGTGGCCAGCTTTCAAGTCTTAACATATTTAAGGAGGCTGGCCCAGGATGGCCGTCTTATAGTGTGTGTCATTCACCAGCCCAGCTCACGTTTATTACAATTATTCGACGATATTTTGGTAATGTCGGGGGGACAAGTGCTATATTCCGGTGCTCAAGATCAAATGGTTAATTATTTTCACCAGGCCGGTTTCGAATGCCCGCAGTATTATAACCCAGCAGATTTTGGTAAGTTTGTAATAAGAAAAGTAAAAATACTACATACAATCATTTTATGTAAATCTTTTTTTTTTTTATTTCGTATAGTTTTAGAGGTCAGCAGTGATTTGGATAATCCCAACTTAATTAAACTTATTGAGTATAATAAACAAAAATATGCTCTCAAATTGACGCCTAGTGATGGCACGGAAACAAGTAAATTATTTGCTTAAACATGTATTTGTTTAATAAACTTTTTAAATTCAATTTATTTTAGTGGGTCTTTTAACAAACTCAAGTTGCCATACATCGGTAGACATGACAACTTTAACGGTGCTAGCAACAAGGAAAACAAATTCAGCAAGTGCGCATTGTCATCTGAATGATTGCATGATAAGACCCAAGGAACAAGTGCCACTTTGGCGACAATTTGTAGTATTAATGAGAAGATCGGTGACATCAATGTGCAGGAATATGGTAAGAATTGTTGAAAAGAAAATTGGTTTGAATATTTTTTCAATTTCACTTTGTTGTTGTGAACATAAATGTTGATCTCGCTGAAGCATAAAAAATTAAAAAAAAAATTGTAAAATCGCTCTCTCTCTCTCTATCACTCTCTCTCTCTCTCTGTCTCACTATCTGTCTCACTCTCTATCTGTCTCACTCTCTCTCTGTCTCACTCTCTCTATGTCTCTTTCTTTCTCACTCTCACGGAAAAATATAATTTTTATTTATTCTTAAGTCCCAGTTCACACTACTCAAGTCTTATTGCTAAGCTTATCACTTTTTCTTCTTTGAACTTTCAACTCATATTTTTTATGCATACTTTTGTGCTTTTTTAACATTACGAATGATAAAGCAAAACGTATTGACAGTACATGAAGCTGAGTACTCGTTTCTTTTCCCCTCGTCTCTTTCTCTCTCCTACAAACTAATAATAAGCTTAGCAATAAAGGCGGTGTCAGATACAACTTTAACGCTATGCGTGACGTTTCTAACTATGGGAAAAAAGCGTGACGCAAAATGTGTATGAAACAATGAAAACCTTGACAACACTCACTTTTTGTGTCACTTCTTTGTTTAATGCATAAAATACAGCACAATTCGATTACTCTGATGCCACTATCTCGTTTTTTTATGTAAATTTATCAAAAGTTTAATAAAATTTCATATTTACATGCGAGTTTGGTCAAACAAATTAAGAAAAGTATACCAACTGATTGTCAAAGCACGCAAAAAGTTAAACGTTTCCTAACTTTTCGCTTTGCTTTGCGTTAAAAGTACTTTATGTGACATGTTTCATATAACTATGTACATTTCATCTTAAATGTCAAAGCGAATCTTCAACGCAACGCGAAGCAAAAGTTTTGTCTGACATGACCTTAAGACTTGCTTAGTGTAAACTAGGACTAAGCATTAAACACATTCACCACAGCAAGCTACAGACTTCAAAATGTCAAAGATAGAATACAACACATGTTTATATGCGAATGATTCTTTTTTTTGCAAAAATTAGGGAAAGAATTGTTTTTTTAGAATAACTTACAGGGAATTTTAATTTTTTAAAGCTGAACAACTTTTGTAAGCATATGAATATAATCTGAACGTGTCTAGGCACTCTAATTGGCAACAAACTGAGGACATAATTTTTGAGGGCGCAATAATTTTCGAAATCTTTGGAGGCCCATTAAAAAAATTTATTAACAAAATTGCCGAACTGAGTATAGGGTTGTCCTAGGCTTTGATAGTAGAATCGAAGCTGTCCAGTCCGTGTTTTCTCAAAAGTCATATTTTGTTGCGTAGTGTAATAAGTTCCAAGAACAGAGGATATACAGAGATGTCACGAGACGGAAAATATTTGTGCTTTCTTTATGTCTCGCTCACACAGTCATCAAATCCTTTTTATTTTTCTTTCCCGTGGTATTATTTTAACGTAATTTCTTTTTATGCTTTGTGGTCTCATTCGCCGCATGATTTTTGTAAATAAATGTTAAAAATTAATCATTTGAAAACAAATTTTAATCACTTATAATACTAATAATTTTTTAACAAATTGTGTATTTTAGTTCAACACTACAAAATATTTCATTTAATTTAATTTTGTAAAAATTATAAATTTTTCATTTCACTAAGTATACACTTTCTCTTGTTTGTTTTGATTATTGTACTAAGAATGATTAATAACAAACACACTGTAGTTGTCCCTTTTTAACAGTGATCAAATCAGCGGATTTTGGCCTTTTTCATATCACTTTCTACAACTCTGGTTTACTTTGTGGTTCCAAGTTATATTTTTTAAACAACAGAATACCAACTAAACTGCCTTTTTTTGGGATCAGTACTTTAGAAGACAAGTAGTGTACAAAGAAAGTACATTTAAAGGCACTTTATTTTTATATTTGTTATATTATATTTAATAAAGTAGAAGTTGTGTAGTAAAAGGTATCACGTTTACTAGGGCGGGTCGATTTAAAAATCGCACAAATTAGAAGGGATCAAAATAAAATCTTTGCCGAAGGAACCATACCTCTAAAATGTATTTTGATGTCCCGACTTTTGATCCGAGGGGTCAAATTTTCTTGAAGGGTCAAATTTAGAAAAATCTCACTTTGACCCATTTAGAGTTCCTCAATCGAGTCAAAATGTATGACCGAGCCCCACTAATTTTGGAGGGTCGACCCACCTATGACAGTGGCACACGCCCTGGAACCACCCCTGGGGGGTTCACCATACAAATATTTCAAAAAATCACAAATGTTTGTATGGGGAACCCCCCATTGATACATATTATATTTAATTTTTTAAGTTCATCTAGTTCTGAAGATTTTCTATCGATTTTACACGTTTTTATCTTTTTCTTCCTTTCTTACGAGTTTGAATTAGATCCGAATAGGAAGATTCTGTCAGTCACACACTACTCTTATATTGTATATACATATGTATATAATATATGTATGTATGTATGTATAATAGACAATAAATATTTGGGGCATTCAAACGGTAAGTGTAATATTGTTATAATGATTTTAATATAACTGTTGTTTTTGCTTTCAAACAAAAACTTTAAAATATGAGGGTGACGTTGGGTGAAGTAGTTAGCACGTTGATTACAAAACCACAGGTCCTGGGTTCGACCCCGGTATCCAACAGCTATTAAATAACAACACCACCCACGCATTTTTCTGACGTGCATTAGTGTCTCTTTGTATCAAATTGTTGTAGGAAAGTTCAAGGCATAGTCTCTGGTCACTGAACTATACCGATTTCAGCAGATACTAATCCTAATGTAACATCAGAGCGACCTCATTCGTTGTGTAGCAGAATCATCGGCGAAGTAAAATAAAAATTAAAATAGCTACTAAAACACAGCTTCAAAAAATTTAATACGCCTCATTTAACAGCAGAGGCGCTGCAGAGTTATAAAAGAATGAAGCTTTCCACTATCTCTTCCTTCACCACCTGTTTTCTCTATCACTATACCTTTCCTAAAGAAGATAACACCTAGTAATAGTAGTAGTCATTCATTGCCTGAGTGTTACTTCTCTTAACAAAAAAATTACAATACTATGTATGACACTTAAGACTAACCTTTTGAATACCCCAATTATATTTAATATTATAACTATTTTCTCTAGAGGAATCTTTATCAAAGAAGTATTTATTGTCTATTAGTTCCATAAAATTGCCAATTACTTTCAATTACTTTTCAGATTGCAGTAAAACTACGCATAATAATGCACATTGTAGTCGCCATACTACTCGGTATTGTTTTTTGGGATATTGGCAATGATGCGGCAAAAGCGTTAACAAACTCTTCGTGCATATTTTTTATAGTAATGTTTGTATTCTTTGGCAATGCCATGCCGTCCATATTTCTATGTCCGCAAGAATGTGCAGTATTTATAAGAGAATATTTAAATGGCTGGTACTCCATAAAGGCTTATTATATGGCAAAAATTGTTTCGGATTTACCCTTGCAATTTATATGCCCCACGTTGCTGATGTCTATAGCCTACTATATGACCGGTCAGCCGTACGATGTCGGAAGGTTTGGTATGTGTTGGGGCATATGCTTGCTGACGGCCATTATAGGGCATTTTATAGGTCTAGTATTTGGTTCCATGTTCGATATGCAGGTACGTTTTGACTATGGTATATATGTATGTATGTTACTGACTTTAACTTTAAAATTTTTATTTTTTGTTAACATTTTACAGTTGGGTGTCTTTTTGGTACCCGGCGTTACCATACCCATTATGATATTTTCCGGTTTCTTTATACGCATTTACGAAGTGGCCTCATTTCTGAGATTTTTGTGTGATATTTCATTCTTCCGTTATTCTTTAGAAGGTTTTATGCGCGCTTTGTATGCTTATGAACGTCCTGCATTAATTTGTGCTAAGGATTATTGTCATTACAAAAGTCCACAGAAGTTTTTAAAGGACTTGGGCATGTCGGGAGATTCTTATGGTTGTGATGTTGTTGCCTTACTTTTATGGGTTTTGGCTTTGAAATTTTTATTTTTTACTAGTCTAATAATACGCATTAAGAAGGCGCAATGATGATGATTTTCATTTTTAGTTTTTTTTTAAGTACAAGGTTCAGAAGCGGGTTATATTACTTTAAGTACATTTTTATAACTGTTGGACTTTTTTAATAAAACTTTTTTAACACAAAACAACAAAAGATATGTACACACATATTTATGCATGTACATATGTATGTATATTAGAGTTCGACCGATTAATCGGCTTCGGCTTCGGCCTTCGGCCAAAAATTGGTAATCGGCCAACATTCGGCCTACGGCAAAAATCGGCCGATTAGCCGAAGCCGAATATTTTTCATTCCAAGCTTTAAAAATAACATCATTTTTGGTCGTTGCTCGCCGACATTTTGTATTTTGTTTAACGTTTTGAAAGGGTTGCTTTGAAATACAACCCTGTTGCTTTCTATTTTCTTTTACTTGGACGTTCTTGTGAGTGATCAAATGAAAAAGCAATCTAGAAATTGCAAAATAGTTTTATTTTTCTTGTTATGTATCCAATAGATATTACAGCTATTTCAGTGATCTCAAAAAAGCAAACTTTTTTCTTAATTCATATAAAACAAGTATCATTTTTAAAATTTAAAACATTCGGCTTCGGCTTCGGTTTTGGCCGAAGTTTAGGATTTTAGCCGAAGTTCGGCTTCGGCTTCGGCTTCGGCCAAAAAAAACGCCTTCGGTCGATCTCTAATGTATATGTGCATACATATCGCTGTTTTTTGCAACATATTCACATCACAAAAAAATTTTTTTTTTGGTATTTTAGCTTGTACAAAATTTTCATACAAACGTTTCACTACCTCCCTTGGGTTGTACTTAAATTAAAAACTTTAAAAAACTAATTTCTTGAGTTATGATGATGTTGCAATAAAGGGGCGATATGCATATACTAATATTTTTACTTTAATATGACGATAAACCAGGGACCGTAAATAACGATTATTTTCCATATTTAAACTAAAATAAATCAAACTAATGGAAAAGTTCTGCGTGCACAAGGAAGACATCAAGATACTCCTTGGTACATGGACTACCTTTATTTGTTTAATTTTTATATAAATAAAGTTATATTTTGAGTTTTATTTATTCCTCAGGAAAAAAAAATTAATATTAACCGATTTAAAATCGAATTTATTGCCAGAGCACAATAAACGTATGTATATGTGACCTTCTCCGAGAAAAGGGACCCAGTGTGTGTAAATGAAGTTTTTTGACACACTAGGTCCCTTTTCTCGGAGAAGGTCACATATGATAAATTAAATTTACTTTTTTTATAATTTATTCAGTTTAAAAATTTCCATTTTTTAAGCCAAAAAAGGCAAAATCAAAATACAAAAAATAACTTTTATATCCGGAGGAATAAATAAAACTCAAGAATTAATTTTTATTTTCTGAGGAATCAATAAAACTCAAGAAACGATTTAATGATTAAAAAGTAATTTTTAAAACAGAAATTATAACCGTTACGGTCCCTGAGATAAACCAAAGTGCCTTTATTGTCTGGAATATTTCTATATATGTATGTAATTCAGATTCTTGTCAATAAAACTGTGTAATATTAATTTTTTAAATCATCTGGCTTAATTATGTATTGCATTAAGCCTTTTTTAACTTATAAAACAAACGAAAATGTGCCAGTAGTAGAGTCGGTCAAAAGATTTGAGCCAAATAAAAAATTATTATAATAAAAATATATTCAAAGGATAGATAAAGAATATATGTGCCCTTAATTATGAAAATGGTCTAAGTCATATGACTTTTTGCTTCGAAGTATTAAATAAATCTTAAAAAAAACTTCAATAAATATTTACTGCCTTATTCATAAAAAATATTCGTTTTACAAGAGGTTTATTGAACAAATTTTCTATGAAAATTTGATTAATAAACCTTTTATAAAACCAAAATATTTTTTATGGATGAGGCCCTTAATAAATATTAAATAAATTTATATGAATGGAGACTAGTACAACTTTAAATTAAAATGTTGCATAATATAAAAATATTTTTTGATTTGTTCAAATGTAATCTACTAAATATTTCGACCAAAGAAATAAATATATGACTTAGACCACTTTCATAATTAAGGGCACATACATACAAACATATGTATATGAAGAGAGAAAAATAAAATTTGGTGGTTAAGCATACCTTCTTACTGTTATTTGTATTTCATTTTATATGCAACGGGAATCTTAAGTTTATGTGTCGATCTTTAAATTCATTATTAATATATTATTCACATTATGTATACTCGATTTCTTTTTAATCAATTGAAATCGAAGACATTTCCATAGAATGGGTATCATCGTCATCTTCTTCCAAAATACCTTGAACGGGATTTGTGTTCGAGGCTAAGGTACGACGTGAGATTATATTTGATGGTGTATTAGCAGGACCAGTGGAGGTATTTGTTGTCATATCACTCTCACTTAAAGACATTTCATCGGCCAAAACAGAGTTCATTTTCGGTTGATTTGTGCTGGTGGCCACATCGTTTGTTGTATTTGCCGAAGATTTAAAGCTTGCAGAAGTATCACTGGCGGCTGCACCACCCATGCTTGTGCAATTTCCCAAATATTCATTGAATTTCAATTTCAAGTCACTTAAATCCATTTCCATGTCACCATCGGAGGAAGTATCGGCATTGGCCACATTGTTGGCTAAGTTGTCGGTGTTAGCAGCATTTGTTCCTAGCGTTATTAATATTTTGCGCTTATTTTCTATAGTTTTGAGTAAAGATTTTGCTTCCGATTTACGCTACAGCAGAAAGTTTTAATTATAGTACATATTTAGTTTTCAAAGTCATTGTGATTTAACTTACATCATCCGACTCTAAGCACTTGTAGGCATAATGCGACGCCCGATCGTATTCTTCTTTGCCTTCATAATAATTCGCTAAAGTCATAAAGCCATGATATAAACTCTGTTTATCAGCCGCTGCCCTTTCATCGCTGCAATACATAATGTAGCACTTAACAGCCAGCTCTAAGGATCCTAACTTTTCATGCAGATTGGCCATTTTATACATAGCAATACCTTCGATATCACCAACATCACATGCTTTGCTATAACATTGTATGGCATTTTCAAATCTATCTAGTTTTTCATAGGTCTCTCCTAAAGCGACCAACATGCGGCTGTCGTAAGGGCGCAGTTTGTGAGCAATTTTAAAGTAATACAGACTGTAGTGATTCATTTTAAGAATCTCATAAGCCTGACCCAAGCCATACCAAGCTCGGTAATCACGCCGATTGACCTCTAAAGGAACCAAAATGAAAATGATTTAAGAAAGCATGTATTAAAAAAATTATACGTATATATTTTTATGTAAAAAAAAAGAATCTAATGTGGACCATTTAAAACCTTACCTACAGCTTTTCTATAACTTTGTATGGCAGCATTTGTGTTTTTCACCTCCATAAATTCATGACCCATTAAAGTCCAAGCCGCCAAATATTTGGGATTTAGTTTCAAGGCTCTTTGAAAGTATGTAATGGCCATAAAATGATCGCAACGTATGCTATAATAATTTCCTTAACATTTTACAACAACAATTTGTTTGTTTTTTCTTCTCTAGTACACCTAAAAATTATTTTACCTATAACGCAACATGTTTCTGGACGGTATTTGTTAATTCCTTCCACCTTGTGCGCCAATTGAGCCATTTCTGTCTTCAACTCCTTAACGAATAGTAAATTTGAATAAGTGTCCATGTTGTCCAAACGATATGGATCAGCTTCTTGTAGTGCTTGGAAAATTTCTATTGCTTTATCAACATCTGTAACGAAAAACAAATAAGTATATAACATTTTTCTTATTAGTAAAGTATAGAAAGATTTTAAATAAATGATAGATAATTTACTTTAACAAATCAGGAATTTGTTCGTTGGTAGATCAACAAAAATATCTACTCACCTCTCTTATTATGATAGGCTAAAGCCATTTGTGATATAACATACACACATTTACGAAAACCAGCCACCTGCAGATCTTCATATGCCTTAAGACCTTCATCATTTAAATACATTTCTATATAAGTATGAGCTACAAAAATATGTCTCATCCAATGACCACCCAAATGTATATTCTGTAATTTTTCCTTTTCCTTAATTAAGGGAGCCAGCTCCACATAAGAACCCCAAAGCATAGGTGCTGAACGTATCGATTGTATCAGTACCTCCTGAGCAGCTTGATTAAGATCAACTGCTTTCAATACTACACCATACAAATACATGCCATAACCATCCAAACGTCCCCGAGAGTATTCAGCTTTTAAAGTAGCCAACAAATCTGCCAAATCTTTTACGTGGCCCGAATCATTAAGATTCGACTGGTCTGTAGTTGAGTCCAATCTACGCTTTTCCAAGCCCATATATGTAGCATAGAGATGCAGAAATCTAGGCACTGGCGATTCGGCATTACGAACCAAATACGCCGCCCGGTCGTATTCCCGTACATCAAAATAACATTTGGCCAAAAAGTAATTGTCATATTCCAATTTGCTTATACCTTGTAATGTTACTTCGCTGAAATCGCATTTTTCACTATTCGCATCGATGTCTACATCGCACAGACCATGGTTCATTTCAGCCAGCCATTTGGCGCTCTGCATCAGCCCGCGTTTTTGGCATTCGACAATGCCGCGACGTAATTCGCGTTTCACATCCTCCAAAGGCACATTAAAATAGTCATCTTCCATTTTTTTGCAATCTGAACTAGTTTTCCTAGCTAATTTTTCTCAACTTAGCTTTTTTACACAAAATTGATAAATTTAACAAGCGACTGCGAAATTTTCATTACAATTCTTCTTCTTCTTCAGTGTTACAAAGCTGTTGATATCAGCTCACCGGCGAAGGTAGAGTTGAAACCCGGCGCCGATTAAAAAAACTAACGGCGTTCAGATAAAACTAAAATAAATAAGGCGCAATTTTGAACTTAAAAATTAAACGGGTTTTAAACTTAATTTCTATTTATATACGGATATGTTCTGTATTCCACGTGAAATTAAAAAAAAAGTATGCAATTGCCATAGAATTATTGTTATAAATACATATTTCCAACAACAATTCTATGGCAATTCCACACCTTTTAATTTCACGTGGAATACGGAACAGGCCCGATACCAAATTAATTTTTATAGATCATATATAGCTTAAATCACCGAACGCATCCATTTAAATGCAACTTATGTTTAAAAAGAACACACACAGGAGGATGATAAAAAAGTCTAATAATGTTTTAAACTCTTCAAGACTGTTAGGACGCTAAAACCACGTCAAAAGTCGCTTTTATTGCAAACTTTGCAAAATATCGCGAGAATTGGTCGCATTCATAAGACATAACTGTTGAGCAACAGTTAAGTGTTTGGCTTAGAAACGCATAGTTGAGTATTTTCGCTCCGCTCAACAGTTGAGTAATTTCTGGCACTTTTTCCATCGTAAAATTTTTTCGTCACCTTATATGCCTTAATAAACATGTTGTGCTCAGCCTGAACAGCTGATCGAATAGAGTTATGGCGTTTATACTATAATGCAACGCCGCTTTATTAGGCGGCGGGTGCAAATATTTATTAAATTTTACATTTCAAATGCGATACAGTAATGAAATAAAGAAATAAAGTTAAATTACTAATTTCATCGAATGCATGTTTATTATGCTGTCTTCCTACTGTTGCTGTTACTTTACATTACAGTCGGGTAACTGATCCTTTATAAAGATGTAATGTAACATAACCTAGTTTTCATATAAAAATATCGAACAGCTGTTTCCTACGTTGCAGTTACATTACATTACCGTCGAGTAACTGAGCCTTAACTCGTAATATAACGATGGCAGAGCAACTATAATTTTTTTCATTAATATCAACACAAAGGCGTAGACGTTGACTATTTTATACCATGATGAATCAAACAAATTTTTTTAAAATACTTTCCAAAAATATCTAATTTGCGTCACAAATAATTGATGATCCGCCTTTTTTAAACGAAAATTGTTTAATAAATAAACGTTAAGTGCACAGTAACACATAAATTGACATTTGATATCAAAATGAATTCATCAGCCCGTGAGCTCTGATGATTATATCATAAATGCTGATATAATATTAATAAATTGAGTCTATACGCGATGAATTTTCATCATATCAATTTGACATTCATCATGATATAAATTCATCATAAGAACAATATGTAAGAAGTAACTGTTGGGGCCAACAGTTGCCAACAGTTGAGCTCAGGGTTACCGCTAGGAATTTTAGAAAAGTCGCACAAAAGGTTGTTTTGTAAAAATAAAGTCGCACAAAGAAGTCGTTTGAGAAAATAAAAGTTGCACCTATTTTTTAACGTTTTTTATGAATAAAAAGCATAACAAAACAAAAAAACAATTGAAACAAAACAAAAAGCTTATTGCAGAATCCATTTTTATCATATTTCATAACATATGCAGTTGCATTATACCCAGCCAACCTGAGTTTCGAAAATAAACGAACGTTCGGTGTAGCCAATAATTCTCGAAACATTCTCGTAAAAAAAAGTTTAGCAACAAGAAACAATTTTTTTCTCTCAATTTTTATTTATTTGCATGTACAACAAAAGAGGAATCAGGTTTTATGCTATTAAGAAGCAATGAAATGGATTGCTAAAGGTTCGCTATTGATTCGTAAGCGAAACATCGAAATCTAAGGATTTCACTTTCTCCTTCCGTTTACGATAGTCGTTCTCGAGTGCTTTGTCCGAGAAATGATTACGCAACATTCGAATGCGATTTATTTATGAATGTTTTGGTTAGCTGAGTACATGCTTATATACATATGTATGTACATGTTTTCTTGTACCCTGAAGATTTTAGCTAAAACTATTCTTTGCAACTTCTACTGAAAATTTGTGAAAATTTTCTTACATGGCATGGTTGCAAAAAAGTGATAAAAGTTTTTCCAAATGAACAATAATTTCTGAATTGCTTTTAAATTTTGCCGACGTTATTTTAATGTTTCTTTTTTATAAAAATAATCAAAAAACTTTTAATTTACTGCAAATTAACTGTTTTTTGAGAAGCTCCACAAAAAAGGGTAAAAAGTCACAACAAAATTAAAAAAAGTCGGAAAAGTCGGTGACAAAAAAAGTCTCACAAAAAGTCGCAGACCGCTAAAAAAGGGTCAAATTGCGACTTTAGTCGGGTGAACGGTAACCCTGGTTGAGCTCAACAGCTACGTCTTAGCCTGCGTCTACACCTGATATATTTTTATCATAACAAAAGTCAAACTTTATATTGAAAAATAATTTTTTTATGTTAGCTCTTTTTTCTATATGGAATTTGGCATTTGTCATGATAAAAATATATCAGATGTTGACGTAGGGTTATGAATGCGCCCATTGGCAAAATTTTAAAAAAGCCATAATATGGATTAAAAATCGCTAAAACTGTAAGGTATGTAAAAAAATTCAATAAAAATCGCGAAAATAACGAAAATTTGCAAAAACTTACTAACAGAGGGATAATAACAAAGTCTAATAATTGTTAAAAATTGGCAAATCTTTTAAGAGGCTGAAAACATGCAAAAAGTCGCTTTTATCGCGAAGTTTCCGAAAATTCGGGAGTCGTTGCAAAATCGGAAGCAATCTGGATTAAGAGTAATTGTCTTCTTCAGAATCTCCTGATTTTTTTTTTTGTTTTTTTTTTATGAAATTGTAATTTTCCTTATTTTTACTCACCCGAACCCACCATCAACATTTCAGCAGTATATTTTTCGCAGAACTTTTTTTTTTTGCTTTTGAAATTAAACTACACATTTTCTATATTTATGATTTGAACGGGCTAAAGTCAGTGTTCAGACGAAAAGATTCTTATTTTTAAATTTGCTAGTTTATAGGCGAGAGAGACGAGGGGAAAAGAAACGAGTACTAAGCTTCATGTACTGTGGATACGTTTTGCTTTCTCATTCGTAATTTTAAAAAAAGTATACATGCATACACAAAACTATGCATAAAAAATATGTGCTTAAAAATAAGACTCGCATAGTGTGAACACCGAAGATAGTTCAAAGAAGAAAAAGTTATAAGTTTATCAATAAGACTTGACTGGTGTGAACTGGGACAAAGTTCGTATCGCTTTGTAAGCCAAACGATTTTCGTTATTTTAATATTTCCGTTTAATTTTATTTTTATTCTTTGTTTTCTTCTTTTTAAGTGTTCGATATTTTTAAAGGTGTAGCAAAACTTACAACAGGCCGTTCACAACTATCATAGTTGTACACAGTGAATTGGGTAAATGTTTTCATTGAAAGTACCAAAAACGCATATACGAACTAGTCCGTCTCTTACAATAGGTTGTGAATTGAGCAAATGGTTATATTGAAATTACAAACAACTTATGTACGAACTCCGACTTCTACAAAATGTAGAATTTGTGAATTGATCAATAATGTTTATTGGAATGAAGACTTAGCCACTTTTTCCATTTTCAACATTTACATGAGCACACTGTTTTACAAAAACTCATTAGAAAACTTAAAACTTAACACACTTTTTTAACGTAGCAAACCAAAAAGCCATACATATAAAACGGAAACAAATTTCTAAAAACATATACATAAGTATCTATAGATACTACAAGAAAAATTTCGTAGAAATTTTTCAAGAATACTATTATTATTGATTTTGAAACGTTTTTTTGTTTCTCCTGTAAAAAATTTAAGTGTAGTTACGTCCGTTTGCATTTAAGGTGACGGTATGTACGTACTTGTTATATCCCTGCAGGAGAACGAACTAGTGTCCAACTGGTATTTTACTAGTACAGAAGCGACCACCAATAGTTCCCAACCGTAAACTTTCCTATAACATGTTAATGCTCAAATTAGCATTGAGTGTGTTTAGAAAATTACTAGTGCCATTGGTACTAGTTTAGGACTAGTTAATTACCAGTTCTTTTGCAAAAAAAAAATTCTATAAAATTGGTGGTTTTATTCCTTTGTTACCCAGTGACAACTGCTAGTTAAAATTCGCAATTATTTATCAAAATTCAAAAATACAAAAGGTTAATTGTAATTATTTGATTATAATTATTGATAGGTGAACCTAAAACTTTAATAATTGTATAATAAAAATTTTCGTACAGTGCAAGTGTTCTGTTAGACATTCAAAATTTATTTTGCAATGTGGTGCCTTGGAACTACTTCATATACTAGTATTCATCAGAACTAGTAATTTTATACAACAACTTTAACCCTTTTCGCACTAGTTCTTGCTGTTCTAGTAATTATACTAGTAGCTTTTAGACAATTGACACCTACCCAGTCAGCATTTTATGAAATTAATGATCATATTCGAGTCTTTTTCTATTTCTCCGCGGGAGAAAATGGTACCCTATCCGGGAGTCTTCTAAAAGAGTATTTTATGACTCGCGTTTCTAATCAATTTAGATTTAGACTCACTTTCGAGACAGTTTGTGGTATTACTTACAATCACTTTTTATTTTTTTGATTTTACTGCACGAGCTTGCTGTTTGTTTTTATTTTTTAAACAAATCCCTTTTTAAGTATTTCTGGGAATCATTTTTGAGTCTTATTTTAAGCGCAGAACTGATTAATCAGTTTTTGATCATCTAAGGTGGTCGAAAAAGACTCAGTTTGGTGAAACAATCTTCCACATGCTGACTGGGTATTCTCCTGCAGGGATACAAATGCATATACATACCCACATACATACATACATACATACATACATACATACATATTTAAACACCCATCAAACAAAATGCTCCGAATTCGTCAAGAATTCGTAACGACTGGTAGACAAAATATTCCTACTTCGGAACCGAAATATTACCGAACACATTTTTCTTCTTTAACTTAAGAAATGAAATACCAACTAATTGGGCCCCCATGAAATCACACCACACAAAATACAATAATTTTACATGCATACAAAAGCATACCTGTTCTAGGCACTTTGGCCAGAAGAGGACTTCCTAATGGAGAACCTTTTTATAACTACCAGATGCTGGAGCCAACGAAATTTCTTCATTGACATTACATACACTACATTTACACTTTGAAGGATTATTTGCTTAAGTTTTATTAAACTTAAATAAAATTTAATAACACGAGGCAGATTTTCGCGCAAACTACGAACTTAATTCCACGGCGACTGTCAAATAACTAAAACCTTTGCTGGAGCATAGTTGTAGTTTCTAGTAGTGGTTAATAAACAAGAAGGGAAGGAAATATACAACTCTAGGCAAGCATTTTCTAAAGCTCATCATAGCCAAATTTAAAAGCATCTAGCAAAGACTCACACCGTGAAGACAATTGAAATTCAAATGTGCCACTACTTTCTAAGGGAAAGCATGATTTTGTTTATTATTAAAACCTGATATTAAGATGGAATATATGTATGTATGTATGTCGAATTAAACACCTTTTATACGATTTGTAATACATACATATAATCTTTCAAATTCCAAACATTTTTTCATTTTGCCCTGTTTAATATTTTATATGAAATTTGACATAATGCTATAATTGCCTGATAGTAAGTATCCTGCTTAACTATGAGAAAGGCTTTCTTTTCTACATTCTTATGCCACTCAACGAAAAATATCGGAAATAACAAACGTTGCAACTAGTACACACTATTGCGATGTCACACAATGCCATAGTGTGTGCTCGGCATTACTCTTCTTGCACATACATACATAACAGTGTTCCCAGTTTAGGGGATTTGTCCCCAAATTGGGGATTTTTTCGCGATTGGGGATGAAAATTTCGTATTGGGGATCTGGGAATTTGTTGGGGATGTAACCAAATTTTAAGGGATTTTTGGGGGATTTTTTTTATAAGTGATGGTCAAACAAGAATGATTTTTGAACTAAGAAATATGCGTCTGGCAGGCAAGTCTAACAATGTGTGTTACTATTCATAGTGTATGGTTTCTAATAAAGAAGAAGTATCAAGGCATATTAACCAATAATGCTAACTACCAAAACAAAAATACGCAACAAAATATAATACGACTTTTTGGAAGCACTTCTTAGAATAAACTTTAAAAATAATTGAATTTGTTGTGACAAATTTAATCCTTCTGCTGAAATGCTAAAACTTTTTAATACAAGTACTATGTACAACGAAGTTTCTGAGGCTGATGAATCAGAAGATTTCGATTCTCAAGTTCTTGCAATGTTAAACTTTAATTAAAAATTTTTTTATACTTGTGTATATTAAACTATGTGTAACGATATTTTTTCTCCTTTCCTTTATTAATTGCAATCTATTTGATGATAATAAGCAATTTTTTAACAACATTAATACTAGCCTATTAAACAATAAAGGTATTCACGTTAACTCTTGCAACTGTGTAAAATGCATAATTGCACTTTCTAATAACATATTTGAGCCATAGGTTTTTTGAAAATAATAAAATTAAATTAGTTAAAAATGTTTTAAATTTCATGAATTTTATAGTTTTTAATTAATTTATATGTATAGAACGTATCTCCAACCAGTTATTTTTGTTCATTTAAAAGAGAAACATGTACCTAAAACAGGGATTTCTGCACTATAATTTCGTATATAGCTGTTTTTATAAGTACTTCTTGTCCATTTTTTGGGCATTGGCAAGCCATTAAAAGTTGCACAACCTTGCAAAATTTACCCTGATAATCTTGCACTTACTCAGACCCTGATAATTTTGCATCATTTTTGCAAAATAATTTTTTATTGGCGGTATTCGATGTTTGATGCAAATTTTCGTACGTTAGTGCAAATGTAAAATATCGTAGCTTTTCTTTCAAATCCAACAACAAAATACACACACAATCCAATGAAAAGCTACGATATTTTGCATTTGCCCTAACGCACGTAAATTTGCATCAAACATCGAATACCACCATTAGGTTGCTGTGATAATTTTTTTAAAATTTTGCAACTTTGCTTTTCCACAATAGCGAAACTTTGGACGTTTAATATTCAAATAATTTTGTTTTATACCTGTGCCTTTTTATGAATAATAAACATTTTTGTTATTATGTATTTAAGTATCTATATAAGATAATTATATTTAACTATGTAATACGAGTATGAAATTAATTATAATAAAACTTTTGTTTGTGAGCCTCTTTCAATGACGTTTTTTAATAAATTCCTATAAAAAGCATATGTGACATTCTCCGAGAAAAGGGAGTGTATAAATGAAGTTTTGATAAAAATGCATTTAAAGTTTCATAACGCATTATTACTTTGAACACACCTTCAGTTGGCAGATGCGATTTGGTATGGTTAGTTATGATTGAGAAATCTAACTCATTTCATCTTATTCTACACCCTTTTAGGTACCAGAATCCACTCTTAAGTCCAAACCTGTTTTTTGACACACTAGGTCCCTTTTCTCGGAGAAGGTCACATATGTATATCTTTTAATGTTCAAAAAACCCAGAGTCCCGAAAAATCCCAGAATCTCCAAAAAATTTCGGGATCCCGAAAAATCCCGGGATTTGATTTTTTGAAATCCCGAATCCCAAGATAGTAAAAATATCAGTACCGATTGGCATCCCTAATCTGTATATACTTGATATAAACATTTTCAATTAAATGTGATCAAGAGGTCGTAATGCAGCTCTGGGTGGGAGAACACCTTTTCGCGTCGTCATAGTTATTTTTTAAATGCGGCCAGGCATTTTGTTGTTGTCTTGCCTTCGAGAATTTTGCGGCTGTCGCATTGTTAATGTTTTTTCCTTGATTAACCGTAATTAATTGCGGCTCTTTCTGGAATTTTTCATTGGCATATGCAATCGTTTTGTTATGTATTATGTATACATATGTATTATGTATAACTGTTCGTGATTTGTTACACTTTTGATGATTGTTTCTACGGCTTTTACTGAGAATTATGTATTACCAAACATAGCTAGCCAAATTATAATAAACCCCAAAAAAAAAGTGACCAAATTAAAAAGAAGGCCTAACAAATTATATTTAAGACATTTCTCTTCTCTAAATGAACAAACGTGAACTATTAAATCACACTAGACACAATAAAATCATTTTATATGCGTATACACACACATACCTGTTCTAATGCGTTTTGGCCAGAAGATGACTTGCATTTGAAGATAGTTCTTCAACTATCGGAAGCTATCACCGATATATTTTGTTAATATACATTAAATGCAATTTGAAGGATTATTAATTAGATTTCTTTTAGAATGAAATTTATTAACACGAACCAGAACTTCCGCGCAAACTGCGAACTTAATTCCACGGTGACTGTCAAATAACTAACCCTCATACCTAAATAAGAGTGGCAAGCGTCGCGTTAGCAACAGGGTACGTATTTTCAGTACAATCAACTAATATTTTCACATTTAAATGTACTGAAAAGGCGTACCCTGGTGCTAGCGCGACGCTTGCCGCTCTTATTTGGGTATGAGTAACGTGACCAGAAGCTTTTTACAAAAAGCGGGACACGATCGTTCAAAAAGCGGGATTTTGACGAAAATATGGCCAAAAAGCGGGATTTTTAAATAAACAACTATTTGAAAGCGGGATGTGTAATACGCACATAAAAAGTTTCGTATGTACTTAGGAAACACAGTTTTTAACTCAAAAGAATCGATTTTAAATAAACAAAAGTTTTTATTAACAAAAATTTTTATTTAGTAACGTAAAATAAATAAAATTAAAGATTTCTTGACTTCATTTACAAAACAAAATACGATTTTTATACAAAACAATGTACAAAAACTTAAGGCGAATGATAGCAAGTGGCCTTGTTAGTCCATATTATCATCAACTGACTACACCAATGTGTCAAACTCTTTATAAAAAAATAAGCAAGAACTTTTTATTTTATTATTGACAGTTTGGTGAATGTCAGTTGTTATTCTCCTAATAAGCCCTCTTGGTAATAAATTCCTAAAGCAGCAGAATGTCTGCACATATAAAGCACTGTAACAAAAGGATCTTTGAGTGTGTACGTTTGTATTTTTATATTTTTCATTTGAGGAGCTGCCAGATCCAAAAAAAAATAAACAATAACTACACTAAAAAATATTTGGAATAAATTTTTATCAGTTACATATTAATAAAAATATATTAAGAGATAAGAAATTTCAAAACTCTAAAAAGCGGGATAAAGCGGGATAAAAATTCAAGGCGGGATCAACCTCAGAAAAGCGGGATGTCTGGTCAGGTTAGGTATGAGGCTAAGAAAACATAAAATGAGCCACAACGGTTGTATTTTCTAGCAGTGAAAATAGCACCAAAATAAGGAAGAAAATATACAACTCTAGGAAATCATTATCTAAAGCTCATATTGAAACTTATTATCAGTTAGCAAAGACTCACACCCTGAAGCCCATTTCATTAAGTAGAAAATTTATTTTATTTTTAAATTGAAAATACATAACGTCGGTTGGTTTCTGGTTTGCTGCAGACATAATGTATTTTAACTAGACTGTGCCGCAAACCAGAAACCAACCGACGACGTTAGAAATAAGGAGCACCATAAAACGTGGTGGTATCAGTGTGCTATACAATACGTCTTATAAGATTTGAAGTAGCATCAGTCTGTCAAACTCCACAGTTTTGTATATTTCGTTTTGTTTAATATTTTATATGGAATTTGACGGGCGTTACCATGGCTATTAGAATGGGAACAAATATGTATGTATGCATGTAAGTACATACTTATGTACTTGTTATATAAAAATGTACATACATATATGTATACATTTTTCGAATTGATAAACTAAATTAATTTACCTACAGCAGCTAATGTAATGAATCTTCCACCCATCTAGCATTTGGGTGATCATTTTTGGCAGAAATATCTTATATGATTCTCTACAGATCGCTTTTGATGATTAAAAACTGATTTATCACTTAGGTGATTGAAAAAGGATTCACTTATGATTCATCTATATGATCAAATAATGATTTCTTGAAAATAGAAGAACATCATGCAAACCGCAAAAAGGTGATTTAAATGATATAATATGAAAATTGCTCAAAAATAATCAGCACATCGTATCATAACTGATTCTTTGGTATGATTCATCTGTAGGGTACCATTTTCTCACAACGGGAGTATCATTTATGATCGAAAAATTAGCTCATATACGGTTATTTTTCCCGTCAAGCTGATTCGGAAACGATTGGATTATGATACAAAATGCTACCTGGGCACTTAGCAATTAATATGTACATATGTACATATATAAATACATACACATGTACATATGTACATATACTACATATGTATATATTAATCATTAATATGTATGTATGTATATATTTTTACTAAATATGTATCACTGAGACACCTTTAAAATAAAATAAAGCTTAAAGAAATAAATGGAGCCGGATAATATCACACCACACAAAACACAATCGTTTTACATGTATTTACATACATACCTGTTCTAAGGCAGTTTGGCCAGAAGAGGATTCTCTAATTGAGGACCTTTTAGAACTACAGGAAGCTGGAGCCAACGAAATTTCTTTGTTTACATTATATACACTACATTTACACTTTGAAGGATTATTTGCTTAAGTTTTATTAAACTTAAATGAAATTTAATAACACGATGCAGATTTTTCGCGCAAACTACGAACTTAATTCCATGGCGACTGTCAAATAACTAAAAACCATTGCTGGAACAAAGTTGTATTTTTTAGCAGTAGTTATTGAAGAAAAAGGGAAGGAAATATACAACTCTAGGAAATCATCTAAAGCTCATCATAGCCAAATTTAAAATCATCTAGCAAAGACTCACACCATGAAGAAAATTGCATTTAAATGTGCCACTACTTCCTATTATGTACATTAATATTAATATGCATATACATACATACATATGTGCGGGTATTAATTAATAATTACATATACAGGGCAATTATGAATAAAACTCCCAGGGAAATTTTTCCCAGGGAACAATTCCAACTAATGGCAAGTGATAGGGAAAACAAAAAATTCTAATTGGAAAAGGGAGAAATTTCCCTGGGAGTTTTATTCATAATTGCCCTGAATATTAATTGTTAATTGGAAGGTTCATTCCATTAGTTATAAGTGTATACTTATATACATACTTTAATTTATTTTTTAATTCGAAGATTATATACATATCGTCGGTTTGTTATTGGCTTGCTGCAGTCATAATGCCGTAAAGTTACGGCGTAAACTAACCTGTGCCGCAAACAAATAACCAACCGACGATATGTGTGTACATACATATGTACATATGTAAATTAATCAAATAGTCGTCAGGGTGTGAGTCTTTGCTAGATGATAATAAACTTGAATATGAGCTTTAGAAAATTATTTCCTAGAGCTGTATATTATTTCCTTCCCATTTTGTCCACTTTCCACTGCTAGAAAATACAACATTGTTTCAGTAAAGGTTTTAGTTATTTGACAGCCGCCGTGGAATTAAGTTCGCAGTTTGCTAGGAAATTCTAGTTCTTGTTAATAAATTTCATTTAAATGTACAACAATTTGTATTAATAATCCTTTAAAGTGTATATGTAGTGTAGTTAATGTGTGTTAAGAAAATATACCGGGTTCAGCTTCGGGTAATTGTAAAAAGCTTTGCAATTTACAAAACAACTTTTGGCCAGTTCAGTGCATATAAAGACAATGCGTTTTGTGTAGTGTGATTTAGCCGGACCTTAACAAGTGGCTGTTTAATTTGCTATATTAGAAGAGTTTGTTACAGATTTATTTAATTTTAAGTTTTCTAATGAACAGTGCTCATGTAAATATTGAAAAAATTTGGTAAGTCTTTATCTCAATAACCATTATTGATCAATTCATAACTTCCACCTCTTGTAGAAGTCGTAGTTCGTACATGAGTTGTTTGTAATTTCAATACAATATATCAAGGATCGCAAATAACGATTATTTTCCAAATTTAAACTGAAAAAATCACACTATTAGAGATATGCTACGTGCACAAGGTATACAACAAGACAATCCATGTTACATGGAATATCTATTGATGCATTGCTTTTTATTTGTCTAATTTTTATTAAAAAACTCAGCTTTACCGATTATTTTTTTATTATTTATTTCTCAGAAAATAAGTCATTTTGTGAGTTTTATTTATTCCGCACAAAATAACAGCAATTTTTTGAGTTTTATTTCTTTGCTCAAAAAAATTTTAATTTTTAAACTGAATAAAAGAACAAAAATTAAAAATTTCCAAAGCCCCCAATATATGTATGTATCTAGAAAAGATGTGATATCTTCTAAATGCCTGGACCGATTTTCTTCAAACATAATTAAGAACCTTCTCGATCAAGTCACCTTTCAAGCAGAAAAAACTAAATCAAAATCAGTTTTGTTGTTTTGGCTGTACGTGGACACGGACAGACACACTGATACACACACTACAAACTTATAACACCCCTTTATTTGGTCGGGGGTAAAAAATATATTCAATTTAACATATAATAGGTTTTTTTTACATACTCTGGCGATATTTTAAATCGGTTAATATTAATTTGAACGCAAAAAATACGCTTTCTACAGTTTAAAAATAGGTGCTTGCCCAATTGATTGATCCATGTATGGCAACAAATATCTTAAGATAGAGTTTTGAAACAAAATATGTATATTTAAAGCAACTATATTTGAGTAAAACACTTTTAAATATTTGTATATAAATATATGTATAAATACACACATAAATATGCATATAGTATGTATGCATAAATAAATGCTTTGCTTAAGAATATTACAAAAAATTATTTGCTATTATGTATATGTATATAATGCATAATTATAAAAAATAAAGTAATTGGAATCTCATCATAAAGTATAAAAAATATGTAAATATGTATGTATATATGTATATAAAAATTTACATACGTATAAAAATCTTCGAAAATAAAAATACGTTACATTTTTTTCTGCTTAAAAAATTTCGCAGTCCCACCTTGTACTTGCCCATAATTAGTGGCAATTCTTATATGTCTCGAAATCCACTGTGGCAATTTACGTTGAATATTAGCACGAGCATAACGTTCATCTAACAAATACACGCAAGCGTAATCACGAATATGACGAACCGAACGGCCAATACACTGATTGACAGCTTTCATGCAAAGGTTCTCATAATATTCTGATCCAGAACCTGCTCCCAAAGTAGAATCCAAGTAGGACATGCGTTCTTGCAATTCGGGAGAGTTGCGATTAGGATAGGGCATACCTACAACTATAACACCTCGACCCAAGTCATCGGCAAAATTTAAACCCTCACTCAACTTGGCACCCACTACACTGAGCAATAAGGCTCCACCTTTATTATATTTTATAGCATTAGCATAATCGTGTAATAATTGCTCCACAGTTTGACCTGACTCCTTAAGACTGCCAATATCGCTATCACGGCATACAATATTACGCGGTTCTTTGAATATTCTTTTTTTAGTAGATACTCTTTGTAGTACTCCAGACTTTTCTAGATGTGTATAAACTGTATCTAAATAGTCATATGAGGGTAAGAAGCATACCAAGCCAGCTGGAACCACATTGCACAAGTTCTCCAAAATGGTGCACAAATGTGACAGCTAAATTTATTAAATGATTATTAATTTAGACTTTAAACAATCGTAATTTTTTTTACCATATCAAGTGATGATCGCTGGGTGTAATTAAAGCATAAATTTTTTCCACTGGGACTTTTTGTTACCACAAAAGGTAAAACTGCATCATCTGGTACTACATGGTCATAAAATCGCAGCTGAACGCGTTCAGGGCATGTGGAAAACAGTTGTTCGGTTAGTTCCGCAGTAGGTTGCATAGTGCCTCCAGCAACTATGACCTTAAAAAATAAACTGTTAGCAGTAATATCTTTAAAATTGCTATTAATATTTGCTATACTCACTGCTCTTGCCTCTTTAACAACATCCTGAAAATGTGCTCCAGGATTTAATAGAATGTACTTGAAGCCCGTTTGAAACTCGTGATTTTTAACAGATTCATCTGGCTTGTTTATTAAAATTCTTCCATCCGCCGCATTCTCACAAAGCGCTTCCAAAAAAGCTATTAAAGGACGTATTGGAGATGTTACTGGGTAAACGGTTTTATTTTTGGCAGCCTCTTGCATTTCTATATTTGAACCCGATTCGTTCAATTTAATTTTTCGTTTCTCATGTTTTTCTTTGTAATCATTTTGCAGACGCTGCAAAAGACTTACTGTTGAAGATTTATCACTTGTAGGAGGTTGATTTTCATTGGGATTCGGTTGGATGAGCAATTGTTTTGCAAAACCCTGGAGCTTTTGAGCAAATCGGGAATTTTCACAAAACTTCAAAACTCTATATAAATCAATATTAAAAAAGTCTCCTTCAGACATTAATTCATAAGTGCAAAGCATACGGAAGGAAGGCGATTTAGCAGTGTTTTCAGTACCAATAGATTCCAGGATTTTTATTAGTCGTTTGATGATAAAAAGCAATTGATTAATAGAGAGCAAATTAGAGGAGTTGAAACGGGATGCATACTTCATTTTATATGCCAATATTTGCTGTTGTGACGATTTTAACTGTTGAAGACTCAATTCAGAACTATGCATTTGTGAAATGGTATCCAAAAGGTTATGTGCTTCATCAATTATTACTATAGAGCCTTTAAGATCAATACCACTTTGCTCACGTGTACGCTTATGCAGCAAAATTTGATAGGGTAGCATTACTATTTGTGCCAATTGTGTGGAATTTCTGGCAGCATAATAAGGACAAGCCTGTAGATTTTCGCCTTCTGTAATTAGATCTTCTATATCAAGTACATCGATTAAAGAAATTTCACTTAATTCTTGCACTCTGGCTTGAGTTTTAAATTCGCATTTTGTCATTGTGTCCGGTCCAGGCTTTTGAGTAATTTTAGCCTTCTTCTGTGTATAACCATCTGCATCACAACGGGTGGGTTTGGCATTTGTTTTGTTATCTCTAGCCATATCCAAACATTTTTCATTTATAAGAGCGGTATTATTTAATTTACGCAATTGCTTGTGTATGCACAATTGCTGACGGGAAGCCAATGAAACACAACGCACTCGCTGACCATAGACAGTACGCTTTATTTCTTTTACTACTTGGGCTAGTTGAGTGTGAGTACGACTGCAGAAAAACACTTGCACTTCACGATACCTTTCGTTTTTTATATCCAAATCAAAGTCCTCATCATTTTGTGGTAAATTTAAATCTTCCAATAGAATATTCGACTCATCTTGAATATCTGTTTCATTGTTTTCCTCTAGGCTATTAGCTCTAGTATTATTTGAACGGATTAGCTTTAATGATGCTTGTTTACTTTTAATTTCATTCAACTTTTCTTCAAACTTATCCAAAAGCTGCTTTAATTCTTTCAGTTCTACTAGTTCTTGACGTTGCTTCGATGTTTTGGAATGCAACGTTACCCAATCTAAAACTTCCTGAGATTCTTTTTCCAGCTTTAATATTTCATTTTGTACATCCTCCAAACGTTGTTGCAATTCTTTTCTTACCAATTGTTCATGATCTTCCAACCATTTGAGAGCAGCGCATGTCAATGTTAAAGATTTACCCGTTCCTGTTGGGCTTTCAAAGATACCAATCTGTTTATTTTCTAATACATGATACAATTCCTGCATCAATTCCTGTTGTATAGTGTAGGGTGTAAAGGGAAAATTAAAGTCCGATGGACAAGGTAATACAGCTCTTGGTGAGTACATGATACCAGCAATACTGATAATGGAGTTTTTTAATTTCACACACAATTTTCAAGTCATTGTGATACAAAATAAAGTTTTTCTTTTTTTTCAGTAAACAAATAATATAAATTGCGCCAAAAAGCAGCAGAGAAACAAGTCGTTCAGTTCGAAGTCGACGGCGTGCCGCCACCGGTTGTTTTTTGTTTATGCCGCCGCCGCCGATTGTATCGGCTCGCCGGCTGGTATTAAAACCAGCCGAAATTTCGTACAATCCGGGGTAAAAATAATGAAAATTGATTTTAAATTTTAAATTTTCTTTAACGCTGCAGCCACACTTTCAGTAAATTGCTTTCAATTTCATCACATAGTCCTAATTTACACTATGCAAGTCTTATTGCTAAGCTTAAGTGCCCAGCTGTTCGATTTTAACATTAATTTCCCAAATACATAAATGTATAGGTGAATTTGAAAGCAATCTCGTTTTCAATTTAAAAAGTTTGATTGTGTAAGTAAAAAAAAGTGAGTGTATTGCAAATTAAATGAAATTGAAAGGCAAAAATTTATCGTGTGACCCCCAAGTAAAGGCCGGGTAACAATGAATCCGTCATACGGCAAACTTCGACTTTTTCAACTGACATTAAACGCAATCACGGAGAAGTTTGGCACAATGAATACTTTGTTGACGGATATTAATCAGCTTTTTTATCGCATATATTTTTAACAGAATGTTATTTATTTAATTTGTTGAATTTTTAAGTGATAATTTAATATATAGACACATTAAAACACTGCTTACCTGTTGCGCCTGTTGCAGTTGCTACAGAAGACCACAACTTTTCCTTTTTTAATTTGTTTCCGTACTTTTGTTTATTTTTATCAAACAGGCAAGGAAACATTTGGACAGCTTCAATAAGTTTGTATTCCATTTTAATTATTAAACTTAAATTTTCTTTATTTATTTAATTTCTTTTTGTATTCTTCTTCTTCTTCTGTGCTGACATACTATGTATGTCAAAAAAGGTGGCTTCGGACACTTAATCCATGGTGCCACCTTTGTGGTGATAATTTTGTTTTGTTGTGTAGGAGCTTCCTTCGGTTGCTGCGAACGACCTATACCTTCATATAGGAAGTAGGAGTTTCCAAGATCCACTCCCTTGTGGTGGTTGTTTTTATTATTGTTGTTTTTGCATGTGGTTAATGGAAACCAACGGGATATCGCGGTGATACCGTTAACCGACGCCAACCATTAATCACATGCGGTGAGACGCAAAACTCTCGAAGGCCAATAAACAACAGTGGCCTGGTTGCATTTAAGAAATAATTGCCAACGACGCGTGCAAGGCGAATTCAGTATCAGGTGACCTTATCGCTACAACAATTTTACCACACAAAAAACAACACGTAGTTTGCTATGCTACAAAACCAATCTGTCAGAAGATTTCTAAGCAAATTTTGACATTTTGGTTCAAAATGCTCAATTTGGTAGCAACAGCTGATAATCAGCTGGGCTGATAAGGTCACCTGATACTGAATTCGCCTTGGTCACTGTTACTAATTGTAATAGAATAACTAAACTGTGAATGAAAATTTGTTTGGTGTTGTGTACTTCACGTTCTTCACAAATAAAATAAAATAGTGAGAAAACAACGAAATTAAATCAATGGCAAATTATCATAACAAAATTTTAATAATCTCAGTCCAGATACGCAAATAAACAATTAAATTGCAATAACTACATACATATATGTGCAGCAAAAATCAGAAATATTTCTTTGTTTGCAAATCAATGGAAAAGGTCAAATAAAAATTTTTTGCAAGTAAAGAAAAGCGCGGTCTAAGGACATTTTGTATGAGTAAAAGGGAATTCGATACTTGCATCTTGCAGCATTTACATACAATATAATATAATAGAAACAAAATTATTGATCTCGTAACAAATAATGCGACAAATTTTGCTTACAATTCTTATCATTTTAACTATATTTCATGGAAGTGATGGCTTCTGGCCCTTTACACGCAAAAAGAAGAAAGAGGTGGTGCCGCCAAGAGAAGAAAAACGCCTATCACCGGTGATATTTGGTAAGTCATTTTTTTTTATTAAAATTTTCATTTATCTAATAAACATACATACGTAATGTGTAACAGTTATCGTTAAATCATTAATTATTTGGATCTTTATTTTTTAAATATATTTGCTTGAACAGACATCGGTGCATAAATACATATGTACATATATGGATATGTATGGAAGTACATGTTTACATATCGTCCCTACCACGTAAAACTATCCAATATGCAAAAACTGTTTTTTGGATTCGTTATCTTGGTACCCTAATTTATACGATATGTCTCGTTTCAAAATGCGGAAATTTTAATGGATGTTGGATAACTCAATAAAAAATATTTTAAGCTTGGCACTTTTAGCAATACGCCGACTTTAAATTCACAATTAACGGGTCTGCGCGCTCTTCTGAAAAGTACAAATTTGCATGTTGGATAGTTTGACATGGTACGGACGATATGTATGTATGCATTTATCATTTTTATTTTTATTTCATTATCTTTGTTGATGGTCCTCATTATTGGTTTTGAATTTTATATTGTTTTGCTTGTCTGTTTTTGTTTATCGCTTGGAGTAGTGAATCATTTGAATGCTGGAATTAAGGCGTATAACCACAAAGTATAGTAGGTACCTATTACATTGGCTGGATTTTTCTCTTTACAAAACAAAAAACACAACTTTGGTTTTTCTTGAAAATATGTTTATTATCTAATAATTTTGAAAACCTTTCATATGATACCCATATTGTTATACTAAAAATTAGAAACTTACCATGAAAATGCCAAAAGACAATCAAAACTTTGCAGGTCCGTAAATATGCCTTCCCGAGGATATTACAGTTTTTTCTTAGAGTTAAATTTTTTATTATTATTTGGAGCAGGTTCACTAAAGTAAATTTAAGCCGTTGATTAGTTAGTTAGCTTGCCACAGGCAGAATAACAGCGTTTTAGATGCTGGAGTTGCTGGCCAAATTGGCACCGAACATCAATCGGCTTATACAAATGTGGCCAGCATTGATTTAGAGCCGGATCGAGGTCGGTTAATACAAGTCGAAATTTTAGCGATAAGAAGCAAAGCCATGATAAAATTTCTAACGGATGTACATACATACATATATACGACATCAAATTTAGTTTACGACGTCTTTAACAAAATGGCGAGATATTCTCTGTATTAGGGCCCCTACTAGTAAATTGCCATCTTGGGGTCTACTTTGTAATTCGAAACGAAGGGAAATGCCTTGGAACTTGTATGTTATTAATATACAAATTCGAAAGTACATTTTTCTGTTCGTTTCGAATTACAGAGTCGAACCTCTGATCTTTTCAAAGTTGGGCATACAAGATTTTCATTTCTCAGGTGGTCTAATATATTGTTATATAGTTGCATGCTTAAAATAATCACCCTTATTTCAGTTGTCATCAACGTCAGGTCAATACAATACCAACAAAATTGGGGCTTGTCTACAGGTTGTCGAAAACAACTGAATGCTACTGACAGGCTCATGCTATTTTCTAGAACTTTGAGAACAGTAATAAACTGTCGAGAGCACAAAATTGTTCTCGCTAGCGTGTATACACTCCTGAATTTTTTGGTATTATGTAGACGTGACGTTGATGTTGATAAGTGGAATCAGGGATTGTATTGAGAATTTTAAAATTGCACCAACAACTTTCAAAATTTGTACTTTTTTGACCTTAATAGTACTAAAATATTTTTTAGCTCAAATTATATATTTTTATTAGTTTTTATTAAAATAATCGACTGGCTACCGAATCATTTTCACAAATTGTTTAAAGCATATGGTTACATCTGTTTAAGTTGAAATTTAAAATATACAAATTAGTAACATCTGCTCTTGCACCCGAATTTAGAAGAAAAATTATTTTCAAATGGACGACTTCATATTTTTTGATTTTCTCGCTGCGTTTTGCTCGCACAAGATTGTTTGCAACTGAGAAAAATATGAGTTTCATTGTTCAAAAGTGAAAATTTTCATATGCAATCGTTTGAAAATAAATGCGAAGTGAAACTGGGGAGATTCCTTATATGTACCAAAAAAAAAAAGTACAATGTACCAACTTTGTCAACCCTGACTGGAATAAAGGCTCAGTTAGCCGACTGTAATGGAATGTAACAGCATCGGTAGGAAACAGCTGCTCAATATTGTTATGCAAAAAGCAAGAGACTTCGGTCTTGGGGCTGGTGTATTACAATATGTCCGAAATAGATTGGTATTGAAAATCAGCAAAATCGAAAAGACGGTATCAGAGCTGGACAATTTAAACTTTTTTTTTCTTTATTTTGTCATGTAAAACTAACTAGCTAAAACTATTTTTTTTATTCATTATTAAAAATCAAAAATGAAATAAAAAACGATTCCAGGGTTAGCAAATTAAATTTTTTTTTGATATATAAAGTAACATACTAAAATATTTTTTTCATTTCATCTATGAATTCTACATATTTTATATATATTTTTACTGCCTGATTCATAAAAAATATTTCTGTTTCTATGGAAATTTGATTAATAAACCTTTTATAAAATCAAAATAGTTTTTAAATAGATTGGTATAACAAAACACAAAAATCTAAAAGAATGATTCGAGGTTGGAAAATTTATATTTTTTTATATGAAAGTTATTAAATCAAATTAATTTTTTCTTTTTCTTTATAAACTAACTGCCTTATTCATAAAAAAATATTTCTGTTTAATAAGAGGTTTATAACACAAATTTTCTATGGAAATTCGATTAATAAACCTTTTATAAAATCAAAATATTTTTTATGAATTAGGCCCTAAATATGTATATTTTATCTCTTAGAAAAAAAGAGTTTGCTATAAAAATATGTATATATATAAGTAACTACATAAAACGATTCTTTTCATTGTTAATTAAACATATTTTATATTTTATAATAAAACAAAATAGTATTAATATCAGAAAATTCCAAAATAAGATTGCGGGTTTGGAAAATTGAAACTTTTTTTTTGGTAAAAATTATGCTCTGAGCACAATTATATTTCAAATCGATGGTCATACGGTGGCAGCTTTCAACGATTTCTTATTCATTTTTAGTGAAATGATATAGCATAAAATAAATATGTCGCTAAAGACTGTCCCTGATATTCATAAAATGAATTTGAAATACATTTTAGGAAAATTTTGTATGAAAAATTTGAAATAAAATACATTTCAAATTCATTTGAAATTTTATGAATATGGGGGTATAAAACTATAAACTAAAAAATTAATTACAGATCATATTCCATTACCCTGAAACTGTTCCTTTTTGCTGAACAAAACCTACATATTCTTTGGGAATAAATAGTTTATATAATATCGCGATATATGTACATATGTGCACGTGCAATATTGACAGTAGGATGTTTGAATTGAAACACTTAACAGTTTTGATTAAGTTTGATTAAGCTTAGTTGCTATGGAGGTATAATACTATCATTATTTTAGGATTATTAAATAGTAAAAACCATAGTTGAAACAGAAATAGAAAAATATGTTTTAAAAGGGTGTACAATATAATTTTATGAAACAACTATTTTTAATATTATTTTTTTAAACTTTAAAGTCAATTTTATCAACATAGTTGTTTTTAGCGGCATATGGTGTTATTGCAATAAGTTATAAAAATATATAATATATAATACACACTATGGAAACTTATTTGATTCAGTTTTCGGTGTCGGTATCAATATGGTAAAGGCTGGCAACCGTGGGTAATCCCACGGTTAGGAGTTTCTTGTAAATTGTATGGGAAGCTGGTGTTTCCAAAAAACAACGTTTGCTTGTGGTATTAGAAAGTTATCCACAGAGCCTTAAACGATTCTCTTAGTTGACATCAACCATTAAACAGTCTAGTAGAGACACAAAGCAATATTTTTACGATAACGCTGGACGCAGCTGCTTTATCACTCTTCCATAAACTCACATAGTCAATTTAGTTGAGAACAGTTAACATTTGTGGAACTATTACATAAATAAAATTATCTAAATAATATAACAACTTTCACTCTTCCTCAAATTAAACAAAAAAATAACGTTATTACGGTGATTATACATATTTAAATTAAACTTTTTGTTTCGTTTTAAAATAACACATCTTAATTTTCATTAACAAGTGCACATTTTAAGTTTTATTGAGTTTCTAAAAATATTACTAATAAAAAAAATTAAACCAATTCATTAACATGTAAAAAATTAGTTGCATAAACACTAAACTACTCGATAACATCTACTCGTATAACATAACATTCAAATATGTCAAAACAGCATATAATAGATACTTAAAAAAAATATATATACTCTCTGTAACGCATTTTATGAAGTTCCCGGCGATGGCGGTAGTCAAGTATATGCTCAGCTAAATAAGTCTTCAGCTCCCATCTGGTGCTATAGCAAATCGGACTGGTTCAATTTGTGGCTAAACTTGGAGTTGCTGGTAATACCAGCTGTTTACTGTTGGGTTGATAATGTTAAATTGTACTATGACAATATCACGAGAACCACACACAATTCGCCAGGCGTTGAAACGCGTATACCGGGCTGGGGTGATCCCGAGGTGGTAGAATGGATAGATCCAACGCACAATAAGGCTGGAGCTTATTTTAAAGATATTGGCAATTTGTTGGTAGACATGGGTTATGAAAGGAGAAAAAATCTTCATGGCGCTCCCTATGACTTCCGTAAAGCACCAAGTGAGTAAAAGTTAATGTATGTAATTTCTTTTTGCAAGACTACTAAATTTTATTTGGGCTAACACGCAGATGAGCATAAACAGTTCTTTGTTGATTTGAAGAAACTAGTCGAAGATACTTATGAAGCTAATTATCAGACACCCGTCACATTTATTAGCCACAGTATGGGCAGTCCTATGACATTGGTATTTCTGCAGCAACAAACGCTCGATTGGAAGGAGAAATATGTAGGAAGGTTAATAAGTTTGGCCGGTGCCTGGGCTGGCAGTGTAAAGGCTTTGAAAGTATTTGCCATGGGTGATGATCTCGATTCGTTCTTCTTGAGTGGCAAAATACTAAAAGCTGAACAAATTACCAATCCTTCAACGGCCTGGCTTTTACCTTCGCCTTTGTTTTGGAAAAGTACCGAAGTTTTGGTAGAAACGCCAAACCGTGTCTACACCATGTCACAAATGCAGGACTTCTTTAATGATATTGGTTATCCAACAGCTTGGGAGATGCGCAAAGATACCTTACATTACACTCTGAACTTCAGCCCTCCTGGGGTAGATCTACATTGTCTGTATGGTGATGGTTTGAATACAGTAGAGAGGTAAGTATTACATTTTTTATTTGCTAGCAGTCAAAGACCAAAAGCCACAATACTTCTTATTAGGGTATTTAATAATAAATAACGAACACTAAACAGTTTTCAGACTTTTTTTTATTAATATGATTTTTGGTTAAATTAAGGGAATTTCCAATTGTAAAGATATAAGTGACATTAAGTATTTGATTACTTATAATTTTTTTTTGTATCATCCGCTTTATATTTCACAAACGGTTCTGATAATCTTAAAATGCTTTATGGATTGTTAATCCTCACAAAACCGGAATCCGCAGATAAAAATATTTAAAGAGGTCAGCCATTTTTATTTCAGAAAATTAAAAAAAATATTTTTTTATGTGTAATATAATCGTGATGAGAAAGTCGATTAAAAGAAAGGAGTTCTAAGTATGGAAATATATATGTACATACATATGTAAAGTCCCCTTTCAAATTTCTTAAATTAATGGACATACAGATGAGTGCATTAGCGAAAATTTGTTCCTCTCTTTTACTTTTTTTTCAGTTTTCAGTCAAAATCTTCTAATACTAACTTTGTACATTATATAAAATTTTGCAAATTTTGATTGAAATTTTTGTTGTATCACTTAAGGTTGTACTTCAAAAAATAAATAATAATTCTGCCAAGAAAACCGACTTCAATGCAAAGATTTGATACAACATTTGCAAAAAATGGAAGTAAACTCCTTCAAACATACAAACTTTTAAAATCTGTTGGTTAAGAATAAAATAATATTTAATAATAAAATTTTAATGGGGGTGGCTCCGCCTATTTTTTAAAATGCCAGACTATGTTTTTTAAGAGCTCAGTGTGTGTGTTAAGTTTTGTAAAAAACGGTAAAGTAGAACCACTTAAAATAAAATATTAAATTTTCATGGGCGTGACTCCGCCTTTTTTTTTAAAAGGAAGATTTTGTCTATTTAAGAGCTCAAGTTGTGTGGTAAGTTTCGTAAAAATCGATTGAGTAGAACCACATGAAATATAATAATAAATTTTAATGGGCATAGGTCCGCCCATTTTTTAAACTTTAAAATTGTGTAATTAAAAGAAGCAAAGGTGTTTGCTAGGTTTCGCAGCAATCAAATAAGTAGAATATCACATAATTAAATATGGAACTTTTTGGGCGTGTTCTCGCCCACTTTTTTTTTTGCAATGGGACCAATTGGAAGCTATACACTCGCAGACAAAAAAAAAACAGCTTTTAAAATCGCACTAAAATGTACCGAGTTATGAAGTAACAATGACAAAAAAATATAAAAAATACAGACGAATTTATAACTTCCTCCTTTTTTTCTTTTGAAGTCGGCTAAAAATAAACGGCCCTGTTCTGTAAACCGATCGGTTTGAAACCCCACGATTTTAGAAAACTAAATACAATAGAAAAATATTTTTAGAAAAAAAAAAAAATTATCGCGTATGATTTTAGACACGTCTGCAGGACCATTATTAATTTTTTGCAAACTAGAAATTTACTCGGATTCAGGGCCGAAAATAGCATTTCTCAAAACAAATACATACATTTTACAAATAAATTGTTTTCTTTTTGAGAAATTTAGTTTGAAATTGTCTTTTCAAATACTAATTTAAATGATACAACAAGGCCTGTGAATTGAGCAATTGTATCGTTAATATCTCTGTAACGAATTACGAATTGCATTGTTATTTAATCATTATTAACTCAATAAGAACTATCATAGGCAAAAGAATATGTGGTATATTTGGTGATTGTATTTCTTAAATTTAAAAAAATAAATAAATACATAAAAATTTGTATAATTTTCAATTTAAAATTTTCAAGATTACGTTACAAAAAGGATGATGTTTCTGATGATAGCCCAAAGTTAATTATGGGAGTTGGTGATGGCACTGTGAATAGACGCTCTCTGGAAGCTTGTCATCACTGGGCTGGCTATCAATCATCGAATATTTCCACATTGGCCTTAGCTGGCGTCGACCACATGGGTATATTGGCCAACAAGGATGTTTTAAGTTATATTAAAAATGTTATGCAATTATAGATGTTATACTTTTAATTTAGGAAATAGTAGTGGTTCGTCTTTATTATATCTTAACTTTATATGTATGTATGTACATAGTATATGTATGTATATTTTTGTACTAGTTCTGATTTTTAATGTCTTGACTTTTATTTTATGGAATATAAAAAAATATATATTTTAATTTATTTATAAATATGTAAATAAAAAAGATATATTAATATAAATTAAAAAGCTTTGTATATAATTGTCTGTTTTATGTTCTGAAAGTCAATAACCTAAGATTACTTTGTATTTGCTCCTAAAAACTCCACAAAAATGATTAGACAAGCTAACACCTGATCATACACACACCTCGCCTGAAGTATAAACATATTGACCTTAAAGTAACTACTGGTTTGCTTTCCTTTCAAAAAAAAAACCTTCAATAGCTGGTATCCTTTGTATACCAATAAATTTTTCTGCGGTTCAGTTGCTGCTGTGTTGTTTACGAACGGAATAGTTTTTTTATTTATTCGGAACAAAAAAGCACAATCCGAAGAAAAACCAAGTTAGTTCCTTAAATTTTCTTATCTTCTGCATACATATCGCTCATTTACTCAAAGAACGTCATAACTCAAAACTTTAAGGTTTTCAATTTGCACACAACTTAATGGAAAAATAAAATTTTATTTTGCTATCCACAAGTTGAGCTAATAAGATATTTGTATGAAATTTTTACACAATATGAAGAATGATATGAGGACTAATTCTGTATCATTAACTCAAAAACTAAATTTTTTGAGTTATAACGTTCTTTGAGTAAATGAGCGATATTTACATTAGCATAGTGTTTGATAAAAAACCATATAACTTTCCCGGGGTCACCGCTCCCATTAATTTTCTTTGTATAACATCTTTTTTAAACACAACGAGCGCCTAACTCCTCTCCTTAAGGGGGCTACCATACAAAGGGAAATTTTTGTAAAATTTACTCTTAGGGCTCTTAACTGCCCCTAGGGCGTAACTATCGAAGTCAAATGTATGAGTGACTTCTAATATTTTTTCAGTGCAAAGATTTACTCTAAACATACTTATCGTCTATCTTCAACCATTAAGGTGGTCCCCATACAAAAAAAAAATAATTCTTTGTTAAATCACTAATTTATTTTTGGCATGTGTTGGATGTGTCTTTCTATTTTGGGCAACGACTTGAAGTAAAAATATGTTTTCTTCCTCGTCGCGTCACAACGCACTGCTGTATTCTTCTATTAATTTTATGCCTCTTTCAGCAGCGTCTTTGACAAACATTCAGTTTTTGCAATATCTCTAGCGCCTGTTTATAGTCTATTTAAAAAAACTTATTGGTAATCCAAAGCGTGAAAAAAAGTTTGCTGTCCCAGATGTCACGTAGTGGCTCAAATCCGTAATTATTTCTTGGTGCGCTTCTGTGGGAGCTAAGGTAATTCACTTCACACCTGTGAAGCCAATGACTGGGCGAGAACGACCTTCCTCTCCACTGGCGCCGCTATTTATTTTGTCGTCTTCGGCCTCAATACCATCTACAACAACAACGGCGTTGTCTTCGTTTGGTGATTCGTCCACCTCTTCGTCGGATAACTCTTCCTCATATTCTTCTCTTTCTTCTGCAAAAATACAAATATTATTATACGTCATTTTCCTTTTCACAGGTCAAATAATGCGAGGGCAACGGAGTCGTCGCTAAGGTACCAGATATATCCACAAAATTTCTTCACCAAATGCTGCAAAACTGTGTTATCAATTGCATCATAAGGTTGGGTTAGGTTAGGTTAGGTAAGGAAGCGTGAAATTTAGAGTCCAGCTCACTTGGGTCCAATACAATGATCCTTTTGTGGTACCTGTGTGGTGAAGAGAAGATAGTGAGAGAGAGGGTGATAGAGAAGGGATAGTGATAGAGAAGACAGGTAGTGAAGGAAGAGAAAGAGGAAAGCTCCATTCTTTTACAACTCTACTTTTTTGTATGCTTATTTGCAGTGTTGCAGCACCTCTGGTGGTGAATGAGGCGTATTAAATTTTGAAGCTGTGTTTAGTAGCCATTTTATTGGTTATTTTACTTCGCCAATGATTCTGCTACACAATACCGACGAAGGAGGGCGAGCACTCGGATGTTACATTAGGATTAGCATCCGCTGAAGCCGGTGTAGTTTTAGTGGCCAGTGCCTTATGCCTGCATCACTAGAACTTTTCCCACAACAACTGATCCAAAGGACACTAATGTACATCAGAAAAATGTGTGGTGTTGTTATTTTAATGACTGTCGGAGACATGGTTTGAACCCAGAACCTTCGGTTTTGTAGTCAACGTGCTAATTACTTCAGCCAACGCCACCCTCATCATAATGAGCAATCGCTTTTAAAAAGCTCAAATCGTTCTTCGGAGCTTCGATTACTTTAGTCGCACTAAACTAAGCTTTTACATAAAGTGTAACGATGTACATATATCCTGACATCGCGAAATTCCATCAAATTCATTTTTGTTTAAACCAAGATATTCCGGAAATAAGAACATTTTAAGGCAGTATATCCCTTTCGCCATCCAACGGGCAAGACTGATTGGTCCTGGTGGTACGAAATGATGCTTTTTTATACCTTCAGCTAGAAACAGTAATTCCATTTAAAGAAATTCCTTGTAGTCCCCTATGGGTTATTTTTCGTCAGATTGAGTGCAACAAAACCTCTTGATCTCAATTTGGATTTCTACTGGAATTTTGGCTGCTACTTCATTATCTTCTATGCCAGGAATATATGGTTTGAGTTTAATATTTTCCCATTGATGTTTAAAACGTGCAAATAATGGCACTCCAGTCCCAGACATTTTGCCGCTTTTAGCTTCGAACACTTTTTTCAATAGCAGTTCGTAAATATGTATGTATGTTGTCTGCAGTGAAGATAGAGAACGTCTTGCTCTAGCATTTGCTGAAGCAATAATGATGCACCTTCGAGTTGGCCAGTGTTCGTTGACGTGGTGTCGAAGGAAATAGCTTGAACACGGTCAGAAATTTGCCACTCAAGCAAAAGGCCATAAATAGCCTCCGCCATACGTTTAACTTTTCCTTTACCGGAACGAATTTTCGGTACGCTCAACAGTTGCTCGTCCCCATCAAATGTGACAACAACAGGAAGTCGATCGACTTTTTTGCCCATATGTACATGTGTATATGTTTGGTGAAAAAATTTATAACTTTTTGCTCTAATGCAATATTTAGTAAATGACCTCTCGGTATTTTTCGATTAAATTTTTTTTTCGATATTAGCAATTAGTTGAATATTTTATTCTACACTCTGTATTTAAACATCCCATTGTAAAAGGAATATATCGCGGTATTATGTAAACGTTTGTTCCGAAAGAATATTTTCAAACTTTTCCACCACAAAGGAACGTTTTCAGGGAAATGAAATGGTACATTTCCTTTAATTTATTTTATAGTTATGACTGTTCTTTAGCGATAAATTTTATTTCTATCTCCATTTACTAAAAATTAATAAGAACTCGTTACAAGCTGTCACCGAAAGACCATCGATTTGAAACATAACTGTGCTGAGAGCATAATAAGCAACATGGCACAAACCTTGGTTTAATTAGATATCCATAAAAAAATTAACAAATATAAAAAAAAAATCTTGGATAAAGATCTTCCTAAGACATGAAATATGTTTAAATGAAAAAAAAATTTGTTTTTGGTTATACATATGTTTACCAACATTTTTTTTCAATTTCCAACCCTGGGGCCAGATTCCGCAACGATGAGTTTTGAAATGTTCACCAATTTCAGAGTTCACAATAAAGTCCTGCACAAGACTATTTATAAGACCTTTCAAGACATGCGACATTTTTCAAACGCTTTACTACAGCGAAGTATTCTAAAACAAACGCTAAAAAACACTGTTAACAAGACAAAGAACTCAAAAAAAAAATATTGCCAACAGTGTTGTTTAGCGTTTATTTTAGAATATTTCGCTGTAGTAAAGCGTTTGAAAAATGTCGCATGTCTTGAAATGTCTTATAAATGGTCTTGTACAGGCCAATAGTTCACAATTCACCACACTTTTTCCAGTGATAAATTTTGACGCTAGTGTTCACTATAACTATCAAAATTATTCATTCTCACCGATGCGGATGCACAAAGCGACAAGTGTACACTGGAATTGGTGAACACTTCAAAATTCATCGTTGTGGAATCTGGCCCCTGGAACCATAATTTTGATTTTTCTAATTTTTCATACTAATTTATTTCTTTCTAAAATATGCAATATATTTAAGAAATAATTAGTTTTATTTAATTAGTTTTCTATGTATATCAGAAAAAAATTTTAGTATTCCAGGTTTGGAGTTATGTTTTTTATTTTTATAATTTTTATGCCAAACTATTTCTTTTAAAAACATAAGGTATAAATAATTTTTATATACAAATAAAATTTAATTTTCTAACCCTGGAATCATGCTTTTAGATTCTTCTGATTCCTTATACCAATCTAGTAGTTCTTAAAAAAAGATATACAGGGCAATTATGTAAAAAATTCCGCAGGAAATTTCTCCCTTTTCCAATTAAAATTTTTTGTTTTCCCTTTCATTTGCTATTAGTTGGAATTGTTCCCTGGGAGAAATTTCCTGTGGAATTTTTTACATAATTGCCCTGATAAAGTATGTATGTATGTTAAGTAAACAAAGAAAAAAGGAAATTAAAAAAAGTAGTTTTATTTAGTTACTTTAATATCCAGAAAAAAAGTAAAAACTTTCCAGCTCTGGAGCTGTGGTTTTTTATTTTATAATTTTCTACATCCAACTTTTCTTTCCAAAACGTAAAATATATATAATTTATAAAGAAAAAGAAAACAATTAATTAAACCTAGTTACTTTTAAATATCGCAAAAAGTGTAAGTTTCCCAACCCTGGAATCATCCTTTTTTAGTTTTCTGATTTCTTTAACCAACCTCTTTCTTTTAAGACTATATGAAATGTCTAATTTATAGAGAAAAACGAAAAATTAGTTTTAGTAAGTTACTTTTATATAACAAAAAAAATTAACGCTTTCCAACCCTGGAAACGTCTTTTTTATTTTGCATACCAATTTTATTCGTACTGAAATATAAAATTAGTTTATTTATTAAAAAAAAATAAAAATTAGTTTTCGGTAGTTACTTTTACACGGCAAAATAATGTTTAAGTTTTCCAGCTCTGAAACCGTCTTTTATACTTCAGTGTGAATAAAATTGGTATTTAAAATTAAAAAAAAAAATTAAAAAGACATTTCCGGGGTTGGAAAACTTTACATTTTTTGTTATATAAAAGTAACTTACTAAAACTAATTTTTCCTTTTTTTCTATAAATTAAACATATCATATAATCTTAAAAGAAAGAGATTGGTGTAAGAAATCAAAAAACTAAAACAGGAGGATTCCAGGGTTGGGAAACTTACACTTTTTGTGATATCTAAAAGTAACTAGGTTTAATTAATTTTTGTCTTTTTCTTTATAAATTATATATATTTTACGTTTTGGGAAGAACAATTTGGTGTAGAAAATTATAAAAATAAAAACCAAAAGTCGAGAGCTGGAAACTTTTGACTTTTTTTCTGGATATTAAAGTAACTAAATAAAACTACTTTTTTTTAATAACATTTTTCCTTTGTTCACTTAACAGACTTTATATATGTGACAGCGCATAGAGAAAGGGACCTAAGGGTAAAAAAATCAGTTTTCACTTTTTTTTGATGTGGACAACATCTGATCATCGAATGAGACCGATCCCATGCCCCAAAAGTGTTCCCTCCCAGAGATATGCGCGTTTTATGAAATTGAAGTCGACGATTCTAAGGTTATGTGAAAAAATTTTCGTACTAACAGATTGATATTAACGATTTAAAATAATTATAAATGAGTATTTATTATAATTCACAATTAATAATTTCTGAAAATAAACCTGGATTCGAAAAAACGCGAGCAAAATTGATATCAAACTCATGAAAACAGCGCGCTAGGTGGAAAACAGTAAAAACCAACTACACAAAACAAGAGGTAGGGACGACCTACGCTCGTTTTCAAGGTTGACCAACACGTTCCTGACGTCATGAGATGTGGCGCTTTCAAATGAGACCAATACCAACACGCTCAGTGTTGGTACACCAAAGATACACGTATTTAAATCTTTAAAATGGCTCTCCTAAACAAAACCGGTTTTTACCCTTAGGTAACAATTTTTTTAATTTCCCTTTGTCTTTGTTCACTTAACATATTTTATATATTTTTTAAAAAATAGGAGGAGGTATAAGGACCCCGAAAAATCAAAAAAGATAATCAGGGTTGGGAAACTCAAACTTTTTGTGATATACAAAACTAATTAAATAATGCTAGTTATTTCTTTTGTAATTAAATATATTCTATATTTTAGAAAGAAATAAATTAGTATTAAAACCAGAAAAATTTTAATTATGGATCCAGGGATGGTAAATGAAAAAAAAAATTTTTTTGGTAAGAAAACTAACCAAAAATATTTTTGTTTTCTTCATATAAACATATTTCGTGTTTTAGGAAGATCCTTACTCAAGCAAATTCTTTAGTCAAAAAACCAAGAGGTCACTTACTAAAAATTGCACTAGATATAATAAAAAATTATAAGTTTTATCACAAAACAAATATGTATGTACATTAGGGCTAGAAGTATGAGCCCGTCGACCAGGACACTCATGCACTCATGCTTTCGTTTAGGCATTTCCTGGAAAATAAAAACATAATAAGGGTTTTCACGAGACCTCTTAAACTTCCCATTTGTACAATTGGACAAACTTGCGAGACTTCTTTATGAAGCCCCTTTTAAGCTTTTGTGCAAACAGCTTATGTAAATTTGAAACAAACGTCAATTACATTTAATAATAATAAAATAAGAAAATGTCAAGCAATTTTTAATGTAAAAACATCTTTCTATGAAAATAAAAAGTGTGTATGTGTGTGTCTAACAATGCCTGATAGCCAAAAAAAAGCAAGAAGTTGTGGTTTACATAATGCATAATTCCCCAGCTTAAGTTTACAAGTCAAAATTATTGGGTAAACTTAACAGGGGGGTTACTCTCTATTACGATGCGAAAGAAAAATGGTACGAAATCGCTCGATTGGTATTCTCTAATGCGTTTGCGCATTTACCTTTCGCATCTTTTATTTTCCGTTTCGCAAGTCTGGTATCACCGTACTCTACAATGCGAAAGCGCCTGTCAAAATCGCTCGATAAGCGCAAATATCTTGCGTTAGCTAAATACCAAACGCAAAGTGAGAAAAACATGTAAATACGTTGAAAAAAATATTTATATATTGACTGTCTTATGCATAAAAATAATTTTGTTTTATAAGAGGTTTATTAAACTAATTTTCTATGGAAATTTGACTAATAAACCTTTTATAAAACCAAAATATTTATATTTAAATCGTAGTTTTTAGGAAAAATGCAAAAAAAAATTAAAAACAAAACAACGGCAGTTTGAAATCTTAGTGGATTGCATGTGAGCAAATGGCAAATAAGCCGCAAATAATTTGTGGACAAAATTGACAGACGGCCTAAATTCTAATGGACCTCCTGTAAGGGATATAGCTGGTTGTTTATAATGAAATGTGACACTAATAGTACTTATAATATACACATGTATGTTTGTATGTATGTATTCATATTTGATTTTAAAAATCACACCAAGTGAAAATGCGTAAAAATAAATTAAGCATTTCCAGCACAGGTGATGGTCCCTCTCAGTTTTGTATTTTCTCAATCGCTACGTAGAGCTCTTTTAAGCGACGGGACATTGACTGCTGCTATATTCCTAAGGTATGGTCCTGGCCAATTTGATGTTGGTATCCAGTTTGGCCAAGTAATTTTAAGGCAGCGGCTAGTTTTATAAACTTTTAGCTGGTGTTGAACAGCGTTTAGAACATACAGAAACGCAAAATTTGTACAAAGTTAAAATAAAGCAATATGTAAAGGGTGTTTTTTAGAGGTATAGAACTTCGAATTGAAATAAAACACAAGAAAATCGTTTTAATGTCCATCAATTTGGCTTTATTGGAAGGATAATTTTATGCCATTAATGTTTAAATATGATTTCGGGCATGTGGCCGCCGCGGCTGGCTCGAATAAAGCCAATTCTACAGGTCCAATTTTCAACCACTTTTTCGAGCATATGGGGCCGTATGTTGGCAATAACGCCACGAATGTTGGCTTCCAAGTCGCCTAACGTTTCTGGTTTGTTGGCGTAGACGAGCGGCTTCACATATCCCCAAAGAAAATAATCCAATGGTGTCAAATCACACGATCTTGGTGGCCAATTGACAGGTCCATTCTTAAATTATGCGCTCATCGAATGTTTCCTTCAATAAATCGATTGTGACGTGCGCTGTGTGGCATGTAGCGCCGTCTTGTTGGAACCACAACTCATCCACATTCATGCCATCCAATTCGGGAACAAAATAGTCGGTTATCAGCTCCAATTGCTGTGCACGGTGGCGAATCGATTCATTCGGGTCCTCTTCAACACTTTGCTCTACAGCGGCAATTGTTTCTTCGGTGCGAACTGTTCGACGTCTCTGCGGATGCGTATTATCACATAGAGTAAACGTAGTGCGAAAACGATCCATGGTTAACCGAATTAATTGCTCTGATGGACGATTATGTCGACCATAAAATGGACGGAGCTTGCGGTAAACTTCGCGAACTGAACCATTATTTTCGAAATAAATTTGCACGATTTGCAAGCGTTGTTCTTTTGTCAACCTGTTCATGATGAAATGGCAAACCAAACTAAATATTAATCACTTGACAGCTGACAAAATGGCCGCCAGTTAAAAAAGTGATGCCAACTTAAAGTTCTATACTTCAATAAAAAACACCCTTTATTTAATAACATATTCAGCTAGATTTTTTCTTACCTGCGGTCATTTAAGGAATGTATACCGGAACTATCTCTTAAGCTTAAATTAGAAGTGACATACCCATAATGACATAGCCATAACCAAACCAAAATTTAATTGGTTTCTATGGTGACAGTTATGGCTTTAAGGTTGTTTGCTATGGCTATGGTTATGTCACGTCTAATTGAACCTTTAAGACTCGTCTTGCAACTCGTTATACATGGACGTTTTTTTCATAAAACCATAACGCTACAGAATCCATAACTTTATTTTCAATTAAAAGCTGTTACACTTCACTTTTTCTTAAATTTTGATTTTAAATGTCGTTTTTTTTTACATATTTTGACATTTCAGTACTGCCAACCTTTGCCATATTTTCTTTTCCAATGTCCGTGGTGCCACTTTTTCAAACAATTTTGCGAAAGGTTTTGCGAAAGTAATAGAGAGTACCAAATTTGCATATCAACGCATTTAGCTTTCGCATCGTAATTGCTTTTGCATCGCAATAGAGAGTAACCCCCCAGGTATGTGTATTTACGACACTTTTGAACAGTCTCATGAAAACTCTTAATATTTTAAACAAATAAAACAAAAATAAAATAATATGAAACTCAGCAATTCACAAATGAAACAGATGTTTAACATGTTAGAGAAAACAATTTGTAATCGGTTCTCGATTATTTGTAGCAGTTGTTTACATGGTGCAATTTTTTATGGCACTTAGTTGAAACAAAAATTTAATCAGAGTGGCTCCCGTTTAACTTTATTGTAGTTTTTGGTAAATTTTCCGGTACAAAAAAACCAGGACAATTTAAGAGTGGACCAGCACACTAAGACAATTTGTCTAAATCCAGGAGAAATCCTGGAAAACCAGGACGTATGGTAGCCCTAATGTACATGTATATGTACTTATGTATGTATCTGTATACTACATATTAGAGTTCGACCGATTAATCGGCTTCGGCTTCGGCCTTCGGCCAAAAGTTGGTAATCGGCCAACATTCGGCCTATGGCAAAAATCGGCCGATTAGCCGAAGCCGAATATTTTTCATTCCAAGCTTGAAAAATAACATTATTTTTGGTCGTTGCTCGCCGACAGTTTCTATTGTGTTTAACGTTTTGAAAGGGTTGCTTTGAAATACAACCCTGTTGCTTTCTATTTTCATTTACTTGGACGTTCTTGTGAGTGAATCATATGAAAAAGCAATCTAGAAATTGCAAAATAGTTTTATTTTTCTTGTTATGTATCCAATAGATATTACAGCTATTTCAGAGATCTCAAAAAAGCAAACTTTTTTCTTAATTCATATAAAACAAGTATCATTTTTTAAATTTAAAACATTCGGGTTCGGCTTCGGTTTTGGCCGAAGTTTAGGATTTTAGCCGAAGTTCGGCTTCGGCTTCGGCCAAAAAAAAAACGCCTTCGGTCGATCTCTACTACATATACATCCCAGTAAAAAAAATTGGAAGTCATTCTAAAGGAAGTACATTTTCATTGCTTCCAAAAAATCGATATTTTTAATTTGCCGATAGTTAGCAGAAAACCAAGTAGAAGTTTATTTTAGTCATACAAAACCTTGTAATTCCTCTCTAGTTTTAGAAATTACTCACCAGAATTTTTAAAAAATCGATTTTTTTGAAGAAACTTTTGAACTAATTTTGGTCTAAAATTTTAAAGTTATTTGCTTAAATTTACATTAAATTACTGTTTCGCGTTTAAATTCCTATAAAAAGAAACTAATTGTTAGAATAGGTAACTATTAGCCATTTTTCCTAGACGAAAATATTATCATAGAACACAAAAAAGGAAATTTTTCTTAAAATCGCTTCCAAATCGGTGACCAGGCAGCGAAAAAGAGAACTTCTTGCAATGACAACCCTATGTAAAAATCATTAGATCGGATCGAAATTTGCACTACTTCCAGATCGCAAACTCTACATTTTCATGACTTTTTTGGAGTGTCTTTTTTTACTGGGATATGTTGGTAAAGGGTACATAAGATTCGGCACAGCCGAATATAGCACTCTTACTTGTTTTTACTTCACACACCCAGACAGAAAGAACACCATATATTAAGAGATTTTGATAATAAGTAGTCTAGATTATATACAAAAAAAATTAGAAGTGAATAGGTCGCATTGTACGTATTATATTCCCCCTTATCGTGATTGGCGTATTTCGACTTTGACTACGACGATTTTATAATAGATTAAATAAGAGTTCAAAAGTTTTTCTTTAATCTAGTACCAAACTGTCGTAGTCGTATTTGAAATACGCCAACCACGATAAGGCAGATTATTATTCGGCCAATAATTATTATTGGGTAAATTATTATTTTATTATAGTCACATGTTGCTTTTATTATTACATATATTTGTAATGAATGTGTCATTTACAACTGATTTGATTTGGCATCAAATAAAATAGCTTGCTTGTGTATCTAATGTTTGTAATGAGCACAAATTGTTATTCTGTTAAGAATTAAATACATACATACATACATACGACAAAATGTGTAAGTATGTACATACATACGTCAATATTATGAAAGTACGAGTATTCACCCAGTCAGCATGTGGAAGATTGTTTCACCAAGCTGAGTCTTTTTCGACTACTTTAGATGATCAAAAACTGGTCAATCAGTTCTGGGCTTAAAATAAGACTCGAAAATGATTCCCATAAATGCGTAGAGAGTGATTTGTTTAAAAAACAAAATGTACAGAATATACGCGATCATAAATTGATCTCGGGAATTCCCGGGATTCCCGGGAAAAGCTAATTTTCTAAATTAAATACATTTATTAAATGAAAGTTGGTGAAATTTCGATTGTTTTATTAATGTAAGCATTCTTTTGAAATAAAAGTTAATAAAAAGAAGCAGTTCTATGACAAATTTTTAAGAATTTTTAATTAAATTTAAGCAAATGGAATAAAGTTATTACACAGCAAAAGATCATATAAAAACCAATTGACGACTGTTACCACAATTAGTAGACAATTTTCTAATAAGACCTACCTTCATTTTAATAAGAATTTGCCTTGCTTGTTTCTCATTCTTTTTGAAAAAGTTCCAAGCGGTTTCTTATCGTTAAGTACGTTATTTCTCCTAAAATATTTTCTGCAGGGTTTCCATAATAGCGTCTACTTGTAATCAATTTAAGTTTCGTCAACTCAGAGTTCTTACAGCTTAAAATTTTCACTACACTTTTCAAAATTTGTTCACTAATTCGGCGAAAAATCACTTCAAGTTCGCTTAGCATCGAATTATTTACTTTAGGAAATGATTATATCATTGCAATCATTGATACTTATACAATTTATTCCACTTTTTTAGGAGATATGGTATGACCTCAATTTAATGGAATTTTTATGAAATTTCAGACTAGATTTGAATAGCTCACATTTTTATTTTACGATGAAAAACGTGTCAACGTTCGTGTAAATTTAGTCAAACGAACTTTTGTAATATATAAAAAAAATAATAAGTTTTTATATTAAAGTAAAATTGGATTATAAATTCTATATATTTATGAAATAACATGCACTTTAAATTTCCCGTTTTCCCGGGAAAATCTCAAAAATTTCCCGGTAATATTAGACAGACATTTCGCGGGATTTCCCGCCCGGGAATTCCCGTTTCCCAAACCCTAGTACTAACACAAAATGTCTCGAAAATGAGTCGAAGTTGGTCAGAAGCGCGAATAATAAAAGACTCTTTTAGAAGAGTTACAGCTGGGATATAATTTTCACCCGAATGAACAGTCATTTTCGACTCGAAAATGAGAGCATAAATGATGATTTTAATCGCTTGGAGGAGTCGAAAATGACTCGAATATGATTATTAATTTCATAAAATGCTGAGTGGGCAATTTTAAACCACGCATGTATTAAAATAAAATAAAATGTTTTTTCATAACTATTACGAACGTGTGATACAAACGTCTGCTAAGTTTTCTTTTTTTTTTTTTTGGTTTTATGCGATTAAAATGGAAAATCATTTTCGTTTTTTATGGTTCTGTTTCATAATAAATATGAGTGACACGTTTTAATGGATTTTTTGCGCCGCAAAGTTGAGCAAACGTCATAAAATTGTTATTTAGTTTATACGTAAATATTGCGAGTTAACTTTCTTCTATCAATGAGCTTTTTATAAATACTCATTAGTACATAATTGTGGCTTATTATAAACTTTTTTTTTTTAATTTTCAAAATTTAATTTTCAATTAAAATCTGAGCATATGATAATTTTTCGCTTATGATGAAAAACTTATCACCGTGGTGGGGGGGGGGGGTGGGTTTTAAGCAAACATGCTTTTGAAACTGATTTTAAGTTTTGTTATTATCCTTATTTGGTTTGATGAATAAATATAAGGGGTGTCCCAACAAGAACGCAAGATTTAAATTTGGCGCCATTCGAAGTGTCATTGTTTGACATTTGAACAATTGTTATTGTTTGCTACTAGAAGGTACGAGGTTAGTAAAAATGGAGCGCTACACGAATGAACAACGCATTCTCATTGTGAAATTGTTTTACCAAAATGGTGAAAGTTTTGCGGCTACAGTTCGCAAATTGCGATCAATTTGGGGTCACAATAATGCTTCAAAAGAGTCAACTGTAAAGAGATTAATGGATAAATTTGCCGAAGCTGGGTCTGTTAGTGATGTAAAGACAACAACGCGTCTTCGACCAGGTCCATCGACCGAAAATGTCGCAGCTGTACGTGATGATGTCGCTCAAACTTCATCCACCTCAATTCGACACCGAGCTCAGCAAATTGGTGTCTCCAAATCCACTATGCAGCGAATTTTGACGAAAGATTTGCATCTTCATGCATACAAAGTTCAATTGACTCAGGAACTGAAGCCAGCTGACCATGGACAGCGAAGGGAGTTCATTTGCTGCATCAGTAATTTCCCGGTCGTGTTATTTCGCGTTTTGGAGACCAGGATTGGCAGCCTAGAACGTGCGATTTAACACCATTAGACTTTTTTCGATGGCTTACGCAAATAAGCCGACGACGACTCAAGCCTTAAAAGAGGAAATTGGACGCTGCATTAATGAAATACCGCAGCATTTATGCAAAACGGTCATTGAAAATTTCATTAGAAGATCGCGTGTGTACCAGCAAAGCCGCGGCGGCCATCTGCCCGATGTGTTGTTCCACACATAACCTCATTCTGTCTACTTTACGATATAATAAAGTTTCACGATTTTTTTTAAATATCTGTGTTTTATTCAAAATTTAAATCTTGCGTTCTTGTTGGGACACCCTTTATAAAGGGTGGGCAAATTTAAGGTTAGAAAGTAAATTGGCTTAAAACAAACTTTTTTTGGACAAATTCAGTTTTATTGATATCATTGTAAAGTAGAAATACGGGAATTAATAATGGAATATGATTTCGAAAAAATTTCCACCTCTAGTATGTCGGCAGACGTCCGCTCTTTTCACAAAAGTTTTAACCACATTTTGCAACAAAGCTTCGCTTATCTCGTCAATGCAGCGCCGAGTTTCATCTTTCAGAGTGCCTGTTGTTTGTGGTTTCTTCACGTAAAGCCAGTCTTTTCAAATGAACCCAGAGAAATAATGAAGCGGCGTTAAATAATTTTAACAAGGCGGCCAATTGAGAAATTACGCAACCCAGAAATTTCTCATTCAATAACTGAATTGTTTGCCCTGTTGTGTGGCTTGTGGCGCCGTCTTGCTGATGTCAACATTAGCCAATTGTGGCCGTAAAAAATCGGTTATCAATATTTGGTAGCGCAGAGAATTCACGGTGACGGCGTTTCCTTGCTCATTTTTGAACAAAATACGGTTCGATTGTCCTCCCTTCATGTACTCGTAGTATATTATTTGGACATAGAAAATAATGCGTTAAACTTTTACGAATTGTGGTATATATTTAGTTTTACGAATTCGGTGGTAGGGTCCTATTTCAGTAAAAATTCAAACTGTAGTTATAAAGGTCATATTGTCATAATATTTTAAATAATTCAAATTTATTTCAATACACATATGTATATGTATGTATGTGTTATAGCGATTAACCTATAATCTCGATTTGAACCGTTTACGGTACCTTTATGTTAATGATATGATAATGATAATGTAAAAATAATTTACTATGATTTCTTACCGGTCAGTAGAAGCTGGGATAATAAAATGTATGTTTTTTTGAACTGCCCAAAGAGTGCTAAAGGGTGGGGTAAAAAGGGGTAAAAAAGGGTAAAATTGGCACCTTTATACCTCGGAAAGTACATTAGATAGAGTAAAAATTCCAAAAAGATAAGAATGCCGGTTAAAAGCAAGCCGACATGTAATTGGTACTTTTTATAGCTTTGCTATTTATCTCGCGATACAGGGGTTAGGAAATAATTTTCGTAACAAAAATAATCGACACTATTACAGTTATAAATTTATTTTTGTTTTGATTCCTTTGTACTTAAACCAGAGCACGAAAATAAACGAAACAAATTGTTTGATTTTCTTTTGTTTTATTCTTTGGAGTGAGAGAAACAAAAACAGTGAAAACGATTGCTCAATTTGTTCAAGGAAAAAAGAAATAATTTTGTTGCTTTGCATTTGCGTATATACAGTGAATAACGACAACAAACTAAAAGACAAAGTTGTTTGTGTGTTTCGTATTGCTGGTACTGCATGTGTGCATGTGTATTTCGTATTGCTAGGACTGAGTGTGTGCTGTGAGCAGTGATGGGAAAGTTAGTACTATCTATATTTACTATACTATTTAACATGACACATTTGATACTCTCACGGACAACTTATATATGCAGTCAGAAGACGCGCGCATGCATATATTTTTGAAAATAATTAATTTTTATAGCTTTGCTATTAATCTCGCGATACAGGGGTTAGGAAATAATTTTCGTAACAAAAATAATCGACACTATTACATTTATAAATTTATTTTTGTTTTGATTTCTTTGTACTTAAAAGTATAGTACGAAAGTAAACCAAACAAATTGTTTGATTTTTTTTTGTTTCGTTCTTTGAAGTGAGTGAAACAAAAACAAAACATGAACAATGAGAACGATTGTTCAATTTGTTTTTGCTTTGTTTTTGCATATGAGCACAAACCAGAGAACAGCGCCGATCGGTTGTAAGCCGGCTAACACCTGTCACCAGCCACAAACAATACATTAATTTAATCGCACGCCGCTATAAAAGAAAATAAATGGAAACGTTTTGAAATATTTGCAGAGAATTTGACATCATCATATACATACATAATATAATTTTATTGTATTGTTATTTCACACATGAAAGTTGTTTTAAATAACTAAGTAGCAAAGCTATAACCGGATGTCCTAAGACAACTCTCTTCTTTTTTTATTATGTGTACTTTTACGTGTTAAAAGGGGGTAAAAACTCAATTTTGTTACCTTTTTTGCATTTGACATATCTTCTAAATTATTGAACGTAGCATTGGCATTAAAGAGTTAAAAAGTACTTTTTAGAAAAAGGTACTTTTAGGGGAAAGAACTTTTTGGAAAAGGAACTTTTTGGGAAAATTACTTTTTGGAAAAGTTGCTTTTAGGGATTGGCATTAAAGAGTTGAAAAGTAGTTTTTAGAAAAAAGTACTTTTAGCGAAAAGTACTTTTTGGGAAAAGTATTTTTTGGAAAGGGAACTGTTTGGGAAAAGTACTTTTTGAAAAAGGTGCTTTTGGGAAAAGCACTTTTTAGAAAAAGATACTTTTTTAGAAAAAGATACATTTTTAGAAAAAGGTACTCTTAAAAAGAATAATTCTTTACAATATGGGAAATAGAATTCGTTCGAACTGAATTCGTTTGCGAAAGAAATTAATTCGAGCACTCTTCCTAACCTGACTTTTTGAAGAAAAAAATCATCACAAGTCCAATTTTTTTTCAAATTAAAAATGTAATGTAATGTAAGGCCTAAGCATAAGGTAATACAAAAAAAATTCATTGGTCACAAACACAGCTAACACTCATAAAAAGTAAGAGTCTGAACACAATGCAACGATAATTTATTGCGGTGCGGTTTTTCATACGATTTTGTAGTAAAAAACCGCAGTGCGGAACGGTATAAAATTAAAATCTATTTTATTTTCTCTGCGGACTTTCTTATTCCCCGTACCATACCGTACCATAAATGGTACATTACTTATTTGATAAAAATAATATAGTAAATGTAACCGAAACTCAATAAAGAAAGAAATAAAGAATACTGTATAAGTCTTCTTTGAAACGCCGTTTAAGTTTGTTTGCTTATATCATCAGCAAGCTACCAAAGTTGTCGTATGAAATTTTTGAACAAATATAGTTTGTGAACCAAATTTCAAAAGTAAATAAATAATTAGTATGTGTGCCATTTTTGTGGAGACTATTATCATATTGTATATGGGACACTATTTTAACGAATTTTAATAAATTTGGATCAAGTTAAATTTTTTAAATAGTTTTTTCTCTCGTTTTTAATTTTTCAAAAAGAGTTATTTTTCCAAATTTTCACGAAAACCGTTAATTTTTCTTGAAAATAAAGCCTATATTCGTGTTTAGGGACCAAATTTGCATTAGAACTACTTGATATAAGTCAAAGGTTCTGACCTCATGCATTTAAGGGTTAAAAACTTTTGTCAATAAATATAAAAGTTTAAAAAATATATCAAATATATCTGCCAATGTATAAAATGTTAATAATTTCTTGTTTTTAGTTACTGCCATTACAAAATATTTAACACAAATGGAATTTTTTTTTATAAAAATGTATTCACAAAATAAAAATTAATAAATATTTAAACAAACAATGACAAGTATCGCCGTAGCCGTCTTCGGTTGTATTGTGTTTATTTTTCTCTCCCACAACGAGAAATCGCACCGCACCGCAAACATTGTGTTTAGACTCTAACAAAAAAACTATTCGACATACACCAACGTTATTTTGTTTTCATCAATAAAAAACTGTTTACTATCTTATTACCGGACTGCGCAATGCAAAGAAGGGTATTGTGTCCATCAGCCTATGTATGTATATATGTGTGTTCCTTTGCGGCACTATATAAACTGAACGCAGATGATTCATATGACAATCAATTTGTCTTAATCCCGAGAGTGTCACTAAAGATACGTCAGTTATCAAAATTCAATATGGCGACCAACAGACGTCATTTGGTAATTACTAGGGCTAATTAAAATATGCAAAAAAAAAATTAAAAATATGCGCCAGGAATAGCACGAAAAAATTTCAAAATATGCACGGTTATATACACAAATATGCAAAATATGCAAGAATAAAATCAACAATTTTGTTACTTCAAAGTATTTTTATTCAAAGAGATCTTTATTACAATGAACATTCATGTGTTTTTTGACATGGGTGCCCGAACATATGTCTGAGCAACGATGTTCGCCATGAGATTCGCCGTCCGCAGCAATAGAAAAAAAGAGACAGAACAAAATTGGTAAATCTTCTATCTCTGTTGCGCTACAGCAAAATACTTTGATATGCCTGAACATGGACATAGCCCGTGTTCACCACAACAAAGAAGTTGATGAATTTTTCGCAGTTGCTCTGCCGGCGTCATGTTTATGTCATGTCCAAGTTGATAGCTCGTGGAGACGTAGGGCAACGAAAGGTATTTTTGAATCGAATATCTACAAGCAAACGATCATAAGCCTCCGGCGGTTATATGTAGTTTCGGTTCGACTTTGTGGTAGAAGTTATAGAAAAGTAAATAAAAAAATTAATAACATGCAGACATACATGTCCAAGAAGAGGAGAGAAATATATTTTATGTGAATTTCTTTTACACCAGTTTGAGTTATATGAGTCGTTGTACATTAATCGCGTTGCCAGAGTGAAAAAAAGCTTTTTTATGCAAGGTGATCCAAAATAAGAATTTTTCTACAAAAAAGTTAAAATATGCAAAAAAATGCTTTTTCTGGCAAAAAGCCGGAAAAATTAGCCCTGGTAATTACGAATAAAATAAAAAGTTGGCGAACTATATCAAAATTGGTATCATTTGACAGGTATGTTAAAATCATCTTTAGGATTTTCTTACGATTTTTCATTTCGAATGACTGTTTAGGATATTTAACGGTTCAAAGATGTCGCAATCGGGTTTTTTGATTTTTTGTATAAATACTTGTTTTACAAAAAGAACAAAAAAAGAACTTAGAAAGCATTTTCAAATTGTATTCAATAAAAAAATGAGATCATTAAAGTAACTAATATAATATAAATTGCATTAAATAAAAAGTTAGTTAAGACATTCAAACAAAAAAAGTATTCGGCATTGTTAATATTCTCATCATATAAAATATGTACAGTTGTTTTATAGGCAAATTGCTTTTCCTTGGCGACGAATGACTTCTCACTTCTCTAATATGACTTTTTTCTTTTTATTTTTGCTTGTAAAGTGACGTTTTCTTATTCTTTTTTTTTTCAAATGACCCCAAAGGGGGAAGGAGAGTTGTGCTCTCTCCCCGTTACCAACCTGTTTCCATGTAGACGATTAATTTATCTGGGACAAAAATGTTTTCTTTATACATAGGTATAGCTATTGATAAACATTGTAGAACAACAAAGAAAATTGTACATAGATATGTATGTATTGAAAGTTAAAATCATAATTTGCAAAATTAAAAATCATCATTCGAGAAAACAAATCTTAAAATCATATTTTGGTCCAAAAATCATTAAAAATATGATAAAATCATCATTCTGGCAGCACTGCTTATTGTCATTCTCTGGTATGTATGTACATATGTATTAGAGTTCGACCGATTAATCGGCTTCGGCTTCGGCCCTCGGCCAAAAATTGGTAATCGGCCAACATTCGGCCTATGGCAAAAATCGGCCGATTAGCCGAAGCCGAATATTTTTCATTCCAAGCTTGACAAATAGAATTATGTTTGGTCGTTTCTCGCCGACATTTTCTATTGTGTTTAACGTTTTGAAAGGGTTGCTTTGAAATACAACCCTGTTGCTTTCTATTTTCATTTACTTGGACGTTCTTGTGAGTGATCATATGAAAAAGCAATCTAGAAATTGCAAAATAGTTATATTTTTCTTGTTATGTATCCAATAGATATTACAGCTATTTCAGTGATCTCAAAAAAGCAAACTTTTTTCTTAATTCATATAAAACATAAGTATCATTTTTAAAATTTAAAACATTCGGCTTCGGCTTCGGTTTTGGCCGAAGTTTAGGATTTTAGCCGAAGTTCGGCTTCGGCTTCGGCCAAAAAAAAACGCCTTCGGTCGATCTCTAGTACGAGTATGTATGTACTTTAGAAAGCGTTGCAGTGCAGTGCGTATACTTGTTTTTATTAAAATGTCTTTAATAATATTGCTCATACGTAACGTAGGTTTTACTGAATTCAAATTGTGGATTTATACAAAAAAATACAACAAAAATATCGTCGACATGCATATCGTGCCCTAACCGCCAAAAAAGCTTAAGCGACATAATATTCGAACTTAATTTTTTTTACCAAAATCGATTATTTGTATACATGATATGTACATTAGTGCGTATATCGTCGGCTTAGAGTGTAAACCAGCTAACTCACTTCCAGCAAATTTTACAGGAGAAACAAAATACTGTTAACATTTTCTATATATAGCTTAAGAAATTAGTCTACTACATTTTTTACGCCATGTAAAGTTTAAAATTAAAATAAATATTTTGAGGCGTCTCTTTCTTTTTCGAACGGCATTAGAAAAAATGTCATATGTTATAAAAAGTGAATTTAGCAGGTTTACACTCTAAGCCGATGATATGCTTTTTAAATGCATAAAGGTTATTTCACTAAGGACCTTTTGTCTTTAAATTTAAATAAAACATGTCATTACGTATAGAATATAACATAGTGCAAATGTCCGCAGCTGCTCCGCTGGATGGCGCGCGTCCGTCGTCCGAAATGTCTACTTCACATTACCTTCACATGGTATGAACAGGATCTCATATCACTCGTGCAGAATATCCAATGTGACATAAACTGTCTAGCATGCAGTGCCGTCCTGTTGAAACCACCTTGTCATTGGTGTCGATAAAAATCCAATTCGACAGAAAATTCGACAGATGTATTAGCTTCGACGGCATCAACTGTCAAAGTTTGGAGGTCCCCATTGGAAGACCCTTTATAAAAAAAAGCAATCTCTCTTGTGTGTCAAATGAGGGGGAAAATTCACATTTATTGTGACACCTACATAATGCTGGGAGTTAGTTGGTGTTCAACCAAAGTGTAAACAAATTAAGTGAACATCACGTCATCATTTTCATCGAATGCATAAGACTTATTATTGAAGGCTTGCTTGATTGTATGCTTAAATTAATAACAATAAACATATTTGATAAAAATCAAAGCTCGTATTTTTTTTATAATTAAGTATCAACAATTATCAATTGATTTCGTAATTAAGATTGGCTTTCATAAACATTTTTTTTCTAGAACTCAGCTTATTATAAAAATTTCCGTTTGATGACGCTTAGCGAATGCTTATCATTAAGCAATTAATTTAAACAGAAGTTGTGGATTTTTTTTGTCGAATAATATGAATAATATATGTTATGATGAAGAAATGTAGTTTATTAATTTATAAATTCATTTGAAATTAAAATCGATAAACTCAGTAAATTGCGGCTTATAGGCAGATTTTGTAGAATTTCATTTCTAACCGTTTGCTTCTCTATAAAATGGCTTAAATAGCCGATCGGCTCTTTTGGCAAGTCTAGTTCACAGATTTAGCATAAATACAATAACAAAATATTTCAATTCTTCTCAATACGATCAAAAATTTATAATCAGTATGTTTTCTCTGTAAATTTAAAACTATTTGAATATGTGTGACCTTCTCCGAGAAAAGGGATGTGTGAAAATGAAGTTTTGAGAAAAATCCATTTATAAAATTAAATTTTAATGTTTTTCTCATTTTTATCGATTTTGACACACTTGGTCCCTTTTCTCGGAGTAGGTCACATATCTATCTATTCTGAATTTTATAAAAACAAATTTTAAATAAAAATTTTCAAACCGGAAACAGAGGGCAAATATTTAATTAGTATGGTAGCACGATTTTACCGGATACTTCATAATCCTTATATTTGTCAGATGGTGAATTTCAATAAAAACTTGAGAGAATGGAAGTACCTTCTATTGTTATACCATGAGTAATTCCATACGAAATTCTATCAAAGTGATTAAGTGAAGACAACTAGTTGCTTCCGAATTGGTTTAGCCCATACGCCACAAAGTTGGAGTGGAGAAAAACTACTAAGAAGGTTTACATGAAAGGTTTACATCAAAATATACCCGATGAATTTCTTTTGTACTTGCACCACTGCTTTCGACACATTTTTTTTAAGAAAAATTTAAACTTTCATGAATAAAGTGAACTTTCATGAATAAAGTTTGAAGTAAGTTAATCAGATATGTTCTGTATTCCACGTGGAATTAAAACGTGCGAAATTGCCATAGAATTGTTGTTTTAAATATGTATTTATAACAACAATGCTATGGCAATTCCGAACGCTTTAATTTCACGTGGAATACAGAACATACCCGAATATTACTTTATTGTAAAAGTAAAAACACGTTTTGTGCCGCATACGCAATTTATTTTCGAAAGGTAGCTTTTTGTGCTCCATACGTATACTTTACTGCAGTGAGTTGAGAATTTTGTTATTTTGTTTATTTTTCTTGCTGTCCAGAGAGATAAGTAACGCCGACCAAGATGACAATCGATCCGCTTACACACCAGATAACTGTATGATTTGATTCACTTTCGCTCTCCACTCACTTGTACAATGCTTTTGTTTTGTTTTTTACCATCAATATGTACTAAGGATATTGCTAGCAGTGTTGCCTCTCTAACAACTGACTGTCATTAACTCCAGTGTTGCCAAAATATTGCAGGAATTTCCCGTCATATAGACCCTGAAAACCCGCTAAACACCGCTACTGAGTAAAAATAAACGCTAATAAAACCGCTGAATTTTTTATAAGCAACTTATATCTTTTTTTATGGTTTATTGGTAAAAAATATAATGAGATACATTTTATAAAATATACATATTCACAAATGTACGTATGTCGGAATCTCATAGTTTGCCAATATTTGTAAGCCAAACTCAGCCTACTATTTAAATATTTTATTTCCTGCAAAGTCCCTATACTGCCCATATTTCGAACCAGAAAAAATATAATTCAAGGGACTATTCCATCGTAAAATATAAAAATGTTTAAGCCGATTCAGTATCTCTTAAATATTTTCCACGATAGACCCTAATTATTCTAAACTTATGGAATAACACGAGTATCTTGTCGTTTTGCTTGAAATATAAAGCTATATATTTTTGTTAAAATTTCCTGATTTCCCTATGGCTCAATTCACATTTGCTTGAAGTTTATTTCAAAAGGAAATTTCAATCAAAAAGTCTCTAATCAAAAACAAATTATTCAGAAAAAGTTATTGTTTTGAGATATTTTGTTTGAAATTATATTTTTCTCACATTCACTGATCCAATCACCCAGTTTTCGGTTTATTTTCCACTTGTCTAAAGATTTGTTTACAAATTTGTTTTGAATACGAAAAGATAGATTGAACTGGTTTGTAATATAATTTTAATCTTGAATTAAATTTTATTATTTATTTATTACTAATTTACGAGTAATAAATTTTATAAAAATGAGATTTGTATATTTTTAAATATGTTTTCATTTCTAACTTGTTAAATTTTCGCTTTATACTATACCACCACAAAATTTAAATTTTTCATTAGCAAAAAAAAAGTAACGTTACTTTCTTTGACGTACTTATTTATATCGAAAAACTCAGCATAAATAACAGGGTCCGTGTTGCATAGCTGAGTTAAAAAATAGCTTATTTTGATTCAATATCTTTATAAGTTTCAGAAAAACGCTGAAAAACCGTCAACTAAGAAATTTTTCCGCTAAAAAACCCGCTGGTGGTTTTTTTGATAGACTTGCCGCTAATGACAAGAAAATACAGTCATATATAGCGGGAAAACCGCCGTTTTGACAACACTGATTAACTGACTAAATTTTTTTAGGTGCTGTTAGTAAAACTAAATAAAAATTCTTACTGTTGTTTGATTGTTTTGTATAGTAATCAAATAACTCACAAAAGCACGTTGACTACATGAAGTCTTAAGTTAATACAACATTGCGTATTAATTAATATTTTTTTTCGTATTAAAACAATTTTTAAAATAAAATTAACCTAGATATTTTATGTTTTATTATATTCCATAAAACTATATTTGTCAGAAGGGGTTTTAAGAAGTTTTCAAAACAATCATACTGATGAATTGCTTTAGTGAATCATATGAATGAATAGAAATTGCAAGCAACAGTCTCATTGATATGAATCATGCAAGAGCATCTTTCATATTTTTAATGTTAATATTAATTTTAGAAAGTGCTAAATTATGCTGTTTGATTCGTAATCATGCAGATCTCTGTTACACACGTACACAAGAAAAACAAGTAAGAGACTAAACACAATGTTTGCGGTGCGGTGCGATTTCTCGTTGCGGGGGAGAAAAATAAACATAATGCAACGGAAGACGGAAACGGCAATACTTGTCATTGTTTGTTTAAATATTTATTAATTTTTTTTGGCATATATTTTTATAAAATTTTCTAAAAAATTTACTCTTTGTTTAATATTTTGTAATGGCAGTAACTAAAAACAAAAAATTATTAACATTTTATACATTCGCAGATATATTTGATATATTTTTTATACTTTTATATTCTATGACAAACATTTTTAAACTTCAAAATCATGTGTTTTTGTTTACAATAATGTTGTGAACATCTCCAATTATTCAAAAAATATGGCACCATCAGGAAGAGAAAGAGCGTTAAAAATTGAGAGAATAAGAAAGTCCGCAGAGAAAATAAAATAGATTTTAATTTTATGCCGTTCCGCACTGCGGTTTTTTACTTCAAAATCGTATGAAAACCCGTACCGCAATAAATTATTGTTACATTGTGCTCAGTCTCTAATTGAAGTGTATTTAATATAAAGAATGAAATTAAATGATTTCTGTTATATTCAAATATGCATAATTAAGGTTTATTTTATTATAGCTTTGCTATTTATTGCGCGATACAGGAGTTAGGATGTGATTTTCGTAACAAAAATAATCGACACTATTAAAGTTATAAAATAATTTTTGTTTTGATTTCTTTCTGCTCTTAAAAGCAGAGCACGAAAATAAACGAAACAAATTGTATGATTTTGTTTTGTTTCGTTTCGTTCTTTGAAGCATAGGTGTAGAAAGGCCAGTTTTGCTCCCCCAAGAATTGATGTTGCCCCCTTTTGAATTATTAAAAATTGCATGCAATTATTTATTTTATTATTACTCATAAAAATCACCAGTCATAATGCCCCCCTAGACAAAATGTATATCTACGCCAATGCTTTGAAGTGAATGAAACAAAAACAATTTGTTTTTGCTTTGTTTTTGCACATGAGCACAAATCAGAGAACACAGCCGATTGGCTGTAAGCCGGCCACAAACAATACATTAATTTAATCGTACGCCGCTAGAAAAGAAAATAATTGGAAATAAATGCAAACGTTTTGAAATATTTTCAGAGAATTTGACACCATCATATAATATAATGTTATTGCATTGTTATTTCACACATGAAATTTGTTTTATATATCTAAGCAGCAAAGGTATAACCGGGTGTCCTAAGACACCTCTCTTCTTTTTTTGTTTTAGTGTTTAATAAGTTTATATTATCTGGGTGTCTGGGTGAATATGTTTTTGCTTAACAGTCGCCGTGGAATTTTTCTAACGGCACCATTTTTAGGGTTCCGTACACCAAAGGTAAAAAAGGAACCCTATTGTTTTCGCTACGCTGTCCGTCTGTCCGTCTGTCCGTCCGTCCGTCTGTCCGTCACAGGGTATTTTCTCGAGAACCGTAAGAGCTACGGACCTGTAAAGTTAGTGTATTTTTATACAGACTACAACAATTAACACTAAAATTTAAAAAATTTTAATTAGAGGGTGTACCATCAGTTAATGTAATTTTGATAACTTGCTGTATCTTGGAAACCGTAAGAGCAAACTTCTTGAAATTTTCAAAAACGGTAAAACAAAAAAATCTCAAAATTATAAAATCGCCAAACCGAAAAAAATCGCCAAAATAAAAAAAAAAAATCGCCAAAACGAAAAAAAAGCACCAAATTAAAAAAAATTTCTAAATCGAAAATAAATCGCGGAAAACCGGAAAAATCGCCAAAATGAAAAAATCGTCAAAATGAAAAAAAAATCGCCAAAATGAAAAAATCGCCAAAATTAAAAAAATCGCCAAAATTAAAAAAATTGCCAAAATGAAAAAAAAAATCGCCAAAATTAAAAAAATCGCAAAAAAAATAACCAAAATTAAAAAAATCGCCAAAATTAAAAAAAAGTCGCCAAAATTTAAAAAATCGCCAAAACGAGAAAAAAGCGAAAAACAATAAAAAAAATTATTTCAGCTGAAAAAACGTAACAAACACTGTATTAAAAAAATGCTCAAAGCCAAACGTACGGAACCCTTCGTGCGCGAGTCAAAGTCGCACTTTACTGAATTTATTTATTATTAATTTCTTATAGAAAATGAAGCAAAACAAGATTTAACTTTACTTCGTAAGTTTTTGTATAAAGAATTTGATGGAAACTCCAAACAGTGGCGTGTACATCAAAACAATACTTATTTAACCTAAATATAGTAGACATGGAGCAAAATGAATGCTTAATATCTCAGAAACCATAATAAATTTCGTTAAACGCGCTTTTGAATCAGAAAGAGGGTATTTAAAATATATATATTCCATACCCAACTAATTTTTTTTAAGTATGGTCGGTGCAGCAAAACTATTGTGGGATGACGAAATGTCAAAAGTATTTACTCACTAGTTTCTATTATACATCAAGCATGTTGTCGAACATTAACGTTTTATCAACCAATTTTTTGTATTATAGACTTAAGTCTCTTGTTAATTTTTGATACAAACCCATGATCAAACACATGTAATTTAAATGTGAAGCTTTATAGAAGCTTTATATAAAATATAAAAAGAAATGGTAATGCATGAGATAAACTGACAGTCTTTGGTAAAGAACAGCAAATTTAACATCGCGGTATTCAAGCTTATTTACTTAACATTGTGTGTTTAAAAGCTTTTAACATCAGCGTTGAGTAAATAAAGTGTTTTGTTTTGCTAAGAATTCCACACTGGTGATTTTTTGTTTAATTGCAAAAATTCGAAGATACAAAAATAAGCAAAAGGGGCGTTATTTTGGGTGTGGCAAAAATTTATGTTTTAAAACCTAGACTATATAAAGCACAAAATTTAAACTGTATCCAAAACATTAATAACGAAATATAAAAAAGAAAACACATAAAAGGCGTGGCGAAATTTTTGTTTTGTAGTCTTATAATCGTCATTGAAATATTTATCATCCCATTGGGGGGAGGGGGGAAGGGATGACCCACGCTAGTACTACCATGTACCACGGCAAATAGCTTTATCGAAATGCACCAACTCTGTAACCATTATCTATAAAATAAAACGTCCTTTTTACATTTATTCAAATCAAATTTCCATTAGAAAGTTATTAAATATTTTCCGTTATGTTTTAATATTAAAATTTTTATGATTTACAATTACAGCTTAGTTTAATAAAAACAAAATTTTATAGTTACAAGTTTTAGTAAAATTATTGAAATGAAACATTGAAAGGTTGAAAAAAGAAAAATTGAATTTTAAATATAAATGCTGCTGCTTAGTTAATTTGAATTTTTGTTTAACACAGTATACTTTTGTAAGTTTTCCTGGAACTAATTTTCAGTTTTTTTTTTAATGGAAAACTAAGCTACTGTTTATTTTCTTGATGTTCGTCGTTACATATTATTTGAACTTTCAAAATTAAAGTTTTTCTCTTAAAGGAAAAATACTTAAACTGAATTCAAATTCGTTAGTTTTAAAGCATTTATATTTTTAGTTTCAAAGAAAAGTTAGAAAACGCAAAAAATATAAATGAATTAAAATAAAAAAATAAAAATAAAATAAAAAATTTAAATAATAATTATAATTAAATAATTATTACAATTTCTTGTATATCTAAACAAAGATTTGTTAGTCGTTGGCCTTAAAATATTAGTTGCTTAACATTGTTTTTCTGCAAAAAAAAAAAAGAATATGACTTAAAGATAATAAAATTTAAGGTATTCACAAGGGTGTGCTAACTGTTGTAGCGGTTGCATATGCTGATAGTAAATACATACATAATAGTAATTGATATATATATATATATATTTTCATAAAAGCCTTTTGTGGTTAACTTTTGTAAAACTTTAGCACATACAACTGATATAACACTTAGTTTACACTAATGAAAATTGCTTTATTACATTAAATGTTTTTTTCTTAAAGGTGACCAGAGCATTTGATTTTTTTATAAATCATATTTAATTTTTATTGTATCATTGTAATGGTTTTGACGTGCATTTTTGCAGTTTTTTTATATGTTTCTTTTTTTACTTAATATTTATTCTTTTATTTTTATCAAAAACCTTTTTTATCACAGTTCTTTACGTTTCGTATTTTTTGTTTCAAATAAAATGTTGCAAAAAGTTTTACTTTTTAATGACAAAAAATACAAAATTTTTTATTTATTTAAAAAGCAAAAAGTTTTAAATTTGTTTTCAAATGAAATTTCGAACTGTTAAAGGTTGATAGGTTATATATACCGTAAATATTTGTAATATAGAGACGAATAAAGCGCGATCGGTCCCAGCAAGTAGATATTTATAAAAAATACCTTTTGAGAAAAAGTAGATTTTGACAAAAAGAACCTTTTGAAAGAAAGTATCTATGTACTCGTGTGTATGTATGCACATACCATTTAAGAAAAGGTATCTTTTAAAAAAATGGTGCCATTGTATTGATAGTACCTTCTGAGAAAAAGTTCCTTTTGTGAAAAAGTACCAACTGAAAAAACGTTTTTTTTTTTTGAAAAAGTACCATCTAAGAAAAAGTTATTTTTGTGAAAAAGTTGCTTTGGAGAAAAAGTACCTTTTCAGAAAAAGTACTTTTTGATCAATTGTATATTTGTTATATTTTTTTAGAAAACTTATCTGTTGAGAAAAAGTACCTTTTGAGAAAAAGTATCTTTTAAAAAAGTGGTACCATTGCATTGAAAGTACCTTTTCAGAAAAGTACTTTTTGATAAATTGTACATTTTTGATATAAGATACCTTTTAAGAAAAAGTACTTTTTTTTAGAAAACTTATCTGTTAAGAAAACGTACCATTTGAAAAAAATTACTTTTTGAGAAACAGTACCTTTTGAAAAAGTACCCTTTGAGGTAAAGCACCTTTTGAGGTAAAGTAGCTGTTCAGAAAAGTACCTTCTGAGAAAAACTATCTTTTGAAAAGAGTACCTTTGGAGAAAAATTACCTTACCTTTTCAGAAAAAGTACTTTTTGATAAATTGTACATTTTTGATATAAGATACCTTTTAAGAAAAAGTACTTTTTTTTTAGAAAACTTATCTGTTAAAAAAACGTACTATTTGAAAAAAATTACTTTTTGAAAAAGTACCTTTTGATGTAAAGCACCTTTTGAGGTAAAGTACCTGTTGAGAAAAAGTACCTTTTAACAAAAATTACCTTTTGACAAAAAGTACCTTTTGAGAAAAAGTACCTTTTGAGAAAAAGTACTGTTTGACAATATTTACCTTTGACAAAAAGTACCTTTGGAGAAAACCTATCCCTTGAGAAACAGCAGCTTTTGAAAAAGTACCTTTTGAGAAAAAGTACTTTTGAGAAAAATTACTTTTAGGGAAAAAGTACCCTTTTAATAAGACAAGTACTTATTTAGTAAAACTATTTTATTTTATAAACACTTCCTTTTTAGAAAATGTGCCTTAAGTGATTTTTTAAAATTAAATTTTTAGAAGAGTAAATTTCGAAAAAAGTACTTTTTCAAAAAAGTAACTTTTTACAAAAAGTACCTTGTGGTAAAAAGTACCTTTTCAGGAAAAATTCTTATTAGAAAAAGTATCAAAACTAGAATTAATTGAATTCTTCTGAGACCGTTTTCGTAACTTTCGTCTACTCAAACTCTATTTGAATTTTAGTTAAAGAGGCATTCAAGTGTTAGTTGGCTATTAACATCTATTACATTTAGAGAAAAGGAATGTTTTTCTTTTGTTTAATAAGTACAATAATATTATTTTTTTTTTCAAATTAGCTTTCTTAACTAGTTAGATTATCTGTTGTTTAGGTTTCAAAATTCCATTTAAATACATATTCAAGATTTTTTAAACTTTGGCCTGATTTACTTACTACACGCGACAAGATATTTCTTGCTTAAGTTTTGATTTTACACTGAGAAAAATGGTTTATATTACTTTCTCATCTCTCCCATATAAAGTTATAAAGCTTGAACAAGAAAACTTGAGGTGTGTAAACCAGGTCTTATTTGCTTAAGTGCATGTAAAAAATATTTTTACATTTTCTAATAAAAACTTAGAAAATAAAAACATTATTTATCGCATTTTACGAGTACTTTAACTTAATTTAATTTAAACGAATAATTGTTGTGGTTACTTGATCTTAAATGTAAAGGTTAATATGCAAAACATTTATTTGAACAATTACCAAAGTTTAATTTAATTGATAAAAGTTCTCCAATGAAAACACTAAACACTAAACATTTACTTTTCAATTCCTCTTATAATAGAAGTAAGTGGTGCAGTAACCAGTCAGACCATAAAATAAAATAATAAAAAAAAATACTGAATAACTTTAATGCTTTTGTGTTAAAAATTTTAAATTTGTGGGTCTGATCTGGCTGCTGCACTCTAAAATTTTTCAGTACATAAAAATCATACAATTATTAAACATTTAATAAATTTTCTTTAAAATCTTATTTCTATTAGTAATGATAACTTAGCGTGTTTTATGTCAATCCATAATTGTAAAATCAATTATGAGTTTTTAACAAAATCTCCTCCCTTCCAGTTCTTGTTTTCTTCATTTGTCCTGTTTGGTTTATTGTAGTTTTGCTTTCTCTTACCAGGTATCATTAGCTGCTGCCGGTCACAGACTGGTAGTAGCTGCGAAGCCTTGGCGTCTTTTTAAAACGCGCGATTTGTGCAATTCGCCTTTGTGGCAGGGCACTACAGTGCCTTGATTTATGACCATATTCTTCTGATTACAGCTATTGTTGCCAATAAGGGTGCCCAACATTTTGCTAACAGAAAATTTGCGATTTTGCTTTTGGGGCTTGGCCTTGGAATCGATAATCAACTTTTCGAATGCTTTGTAAAGGGTGGGTGTATACTCGGCTACCGAAACTTCACAGAAGCCAATTGAATGGGCAGCCGCTAAAGCAGCACCTTCTTTTTCGTGGACCTGCAATATAAAAAAATAATAAAATAGAATTATTAGTATATTTTTTTTGGAATTTTAAGTAACTTTAAAAGAATAAAAAAGTTTTTTCTTAAATAATACTTCAATGCCTGAAACCAGGGTCGGCAGAATTTTTCCGGCCTATTTCGCCAAATTGATTTTAAAAAAGGGCAAAAGTCACCAAAAACCAATTTTATGTCGTTCTTCTTATAACACTTTATATAACACTTTTTTTATTAATATAAATTTTTATAAAATCGACAAAAGTGGAAATAAATTCTACAAAAATTATTTCTTGTAAATTTTTTTCATCCAATTTCAAGACGCATTAATTACTGTAACTGAATAAGAAAAATAATCATCAATCATAGTACTTTGTTTTTAGTTCAGTTTATTGTAATTTTAATTATAATAAATTTAAAGATAATAATAATAATAGGTGTGTTCATTTACTTTCCTAGCAGAAACTTGCAACGAGAGAGCAGGGCAGAAATTTACAAAATTACTCTCCCAAATATGAAAAAGTAAATGAACGTTTTAGTGCCGGTACAGACTTGCAATTTTTGTTGCAGCAACTTTTTACTTTTTAGTGCAAAAGAGCGAGAGAGGAATACAAAAAGTATATATTTTTATTTCAACACTCTCACACATATTCAATAATTGCTGCAACAAAAATTGCAAGTCTGGACTGGGACTTACTTGTAAAAACTTGCAAGAAAATTTTGTCAGAACCATGGATGGAAATCGTGTGATACAATTGTACTTTTTCTAATGTATTTTGGATAATCTTGTTTGATAATATTTTAAATTGCTAAATTTTTTAAAAATCAATATTTAATATGAAATACTTTACACAGCTTCATGTATTATTTACTATTTTTATGAATTTTTCATTATTTTTTAGTTATATTCTATATTAACAAATACAAAAAACCCATTTTCCATCTCTGATCAGATATGATAAACAAACAAAATTCCTTGATAATATAATTGACTTTATGTGTACATGTTTTTTCAATAAAGAAATTCATATTTTTGAGTTTGATATAATTAATTTGACAACGAAACACACAACAGGTGGTTGAATAATTCTTGCAAGTAAAAATTTTACTAGTAATAATTTGTAAGAATTTTTTTGTCTCTCAAATTTTTTCTCTCTCTTTTGACGCTCTCTCCCTGCAAACTTTTTGAGTTAATGAACACTTTCCAGTAACAATTGTTACAAATTCGTAACAATTTTTAGTAACTGAACAAACCTATTATTATTATTATTTAGTATTTTGTTTTCAACACAAACATTTGACATTTGACTTCATGACATGCTTCTTTTATTTTTAACCGACTTCAAAAAAAGAAGGAGGTCTCTATTTTTTTTTTTAGGTATGTAGGTTCATAACTCGGTGCATTTTAGACCGATTGTCAAAATTTTTTTGTTGTCTGAGAGGGTATAGCTTCCCATTGGTCCCATTTGAAAAAAGTGGGCGTGGTCACGCCCACAATGTTTTAAATTTGATTTTGTGATCTTTTACTCATTTGATTGCTGCGAAACCTAGTAAACATCTTTGGTTCTTGTAATTACAAAATTTTTAAGTTGAAAAAATGGGCGGGGCTGCGCCCATTAAAATGTATTATAACATTACACGTGGTTCTACTTAACCGATTTTTACGAAACTTAGCATACACCTTGAGCTCTAAAATAGACACAATCTTCTTTTAAAAAAATGGGCAGCGTCACGCCCATTAAAATTGTATATTATATTTCACAGGGTTCTATTTCAAAGATTTTTACGAAACTTGGCACACACCCTAAGCTTTAATAAAGGCACAAAATTGCGTTCAAAAAAGTGGGTGGGACACGCCTATTAAATTGTAGTATAATATTTCATGTGCTTGTACTTAACCAAAATTTACGAAACTTGGCACACACCTTGAACTCTTAAAAATACACAATCTTGTTTTAAAAAAGTAGGCGTAGCCACGCCCCATAAAATTTAATACTTAATTTCACGTGCTTTTACTTTATCGATCTGTACGAAACTTGGCACACGCCTTGAACTCTTAAAAATACACAATCTTGTTTTAAAAAAGTAGGCGTAGCCACGCCCCATAAAATTTAATAATATATTTCGCGTGTCTTTACTTAATCGATTTTTACGAAACTGGACCATATTTCTAAATAAATAAAACTTAAAAAAAAAAATTAAACCGACTTCAAAAAATAAGCACTAAAAAGCTACAAATAATATAGATCTAGCTAGTTAAATAAAAGATTTTTATATATCGTCATGTGAGAACTTAAGTGTCCAATACGCCATTATAAACTATTGGATATTGGACACTTAAGTTCTCACATGACGATATGTTAACTACAGTGCCGTTTGAAGTTGGTACTAAACACATAGGAACATGACCGGTAAAAAAACTGCAAGTAATTTTTATGTAACGGCACTGTAGGCAACATATATAAAAATCTTAACTAGATCTATATTATTTGTAGCTTTTTAGTGCTTATTTTTGAAGTCGGTTTAATTCTTTTTTTAAAGTTTTATTTATTTTCTTTTCATTTACTTATTTTGCTTTTAATTATTTTTTTACGTGTGTTTCTATGCAATATGTTTGGTTTATATCTGCATGAGATTTAAACCAATTTGTAGTCACTTGAAAAATAATTAATTTATAGCTAGTGTTTTTTTTTTGTCAACTGATTATTTTTTTACAACAGGTTAGCTTGTGCATTAAAGAAACATGTATACACACATATACCTGCAGTTCCTACTCGTATTATAAATAAATCAAACTTATTTTTAAATTGTTGTATGTATTTCTTTCTATAGATATTTATTGATCCTTTCATTTCTAATAGTGATATTTTTGTGCGCATTATTCATTTTAAATTCAAAATAATTCAAAAATAGTTCTGAATGATTTAATACAAATAGCAATTATTTGTGTTTACTTAATTAATTAATAAACATATTTGCTGAATTCATAACCTACTCATATTGCCGTAGTCGTAGGTCGTAGATGAATTGTTGGTGATTTCAATAAAAATATTGTTTATAAATAAATGCTTTTATATAAATTACCAACAACATTTATACCATCTACTACTCCGACAATAGATTGTAAATTGAGCAATTGTTTTTATTGATAAAAAAAATTATTTGCACTCTGTAACTTTTCTTCATGTTTCACGCAAGGCGCATTCATACCAGATGCCCTCATATCAGCAGATGATAATCAGCTGTTAGTTACTCTGTTGTCAAATCAAGCAAAACGTTCGTAAATTTTTTTAACAGCAGGTAGTTTTAAACTAACAAACGAGTTCACCTTCTTGGTTTGATCTTCAAAATTAAAAAAGATAACTTTGGAGTAAAGCGTATTTTAAAAAAAAGTACCTTTCTGCGAAACATATGATTTTGAGCAATTAATACCTTTCAGCTAAATAATATTTTTTTCAACTTAGAAAGTATTAAAAAAATTTTTTTTACAAAGCAACTTTCCTTAAATGCACGTCCTTAGAAATATTTACAACTTTGTTGTTTTTTTTTTAGAAAAATTACTTTCTGAGAAAAGGTATCCTCTATCCATTAAGTAGAGTTATCTTTGTTAAAGAGCTTTTTTGTATAAAAAGTTTTTCTTTATTTAAAAGGATTTTCTGAAGTTACTTTAAAAAAAAGCGCCATTTAGAAAATTAGTACCTGCTTAGAAGTGGTACCATTTAATAAATTTGGTCCTTAGAAAAAGTACCGTTGCAAAAAACAGCACATATTTAACAAAAAGTACATTTTTAGAAAATATAAATTTATGGAGAAAAGTTATTTTTAGAAAAAGTACCCGCTTGGAAAAATAAAATTTTATGAAAGTATGCCTGATTATAAAAGGTACCTTTTTAGAAAAAGCATATTTTGACAAAAAGTACTTTTTTATATAAAACACCTTTTTAGGGTATAGTAAGTACCATTTTCAGAGAAAGTACCTTTTTTTGAGAAAAAGTACCATTTTCAGTGAAAATACCTTTTTAGAAAAAGTACCATTTTAGAAAAAGTACTATTTTAGAAAAAGTACATTTTCAAAAAAACTAACTTCTTAGAAAAGGTAACTTTTTAGAAATGGCACATTTAAAAAAAATAACTTTTTAGAGAAAGTACTGTTTTAGAAAAAGTAACTTTTTAGAAAAAGTACTAATTTAGAGACAGTACCTTTTAAGAAAAACTACATTTGTGGAAAAAGAAACTTACTAGAAAAACTACCTCATTTCAAGAAGTACTTTTTTTTACAAAAAGTATCTTTAAAAATAAATACTTTAAGAAATACCTTTTTACAAAAAGTACCTTTAAAAAAATACCATTTTTTTAACAAAAAGTATATTTAAATTTCTGGAGAATAAAATAAAATAAAATAAAATTTTGTGAAAGTATGCCTGATTATAAAATGTACCTTTTTAGAAAAAGCATATTTTGACAAAAAGTACTTTTTTATAGGGAAAAAGTACCATTTTCAGAGAAAGTACCTTTTTAGAGTAAAAGTGCTATTTTCAGAGAAAATACCTTTTTAGAAAAAATACCATTTTAGAAAAGGTATCATTTTAGAAAAAGTACCATTTTAGAAAAAGAACTATTTTAGAAAAAGTACATTTAAAAAAAACTAACATTAAAAAAATTATCTTTTTAGAAAAACTACTATTTTAGAAAAAGTAAATTTTTAAAAAAAGTAACTTTTTAGAAAAGGTATCTTTTTAGAAAAAGTACTGTTTTAGAAAAAGTAACTTTTTAGAAAAGGTACCTTTTTAGAAAAAGTACCTTTTTAGAAAAAATACATTTGTGAAAAAAGTAGCTTACTAGAAAAACAATCTCATTTTTACAAAAAGTATCTTGAAAAAAATAAATTTTTTAAAAAAAGTACCTCTCTTAAAGAAAGTATATTATTCAAAAAATTACCTTTCTTAAAAAAAGTCCCTTTTTTTAGAAAAAATACCATTTTAGAAAAAGTACATTTTTAGAAAAGGTAACTTTTTAGTGAAAGTACTGTTTCATAAAAAGTACCTTTGTAAGAAATGTAGCTTTTTGAAACAATACATTTTCAGAAAAAGTAAATTTTTTAGAAAAAATACCATTTTAAAAAAAGTACCTTTTTAGAAAAGGTAACTTTTTAGAAAAAGTACTGTTTTAAAAAAGTAACTTTTTAGAGAAAGTACTCATCATACCTTAAAACAAGTTCCTTTTTTGAATAAAGTACCTTTTTAAAAAAAGGAAATTTTTTAAGAAAGGAAAGGAAAGAAAAAATACCATTCTAGAAAAAGTACCTTTTTAGAAAAGGTAACTAACTGTTTAGTGAAAGTACTGTTTCATAAAAAGTACCTTTGTAAAAAATGTAGCTTTTGAGAAAAAGTACATTTTCAGAAAAAGTACCTTTTTAGAAAAAGTACCTAGTTAGAAAAAGTACCTTATTGAAAAAAGTACATTTTTAGAAAAGAATATTTGTCTAGAATTCTACCATTTTAGAGAAATAAGGTTTGGATAAAAAGTACTTCTTGATAAAAAAAATACTTCTTCCAGGAAAAGTACTTTTTTTCGGAAAATATGCTTTTCAATGTTGCACGAAATTGTTATTATTATTTTTGTTTTATTAAGTTGACTTTCCAAATGTCAAAATACTTTCCAAATTAGTTCTTGTTATAGAAAATATTTCTATTATAAAAAATGTAACTTGAAATAATGTGACAATATTTATTATTTCATAAATTCTGTGGCAATAAGGAAAAAGTGCTTAAGTCATATTTTGGTGGTTTGCAGGAGAGCATTTTTAAGCGTTTCAGTCTATTTTCAGATATTTAATTCGTTTGCAGTTAAATTGGGAAATTTTCTGTTAACCTTAATTTTTTTAAGGAAACATCGTGCTACACACTATAAGTAAAACATTTAAGCTGAAATATACCAAAGTATAACCTAAGTTAAGCTGTTATTCCAAATGAGATTGGAAGTCTAAAAAAGATAAGTAGCAATAACTTCCTGAAAAATCACACAAATGAATTGAAATTTTGACCAGGCGTACTTTCAAATATGCAGATTACGTAGGTACCGTTAATTGAAACTCAGCTTATGTCGACTTAAGCACTTTTTCCTTTTTGCCACAAAATTTTGTATGGATTTTTTTTTATGAATAAGGCCAAAAATATTTTGCATTTTGGAGAATATTTATTACATTAGTATTGGTGTGTAAAATATTTTTTTTTAACAAATTGTATTTCGAAATTTTTGAATTTAAAATTGTCTAAAATTCTTTTTCTTAAACTTTTTTTAGTGACTTTTTAAATAATTTATTTTAGTATTTCAGCGGTCTTTTGTAATAAATATACAGTAAATATTAGATTTTGATGATGGCCCCGCGCCAGAGGATGGTGCACATAATAATAAAAAGTCTTGAAGTAAACAAACCGCAGAAATATTTGGATTAACTTTTGAAATGCGGGTATAAATTAGGCAGACATTTTTAATAATAATAAATTTTTGGTACGAAAGATAATGACCTTCAATTATTAATTTACATAAGTAGAGGCAATATTTTTATTCTTATGTCAAAAAAAAAAAAAAATAAATATAGCTTCACTAACATAATTTAGTATAATAGTCGGTAAAAGCCTTGAGACCGGATACTTAGGCTGTATGTTGTGTAGTTGAGTATTTTCATACCTTTGGAATTTTTCAATTTGGAAATATTATTACATTTTCATAGAATTATTTATTGAAACATGTCGTTGAACTTGTTGCATGCTTGCTCCAATTATTTTTGAGAAAAAACAGCAATAATTTTCATCAAAATTTAATGTTTGTTTAATTTTTCTTTTATTAGTTTTTATTTTTATTGCACTACAGCAAAGTATGTGGTTGTAGTTTTTTTTATAAATTTATTTGAACAAGTATCTGGTGCCACTTATTTCCTCCTTGAATGTCGAGGCGCGTGGTATTTGGCAATTAAGACAGAAAAAAAACAAAAAAAAAAAAAGATTCACATTAATAGAGATATTGAAAACGACTTTTGGCTTTTTTCAAAAGTGTGTGTGAAATAAAAATAAGATTTTTAAGACATTGAGGTTTTAATTTGTTTGTATTTTACATTAATTTTGCTAATAAATTATGAAAAATTAAAAAGAAAAAAAAAAATAAACACTACAAAATGTGTGCAAATGAAAAAATAAAATATTTGTAGCAACAAAACATCTGAAAATTATTTAAAAATTGCACATAAATATCTACAAGTACATGTATATTTGTCCAATTCATTACTTAAAGAGAGAAAGAGAAAGAGCAAAAGCAAACAACTATCATGCGCACATTTCCTGCTCCAGGCCGGAAAATTCTATAACGGCCCTCGTGTTTATCATTCGTGTACTAAAATACTAAAAACGACTAAATACCTGACAAGTGGCTGTCAATATGGCGGTCATATATAAACTACATACATACATATGTACATACATATGTTTTCTATGTTCAAAAAGTCAAATGCTTCAATAAACATATCACAAAATTTAATGTGCAAGGTAAATTATTTTAAATAGAAGAAATTTATTAAACCTAGACTCGCACACATGCCAAGCAAAAAGCAAGTCACTAAAGACTCTTTTTGAATGTACAAAAAATATGTGTCAATATCTATTGAATGGCTGGCTAAAGAATTTAAAAAATTTTAGTTTTTCAATGACCCACTTTCATATTAAATGACAAAGGATTTCTACGGTAAGAAAGTGCCAAATTAGGGTGAAAAAAACTTATTCGATTAATCGGAATAAAAATTATTCAAACAGAAAGTGCCAAATTAGGGTATTCAAGTAAAAGCTGAAGAAATTTTTATTCAAATAATCCATTAAGTTTTATTCGGATAATCGAATATAATGTATTCGAAGAATAGAATAAAATTTATTCGAGCAATCGAACAAAATATACTCGAGTAATCGAAAAAAACGTATTCGAATTATCGATAAAAAACTTATTCGAATAATCGAAAAAAAATTATTCGAACAGTGGAAGAGTGACAAATTAGGGTGTTCAAGTAAAACCGAAAGAAATTTTTTTCAAATATTTCAACAAGTTTTATTCGGATAATCTAATATAATATATTCGAAGAATAGAATAAAATTTATTCCAACAATCGAACAAAATATACTCGAGTAATCGAAAAAAAACTTATTCGAATAATCGAAAAAAACTTATTCGATTAATCAAAAAAAAAAAACTTATGCCAACAGTGGAGAAGTGCCAAATTAGGGTGTTCAAGTAAAAGCTAAAGAAATTTTTTTTCAAATATTTCAATAAGTTTTATTCGGATAATCGAATATAATATATTCGAAGAATAGATGAAATTTATTCAAACAATCGAGCAAAATATACTTGAATAATCGAAAAAAAAACTTATTCGATTAATTAAAAAAAAAAACTTATCCGAACAGTGGAAAAGTGTCAAATTAGGGTGTTCAAGTAAACGCTTAGGAAAAAAGTATAAGAAAAAAATGTGTTTATTTACACGGAATTTACAACGACTATTCAGATGAAAGCGAAGCTATAGATTTTTCAGACGAAGAAACTTTACTGTTCTGGAGAAAACAGCCTGTGACGGACAGACGGCCAGCGTAGCGAAAACAATAGGCGTCCTTTTCACCTTTGGTGTACCGAACCTTAAAAACGAACACTATGTGTGTACATATGTATACTTTGTCCAACCTTTTTCTAATGTTTTTACTCGTATGGCTTCTAAAAAAAAAAAAAAGATTTATCGAGGTAACTTTGTTTGTGAGATGATTTCCACAGATCCATTAGGCTTGAAAACAAGTAATATTTACACGTTGCTAAGTCCGGAGAATAGGGCGGATGATCAAGCAACTCATAGCCCAATTAATGGATTTTTGCCTTGAAAACTGCACACATGTACCACACGCGCATTGTCCCGGTGGAAAAGAACTTATTTTTTTCGTCCAAATGATGTCTGAAGGTAGTCAATGCGGGTTATATCTCGTGCATCCTAAAATACGTTTGCCATGATTTTATTGGTTTATAAACCAACTTTGGCCTTCCTTGGCTGCGGTTCACCTGGAGAAATCCACTATTTTATCTGTTGTTTGGTCTCTGTTGTGTTGTGGTGGATGATCCTGTGACCCATGTAAGATGTCTGTGACTTCCACAATCTCTGTCACTTTCAATTCCCGATCGTCAATTTTCTTATGTTTTACATTGGTCATCTTACGTACTTGTACAGCCAAAATGAATCACTTTTCCTACATTGAATTTGATGGCGAAGACTCCCCATATCACGAGTATTTATAAAGTCTTGACTGGAGTGATGAGGTTTTCCGCAAAAAATAACGCTTAGATAATGAGTACACGAAATTCACTTTTTTCCATTTTCTTTTCAAATCAAACGACTGGAACTAACGACGAATTCCGCCCACCGCGACGAATGGGTCAGTGAAAATTGGCTGTGTAATTTTGCCGTAAGGAACACTACAACGACGAAAACATAGCAGCTCCTTGTCGGAAATTTGGCTAACTTTAAACTAACTTTAAGCTAACTATTTCGCAACTAGTAGTCACTGAGACTTGGATTACTTTGCAATGTAAACAACTGACTATTTTAACATTGCGATGTCCTAGGCGGTAGTCAATTGTCTCACTCTGCACTACTTTCAGCTAACTTAAAGTTGACTTTTTTAAATCACTTGGTAGTCAGTAATTTAAAAATTTTTTTTCTGGAGTTCGAACATGTAACATTGCACTGACGTCATGATTGTGTGTATTATTTCTGGCGACGAATATTCGTTGTTCGTCCCAGTTTTGTTCCCAACAGTAGTCTGCTATCAATGCCTGTCAAATACAAGCTAAATAACGCATCCTGCTCAAGTTTTGACAGGAATCAACTGACTGTTGTCTGTTGCCAGGAACAGTGTTGCCCTTTCATTTAAGATGCGAGTGGCGTTGGCTGAAGTAGTTAGCACGTTGACTACAACACCGAAGGTCCTGGGTTCGAGCCCGGTCTCCGACAGTCAACAACACCATGCATTTTTCTAATGTTCATTAGTGTCCTATTGTATTAGTTGTTGTAGGACAGTTCAAGTGATGAAGGCATAGACACTGGTCACTGAACTACATCGGCTTCAGCGGATACTAATGCTAATGTAACATCAGTGCGCGAAGCAAAATAACTAATAAAATGGCTACTAAACACAGCTTTGAAAATTTAATACGCCTCCTTGACACCAGAGGCGCTGCAACACTGCATTATAAAAAACGTGCAAAAAGCAGAGTCGTTAAATAATGAAGCTTTCCTCCATCTCTTCCTTCACCACCTGTCCTCTTCTCTATCACTATCCCTTTCCTAGAAAAGGCAACACCTAGTAATAGAAATAGACATTCGTTGCCTGAGTGTTACTGCTCTTAAAAAAAAAACAACGGACTTATTGATCCGCCAGAGGATAAGAAAATATTACACAAAATATTACGAATCGAAAGGAAATATTTTTAAATGGATGATATCAAAGATTTTTCTCTCTAAAGTTCTATATCCGAAACCGGCTGCACTTTTTGAAGCACATCTATTTTCTCCAGCATTTGTGCATTTCTAGCCTTGAGCTGACCAGCCTTTCATTCCCTTCTATGATATGTCCTGAATCGGTTTTTTTTTCAAAAAATCTTTTGCATTGTAACAATAAAAATTGCCCGATCTAGACGATGTATAAGTTCGGTTCATATGCTGAGCGCTGTATTGCGACCCATTGATTTAGCAAGACCCATTTCACTGGTATTAAATTATACCTTTTTTGATTTTTATTTTATTTTAAACAAAATCTTCCTTTAAATGTTGTTAAAATTCCTTTGCACGTGTTTTATATGAAATCATTTTTCATTGTTCACACATAATCCTTTGAATATCTTATGCAACTTAATCTTTTCATCAACAATAAGTTGTATCTACATACTCGTATGAATAAAATGTGATAAAAATGTTGTCCAGTTGCTTGCTTAAATACAAGTAATTGCAACCGAACCACGTGCAAATTTCTCATTCATTTTAAGAAGTTTATAGATTGTTATTCAATTTACGAGTGTATTTCTCATTTAAATGCAAACATAACTATACATTTTATATAATACGGAAGTGATTTTCTTTTGAAATTTATGTATAAAGATTGAAAAGAAAATTAATGAAAATCCAAGCATTTAAGTAAAATTAAATTTTATATATTCTTGTATATTTGATTAAGTGATTTCTTTTAATATTAAATACAAGTAGGGAAATTAGAAATATGCAATTGCAAATCGACTCTTTGAAAGTTTCCATCTGTCCATTAGTTTGACACACTGATGTGGTCAATTTTGGTGGAGCATCCTTGCAGTGAAAGAGACCAGTCCGAGTTCTAACACTTCCTATGAAGCGTACCAGTCACTTTTACATGGGGATGACCTAGGATGGGGTTACTGAACTATATCATAGAAATCCATTCGGCGTAGAATAATATGAATTATATGTGACACGGAAAGTTAAAATGAACCTTTGCTTAGAAAATAAGTTTTGGAGAAAAACAACCTTTAAGTTAACAAGTTGATTTTGATGTTACTGAACGAACGTTTTTGTGGCTTGAAACTCGTTACACTGTTTTTTCGGGGTCGCTGATTACGAATCTGGTATTAGATTTTGAAAATTCAAAATGGCGGATACAATATCAACTGCAAAAAAGTTTATTATTATTTATTATCAGGGAAATATAATCTAAAAAAAGTGTTTTATGCGCATTCTATATGCACTAAAAACTTGAAAATATGCACTAAAAAGTCAAAAAATATGCTCTTAAAAATTAAATAAATTAGTTTTTTTGTAAACAAAAATATATTTTTAAATAAAAATTGCCTACAAGATTTGGCTAAAGCAAATAATACAAATTAATTTTTTTTTGGATACTCTCGTAAAAACATAGCTTCTATTTCAAAAGAACAGTATTTTGGATAAATAAGACAATATTTTTATTTATAATTTACATTTTGAAATAAAAATCGTTGCCTGTCACATCTTAATACATACATACATTGACAATATCCCTTCAACGTCTACTCGGGGGAAAGTCTGTCACAAATAGCAAAACCGAATTTTATTGAAACTAACGTCCGTTAAAAAAAACAAAAAAATCTCGAAAAAAATCGAAGAAAATTCAGAATTTATTAGTTAACAATTCATTTTTTTAATATCTCTACTAAAAATAAAAAAAAATATTGGTATCCATACAGATTCTGAAAGGTGATAAAAATACCTTTCAAACAAGCCCAGATTGAGAAATCTACTATAATTCTATCCGATTTTATGACGAATATAATTAAATTGTTCTATGGAAAAAATATCTATTTTAAAATTTTGGGAGGCTCCAAATCCGACTTAGAGATATGGTTTCTTGAGCAAAATTTCTCAGAATCACCTATTGATTACGTTTTTGCTATACGCTTCATCAAAAAAAAAATTAACCCGCCCTAATATATATACATATTGACTTAATAAAATTTAATTCAGCGCGTTTTGGCTATAAACAGTTGGCAACGCTGGACTAATAACTCCTTAAGGTTCAATCAGACGTGCCATGTCATATTTCTATAGCCATAACCATAAATAAATATGTGTTTCAGCTTTTAGTTCTGCCATAACCATAAACAGCTGTTTATGTTCATATTTGTTTATTAATTTTACAAGTGGAGCTACCAATATGTCTAAAGCTCAAATTAGACGTGCCATACCATATTGCCGTGGCCATAACCAAAACAAAATTCAATTGGTTTATATGGCTATGGCGTTATGACGAGTCGTCTATAATCAAATACAGTGTTGCCCATTAGTTTGGTTCGAACAGCTGTGTTTTATGGTTATGGTTATGTCACTATGTAATTGAACCTTTGTTCCATGATACGCCAGGCTTAGGGTTGGCAAATTTTGTTTGCATTGTTTTTGTTTTTGTCTAAGTCATATTAATTTTTGGTTCGAAATATAAAAGAAATCTTTAAAAAACTTCAATAAATATTTAATTAATATTAAATAAATTTGTAAAAATAGAAACTAGTAGAAGTCTAAATTAAAATGTTGCATAATATAATAATATTTTTAAATTTGTTCAAATGTAATCTACTAAATATCTCAGCCAAAGAAATATATGACTTTTATAATTAAGGGCACATATGTATTGTATATGTTTGCGATAAGAGCTTCAAATTAAAAATAATTTCACTCACAATATTTTTAGAAATAAAAACAATAATTAACACACTCACAAAATTTAATGAAGTAAAACGCTGATAATATAAATTAAAAAGAAATTGCACAACGGCAACATTGATTTTATTTCAATTCGGTTCTGCTGCAGCAGAAAAATTTTTTTTATTAAAAATTAATTTTACAGTTTGTAACAAGATATTATACCAAACTTATCGAGTTGAAATAAAATTAATTAAAATTACATTTAATGAACAGTTTTTAAAGAGATTTAATGGTTTGTATGTTAAAAGGGTGTAACAAGGGTGATAAAGGGTTAAGTTGGATTTTTTTTAACACTGTATTTATATCCTCGTAAACTTATGGTTTTTGACAAATTATTTTAGAGCTTTGACTTTTGCCACAAATCTTCTTTAAATCCATAATAAATCTGGGGCGAAAGTTTTTCATTACCCAATATAAACTCATTATGTACGCGAAACTCCCCCTCTTCAAATCATTTATTTGAAACAATAAAAATATTTTCTTCTTATAACACTCGGCATTAATGACTCAATAAAATGCAACAACAGCTGTGTTAAAGCGCTCAGTAGTTTTTTTTTTAATTTAAAACACATAAGGAATTTTCTCCTAAGCAATTATTTATAACAACAAAAAAGAAAACTTTTTTATTTTAATTTGAAAGCATTTTGTTCACCTACCTCTCTCAAATGGTCCAAATCGGCCTTATTTGCCACCAAATATGCTGTGGGCGCATTCTGTAGTGATTTAAATTCGGCTAAACATTTGGCTGCATATTCAAAACTGCTGCGTTGTGTTATATTGTAGACAATCATGCAGGCATCCGACCATAAAACCTATTAAAAGAAAAGAAATTAGAGTTAAAAATAAAATTAATTTTTCAGTTTCAGAGAAAATATTCTGTATGTAAAGGAAAGTATTTAATTTGTTTCTACTTTTTAATAAACACTTATTCCCAAATCGTGAAAAACTTGTTGTGGAGATAGGGCGAGTTTTTATTTTTATTAAATTTTTAAAGTGTTTTCACACTGATATGGTTTTAATAATTGTTGGTTTTAACGTTAAAATAATGCAAAATAATTTTGTTAAAACCATTTTGCAATTAATTTTAAGTTGCTTTTATAAAATGCAACCTTGTTTTCGCTATACTAAATTTAGTGCTGCCAAGTTAAATTGATTGTAAGCAGCTGATAACGCTTACGCCGTTTGAAATATTTTCAACAGCTGCAACAGTAATTAAACAATTCAGGAGAAAAAGAAACTTTTGGACGGAAAAATAAGCAAATATTTTCATAAAGCAAATATTCATTTACAAAATATAAACTAATTTCCATTGAAAAATTTTTTAAGGCTCAGTTAGCCAACTGTAATGGAATATAACTGCAACGGTAGGAAGCAGCTGATCGATATTGTTATGTGAAAAGTAGTCTAAAGATTCTTACACTCCGGTTACACATTTACAACAATTTTCATTACTTTTAGCATAACAATATCGATCAGCTGTTTCCTACCGTTGCACTTACATTCCATTACAGTCGCCTAACTGAGTCTTTAGTTTTTCACACAACCAAAAAAAGCTGTTGTACAGTTTTCCAAAAAAGTACAGCAACAAGCGAAGTTTAAGGGAGCTTTATTTTTTTTTCAACAAAATTATTAGACAACCTGAGTATTAAACATGAATTTATTAAACTTGTAGTGAAAGAAAAGGAATAAAAGGTATATTGGGCTAAATTTGTTTTGAAAAATTTATATGTACTTTTGATGTCAAAAAAAATGTACTGACAAAAAGTATATTAAAATAACAAGCTGCGAGAAAAAGGCATATGAGAACGCATAATATGGGCTCGTCTGGCTTTAAAAGGGTGTTTTTTTTAGAGTGTTACAAGTTTGAGTTGGCATCACTGCTTTATTTGAGCACCCATTTAACCGCAAATAGTTGCTTTTTGTTTAGTTTTCTTCGAACTTTCATTATGAACCGACTTACACCAGAGCAACGCTTGCAAATTGTTGCAAGTTTTAATCAAAATAATTGTTCTATTCGTCAAACTCATCGTGTAACTTCTTCCTTTTCCGATGAAGCCCATTTCTGGTTGAATGGGTACGTAAAGAAACATAATTGTCGCATTTGGAGTGAGTAGAATCTAAAAGCTTTAGATGAAACACCATTACTTGCATCCACAAAAAATTACTGTTTGAGGCGCTTTATGAGCTGGCGTGGTCATTGGACCATATGACTTCAAAAACGATGATGATCCGAAAGAATGTTATTGTCAATGGTGAACGGTATAGAAACATGATTCGAAATTTATTCGTACCTCAATTAGGTGGCATTAATCTTGCTGGTTTGTGGCTCCAATATAATGGAGTCACATGCCACACAGCGGGCGCTACAATTAATTTACTCAAAGAAACTTTTGATGAAAAGTAATTTCACATAATGTTCCAACTAATTGGCCACCTAGATCGTGTGATTTAACCCCATTGGATTATTTTCTTTGGGTTTATGTTAAGCCCACTTGTCTACGTCGATAAACCACAAGCAATTGAACACCTGGAAATCAACATTGGAAGAGTTATCGGCAAAATACGGCCGCAAATGCTGCGAAAAGTTGTTGAAAATTGGTGTTCCAGATTGCGCCTTCTACGCGCCTGCGCTGGCGGCCACATGACAGAAATCATATTTAAGCATTAGATTCATAAAATTTTCTTTCCAATAAATCTCGTTTCATTGATAGTAAAAATATATTTCCTTGTTTTATTATGATTTAAACTTGTGTCATTCTATGTAAAGGGTTACATATTGTGAACGCTAAATCAGCTGTTTATGATTTAAAAAAAATTTAATACGACAAAATTTTAGTGTTTTATGTCATCACTAAAAGGTTATTTCTTTAGCACTTTAGGGATAAAATTTCCTTTAGCTTTTGCGAATTATAGAATAAGGAGACATGTTTTAACTTTATACTGTGTTCACAACCAAAGTTGAAACCTGGTTTTAACGTTAAAATCAGCTGTTTATGCGTTCCTTTAGTAAGTTTGATAAACAACAGGTTGTCTAGTAAATTTGTCCAAAATAAAATAAATATAATATAAATAATATAAATAATATAAATAATATAAATAAACATTTTCGAATTATGGAAGTAGTTATACAAAGTGAAGAAGTTCTTAGAAATCAAATTATATATAAAAAAAATGCACAAATACATTAAAAGCTAAACGTTTTTTTTTACAGGCAGCTGGATGTCAGTCATTCGTCTATTTTCATTTCCCAGATGTCAATGAAAATATTTTCGTTTGTTTTCCGTCCAACAGATGCTTTTTTCCGCAATTTTTTTATTGTTATTGCGGTTGTTGTATCCATTTTTAAGTTGAAAATCCTTCAATCGGTATCTATTCTTATTCACTGGAATAAACATTATCAGCTGTTTCCAGTAATTTTAACTTGGCGGCACTGAATTTAGCACAGCACTACTTAAAACTAACTCCAAAATGGTTTTAAGTTGGTTTTAACAAAATCATTTTGCTTGGCAAAACCAGGTTTTAACGTTTTATTAAATCATGTCAGTGTGAAAACACTATTAGGTGTGATAGCACTATTAGACCTGATCGGCGTTCATACTATATGCATATATGTGACCCGGTCTATGAAAAGGTGGCTTATGACTGAAAAAAAAAACAGAACGAAGGAGAACAACTACCGATGCATTGTTTTTCTTTAACAGCTGATTTCTCGAAATTTTGATTTTGAGTCATAAGCCACCTTTTCATAGACCGGGTCACATATATTTTTTTTATTATAGTTTTTTAACAAACACAACAAAACCTGCGAAGCGATTAGCTTGTCTGCGAAAAACATCCATGGTCTAGGGAAAGAATTGAACCCACGACCTCTGCACTGAGAATATAGCATCGCTACCACTCAGCCACAGGGGCACCCTAAATTTAAATTTATGTCTGAAACGAAATATTTCTACAATAAAGATGAGCATCAAAATAGAGCAATTTTAATTTTTTTTAATTATTGGCTTCAGAATTTTAAGCTCGATCGGGAAGTATTGTCCCGGCTTCTAACTAGCTCAAGTAAAAAGCAAACTTTTAATTTTCTACTTTGTAATAATTATATTAAAAAATTTTAAATTTATTTAAAAATACATTTTGCCAAAATATGACTATAAACCTTTAATATATGTATGTAATTTTGCATTTATATTTAATAAGAAAATTCAAACTTTTTAATGTACATTTGTCAATGAAAATAAATTTCTATTCAAATATCAGTGTAAGTGTAACAACCAGCAGTTGTAGACAAGTGGTTTGCAAAATAGACTTGTAAAATAAGTTCAATCAATATAAGTTTGTTTAAATGAATGTGCATTCAGTACAAAAAAAAAAACTAAGAACAAACATGAAGAAATAAGAAAACACACACTCAAATCAAGGTTCAGTCAACTATGTAAAGGCAAAATTCTTTTGTAAAAACAAAAACCACAAAAAATACTAAAATATTCTTAACTAAATCAAGAACAAATAAAAAACTTAAGGTCAAAGAACTTTTTAAGAATTTCACCAAATCAAATATAGTTGTGGACTTTCTTTTTTTTTTCATTCAAGTAAATTGCAAAAAGAAATAATTTCCACCATCAGTAAAACTAATGAAAGTGTATAATAATTAAATATCCTCCCTCCCAATCTTGGAAGACTAGTTGCTATGTAAATTTTCCTTGTACTTGTACAGTAACTTACTTGTTCCATGGGAAATTCATTTTCCTGCTCATCGCCATCCGCACTTCCGGCATAAACATCAACAATTTCCACTTCCGTCAGTCCTGTCTCCAATGTTATTGTTTTGTTGTACAACAAATCTGTATTTGAGCGGTATTCTCCTATAAAGCGACCCGTCAGATAACGTACTGTAAGTGCTAAAATGATTGGCAACAAATAACAAGAAGAATAAAATAAATATTTTTATAAAATGAAAAAAAAAACTTAAATAAGAGACATATTTGTTATTTAACTTCATTCATTAAAATGTAATATTCTTATTTATTAAATTATATGGACAGAAGAACTCAATTTGTTTGTGGTGAAATGACATGTGACATTTTAATAAATAAATTGGATTAATTAAATCATTAATGAAAATCATTTAAGCTGTTCAAGTACACTTAGAGATTGTGAATTGAAGTAGGAAAAAAGCAAATATTTAAACAGGCCAACAGGTGAAAATTTGTACTATTTCTTCTCTTTAGCAGACTTAAAAAAAGGACATTATTTATTCTTTAGTCTTATCGCTCGTAAAATGAGATTTTGAGTTAATGATGCAGAATTAAAAAAAAATTAATTTTCCTACCCTGAAATCATTTTTTTAGATTTTTTCTGATTCCTTATACCAATCCAGTAGTTTTTAAAAAAATATTTATAAGGTCTGTTAAGTGAACAAAGAAAAAAGGAAATTAAAAAAAAAAATGTTTTACTTAGTTACTTTAATACCCAGAAAAAAAGTTAAAAGTTTCCAGCTCTGGAGCTTAAGTTTTTATTTTTATAATTTTCTACCAAGACGTAAAATATATATAATTTATAAAGAAAAAGAAAAAGAAAAAAATTAATTACACCTAGTTACTTTTATATATCACCAAAAATTGTAAGTTTCCCAACCCTGGAATCATATTTTTTTTCTGATCTCTTACACCAATCTCTTTCTTTTAAAAATATAACATATATTTAATTTATAGAAAAAAGGAAAAATTTGTTTTAGTAAGTTACTTTTATATATAAAAAAAGCTAAAGTTTTCCAACCCTGGAATCGTCTTTTTAATTTTTTTTATTTTTTTTTTAATTTGAAATACCAATTTTATTCGTACTGAATTTTAAAATAAGTTTATTTACGTACCTTTTCACAATGTATAGATAAAAGATAACAGAGACTTTAACAGCAAGTTTTGTATGAAGAACTGGCAGTTAAAGTTCACGTCAACTCTTAACCAGACATTGTGAAAAGCGACTTTATCAAAAAAAATTAAAATTAGTTTTCGGTAGTTACTTTTATATGGCAAAATAAAGTTTAAGTTTTCCGGCTCTGCTCTCTATTTCGGACCATTTCTGACACACCAGTACAAGAACGAAGTCTCTAGCTTTTCTGGGAGCTTCGGGAAACCGATTTCACTTACAGACAGACGCACAGACGGACATCGTTTATTCGTCCTCCCTGTGCATAAGGATCCAGAATATATATGCTTTATGGGTCGCTCATTAATATTGTGGAAATTCACACGGAATGACAAACCTATATATACCCTTTTACCATTTTTTGGTAAAGGGTATAATAACCCTAACTTTTCGAATAGAGAGCCTGCTTTTTCGAAAAACCAAAAAAAAGCGAAACCGATAATAAAAATAACAAAATATGCTGCGTAAAGAAATAAACAAAATAAAGGAAAATACAGTCCGTTTAACTATAAACTTACACACATTTGCCGAAACCAACTAAAAGCAAATAAACAAAACTGACAGCAGTGTGCTGTGTATGCGAGAAAAAAAATGATATTAGGCTCAAGGAAAAATGCGAAAAAATAACCAACTCATTAAGACATATGAGTATCATTTGAGAAATTGAAATATTGCAAAATATCCACTAAATTACATATATATTAAAAAAAACAAACGCCCGCCCAGCAGGTGTAATTTAAATATTTTGAGTATTTCAAATGCTTCTGCTTCAGTATTTTGAATTATAATATTTCAATAGTACCCTACATTAATGACAGCATGAAATGTATCGATAACCGTATAAAAAATAACTCTTGGAATGAAAGTTATTACATTCGTGATTGTGCAACCAGGAAAACTTTGCCACGCCCTCAAAATACGAAACATTTTATTTTTTGTTTTGAGCAAAAAATCGTTATTGTTAAAAGTTTGGTTTTATATATTATTTGATTTTTTTTAATCAAACATTGAGTTCTAGAAAATTTCCAATTTTTTTTTTTTGCAAGTTACAAAAAACTTTTTGAAAATAAAAAACTCAGTAAAGTGCGACTTTGACTCGCGCACGAAAGGTTCCGTACGTTGGGCTTTGAGCATTTTTTTAATATGGCGTTTTTGCGTTTTTGACGTTTTTCCAGCTGAAATGATTTTTTTTTTGTTTTTTTCTCCTTTTGGCGATTTTTTCAGTTTTTTTCCATTTTGGCGATTTTTTTTTAATTTTAGCGATTTTTTTTCTTTTTGGCGATTTTTTTTCATTGCGATTTTTTTAATTTTGGTGTTTTTTTTTAATTTTGGCGATTTTTTTTTCATTTTGGCGATTTTTTTTCATTTTGGCTATTTTTTTAAATTTGGCGATTTTTTTTCAATTTCACGATTTTTTGCGATTTATTTTCGTCTTAGAAATTTTTTTTTCATTTGGGTTTTTTTCGTTTCGCGATTTTTTTTTTTTGGTTTTGACTTTTTAGTTTTACCGTTTTTGAAAATTTCAAGAGTTTTGCTCTTACGGTTTCCAAGATACAGCAAGTTGTCAAAATTACATAGTCAAAATTGCATTAACTGATGGAACACCCTTTAGTTTATTTTTTTTTAAATTTTAGTGTTAATTGTTGTAGTCTTGGAAATTTCAAGTGCATATACACACAATTGTATGTTGTATATTACATGGGATTTTAAAAATTTTCGTTGCTCGTTTTGGAACACCCTTTAATTTTTAACTCTCATGTTTTTGTTGTTGTTGTGGTCAAAGGTCTACACACTCTGTCCAAATTTCAGGTCCGTAGCTCCTATGGTTCTCGCGAAAATAGCCTGTGACGGACAGCGTAGCGAAAGCAATAGGGTTCGTTTTCACCTTCGGTGTATGGAACCCTAAAAACCAACTAGCCGGGAAATCGCGAGACCATTCGGAGGCCATTTAGCTCCTGAGAACAACAAAAAAACATTTCAAAAATAGCTACGTCCGCCTTGAAATATTATTTTTCTTCGGAAAAGATATATCTTCAATTTTGGACGGAACTATGGCCATCAAAACTTAAAAATTCGCGCACTTCTGTATTTAACCGATTCCTTAGAAACTTGGCAATTTTCTAGGGCACTTTTTATAACAAATTTCGGTGTTTTAAAAAGTGGGAGAGGCTACGCCCTTTAAAATGTAGTTGTATATTCTGGAATACGAGTCGACCTGGTGAAAGTTACATGAAAATCTAAAACAAATTTAAAAAAAAAAATTTTTTTGTTTATCATAAAAAGTTAATTGTTTTTAAAAGAGAGAGAGAGAGAGAGAAACACCTTGAAACTCTCACGTTTATATTACTTTAGGAATGCATGACAAACAAAAACAATTTTGGAAAATTTGTTTTTATTTTAATGGACAGTTTCACGTCTTCGACGCATTTTCCCGAATAGCCACCATAATAAAATATTTTAAATAAATCCACTCAATGGTTTCTTACAAAACTTAGCAGACGCTTAGGTGCTGATAATACCACATTGCTGGTTGAATAATGTGGGTGTGGCCACGCCCCTTAAAGTTAAATTAAATATTTTTGTACTTCTATCTAAACAACTTCAACGAAACCTTGCACACTTCACTAGCTCATTTAATGCCTGGATATGTCGTTTAGAAAAGTGGGCGTGGCCACGCCTACGAACATTTATTACTACTCGTATACTTCATGTCTACGTACTTAGCAGATTCCTACGAAAGTTTTCACACAATTTGGAGTCTTACTTTGATTTAGGTTTGGGATAAAAAGAGGACTGCATGTTATGTTATAAATATTATCAGTGTTGCCAGGTTTTCTTTTCAGCTATTTTAACAAGTTGAGCAAAAATTAAAAGTGTTTAAACATAATTTGCTCGAAAAGCTAAAAGTAAATCTTTTATGAAAATTAGAACGAATATACTAAGGCGAATTAACACCAGTAGTGCGATTCACTAACTTTTTTTTTAACGATAATCGCATTTTTAAAACAATTATAATGCAAATTTATCGAATTTGCTATTCAGTAACATTTTTAACGCTTAACCGATTTTTACGAAACTTACCACACAAAGTGAGCTCTAAAATAGACAAAATCTTTTATTAAAAAAATGGGCTTAGTCACGCCCATTAAAATTTAATATTTTATTTTACGTGGTTCTACTTTACCGATTTTTACAAAACTTAATACACACCCTAAGCCCTGAAAAACACACAATCTTGCATTTAAAAAATGGGCGGAGGTACGCCCATTAAAACTTAATTTTATATTTCACGTACTTCTTAATCAGATCTTTGCATTGAAGTCGGGTTTTTTTTGGCAGAAAGAATTATTTCACTTTATTTCAACATTTTCCTTGCAATTAATTAATCCAATTAAATATTAATTGGAACAAGAGCAAGAACAAGAACAAGATCAAGATCGAATTTTAACAATAATTTCCTGCAATAAACTTTTGCATAGAGTATGAATGAACCTTTTTGATTCACCTGCAGTAGATTTTATGGCGGTGGTATTTTAAAGTTTTTTTCCCACTGCACCTAGAATATTTAAAAACACGACTTTTAACTTAAGACCATTTTATTGGGAACCCAAAATTATTATTTCTTTATTTAAACTGAATTTGTTTAATTTGTAAGCTTCATAAATTTGCTTTCCATTTTTAACATTCACTGGGGACTGATATCGGCAAATTCACCATAGAATTTTTTTTCTTTTGAGGGGAATAAAAATTTCATGGGAACAAAAATTCCAGTTGTTTGTTACAATAGCGGTGATTATATGTATGTATGTATGTATGTATGTATGTATATATGTATGTATGTATGTATTAAAGTCCTGCAGAAGACCATTTATAAGAACTTTCAAGACATGAGGGAGTTTTCAAATGCTTTACTACAGAGAAATCTTCTAAAACAAACGCTAAACAACACTGTTTGCAATAATTTGTCTCAGCTATTGCAGGTATAGGAATAAAGAAGAAAATATTTCGTGACTGAAAAATTTGTCATGCTTGCTTCTTTCTACGCATGGGCGTCTATACAAGCGTCATGCATGTACATACATACACACACGCGTTGTGTGTATGCTCTTTTATTTTTCTGCGCACAAACAAACGTTCACATGCATTTACATCCCAGCTAGCATTTGGCTGATCATTTTTTGCATAAATCTCTTTTTGATTCTCCTGAGATCACTTTTGATGATTAAAAACTGATTTATCACTTCGGTGATTGAAAAATGATTCACTTATGATTCATCTATATGATCAAACAATAATTTCTAAAAAATAGGGGAACAAAATGGAAAAAAAACGCCAAAAAGTCATTTCATGATTTAATACTACCAGAAAATTGCTCAAAAATTAATCAGCAAATCGTATCATAAATGATTCTTTAGTGTGATTCATCTGTAGGGTACAATTTTCTCACAACGGGAGTATCATTTATGATCGAAAAATGAGCTCATATGCGGTTATTTTTCCCTTCAAGCTGATTCGGAAAAGATTCGATTATGATACAAAATGCTAGCTGGGTTAACACTCATATACACATACACCAATGCATCTATCGTGCTTTGCTTATAACCCAGCTAGCATTTTGTATCATAATCGAATCTTTTCCGAATCAGCTTGAAGGGAAAAATAACCGCATATGAGCTCATTTTTCGATCATAAATGATACTCCCGTTGTGAGAAAATGATACCCTACAGATGAATCATACCAAAGAATCATTTATGATACGATTTGCTGATTAATTTTTGAGCAATTTTCTGGTAGTATTAAATCATGAAATAACCTTTTGGCGGTTTCGTTCCATTTTGTTCCTCTATTTTCAAGAAATCATTGCTTGATCATATAGATGAATCATAAGTGAATCCTTTTTCAATCACCTAAGTGATAAGTCAGTTTTTAATCATCAAAAGTGATCTCAGGAGAATCAAAAAGAGATTTATGCAAAAAATGATCAGCCAAATGCTAGCTGGGTAATACGACAGCATTCATTATTGGTTTAGCATTCTACAGCCACGAGAATACATTTAAAACACAAGACGTATTTACATTTCCAGACTATTTACGCAGGCCTTTAGTATGTATTACCTACAGTAGCTTTCAAGGTCGAAATCATAAAAACTACAACCAGGGTTGGCAAAATTGGTACAGTTATACTTTTTTTTTTGGTACTATTTAAACTTGAAAACAGTATTTTGAAAGTAAAACTCAAAGAAAAATAAAAAAATGTGAACTCGTCTATTTCTAATAAAATAAATAAAAATTTTATAATTTGTACTAAAAAAACCTTTTAGTACAATTAAGGTAAAAAAAATAAAATTCACATATTCCATTTGCAATAAAGTTTCGTATATAAGGCAGACATCTACATCAACTGACACCACACACAGTGGACCAAAACACAGAAGAACGCTGATGAGGAAGGTTTAGTGGCCTTCGAAAACGGCTGGCTGTTCCGTTCAACTATGTGTTGTTTTTGTCAGAATATTTACAACTAACTTGATGTTATTTGTTCATTAATAATTATCACATGTAATTTGGCTTAAAAAGCGTTACGAACAGTAGCCTAATTCAATTCATAAGAATTTAAGAAACAAATACAGTTCGAAAAATAATAATTAACTAATGCCCTAATTCAGTTCGACGAATGTATCGTCTTGTCTATGGACGAAAAAAAGAAGCAGTTTTGATTCTTTAAAACGATTTATATTTATTGTCTATGCTAGAAGGTTCATGTATTTGCTTTATGATTTTGTTCCAAACATTATATCCAACACATATTTTTTCATGTATTTTTCAAACTTTTGTATAATAATTTATTTGAATATTTATGTTTTAAAAACATGGTAATAATATTTATATTTTTCATTATCAAATACAATAACCATTTTTGAAGAAAATAATTTAGAGACTTCAAAGACAAGAACTCAGAAGCATTTTGAAACAAAAATGTCCTTAATCTTCTTACTGAATTAGGGCATAAAATTCCTTAAAGTTATTGGTACAATTTTAAAATTCGCAATCTCATCCCTGACTACAATACATATATCGTTAGTTTCATATAAGAAAGGCATTGAATAAGTATGTTAAGTGCTGAGTAGATAAAATTATATGTACTTGCAACAGCATTACTGCTTATTTAATGTAGCGGTGCCTGCCTGCCTCCTAGATATCACTCAACAATTAGTTTTTAAAATTAAGGAAGGCCACGCGCCCAAAAATTATAGTCTTGGCTGCATTAATAAAAAAAGCAAACAAAAAAAAATATAAATATATATAAAACAAATTTGTTTATATGATTAAAGTGGTATGAGCATAATTTTTAATTTTGTTAAAAAATTCATTTTTGGTTTATTAAAATAAACAACATTAAACTGGGACGTTTTGTGTAGCAAAAAAAACAAAAAAAAAAAAAACAAAAGAGCACTAAACTTACATTTTTATTCTTTAAAATTTAGGTGCAATTTGCCAAAGAATATGCTGTTAATTAAGTCTAGAAAATATTTAATGAGTGATTGCTGACTAGTGGCGCTATTCAGGTCACCACTAATTTCTTATTTTTGTTTTAATAAATTTATATATTATTTCTTAAAATGAATGTTTAATAAATAGTATATGCCCTAATTCTGTTCGACGAATGTATCGTCTTGTCTATGGACGAAAAAAAGAAGCAGTTTTGATTCTTTAAAACAATTAGTATTTATTGTCTATGCTAGAAGGTTCGTGTATTTGCTTTATGATTTTGCTCTAAACATTATATCCAACACATATTTTTTCATATATTTTTCAAACTATTGCATAATAATTTAATTGAATTTTTATGTTTTAAAAACATGGCAATAATATTTATATTTTTCATTATCAAAGACAACAACCATTTTTGAAGAAAATAATTTATAGACTTCAAAGAGAAGAACTCAGAAGCATTTTCAAACAAAAACGTCCTAAATCTTCTTACTGAATTAGGGCATAACTTTTTGTAATATAGAAATGCCCTAACTCATTATTATTTTTGAAAGCGAGTTTTTTGTATATAGAAAAACATTTAATGTATCGAAAAATGCATAAAACTTGAATGAGTTAGGGCCTTTCTATATTAAGGTAACGATATGTAGCTAATGAATTTTTTTTTTCGAGAAATTGCGTTTAATATGTAAGTGTTAGCATACTCGTTCTGTGTTCTGCGAACGTATTAATATGATTAACAGGACAAAGGCTTAGCAAATGCTAAAACCCCAGTGAGAGGAATTTTATGTCTTTGCTAATTTTATAGTGGGGAATATTTTTGAGAAATTGTTGTATGCATGTTTTAAATTTTTGAAATTTCTGCCATTCATTCCTTATTCCTCTAGAGACATATATAAGTTTTTTTCTGCGGTCTAGTCCATTTATCTATTGTTAAAATTTATTTTATTCATACCTTATTGCTCTAAAGCAGAGGTTCTCACAAGCTCTTTCTTCGGGGACCCCTTCAGAAATTTTAATAGTAGCACGGCCTACCGCAATGCGAAATATACGTTTTACATTTATTATACAAAAGCCATATTACTAAATCTTATTAATATTAACTTTTGAGGAATCATAACAATATTTGCTTAGCTCTTCGCGGACCCCTTGGAATTTTCATACGGACCCCTAGGGGTCCGCGGACCCCCATTTGAGAACCGTTGCTCTAAAGACTTATACATTTTTTTTTCTGCGGTCTAGTCCATTTATTTATGTTAAGCAGCTTTTTTAATTAAATCAGTTTCCCTCTGAGAAAATGATAAAAAAAAAGTATAATTACAAAAAATAAACAAAATCAAGTGGGTATGCAATGCAGTTTGTCAATTAAACCTTCTTATACTGCTTAGAGGCCTTTGACCCATTTAAGTTTTTAACAAAATTTGCACAAGAAAAGAAAACCTCAATCACAATGACCTCTCAACCTAAATTAAAAGAAATTAATTTCAACAATTGATTGGCAAATACTTTTGCAAAAAAGAAAAAAAGAAAAGACAAAAACAGCATTTATAAGCAGCACTCAAACATGCCACTGAACTCTTAAAGAAAAAACATACATATTGTTAAAAGAAAACTAAATGAATGAAAGAAAAGAAAAAAAAATAAATTCAGTAAAGTGCGACTTTGACTCGCGCACGAAGGGTTCCGTACGTTGGGCTTTGAGCATTTTTTTTAATACAGTGTTTGTTACGTTTTTTCAGCTGAAATAATTTTTTTTATTGTTTTTCGCTTTTTTCTCGTTTTGGCGATTTTTTAAATTTTGGCGATTTTTTTTTAATTTTGGCGATTTTTTTCATTTTGGTTATTTTTTTTGCGATTTTTTTCATTTTGGCGATTTTTTTTCATTTTGGCAATTTTTTTAATTTTGGCGATTTTTTTAAATTTGGCGATTTTTTCATTTTGACGATTTTTTCATTTTGGCGATTTTTCCGGTTTTCCGCGATTTATTTTCGATTTAGAAATTTTTTTTAATTTGGTGCTTTTTTTTCGTTTTGGCAATTTTTTTTGATTTTGGCGATTTTTTTTCGGTTTGGCGATTTTATAATTTTGAGATTTTTTTGTTTTACCGTTTTTGAAAATTTCAAGAAGTTTGCTCTTACGGTTTCCAAGATACAGCAAGTTATGAAAATTACATAGTCGAAATTACATTAACTGATGGTACACCCTTTAATTAAAATTTTTTAAATTTTAGTGTTAATTGTCGTAGTCTGTATAAGAATACACTAACTTTACAAATTTCAAGTGCATATACATACAATTGTATGTATATTACATGGGATTTCAAAATTTTTCATTGCTCGTTTTGGCACACCCTTTAATTTTCAACTCTCATGTATTTGTTGTTGTAGCGGCCAAGGGTCTACACACTCTGTCCAAATTTCAGGTCCATAGCTCTTACGGTTCTCGAGAAAATACCCTGTGACGGACAGACGGACAGACGGACAGACGGACGGACGGACGGACAGACGGACAGACGGACAGCGTAGCGAAAACAATAGGGTTCCTTTTTCACCTTTGGTGTACGGAACCCTAAAAACGAACGGCGCTAGTTAAACAAACAAATCCAATCCACGAATAAACAATAGAATAGATTCAATGAAAGTGAAGAAAAAGCACACGCACACACACTCTCAAACATACAAAAATAAAAAAAAATGGTTTTTGGAATTTTCAGGATTAGTTTAATTGTCAGTTGTCGCGGAAAATTGAACACACTTAACACATAATTATAATTCATTATACATACACCTATCCCTCGATTTACACGATAAATAAGTTTCTGAGAAAGTCGTGTAAATCGAAATTTTAAATTTTTGTATGAAAAATCGTGTAAATGGAAAATAAAGGCAGAATCGCGTAAAAAATTGATTTTATTAAGAAATTATATACTATGCACTTCAACTTAGTTTTTAAAATATCATTAAACAAAATAAAATAAATTCATTAAACAAAATAAATGCTATTCTCGAACGTCCTATTAGAGACAAAAATATTCAATAAAAATCTCTCAATTTACACGAAAACCAAAATAATCGTGTAAAAGTGGAATCTTGTAAATCGAGGGATAAGTGTATATACATATTGCTCATTTACTCAAATAACGTCATAACTAAAAAAAAATTAATGCCCTAATATTTTCGACGATTGTATCGTCTTGTCTATGGACGAAAAAAAGCCGCCATTGTGATTCTTTAAAACAATTATTATTTATTGTCTATGCTGGAAGGTTCGTGTATTTGCTTTATGATTTTGTTCCAAACATTATATCCAACACATATTTTTTCATATATTTTTCAAACTATTGTATAATAATTTAATTGAATTTTTATGTTTTAAAAAAATGGCAATAATATTTATATTTTTCATTATCAAAGACAACAACCATTTTTGAAGAAAATAATTTAGAGGATCCCAAGAGGAGAACTCAGAAGCATTTTCAAACAAAACCGTCCTAAGTTTTCTTACTGAATTAAGGCATTACGCTTGTCAGAAAACGAGTTTAAGGTTTTATTTTGCTTTCAAGAGTTGAGTCAACAAGATATTTGTATGAAGTTTTTACACACTATGAAGCACGATATGAGGGTTAATTAATTAATTAATCATTAAATTTTGAGTTATGACGTTCTTTGAGTAAATGAGCGATATATATATGTATAAAGCACTTTACTCAATAATAATTCCCAAGAAATCAATATAAGAAGTTAATAACAAATCATTCAATACTAGTAAATCCAAGTACTTTAAAATTTTTATTCTTGGCAAATGTCTTTCCTCGAAATTTTGTAACTGCAAAATAAGCTAAACCTTCCAAAGGATGAAAATCATTATTATATATTAAATTCGAATAAAAAAAAAACAATACTATAACGCACTGTGGTTCAGATAACAAAAATAATTCTATAAATGTGCATCTCATAAACTAAAGTCCTGCACAAGACCATTTATAAGACCTTTCAAGACATGCGACATTTTTCAAACGCTTTACTACAGCGAAATATTCCAAAACAAACGCTAAACAACACTGTTGGCAGGATAAAAAACTGAAAAAAATCTTGCCAACAGTGTTGTTTGGAATATTTCGCTGTAGTAAAGCGTTTGAAAAATGTCGCATGTCTTGAAAGGTCTTATAAATGGTCTTGTGCAGGACATTATTATAAACTAAAGGCTTAGCACTGACGTGTTATCCTATCCAATCGTACGAAATTGGAAAAAATATAACCTCACACCTATAGTGCGATTCAGTAACCTTTAACGATCCGACAATCGTATTTTTTTTCTATACATTTTGTCGCTTGGAATGACGATTGTGTGATTCTGTAGCTTCCTTTTAACTACTAAATAGCAAATCCGATAAATTTTCGTTATAATTATTTTAACGATGCGATTATTGTTAAAAACGTTAGTCAATCGCACTACTGGATTCAGTAATATTTAATACTATAATCGTATCGCTATAATAAATATAATAAAAATTTATCGACATTGCTATTCAGTAACATATTTTAACGATATTCGCTGTCGGTGGAAGTAAAAAAGTAAAATAAAAGTAAAAGCTCAAGTTCATTTACTGTTCCTTTAATTCTTCTTTGTGCTTTTCGCTTTGCTATTCAGTAAAATTTTTAACGATATTCGCTGTAGGTTAATGTCAGCTGTGTCGTTATTTAAGCGACAATAATTTGCTTAATTGCGGTTAATTTTAGCGACAAAAATCAACAGAAAATATCAGCTGCGTACTATCGTTAAAAAGAAGTTACCGAAGCAAGCAAGCGCCAAAATGTATAAAAAAAAATTACGATTGTCGGATCGTTAAAAGATCTAAAGAATTCTCGTAGTCTTTTGAAAATGTACATAAGCTCCATCATACAGGGTTATATTTTCTAACAAGTCGTACAATTATGTAAGATAGTAAATCCAAGCTTTAGAGTCTGAACACAATGCAACGATAATTTATTGCGGTGCGTTTTTTCATACGATTTTGAAGTAAAAAACCGCAGTGCGGAACGGTATAAAATTAAAATCTATTTTATTTTCTCTGCGAACTTTCTTATTCTCTCAATTTTTGACTCTCTTTCTGATGTTGCCATAGTTTTTGAATAATTGGCGGTGTTCACAACATTATTGTGAATAAAAAAATGATTTTGAAGTTCAAAAACTTTTGTCATAAAATATAAAATTTTAAAAAATATATAAAATATATCTGCCAATGTATAAAATGTTAATCGTTTTTTGTTTTTAGTTACTGCCATTACAAAATATTACATATGTATATATGCATATATATATATATATATGCAAATATGTTCCCATCGTTCCTATAAGGAGCATAGGGCCTCCATTACAAAATATTAAACAAAGAGCAAATTTTTTAGAAAATTTTATAAAAATTTATCCACAAAAAATTAATAAAAATTTAAACCAACAATGACAAGTATTGCCGCAGCCGTCTTCCGTTGTATTATGTTTATTTTTCTCTCCCGCAACGAGAAATCGCACCGCACCGACTCTTAAGCGATGAAAACGAAAGCTATATATTTTTTTTTATTCCAGCTATTTTAACTGCTTTAAAATTTAGTCAACAGAAGCTTATTTTTAAAAGATTTCTAAAATATTTATTTCAATACCCCTTATTGTGAATGGCAACGTCGACTTCACATGAAGACGACAGTAAATATTGTCAATTGTCTACTCTTTATGAGCAACAATTGGCTCTTACTGACAATCTCTTACTAATCACTAAGGTTTTGTAAATTCATGGAGCACGTTAATAGTAGTGAATTGTTGTCGACAAAGAGTAGACAAGTGAACATTTTTAATGTCGTCTTGATGTGACGTGAACGATGCCATTCACAATAAGGGGGAATATTTTATTTTTATTTAACGCATGTCAAAATGAATACGAATTGAAAAAAATTATTTGATGTGTTGCTTAGTAGCAGCAACGAAATGCATCTGGACGTGCTAAACCAACAACAAATACATTTTTAAAATTATGTTTCCAAAATATTTATACTAGAAACGTTTAGCGAAACAACAAAATTTTAAAAGTTATATGGCAGTTTATGAATTGTATTAACTTCAAATGAGTAAACCTCACGATAAAAGTTACAGCTAGTGTAAACGTGCTTTTAAATTACCGCTCACTTTTAGGTTAAAGTGAAGAAGTAATATTAAAAAAAGTGTTTATCCGCCTGATAAAATCCTACCTTTAGTTGATTGTCTGTACTCATATATCAAACTCAATTATGTAAATGACTCCACGCGCAGTTTTCTAACAAAATAAACAAGTACGAGGTACTTAATCCAGCTATTGATTTCCATGAAAACTGAAAGATTTTGTTGTGTTGAATTTAAATTATTATTAATGTTTTCTTATGATTAAAATAGTTAAGTATCTTAGTTTGTTGTGTTGCTAGGGAAAGTCTTAAGGGCAACAATTTGTTATTCATTTGCTAACAAGCGCTTTTATTTAGAATATAATTTAAGACCGACAAGTTGGGATAGAATCCACAATTTAAATAGAATTTTGTAAAAGTGTTTTTTTTTTCTCTGTGCGGATATGACTTATGTATATTTTATTTTTGTAGCAAAACAAAATACGCAAAATAATAACAAATAACTGAAAAACGTGGATTTTATTAAAATAATATTAAAAACAAAAAATAGTTGACAAAACTAATTGTGACGTATTTGAATTCGCTGAAAACGAATATGACAAAAAAAAAATAAACAATGATATAGAAAAAATAAAATAAAATTTATTAAAATAAATAGCAAATAAGTAAAAATAATAAATAAGAAACTGAAAAGGTAAATAAAATCTGTCGTAAATATTTCAACTAAATTAAATCAACGAATGTAGAATATTTCTTGCAAATACATACATATAAAATTTTTTCACTAAATCAACTGACACTGATATGAGATTGACACTTTAAAGTCTTTATCACTGTGTAAATAAATGAAAAAAAAAGTACCCAAAAATTGTACGCCTTAGCGTATGCAATATTGACGTAAGCTAACTGGCAAGACTATTACACTGAGAGAAAGTAACTGGTATAAAATTATTTTTTCGATAAATATAAATTACCAGCTCATAAAATTTAACAGAATTTTTACTTCTCACCTTATTATTATAATACTAATTATATATTATTATTATTATTAATTATATTATATAAGTTAACGACACAAAAGTTGTTAACCTCTTTTTAATTATATTTTTTTTCTTTTATTAATTTTTATTGCAAATATTGTATCAGCATTAATTGAAAGGTTGACGACACAAAAGTTGTTTTACCTTTTCTTTTCATTCTTTTTACTTTTTATGTTTTGCGAAATTGGATCATGTGTCGCAATATTTTAATAAAATAAAATTGATGACTGCTGCTTAGTTTTAAAGTAAGCAAATAGTTTAAATTAAGAAAATAAAATAAAGAAAAGACACTTGTAAATTTGTACTTGAACTGAACATTGGTTTTTATTCTTACAAATAAAATAATAAATAAATGAATACAAAAAAAATAAAGTAAAAACTAATTAATTGGCGCCCGAGCAAAAAAAAACGGATACCTTTAGCTAAGAAATTGTTCCAAGCACGACCTTAAGTAGCTCAACATTGGACACACGATTAAAAGCTATTCCAGCCCGACCTAAAGTAGCTCACCGCTGGACACATCACCGTTGAATTTCTCAAGACAGCGATTACTACAACGGGTATAGTGAAGGACCACAAGTAGTCAACAAGGACAAAAGGGAATAATCTGGATCTATCGGTAGTAAAGATGTGGGGTATCATAATACTAATGTAAGTCATTTAAGAATATAAATATAAGGTTTAAAAATTAAACAAGTGATTTATCTAAAAAACAAGTTTCATTTTTGAGAATAATTTACAAAGATAAAGTAAATCTGAAAACGAATTTAATTGCATCAAGCTGAAGTATAGAAACATATAATTATAAATTGAAAATATTTAAGAAAAGGAAAATAAGAAACAAGTGATTTATCTAAAAAACACGTTTCATTTTTGAGAATAATTTACAAAGATAAAGTAAATCTGAAAACGAATTTAATTGCATCAAGCTGAAGTATAGAAACATATAATTATAAATTGAAAATATTTAAGGAAAAAAAAAGGAAAATAAGAATCAAGTGATTTATCTAAAAAACAAGTTTCATAATTTACAAGAACTGAATAAATCTAAAAAACGAATTGCATCGAGCTGTAGTAATAATAGTATTATAAATTGAAAATAGCTTCAAAAAGAAAAATAAGAATCAAGTGATCTTCATAACTAAATTGCATCGAGCTGTAGTAATAACAATATAAATTGGAAAAAGAGAAGAAAAATAAAAATCATACTTAAATTATAAAAAATTTTTTCAGAACTTTGTGCTATCTACTTTCTATAATATTTTTTCTTCGGTTATATTTCGGTCCACAATATTGCAAGGCTTTGTTAATACTACAGAACACTAAATCCCGTAATCATGTCAAATCCTTCAAACCTAATAAGACCAGCCGTCCTTAATTCCGACCAAAGTCCCCAACAACCCAATCCACAAAGCCAATTTCAAATGAATTCTTCACTACAACAGCAAATAGCAACTTTAGTCTCAGAGCAGGTTAGAGCAACAATTCAATTGTTGCATAATTCAGACGATAACATAACTAACGGATCAGACATAGTAATAGGAGAAGAGCATAGGAATAATCTTAGTGAACTAGATAAAATCCCGGACATTGTCCGAAGTCTAAGAGAATTCTCAGGAAATCCTGCAGAATTCAACTCCTGGCGTAAAAGCGTAGAAAGAGTCTTAGAAATTTATGATAACACTAGAGGATCTGCAAAATATTTCGGCATATTGAGTGTAATCCGTAACAAAATTATAGGTAGTGCAGACGCTGCACTAGAGTCATACAATACTCCGCTCAATTGGAAAAGCATTGTAAAATGTTTGACACTTCATTATGGTGACAAACGTGATTTGGGTACCTTAGAGTACCAAATGACATCGTTAATTCAGGGTAGAAATACAATACAATATTTTTATCAGGAAGTTTATTCTCAGCTTTCATTGATATTAAACAAAATAGGATGCATGGATATAGGCAGAGAATCAACAACACTTCTTACGCAAACTTACCGTGACAGAGCCCTTGACACCTTTATAAGAGGTCTCAACGGAGACTTACCTAAACTTTTAGCAATCCGCGAACCATCAGACTTACCGCAAGCATTGCACTTGTGTCTAAAATTACAAAACCAAAATTATAGAACAGAATATGCTCATAACTACCATAATATAAGACCACGAAAAGAAATGCCACCATTTACACAAAAAAATATTTATAATTCAAGCAGACTACCCTTTTATCCGGAACTTACCATACAACAGCCTAGGAACACATTACAATATCAGAATAACCAAAGATCATATCAGCAACCTACTTTCAATCAAAATTTCCAATTACACAATCAGCCTCGACAACACTCCCAGTCACAAAACCCGTATTTTCAACAAAACATACCACCAAGACCTATTGCCCCAAAACCACAAAGGCCTGAGCCAATGGACATTGATACTTCTATTCAAACCAAAAATATTAATTACCAAAACAGACCTCGTCAAACTAATCAATTTTATGGGAAAAGGCCTATACCTCAATCACTACATACTCCAATGCCACATTCCAAGTTACAGAGAAATTTTCACATTAGAATCGACGAAGGACTTCCTTCTGATAATAATTATCATGACCAGACTGATCATCCTAATAGTTACGAAAATAATTACAAACAAGCCATTCAAAACGAAAGTTTTCAGGATTACATGCAAAGTTACGTGCAACAAGAGGATGAGGAAAGCAGTATACAAACGGAAGATTTATCAGATATCCATTTTTTAGAATAGCGCATTCTTCGCTGCCATATTTCAAATGTAGGGCGGAGAATGGTCAAATATTGAAAATATTAATCGACACAGGCTCTAATAAAAATTATATCCAGCCTTCTCTTATAACCAAACCTATTCAAAATGAAAAAACTTTTTTCGCGAACTCTATATCAGGAAACATAAAAATTACTCACCACACTTTAGTGAATCTTTTCAATTTACCAGATCATGAAATAAAATTCTATATTTTACCATCTTTAAGATCTTTTCATGGTATCCTTGGCCATGATAGCTTAGAAAAACTCAATGCAGTAATTCATATAAAAGAGAAATACATGCTAATAAATCATACAAGAAAAATTAAAATTTATCAACACATATCCCAATCTGTAAATAAAATTGAACTTCGAACAAACCATCTGAGCAAAACCCAAATATCAAAATTAGAAGAAATAATTCATGCACATCCAAATTTGTTCTCGGAACCAAATCACAGACTAACATACACTTCTCGTGTTGAAGGAGAAATTAGGACAATCACTGATTCCCCAGTGTATTCAAAATCATATCCCTACCCTATGGCACTAAAAAATGAAATAGAAAAACAAATAAGCGATCTTTTGAACGATGGTATAATTCGACCCTCAAAGTCTCCATATAATGCTCCGGTTTGGATTGTTCCAAAAAAAATGGATGCATCTGGAGAAAAGAAATTTAGAATGGTCATAGACTACAGAAAATTAAACTCTGTCACTGTACCAGATCGCTACCCTATCCCAGAAATAAACGAAGTCTTATCAAATCTTGGAGAAAATAAATATTTTTCTGTCATAGATCTGAAAAGCGGTTTCCATCAGATTCCTCTTAAGGAATGTGACATTGAGAAAACTGCATTTTCAGTCAATAATGGAAAATTTGAATTCATGAGGCTTCCATTTGGACTCAAGAATTCTCCCTCAATTTTCCAACGCACTCTAGATGACGTTTTGAGACACCATATAGGCAAAATATGTTATGTCTATATTGACGACATTATTATATTTGGAAAAAACGAGAACGATCACTTTCAAAATTTAAGTAAAGTTTTCCAAACATTAGAGTCCGCAAATTTTAAAGTTCAGCTTGACAAATGTGAATTCGCAAAACGAGAAATAGAATTTTTGGGCTTTATCGTGGGCGTTAATGGTATTAAAGCCAATCCTGATAAAGTAAAAGCAATAGATAATATACCCCCACCCAAGACCTTGAAAAATTTAAGAAGTTTTCTAGGTATGTCAGGATATTACCGTCGTTTCATACCAGACTATGCGAAACTAGCTAAACCCCTGACAACACTTTTAAGAGGGGAGGATGGACGCGTTTCGAAAAACGCATCCAAAAATAAAAGTATATTTCTAAGTCAAGATGCAATAGATTCCTTCCAGAAGATAAAAAATTCACTTACTTCAAAAGATATTATTCTTTCACATCCAGACTTTGAGAAAGACTTTGATTTGACCACAGACGCCTCCGAATATGCAATTGGTGCAGTCTTATCACAAAAGGGCAAACCAATAACATTTCTTTCAAGAACGCTAAATAAATCAGAAGAACATTATGCCACCAATGAGAAGGAGATGTTGGCCATAATTTGGGCACTTACAACATTACGAAACTATTTGTATGGATCTAGAAAAGTGAATATTTTTACAGATCATCAACCCCTAACTTTTGCTCTTAGTAATAAAAATACGAATAGTAAAATGAAAAGATGGAAGGCCATCTTAGAAGAATACGATTATGAGCTTAAGTATCAACCAGGAAAGACCAATATAGTCGCAGATGCACTGTCTAGACCCTCACAAATAAACTCCATGACAGCAACACAACATAGTTCTGAAAGTTCCTCGCATAACCTAATACCAGCCATAGAATGCCCCATAAACGTTTTTAAAAATCAACTTTACATACTTATAGATGACAAAGAAAGCTATAAATTCGAAATACCCTTTCCTACGTACCATAGGCATATTATTAAACAAACTCATTACACGAAAAACTCTTTACTTTTAATTCTAAAGAAATATCTGAATCCAAGCGTAATAAACGGACTTTTCACAAGTGAACCAATTATGGGAATCATACAAGAATTTTATGCTGAACACTTGAAAAATTTTAAAGTTAGATTTACCCAAAGCCAAGTGAAAGATATAACAGATGAAAGTGAACAAGAAGAGATAATTATTACAGAGCATAAACGAGCACACCGAAATGGAAGAGAAAATAGAGAACAAATCCAACAAAAGTTTTACTTCCCTAAAATGGCAGAAAAAACCAATAGAATAGCAAAAGCTTGTAAAATTTGCAAGGAACAAAAATATGACCGCCATCCAAATAAACCTAATTTAGAAAATACACCAATACCAAAAAATCCAGGAGAAATTATTCATATTGACATTTACTCGACTGAGAAAAATTTAGTCCTTACAGCTATTGATAAATTCTCAAAATATGCGCAAGCTAAAATTTTAAAATCTAGAGCAATAGAACACATAAAAGAACCTCTTAAGGAATTAATCTTAGCATTCGGCGTCCCTAACTCAATTGTCATGGATAACGAAAAATCCCTAAATTCTGCTACAATAACTTTTATGCTAAAAAATCAATTTGGAATAAATATTTATACTATACCCCCATATTCCAGTTCTGTTAATGGACAAGTGGAAAGATTTCACTCCACTCTCTCCGAAATTATGAGATGTTTAAAAACAGAAAAACTTCACAATTCATTTCATGACCTGCTTACAAAGTCCATTTACGAATATAATTCTTCAATTCATTCTACTACCGGAAGAAGACCAATAGAAATATTTTTTGATAGAAAATTCAGCGATCCCAAAGAGATAAAACACGAAAGGAAAAAAATTAGTGATAAGTTAAAAGAAAAACAGCAAAAAGACATAGAATACCATAACAAAGACAGAGAGAAAATTAAAAACTATTCATTAGGAGAAAAGGTCTATGTAAAAATTAACAAAAGATTAGGATCAAAATTGTCTCCCTGTTATAGAGAAGAAGTAGTAAAAGAAAACAGAAACACCACCATACTAACCACTTCAGGAAAGATAGTTCACAAAAACAATATTAAAAAGTAAGTACTTTTACAGGATTCAGCTGTGTTGTATTCATGCAGATATCGACATAATCAACTATTCATCTTCCCATATTATCACTATTGACAAAGGCACAGCAAAAATAGAACAAGGAACATTTACCATAGTACACGTTATTAAAATTAAGGAGTATGAAGAATTCATAAACAATGTACAAGCTTTCATTGAAAATAACATCCCAAGAACCCACAACAAATATCCCCTCCTGATCCATGAATTAAAGCAAACCATTAATATCCTACAAGACATTACACCTACTCCTGATAACCGTCAAAGAAGATCAATTGATGCTATAGGAACTGTATGGAAGTACATAGCAGGAACTCCTGATCATAATGACTTCCAGGTATTAGCCAGCAATATTGCCGACTTAAATAATAACAATAATAAACAAGTTTTTATAAATGAAGCCTTTAATAAAAGATTAAATAATTTAACTGAAATGTTTAATGCAATGGCAAATAATATACGAAAAGATGTTTATATCGAAAAAGAAATTGTAATTAATTTACAGAATAAAATAAGATTAGTTAAGGAAGAATTAGTAAATATTGAACGAGCAATTTTATGGGCAAGGTTAAATATTGTAAATCCATTATTACTAAATCGAAAAGAAATTAAAATTGTTATGAAAACACTAGTAGACGAAAATATTAATTTTTTAAGCCCAGAAGAGGCACTAGAATTTTCAAAGATATCGGTAATGAATAACAATAAAAAAGAAATATTTTATTTACTTAAAATTCCTCTGACAAAAAAGGAAACATATAAAAATCTGATAATAAGACCAGTAAAGAAAAACAAAAAAATAATACATTTAGATTTTAAGGAAATTATGTTTAATCAAAAGGAAATATTTTCTATTAAAGAGAAATGTAAAAGTTATAATAATATCACTATTTGTAATGAAAAAAATTTAGTCAATATTACAGGAAGCGATTGTATCCCTAATTTAATTAATAATCTTAACTCATCGTGCACTTTAAGCAATAGTCATCAAGTTCCGTTAATAGAAGAAATAGAGTCGGGAATAGTACTTTTAAACGATTATAATGGTCCGATATTTGCAAATGATGAAATACATAATATTTCAGGAACATTCCTTATAAAATTCCATAATTCAACTATCACAATTCATAATAGGACTTTTAGCAACTGGCACGCTTCACCTCTGCAAACCATGCCAGCCCTAATGCAACCTACTCCGTTTGAAAAAGGTCGAATTAACCTTTTATCTTTGGAGACACTAAACGAGCTCCAAATCAATAACACAAATGTTATCACAACAGTGAAAAAGCGCCTAATAATAGGAGAATGGACCATTTGTGGAGCACTTTTACTAATCATAATTTTTATAATTTTTCTCAAACTCTTTACCAAAACTGTAGAGAAAATTACAGTATGGGAACCCCAGATACCCAAAGTTGATAAAGCTTTTGAACTGGAAAATCTACCACAAATTGCTAATATTACTTGGGTCGCTCCAGATAAACCACCGAGGTTACATAACATTCCATTTTTCTAAAACAGAAAAAAACAACGACTGAGGACAGTCGATTTAAAGGGGGAAGAGTTAACGACACAAAAGTTGTTAACCTCTTTTTAATTATATTTTTTTTCTTTTATTAATTTTTATTGCAAATATTGTATCAGCATTAATTGAAAGGTTGACGACACAAAAGTTGTTTTACCTTTTCTTTTCATTCTTTTTACTTTTTATGTTTTGCGAAATTGGATCATGTGTCGCAATATTTTAATAAAATAAAATTGATGACTGCTGCTTAGTTTTAAAGTAAGCAAATAGTTTAAATTAAGAAAATAAAATAAAGAAAAGACACTTGTAAATTTGTACTTGAACTGAACATTGGTTTTTATTCTTACAAATAAAATAATAAATAAATGAATACAAAAAAAATAAAGTAAAAACTAATTAATTTATATAATATTAATTATAATTATTTAGTTTTGGCGCCTTTTCCATGTAAGCGATTATTTGTTTTAAGGTTCTTTTTTTCGTTTCATGATGCCAATTCGTTTAGCTATTTAGCCATTCTGTTTTGGAGATTTTTTCGTATGGAATATTTTTTTGTTTGTGTGACTTAAATTTAGTTTTAAAAATAATTTTCTAAATTGGCGATACTTTCAAGACGTTTTTATTCTTTTAAGGTATTGGGCCTTATCACGGTTGTCGAATTTTTCTATTCGACTTCGAGTGTTTGTACCAGAATAAAGAAAAATTTTGTATGTTTCTTTAATCTAGTCCAGGAAGTTTAAGTCGAATCTAAAAATTCGACAACCGTAATAAGGCCCATTGTCTATGCTGGCGATATTTTTCTATGTTCTTGATATTTTTTGTCGCTTATACGATTTAGACGATTTATGTTTCTTTAGACAGTTTGCCCGTGCCTCGTTGCCCTTTCCGTTCCGACCATTTTTCCATATTAGTCATGATTACTGGTATGATGGAGTGAGTCTATGACAATTTTCCAAATACAATAACAATTCCTCAGATCAGCGTTGTACTTTTTCGTAGGTTGGGCGATTGTGTAGGACTGTGAGTCATAGTCTTTAGGCGATTTATGTTTCAGTATAGAGATTTTTCCGTGTTCACAACTTTTTTCATTTTGGCAATATATTTTATTTTAGAATTTATCCATACAGGTAATTTTTCCCATGTAGGCAATTTTTTTTCTATATTGGCATCTTATTTTTTATTTTTTTGACGACTATTTTTTGTTTGCGATTTATTCTGGCCATTTAATTTGAACTTTGGAGGCTTATAATGAAATCTAGTTGCTAATTTCCATACGAAAGTTACCAAAAAGTGGTACTAATTAGAGCTATGCTCTTTATGTTACAACAGAGCAGCTAAGACGTGAGTTTCGTAACAAAAACAATCGACATTATTACAGTTATAAACTTATTTTTGTTTTGATTTCTTTGTACTTAAAACCAAAGTACAAAAATAAACGAAACAAATTGTTAAATTTTCTTTTGCTTCGTTCCTTGAAGTGAATCGAAACAAAAATAATGAAAACGATTGCTCGATTTTTTTTTGTATTGTTTTTGCACATGAGCACAAAGTTAATTTAATCGTACACAACTAGAAAAAAAGCAACGGGAACTAAATGGAAATGTTTTGAAATAGAGCAGCACAGCTGTAACAGTCTGTCCTAAGACACCTCCTTATTTTTTATTTTCTCTTTTTTGACTGGAATTTTTAAAAGTTTTCAAAGCATATTCAACCAGATAAGATGAACACTTAACTATATTTCTTTTTTATGTTCAGTATTTTAGTAGATAAATTGGATTACAAAGAAAGTACAAAATTCCAGTTTGTCCATTTTTATACACAAAAAACAAATAGAGAAAAAGTACCAAACACACTACTGTCCGTTTAAGCTACGACTAACTATTTGATATTGTGTTTACGATTTTTATGCCTTTAGAGCTGCGGTGCGATTCAGTAACTTTTAACGATCCGACGATCGTAATTTTTGTCTATACATTTTGTCGCTTGCAATAACGATTGTGTGATGCTGTAACTTCTTTTTAACGATAGTACGCAGCTAATAATTTCTGTTGATTTTTGTAGATAAAATTAACAGCACATAAATTATTGTCGCTTAAATAACGACACAGCTGACATTAAACTACAGCGAATATCGTTAAAATATTTTACTGAGTAGCAAATTCGATAAATTTTTGTTATAATTATTTTAACGATGCGATTATCGTTAAAAAAAAGTTAGTGAATCGCACTACAGGACTGGACACTGAGAGAAATGTATTTGTGTATGTGTATTAATTTGTATAAGAAGCCAATTTAAGTTCGCCGCTCTGTATGGATTCAGTAACTTTTATTACGATAATCGTATCGCTATAACAAATATAACGAAGATTTTTCAACTTTGCTATTCAGTAACATATTTCAACGATATTCGCTGTCGGTTGGAGGGAAAATAAAATAAAATTACAAGCTCAAATTCATTGACTGTTTATTATTTTTTGATTTTCGCTTATTTTCACATTTTCTATACAGAGATACCACATAATATTGAATTAAATGGTAAGTAAGATAAAGCTGGAGACTATCGTAAAAAAGAAACAACGGAATCACATTATTGTTAATGCAAGCGAATAAATATGTCGATAGATATTACGATTTTCGTTTCGCAAAAAGTTACAGAATTCCGGTACTGGTGTCACTATGTACGACTTTGCCTTAGAATTTAAGTATCCGAAAAACAATTTATAATTTACTTAAATATGTTTAGCTATGTTTAGCCATAATTGTCATAACTACAAATATGTTTGATCCAGCTTATGTCTCAGTTTATGTTTTTATTTGTTCATTAATTTCAAAAATGCAACAAGAAATATATCTAACCAGCAAACAGCTGTTTATGGTTGCGGCGAAAAACCAAAATTCAATTGGTTGCTATGGTTATGGTTATGGTTATGGTTAGTGCTGCCCATAAGTTTGTTTCGAGCAGCTGTTTTGTATGATTGCGATTATGGCACGTTTAATTGAACCTTAAAGCTTACTATGTATTGAAAAAAGTTAAGCTAAATTTTAAGCAGCTATTGTCGAGTTATAATTTGTGTTTTTTTTAAATGTTTTTGTCCCATTTTTCCCCAACATTTATATTAAACTTTTTCAGTACTATATTAATTGTTTCCTAAAAATACAATTAAGTTAGTTGAAAAGCTATGCAGCAGTTAAAATAATCATTAAAACCAGTTCAGTTATCCAACTCTGGTTGGCGAAATAATTAGCAACTTGAGTACACAATTGGTACAAGAGTAAAGTAATACTTCTCAAAATACTCGGACCTCAAAGCTACCCCAACAAAGGTGAATTTCGGGGCTAAAATGTAACCTCCAAAAAAGCTTAAACTGTCTTAACTTATTCATAACTATTTACTTGGAGTTCGGGTTCTTTCTTAATGCTTTTTATAATTTTAATAAATCTTTTGCATTTGCTATTGATGTAACCTGTCAACTGCAGCCTTACGTATCTCCTATTAAGAATTTAATGTTTATAACAACTTACCGGATTTGCCGACATCTGCATTGCCAATCACTGCGATGCGCACTCTGGGTATGACAGTCTTTTCTTCAGCCTTCATTTTAATTTTAACTACAAATGGAACAGAAAAGAAAATCAAATATAAATATCTAATAAAAATATAATATAAGTAGATTATGCTTAAAGATAAGCATTAAGCGATGGAAAAAAAACACACACACGTACAGGTACTAAGCAAAATTTTAAGAAAAACAAAAATAACAATATAAATTCACTTGATAAATGTGTGATAATAACCTTTTTTTTTTGAAGTAGTTGTTGTTGTTTTGCATACGCTTTAATTGTTTTATCAAGAAAAAATAATAATTTTTTCTCATATATCTAAATAAGATTTATCTTAAAAAATAAACAAGAACTTAGTAAATGTATATTTTGTTAACAAGTAGAGAAAGAGTTTAGTAGAGTAGTTCAAGAGTAATTGAGAGAGATACGAGAAAAGGAATTTATGACTATTTTGTAACAGATATAGTTTTTTTTTTTTATTAAGAATTTTTTTAAGTTTGTTTGTTGGCTAAGCAAAGTCTATATGCATTTCGTTTCTGCTTAAGAAACTTATCAAGAGATTTAAAATAAGCCAAAAAATTTCATATGTTTACAGCCAGACTATCAATATCTATTTACTACGTTTATACGGGCAGTATTTGCAAATAGAAATGTTTGCACTGTCACTGTTTATATGGCGTAGCCAAAGAATACAAATTTGGTAGCACTTCTATAGAAAACTTACTTAATAGTGTAAATTTATAAAAGAATAGTTATTTGTCTTAATTGCCATTATTTTCTTTAATCAATGTTTTTGTGCAATATTTATCTATTTATTGTTTTTATTAGCAAACATTTGTAAGCTTGGCAACCTCAAGCATTTTATTTGCAGATACTGCAAATCTTGAATAGTATGTTTCCACAGACATGATTTATACAAATCATGATGATTTGTGCAAATCATGCTAATTTCTACATGATTTACCATACATTTTGCATATGGATAAATCACCTCAAAGTGGTTGATTTATTTTAAATAATGTCGAAAATAATATTTTTCGAACTCGATTTATGCATGCAACCCTGCGTTGCTTTTAAAATTTACAAACTCCATCCCTGGGTCATCCATCAATAGTGATTGACAATTTCGAAAAATGACATTAAGGTATATTTAATTAATTTTAAATGTCAACCACATGTGAATAAAATTCACATTACAATTCGAACAACAAATCATTCACAAGCTCGGTGGAAACACTTTGAAGTGATTTACTTAAACCTACTTGATTTAAAGTCGGTGGAAACATACTATAAGTCTCAATAAAAAAATTATGTGAGAACACTTAAGCTAGATTTACACGATTGAAATTTTCTTCAAAATTGCTCTTCAAAATGCTTTAAGAAATTTTGCTGTTTACACGAGTTTAAAGCATTTTGAAGAGCAATTTTGAAGAAAATTTCAATAGTGTAAATCTAGCTTTACAGAGTTATTTGCAAATAAGTCGTGCGTATAAACGTAGTAATTGAGATTTACGTACACAAACATAATCGGCCGTATTAAAAATAAAATAAAAAATTATTTTTTCTTCAATTTTGCTCAAAGTTAAAATTTGTATGGAAATTTTGTTTTAAATTTTTTAGAACACGGCAGATAATATGTACATATGTATATTTTTACTTAAAATATATGTACTTAAGTTATTATATGAATACATACACACGTTCCTTGTCTGCTTGATTAATTTACGTAGTTTGCTTGGTATGTTTGGAATGTTTTATCTAAATATTTATTTAAGTAATAGAATAGTAAAACGAAATAATATTTTATTATTTCAAACCCTTTTTTTTTATTCAAAAATTCAAAGTTGAAATGCTGATAAGCAAGAGAAATACTTTCGAAATGATTACACTGTTTTGAGGCAGAGTACATTTATAGCACCTTCGCCAATCAATTCGCTCAGCTATGAAAGATTAGGAAGAACGCTAAACCAAAAATAAACAAAAAAATAAAACACACTTCGGCTTAAATTTTTTGTAAACACGAGTTGTCCTGCTACTCTCTTTGAGAAGTACAAAGTACAAGTCTAAAGTTTAACTATCTTATACCTTCTCTAAAGAGACGTGAAATTGTGTACTTAAAAAATTTGATTATAAATTATGTTGCTATAATTTTGTAGTATTATTGTGAGCTTTGCCACCGTGGAAACACTAATTTGGCTCGAAGGACCATCAATCTAAAAAAGTTATAAATAACCTCAACCAAAGCTAATATTTAATAAAACATGCATTGCAGCTTCTTTCTATGTTTCGTCAGCATTCTTTGGCGCTATGAAATAAGGCCCAAGGAAATAACGCCCATACAATTTCAATAAAGCCCGAGAGAAAATTTATGAAAAAACACACAATAAAAATGAAATAAAGCCCAATTAATGAAATGAAATTAACGAAATTGTAGCCAACCAAATTTAAGAAGAAGTAAAGCAAAAAAAAAAAAAGTAAATAAAGCCCGAACAAATATAAAATTAAATAAAGCCCAAAATGAATGAAATAAGGCCCAATTAAAAAAATACGTTAGTTTTATTGGGCCTTATTTCACTTTGTTATTTGGGCGTTATATCCATGGGCCTTATTTCATAGCGCCCATTCTTTGAGTCAGCTCTTCTCTTTTCCCTCAAAGGTTTAAATACTATGGTTAATATCCCGTGAAATTTTTCTCTGGATGTCGAACGACAAATCACTCACAAGCTCGGTGGAAACACTTTGAAGTGATTTACAAACCTACTTGATTTAAAGTCGGTTGAAACATACTATTAATCTCATTGTTTCGAAATTGTCAATCACTATTGATGAACGACCCAGGGATGGAGTTTGTAATTTCAAAAGCAACTGCAGGGTTGCCTAGATGAACTCAGTTCGAAAAATATTATTTTCGATGTAATTTAAAATAAATCAACTACTTTGAGGTAATTTCGCCATATGCAAAATGCCTAAATTAACATGATTTGCCCAAATCACCATAATTTGTCAAAATCATGCCGGTGGAAACATGCCATGAAACTAACTGCATGTGAAGTCTATACGAAAAATTTTTTCTAGTAATTATTGTTAACAATCATGGACATTATTTACTGGTCTTGTAGGAAAAATAAATATTTATAACTTCTAATATATAATTGGAAGCAAAATAATGAAAATACGCGATATAAAGGATGTTTTTGTTTTTAGAGTAACACAACTTTGAGTTGGCATCACTGCTTTATTTGAGCACCCATTTAACAGCTGATAATTGCTTTTTGTTTAGTTTGCTTTGAAATTTCATTATGAATCATTATGAATTTTTGAAATTTTTAATCAAAATAATTGTTCTATTTGTCAAACTCATCGTGCACTTCTTCCAGTTTCTGATGAAGCCCATTTCTGCTTGAATGGGTACGTAAATAAGCCGAATTGTCGTATTTGGAGTGAGAAGAAACAGCATTACATCCACAGAAAATTACTGTTTGGTGCGCTTTATGGGCTAGCGGAGTCATCATATGTCGATGATGGTCAGAAAGAATGTTATTGTCAATGGTGAACGGTATAGAAACATGATTCGAAATTTTTTCGTACCTCAATTACGTGGCATTAATCTTGCTGATGTGTGGTTCCAACAGCACGCTACATGCCACACAGCGGGCGCTACAATTGATTTACTCAAAGAAACTTTTGATGAAAAAATAATATCACGTAATGCACAGAGAAAAAACTGCCTCATAGAATCAATAAGATTTTCTCTATGAAACGTTTTTAGGCTAAGGGGTATCCCAGCAAAAAGAAGCGAAGAGTTTTTCATAGAGATTCCTTATTGTTTTTATGTGGTAAATCTTATTAATTTTATCAAGAAGAAAACCACATAAAATCAAGAAGAAATCTTATTATTCACAACTTATTTGACTCAATTTCCGTTATTTTTGGTATCGAAAAAACAATCCATAGAGAAAAACTTCTTGATTCTATTAGCTTTTCTTATAAATTGTAAACTATAGGGATTTCTTATTGATTTTATTAGGTTACCTTATTGATTTTTTTAAAAAAGTTTTCTTCTTGATTTTATTAAGCTATCTTATTGATTTTTTCAATAAGGTTTTCTTCTCGATTTTATTATGATTATGTGTAAAGCATCTTATTGATTTTTTTTAATAAGAAAATCTTCTTGATTTTATGAGGTGTCTTGCTATATCTATAAATAGACATACATACAATTTTTTTCATGATCTTTTTAATTTTTGCATAAGAATATTTGCACAATAATTTCAATGGCTATTCAGGCTGCTTGTTAGCATATTGGTTAGAGTGCTTGTCTATCAGGTAGAAGTTTGCTGGTTCAATACTTGGTGAGTAAGTTAGTTAAGACTATAACATAATGTTTATGTATGTATTTATAAATAAATAACATCTACAATATACTACATACATACATATGTACATACGAGTATGTATATGGTATAGAATTTAAATGAAAATACATAAGTACAGAAAATAAAGACGCAATTTTTGTTTATTTCTTATTGAAAAAATCAATAAGATAACCTCATAAAAACTACAAGATTTCTTCTTGATTTTTTCAAAAAGGTTTTCTCTATGAAATTAATAAGATTTCCTTATTGAAAAAAAACCATAGAGATTTCTTATTAATTTTGTTCTATTTTATGAGGTATTTAGTAGGCCCAATTAATTGGCCACCCAGATCGTGGGTTAACCCATTAGATTATTTTCTTTGGGATTATGTCGGAAATCATATTTAAAAATTTATTTCATAAGTTTTCTTTCCAATAAAGCCCGTTTCATTGATATTAAAAATATGTTTCCTTGTCACTCTATAAAAAACACCCTTTATTAATTAAAAAAAGAAAAAGAAAAAAGTGAAAAAATCCCCGTAAAAAATTATTCATTAATAAGGGGAATAAAAAAGGCAAACATTTTTTAAATTTTCACGATTCCAATGTCCTAGGGAAAGGAGTAATTTCTTAAGAAGAAGAGACTTGCAGTCTAGTTTCCCAAGTTTATTTAAATATGAATTCATATTAGAGATGGGCGAGTGTCGTGCTTATTTTTCGAACAAGTTTATGATTACATGATTTTAATATGAGTAATTTATACAAAGCAAAAAATTATTTTTAAAATCTCGGCAATCTGTCGTGCCTTATGAAAAATGTCTGTGGCTTATCTTTTGTTTTTTTTTTTTTTTGATATCAGCCCATTAAAAAACATTTAAATTGTGCACAAAAATCTATTGTTTAATTTTTTTTGTATTCCATTCAAATTCATTTCAACACCAAATAGTAAAACTGAAAGTATCGCATAAAATTTTATTTGTATTTGAAATATAACCAATTAAATATGTATATTCGATAATATATTAGAGGCGTTTAAATTATAATTCGAGAGTCCGTGTGTAGGTATGTATATACATATGTATACATATATGTATATGCGTGTATATTTAGGGTGGCAGTTAATAGACGACACCCACGAGAAATTTTTCCTAAAACATTTAAAAGGTATTTGTGTCAGAAAAACATCAACAATATGATGTTTTCTTTCATTCGATTGCAAAAGTAATTTCGAAAATATTTGGCCATCATTAAAATTTTCAAATTCTCAAAGAAGTTCAACACCCACAAAACAGAAAAATAAAATTAATGAAAAACATAAATTATCGAATTTATGACGTTGATGTGATTACTCTACTGCAATGATTTATTGTATTAATGTGAAACGAAAAGTAAATTATATAAATTTGTAAATGATTGCTGTTATAATTGAACATAATAATTCGATTAATTTACTAATCTTTCAATGATTAATTTAAAATTAAAAGAAAGGATTTGTAGGCTAAAAAAGCACAGCCTTGATGAATTTTTTGTTGACGTTATATTTGTGGGTGATAAAAATGGTAATTGATCGAATAAAATAGTTTTTTCAAGGAGTTAAAAAAATTATGGGAACAAATGATTATAAAATTTTGTATATAATATCAATTAAAATTTTGTTACTTATAGGACATTTACATTATCTCGAAATCTAGTACTTACGAGGTTTCAAGCTAAATCTTGCTATTTTATTTACTTTTTACCACCCAGCACAACATATTTATAAAAAAGATGAGTGAATTAGCTACGGCCTGCTTAAAAAGGGTGTGTGAATTGGTTACATTGCAGTTGGTTGGTTGTAATTTTGGAAATTTTTCAGTTAATGGGTTTTGTTTTGGATAAAAAATCTTGACAAATGTCAAAAGAAGTTGGTGTAAATGGTATAGATTTTCATAAAGATATTAATTAAAATCTGCTAGATTTTGTGCTGGTGTAAATGCCCTATTAAATTAATATATTGTAATATCAATTTAAATTTTTTATATCAATTGATAAATTATTTTAATTTGTAATGCTTGTAAGAGTTACGAGTTTAAAAGTATTTTCGTAAGACAGAGTGTTCAACTTTGACACACTGTAGCTCATGTTGTGTTATAAAAAGAAATCTTAGAAATCACTGCTTCTGAAATGTTAACTTCGTTCTAATTTTTATTCATACAACATTTTGCAATTGAATCGGTAGTTCAGGAAGTACACAATTACTGGCATTTTTTTTTTGCATTTGCAGCCACTGTGCGCTGCCTGCAGCAATGAAATCGATTATGCATTTTTTTTTAATAATTCATTCATGACGAAGTGTCAGGCCAAACTTAAATCAATTGCCAAAGCAGGGATGTAATTATCGAATTTGATTCAGTAAATAAAACTTTGAGGAAGAAATTTCCAATTCGAAATTAAAATGGTGCTGTCTAATGTCTTTTTACACCATACAGAGTCCATATACTTAAAAAAAAATTCAATAAAGTGCGACTTTGAGTCGCACACGAACACAGCGATTGTTTCTTTTTGGCGAATTTTCCAGCTTTGGGCGATATTTTTATTTTGGTGATTTTTTCGTTTTTGGCGATTTTGTTTTTGTTTTTTTATAATATGTACATATAATGGGTGTTTTTTATTGAGGTATAGAACTTTAAGTTGGCATCACTTTTTTAACTGGCGGCCATTTTGTCAGCTGTCAAGTGATTAATATTTAGTTTGGTTTGCCATTTCATCATGAACAGGTTGACAAAAGAACAACGCTTGCAAATCGTGCAAATTTATTTCGAAAATAATGGTTCAGTTCGCGAAGTTTACCGCAAGCTCCGTCCATTTTATGGTCGACATAATCGTCCATCAGAGCAATTAATTCGTTTAACCATGGATCGTTTTCGCACTACGTTTACTCTATGTGATAATACGCATCCGCAGAGACGTCGAACAGTGCGCACCGAAGAAACAATTGCCGCTGTAGAGCAAAGTGTTGAAGAGGACCCGAATGAATCGATTCGCCACCGTGCACAGCAATTGGAGCTTTGTCCATCAACTTTATGGAAGATTTTGAAGATTTTGAATGTGGATGAGTTGTGGTTCCAACAAGACGGCGCTACATGCCACACAGCGCACGTCACAATCGATTTATTGAAGGAAACATTCGATGAGCGCATAATTTCGCGGAATGGACCTGTCAATTGGCCACCAAGATCGTGTGATTTGACACCATTGGATTATTTTCTTTGGGGATATGTGAAGTCGCTCGTCTACGCCAACAAACCAGAAACGTTAGGGGACTTGGAAGCCAACATTCGTGGCGTTATTGCCAACATACGGCCCCATATGCTCGAAAAAGTGGTTGAAAATTGGACCAGTAGAATTGGCTTTATTCGAGCCAGCCGCGGCGGCCACATGCCCGAAATCATATTTAAACATTAATGGCATAAAATTATCCTTCCAATAAAGCCAAATTGATGGACATTAAAACGATTTTCTTGTGTTTTATTTCAATTCGAAGTTCTATACCTCTAAAAAAATCACCCTGTATTTAGATTTAGCGATTTTTTTTAGTTTTGGCGATTTTTTCGTTATGGCGAGTTTTTTCAATTTTTTTTTGTGTTAATTTTTACTTTTTGGTGACCTTTTTAAATTGGTGATTTTTCTTTTGCATTTTAGGGATTCATATTATTTTTGCCATATTTTTTATTTTAGCGCTGTTTTAATTTTTTTCGTTCCGTATAGCGATTGTTTCTTTTTGGGGAAATTTTCGGTTTTAGGCGATATTTTTAGTTTTGGCGATTTTTTCGTTTTGGCGATATTTTCAGTATTTGGCTTTAATTTTTAGTTTATTGGTGACCTTTTTACTTTTGGTGATTTTTTTTTGTATTCTAGCGATTTATATTATTTTTGACGATATTTTTCATTTAAGCTCATTTTAAATTTGTTCGTTCCGTACAGCGATTGTTTCTTTTTGGCGAATTTTTCGGTTTTAGTCAATATTTTTATTTTTGGCAATTTTTTTGCTTTTGGTGATATTGTTTTTTTTTTACACTATACATATATGTATATATTTAGTTTTAGCGATTTTTTAGCTTTGACGATTTTTTCGATATGCCGATTTTTTCAGTTTTTGGCGCTAATTTTTAGTTTTTACTTTTGGTGATTTTTTTTTGCGTTCTCGCGATTTATATTATTTTTCGCGATATTTTTCATTTAATCATTTCGGAATTTTTTTAATTTTGGAATTTTTTAGTTTTAGTGTTCAATGAATATTTGAGAGTTTAACTCTTACGGTTTCCAAGTTGTCAAAATTACATAGTCAAAATTATATTAACTGCTGGAAAACCGTTTCGATATATTTTTGTTGGTTTTTTTGTTAATTGGTGTAGTCTGTGTAAAAATATGCTAACTCTGAAAATTTCAAGGGTCTATATATCGATGGCTTAATATATAAAAGACGTATCTAAACTTTTTTTTGTCAAAATCGCGCTTTCAATGTTTTTTGCTAGCGACTAGATAACTACATCCTCCTTGTAGAACTAGTGACGTGACCATTTAAAAAGTTATTTTTGCCTGCAAATGCTTTACAGCAGCTACGTCCAAACACACATACACTGATATTTGTATTTGAGGTAAACAGCTTTGAAAGCTCTTAAATTTGTTCTTGTTTCTTTGCAAAGTAAGAGCAAGCATTGGTGTCGGCTGTGTTATTGTTGTGGATGTTGTAGTCTCGTCGGTGTGAAAGCACAAAAAGCTCTTTATAAAAGTTTGCACATTGTGCATATGGATTGGATGTAGCTGCCTTACAGCCTTGTTTATAAAAATTATTAAGGCTTTAAAAAGGTTTTTTTAAACTAATTTTCATAAAAAATTTTCTTATGAAACCTTTATAAAGCCTTAATAATTTTTATAAATAAAACTGTTAGTTTTTATTCAGTTTTTTCCTTCTCCTGTAAAATATCGAAAATCCGAGTTATGCCTTTCTTATATTAAGCCATCAATATAATTGTCTCTATACTACATTAGAATTTCAAAACTTTTTCGTTGCTGGCTTTAGAATAGCCTTTTATTTTGAACTGTCATATATTTGTTGTTGTAGCGATCAAAGCTTTGCATATTCTGTGAAAATGTCTTTTACGTTGTTTCTACGATTGTCGAGAAAACCGCCTGTGGCATTCAGACAGATAGGCAGATCGAGATTGAAGCGAAAACAATAGGGTACCTTTTCACCTTTGGCAAAGTGATGCCAAATTTTATATATGTATGTACATGTGTTTATATAGATAACTTGGTATTACTGTAATTGTAAATGATATAGATTTTAGCAGCTGCGCTTAGAATAATAAAAGTAGGCTTCGGTAATTTTGTATGCCTCATAAGCGGCATACGAATAAGCCATTGAATACGTGTATTAAGTGAAATACGCGAATTTGGGCTCTACGAAAGCCATCCAAGACAAGCAAAAATCTACATCAATTGACACCACACACAGTGGACCAAACACAAAGTACGCTGATGATGAGGATGTAGTGGCCTTCGAAAACAGCTAGTGGTTCCGTTCTATTAAGTGTTTGTCAGAATATTTACAATTAACTTTGGTGTTATTTACTCATTAATAATTATCACATGTAGTTTGGCGATACGAACTTTAGCCTAATCAAATAATAAATATAAAAACAAATGAAGTTCGAATAATTAATATTAAAACTAACTAAAGACATGCTTTTCTTTTATCTTATGCGTAATAACAACTGTATCGATAGAAAAGTAAATTTTTAAATGTTCGAAAATAAATTGTCCTACGACGATTTGTACGTATCAGTGCATTTACACTGCCTCGATATCTAGTACTTTCGAGATTTCGAGCTAAATAAAGATGTTTTTTTTCTCCAGATTTCCCATACAAAACAAAATCTAATTTTTCAGTCGATTTGTAGGAAATCTAATGAAAATCGAATGTTTTTATTTATTCTTTACTACCCTGTACAACAAAAGGTGAGTGAATTAGCTAAGGTCTGCTTAAAAAAGTGTGTGAATTGGCTACAATGCAGTTGTTTGGTTGTAGTTTTGGAAACAAATCAGTTGATGGTTTTTTTTTTTTTTTTTTTGATAAAAATATCTTGATAAATGTCAAAAAAAGCTGGTGTAAACGGTATAGATTTTCATAAAGACTTTAATCAAAATATGCTAGATTTTGTGCTGATGTAAATGCCCTATAATTAAATTTGTAAAGTTTCATATTCGAACGAAATTATATAATAATCCTCTACGGTAACACAGAAAACAGTATTGCCAATATAAAATTTATTGTTCTTATAAATTTTAGTGATTTTAATTTGTTTGAGACATCAATACAGATAATGTCTTTCAATAAAACGCTTTCAAGTAAATAACATATTTAAGTATTATTCTTGTTGCCTTTCCTGTTTACATTACGTCAAGTATGTATTTTGTTGATGCCTTATTTAAGGAATTAGCTTGCTACGTTCTTAAATTTTCAATGCCAACAGAAAGAAATCCAATGTTAAACTTGCCTTGAATATACCGGTCAATGTACGTTTTACTGATAATTTGTTGTTTATTTATTCTATTTTTTGTTTTTTATTTTATAAAAAGTGAAAATTATATCATACAGATGGATATTTTTTTTTGTTTTTATTAAGGGCCTACTACCTCCCATCAATTGCAATGTGTGTACTCGTATGTATGTGATATGCTGACAGCAAGAAATAATAAAAACATTAACTAATTCATCTTTTATTTCAAATTATCCAACGGTGCAACACATACATCCGGATATGTGTATATTTATGTACGACTACCCTGACGTAGCCTCGTACTCGTGTTATGATTTATTTTTACAAATATTTATTGCTCATACGCCCAGTCGAAATCTATAAATAAAATATAAGTTTTAAAAATACTTTTGTTTTCCAATTTGAATACACAATTGAAGAGATTTGTTATTGTGTGTACCTGTTGTAAACGATGATCTTAATACAATTATGTTCAAACATTTTATTAGTTTTTCTTTGTATTATTAAAGATTTTATAAAAAAAATAAAATGTGCTCGAAATCCATTTTCAGAAAATTTGAAATAAAATGCATTTCAAACTCATTTTAAATTTTATGAATTTGTTCATATTTGAATTGAAAGTTGCTGGTACTTTTGTAACTGCTTTATTTTTATTTGAAATGTAAATTTTACAAAAAAAAAAACTTGCATGCATATATATCGTGGCATAACCGCCAAAAAAGCTTAAGCGACATAATTTTCGAACTTCATGTTTCGGCCAAAATCGAATATTTGCGATCGCAAATAGTCGATTTCGTCAAAATAACGAAGTCCGAAAAATGTGTCGCTTAAGCTATTTTAGCGTTTATGGCTCGATATGTACATACTAGTGATGCACGAATATTCGTATTCGTATTCGAATTGTCGAATATTCGGCCATACTATGTATGTATGTATGTATGTATGTGTAAGAACCTATTTTTTTAACCCAAAAAACATGCAAATTGAATTATATACTTTTTCGTGAGCGTGCATGATCGTGATAAGTTGTAAACTACTCGTGCGTGATTAACAATATTTTATTTGTGAGCGTGTGTGATGCTGAAAGTTTTTAAGATCATTCGTGCTTGAAAATGCGTGAGTAAAATATTTTTCTGTGTGAGCGTGCGTGTCGTGAGTCAAAAAACACTCACGTGCACATCTCTACTTTTGTTGTTGTGCTTACTACGAATTTTGGCAAAGACCTACGAATATTCTATTCGGGAAATGAACTGTTACAGTAAACTATTTGAATTAATTATGTTTACTGCCAGTTTATTGAAGACAATCAAAAATTCTCGTCTGCCTACATATTTATATTGAAAACAAAAACACATTTAAGTGCTTTGTTTTTGTTTTCAATATATATCCATATGTACATAAATAAGCAGAAGAAAATGTTTGATTGCCTGCGATAAACTTGCAGTTGGTAAATCATTCGATTGAATGTATATATATATATATATATATATATATATATATATATATATATATATATATATATATATATATATATATACATAATGAGCATAGGGCCTCAACGAAATCTTTCCATCTGTCCATAGCGATGTTTTTAACTAGGGATGTAACGAATGTTCTCATTCGCTTTCGCATTCGCAAATAATTCGCTTACTTTTGCTATTTGCATTCGCTAAAATGTATGCGAATATTTCAAGCGAATACTAAATACAAAAAAAAAAAATTTTGTATTTCTTTTACGAAAATAGTTTACGATTTTAAATTTAAGGACGAAAATTATTTTAAGCCAGCATGTAAAAGATACATGTAAAGCATTAATATTTTAGCGGAAAACTTTTCTATCAATAAGTTCTCATAAGTATCAAAATGAAACCCAAATCCAGCGGTGTTTGAAAATATTTTTCAGTTTTGAAAAAGAAAAGACAGTGTTTGATTTGCGCGAATATATTTTCTGCTAAAGACTAGTCTGTTCAAACTTTTGAACGCCATTCATTACTTCGTACAACAAATTTCAAATCCAAACAATATTAACTAGTCCTTGTTTGTTGTAAATTCCACGCGAAACAAGTGCCTCTCACATATTATTTCTCATGAAAACTTAAAATGTTGAAGATATATTCCATATGTTTTTCCCAAGATCAACAGAGCACTACTTGAGCAAGATTTTTTCAGGAAAAATTCATTCCAAGTTTTCTTCATATGTATTTGAAAGCATTTCACATGAAATGTTGAACAGAGTACCAGGATTTAGAGCTAAAGTACGAATGGGTGGATTGCCTTACATTGTGTAAACTTATTTTTAATTATTATATATACTTACTCTTATATAAATTTATTTGCATGTGATATTTTAAAGAATTGTAATATTTGCATTCGCTTTCGCAAAAATTAAAATGTATTATTCGCTTTCGCATTCGCATTCGCATAAACTGGCATTCGTTACATCCCTATTTTTAACTTCATTCCAGCTAGTTTGCATTTTTGACGCTTCGGTTTCAATTTGTGTTCGCCACGTTAGAGCTGGTCGACCTCTTTTACGGCTGCCTTGAGGATTCCACTCAATCGCTGTTCTAGCAATATCGGTGACCGGGTTTCGTTCCATTTTCGCATCACTTTAGTTTTGCCAATATTAATCTTAAGACCAGCGTTCTTAGCCATTTCCGTAAGACGATGCAATTGCATATTCATATCGGAGTATCGGTGAGAGAGAAGACAATTGTCATCCGCATATTCAAGATCATTTAACCAATTTAGAAGTCCCCAACCAATACCCCTACTAACCGACATAGCATGGCTGATGACAATATCCACCACAATGTTAAATAGAAGTGACGGCATCACGCAACCTTGCCGAACTCCTGTGTCATCATTAATTTTTCTGCTCAGTTTGCCTTCGTGCTGAATACGACAACTTGTCCAAATAAAATACTATTACAAATAATTTTTTTTTTCTCTAAAGAGAAGTAACACTGAGGTAATAAATACGCCTACCAATATACATATCGTTACCTTAATATAGAAACGCCCTAACTCATAATTTTTGTTTGTTTTTGAAATAGAGATTTTTTCATTTTTCGATACAATAGATGTTCTTCCGTCGAAATATACAGAAAATTCGATTTTAAAAAAATAATGAGTTAGAGCCTTTCTATAATAAGATAACGATATGTATGTACCTTTTGTAGGAAAGGGAAAATGAAAAGAGAGCATGTGGCGAAGTGTTAAGTTATTATGGTAGGCACAGACTAAGCAACGTGTTTATGCAACCAGGCAGGTTGCATTGTCAGTCGCATAGTCTGTAGTCTGTAGTCTTTATGGTTGCGTTCGAAGTTGCATTCGAAGTTTCGAAAATATCAGAATGTTTTGATGTTTATAGGTTGCATTGACTGTTGCATTGTCTGTGTTAAAATGTGCAACCAGCGTGACCGTTTGACCGACTAAAGTGGCAAATTGCCACTTTTTCGACTGCCTTGCCACTTTTTTTCTCCCTTTTTTAGAGTGAATTATATAAAAATACATTAAAAATAAAAAGTTTAATGTAGTTTTCTCGTTTTTTTAATTTTGCCCCCTTTTTTGAAAAATCCCCTGTTGCTGCCACTTTTTGAAAAATGTCATCTGTCACCCTGTATGCAGCATGCAATATAAACGTGTTGCGTAAACACGTTGCAAAGTGTGTACCCACTATTAAGCTTAACACGTTTCATAACTCTGGCTCTGGCTCTGGGATTGAAGATAGCCTCTCGAAGAGAACTAACTAGTAAGTGCTTTGCATTCAACGCACTTAGTACTTCAGCCAACAGCACCAATAAAAACGCTGAATAAATCACTTGAAAAGACTCAATAAAATTATTCGAATAATTTGTTCGGTTAAATTATTCGAATACACTATGCTTATAAATTATTCTTCAGTTCTATTCAGATAAATTAGTCTAATAAACTATTCCGATAAATTATGCGAGCAAACTATTCGAATAAATTATTCGAAAATTGTATTTAAATAAATTATTTGTGTAACTCAATTATAGAATCACTCATTATCCTAATAAATTATTCAATCAAATTCATGTTAACTACTCGAGTCAATTATATGGATGACATATTCGAATAAATTTACTATACAAACAAATTCGTTCAGATTATTCGAGTGAATAATTGCAATTAAATTGTTAAATTGTTAGAACATTATTTAAATTGAACTCGTGTTAATTGTTAAATTAAAACATTTGCATGAATAATTAGAAAAAGTTATTCCAATAAATTATTTAAGCAATTTTTGCTTTGCAGAAAAATAATGAGTTTAGGACCTTTCTATATTAAGCTAACGATATATTCCAATAAATTGTTCCTGTAAATTTTTCCAAAAAATTATTTCAATAAATTTGTTGATAATTATTTAAATTAATTGTTCTTTTGTAATCCTTGAAATAAGCAATTTGATGAACTATCGATGTGAATTATTCGAATAAGATATTCGATAAACTATTAATACAACTTATAATAAATTATTCGCATAATTTATTCGACTAAATTAGTGTAATTTTTTATGGAATTAGACGAATTAGTCCCAGTAATTGTTCGAATAAATTATTCGAATAAATTAATCGATTAAATTATTCGAATATATATTTTTTTTTTGGAAATTATTGAAACAAATCATAAGAATATATAGTCCGCATTGAATCGATAAATTATGTGCCCACCCACTTGCAATGTTATTTGTGCAATTTTTCGTATTGTACAATAATATAGCCAGTGTGTGTGTGTCATATTCGAAGGTGGCTTAATATATTGGCAAATATCAAAAGATTTTTGAATTTTGTTCAATGTTGTTTACTTTTTTTTCACTGTGAGGAAAATTTATTGCATAGTATTGGTCAAAACGATAATAATATACATATACAACAAGATATGCAATAATATTGTATAATGTATGAGTTGCTTTAGTATTGAGACACTCCATTAAAGATCTGTATAACTATAATCAAAAATCATTCTATCCTTGGATTAGAGATGACCTTCTTGCATTCATCATTGCTTGTAATGCCCAATTTTCGAATAATCATAACTTTTCTAATGTTTTGGGTTTAGTTTTTTATTTATGTTCTCTTTTTAATTTTTAATAATTTTTATATGTATGCACATACATACATATATCTTTTTTTTTTGTCGTTCCTTCAAGTGTGTGCTCCTGTATTTAGCCTTCAAAATACTCTGGTATTTGCATCATCAACAACTTTAATTGCTATTTTCAGTTATTCTCAAATGATTTTTTTACGACTTCAGTTTGATGTATTGAAATCGGCATTGAAATCAAAGTTCAATGGTGCCATAAAAAATCAATTATCATATGAAAATTGTATTACTCAATAAATTTTTATAGATAAAAAACCAGCAGGAAAAACAGCTGATTGCCATTAAGGCTTATATAAGCACAACAAGTTTAAAATCAATTTAATGATTGAAAAATAACAAAACAAAAAAAAAAATACAAAAATGTTGGAAAGTATCATCACATTATTAATGGGCTCGAAATAATAACCAGTACGCACGCCAGTTTGGAACAATTTTTTAATGGTTTGTGTCTGCGGTTCATAATGAATTTAAATTTATTGTGGCCATAAAACTGAAAGAGAGAGATCTTGCAAGAACTAACCAAGCTAACTGAGAAAGTGTCTACATATGCATATTAATACACTGTTTCCAGCATTGCTCAATAAGTACAGTAGTAAATTTGCGTGCTTTGTTTTTGTTTTCAATATAAATAGGCAGACGAAAATTTTTTGTCTTCTATAAACTAGCAGTAACTATATAATTTTGTATAAAAAAAAATAAAATTAAATTGTATTTTTCTAACACGTTTGGCAGCTTAATGTTTTGATACAAAGTTGGTGTATACGAGCAGACCCGTTAGTCACACGTCAAAATCACGGGGTGTTAGCGGATGCTACTTCACAGAGAAAATAGTGCCTATTAAATACCCCATAAAATAGAAAAAAATTAATAAGAAATCTCTATGTTTTTTTTCCAATAAAGAAATCTTATTAATTTCATAGAAAAAACCTTTTTGAAAAAATCAAGAAGAAATCTTGTAGTTTTTTGAGGTTATCTTATTGATTTTTTCAATAAAAAAAATTGCGTCTTTACTCTCTGTACTTGTGTATTTTCATTTAAATTCTATACCATATACATATGTACATATGTATGTATGTAGTATATTGTAGATGTAATTTATTTATACATACATACATACATACATACATACACATTATGTTCAGGGCTGTCAGATGTGGCGATTTCTCGCCAAACGTGGCAATTTTTCAACTTGTTTGGCGTCTAAATTTTTGGTTTGGCGACATGGCGATTTTTCTGGCGATAAATAAATTCGTTGGCGATATTGTGGCTATTTTTTTAACAAAACTTAAATTAAAAATTTTTGTAATTTAGGAAAATTAGTTTGTTGAACGAGTAGATAAAAAGAATAAATCCTACAAAACTCGTCTGCAAGAAATAAAACCAACTTGATTTTGATGATTTATCTTATATTAGTTATTTTAATTAATTCATTTTGTATTTGGATGAGAAAAATTTACAAAAAATTATTTTTGGCGATTTTATTTCTAATTTTGGCGATTTTCTGTTAAATTTCTACACGATTATTTTCTAAAAAATTATATTAAAAAAAGTGTTACATAAAATTAAATTTAGGATCAAATATTTATTAAGAAAAACTGCATAAAATTGATTTTGGCGACTTTTGGCGATTTTTAAAATCAATTTGGCGAAATAGGCCAGAAAAAATCTGACAACCCTGATTGTGTTATATTCTTAACTAACTTATTCACCAAGTATTGAACCAGCTAACTTCTACCTGATAGACAAACACTCTAACCAATATGCTAACAAGCAGCCTGAATAACCATTGAAATTATTGTGCAAATATTCTTATACAAAAATTAAAAAGATCATGAAAAATATTGTCTGTATGTCTATTTATAGAAACGAAATAACAAGACACCTCATAAAATCAAGAAGATTTCCTTATTAAAAAAATCAATAAGATGCTTCACATATAATCATATAGGAACCTACTAAAATCAAGAAGAAAACCTTATTGAAAAAATCAATAAGGCAACCTAATAAGATCAAGAAGAAAACCTTTTTAAAAAAACTAATAAGGCAACCTAATAAAATCAATAAGAAATCCCTATAGTTTACAATTTATAAGAAAACCTAATAGAATCAAGAAGTTTTTCTCTATGGATTGTTTTTTTAGTGCCAAAAATAACGGAAATTGAGTAAAACAAGTTGTGAATAATAAGATTTCTTCTTGATTCTATGTGGTTTTCTTCTTGATAAAATTAATAGGATTTACCACATAAAAACAATAAGGAATCTCTATGAAAAAATCTTCGCTTCTTTCTGCTGGGATACCTCTTAGCCTAAAAACGGTTCATAGAGAAAATCTTCTTGATTCTATGAGGCAGTTTTTTCTCTGTGTTCTTGCGCACTCGTCTAAGCATCGCCTGATCACGTTTAAGTTTTATTATCTTCCACAAACTGGCTGTAAGTCAAGATATGTAAATGTATACCTGAATTATGTGGTTTGTGTCTTTGCTAAGAAACTAAAGTTTGTCAAATAAATGTTTGCTAAGCAAAAATCTTGGAAATATTCTCTTGAATGATTTTGAAAAATTTTTTAAATATTATTTTGCCTAAAGAAATGCTTTATGAAATCAATTTGCTCTGTAATTTTTTTATTATATAACCCAACCGACCTTTTACTTCATTTCCATAAATTATTTAAATTAAGTAGAATCGATTTCAAATAATTAATTTTTTTTACTTACTCCATTAATTTTCTGAAAAAAAAACGCACTTAAAAAACCGCAAAATATTTTATCAAAACTGTTTATTTTTCAAAGCAATTTGAAAGGCTACTCAAGAATTTTTTTATTCCGTGCATTTCATCACATTTAAATACTTAAATGAATAAGTTAAGCAAATATGCTTTAATTTAAAATTTCTTAAGCAAAAACTGAGTTTTTTTTTGCTTTTAAATTAGGAACTTTGAAATGTAAATACAAATAAAAAAGAAAACAAAATGTTTAAAAATTCAAAACACTTTAGTTTGAACTTAGTAACAAAAAATTGTTGGTGGAAAAAATCTAAAAATTTGTATCTTTGTCATTAAATGGGTGATAAAAATGAGAATAAATATATACATACATACATATATTAGTATATACATATCGCACACTAAATCATAAAGAGTCACAACTCAAAATTATAAAAGTGCTTTTGTTTTTTTATAAACCAGTTATTTGAAGAAATCTTTAACGACCTCAACAATTTCTTTTGCAATACAGTCTTCTTGAAGAATATAAGATAGCGTTATGCTTGTTTTTATGTCACATACTTGCGCCATTTGTACAGTTCAACAATTGTTTGCAACTACTCAGTATCTGAAATTTTTTGAGTTGTGACTTTTTATGATTTAGTGTGCGATATGTACATATGTATGTATATTGCACTAAGAGCATTTGGGAAATCAAGCAAAAAAAAAAAAAAAAAAAGATTTGCCATTATGAAACATTTAATTTTACTATTTTCTCAAAGCTAAGGTCAGCTTTATAGTTTGTAATAAAATCCTTAGCGAATCTATTGCAATGTTTATGAAATTACTCATAATATAGTCGTAATTGTATGTATTTTACATACATATTTATGTAATTTGATTTCAAAATTCTAGACAAATTTAAATTTTTTTTTGAAAATCTTTCGTAGCCATAAAAGCATGAAGCAATTTATAAAGCATTTTCCAATTTTTTTTTTGGAAATTTTTTATAGTTCACCTTAAGAAATTAAGAAAACAACAAAGTAGAACATGAATGAATAAGTTGCAAAATATTATGAGCACATGTGGCCATCTGTGGAATTTGGCAAGTGTTTGTTTCATCATGCAATTATGAAACAAAAATTTTAACGAAATAAAAAAAATTTTAAGCGATTTCTTATATACGATTTATTTTATCAACTCGGAATCAATTTGAGTAAAAATGTTACAATCAATAAAAATATAGCGATTATAATGCGCAAATCATGTGATCATTGGGTTTTTGCAGCATTTTTTTTTTCATATAAGGAATTTTTACTTTTTAAGGCGAATTACTTAAAGCCAAAAGCCTGTATGATGAAGCTGATTCTTTGTGCATAGAAAAACATATATTTATATTTTTCAGCTCAGCTGGTTTCATTTCTTATTGGAAATATATTGAACTTTGACGACTGGTGACGATATCTTCAGTATAAACTCGCTTTTTAAATTCATTGTATGATTCACAATAACGGCGAAAAGATACCAGCTGCTGTCATTGATAAAGTTGTTTATTGTTGGTGCCCAGGCGAATTCATGTGAGGTGGCCGCAACTGCTCAGGTGAATTTGTCTTGATTTGCACAAAGTAAGAAAAAATTGTTTTCATCGTTCGTTGGCACAAGAAATAAAAATAAATGTATGACGAATTCAACGCGTATGGCGAATTTCGGCCGATGTCATGATTGTGTATATTTTCACATACACAAATATGTTTTATTTTTGTAACTGCATATTCGCAAGCAAAAATTCGTGGCTCATCCCAGTCAGAGAATGGCAAAAGTATAGTTTTAAGTACTCTTCAAGTATTGGCCGTCAAACAACTATGAATGCTTACAGCAAAAATTAAAAAAACATACGCATATGCAAGCACACGCATTAACTTTAAACCGAATACTTATAACTATAGACATTTAACTATTACTCGTATGTTTATACACATTTTTTAAATTACGCAGAACAAACGACAGCAGCTTAAATTTATAGACTGTGTGAGCTACAATCACATGCTGATTATAAAAATATTCTGAGTATTAATAGGCTACACATGCGTATATACAGGGCTATTTTATTTACACACACACACACACACACATAAAGTATGATTGCAAACAGTTACATACACTCCCCATACATTTTCCAATCCACTTTATATGCAAAAATGTACGTATACGGTGGCGAATGATGAATAAATATCCCGAGTATCAGCCTGTTTTTTTCTCGATGAAATATCCATAGCCTGAGTATAAACAAACTCAGACTGTAGGCAGAGAGAGTCACATACTCACCACACACATTTTCCAATCCATTTTATATGCAAAAATGTATGTATACGGTGGCGAATGATGAATAAATATCCGTAGTATCAGCCCATTTTTTCTGGATTAAATATCCATAGCCTGATTATAAACATATTCAGACTGTAAGCAGAGAGAGTCACATACACACCCCACACATTTTCCAATCCATTTTATATGGAAAAATGTATGTATGCGGAGGCGAATAGTGAATAAATATCCCGAGTATCAGCCTGTTTTTATCCATATCCTGAGTATAAACCAATGATAAGCAAAACACATACATATGTAATGTAAAAGAGAGCAAATTGCATGCTTGTACGAATGTACGTGTAAAAAAGAGCATAACAAAGTGCCCACGGGCGGCCTTTTGATGATCAATGGTATAAACATACTCAGACTGTAAGCAGAGAGAGAGAGAGAGAGAGAGAGAGGGAGAGTCAATGCGCTTTTAGTTGTGGGATATTTTAGTTTTATTTTCATAAACGAAGTAGATATGCTCTTGTATATTGGAATCGGCTGTAGTCATAGTTGCTTGAGAGAAAATATGTGAGCGTACAAAGTGCTTGCGCTACAATTATGATTATACGCAGTTACTAAAATCAAGACTATATACTTATGTATATTTTTTTGAGTACTGATTTGCATTCTAGTTAATAAACTCATATTTTGGATTCCTTACAAACTGTATATAATAACAAAAATTAGCAATTTTAAAAACCCTCCGACTACAGGCAGTGGTGCCACAGCTAAAGGGCTTAATTACGAGTGTCATGTTGAATATTTCTTACACTTAAAAATGTAATGCCCTAATTCTGTTCGACGAATGTATCGTCTTGTCTATGGACGAAAAAAAGAAGCAGTTTTGATTCCTTAAAACGATTATTATTTATTGTCTATGCTAGAAGGTTCGTGTATTTGTTTTATGATTTTGTTCTAAACATTATATCCAACACATATTTTTCATATATTTTTCAAACTATTGTATAATATTTTAATTGAATTTTTATGTTTTAAAAACATGGCAATAATATTTATATTTTTCATTGTCAAAGACAACAACCATTTTTGAAGAAAATAATTTAGAGACTTCAAAGACAAGAACTCAGAAGCATTTTCAAACAAAACCGTCCTAAATCTTCTTACTGAATTAGGGCATAATTTAGAGACTTCAAAGACAAGAACTCAGAAGCATTTTCAAACAAATACGTCCTAAATCTTCTTACTGAATTAGGGCATATTAGTGCATTTACACTGTCTCGAAATCTAGTACTTTCGAGATTTCGAGCTAAATCAAGCTGCTTTTTTCCAGATTTCCCATACAAAACGAAATCTAATTTTTCAGTAGATTTGTAGGAAATCTAATAAAAATCTAATGTTGTTATTTATTCTTTACTACCCTGTACAACAAAAGGTGAGTGAATTAGCTATGCTCTGCTTAAAAAAGTATGTGAATTGGCTACAATGCAGTTGTTTGGTTGTAGTTTTGGAAACAAATCAGTTGATGGGTTTTGTTTTGGATAAAAATAATCTTGATAAATGTCAAAAAAAGCTGGTGTAAACGGTATAGATTTTCATAAAGATTTTCATCAAAATATGCTAGATTTTGTGCTGATGTAAATGCGCTATAAGGGTGAATAAAATTAACCCTTAAATGCATATAAAGCTTTGAATAATTTTAGCTGTTTAAGTTAAATTGCGAAGCTTGATGTCTTCAGACAATTTAAAATGAACCCTTAAACTCATAAGGTTTCTTACCATTTTGAACTAAAAATTTTAATTGACGGGAAAAAGCAAATTAAAGTTAAAAGTGTAAATAATCTCAAATCTCCCCACACTTTACTATTAAGTTTAGAAACCAAAAACATTTAATTACTTACTCGTATATAAAAGAAAACCATCGTACGAGCATCATTGCTTTTAATTTCGTATTATGCAATACGTTTGCATGTCTGAATGAATAATTTGTATGTTGCAGATATTTCCACCAAAGTTTTCTAGAAATTATGTAATCGCAATAAAGAGCAACCGAGCACACACAAGCTGCAATTTTCCTTTCAACTTAAAATAACTAAGAATAACCAAGCAAAAAAAAAAAAAGTAAATGTTAGTAATTTTTCTATGTTTTCCATAGAACTTGAATCACATTAACAAAACTATTTATCCTTGAGCTTTGCTACACTAAGAGAAAAAACGTGCTAAAATCAAGATTTTACGCTCGAAATCATATTATTTCAAGCTTAATAGTCTATTAAATGCGAAAATTCTTGATTGAAGCATAAAATCTTAATTTGTTTAAGATCGCATTTAAGATTGTAATTTGAAATAAAATTTCATTTTATGCTCCGATTCAAAAAAAATTTGAAATTAAGATCACATTCTTAAAAATTTAAGAATACGATCTTAAAAGAACGTGATCTTAGTTCTTGCATTTATGCTTAAATTTGAGAACGTCAATCTTACTGAAGAAAATTTCAAGATTGAAATCTAAAGATTTCTGGAATGTAAATTCAAAAATTTTATTCTTAAATTTAGATAGTCATTTTTCTCTTCTTCGGTATTGTGTAGCAGAATCATCGCAGAAGTAAAATAACGAATAAAATGGCTATTTAACGCAGCTTTGAAAATTTAATACGCCTTAATGACACCAGAGGCGCTGCAACACTGCATTATTAAAAAAACGTGCAATAATGCAGAGTTGTAAAAGAATAAAGCTTTCCTCTATCTCTTCCTTCACCACCTGTCTTCTCTATCGCTATGCCTTTCCTAAAGAAGGTAACAACACTTAATAATAGTAGTAGACATTCACTGCCTGAATGTTACTTCTCTTTACAAAAAAAATAAAAAATAAAATAAACAAAGTATGTGCATCAGAGAACAGCAATGAATAGTGCAAAAGTGAGTAGAGTTGAATCATGACTTATAATTTTTTGTACTTATGCGCACTCGTACTTATTGCAATGTTGTCTATGAATCATATTCACTCGAAAGTTTGAAGTGTGCATCGAACTCATACTTAGCAACCTTTCTGACGTTGTTGATTTCGACTCTCCTTAACTCAATGTTTATGGACGATGCAAAATAACTATGATTCACAATGCGAACTTTGCATACGAACATTAAAGTTCTCATTATGTTTTCTGTTGTTTTTTTCAGGAATTGAAAAACAGCTATTGTAAACTACTTTCAAACTATTTAATGACTAAACTTTTAAATAAACATACATGCATGAATTGAGTGAGCTAAATCAATGTGATTAGTATAAGTATTTTCCAGAAATTAGAAATCAACCTAAGGTGATTTATGAGTGTGAGTGTGCTATGAGTATGATGTCGACGTCGCATACATATTTATTTCAACCTATACTTATAAATCATTATAAGCGAAAAAGCTATTCATTGCCGATCACTGATGATCATGTGCATTTTTTTATACAAATATAATTCATTACTAAGAAAAAGCATGTTAATATACATAATTTTTATTTTTTGAAAACAAACACAACCCGCGAACCGATTAGCTTGTCTGCAGGAAACATTCAGGGTCTATGGCGGGAATCGAACGTACAACCTCTAGACTGAAAGGATAACATCGCTACCACTCAGCCACAGGGGCAACCTTAACATAATTCTTCAATGCTGAAAATTATTCTAGTTAATAAATATACCATAACAAGATCTAATGTGTCCACAGATAAAAACAAAAATTTTTTAGTCCACTAAAAAAAAAAAGAAATTCGCCACCAATAACCCAAAATTTAGAAAAATTTACTCACATACGTTTCTATTCTTGAAAACCACAGAAACATGCTTTATTTGAACAAATTTCAGAGCCTCACGCTCACTTTTCCCGTTGACTGATTTACGTAGTAAAAAAATCCCATTGTGCAAGTTTCATTAACACTCTTAAATTGTATTAACGAAAAACAAAAAATATGTTTAACAAATTTATTATTGTCATTTCGACAGTATCATCTGTTTTAAACAAATTCATTTTTCTGTGTTTTTTTGCCCATTTCTTACTTTTATTTGCGTCACATCTTTTTGTTATTCTTTTTCTGCTCAGGTCATTGCTCGTCCTGTTTTATTAACATTTAAATATTATTCTTTAATAATTTAATTGTTATTTGTTTTTCTATGGGATTTTACATTTTTTTTAATTTTTTGTTACATATTCCCTATAAACTTCGTACGAACGATCGCAATCAAATTTGGCAGACTTAGTCTGTGCAACTCCGGGAGTGTTTAGGGGTATTACCTTTTTTAAAACTAGAACCAGGAGGGCGTTAGGGGGAAATTTCTGCCCCTCCGAAACGTCCAAACGGATTTTAATGAAATCTATAACACAGATAGATCTCCATCTAAAAAGTCACATATGCTACCTAAATTTGTAAAACTACCACCAAGAGGGCAAAAGGGGGGAAATTTCTGCCCCTCCGAGACGTTCCAAGCGATTTTAATGAAATTTAGAACATAGATAGATCTCCATCTAAAAAGTCATATATCATATCTAAATTTTTAAAACTATCACCAAGAGGGCAAAAGGGGCGAAATTTCTGCTCCTCCGAAACGTTCCAAGCGATTTTGATGAAATTTAGTACATAGATAGATCTGTATCTAAAAAGTTACAAAGGCCGTATATACATAAAAATAGGACCAGGAGAGCGATAGGGGGAAGTTTCTGCCCCTCCGAAACGTTCGAACCAATTGAAATAGGTCACATAGGCTATGTACGTTTTTAAAACTAGGACCCTGCCCTCCGAAACGTTCAAACCGATTTTAATCAAATTTAGAACAGAAGTAGATCTGTATCTAAAAACTTACATAGCCTATGTGCATTTTCAAAACTAGAGGGCGAAGGGAGATAAACTTCTGCCCCTCCGAAACGTTTTAACCGATTTTGATGAAATTCAGAACATAAATTTGGGTCTGGAAAATCACAAAATGACCATCGACATTTTCTAAAGTAGGACCACGAGGAAGTAGGGCGACAATGTCTGAGTCTCAACTCGATATTAGTGAAATTTAAAATATAGATACTCCTTCGTTTAGAAGGAGACATACTCTAGGTACCTTCTCGAAAGTAAGACGAGCAAGGGGCCAGGGGATGAGTCCTGCTCCGCCGAAACGTTGAAATAGATTTTAATGAAATTTAAAGCATAGAAGAATATATAGTCTATGTAGCTAATTTCTGCTCCTCCGAAACTTTCAAATCGATGTAAATGACATTTAAAAAACGATATGGGGGTAAATTTTAAAGTCGATCGGGGTAGCGAAGCACACCGGGTGTGCGATGACCGTTCGTGAGCTGGACCGCAGCTAAAAAATTTATATTTTTGAAACATATTCTAGGAATCAAAATAAGAAACTTTGCCGAAGGAACCATACCTCTAAAATGTATTTTGATGTCCCGACTTTCGATCCGAAAGGTGAAATTTTCAAATTTTTGAAAAATCTCACTCTGACCCATTTAGAGTTCCTCAATCGAGTCAAAATGTATGACCGACCCCCACTAATTTTGGAGGGCCGACCCACCTATGCCAGTGGCACACCCCCCAGGGCTGGTTCCAGGGAGGTTGAACCTTCGGATCAAAAGTCGGGACATCAAAATACATTTTAGAGGTATGGTTCCTTCGGCAAAGTTACTTATTTTGATCCCTAGAATACAATTTTGCTTGTAATTTTTGCGATTTTTAAATCGATCCGCCCTATTGTGTATGCTAAAATTAGTTGTGCTGAAGTACTTGAAATATAAAATTTCAAGAGGTGTGCCCTCGCTCATTTGTTAAGGATTAAAGCGTATGTTAAGTTTTGTTCTAAATGGATCCAACAGTGGTAAGGTATGTGGCAAGTTTCATAAGAATCCTTTGATTAGAAGTACAGCGTTGGCTAAAGAAGTTAGCATTTTTACTACAAAACCCAAGGTACTGCGTTCGAGAACAGTCTCCCACAAAGTCATTAAACAACAACGTCACACATTTTTCTAATGAGCACTAACTCTGCCTTTGTATAAGTTGTTGTAGGAAAATAATTTAATAATTTAATTGAGAACCCCCTTTATTTTTTGAAGTTGGTTTAGAAAATGTTTTTAACGTATGTGAGGTTATGGGTTCGAATCCCAGTCTCTAGCCTCTGGCTTGTTTCTGCGATTTGTGAGGAATTTTTGTTCGCATCGATTAAAAGTAAACAATTTTATTGATAATCCCATATAAACAATCAAATTAATTTACAAATTAAGTTTTTTTTTCTCTTACTCATTCTGTGTTACACAAAGTGATGAAAATCTTTTTAACTCGAAAAGTTTTCCTACACTTGGTAGAAAATTTGCTATACATTTGTAATTTAAACAAAAATAGGCAAAGTAATATAAATGTATGTATTTCTTTTTCTTTATTTCCAGTGCAAGCAACATGTTTTTGGAAATTAAAATATTTGACACAATTCTTAAGCTTTAACCTAAAAATGTAAATCGCTTACAAGCAATAATGTGCTCTAGATCAAAAGATCCCTTGCAAAAGATCCATCCATCCATTGAAATGAAATAACAATGAAATTTTTCACAAAAACACATGGTGCAACATTTATTTTTGTTTGTTTGTTTGTTTGTTGGCTGGCTGTTTTCCGTTCCCAGTCTGCAGTATATGGAATAATACTCGTATTTTGGGCCAACTACACTTGATTGCTGGTTATTTTGGTATTTGTGTGATTTACACAACTTTAGAAATCAAAACTACTTAACATATTGACCTCTTTTAAGTGGCAACAAAAAAAAAAAAAGGAAAACAAACGTTCGCCTTCGCAATAGCACATGTAAGTATTAAACATTTTCTTTTTAATAAAATTTTGTTATAAAACATATTTCGCAAGATGAAAAAAAAAATTAAAAATTCCTTAATTATTTTTTTTTACAAACAACATACATAAATTTAATATATTCCTTGTTGCTGTTTAAAATTAATAAAACAAATTGACAAGACGTCGCGCCACTTGAAAATATTTGAATATAGTTAGTCGCCAAGTTCTTTATGTAGATCTTTTCAAGATCTTTTCATTTTCATTTTATTATTTTCCGTTAACATTTTCTGCGCCACACAGCTGATGTTTGATAATTTACCAAGACGTATTTTTTTTTTCAACTAAAAGCACACCTATACAACGAGTTACACAAAGAAAATGTGTTAAATGAATTTAAAAAATATTTTTTTGTGGGAAAAACCTTGGTCTCGCGACGAAAGAAAACGCTTTCAAATTTGCATTTTATTAAGATAGAAATTCGAAAGTATTTTCCTTCTTTTTGAATTACAGAGTACACCTCACTGTTACGCGAAGGCCAGTTGAATATTGAATAAAATATATATTTTGTCAATAAATTTCTAATCGTATTAGTGTCTTTGCACCTAAAGTTAAAACCATAAACAGCTGATTTTGCGTTCACACTGCAAGTTGGATAAATTTAGGTTTTAACCCACAGACTATCTAATAACTTTGTTCAAAACAAAATAAATCTCGTGCTGAAATGCCTGTTTTTTATGCTTTTTTTTTAACACCTATTTGACAAACTGTACAACAACTGTTTTTGTTTATATTTATTTACGAAAAAAAACTCAAGAATTTCGCAATGCGCTCTAAAATGGAAATTATTTTACAGGGCCTTTAAAAGTGCATAAAATCAAGCAGATTTTAATTAAAATCTTAATGAAAATCTATACCGTTTATAACAAGATTTTGTTATCCAAAACAAAACCCATTAGCTCAGAAATGTTCAAAACTACAACCAAACAACTGCAATGTAGCCAATTCACACACCTTTTTCCAGCAGACCGTAGTTAAGTCACACATCTTTCATACAAATATGTGCTACAGTAGAGTTATTCGAAAAGAAAATGTGTCAGTCACCCCCTAGGATTAAAGATAATGTAAAAACAATTCCAAAAAAAATTATTTTTTTTGCCACGCCTACAAATACCGCCCTTTTAGTATTTTGCTCACTGTGTCGCCATTCTTAGTCCGATCATAACATTTTGTATACCGGTATTCATGGATCCGTAAGGGTTACATTTCAGTCTTTAATAATTTTTTCTACCACGTCATCTCTAGCCATGACTTATAAAACTCGGTTCGTACTCAACCTAAGACTAAATATCTTTGAACGAAAGTCATCACTAGAATATGACGTGGTAGTAAAAAACTATTAAAGACATAAATGTAGCCCTCACAGAGCCATGAATACCGGTATACAGAATGCTATGATCGGATTAAAAATGGCGGCACAGTAACCAAAATAATAAAAGGGTGGTATTTATAGGCGTGGGAAAAAACTAAAAAATATTTTTAGAACTATTTTTACATTATGTTTAATCCTACGGGGTGACTGGCACATTTTTTTTATCAAAGGCTAATCACTCTGTTGTAAAGGGTATATAGTATAAAATAAATAAAAGTCTTAGATTTTGAGTTGATTTTCTTCAAATCTACTGACAAATTATATTTTGTTATGTATGTAAATCTAGTAAAAAGCAGAAAGATTTAGCTCGAAATCTTGTAAGTACTAGATTTCGAGACAGTGTAAATGCGCTATTATATTTTGTAAATAAACATTTTAAAATTCTGGAACTACTTATATTTACAAAGTGAAGAAGTGCTTAGAAATAGAGTTATTATAAGAATATAAAAATGCACAACTATATTATAACCTAAACCTTTTTTATAGGCAGACGGATGTCAGTCATATCGTCTATTTTCACTTTCTAGAGGTCAATGCAAAATATTTCCGTTGTTTTCCTACCAAAAGTTTCTTTTTGTCAGTAATTTTTTGATTATTATTTGCGGCATTTTTAAGTTGAAAATGTATCTATTGGAATCTATTCTTATTTACTGGAATAAACATTATCAGCTGTTTCTGGTCATTTTAACTTGGCAGCACTTTTTAGCACAGCGAAAACACAAGGCTGCTTTTTAAGTTGCTTTCAACAAAATAATTTTGTATGGTAAAACCAAGCTTTTTCAGTTGGTTTTAACGATAAAACCAACTTTTATGAAAACCATGTCAGTGTGACAACTCTATTTTATTATTATAACCGAAGTCCGAGGTTAAGTTGAACTAGAAAGTCAAAGTCAAAACTTTAAATGATTACTGGGGTTAATTTTAGCTAAAGTTTAATTTCAAGCCTTTATGTATTTAAAAACTTATAAAATATTTTATTGCGAATATTTTGGCAAAAACCCCGTTCCGTTTTACGAGCGGTACAAAAACGATGAAGAATTAGTAGGATACGGTTAGGTTAGGTTAGGAAGGGTTGTGCCAAAAACGCACCTCCACTCGGAGACCCAAATGGGCCCCTTGCGATTCCCTTCTATTGACCATTCAAAGTACTATTTAAACCCCAAATGTACCCAAAAAATACCCTATTATCCGTTATTAAGCCACTGAATTCCTCCAGTTTACACTTCCCGATATCAGTAATGCTATCATGGAATGGTCTGCTCAGCCATTTAAGCCTATGACGTTGCAGCTTCGGGAAGTGACAGATAATATGTTCAATGGTTTCTGGTTCCTCTTCATCCCCGCGCATCCTACAGAAATCTAGGGTGCCGATTTCTCAAATGCTGGTTCTTGCTCTAACCGAACAGTGACCAGTCAGTACGCCTATCACAACTCGCATCGCCTTACTATTCATGTCCAGTAGTAGTTTGAATCTTTCTGAGTCAAGTTTTGACCACATACCCCTCGAGACTCAACAATCCTCCCTACTTCGCCATGAACTGTTGGTGCTGCTTTCTACCCAATTACTGAGTTCCCTATCGGTAATTTCACCGATCTGTCACACATTCTCTCATCTAACGCAGGCCCTATTCTTGCCAGTTCATTGGCAATTTCATTTTCCTCAACATTAATGTGGCTAGGGACCCACAAATGCATCTCTGCGCTGCATCATACGAGCAAACGTTTATTTAAAACGCCATACAAGTTCGCTGATAATCGTTTGCAGTAGTAGCCACGTTCGTACACCATATTTGACATTTATTTGTATATTAACTACTTTATTGAAGCAATTGACGACATTTCAAATTCCATTTGCAGTGCAGTGATGCATTTACGAACAGGCCCATAGTCCGACACTATATTTGTCCACAAGCAAGTTGAGGGCTCTCCTACAGTTACTAACAAGTTTCGATTTGACATTGTGTCCTTTCAAAGCTTTTAGCGCTGCCTGGCTGTCGACATAGAAGGTTAGATTGTCGCCTTCATCCACATTTCTGGCCACCAATTTCGTGGTCCTGTAGGATAAGATAAGATTATGTCTCTCAGGATTTAACAAAAGACTCTGAAAGAGATCTTACACCCAAAATGCAATTGTGAATAAGTACGATTTTAACCCTTGAATGTACATATGTGCCCTTAATTATGAAAGTGGCATAAGTAATAAAAATTTTTGCTTCGAAATATTAAATAAATCTTAAAAAAACTTCAATAGATATTTACCCCCATATTCATAAAATTTAAAATAAATTTGAAATGTATTTTATTTAAAATTTATCATAAAATTTTTTCCTAAAATGGGTTTTAAATTAATTTTATTTTTTTATGAATATGGGGGTTAATAAATATGAAATAAATTCATATAAATCGAGACTAGTACACGTCTAAATTAAAATGTTGCATAATTTAAAAATATTTCTTAATTTATTCAAATATACCAAATATCTTGACACAAGAATTATATGACTTAGGCCACTTTGATAATTAAGGGCACCTACACATACATATGTATCAAGTTTTGACTTGATCCTAGAATTTAAGTTAACTTTCGAGGGTTCACAGGTTCCACAAAACGTTTCTCGCAAGAAAGCCTGAAAATATTTTTTATTCGTTTATTTTATTCGAATAATCATATCATATAATTTTTTTTATTAATCGAATAAAATATTTTATTTTTTAAAAGTAAAAATTACACTTTCATTGCGGCTTAGTCAATTTTTTTTCCATTATTCCAATAAAACGTTTTATTTTATACTCTGCAATTAAAGATACAATAAATATTTTTTTGCCTTTTTTAAATATTTAAATCTATGAAGTAGTTTTTTTTTCATGAGAATTTTAAAAAAGCTAAAGAATATCATATCATACCAATCGAGGGATTGCTGTGCAAAGACTACAAATCCATTCTGAAAATAGCTTTGAAATTATTTTTATTTATTCTCCCACCAAAATAAAATGCTTTAACAGCACTAAATTATACAACGTTCGCTAGGGCGCCTAAATACATCAAAACGGATAGTATTGCTCCATGATTCATTTTCTTAACGAGGGGGTGATACAAAAGTCTTAGAAAAAATAAAACAAAAGTATTTTTTTACAAAATATTTTAAGGAGGTAATATAACTATTGAAAGCAACTGTGGTATCAGTAAAATAACATTAAGCGTTTTCCTCAATAACATACACATCTAACTTGTGCTTTGTGCTCGTCAAATTACCTATTAGTCCAGTTCACAGTCTTGTGCAAAGGGTCTTGCATTGTGGCATGTGCAAAATGGTATAGTATATTGATAGTCACCACTTAATAATTCTTAATGGTTATTATCAATATACATACTATACCATTATGCACATGCTACGTTGCAAGACCATTTGCACAATATTGTGAATTGGGCTATTGTATTTTTACAGGTTGCAACCTTTAGCACGGTAGCCCAATACACAAACTTGTGCCAATGGTCTTGCATCGTAGCATGTGCAAAATGGTTAGTATGTTGATACTCACCACTTAACAATTCTTAGTGGTGAGTATACTATACCGTTTTGCACATGCTACGATGCAAGATCATTTGCACGAGATTGTGAATTAGGCTGGTGTTTTTTTATAAAATAAATTACCATTAAACTTGCATTTTTTCCGCAAAATTGATCTCTTCGATCACCCATCATAAATCACCCTCTCAAACATTTCAATTTTATTTTTGTTTGTTTTCTTTTGACAGCTTTATTATATGGACATTTTAATTTATTTTATTTTTACAAACATACATACATACCCATTGCGTCAATATAAAAAGAATTTTTTAATATATATTTTTATATTATATTTATATTTATATATTTTATATTTTTATATTTTATTGAGTTGTTTGTGTCAACACTTCAATTTCAATTTATTTTGTGGGACAATTTTTGTTCTTTTTTTTAATTTCTTTTATTTCATTTAAATTGTTCTAAAAATGTTTAACACACTTTAAAGAGAAAACTACGCCGTATAATAATGATTTATTTACCAATAATTTAAACGATTATTAATAATTAAAATTTTGTAGGAATTTTCTTGTTCAACACATTTTCCTATTAATTTTGCCAGTGAAATAAAACTAAACGTATACATATGTATGTATACATATATGTATATACTATGTACATATGTATGTATGTATGTAGATAGTGATGTTGTTTCATTAGTCATTGCATAATTAACCCTTTGACAACCGAAGTTAAAGCAATTTTTTTTTGTCAAGCCTAATATCTTTATCAATACATAAATAAGTAAAAAAATTAGTTTTGAAATTCTTAAAATAAAATATTGATATTAATAGTAAAATTAAACACAAAATGAGGCACATGCACCCTAAAGGGTTAAACACTAGGCGTTGCGTTTAATATGGTTATTAAGCAGGGAAGCAGGCAAGCAGGCAAGCAGACATTTTAAGAATTCAGTTATTCTGTTTAAAGGGGAAAATTGGAAAACAAAAATGTCAGGCACTGGGGAAGCAATCATTAGAGGTTTTGTTTTAACACATTAATACCCACATTTTTTATTGAGCGTATGGCAAACGTGGTTTTTCAACTGAATCTCAATAAATTCTCTTGGGTGAGGGAATATCTAAAAGAAAAGAAATGCAAAAATTGTATTGTGTGTGTACATTAAGGGATTGTATGTATATTTAAAATTGACTAAAAATATAATTTATAAAAAATAACGTAAAATTTCTTTAGTACTCGTGAAATTTGCCTATAACGAAAACCGCTTACAATGCATAATTTATTTTAGCGTACAAATTATCCGGTCCCAAGCAGAGAATGAAAATGAGTACCCAAAAAAATATACATACGAAAATAGTCTTAATTTTTGTAACTCTCAAGCAACTATAACTATAGCCGATTCCAACATAAAAAACATCTCTACTTCGTTTATGCAAAAAAAAAAAAAAAAATAATAAAATACGCTACAACTAAAAAGAAAAAGGCAGATGTTTATGAAACTCATTTACTCTCTCTCTCTCATACTTATAGCCAGAGTATGATTATAGTCAGGCTGTGGATACTCGTGATATTTATTCATCATTCGCCACCGTATACATACTACATTGTTTATAAAAATGCTTATAGTCAGGTTATGTATACTCATGATACTCGGGATATTTATTCATCATTCGCCACCGTATACATACTACATTTTTCTATAAAAATGGAATGGAAAATGTGTGGGTATGTGTGTGTGTGTCTGTTTGAAAACATGCTTTATGTGTGCGTGTAAACAAAATAGCCCTGCATATACGCATGTGTAGCCGACTAATAGTCAGAGTATTTTTATACTCATGCGTGTGATTGTAGCTCACACAGTAATAGATTTTAGTTAAATGTATATAAACAGAGTTATTGGATGTTTATAGTTATACGCGGTTTAACGCGTTAATTACGCTTGTGTTTGCATATGAGCGTGTTTTTTACTTTTAGCTAAACGCATTCATAGTTGTTTGACCATTATTACTCAAAGAGTACTTAAAACCATACTTTTGCCATTCTCTGGTTCCAATGTTAGTTGTTATACAAATTATACTAATTTTAGAGCGAACACCAGCTTAGCAAGTTTTCGCTTATAATGAAGTGCTTTTAAGTCCTATTAATAGAAAAGACCAAAGGTCCAAATAACGGCTCTGCCGCACCTGATGGATCTTTTATGCCATAGATCTGTAAATTAAATCAAATCAAGATCTGTATGAGTCTCCTGGTAAAAGTCAGCACATATCTTGGAGAAGCCCGCCTAATACCACCTGAACACAGGAACTCAGAATGAAAAACCTGCCTTCTACTGTTACATAAGACGATAACTCGCAAAAAATCTGTACCGTTGTCTCGTCATCTTCTAACAATAAACGATACAAGTGTAAACGAACTTGGTTACTTTTCCATAGAGGATATTTCAGTCTACAGTGGGCAGTGAGAAAACCAGTAACAAGCCGTAAATTATTCCTGTTAAGATTCAGGATGCCACTATGAAAATGGCTGCATCAATGCTTTAGCCTGACTTAAACCAGAATAAGTCAGCTACATTTTCTTAGCGGTCGAAGTATCATCTTCTTTGATCAGAGAGGTTACAAAGGACAAACTTGCTATACAAACGGAGCAGCAGAGGCCATCCTGGCCCGTTCATACGCTTCCTCATTCTCCGCATGACTGTTGTGGCCAGGTATGCAGTAGGTTCCTGGAACAGAATTCCCATGAAAGGTTCCCTCCTTTAAGAGCTGCCGGACTATCGGAACAGAGCCTCTAATGCCCATATTTAAATTAATGTCAACACATTTGTTGATTGCCTGTAGTTCTGCCTGAAATACCCTAGGCTATTTGCCCATCGACTCTAGCACCAACTCTATCTTCCGTGCCCTTGGTGGAATTGTTACATTGAATCTCTTGTCGAACCTCAGTTCACAGTTTATCCTGTCAGTAGGCATTCCTAGCAGCCCTAAGTTAGGGACATTGTACTCAGGACCGGCGAGTGTCTGTTGCCAACACAGTGAGCAGATCTCCCGAGACCCATCCTATAAGTGGTCATTGCCGCAGAAGATCTTATAATTCATATTTACCACGTTTAGAACGAACTTCGTTTATAGCGAACAAAATTATCCTATCCTTCGACGATCTTTATAATAAAAGTTCAATGTATAAAGCATAAGAAAAGGACACCATTTCTTCCTTTCATTTGTTTGAATTTTAAAAATATGCCAAACGTGTAGTTTCCACAATGTAAGCAGGCAACTTGTCTAGAAAAAATAGGCTTGTTTGGAAACTAAACGTATAAACGTGTTACAAAAAAAGTATGAAAAAAGAACCACAAGAACAAGTTTCGAAAAAGTGCCATACCAAACTGCTTATTTTTTTTTTTTTAATTAAATTATCCTGTACCTAGTTTACATTTTATTCTACTCTAAGTAGATGCGGAGATATTAAGTTATCGATTTAATTTACGTTAACCACTTGGGATTTGAATTTATAAAATTCCTTTCTTAATGTATCTTCTGTACATTCCAATAATCGTATAAATTTATTTAGCTGCTTAAGTAAATTTTTTTTCGCTTACACTTGAACAATTCTTAAATCCCATAATTGCATAACATAATCATGTGTTTAATAATTAGGTCGACATATGGTCCTTCGAATCTAAAGTGCTCCCTAGACTTTATTAACTGCGGCATAAATAACTTTATTAAATTTTATATAATTCAGTTTTTCATAAATTTATTACATATGTATGTATACATATTTGTTGAATTAGTTTTTTTTTATGTATACTTTTTTATTAAAAATTCTTCGTACTGATAGCACGTGGCTATAAATACAGTTGATAAAATAATGAACAAAAAATTAAACTCAGCAAGAAACCATTCATGCTCGTACTTTAGTGAAATGTGAAACATAATAAAAAATCTGAAATTATATTGAAACACAGAAAAAAAAATAATAAAAATATGCACTAATTTCAAGCACGTGCAGGACAACAAGGATAATTTGCTCTACAGAGTAAGCGAATGTTTTTGAAACACATTTGAAGGCAAGAGTTCTTATTTTATATGCCCAACAAACATTTTCTATTTAATAAACATGAAATCGCTTTTACAAGTTGCTTTTTATTTTTAATTTCAATCTCTTTTAAGCTGAAACTAAAGTTCTTTAATACGTTTAAATATCGAAATTCCATACAAAAAAAAAAATACTAATACTAATACGCACTTGTTCCTCTAAAGGGGGTAAACTAAAAATTTACAACTTCTCAGTAGAGGTAAAACAAAACAGAGGGATACAACTGTCCTGTTTTGCGAAAAAGAAGATTAAAGTGGATTAATGCACCACTTTATATAGTTTTTCTGTGAAAAGTAACCAGTGCAACATTCTAAGTTGACCTATTTTAGAGAAGCAAGTGCGATATGTGCGTCCTTAAATTAAAAAAAAATAGCATTTCTCAATTTTATCTATCAAATAGTATTCACATTGATACAAAAACTACTTGAAAATAAAATGTTTGCTGGGTAACTACATTCATAGAATCATTGACAATTACTAACGCAATACGTTTTCTTGTCTGCAACTCAATTGAAGGAGAAAATAGCAACATCTACCCAACGAACATAAGCATTAATAAGCTGGCTTTCACTTGAGAAAGAATTATTATGGCTATGGCACGTCTAATTTAAGCTTAATACGCAACCGTTGAAAATACAATACAATGTTTTATATCTTCCGGATTATTTGTAAAATCCATGCTTTTTTGGTACAGTGTAAAAAAGCTTCACTTCCAAGTTCCACACAGTGTTGCCAGAAATTTTTTATTTTTTATTTTAGATTATTACCAATTTTTATTAATTTTTTTTAAATATTTCTCTTTTAGTTTTTCCAAAAACTGACTGAAAAAGATCTAAAAAAAAATAATTTCTGAGCTTTAATTTTCTGCATTATATCATGAAAAATGCCATAGTAAGAGATTTAAGTGACTTGAAAGCTTTTGAGGGTTCTCGAGAGCTCGAGTTCTACTCCTGGCCAGTCATATCGACATCATAGATTTTTCTAATGTGCATTATTTTACATATATACTAGTGCATAAGGCAGCGCGCTCCTTCATCGATATTTGTAGCACTGAATCGTCGGAGCAATAATATAACTAATAAAATAATACGGCCACTTAACACCAGAGGCGCTGCACATAAAGATGCCATAAAAACAAACAAAGCACACAATAGCAGAGTTGTTAAAATGAAAATAAAAATGACTTAAGCCTTTCTTCTCTCTATCTATCAGTCACTTAAACATCTGTACTTCCATTATCACTTTTCTGCACAAAAGGACCGGTTATTTGAAACCAAGTGAGCTGATAACTTACATTATCTTCTCAGCAAACCTGTCAACCTAACCTAAGAGATTTGATTACTCTTGTGTATTACTATTAGTGTTTGAGTGGTTTGTGCCTGGTCCCGGGTGTGACTAGTTCTAGTCGTGACACATACTCTGGGTATTTCGCACTTAAAAATAAAACAAAAATTCTAATATTTGAGAAAAAGTTTTGTTTCAACTGAGATTTAATTTCAGCACAACAAACGTGTGTTTGCTGGGAAAGTGCAGTCAGGCATATCGTCAAATTAAGTTCAAAAGTTTTTCAACAATAAGGAAAAATTTTTAAATTTAAAAATATTAAGTTCTTAGATGGATCTTTTATTAAAAATAAAATCAAAATTTTTTGTCGTATGTATATAAACTGTATATGGGTTTTGGTTAATTACATCATAATCTGTCGATAATGAAATATCTGTTAGTTGCGCCCTTTGAATTTTAGCAGCCATTATGTCGCACTGAATGGAAAAAATTCAATTTCTGGAATCATGGCATATATTTTAAGTACATTTCTTATACACTTTTCTTATACAGCACAGTTTAGTTTTTTATTACAAACTTTTGCTTCAATTTTCTTTATTTTCTATTTCTATTTTTAATCACATTAGTTGAAACAAAGTTTTTCTAAAAGCTTTTTTTTAATAAAACCTGGCAACTCTCATTAGAACATGCATTTAATAAATAAGTTGAAAGAAAATTCCAAATACATACAAACATAATTGTTTTATTAAAAAATAAACAAATAAGTCATTTTAAACTTGTGCCAATATTGATTTGACAATAATAAAGACAATAAACAATGTTAGGGAAAATAATAACAAATCAAAAGATACTCTTAAGCAAAAAAAGTTGTGTTTGGAAAAACATACTTTTTATCAAGAGGTTCTTTTTATCAAAATGCACTTTTTACAAAAATTTACTCTTTATCAAAACGTACTTTTTTTTAGCAACACGTACATATTTTATATAAAGTTTTTATGTAAAGTTACTTCTTATCATAAGGTATTTTTTATAAAAAGTTACATTTTATCAAAAGGAACTTTTTGTCAAAAGGTACTTTCTACCAAGAGGTAATTTTCATCAAAAGGTACTTTTTATCAAAAGGTTTCTTTTTATTAAAAGGTATTTTTTATTAAAAAGTACTTTTTGTCAAAAGGTACTTTTTATCAAAAAGTACTTTTTGTCAAAAGGTAAATTTTTACTTAAAAGTATTTTTATCGTACTTTTTAACCAAAAATGAGGTACTTTTTGTCAAAAGTTACTTTTTATAAAAATGTATTTTTATTCAAAAGGCAATTTTTATCATAAGGTACTTCTTCTCAAAAGGTACTTTTTGTCAAAAGATACTTTTTAACATAAGGTACTTGTTATCAAAAGCTTTTTTCTATCAAAAGTACGTTTTATCAAGAGGTACTTTTTATCAAAAGGTATTTTTTTTATAAAAAAGTACTTTTTATCAAAAGGTACTTTTCATCAAAACGTATTTTTGATCCAAAGGTATTTTTTCATCAAGAGGTGCTTTTTACCGAAAGGTACTTTTTATGAAAAGATACTTTTTATCTAAAAGTATTTTTATCTTACATTGTAATCAAAAATGTACTTTTTATCAAAAAGTACTTTTGATGAAATCTAATTTTAATTAAAAAGAACTTTTTATAATAAGGTACTTTTTATCAAAAGGTAGATTTTTTAATCAAAATACACTTTTTTATCAAAAGGTAGTTTTTTTCACCAAAAATTTTATCAAAAGGCAATTGTAATCAGAAGCAACTTTTTATTAGAAGCGACTTTTTATAAAGAGGTATTTTTTAATCAAATGGTACTTTTCTCAAAAGCGAAGTTTTCAAAAGCGACTTCTTTCAAAAGCGACTTTTTTCAAAAGTGACTTTGATTTCCAAAAGCGACTTTTTTTCAAACGACACCTTTTAGCGGAAAGAACTTTTTATCAAAAAATACTTGTAATCAATAGATGCTTTTTATCAAAAGGTGTTTTTTCTCAAAAGGAACTTTTTCCGAAAAGGCAGTTTTTATAGAAATGTACTTTTTATAAAAAGGTAATTTTTTTTATCAAAAGGTACTATTTATCATAAAGTACTTTTTATCAAAAGGTACTTTTTTTTATCAAATAGTGCTTTTTATCAAAAAGTGTTTTTTATCAAAAGGTACTTTTTATCAAAAGGTACTTTTTATCAAAGGTACTTTTTATCAAAAGTACTTTTTATCAAAGGTACTTTTTATCAAAAGGTACTTTTTAGCAAAGGTACTTTTTATCATAAGGTACTTTTTACTTAAAGATACTTTTTTGTAAAGGTACTTTTTACCTAAAGGTATTTTTTTTTCAATATCTACTTTTATTAAAAGGTACTGTTTATCAGAAGTTACTTTTTAACGCGGTACCTTTTAACAAAGGTTGCTTTGTAACAAAATAAATTTTTTATTAACACCCACTTTTTTTTATCGAAAGGCGCTTCTTATCAAAACTTTTGAATTCCAAAGATACTTTTAGACTGCGCTTACACATGCATATGTATTCCTCATGCTTTCTATTCTCTGTCCCTCTTTCCCATAAATATAAAAGTTGCTCTAGCAAAAAACACTATAAGTGCGAAGTTTTCTGTTAAAAACAATTTACTTTCGCAATTTATTTGTTCAGTTAGTCTTAACAAGTTCCTGAGAGAAATTGTTTCCCAGAAAATGTATGAGGATTATTTTTTGTTTTGCTCTTTATTCATGTCTATATTAAACATTTTGTAAGTTTGTTTAATTAAAGAAGTTTTTATATAAATAAATACAATTTAGGGCCATTATTACAACTTAAAGTTAGTTAAAAGTCGGATTTTATCGGACGTATAAAACGCTATTCATTGTTATAAATTTAATTTAACTTATAATTATATAAAAATACCTGGAAGGATACATTTGCCTTTACCTTAGCGCTTACTTTAGATTAATCTAAAATTGTACTGATGGAAAACTTTGTATACGTCCGATAAAATCGTACTTTTAACTAACTTTAAGTTGTAATAATGGCCCTTAATGAATTTAACTTAAAACTTGGTCGATTATTGAAACTTTTGGGTAAAAGTAACAGCCTCGATTATCCTTCTACCAAAAAAGTGCTTTTCTATTAAATAGTAGATAATTTTGATAAAAATGTAATTGTTTTTTTTATTAATATGAAGTTTATTTATATGTGACCCGGTCTATGAAAAGGTGGCTTATGACTCAAAATCAGCTGTTAAAGATAAATCAGCTGTTAACGATAAACAATGCGTTTTGTCAGTTTCTCGATAGTTGTTGTTTTTTGAGTCATAAGCCACCTTTTCATAGACCGGGTCACATATATACAAAAATCATTCTTGGTTTTCTTTTTAAATACCTTGTAAAGTTGGTGATTTTAAAAATAAAAATAATGCTCTTGCCGAAGCCAATTCATATAAGGTATACTCAGCTCGATTCGCTTTGAGAAATTTATACTTTAAATGTCAAAAAAATGTACGGAAAAAAGTGTGTTGACATCCACAACTTATATTCAAATTATAAGCGGCGAAAATAGTCACCTGATCCCTTGCGACCATCTAGTGCGGATTCGCCTTGGCTCATACTGAATGCAGCACATTGATTTTTCAGTACGAGTAATTACTTATTTCTATTTATTCAATCTATTAAAAAATATCTTTTAATGTTGGAATATAAAATATGTTGTATAAATATTTAAATATTTTTTACCAACCAGACATTTAAAGTTAGCCAGACATAAAATTAAGGGATTTACTCGTCTTGTCTCTATATTTTGTATGTTTGAGTTATTTTTTCAAGAGTTTTTTTTTTAGAAATTCTGCCCAAAGGTAACAACAAAATTCTTTGTGTAAGGCCTTAGAAGATTTAAACTTTGTTGATTATGAGTATTAGACAAACACTTGCCTAAGAAATATGAAAAATTTTATGGAACTTCTTCACACTCATAGACATGCACATGAATCCAAATGATTGTTTTAATCCTTGTGGAATTAGTGTTATTACTTAGGAATTATAGAAAATATTTTCAATGAAGTTGAATGAACTTGAAATGTGGGAGTCTTCTTTAAGTTTTTTTCTTGTTGCATAAACACAATTTTGCTATAAAATTTATTTCGTATTACTTTGACATTTCATCGGTTACTGGTTTGCCGCACAGTATATTAAAAATACGATTTGCTATAGTTGTTGTACATTTTGTAATTTAAAAATTAAATTAAATTGAAAAATATATGAAAAAATATATGTTGGATATAATGTTTGGGGCAAAATCATAAAGCAAATACACGAACCTTTTAGCATAGACAATAAATAATAATTGTTTTAAAGAATCACAACTGCTTCTTTTTTTTCGTCCATATACAAGACGATGATACAATCGTCCAACAGAATTATTTGAACTCAATAACTTTGGACCAATATACATATTGTTTGAAATTATAAAATTCATTTTGAATAAAAATTGTACCTGCTACAGAAGAACAGAATTGAAATACCCCTACACTTTTATTAAATCAATGTTGCCGTAGTGCAATATTTTAGAAAAGTTAAATTATCGGCGTTTTACTTCATTAAATTTTGTGCATGTCCAAGTCAATTATTGTTTTTATCTCTAAAATATTGTGAGTGAAATTATTTTTAATTAGTGTTTCTCTTATGAGAATTGTTATAATTTAAGTTTAAGGGCACTGCTACACGTTCAATATATATTGAACGGGATCCAGTATCGCGATATTTATTGAACATGTAGCATGCAGTTTTGATGGAATGCGATCCATATCACAGAATGGCCTAAATTATGGAATCCTGATTGCGGATCGCGTGATAAATATTGAACGTGTAGCATTTTCATGATATTAGATCGCGATACGTTAATAAAAAAAAATAGCTAAATAGGATTTTTTTGGTTTTCTCGCGACATTTTTTAATAGACGATCCGCACAGCACAAAAATAACGTAAATACTGACGCGATAAATAATAAATACGTATCATACGCTTGTGATCCATCAATCCATTAAAATGGATCGCGATCCAAATATCACAATATATATTGAACGTGTAGCAGTGCCCTAAGTTTAACATTTGTGAACGCACTAATAATCCCAAATTGCTATTTTACTTATTCAGTAAAATATTTTTTTTTATTAAAAATACATTGAAATTGGATCCTCTGCGCATTTCACTTTTGCTAATGCAGGATCATCAGGGAAGCTTTACCCAAGCTATAAATATTTTTATTACACTGTCATTCGTATTCTCTTTCATTTCATGTATACTTTTTTTTTATATAAACAAATACAACCCGCGAAGCGATTAGCTTGTCTGCGGAAAACAACCAGGGTCTATGGTGGGAATCGAACCCACGACCTCTGGACTGAGAGGCTAGCATTGGTGGCCTCTCAGTTGTATGCTTATGCAAAAAAACCATTTCTCGTATTCTATTTAAATAAAAGCTTATGTTTAATTTTAATCAGAAATAATTTCTTAATCGGGCTTAACTTCAGTAATTTCAATTCCTATTGAATAAAATATTTTTATTAATTAATGTGAGTTTTTAAAGAATAGAAGAAAGAAAAAAACATAAACTAGACTTTATTAGCTGGGGGAAATAACGATATTTTTCTGTGCAGCCACGCACTTCATCAGCACCCATGTCTATCTAATGGGGTAGAGATTGTTATTAACATCAGCTATGTTTAATAGCTAATCTCGGCCCCAAATATAAAGATAGAAATGGGTGCTACTGCAGTGTTCGCACGGAAAATGTAACGTTCCACCAGCCAGTCTAATTTAATAATAATAATTTCTTGCCTTCAGAAAATCACATTAATTTAAAATAAAATTTTAAACTCTTGAAAATGCATCATTTCAAATAAATAAAAATTATAACCCCTATATTCATACTCCCGTATTCATAAAACAATAAAGTTATTTTGAAGTCCATTTTAGGAAAATTTTTTATGAAATATTTTAAATAAAATACATTTCAAATTCATTTAAAATTTTATGAATATGGGGGATAAAATTTAAAATGAATTTAAAATGTATGTATTTTATTTCAAATTTTTCATACCAAATTTTCCTAAAATGGATTTCAAATTCATTTTAGTTTTTTTATGAATATGGAGGTAAATATTGTGTTAAAATTTGGCTAATATAAAAACGTATGCAAAAGTACTGAAACCCTGAAACTGATTTCGACCGTAATCCCAAAGTTGCTTATATTCGATCTAATTTGAAAAGAACAAAGCGATGACAATTACTATTAGTGCATTTAATATACAGATATTGAAATTAGCATTTAAATTTGCCATTAACCAAATGAGAATTCTATTAGACAGCTGTAATGTCAAATCACGTATCTAGCAAATAATTCAAAATCTTATTATATATTTTAACAAAAATGGTAAAGGGTATATATAGGTTAGCACTCCGTGTGTAATTTCCATAATATGCATATGCGAACCATAAAATATATATATATTCTGGATCCTTATGAATAGGGAAGACGAATAAGCGATGTCCGTCTATCCGTCCGTCCGTCGGTTTTCCGAAGCTCCCAGAAAAGCTAGAGACTTCGGTCTGGGACTGGTGTATCAGAAATGGTCCAAAATAGATTGGTATTGAAAATCAGCAAAATCTAGCAGCTGGTTTCAGAGCTGGAAAACTTAAACATGATTTTGCCATATAAAAGTAACTAGATAACAGAAATTTTTTTGATTTTTTGTTAAATAAACTTATTTTATATTTCAGTATGAACAAAATTTTTGTTAAAAATTAAAAAATTTCCAGAGTTGGGAACTTTAACTTATTTTGTTATATAAAAATATCTTACTAAAACTACTTTAACCTTTTTCTCTATAAATTAAACATATGTAGCTTACCTACTTGAATGAAAAATATTGGTGTAAGAAGTCAGAAGAATCTAAAAGGATGATTACAGGGTTGGGAAACTTACAATTTTTGTGATATATAAAATTCACTAGTTCTAATTAATTTTTCTTCTTCTTTATTTTAGGGTTTGAAAAGAAAAGTTTGGTATAGACAATTAGAAAATTAAAAACTCCAGAGCTGGAAAATTTTATTTTTGTGGATATTAAAGTAACTAAATAAAACTAATTTGTGCCTTAATTCCTTATTTTCTTTGTTCACTTAACATATATTATATATTTTTTAAAGAACAAGATTGGTATATGGAGCCACAAAAATCTAAAAAGGTGATTCCAGGGTTGGGAAGCTTAAACTTTTTGTGAGATACAAAACTAATTAAATAAAGCTAGTTATTTTTTTTTTGTAATTAAATATATTCAATATTTTAGAAAGAAATAAATTAGTATTAAAACTAAAAAAATTTAAATTATGGTTTTAGGGTTGGAAATTGAAAAAAACAATTGTAGGTAAAAAAATAACAAAAAATATTTTTTTTTTCATATCGTGCCTTTTTTACAATGTATGGTTAAAAGATAACAGAGACCTTAACTGCAAGTTTTTGTTTGTCAGTTAAAGTTCAGGTTAACTCTTAACCATACATTGTGAAAAGGGACGTTAAACGTATTTCATGTTTTAGGAAGATCTTTACTCAAGCAAATTCTTTGGTCGAAAAAAACCGAAAAGTTACTTACTAATAATTGCGCTATAACAAAAAATTATAAATTTTATCACAAAACAAATATGTATGTATGTATCTGTATACTACATATGTGTACATACGTTGGTAAAGGGTATATAAGATTCGGCACAGCCGAATATACCACTCTTACTTGTTTAAAATAAGTTTAAAAAATAACTTTTTTTGGCTGTACTGAAAAAAATTCGAAAAACCACAGATATGAATAACTAAGCAGCAATCCAAATTTTATTCTTTAACAAATACATAGGATTTTTTTTGGCAAATAAATTCACTAGGAAGAAATTAAAGCGTTTTTCACAACTCACCTCTTAACTGATATTCCAATTTTGAAATGTAACAACTAAGAGTTGTTATGGATTTGAATTTAGTAGCCAATTTGTCTAACAGAAAAACAACTTAAAATATTTGTTTAATTTTTATTTTTAATTCAAAAGTACCACTTCACTTTTTTAGCACCATTTAGTGGACACTTGAAATATTTTGTGTTAAAAGTACTTCCCGGTAGAAACTCAAGCACAGCAAAAAATTGTTTATTTCTTAAAATTATAATTGTTCAAATAATGTTTTTATTTTCATAAGTTTTCTTATATAAAATATAGTAAATGGTATTGTCTAGTTTTAATCGGCTTATTTTTTTAGTTGCAATTTTAATGGTTTTACACTTTCTTTCATTTATTTTTTTTTTATTTAAAATAGAAAATGCCACAAAATTTTTTTAGAGCAACTACACATTAGCAAAAGTTTTGTTTTTTCTATACAAAATATACGTGCGTTCGTTTTTATTCCCTTGATATTCTTATTTAAAAAAAAAAATTCAATTTGGAACAAAAACTGAATAAGCCTATTTGCAAACGAAGTATGTTCAAAAAAATTTTAACCTTTACTTTTTTTTCTGTGTAAAATTACAAATATTTTAAACTTATTCAATCTTTTTTTTTTTTTTTGTTAGTTTCCGTTTTAACAAATCTTATTCCGACGATATCTCATATAAAACTGGTCGGTAGTTGCCGCTGTTTATTGTTAATATAGGCGAGAAATAATATTTTTACCCTCATTTAGCTTTCGCTGGTTTCCTCCAGTACAATTGTATTGCGAGGGAAATTTCCTTTTAGATCTTTTGTTTGCTAAAGAGTTTTGCAATTAGCATTCCACTTAGCATCCACACTATAGAATTTTTTGGTATTTTGGTATAAAACATTTGAACATAGTCTATACAACACGATTTTGTACTGGGAGATTATTTTCAACATTTGTTGGAATTTACAGTGAGTAATAAAAAAAAGTATATAAACAAAATAATTATAAAAATAATAATATGAAACTATACCAGGGTAGGGAAAAATTCGGCTCGCGAGCACAATTTTTATTAACTCGCTCGTTTTAAAATTTGTGCTCGCGAGTTTTTTTATAAGACTCGTACTCTATTTGTGCTCGACTCGTAAGCATTAAATAACTCGCCTTAAAATTTCTACTCGCGAGTTTTATTTTAAAATTGGTAAGCACAAATTTTAAAAGAGTGCAAAACGAGCATAAACGAATTCAAAACGAGTAGTTATTACAAAAATTTTGTTTTTGTTTATTCGAAAAAGTATATGTATTTATATGCGAATTTGAAAAGCATAGTACTTACAAATGCATATACATATATATAAATATATTTTTTCTTACTTTCATGTCATGAGGTATTTTTCAAATGTTTTAAGGCTTCTGCTTCATGAAAAGTTATGCAAATGCTCGCGAATAATTCTTTTTAACTCGACTCGTGAGTCGAGTTTTATTTTTGACTCTTAAAATTTGAATTCTTCTCGCGAGCAGACAAGAGTAGCTCGTTTCAATACAAAAAATAAAACTCGCTCGAATTGAATTCGTTTGCGAGCGAGTTTAATTCGAGCACTCTCCGCACCCTGAAATATACACATAAAAAATGTTATTGTGTGAGCGTACAAAGTTCCATTTTTAGGGTTCCGTACACCAAAGGTGAAAAAGGAACCCTATTGTTTTCGCTAAGCTGTCCGTCTGTCCATCTGTCCGTCTGTCCGTCACAGGGTATTTTCTCGAGAACCGTAAGAGCTGCGGACCTGAAACTTGGACAGAGTGTGTAGACCCTTGGCCGCTACAACAACAAATACATGAGAGTTGGAAATTAAAGGGTGTGCCAAAACGAGCAACGAAAAATGTTAAAATCCCATGTAATATACATACAATTGTATGTATATGCACTTGAAATTTGTAAAGTTAGTGTATTTTTATACAGACTACAACAATTAACACTAAAATTTAAAAAATTTTAATTAGAGGGTGTACCATCAGTTAATGTAATTTTGACTATGTAATTTTGATAACTTGCTGTATCTTGGAAACCGTAAGAGCAAACTTCTTGAAATTTTCAAAAACGGTAAAACAAAAAAATCTCAAAATTATAAAATCGCCAAACCGAAAAAAAAATCGCCAAAATAAAAAAAAAATCGCCAAAACGAAAAAAAAGCACCAAATTAAAAAAAATTTCTAAATCGAAAATAAATCGCGGAAAACCGGAAAAATCGTCTAAATGAAAAAAAAATCGCCAAAATAAAAAAATCGCCAAAATTAAAAAAATCGCCAAAATTAAAAAAATTGCCAAAATGAAAAAAAATTGCCAAAATGAAAAAAAAAAACGCAAAAAAAATAAACAAAATGAAAAAAATCGCCAAAATTAAAAAAAAATCGCCAAAATTTAAAAAATCGCCAAAACGAGAAAAAAGCGAAAAACAATAAAAAAAATTATTTCAGCTGAAAAAACGTAACAAACACTGTATTAAAAAAAATGCTCAAAGCCCAACGTACGGAACCCTTCGTGCGCGAGTCAAAGTCGCACTTTACTGAATTTATTTTTATTTAATGAAATTAGACTTACGTTTTTTGAAATTATAACGATGATATCAAACTAAAACACTTTATTTTACTTGTTATTGTTATAGTTGTCGATCCTTTTTACTGTCGTTTTCGATTACTTTTTCGCACAATACGTGCGGTATCTCAACGATAACTGACGAATGTTCCTTTTCAAATGCTTCAACGTTAGGGGATTACCCGCGTAGACAGAGGGTGGTTGGTGTAGCCCCACAAAAAACTTTAACGAAGTAAAATCACCTGATCGCCAATTGACTTCGCAACATATCGTTCATTTCATAGTCTTCAAATACGTTCCAAAAACGTCTGTTATCATACAGCCAGCGTTACCATTTGTCAAGTTTTCCCTTTTTTTTAAGTTTTTGAGATGCCAAAAAGTTTTGTGAAAATATAAAGTTTTGTAAAGTTTTTTTTTTAAATATGTACATAATTTAACTTTTGCAGTGCATATAATGTTATTAACGCAACAGTGTCTAATTGTGTTTACTCCGTCTTATGTACGACTATTTATTAATGTATGTATGTGATATTTTTTTAAAGATCTCTAAATCTAAATATGAATTTTTGTTTATGTTGTTTTTTTATTACATATATGTTATGTTTTTGATTTTAATCGTTTTATATTTTTAAATAAAATGAATTCCAAATACATTTTTATGTTTTCTTTTGAAATGTTGGTACTTTTTTTTGTTGGTACTTTTGTCGATAACAGCTAGTTGTTCCGTTCTACTACGTGTTTGTCAGAATATTTACTTTGGTGCTATTTGTACATTAATAATTATCATATGCAATTTGGCTTACAAAACGATCCGAACTTTAGCCTGGGAGTCTACTGTGTAATTCGAAACGAAAGAAAAAGCTTTCGAACTTGTATGTCTATAACATGTAAATTCGAAAGCATTTTCTTTCGAATCGCATTACAGAGTAGACCCCCTGATCAAATTATAAATATAGAAACAAATGAAGTTCGAACAATAATAATTAAAATTAACTGAAATAATTTTTTTTAAAGAAATTAAAATGGTGGCAAGTACGGGGTCATAGTTAGCAAAACTAAAGAATTTTTGGTTTTTCCACTTCCCGACACTATTTGGAATTGTTAGTTCTACAAACGCCATTACACCGTATTTAGCATAATGTTTTAAAGTTCAGTTCACACTTAAAACTTAGTTAATACAATGATTAGAGCCTGCGACCATCAGCAACAACGAGATGCGTCAAACTGATCCGAAATTTCATTGAAAATTAACTTGAGTAATCTCTCCTGTTTTCACATCGAAAGCTACCTTAACAAGCAGAATTTTTGCATTTGGTTCTAGAAAAACCCAAGAGTTATTGTTCAATAGCCTCTCCATGCTCAAGGTGTGACAATTTGGGGCGGTTTTTTAATCTGGCGGAGTCCATGGAGGTTACTTTTTCGAAAATGAGGCTAAAGTAACTGTTACGGCAAATGGATTAGGCTATCAAACGAAGATTAATAATTTTGTGTACGCGAAATTGAAAGATATTGATGTGGACTACGTTTATGTATAACACTGCGCTACGTGCCACAACAGTAATGGTATCATAGCTCGTTTGCGTGCAGAATATCCCGACCGTGTGAGAGGCGTCATACGTTGGCTACGTTGTCATATTTTCTGTTTAATTTTTTTTATGAAATGCAGATTTATATTTGTTTTGGGCGAACAAGCAGCAATAGAACAAACATAACATAATTGTATGATGACGTTTGTCATCAAATTAATATCAGTTTTAGTTTTACGGCCTGTCCCACGATGTCACCAGAAATCGTTCGAGCGACAAATTGTATTGCAAACAACAATAACATTAGAAAATTTGTTGTTGTTCTCAATATAAATATTCGATCAGTGAATTCTGGTGACATCGTGGGACAGGCCGTTAGTTTCCATGATACACATTGCTGTCAAAAATCTGATGATAGCGCCTCACAATTTCGAAGAGTATGAGTAAACCTCTCAAAACCCACAAGTTTTTAAATTTTCAAATCATTTAGAAAATTGCTATGCTTAGATTTTATTCTTTATTCTTAACGAGTATTTATGTGTTTGCTAATTCTTAATGAATTGTAATAATAAATTAATTAATATTTATCTAAAATAAAAAAAAATATTCGAAGTTGTTCGATCACATATTGCTCTGTATGATTACGGCCTCAGCAAGTTCTTATTATTATTATTATCAACTCGTGCGTGCTAAGTTTTCCCAAGATTAAATGAACAAAATTTCTTGAACATTTTTTCTTTAAATAAATTTTCATTTTCTAGTTGTTATTGTATAAAATTGAACTTTTAGAAAATTAAAAAAAAAACTCTCATTAAAAATATGCTTTAAATAAATACTTGGAATTTTCATTAATGAAAAAATAAAACAAGATATTATTCCCTATAAAGAGAGCCATGTAGTATTACAGTCTAATAAATAGCGTTTGCGCAGTAACCCGAATTCCACATTCTCAAACGTGGTACGTACATATTAAGACCAAAACAATAAAATTCCCTTTCCCTAACGTTTAGATGAAAACAGCTGTTCGCATGGTTGCCTTTGTATGGGTGGAAAAATGAATGAATGTGTGTGCGATGAGTGAATCAACTTTTTAGACATTTTGCATTCCCCAGCCATTGAGATACAAAAACACACAAACAGATAGAAGCACCGGTACGTTAATTTGTTATGAATACGTACATATGGTGTCTTTTATAACCAAAATAAGATGCTAGTGCACAGTGGGCTAAAGTTAAAGCATTTTAAATATGAATTAGGCTTTTGTAAACTTGTTAATTGATTGATATCAAAAGTTATACAGAGATATAAGAGAAATAGGAGAACCAAAATTGATTCCATTGTCAGAATAAATAGCAGCAAAGCATCCCCGCCTCGAAAAAAAACCGGCTCGAAGGACCATATTTAGACGGGTTAGAGGGTACTGACAATACTTACTAAGATTTTGCTGGAGTCTTTTCTTAAAGTCACAGATTTAGGTAAATATATCTATAGATATGTATTGAAAAAAAAACTAAAGAATTTCAATACTAATATGTATAATATTTTCTATGAGCCGGACAAACTTTCGTAGGAATGTATGTATTTTAGTTTTAAATATAAAAATACTAATTATTTTTATATATAAATATATATACATTATATATAGTACATATGTAATGATATACAAATGTATATGTACATATACATATGCAGATATGGATATACATATGTATATATTTATTTAACTATAATATTAATTGACTTGAAAGTGGTTGAAAAATAAGTAGTTAGTAGTCAATTTAAAAGTCATGCAGAGATGGACAGACAATTGACTACCGCCTATGACATTCGACAAGGAAAAAAGTCACTTAATCAACTAGATGTGGTTATTAAAAAACCAGTTTGAAGTTACTATCTATAAATCGGTTTGAGTTCCTATAGCGAAACGTGTGTATATAAAAATTATTTCCTTTTATGTATGTATTTAATTCACTGCACAGGTATTTATGTAAGTATATGTACATATGTATGTTGTGTCTGTTTTTTGAATTTTTTATTATAAATTTCTTTACGTTTTGAACTTTAGCTATCGGCTTGATGATGAATGAATGAAAATTGTAGATCGTGCTGTGTAGGTGATAATTTTTTACCACCGCCTTGAAGTTGGTGGTAGTTGTTTTAGGGGGTGTTTTTATGTTACCAGAGTTGTATATTTGTATTATTTGTTCACTAAAATAAGCACAGTTAAATAACACATTTTTATATACATTTCCACAGGCGTAGAAAGGCAGTTTTTGGGGGGGCGGTTCATTGCCCTCTTAAGAATTGCTGTTGCCCCCTAGAATTATTAAAAGGCGCTTATAATTAATTATTTTAATATTAATCATGACAATCTTCAGTCAATAGCAAAATTGTAGTGATTTACTAATGACATTGTCAATAGTACTACTGACCAGGTGTACCCCAGCAAATGTAATTGTCTATGGGCATATAACATGCGGTGGTCATTGAAAATCTACCGGTAGACTTTAGCACTATTCTCTTACGACCATATGGAGACATTTGAACTAAAGATTCACTAGTACATTTTAGTGACCCTCGTCTACAATTTTATAAGGGTTGGGACAACAAACTTAACTTCATACATACATACATACATACATATATGCGTAAGTTTTTGACATTATTGCATAGCATAGCATGATAAAAAAGAAAAACAAACTATTGACGCGTTCATTGACAATGTCACCAGAAATACACTAGAACTGTTGTTTCTAACGTATCTCTACTCGCGCATAAAAGGAAAGTTGCCGACTTTTCAACTAGTGTAATTGTCGGTAGAAAAAAGAGTGTTGACATAGACTGACTAGAGGGATATTACACGATTATTGCTATTGATATTGTTATTACATGCTTTCATAATATTCTTATGAATAGTCGTAAAGCACAAGGAAAATCTTATCATTCATGAATATTCATAATCTAATCATATTATGCAGGAAAAACTTATGAATATATACAAAAAAATTTATGTATGTATACATATGTATATATATCTATGTGTAAATACATACATATGTATTACACACACCCACATTCAAAAACAGACTAAATGCAGAAATAACAATTGAAAACAATTATTATAAAATTGCAGTTAACCTGTTGAATCATTTTCAATATTTCATATGAAAATGCTTAATAGCCTAAAAGGTATTTGTATAAATAAACATAAATATAGTACACATATGTACATTTCTCGCGTACACATAAAAAAAATATTTGTTATGAATTCTTGCAAATTCCAATTTCAATGATAACACAGTGTGACAAAAAAAAATACCTGCGAAGTGTTACTATTTTTCTGCTAGGTATTATCGAGTATAACAACAATATGTATCTGAAATTTTCCAAACACCTCCAAAATGTGAAGCTACGGATAAAAATCCGTTTTTTGGTATCCGTAGGCATTTATCAACCTCTAACTAAGTTAAGTAGCAACCGATTTTAAATTTATAAACGGATTTAGAAAGAAGAGACTAAGACCTCTCGATCTATATACATATATCTTGTTTCAGTAAATTTCAGATATATTGAAATAGTGTACGAATTTTGTACCCTGTGCTGATATACGTCTATTAAATTTTGCTTTCATCATCCTTGAAGCTTAAATACACTGAAAGCGTATAAATAGAACGCGAAATACATCACACAGGTAGTTTTTTTTTTAACAAAAAGTCTTCTAATAAAATGTTTAATAACTCCATAAATTTCTAGGGAATTTTTTTTTAACAAACATGAGAATTACTCTTATTCAATTATGTTTTGAAAATAAAGTTATAAACAGTATAGTTCCAGTACAAAAAAACTGCCTACGAACGAATCCAAAGTAGAAAAGTCTCGAAAAAAAACCGAAAAAAATATATTTGGTAAAAAAATACAGATATACATACATATATCTAAAATTTACTGAAAAAAATATATATAGCTCGAAAGGTCTTAGTCTCTTCTTTCTAAATCCGCTTATAAATTTAAAGTCAGTTGATATTTAACTTAGTTAGAGGTTGATAAGTGCCTACGGGTACAAAAACCCGTTTTTTTTTATCCGTAACTCCAGATTTTTTAAGTGTTTGGAAAATTTCAAATACAGGTTATTGTTATGCTTGACCATGCCTACCAGAAAAATTAGTAACTAACACGTCCCAGGTATTTCGATTTCATCAAAATTTGTCGCACAGTGTAATTTGTATTATTTAGTTATAAATTAATCGACCTTTAAGTATTATTAGTATGAACAATTAAACAGATTTCACGTACCAAATAGTAGTGGGCTATAATTAAAATATTTATAATACTCCTCTGTATCTATGTTTGTATGTAAATATTTTAAATGAAAATGTGTCATTATCAAATAAAAAAGCTGCAAGTTAAAATTTCTTATGACGGCTCGACAGGTAGAACCCATGTTGGGTCCTGGTTCCTAGCAGTTATATTACGCTCTGGAAATTTTGTGCTGTTATTAAATGTCGGCACGACGTGAACAAATTATTTGCTACACAAGTTATTGATTAAAAAATATTCAATTACTTTTTTATTTATTTGTTCATTAATTTAGTTAATTTACTGACAAAACGTCAGCCTTAAACTAAACGTCTCAAATATAATGTGAACGGTTGTTCTTAACTTTTGAAAAACTTGTCTAAATCGATCTAATGCACAAATTCACCAAACAAATACTCGATTTCGTCATTATCTTCTATATATAAAATATTAGAACTTACAATCTCCTATTGCTGAAACCTTCATCTGAAAGGTACGGTGTGCTTCCTATAGTGCAGCGCCTCGGGTGTTAAGTAGGCGCATTACTTACTTAATATATAAGCCACTTTTTTAGTTATTTTACTTCGCTAGCGATTCACTGCTAGAAATATCGAAGACAGAGGGCACTGCGATATGAATTATTATAGACACTGCTGCACATTAGAAAAATCTATGATGTTGATATGGCTGGGCTCAGCCAGCTATCGAAATCGGGCTCTCGAAGAACGGCGTTTGTTTTGTAGTCAACTCACAAACTACTTCAGATAATAGCACCCACCCTCTTATGTTCTATAAGAATATTCACCAGTTTCCGTTTTCGGAAATTTAGACAAAGAATTGCCAATAAATGAAGCACGCCTTTCCCATGTATTTCCTGGCGATCATTTTCCCTTTCCCAATCTTTATAATAACTTAAGCTAACACCTACAATTGGCCACACATTTCTAAATAATAATATTAAGTATATACATAGTTATATATAAGTTCATTAACGTCACCCCGAATAGTTTAATATTATTCTTTATTTGCTAATATAACCAAAAAAAAAAAAAAAAGGAAGAAAGAAAGGAAAGAAACTGCCAGTTAACGACCCAAAATGGAAATGAAAGCATGGTTTAACTCATATAACGAATGCAGAAACATGATTCTTTTTTTAAAGGTCAAAAACCACAATTTCTATTATTTTCTATTTAGTTTCGTAGAAAATCATTTTCTATCTTCAGTTTGTTTGTTTTTCCAGCACTTTGCGTTCATCACTTCTAAGTGTGGACTGTTGGTTGCTGGTTGGCTGTTTACCTTATGACAGAGATGCCAATCGCTGGATTGCGGTCATGAAAATGCCAAATTTCGATCATGAAAATCCCCAATTTCACTTTTTTGTTTGTTATTTCGATAAATCTGCTATTTGTAGTGCATAAACAATATCGTTTATATTTGCATTTTAAACATTTAAAGTATTTATCCTACAAACTGTGAACTATATATACATAGACAATATTGCCAGACAATGTATGGAACTAGGGAAACCGCGGTTTTTAACCCATAAAAACCGAAACCGACAAAAAAGCGTAGGTTTTTATGTTTTACCTTAACATTATTACTCGTATCATGTTTAAAAATACAGCAAATGTACTTCACATTACAAAGCAGTCTGTAACAATGCCAGATTGTTTCAAAGTTTAAAATAAACTAAATTAAACTAAAGAAGACAACTTAAGTTTACAAAAATTGTCGCTCTTACATTTATTTGATTCTATAAACTTTGAGTTTTTACATTCCTTTAAAGAATCATTACAGTTGAGGCCATTTGTCTTTCAGATGCTAATATTATTCAAGCTGAAGATGCTCTACCATTTCTATGCCAAAAACTAAATAATTTATATACAGATATAAGTCAAAAGTTGCTGATATCTATTAAAAACAAAATTGATCCAACGAAAAAGTTTAAACATTATTCACTAGGCAACGTATATTTTAAATCCAATAATTACACCAAATGCGGATTCGAGCAAAAAAATAATCAAGATTTAGAAGCAATTGCTTATTAACAAAAGTCTCTATTACATATTTATAGCTTCTTTTTCTGTTTTTGTAGTGTAGTTTAATATAACACAAAAATAAGCGCTTCGGAAGCGCGGAAAAGCACACAGTGCATCCCCTCTGCCTTACGAGGATGCAGTAACATAGGCGAATGACGAAATTTTACACAAACACTACAGATCATCCTCTCTCGCTTACCTGTATACAAATTTGGATGCGAATGAAATTCTTACTTCGAGTTTTTATTTTTTATTTTTTAATTGAATTGTGTACAAAAATAAATATTTGCTTCGGTAGTTCAGTGGGTAGTGTTCTAGCCTGTCATAGGGAAGTCCTGGGATCGACTTCTGATTTAACGCGCGAACAAAAAGTATTTGACTTGATATTGTATTTAATACATAATAAATATAAAAACAAAATAAAATAAATTAAAAATTTTAAAACCCACCGAATATATCTGAAGAAGCTGTGATATCTTCTAAACGGCTAAACAGCGATTTTCTTGAAACATAGCTAAGAACCATCTCGATCAAGTCACCTTTCAAACAGAAAAACCTAAATCGAAATCGGTCAAGCCGTTTGATCTGTACGTGGACACGGACAGACACACAGATACACAGACACACACTACAAACTTATAACGGCCCTTTTTTAGCCGGGGGTTAATAAAGTATTGGAAGTTAATCTTTAAGAATAGATATAAAGTTCTGATCTAAAGAGCAAAATTTTTAATTATATACATATGAAAAAGATATGCTTCCAGGTAGTCGAATATTTTTGCTGAATTCAGGTCACTCCGGCAGGCAAAGCTTCTACGCGAGGAATCCCATATAAAAATCATGCAAAATTTTATGCATCGGGTAAGCGCTTGTCTGACAAAAGAGTACTTATATAGGTGCTTCCAGCGAAGCACCATTTTTTCCCTGGGAATGACTCTACATTGAATGATTTAACGTTACTGAACTTTTATTACTTGGATAATTGAATATAAATTTGTTATTCTTAAGCTTGTTATTCACATTCTAATTACCAAATTTTCCTTTTTATTAAAAGTACCGGAATTGAAGTACTAACAAGAGAAACTTATTATTTTTAAATCATCATTTATCTTTCCAGCATACACAACTATTTGTATACATGCATACTTTCAAAACAGAAACCGAACCGAAACCGGCCGGTCTTAATAGTTTTGAAACCGAAAACCGCGGTTTTTTAATATCTACGGTTTTTGGCAAACCCTAGTTAAAACCCTGTCACTGTCTTAATAAAATCTTGACAATTTGTAACTAGTTTATGGCTTCATTGGTAAAATTTTATCGTGATGTTGCGTATTAGCTGATAAAATCTGTATCATTTAATAAAACGTCTACCAAGATAGCGTCGACGAATTACCGTCGATTTTGGGAATTTAAGAACCGGGAAAAAAATGGGAGAAAGTTGGTGGGTATTTTTTAAAATATACCAACAAGCTATCATCGATTTTGGGAATTCAAACGGGGGAAATAAAACAAAAACCTTGGATGAATTCTCCCACACCAAAACGTTATATATTCTTAACTTTGGTGAACAAAATGAAACATTCATGCTAAGATTCTGTCAAGCCGTTTTCGAAAAAATCCACTTAATCGCAAATAGCCAAAAAACCGTGGATGGATTTTCCCAGGAGCACTGTTGGGCTTCCACGCTTTAAGAATATATAACGTTTAGGTGTGGAAGAATTCATCCTCAGTTTTTCTTTTGTTTCCCCCATTTGAATATATAACGTTTTGGCGTGGGAGAATTCATCTTCGGTTTTTCTTTTGTTTGTTTGCTACCCACGAAATTTCCCCCATTTTTCCCCCGGTTCTTAAATTTCCAAAATCGACGATAATTCGTCGACGCTGGCACATTCGCTAGCAGGTTCACATTTTTACTAACTAACATCCAAACTTAAACGATACCATAACTTCAAAAGTAAGACGATACGATTTGACTAACGAAGCCATTACTCATAAACTAAACTTATTTATTACTATAAATGAAGTCCTAGTTTACACTATGCAAGTCTTATTGCTAAGCTGATTAGTTTGTTAAGAGAGAGAGAGAGACGAGAGGAAAAGAAACGTTTCTGTTCCCCTCGTCTCTCTCTCACTCAAACTAATCAGCTTAGCAATAAGACTTGCATAGTGTAAACTAGGACTAACTACTCAAATGTAAATTTTAATTGCTACAAGTTGTTACTAAGTGAGTTGTTCTTATGTTGATTGAAATTTTCATTGCTTTAAATAAAATATTCATAATAAAATTCATGGGTTGATTATGTTTAGCAACAAAACTTCATTTAAGCTGCCAGTTTTTGAACACTTGGCTTCCGGCAACAACTATTAAATAACATTTGTCATTTTCAACATTTACGAGTACATATTAATGCCCTAATTCTGTTCGACGAATGTATCGTCTTGTCTATGGACGAAAAATAGAAGCAGTTTTGATTCTTTAAAACGATTATTATTTATTGTCTATGCTAGAAGGTTCGTGTATTTGTTTTATGATTTTGTTCCAAACATTATATACAACACATATTTTTTCATATATTTTTCAAACTTTTTTATAATAATTTAATTTAATTTTTATGTTTTAAAAACATGGCAATAATATTTTTATTTTTCATTATCAAAGACAACAACCATTTTTGAAGAAATTAATTTACAGACTTCAAAGACAAGAACTCAGAAGCATTTTCAAACAAATACGTCCTAAATCTTCTTACTAAATTAGGGCATAAGTGTTTTCTGGCAACAAAAGAAATTCTGATTGTCATCAATTATGTAATTTTTCACGGTTAATTATTGTATTGTCGGGTGGCAATCGAATTGAAGTTGGGCTGCTATTAAAACAGTCATCAGTTGCTTCGTTTTCGCAAATAATCTTAAAATTCCAAAAAATCTTGAAATATGAAAAGAGTTTCGGGATCCCGTAAAATTCCGGGATTAAACATTTTCAAATCCCGAAATCTCAGGATACAGAAAATCATTCCTGCCTGGCATCTCTATCTTAAGACTTCCTGATAAAGAATTATTTTTCACAAAATGAAGAATGACCGAAGGCGTGTTTGAACTGTTAAGAAAATAAAAATGTGGTAAAAATGAAATGCTAGAGGAAAAGCAATAACCCGTGCGTGTGTGCGTTTGTGAAAATTATTTATACTGCTTGTGTGTGTGGAAAAATCATAAAAATAATATATTGGCAGGAATATGTCAGTTCATATTTTAACTGATATTTATATAAACACATGTATTTTCTTTTTTCCTTGATATTTCACAGCATTTTTTTCACACGCTTAAAATAACAGCTTCATGCATCAACAAAGACGACATTTTTATTATTTATTTAAAATTCATTTATATTAATGTTACAACAGCAGAAGTTAAAAAAAAAAGATAGATACAATTTTAATCTTTTTATCATTTTGAATTAAGCAGTTGGTTGAACTTTGGACATTTCCTCAAATAAGGAATGTACAGTGGTTCGGCACGTGAAAAAAAGATAAGTGACTACTTGGTTGCACAGAGAAAACAGTGCCTACTAAATACCTCATAAAATAGAACAAAATGAATAGAAATCTCTATGGTTTTTTTTCTATACGGAAATTTTATTAATTTCATAGAGAAAACCTTTTTGAAAAAATCAAGAAGAAATCTTTTAGTTTTTATGAGGTTATCTTATTGATTTTTTCAATAAAAAATAAAAAAAAAAAATTGCGTCTTTATTCTCTGTACTTATGTATTTTCATTTAAATTCTATACCATATACATATGTACATACATATGTATGTATGTAGTATATTGTAGATGTTATTTATTTATACATACATACATACACATTATGTTATATTCTTAACTAACTAACTCACCAAGTATTGAACCAGCAAACTTCTACCTGATAGACAAGCACTCTAACCAATATGCTAACAAGCATTATTGTGCAAACATTCTTATACAAAAATGAAAAAGATCATGAAAAAAATTGTCTGTATGTATATTTATAGAAACGAAATAACAAGACACCTCATAAAATCAAGAAGATTTACTTATTAAAAAAATCAATAAGATGCTTTACACATAATCATATAGGAACCTACTAAAATCAAGAAGAAAACCTTATTGAAAAAATCAATAAGATAGCCTAATAAAGCAAGAAGAAAACCTTTTTAAAAAATTAATAAGGCAACCTAATAAAATCAATAAGAAATCCCTATAGTTTACAATTTATAAGAAAAGAAAGAAGTTTTTCTCTATGGATTGTTTTTTTGGTGCCAAAAATAACGGAAATTGAGTAAAAAAAAGTTGTGAATAATAAGATTTCTTCTTAATTTTATGTGGTTTTCTTCTTGATAAAATTAATAAGATTTAAAACATAAAAACAATAAGGAATCTCTGTGAAAAAAATCTTCGCTTCTTTCTGCTGGGATACCCCTTAGTCTAAAAACGTTTCATAGAGAAAATCTTATTGATTCTATGAGGCAGTTTTTTCTCTGTGTGGACTGTAGTTAAAACGTATTAAAAATGCACTTAATTTTATTTGCGAGAAACTAAATTCATTTGTAGTATATCTCTTCTAAGTACAGAGCAAAAATATTTATAAGAAATAACTATATCTGTTGGACACTGGTATGAAGGCTTAGCTAGCAGGTCTCTAGGAAAAATATCCCATACCCAATGGCTAACAAAAGCAAATAGAATTTTACGTTTGTATGTAAATTTCTACATCAAACCCCTCATATCGGCTAAAAGTATTAGCTGAGTATTGTGTAAAGTTTTATTTACCAGTATGATTTGAAATAAAAACAAATCCAACTTGCAATCATGGGTCTAAACATTTTTGGAAATTGGTAACAAATTCACGATACCTTCCTGAAGAGTTAAGGCTCAGTTAGGCGACTGTAATGTAATGTAACTGCAACGGTAGGAAACAGCTGATCGATATTGTTATGTGAAAAGTAATGAAAATGATGAGTGCTTTCCATACAAATTTTATACTCAAGTCTGCGTTGTAGAAACAGGGAGGTAATGTAGCGTAACCTACTTTTCATATAAAAATATTGATCTGCTGTTTCCTACGTTGCAGTTACATTACATTACAGTCGGCTAACTGAGCCTTTAAAGCTTGTAATAGATCTCGTAATTCAACGTAACGCCTATTTTGCTCACCCAGAAAACTTTTTTCTTTGCTTCTTGTTGTTGTTTGAAAATAAAACAGTGAGAGAACAGGACACCAGACGAATTCATCAAGCACGAAGCTCAACTCATCCTGGAAACCAAACTCGCATGTTTGGGGTCCCGTCTATCAATTTTGACGCAAGTTACTGCCTTGAAGTTATAAATTGGAATAGAAAGTTTTTCGATCCACCAATTCTTCGAAACATCACTGCTGAAGAAAAAAAGAAGAGCGTTGTCTTAGGACACCCGGTTATAGCTTTGCTGCTTAGTTATATAAAACAAATTTAATGTATGAAATAACAATGCAATAAAATTATATTATATGATGATGTCAAATTCTCTGTAAATATTTCAAAACGTTTCCATTTATTTCCCATTATATTCTTTTCTAGCGGCATACGCTTAAATTAATGTATTGTTTGTGGTCGGTGACGGCTGTTAGCCGGCTTACAATCGATCGGCTCTGTTCTCTGGCTTGTGGTCACATGCAAAAACAAATTGAGCAATCGTTCTTATTGTTTTGTTTTTGTTTCACTCACAGAACGAAATCAAGGCCTATTTATCAGGTCAACGCAACTCTACAAAAACACAGCAATACAAAAAACAACTTTATGTTTAAGTTGTCAGAAACACACACAAACATGAACTAAAGTATATGGTGCAAATAACTTTTGACAGCTTAAACACGAAAACACAGAATATCATCAGGACGATTGAGTTGACCTGATAAATAGGCCTTGAACGAAATCAAACAATTTGTTTCGTTTATTTTCGTGCTATGTTTTAAGTGCAAAGAAATCAAAACAAAACTGTAATAGTGTCGATTATTTTTGTTACGAAAATCACGTCCCAACTCCTGTATCGCCCAATAAATAGCAAAGCTATAACAAATGCGGCAGTTGAGTTGCCAAGCTGAGACTTCATACTCGGGCGCTGGAACAAATTGTGGAAAATGTGTCAGAAGCATTCATAACTCTATGCGATAAAAAAAATCCAGAGAAGCTTTAATACAAACGAAACTTGAATCAAGACGAGAGATGCCCAGATTTGACAGTAGACAAGATTTTGTGACCAAAAAAATAACTAATATAATTTCGTGATTTTATTGTTTTATGTTGTATAGTCCTAATTTACACTATGCAAGTCTTATTGCTAAGCTAGTTAGATTTTTAGGTGAGAGAGAGAGAGAGAGAGAGAGAGGAGGAGAAAAGAAAAGTTTCTGTTCCACTCGTCTGTCTCTCCTACAAACTAATCAGCTTAGCTACAAGACTTGCATAGTGTAAATTAGGACACAAGAACCAACGTTTTATTTTTTTTTTTAATTTTTTTCTATTTTTTTTAATAACTAGTAAAGTCTACGATTTTTAGCCCATTTTCATAATAATTAGCTTATTTTATTTTTAACACATTTGTATTTAAGGGCAATGGTTAAAAGTTGAATATTTTGCAGTTTTGAATTTTTTATAAACTTTTAAAATAAAAAAATATTAAAATTTTTATAAAAAAACTAATTTTTAAATTTTATTTTACTAATAACTAAGAAATCATATATTTTTTTAGCTTTCCCTATTAAGCTGATTTTAAGCAAATTTTGTTAGTTACCCGATGGTGTTTTAAAAAAAAATTAAAAAAAAATTTTTTGAGATGAGCTCCGGCGCGGGCTCAAGATATGACTTTCTTTTAATTTTTTTTAGCAATTTTTATTTGTTTTGATGTAAGTCAAAAAAATGTTGCTATTGGAATATGATTCGAGAAAAAGTTCTCATATATCAGTGACCCACCCTAATGTATTAAATATGTACTAGGGTTTGCACTGCGATTATGATCGTAATCGAAAACGCGATTAATCGAAGCCATTAATCGCTCGATTAAGATTAAAACCTTTACCCTTTTGCAAGCAAAGAATTTATGTGAAAAGCCTTCACTAATGAACTTTTTTCCAATCCAAGATTCATTCAGGGAAAATTTAACTCATAAAAATTTTAAATTTGAACATGAAATATAAAATATATGAAATACACTCAGATCATATTGCAATCAAATTAAAGTGCTTATAGTTTTACCGTCTGCAAACCGCGTACAATCTCTTTCATAGCACTTATAAACTACAATTATATTCTGTCTATCCTTAGTTAAAGGTTTTGTAGCCAACTTGTTCTTAACTTTTCACTCATTTGGTAGCCCATCAAAATCTTTTCCAATGAATATTTTGAACATGTAGGTGGGTTGATGCTATAAATTTCCTTGGAGATACATTTGCTGCAATGTCGTACTATCTCAAAAATTGCATTAGGATTGATAAACATATTTTTCACTCGGTTTGGCAGATAGCTGTAGTTTATCTTATCTTTGGACCTCGCATTACAAAAATTATAGAAAATATTTAAAAAAAAAATTATACAATTAAATCGTTAATAACAAAAATTAAAAATTTAAAAAATCCTCGATATATCTAGAAAAGATGTGATATCTTCTAAACGGGTGGATTTTCTTCAAACATAGTTAAGAACCTGCTCGATCAAGTCACCTTTCAAACAGAATCATTTTTCAAACTAAATCGAAATCGGTCCTGCCGTTTGGTCTGTACGTGGACACGGACAGACACACAGAGACACAGATACACAGACACACTACAACAATATAAAACACCCCTTTTTTTGGTCGGGGGTTAAAAATACGAAACCAAATAAAAAAAAATAGGAAAAACAACACAGTTTTAACGAAATTTATGCTTAATCGCGATTATCGGTTAATCGCATATTTTTTTTATCGTTTTCGCTGTTATGAAAATCTGCGATTATTTGCAAACCCTAATATGTAACTTATCATTAACAAAAAAGTACCAAAAACGGGTACGATTTTACCCCCTTTTAAGTGAAAAATTTCAACAAGTTCCAAAATTGATTCGAGATTCTCTCCAAAAGAAAAGAGCGCATCAAAGATTTCTGCTACGCTCAATAATTTAGAAGATATCTCGAGTGCAAAAAAGGTACCAAAATTCAGTTTTTACCCCCTTACTTTTAACACCTAAAAGTACACATATTGGAAAAGTACCAAACACTTGTCGGCTTATTTCTTAGCAGCATTTCACTGTTACTAATGCAGATCATTAGGGAACCTTTACCCAAAAGTTTCTTAGAACAAGTATTGTTCTATTGTATTATTGAGTACTTTATTGATATTATTGTCGTTTTGCTCCACACTATTCAATAAATTGCACAATATTAAATAAAAATATGAAATGAGCAATTTTTCTTACAGTATATGTAAAAGTAAGCAATAGCTACACAAAGTACTAGGATCGCCCGGTGGTCTAAATTCGACCACTTGACATTTTGACATTATATTTATTATTATGTATTATAAGCACATGTGTACAAAACAAAACAAAGAAGAAAGTCGTCTCTTTTTCAAGCAAATTTAAATCGCTCTTTACTACTTGCGAGCCCAGAAATTTGAAAAAAATATTTATATTGTGCATATCTACTCAAAAATACATTTTATACCATATATGTTTCACCTATAGTTATTGGTGGACGATAAGATACTTAAAAGTGTACGACAAAAAAATGTGTGGCGTATTTATGTATATATAGGATAAAATATAAACAATGTTTAGTGGTGTAATTTATTGTTTTTACGCCAAATCATGCGCGCATAGTGCCATAGTGACCCTGCAGAAAATTTGGTGACAATTGAACCAAGCGTACTCATCGTAGGACTTGAGAAAATGGGAGTATTAAAAAAAGTAGGGCGTAGTGTATGGTGAAAAGAAGATATATCGTGTAAGTGGTTTAATATTCACCATTTTCGTGATGTATCTAACATATTGAAAAATGCCAAAATCTCGATTTAAAAAAAAAATGAGCTAGGCAGTTTCTATATTAAAGTAACTCTATTGTTTAATATTTTCTATACGCTGAATTACGTTAATGCTAATGCCAATTTATCAGAAAATGTCCAACCAAATTCTTGAAAAAAAATTGGAATTATATAAAATCTACCATAAAGTAATTGAGAATTACCAAACATCTTAACAGCTAAAAAGGCTTCAACAGACATCACAGCATGTTCGTTCTAGTATTGTAGCTGAGTCCAGGACCTATCAAATAATATAAATATATGTTTCTTTTCTTTGGACTTTCTCTACATTGGGAGCTGAAAGCAGGACATGATCCATCAAAAACTGGGATTTAAAAATAAATATCTTTTAGAAAGCGGTATATGTAATATGGACATATACAGTTTCGTATGTACTTAAGAGACACAGTTTTCACAGTTTCTAACTTCAAGAAATTCTGAGTATGCACGTTTTAGAGGACCATTTGGACATTAATCTATTATCCGCCAGCATTGACTCCCAAAAAAAGTTTGTATCCTTCAGAAAAAGCCAAGTTGAAAATTTGGCAATACTCGTACGAGTTCAAATTCATGCTTTTCAGAAATAGATTCAAATTTCAGATTTCAAAAGTATATTAAAAGTTTACAATCTAGAATGAATGAATTGAATAATCAGCCAATGTATCTGAGTTAATTTAAGCTTCATTTGTGTTCGCTAGAATCAATGTAAGCCGGGTAAATGTTGCCTGAACACATTTTTGTTCGTTTAATTTTATTCCCCATTAGTTCAGCCATAGTTCAATAGGGCACTATTACGAATATTATATATTATATGTACTACGAATATTTTTTTTGTTTAGTATGTCTATATAAGAAAGACTCCGGTAGGGCATGTATTATGTATTACGAATATATATATTTTTTTTGGTTTAGTGTATACATACAATAAGAAAGACTTGGGTGAGAAAGACAGTGAATCGATATAAATGGACCGTCAAGTCACTCTGGTCCCGTAGCTAGACTTAGATACTAAACTAAGTTTAACAGGTGCTTATACTTTTAAAATATGAATGGCTCTGTGGTCGAGTGGGTAGTGTGCGAGTCTGTCATGCGCGGGGTTGTCAGTTCGAGTTCCAAAAATAAATTATAATTGAATTTGTAACAATAAAAACAAATATTCGGCCATGTCACAGAGTTCAATTCCGTTCGGAATCGGAATTCAATCCACCCCATTTTTGTAGGAGATGGTGTCTAAAAAAGAAAACTAAAGTACGGAAATTTGTCAGGTGTGGCCAGACTGTGGGAGGCGGGGGTATGCTGGGGTATGCTCCGGCTAGGGCTTGACATTTTGAGGTTTATTCAATTCCGTTTCCGAACGGAATTGAACTCTGTGACAGGGCCGATTATAAGTTTTCATTGTTAGAGTTTAGTGTCCAGGAGACCGATGACGTTTTTCAAAAAGTGGCACCAAAAGGGGATTTATCAAAAAAAAAGGTGCAAATTTAAAAAAACGAGAAAACTACAATATTTTTTTTGTATTAGTATATAAAACACTCTAAAAAAGGGAGAAAAAAAGTGGGAAGGCAGTCGAAAAGTGGCACTTTGCCACTTTAGTCGGTCAAACGGTCACGCTGGTCGGAATGACATTTTGAAATAATTTATATTATTCTACATCGAATAGGTTACTGTGGGATAGTTCAGTGACAAGTCAAAAGGCGTATACAAAGTATCAATTAACCCCATCGTAGGCCATCCCCATGTAAAAGTGAATGGTCCGCTTCATAGGAAGTGTTAGAGCTCGGTATAGTCCCTATCACTTAAAGACCGATCACGTGACTAGTCTTGTGTCAGTTCCATTTCCTGCAGGGGATGTACCTGGAAATTATTATTGTACAATGTTGTCAGCACATTGCGAAATATTTTTTATTGCGCAATATATATTGATTTAATACAATATATTGTGCCATTAACCAATATAATATACACACAGGGAATTTTATTAAATTTACAATATCGATTATTGCACAAAAATATTGCGAATGTGTGGGTACCTTTAAGCAAATTTCAACTAATATTGTGGTTGAAACAAGAATTCAATAATTAAATTTGTTTTATTTCACATATCGTTACCTTAATATAGAAAGGCCCTAACTCATTATTTTTTTTATCCAGATTTTTGTATATTTCGATAGAAGCACATCTAATAAATGCAAAAAATCGCGATTTCAAAAAAATAATGAGTTAGGGCCCTTCTATATTAAGGTAACCATTTGTATATTAAAACTAATTTTGTGTTTTGTGTGAATTTTTTGGGAAATTTTCTTGCAGCCTGTTTTGATTGCTTATTTTTTACTGTGTACGCTTTTGTGCTTTAAGTACACTTTATTGGTCCACCTTTTTTTTCTCTTCTTAATTTATTTATTGTTTTAGTTATTAATCTTTGCATTGTTTGTTGCTGAAATACGGAAATCATTTGTTGTTCTGGGAAAATAAGTATTGGGCAGGTGTAGTTGTATTGGAAATTGGACATATGCAATATGTAAAATACCCTTTTTGGATCGTTGCTTTAGTACTTCATATCGAAATAATTGTTGAAGTTTAATTAATTAATTATGGGGAAAATAATTAATATTTTAAAAGCTATAACTATATAGTTTTAAGTGGGTTTGCTTAGGAAAATAATTATAATCAATAACAAAATTGGAGCTGTATCCAAAGCATTAAGCATCGTTTTTAAAACTTCGCGATCGGACTTAAAATAGCGACGTATTACACAAAATAATAAATATGTCTTATTTTGAGGCGTGGCAGGACATTTGATTGCATTTTTTAATTTTTATTTAGTTTCAGAACAATTCCTTAAGTCACTAACAGCCTTTTTCATCAACACGACAAACGAAATTTTGTTTAAATAATTTATTAAGTTTTTTTTTGTTTTACTTACGTTATACCATCAAATCCCGGTATAACAAACGCTATAAACTCAGACCCATTCGTTATGCCGAAAAATTCGTTATATCGCAAAGTTTTTTTTTCAAGTTTTATTTTAATTATTACTATTGAAGAGATGATACAATGCAATTAAAAGAATGTAGCAATTTGTTTTCAAATAAGCTACAAACTAACGGTATGAGACTTATTATAGCTATGCTATTTATTGCGCCACCGGCCACAATACATTAATGTAAAAACAATATAATGGGAAATAAATGGAAACGTTTTGAAATATTTGCAGAGAATTTGACATCATCAGATAATATAATTTTGTTATTTTACATATTAATATATCAAAAAATCACAAATGTTTGTATGGGGAACCCCCAGGGGTGGGTCGGCCCTCCAAAATTAGTGGGGGTCGGACATACATTTTGACTCGATTGAGGAACTCGAAATGGGTCAAAGTGAGATTTTTCAAAATTTGACCTTTCAAGAAAATTTTACCCTTCGGATCAAAAGTCGGAACATCAAAATACATTTTAGAGGTATGGTTCCTTCGGCAAAGTTTCTTATTTTGACCCCTAAAATACGATTTTCCTTGTAATTTGTGCGATTTTTAAATCAACCCGCCCTAATATATATATATATATTTTTTTAAATAAATTACTATATTTTACATATCTAGTTAAATACAAATTGCCATTTTTTTAATTACGACACGGAAAGAATTTTCTTTATAAATTTTATGAACTTCGGCATTAATCCAATGAAAAAATTCATTAAAATTCAACCAACGTCACGCTTCGATGGATCAATGAAACTAGTTTCGTCAAAACTGTTTTAACGAAAACTTCTTCAAATTTATTAAACAGTGTCATTAATGCAATGAAATAGCTTCATTGAAAAATCAAAATAATGTAATTAAGGTAATGAAATAATTTCATTAAAGCAATGAAATAATTTTTTTATTTGTTTTCACTTAAGTGATTAATAATATTTTTAACAGCCTTTATAATAACTTTAAAGTGACTTTTTTTAGAAGTGATTATATTTTGCATACGCCCAGATATAACTGTAGGCTTTGACAGTTACGTTTTACAAGCGCAAAAGGAAAAACGTTGACATTTTCTCCTGTAAAATAGTCACTAAACATTTATAAAACGACAAAGAACCGGCCCGAAAACTAAGAAAAATGTGCACAAATTAGCAAATTAATAAAATAAATAATCCATTAAAAAATATAGAAATCGGTTGACTTTGCAAGCCACCCCTTGGAATTCAGCTTTTAAGTCCCAAAAAATTAATTATGCATCAAAATTCGATTTGACATAAATTGCAGAGTAATAAAATCTAAAAATTTTTCAATATTTTTTCTAAATACATGTATATTTTTTAGTCTCATTTGCTCGATTTAGTCGTTAGAACCCTATTAATATTTATCGTATTGTGCAGCGTTGTTTTTTGTTATACTTCGATTTATGGAAAGATTAAAAATATTTCCAAAAGTACATACATAACGCTCATTTACTTCAATAGTGTCATAACTCAAAAAATGCGTTTTTTGAGTTAATAATGCAAAATTATTCAGGGGGCAAATCTCGGCATTCGATACGACTCGTAATTTAAAAATATTTCCATATAAACTCTATTGAAATATTTTTAAATTAAGAGTCGTTTCGAATGCCGTGATTTGCCTCCAGTATTTCGTATTTTATCTTGTCTACTTACTGCCTCGTGAGAGAAGAATATTTTTTCATGTCTTCATTGAGTTGTATTCAAATTGAAAACTGTAAACGCGTTTTCTGCAAAACTAGTTTTTTTTTGAGTTGTCACACTATTGCAGTAAATGAGCGATATGTATGTACATATGTACACAAATAATTGTGAATTTTATTCAAGCATAGAGTTCATGGGATTAATGTATATTTTATTTTTCAGCAATTTATAAAGAAATGGCTTAAGCAATAAATAAGTTATTTGTGTAAATAATTCAAAAATATTTTACATTCAACAAATTAAAATTTTTAAGAATTTTATTCCGGCGGATGCAAAAGAAATGTTTTTTAATGATAAATTTTACAAGTGGGAGTGTATTCGGTTGTGCAATGTGTTTCGGCTCATTTGAGCATTTTCTACACATTTTATTAGTTTTCTATAAGAAATTGTAGTTACAAAATAATTCAAAATTAATTTTTTGTGGGAACACGTATTCGTGTAAGTGCATTCTACGCATTTCATACATTGTAGGCAATAACATTCCATGCTTATTACGCTGCATCCAAGGCGAATTGATGCAAAATTACAGCAACGCAAAAAACAAACAACACGGCTTTTTCGTTGGTCCAACATGTAAAAATTATAAGCAAGGCGAATTTGTATTGCAAAATGAAAATAAACTCATTCACATTATACATACATACGAGTATTAAAATAAAAAAGAATACAAAAATACATAAAAATGTGTGTGAAGATAAATTTAAATTTAACTAGCAGAGACAAACACCAAAAATGTTTACAGAGCGTATTTTGCAGTTAATGGCGAACTGTTATGCCCCAATTCTGTTCGACGATTGTATCGTCTTGTTTATGGACGAAAAAAAAGCCGCTGTTGTGATTCTTTAAGACAAATATTATTTATATTATATGCTAGAAGGTTCGTGTATTTGATTTATGATTATTTATATTCATAGCTGCTAAATAATGATTAGTAATCGTAATGATTACTAAAATGATTACTTTTTTTAATGTAAAGTAATGATTAAATAACGATTATATTCAGTTTCGCACGATTACTAATTGATTACGACTACTAATAATGGAAATGTAATCTGAATTACTTAAAATTACTAAAAATAATCAAAAAGAATCAAAAGTAATAAAAAAACAATCCGATTTCTTCTTAGGATTACTTTTGATTCTTTTTGATTATTTATTAAGAATCAAAAGTAATCTTTGAAAGTAGTCGGATTGCTTTTTGATTACTTTTGATTCGTTTTGATTCTTTTTTAGTAATTTTAAGTAATTCAGATTACTTTTCGATTATTAGTAATCGTAATCAATTATTTATCAGCAAATTTTTTTTAAGGCAATTATATAATCATTACAATTCTTTTTAAAATGTAATCTAATTGATAACTAATCGTAATCGAAATTTAAGAGCTCTGCTTATATTATTATAGGGCATTTAGATCAGCACAAAATCTAGCATATTTTGATTAAAATCTTTTTGAAAATCTATAGCGTTTATACCAACTTTTATCAAGGTTTCTTTATTCAAACCAAAACCCATCAACTGAATTGTTTCTAAAACTACAACCAAACAGCTGCATTGTAGCCAATTCACATACTTTTTTAAGCAGACCATAGCTAATTCACTCACCATGTACAGGGTAGTAAAGAATAAATAAAAATACTAGATTTTTATTAGATTTCCTACAAATCTACTGAAAAATTAGACTTCATTTTGTATGGGAAATCTGGAAAAAAAGCAGCTTGATTTAGCTCGAAATCTCGAAAGTACTAAACTTCGAGACAGTGTAAATGGACTATAATAATAATTTTTATTTTTCATTGTCAAAGAAAACAAACAGAAAACAGTGGGGAATATTAAATTAATACGGTAGCGCGATTTTAACGGAAACTTAATATTCCTTGTCAGTTAGTGAATGTCACGAAATATTTAGAAAATGAAATGAGTTAGTGCCACCTTTTACGGATTTTTTTGAACTTTCAACCAGCAACGCAGTGTTGCATTGATAAATTTTGTCATGTTTTGAAGGAAAACAATTTATTTGAGGTGTTTTGCTGATATCAAAAATGTATGGGAAAACATGTAGCAAAACATTGGTTTTTGGGCAAAACAAGTTTTCTGCTCCAAAACACGTATATGTAAACGTACTATTATATATAGTACAATTGAATACAAACAAATTTGTTTATTTTTATTATTATTTTTGATCAATTACACACCCTGGGTTTGCCCTTAAGAGGTTGGTTATTGGTTTGCGGCACAGTATATTCAAAATACATTGTGTCTGAAGCAAACCAATAACCAACCGTGATGTAACAATTTTCATACTTGTTGGTTTTATTCAATTCTTCTCAATTAAGTTTTTAAATATGAGACTAGGGGAAAACTTCTTGAGGTAACATATGTTGCAAACTGCATGGCAAACAATTTTTTTGTTACACTATTTCTAAAATTAATATCTTTCAAGTTACAATACATTAGAGATCGACCGAAGGCGTTTTTTTTGGCCGAAGCCGAAGCCGAACTTCGGCTAAAATCCTAAACTGCGGCCAAAACCGAAGCCGAAGCCGAATGTTTTAAATTTTAAAAATGATACTTGTTTTATATGAATTAAGAAAAAAGTTTGCTTTTTTGAGATCACTGAAATAGCTGTAATATCTATTGGATACATAACAAGAAAAATAAAACTATTTTGCAATTTCTAGATTGCTTTTTCATATGATCACTCACAAGAACGTCCAAGTAAAAGAAAATAGAAAGCAACAGGGTTGTATTTCAAAGCAACCCTTTCAAAAAGTTAAACACAATAGAAACTGTCGGCGAGCAACGACCAAAACTAATGTTATTTTTCAAGCTTGGAATGAAAAATATTCGGCTTCGGCTAATCGGCCGATTTTTGCCATAGGCCGAATGTTGGCCGATTACCAAATTTTGGCCGAAGGCCGAAGCCGAAGCCGCTTAATCGGTCGAACTCTACAATACATTAAAGTCAGATTTTCAGTGAAGTTATGATTTTCCCCGAATTTCAGTCGGCTTGAGGCAGAATTTAGTCTTCACCAATGGACTTGAAATTTTCCAGATCAGTTGAAAAAAATTTTCCTCAAATAGCAAAGGGGCACCCTAATGTATATATTTAACGTTATTTTTGTAATAAGAAACTATTGAAAAATAACCAAAAAGTACAACAAAGCTAAGCTTTATTTTCTGGCTTAAAATTTAACTTTTTAGCGTTCTTAACTTTTTTTCAAATGTGATTTAGCTAAATGGTATTTTAAAATCTGGTCACACTGGTTTGAATACTAATACCCCTTTTAGACACGCAACTTTCCGTGTGTAAAAGGTGTATAACATATACGGTTTACACACAGTAATTTTTTATGTTAGCAACAGATTTTGACAATTTTGACACAAAAATGTCCAAACTTATTTCTCGCGTAATCCGCTCTGTAATGATTTTGAAATTTTTAGACAAAACAGCTGACTTCGAAAATTCGAAACTCTCTCTCTCTCTCTCTTGCTTACAATTTTTCTTTTCGTGCGTTCAGAATAAGTCGGATCAATAAGTCCCATTGAATGAAACAGATTTTTTTTGCAAAACAAAAATTTATTTCTCCAGTTCTTGCATACCTTCCAAAAAAATAGGATTTTTCGAGGTCCTCAAAATAGGTATTTGTTTGGTCAATAATTTCATCGTTGGAGCTAAATCTCTTTCACACTTGCTCAAAATTTTACAGTAGTATATTAAGAGATGGTACTTGATGGGAACTGTGTTGCATTTTATATAACTACGAGGGAAGTTCGAAAAGTCACGGACGTATTGATCCACCCTGGTATAAGCAAACTTAATGATCATGATCATGAAGAAAATCTTCAAAGAGAAAAGTAAAGCAGAAATTAAACAACACCTACTCAAATATTTAGTAAATTTTAACCCATATTAACTTCAATTTATAGCCATAATACTACTTACACATGTATATTCCATGCTCCATTAAAATGGATGACATAATTTTGTCCACATGACAACAAATTATGTTTTTTTTTTTATGAAGAATTTCTTTTATCCATAAGTTTGTTGGCTCTTATGCAATATTTATATCCAACTGTTCCATGTGTAATTACTTGCTCTAAACACATTTGCTATATTTTAAACGCCGCGTGGTATCAAAAGTCAAACATACTCGTAACAATCAATAGCCAATCAAAAAGCTGAAGTTCATCATTAATTTTTTAGTGAAGTGAGAGTTGAAAATAAATGTTTGGACATCAAATCAAATGTTTATTGAAGTTATTGACCGTCTGCAACAACATGCAGTGGTAAGACAAGCATTTGGGTTTCTTCTTTTTGGCGGTTTTAATAAATTACAAATTTTATAGCTACTCGTAACAAAAAGTAAGAAAACATAAAATTGTGTTACATCTTCATGTGGTAACTGAAAATCATAATCTAGCGCTTCGATTACCAGTTTCATTGCTCATCGGCTACCGTTTAACATGAATATGCAAAATTGTTGAAAATAAATTTTAAAAAATAGTCAACAAATTTATGTTTTATCTGTTAATGTCTCTACTAATTCATTTTATTAATTACGTTTAATTAGCAAGTTATTTGCTATTATGATGAAAAACATCAGCGGGGAAAAAAAGTTTAATTGAAAAGGAAAGAAAAATGTCAACATGTCTTGATGATTTCAATTTGCTATACTAGACATTAATTTAGCGCTTAAATACACGTCTGTCAGCTGTTGCCTCAATCTCAGAGCTAATTGCTTTAAACGGCAAACAGCAAAATAATCCTTTGGGAAGGGTTCTTTTTTTTAACAGTTTGAGTCAAGAGAAAAATTACACAGCAATTCACTAAGACAGACAATTTAAAACAACAAAATGTTTGCACATATTTTCAGCATTTTTACTTAGCAAGGTTGACAACACATAAAGCAATTAGACTTCGGTTACCTCGTGTGTACTTAGCACAACACTAGGTCTCTGCCAAAACCATCGATTCATATGTCATTACGTTCTTCTACAGTGTGTCTCCAACCACGGATTGGAAGGAGAAGTTTTCAAAGACCATAAAAATATTTCGAAAATTAGCTTGAAGGCCAACTTTGAGGGCAGACGCACCCCCTAAAACACAATTTATCGCTATGATAAAAACTGAACCGATTTTGGGCGAGAGAATATAAGAAATCAAATAACAATATTAACGGCCAATATTAATCGTCGTGTTTAATCTCTTAAATTATTATTTTCCCACAAGTTCAGATCATTTATTATTTTATATAAAATTCCCGTGGTGCAAAAGAGTTCTCTAATGACGGCCATACACTACACAAGTTCACTGCACAAGTCTGGCACTGTGCAGTGCGTTTGTGTAGTGTATGGGGGTGGTTGTGCTATTTACGCAGTGAACTGAGTAAATATCAAAATGAATTTGATATTTACCCAAGTTTGAAAACTGCACAGTGAACTTGTGTAGTGTATGTTGCAAACTCTCAGTTGTTTCGTGATTTTTTAAGAGTTCACAACGCAATTTGAGCGCAGAACAAATATTCTGGACCGAGTATCTAGAATTAAACAAATAATCACCAGCATTATGGTGAACTAAAATAAAAAATGCACAGTTTACTTGTATAGTGTGTGTCACAAGCTTAGTTTACGCAGTGCCAGACTTGAGCACTGAACTTGTGTAGTGTATGGCCGGCATAAGGCCGGAATTCAATTTTGCCAAATTTATAAATAAACAAAACAATAATTGATATTAAAGCCTGGTACGGAGTTCATACGGAATTTCAGGTTCTCATACAAAGTCTATGTAAAAAAAATTACGGAAAATCAGGTTGGTAAATTTCATAAAGAAATTTCCATTTGCTAGTACGGACTTTCAACAGAAAAATACACAAATTTTTTGAAATTTATTGCCTATCTTAGGGATTTAGATATATAAGTGGAGACTTTTTTCAGTCAACTGAAACAAAAATTAATGTTCTGACAATTGTTTGGTCACGGAATTTTTGACGTTTCTAATTTTAATCAAATTGTTATTAATTTCTAGTGTTTTTGTGCGTTGTAAATTCATAAATAAACGAATTTTTGTGTATGCAAATATAATTCTACACAAAAGGCTACACTATTATTTTTCCGTGTAGAAATAAGTGTAAATTTACAAACCTGAAATTCCGTAAGAACTCCGTACCGGGCTTAAACCATAAAAATTATCTTTGATTCTTCATGCGGCGAATACAAGTATTTTTAAACACAAAAGAAAGTGTCTACTTTACGGCGTATGAATTCTTTGTTTAATTCTGTTCAACAACCGTTCACAGTGAACTGGATAAAGAGAAAACATAGAAAGTACCGCAGAACATGCTACAGGGTGGGCCAAAAGTTAGCATGGGTTTTAAAAAGTTTAATAACTTTTTCGTTTATTATTTTTGTTTTATTTTTTTTTCTCAGATTATATAATATACAAAATGCAAATTATTTTACACTAAGTATCAAAAATAATGTCTCTCTTAAGTGACCACCGTTTTCAGGCTCGTTTTAGAGCATTTTCCATAACATCTTTCAAAATTTGTGGCTGTAGCTTTCGAATTTCTGCAACAATGTTTGCCTTGAGTTCAAGGATTGTCTCTGGCTTGTTCACATGCTCTCGCTCCAGTGTTGTTAGACAATTTTGTCTAAAAATCGTCAATTTTTGAAAATAAAATCGTCAAAATCGTCAGAATTTTCAAACAAAATGTCAAAAAATCGTCATACAAGAATTATATTATATTATTGAACAACTAATATATCATATTAGTTATAAAAGACTATTTTATGTAACAAGAAACAATTCATTGACATTATTGTCAAAGATAAAAACTATGGGGTGAAATCAAGGTGTATTTAAACAGGTGGCAGCGTTACTTCAGCTGATAATTTTTGCTCTATGTACTTTGTAGCTAACGAATGTCAAAAACTTCGTTTTCTTTTGGTTTTGGTACAATTATTTTTGTGCTTTTGACATTCTTCGGTTCTTTACACAGCTATGGTTACCGTATTTTTGTATAACAAATCCTTACGCAATCACCTGTATAATTACACCATGGGTGAAATTAAATAAAAAATTCAGAATATATACATATGTAGGTGTTAACAATTTCTAAATAAAATTAGTTTCAAAATAAAACTATACATTTTAGAATTTGTTTTTTTTATAAAATTTTTCTTACTGCCTGTTCCAGGATGTCACTCATGTTCGTTCGCACGCATTTTAAACGACAAACATCTGTTTTGCGTTTCACTAAAAGCCTTTAAGACGACAAGTCGAAAGAAAATAAGTGCGAACGATAACGTAAGCATTTCAATACAAATTTGCGCCCCAATAAAAATTTTTTCAGTCATTTGTACGAACTCTAATGTCAAAAGCAGGCACTTGTATTTTAATTGTCGACTGAGACAAAATAAAACAAATTATTTTTATTTACACAAATAAAATAATTTGCTTTGCCAATGAGTAATATTAAACTGGCTTCGCTGGCAATGGATTTGTTGAGTAACGCGTCGTTGGCGGTCTCCCCACGTCTGGGCTTGTAAGTAAGCCGTTTTGCGTCATTTGGCTGGTCTTTTTGATACTCTTCTCTAGGTATGTATGTATGTATGTGTGTTCGACAACAGCTTCGATGAGTAAAGATTTTCTGCATACCATCACTTCCGCTAGTTATAATGAAAGTTGGTTAGAAGCTATCGGTCTTATGTATAAGAAAAAACGGTCAAGTTAGCATAAATCCCATTGGGATTTCATACTACATTATGCGCCAATTTTTAATGCCAATTTGTGTGGCGGAACTCTTTAGCAGCTAGTTCAATGTCGTCACTTATGCTAACTTCATGTCAGTTTTTTCTTATACATAAGGCCGTATTTATTCATCTAAGCAGTTGTTCTATATACACAGAGGTGAAAATCCTTAAGCAATCCGGCTATAAAGAAAACTTACTGAGCGGAGCCGGTATTCGGTAATAATATACATATATACCAAATAGATAAATACAATAATAATATGTGTATGTATATGTATTTATATATGTCCATACCTAGAGGAGAGAGTTCTTAAGATCGGACGAAGACCAGTTTAACACAAAATATACATACTTCTACTCTACGAAGTCGCCGTTGCGCATACATGTGTACTTACATATCTATGTATGTATGCACAGAAGAGAAAAATTATTGCACTCGTCCAAAGGCCGGTAGGTAGAACACTTTTCTGGGTCTGTTGGTATTTTTGAAAGATCTAAAGATAATGACAATCACCCAAATGAATATGAATAATGACCTAAATAAATGGGATGATGCTCATTTTCCATTTGGGTAATTCTTTACAAAATTTTGCATGACTTGTGTTTTTTGGGTCTTTATTTATCATAAATAAAAACCAATGAGTAATTATGTGTATGTAATTTTTATACTTAACAAAAATTGTTAAGTTTCTTTTTTTTAATTTATTTTTGGGTGCCACTTGTTGCAGGTTAGAATTAGAACAGGGCAAGGTGTATCTAACTAGGTGGCAGCGTTACTTCAGCTGATAATTTTTTGCTCTATGTGCTTTGTAGCTGAAGAATGTCAAAAACTTCGATTTTGTTTTGGTTTTAGTACAATTATTTTTATGCTTTTGACATTCTTCGGCTCTTTACATAGCTATGGTTGCCGTATTTTTGTATAAAAAATCCTTACGCAGTCACCTGTATAATTACACCATGGAACAGGGTTTCATTTTTTAAAGCACAATTTACACATTTAAACGATTTTTTATTCCCATTTGACGATGAATGTGGCAACATGGATATTTGACAACGGGAATACGGCTTACGTTAGAAACGTAAAACCAGGCGAACGGCAAGTCGAATGTTATTGGGGCGCTGATTCGAACGAAAGTTAGTGACTGCTTATCTTTTGCCTTAGTTTTCTTTCGACATTCTGGAACTGGCTGTTAATGTCAACATTGTAACATTCCGAAGAGTTACACTTCAAATGATTTCAAGGGTTTCTGTTTCCAGTAAATTTTAGATCTTGGCTTTAGTAAGAGCTGATGAGTTTTGAAAAATAAAAAAAGTAAATAACAAACTCGCATAAGTTATTTATCGTTTATTGTTTGGTAATTTAATCGATTTCACTTTTTCCCAAAATATACTTATAGATATAAGTCGTTATCTTGAAAGTTAAAAAATCTAAGTTCTCTTATTTAATTTTCAATGCCTTAATATTTTTCTTTAGTCCTATTTTACACTAAACAAGTTTGTAGGAGAGAGAGAGAGATAGACGAAGGGAAAAGAAACGAGTAATATCAATAAGTTTTGCTTTCTCCTTCGTAATGTTAAAAAATCTCACATGCATACACAAAACTATGCATAAAAAATATGAGCTGAAAAATAAGACTTGCATTGTGTGAACGCCAATGAAAGTTCAAAGAAGAAAAGGTGATAAGTTTAGCAATAAGACTTGACTAGTGTGAACTGGGACTTAAGACACAAGATTTGGAAAAACTTTTTAGTAAATGAAGAATTTCAGAGTCCATATTTGAAATATCTGATGCTGTAAGTAAAATAAAATTTTTTCTGCAAGGATTTACTGGCATATTTATGTTACTAAATACTTATTTCAAAAAATCGTCAAAATATGAGGAATATTTGAAACAAAATCGTCAATCGTCATTTTGGGAAATTTGTTATAAAAAATCGTCGAAATGACGTAAAATCGTCAAATCTAACAACACTGTCTCGCTCCTTCAAATAACCCCAAAGAAAATAGTCGGGTGCTGTCAAATCTGGTGATTGCGCCGGCCAAATAATTTCCGAATTTCTGAAAATTATTCGCTATCCAAAAATTTGACTTAAAAGTGCCATTGTGTCTCGGGCAGCGTGGACAGTTGCTCCGTCCTGCTGAAACCACCTACCAGGTCTGTCTTCAAGAGCAGGACGTAAAAAGTGTTCTATCATAAACCGATACCGCTCTCCATTTACGGTTACAGCACTTCCATCTTCATGCTCGAAGAAGTAAGGCCCAATGATATTTTCAGATGTGATCCCACACCATATTGTACATACACCATATTGGGTTGCAATTGGCGTTGATGTATGGCTTTTGGATTTTCAGAACCCCAGAGCCTACAGTTCTGCTTATTAACAAAGCCATTCAAATGAAAATGAAATCACTCATATTCAAGTTGATTTCATTCATGGCCAGCTGTTGAAATTTAACTGCAGAATTTAGACGTTGCCGATGCTCTCCGGGTTTTAATTCTTGCACCAATTGCACCTTATATGGGTATAAATTTAAAACTTTTTTTAAAATGTGCTGTAATGACGTACGAGACATTCCTAGCTGAGCAGAACGCCTTCTGGCAGATGTTTCTGGTGTTTCATTAACATTTTGCTGTTCTCGTTCAATATTTTCCGCAGTGCGATTTAAACGTGGCTAGAGATGCTAATCGGGACAGTTTTTTTGAAATCCCGGGCTTCGGGATCTAGTGATCGAGTCTCGAAATCCCAAACTGGGACCCAGGGATTTTCGGGACAAATGTGCGTCTTTACATTAAAAATAATATTTTAATTTTACAAATTTTTTTTTTCATATTTAAAAGGAACTTATACAATTCAGACATTTAATTGCAAATTTTCATTGAAAAGTGCAATGTATGTAAAATTTTTCCTAGAAAAGAAAAAGCCATAAAATGTATTATATATACATATACCATATAATATTATCTACTAAAATATTTATTCAAAGCAAATTTTTTATTTTAACTTTTTATAACAGGGAGTTTCTAATAATTTTTGATATAGAAGATGACAGTCAATAACATTATTTATGCAAAAAACGGGATTCAGTACCACATTTCTGTAACTTGTGAAAAGTTATCGCATCGAGAAAAATTAAATAATTATATTGGCTGTCCTATTTTACACAGGGTTACTCACATAAAAACCTATATAAACTTACAAAACATATCAACAAATACAGTTTTTTTCTTACTAACCCTGTGTTTCACAGGATGATAAAAATTTTTTCGACTCGAAAAGTTCTCACATTCCTTACAGAAACGAGGCACAGATAATGCCGAAAATCCCGGGCTTTAAAATTAAAAAATGCCGGGCTCTGGGATTTGAATAGTCCCGAAAATGCCGGTATTTCCTGGCTCGGGATTTCCCGTTTAGCATCTCTAAACGAGGCCTACGCAATGCAGGTGATGACCAGGGCACCCCAAAAATGCAATTGCATGTTTTTTCTTGAGTGGCGTATTAATGCGACGATAAGATATTTATCCGTTTCAGAACTTTTATATTTATTCACCAAATATTTTTTTCGGTTTTTTTCGACACTTTTCTACTATTTTGGGCTCGTTCTTAGGCAGTATTTTTATACTTGAGCCATACTGTTTATGACTTTATTTATAAAATAGAATTCAATAAGAGTAATTCGCAGGTTTGTTTTTAAAAATTCCTTAGAAATTTTACTGAGTTATTAGACATTTTATTAGAAGACTTTTTGTTAAAAAAAACTACCTGTATGATGTATTTTGCGTTCTATTTATAGCTTTCGGTGTATTTAAGCTTCTAGGAAGATAAAAGTATAATTTAATAGACGTCTATCAACACAAAGTACAAAATTGGTACAACAGTGGTCGCCAAACTTTTTTCTTGAGATCCACATTTTTCATATATACCAAATTAACATTTTTATCGGTGTAGGAATCGTTGTTTGATATACTGCAATGGAAAACAGCTGGTATTTTATTAGTTAGTACCCTATACCTATAATAATTAATACGATTTGTACTGGTTGAGGGCCGCAAGTTGCAAATCAAATATAAGTTAGAGTGGTATCAAAAATTTGCAAGGAGAGCTTCATTTATGTAAAATTGCTATAATTAATAATAATTTTGCCGCTTATTAAGGTTGGTATACATATGTGATAAATGTGGTTCTGAAAGAAAACAGTTTGGCGACCACTGTTGTACCAATTTTGTAATCCGTGTTGATAAACGTCTATTAAAATATACTCTTATCCTCGAAGCTTAAATACACAAAAAGCGTATAAATACAACGCAAAATACATCATGCAGGTAGTTTTTTAACAAAAGGTCTTCTAATAAAATGTTTGATAACTCAGTCATTTTCGAAGGAATTTTTCAACACAAACCTGCGAAAGACTCTTCATAAACTATATTTTATAAATAAAGCTATAAACAGTATGGTTTCAGTACAAAAATACTGCCTAAGAACGAGCTCAAAGTAGAAAAGTGTCGAAAAAAACCAAATAAATTATATTTGGTGAATAAATACAGACATATATCCGAAATATACTGAAACAAGATATATATGATTTAAAAGGTTTTAGTCTCTTCTTTCTAAAACAATTTATAAATCTAAAATCGGTTGATATTTAACTTAGTTAGAGGTTGATAAGTGCCTATGGGTACGTAAAACCGGTTTTTTACCCGTAACTCCAGATTTTGGAGGTGTTTGGAAAATTTCAAATACAGATTATTGTTATGCACCAACCAGAAAATTGGTAACACGTCACAGGTATTTCGATTTCATAAAAATTTGTCACACAGTGTTATCTATACATTTTTAATATACATAGATTTTTTTTGGAAGCAATGAAAATGTAGTGCCTTAATAATTACTTCTAATTTTTTTACTGGTTTCTTGCAGTTTTTTTAGATTTTATATAATTTTTATGACTATGTGCCGTTCCAGACTTGCAACTTTTTTTGGAACAATTCTCGAATATGTGTGAGAGTGTGGAAATAGAAATATATACTTTTTGTATTCCCCTCTCGCTCTTTTGCACTAAAAAATAAAAAGTTGCTGCAACAAAAATTGCAAGTCTGGACTGGGACTATCTCTTGCACATTGCAACAACCAAAATGCATATTATTATTGAATTGTTGCACTTGTTGTTCTCCTGCCTACCACCCAAATATAATCCACCTTGACTTTAGTGTCACTTTTTATTTACTTCAAAAAAAAAAGTTTATTGATAAACAATTAATTTACCAGTTTGAAAATAATAAAAAATTTAAATTTGTTAAAAACCGAAATGTTGTCGCTGGTACAAAATAAATCTCTGTTAAGACGCAAATGCTTTTTAAGTTTGAAAATTCCATCACGCAATATTGATCCGGTGTGTGGCCCCCCCAGATTTCCCATGACAACGGCACAGAAAATTATTATCGGAGGAGGCAGTATGCTGCTGATGTTGGCCATACCGATTGTGGGCTTGCTAAGTGTACCCTCATGGTCGGTAAAGCATCAAAATCTGGGCAAAGCACGCAAGGAACCACCAACAGCTGAATAAATTGTCTTAAAAAAAAAGAAATAAAAAAAAACATTAATATTTTTTTTAAATGAACATTAAGCTAACTTATGCACATGCATAGAAAATTCCAGAAATCTTTTTTTTTTAATAACCTGCCTTATTGCGCTTGTCGCGTTTTGCGATTAGACTTCGACAGCAGTACATACATATATGGGTTGCTTGTTTCTTTAATATGGTACAAGGAAGTCAAAGTCGAATCGGGAAATTTGACTATCGGTCTAATGATCTGAAAAACTTGATTTCGCCAAACCCTTTCCTGTAAGTGAGACAAGTGCAGTAGTTTTAGTAACGAGTTTTATTTTCATGAAAACAAAACGATTACGGAAATATTTTATCATGCCGGAATCCACCAACAACAACAAAAAATATGCAAATTTTCGCTTATATCGGCTAGTAGCGCGTACTTGTTGCTATACATTTCTTTTCCATTGATCTTGATTTGCTGCTTGTTTTCACGCACCGGACTCACGTACACACACGCACGCACACACACACATTTATCCATGATCATGATCATGCAAGTGATTTGTTGCCTAATTGAAAGCCAAAACAGAAAAAGAAAGATGTTGAAAAAGAAAATAAAAGTGAAAGACAACGACTTCCCAAAGAGAGTGAAACCAAGTGCCAATAAAAAAACGCCCCATGTATCCAATCAACCGACAACTAAATGAAAAAATAAGAAATTTAAGAAGGAAAAAACAAAATCCAAGACGACCGACCTACCAAACTAAACACAACGACCATGCAACATGCGATGATGGTATGAAAAGTGAAAAAGGCAAGAATTCCCTTTAATTGCTTTCGTACATACATAAGTATAATTTAGAAATTTTTGAGATTTATTTTATTAAAAATGTAGGCCATATCTGTGGTCATTGACCAGACGCTCTACTTGCTCACTTATTCGAAAGTTAAATATCTACGACGTCCAAACGCACACTCTGATATTTGAATTTAAGGTAACAGCTTTGAAAGCTTTTAAATTTGTTTGTGTTTCTTTGCAAAGTAATAGCAAGCATTGTTGTCGCCAAGACCGGATTGGCTGTTGTGCTCTTGTGGGTGTGTGAAAGCACAAAAGCTATTTTGTAAAGCTTTGAACATTGTGCATATGGCTTGGACGTAGCTGATCTATAACATCAACTTGAACTGAAATAGAAATGAAATACATATCTCTCATTTACTCAAAGAACGGCATAACTCTAAAAATTTAATTTTTGAGTTAGTGATGCAGAATTAATCCTCATATCGTTCTTCATAATGTGTAAAAAAGTTCATACCAATATCTGGTATACTTAACTCTTGAAAGCGAAATAAAATTTTCTTTTTCCCTTAAGTTGTGTGTAAATTGAAAACTTTATGAGCGATATGTATTTCGCTACCTTGATATAGAAAGGCCCTAACTCATTATTTTTTGATATCAAGTTTTTTCTATATTTCGATAGAAGAACAATCTAATGCAAAAATCTCGATTTCAAAAAAATAATGAGTTAGGTCATTTCTATATTAAGGCAACGATTTGTTGATGGTCTTCTCATTCACAGGCTTTTTAATAGATTTGAATATTATTCAATCTGACTCGATTGTTCACGGTCTGAACCAGAGACAAGCAAGCAAGTCCATAGATGCGTTGCCATTTGTCAAGTTTTCCTTTTTTTGGAAGTTTTTTGAGATGCCAAAAAGTTTCTTGAAAATATAAAGTTTTTTTCAAGTTTTTTATAAATATGTCCATAATTGAACTTTTGCAGGTTATTGAATGAAAATATTAAGTAATGTTTGTATGCAATAAAACGATCTTATATTTTCTCACTCCCTTATTACTGCAAAAGTGTCTAAAGGCTCAGTTAGCTTAACCATTTTCATTACTTTTGACATAACAATATCGATCACCTGTTTTCTTTAAAAATTTTGGTACTTTTGTAGAAAAAAAGTTTTTTTTTCAGACTTAGGAAGTTTTTTAAAAAATATATATGGTAAAGCTGCTGTGTACGTATGCAAAGCAGAACCATTTTGATGATTTTTGGTGCCGAAAATAGCGAAATGACGATTTGACGATTTTTTCCTTAAAATTGACGATTTTTTAAGAGCCCAAAATTTTTCAGTTTTTTTTATGAAAAATCTACTATTACAGTTAATGTATTACTTGCCTTCTAAAAGATTTTGGTGTAATTTTGTCCACTCTTTATTTTGTATCTGTGTAAATTGATATTCTCAAGAAAACTTAAATGTGAAAAAAGCCAAGTTCGTCTAAAAAATTTCGACCATCAAAAAAAATACTGAGACCAAAACTTGGACATGACTTGGCAATATTGTTCATAATTTTACCAGTGAGAAGAAAAAAGTTATAAGGGGTTAAAAGAGGACAGTGGTTTAAATTTCCATATGCTCCTTATAGGAACAAAAGGAAATAATATATATATATATATATATATATATATATATATATATATATATATATATATATATATGTATATATGTATATGTATTAGGGATGTAACGAATACCAGTTTAGCGAATGCGAAAACGAATAATACATTTTAATTTTGCGAAAGCGAATGCGAAAGCGAATGCAAATATTACAATACGTTAAAAAAATCACATGAAAATAAATTCATCTAAGAACATGAAGTTGTGTTGTACTTTAGTCTTGAATTCAGCAAATATTTATTAATTTATTAGAAATAAAAATTGTTAAACTGAAATATATATGAAATCATATTAAAATAAGTATAGATAATTAAAAATAAATTTACAAAATGTTAGGCAATCAACCCATTCGTACTTTGACCCTAAAACATTGTACTAAGTTCAACATTTCCTGTAAAATGCTACCAAAATACATATTAAGAAAAATTGGAATGAATTGTTCATGAAAATTTTTTCCAGTACTCTGTTCATCTTGGGAAAAACATATGAAATATATCTTCAACATTTTAAGTTTACATGCGAAATAATATGAGTGGCACTTGTTTCGCAAAAAATTTACAACAAAGAAGGAATAGTTAATATTTTTGCATTTAAAATTTTTTGAACGAAGTAATGATGTGCTTACCATTTTCAAAAGTTCTAACAGACTAGTCTTAAGTAGAAAATATATTCGCGCAATTCAAACACTGCCTTTTCTTTTTAAAAAACTGGAAAATATTTCCAATATTTTTGTCTTTAGTATTCGCTTGAAATATTCGCATACATTTTAGCGAATGCAAAAGCGAATGCAAATAGCAAAAGTAAGCGAATTATTTGCGAATGCGAAAGCGAATGCGAACATTCGTTACATCCCTAATATATATATATAAAATAAAACAACGTTAGGGCGAATCAATTTTTTTTTGCAAAAATCTTATAGCAAATACATAAGTAATCTACACGAAATTCCTCTTTTTTAGAAAAACAATTTTTTTTTTAATTACAATTTTTTCAAATAGAAAAATGTACGTTCTGGGGCCCGTTTCTCAAAACTACAAATTACAAATCTACAAGTAAAATACACACAAAACAACAATAAAATTTGTAGTGTTATTGTTTTGTGTGTATTTTGCTTGTAGATTTGTAATTAGTATTTTTGAGAAACGGGGCCCTGGATTAAATACTACTAAACTCGAATCATTATTCATTATTCATTATCCATAATATTTGGTTCCCCATTTTCATCATTAAAGTCAAAATATCTTTAAATAAGGGAAGTAATAGCCGAACAAAAAGCAGCTCAGGGAAATGAAATAAATTTTCAGAGGGGCGGTATAGGGTTTACTTTTAGACCAATGGGTTATTCGAAAAATTTTCTTAGAATTATATGTAGAGTTCGTTTTTGCTATATGATTTTTAATTTTTTTTTAATCCATACAATTGAACCGGCCTAGTAAACACGTTAAAAAATTAATATTGATTTGTCCGATTTTTCTGAAGATTTTTCGTTAATTTTATCTGGCAGCCCTGACTGCATACATTTTATTCTCTTTCATATTATCACTAATACATTAATAATATAGATGTGTGCCTGACTTTGGTCTAAACCAGAGCCCCGCAAAGTAGCGCACGCGTGCGGTTGCTACAACAACAATGAAGAGAGCAAATCTCTTAACCTTGTTTAATCGTTCGTATCAGGAATGGCATTGAAGCCCTGTTTGTCTAAATGCGAACGAACGTTTCTATCGAATATTAGTATTGGAAACAAAAACAAATTTAAGTTTTTTGTTTTTGTTTTTAATATAAATGTTCGAAAGAAACGGTCGTTCGCATTTAGACAAACAGGCCCTGAGAATTTTAAAATTGTACCAACAACTTAAAAAATTGTACTTTTTTGACCTTAATTGTACTAAAAGATTTTTTTTTTAGTTCAAATTACATATTTTTATTTGTTTTTATAAAAATAATCGACATTATTCTGGCTACCGAATCGTTTTCACAAATTTTCTTGTAAGTTGGGATGTTAAAGCATATGATTGCTGGCACCTGTTTAAGTTTAAATACAAATTTAGAAGAAAAATTATTTGGAAATGGACGAGTTAAAATTTTTTGATTTTCGCGCTGCGTTTTGCTTTCACTAGATTGTTCTCAAGTGAGAAGAATATAAGTGTCATTGCTCAAAAGTGAAAATTGACATATGCAATCGTTTGAAAAAAAAATGCGGAGCGAAGCTTTAGAGATTCCTTAAATGTACTAAATTAGTCATTGGTGTACTATTGTACTTTCCGAGTCTGAATAGTACCAAAAAAGGTACAATTGTATCAACTTTGCCATCCCTGGTTCGTATGTGTAGTCAGTTCTGCCAGAATGATAATTCTATCATCACAACTCAAAAAATTTCAGATGCTGAGTAGTGGCAAATAACTGTTGATACTGTACAAATGATGTAAGTATGTGACATAAAAACAAAAATAACGGTATTTTATATTCTCCAAGAAGACTGTATTGCAAAAAAATGTTGCGGTCCCCTGCAGAAAATTTGGTGACAATTGATCCAAATGTACTCGTCCTATAACTGGAGATAATGTGGGTGTTATCAAAAGTACGTAGTAGTGTATGGTGAAAAAAGTCGCATCGTTTAAATGGTGGCGTATTGACCATTTTCGTGGTGTATCGTCTTGATCTTGAGCCAATTTAATTCGGACTCGGTCTAGTATTGTAGTAAACTGCACTGAACATGTTCGATGTGGTCGAACACAGGACCTATCAAATAGTGTAAATATAATGTTAATTGCTCCCTTCAATGTGACTCTGGGATCAGTCCCGTAACTATACTTAGATATTAACCTAAGCTTAAATGCTATTTATACTTTTGAAATATGATTGGCCCTGTGGTCGAGTGGGTAGTGTGCCAGCCTGTCATACACGAGGTTGTCGGTTCGAATCTCAAAAAATTTTCAGATTAAAAATAAAATTAAAAAAAAAATGTCATTGCATTTGTAACAATAAAAAAATATATGAGCGTTAAATTATTACAGTTAAATGTCGAAATTTTATTTATAAATAATTTATATTATTATACATCGAATAGGTCCCTATGGGATAGTTCAGTGACAAGTCACAAGGTGCATACAAAGTATCAATTAACCCCATCCTAGGCCATCCCCATGTAAAAGTGACTGGTCCGCTTCATAGGAAGTGTTAGAACTCGGACTGGTCCCTATCACTTGGGGACCGGTCACGTGACTAGTCTTGTGTCAGTTCCATTTCCTGCAGGGTCGTTAGAGATTTGTTAAATTAACTCATTTATAAAAAAGAAAATCACTTTGATCATTTTGAGTTGTGACTGTTTATGATTTAGTGTGCGATATGATTTCTTGATTTTTTTTCTCGAATGATGATTTTGGATTTTGCAAATTATGATTTTTAGTTTCAACACATACATACATATCGTCACCTCAAATGCAAACGGACGTTTCAAAATCAATAAAAATAAAGTGTTCTTGAACATTTTCTACGAAATTTACTTGTAGCATAGATACTTATATGTTTTTAACCATTTATTTCCTTTATATACATATATATTTAAGTTTTTATGTTAGTTACGTTTTTTGCAATAAAAAATAGATGCATTCGTAATTACTTCCGTTTGAATTTCTTTAATAAAGTCGTCATTTTTGATCGCAGAGGTCTAAATATTTGCGTGAACATGTAGTTTGATCAAATGAACCATAACACTGTGCTACAAAAGTTGAGAAAAAAAATATTCAGGGATTCTAATGTACCAATTCTATTTTGTTGGAGTCCATGGATGACGAAAATACAGTTGGTTTTTTTATGTCACTTAATAAAGTGATTTTATAACGGTAAATGTAGTGAAAAACGGGGTTTCTTAGATTTTCAGTTTTAAACAGTTGTAACTTCTTTGTTTCCCAACGGCTTTCTTTTAACTTTTCGTTGATTAAAAGGATGGAGTATTATCTTTCAATCAAGATATAGTTTTTGTAAATCGACTGACAAATGGTTAAGTTACAGTCGTTGAAGTGTAAACAAAATCCATTAAAAAAGTATTCTTTTGTTTTCCTCAGGCCATAATTTGCTTATGACTTACAAAAGAATTTTTTTAATGGGTTTTGTGTACACTTCAACGACTGTAACTTAGCCATTTGGTAGTCGATTTACAAAAAAAAAACCTTGGTTGAAAGATAATATTCCATCCTTTTAACCAACGAAAAGTTAAAAGGAATCCGTTGGGAAACAAAGAAGTTACAACTGTTTAAAACTGAAAATCTAAGAAACCCCGTTTTTCACTACATTTACCGTTATAAAATCACTTTATGAAGTGACCTAAAAAAACCAACGGTATTTTCGTCATCCATGGACTCCAGTAAAATAGAATTGGTACATTAGAATCCCTGAATATTTTTTGTGTATCACAGTGTAATCAATCAAAAACTCGATATTTAATTTTTGTATAGTTACGTCCGTTTGCATTTAAGGTGACGATATTTATGTACAATTTACTTTGTTGTTCTACAATGTTTATCAATAGCTATATATATAAAGAAAACAGTTTCGTATCAGCTTGTTATATATTGCCTCCATTCACTTTACTTATGCACTAGGATGTCTCTCAAAAAAAGTTCGCCGTACACCACTGAATATAAAGTATGTATTGTTACCAGGCGGTTTGAAAAAAAATATATCTTAAAGTGTGACATATCGATGTTTTTGTCTCGAGGAGACCAATGCTTTGCTTCAATAGTCATTGGCCTCAAATATACCGTTCTAGTATTTACCCACCCTAATTTCAAAAAATTAAAATTCGAAAAAAATCATTAAACTTTTGTTAAAGAAGTATTTTAATAATTCCAGCAGAACTATTCAAATTTTTTTATTTAAATGCTCTAATCGGATCATTGCTTGGCAAAGAGAAAGAAAGAAACAGAATCTGGCCAGGAAATATCGGAGAAGATTCATACTCCAAAATGCTCTAGCATTCATCAATAAAGAAACTATACTTTAGTCACTTGAATAATTTTGTTTTTTTTTTCTCGCCTACAAAATTTAATACATACATACATATGTATAGTTACGTGATTTTGCGTTTCAGTTAACGATATACTAAATGGAGTTTTAAACAAGTGTTTCGTAAGCTGTAAATATAATTATCGCTTTCATATGCGCGAATATCTAAAAATTGACATGTATTACATTACTATTGCAATCATTTGTGCATATCGTTACCTTAATATAGAAAAGCCCTAACTCGCAATTTTTTTTTAAATCGGGGTTTTTGTATATTTCGCTAGAAGAGCAACCAATGTATCTAAAATGCAAAAACCTCGATTTCCAAAAAAAAATGAGTTAGGGCCTTTCTATATTAAGGCAACGATATGTATGTATGTATGTATGTATATTTGTTTATTTGTACATTTAAATATGCATTTGCTAATCTCACTCATTTGAAAATATATAACTTTGCACAGTGTTATTCACAGCCCTCGTACAGTCACAATGTAGGGGAATTCAACTTTTAAGCGACTACATGAGCGCATGGCGATAGTGATTAAGCAAAAGTGACAAGATCGGTATTATTTATGCTCCGCTCGGATCATTGCTTAAAATAAGCCAAGAAGAAAAAAACCACAATAGCAAAAAAAAAAAGAGATACATAACAACAACAACAACAACGACCGCAACTATGCACTGCTTGTTGCTCATGCATGCAATTGTTGTTGCCGCTGCATTCGCCGTTGTTGTTTATGAGATATTCTAGGTCATCAGCGATAATAAAATTATAAAAAGAAAAATATTGACTAAAAATAATTTCTACCATTTTCGGTGTTTTTATTTTCACATTTTACTTTTTTGTTGGCTGCCGGACCAACTGTTTGACTGACTGACGTGACGGCAGGCAGGCTGCACCTTTAATACGAGTACGAGTATCATTTAAGTTCACATGCAATTATAGTGTGTGTTGTTGGCAACAGTTCATTGTTGCTGTTGTTGCTGTTAATGCTGTTGTTGCTGTCGTTGCAGTTTTTTAAAAGGATCGAAAGGCCGCTTCGAAAAATTCTTCATTTGCACTGTCTGTACGAATGAACTGAACCTGTTTGACAGAAAAAGAGAAATACAATTTCACCGCCGAAAAAAAAATAAGAAGATATAAATGCTTAATAAAAGTAGTTGGTGTACTTGCACACAGGTTTTTCATATATTTATTTATTTTCGAGGAAACACTACGGTATTAAGGAAAAATTATTTAGTTTATAAAGTAATATGGTACATTTTTTTCTTATTATTTTGGTTTGGAAAAAACCGAAACTGTCCAATCAAATAATCAAGCTAGACTTACATATATCGAACTTACTCAGTAACTTGTTTTTGATACAAAACAAGCTACTGAACGAGTTCGAGCCAACTCATTCAGTAGCTCGTTTATGACACAAACCAATGATCAAACCCATATAATTTAAATGGGTTTCACCATAGGTTTGTGTCAAAAATGACCCACTGAATGAGTTCGATACAAGTCTAGTGTTCAACAGCACTTTTTGAACTAGTTTGAGAGCATCCAACAGAACGAACTAGTTCAAAAAGAGCTGTTAGACACAACTCCAGTCAAAAACGCCAATGTAAATGAAATGGGTTTGAAATAACTTTTGATTCGAACGCGAACGAACTAGTTCACAAAGAGCTGTTGGACACAAGTCTAGTTCAAAAGAGGTGTGGGACACAACTCTAGACACAAGTTTTTATGCAACAAAAAAAAAACAGGCAAAACGGTATTTTATATAGACTTGGGTCGAACTAGACTTGCGTCTGGAGTTGTGTCCAACAGCTCTTTTGCACTAAAATGAGCTGTTGTACAGAAGTTCGGTAAAAAGCGTCAATGTAAATTAAAAGGGATTGAAACAACTTTTGATTCGAGCGCTCTCAAACTGGTTTAAGGAGCTGTTGGACACAACTCTACTTGGGTCCAACTTATTCAGTTGCTCGTTTTTGACACAAACCAATGATCAAATTAGACGTGGCTCGAACTCATTCAGTAACTTGTTTCTGACCTCAAACCCATTTAAATTAGACTTAGGTCGTTGTCGTTCACTAGTTCATATTTGACACAATGATCAAACCCATTTAAATTACATGGGTTTGATAATTGGTTTGTGTCAAAACTGATAGACTGAATAAGTTCGATGCAAGTCTAGATCAAACCGATTTAAATGACATGAGTTTTATCATAGGTTAATGTCAAAAAATAGAGTTATGTTCAACAGCTCTTTTGAACTAAAATGAGCTGTTAGACACAGGTCCGGTCAAAAACGTCACTGTAAATTAAATGGGTTGAAACAACATTTGTTTCGAACGCGACTAGACTAGTTCTATCAAAAATAGACTTGGGTCAAATGAGTTTGACAGAAGTCTAATTTTATATTATTCAAGAAGACTGTGGGGCAAGTCTGTGGACTTTGTGTAACATGTAAAGATAGTTCTTTTTCTCAAATGCATGCCACCAAACGATATTATTGGAGATAATATGGCCGTATAGATCCAGTGAACGATTCCTGGGATCCAATGCCAAATCATCCCAATATATCTCTAGCAGAAGCTTAGTGCAACAGGCGCCTTCACTCTCTCTAAAACATTCACCCTAAAAGTCAATTTTCAGTCCCAAATGACACCGAGACGTTATGTAGCACTATTACTTTAAAAAAAATTGCCATAAAAACTTCTTTATTTGAAGGCATTTCAAATTCGTTTTCGTTTCCCCACAATAACTTTTACTTGTACTTGATCATTTTAGCCGTATTTTTTTCTTCTTTGTTTTAAAAAAGAAAGATACTCACAAAGAAAAACATTATTGGACACATTGAACTTGCAATTAAGTATTGGCTTGGGTATGATTGTGGGTTTACTATGCCACAGCAGCATCGGCAGCAGCATCACTTACTAATACAACTAAAGCAACAAATTCACTTTTTTTCCCTCTGCTTTTCTCTCTAACGCAGTTGCTACCCACTTGACCTGAGATTCGATATAAACGAAGGCTCACTGAAGCGAAGAAATTTCGAAACAAAATTTGTTCGATATTTGTTCGCAAATCTAAAATAATTCGAATGTTCGCTAAAGCTTTGAATTTCGAAATTTTCTCAATTGATTCTCGAATGTGTGACGGTGAACGAGTTGATGAGTGCTATTCTGTTAGTCAGAGGTTCCAAGTTCGAGCCATGAGAGCACAGTAAGTAAAAAAATATAAAAATCCTATACTTACATATGCGCAATAATTGAACAGAAAAAAATTGCCACGATGGCCTAGTGGATGTGTTCTAGTCTGTTAGAATGGAGGGAGGTACCTGCAGCGTCAGTTATGGAATTAAAAGGAATAATAAATAAAATAAGTAAGTTAAAATAAATAAATTAATGCCCTAATTATGTTCGATTGTTGTTGTGATTCTTTAAAATAATTATTATTTATTGTCTATGCTAGCAGGTTCGTGTATTTGCTTTATGATTTTGTTCTAAACATTATTTATATCCAACACATATTTTTTCTTATATTTTTAAAAGTATTGTATAATACTTTACTTTAATTTTTATGTTTTAAAAACATGGCAATAATATTTATATTTTTCATTATCAAAGACAACAACCATATTTGAAGTAAATAATTTAGAGAATTCAAAGACAAGAACTCAAAAGTATTTTCAAACAAAAACGTCCTAAATCTTCTTCCTGAATTAGGGCATAAAAATAATATTACTTTTTTTGCTGCCTTTTTGTGATATCGAAATTAGTACGATATTTTCTCACTTTTGACATTAGTATCGAAAATACGAAATCTAATGTTTTTTTGGAACAAAAACTGATCGACAGCTGAACTTTTTTCGATTAATTTTTGCGTGTCATTCTCGATAGTTTTACACGATAAATGTTCGAGATATATTTGAAATCGATATCATTAACGAAAGTCTTGGTCAACTGGGTGTGTATGGATGACAATGATGCTGCTCGAAAATTTCGTATCTTGAGGATGTTTTATATTTTAACAATTCGTCTGTTTTATTAGGGGATATTTTCGGTTTCATCGTTAACTACAAGTGGAAATCATAATGATGTTCATGATGTGAAATTTACTGAAAACGGACATACATACACATATATCTATATATGTATGTATGTATGTGTCGCTGGCATGTGTGTGTGCGTTTTTTTTTTTTTGGCAAAATGCACATTAAAGAAGGTCAATACAGATCATGGTATTAAATACAAAAATAATGAAAAATTTCGTTTTTCTTGTACGTTGTTTGTTTGTTTGTTTGTTCGATTGTTGATCGTTGTTAATGTTGGTTGGCTGTTGTTAAATATTTTTGGGGTGTTGGAAATTGTTGCAATGAAAGTTGAAAAACTGTTGAAATTAAGATGGGATCAAACATGTTATGTGCATGAGGGTCATGTTTAAAGTTATTTACAAAATGTTTTCGATTTTTCCCAAAAATTACTGAGACGGATGTTCTTATTGCTTTGAACATAAGAAATATTTTGCATACATTTACATTTCTTTGAGGGCAGTACATTTTTTGGGGAATATAAAGGGTTTAGATAACTCTAAAATGTGTGTGTATTAAAACACTCTTATACACTCTAAATATTAGCTGGTTTATTCATTAACATAATTTGGAGTTATAAAGGAGTTATAAAAGAAATCTTGTAAATAGACCCAACATCTTTATTTGACAATTTGCGTACAGCTTAATGTACGTACGTGAGAAAAATTCATAAAATAAGTATATTTTTTTAATTCATGTTAAGCCATTTGGACCCAAATATAAACTAGAAAGAAAACTTTTAAAATCAATTCATTTATTTAATTAAAAGCCCTTATTCCAGTTGTCGACATTGACGTCACTTTAACACAATACCAAAAAAAATTGGGGCTGGTTTACTCACTCTCGAGAAGAATTTTGTGCTACTGACAATCTATTTCCAATTTTTTGGTATTGTGTTAAAGTCGATGTCGACAACTAGAATAAGGGTGATTATAAGGCAATTAAGAGTTTGCACACATGGCATAAAAACCACTGGAGTTGATTAGACTTGGGTCAGCCTTGTTTTTACAGAAACACCAGCGGTTTAAATTGCATGGGTTTGGGTCAAAAATAAAATAGTGAACAAGTTCGACCCAAAAGTAGAGTTTATGTCCTCTAACGGAAATGGCCAACATTATTCCCACTCGAACCTAACACCGCTGATTAAGGTTTACGACGACTTCCACTTAGTCTTTCTAATCCAACTCACCTGAAGTAAAATCAAGCGATACTTCGGCGAAATTGACGCTGATCCATACTATCTTCCACAGTTAGTACATAAAAACAAGGCTTACATTACAATCGTCATCTTGCCTAGACATGTTCGTCGACGTGGTAGTGAATGGCATCCGTTCAAAAGTATAATGCCGAAAAAAATTTTAATTCCATCCATATTAAATTTGCTTTGTGTATATTGATAACATCAAAATCTGGTGTTTGGTCCTTCAATATTTTCCTTTCCCTTAATAACATGTTCCTTTTGCTTCTTGATGTCACTCTCATTTTATGATATATGCCAAAGTATTATCCGTCATGATTACTTCAAGGTAAGTCCTGTAGGACAATTTTTCTATATTGTTACGCAAAAATATTCGAACAGAGCTAATGTAAATGTTTTTGGTAAATAAAAAGAAACATTTAAAAGTATTTAGCCAAGAGTGCAAACACACATAGTAACAACACTGTATTAGCAACAACGCACAGTATTACCAACATAAAAAGTCTATACACACTAACTCTGAAATTCAAAGTAACTGCCAATCGAATTATCTACAAACACCAAGAAAGAGTAACACGAATTTTTCAGATTGTGTTAGAAGACTGTTTGATCACTTGGCTACCGATAGTAAACGACAACACATATGCTAACGTGCATAGCAGCAACATCTTTATGCAGTAATACAGTTTCTAGAGCTGTTCATTCGTTCATTTTTCCCACAAACCTATTATCAAACCCATTTAAATTACATTGGTTTGATCATAGGTTTGTGTCTAAAATTATCGATTGAACGAGTTGGACCCAGCTCTAACACTTTCTTCCATTTGGCTTTACTAAGTGCACACACTTCATTACGTCATCTATAAGCCACTTTCTGTAGTACAAAAGTTGGCACCCTGTGTGAGAGGCAGTCAGTGTAAATCAGATAATAGTAGAGTAAACATCGTTGAAAGTGAAGACAACGTCCGGAAGTAATTAAGTAAAGGCAGTGAGTCTGTAGTGTTTTATAAACAGTGCGCATCAGCAGAAGAAGTCTTGTCTGTGACAAACAGCCGAGTGGGACAATACCAGTGAAGTCAGTGAGACGTGCGTATACAAAGGCGGGGTAGACATAGTGGTAACCAGTTGTGGTATAATTAAGTAATCAATGTGCGTGTATTTAAGCTTTTGAATTGGATATATTGTTATTTTTAACTAAGGGGGGTCTCTTATTCATTTGCAAATAGTCGAGTCCACGGAAAAGCGTTTTTAAAGGGTAAAAACGTAACAATATGTTTGTAATGGTTCATCATCATTGTTCTCCCACTCATCGGGGTTTGTTGGATATAATCTTCATCACCCTCTTCTTCGTCTTTAAAAATACTACGGTCTGGAGAAATCGCCACTAAGTCATGTATCAGGCTCAATATCTTCATTAAAAAAAAACCTCAATAGCTTATCCAAGACCACCATAGTTGCTTGAAATGTTATACAAGCGCTTATTCGTTCTTATATCATAAATTAAATCTGTGCAAAAAATAAAATAATTTTGTACTAAATAGTTTGCTACATATGTATGTGTGTGCCCATTGGACCCATTTGGTGACACCACTCTAAAACATATGATATTTCAGTCAGATCTTGAAAAAGATCTAGCAAAATATTATAATTTTCCAATTAAGATAATAGGCAAATAAAAAATCTTAAATTGTTTCAAAATCACCAACGTATATTAGAAATATTTAGGTTTGCATAAATTTGTCTTACAGCGTCCTTTCGCAATGAACCAATTCAAGTCGCTAAATTTAATAATTTTATACACTGAACTATAAACTTTTATGTTTTGTATTAAAGATCGAGTGCTTAGCAATACGAATTTGCATCAAAACTTAAACTAACGTAACAAAGTAAAATTATAAATGTACTTGAATAACCGTCCTCAAACGAGGACAGAGAGTGTATATGGATTAATATATTTTTATTTTAATTATCAGTTTTTTTTATATTTTTTTAACTAGGTTTTTAACGTTTATATTCGTTTTTCGATAGTGTATCTTACACAGAAATATTATAGTATGTTTCCACCGGCATGATTTATACAAATCATGATGATTTGTGCAAATCATGTTAATTTCTACATGATTTACCATAGATTTCGCATATGGATAAATCACCTCAAAGTGGTTGATTTATGTTAAATAATGTCGAAAATACTATTTTTCGAACTCGATTCATGTATGCAACCCTGGGTCGCTTTTAAAATTACAAACTACATCCCTGGGTCATCCATCAATAGTGATTGACAATTTCAAAAAAATGACATTAAGGAATATTTAATAAATTTTAAATGTCAACCACATGTTAATAAAATTCACATTACAGCTGCTGCGCCCACCTTATAAAGCACGTGCATAAATTGAGTACGAAAATTCGAACAAGAAATCACTCACAAGCTCGGTGGAAACACTTTGAAGTGATTTACTTAAACATACTTGATTTAAAGTCGGTGGAAACATACTATTACATTATATTTTGCTCAAAAACACAACTCTGAAAACATCAAGTATGTAAATACTTTTGAGTTCTCGGTTGTCGTTACCCATTAACATTGGCGTAGCTATACATTTCTTCTAGGGGAGCATTAGTGAGTGTTGATTTTCATGAGTAATAATAAAATAAATAAATACATGCAATTTTAATATATCTAGGGGCACAAGCAATTCCTGGGGGGACAATGCACCCCCAAGATTTCTACGCCTATGCCCACTAACCAAACTTTGGCAACATTTAATATAACGACAAGCTACAGAACTGCAACGATACGTCAACACGAATAAAAACTTAATTCGCTCAAATCTCGTAACTTTAACATGGCATTACCTTCCCATTATGTGGTTCAAACCACATTCTTCAAATTTTATTCATTAAATCAATAAATCGTTAACCTGTGCAAATATTTTTCGTTAACTGAATATTTACATGTGTATGTTTATGTGTATGTGCTATTTTACATTAAAATAATTCTTGATAATACACAACCACAATTGAGGCAGTATTATGATTTAATCCCATCGTTTGTAACATATTCAATAATATTGGTTTACATTTACTCCGGGATAATAACAAGCACTTGAGACTTTTGTGGAATTAAAATAGTGGACACGATATTAAAACGAATAATCCACAGATGAATTTTATATAAAAAATATGTAAACACTCCACGTACTATTATGCAGGAAATACAGGTATTTGAATAAAAAATTATTTTCTATATCTATTTTCTATATCAGGCTAAAGTTCGTAAACCAAATTACATGTGATAATTATTAATGAACAAATAGCACCAAAGTTAATTGTAAATATTCTGTCAAACACGTAGCAGAACGGAACAACTAACTGTTTTCGAAGGCCACTACATCTTCATCATCAGTGTTTTTATGTTTTTGGTGCACTGTGTGTGGTGTCAGTTGATGTTGATTTCTGCTTTATATACTCAACCATTATTGCAAATGGAATATGTGAATTGTTTTGATAGATCGTATTCAATTTGCTGAAAGCTTTTTTGTAATGAAAGCTCAATTTTACCATCTCTACATTTACATCAGTCTTGCAATTGTTTTCGTTACAAAAAATCTTTCAGCTCCTTTGAGCTCTGCACAATGTGTCCAACGTTTCTCAAACCCTTTTATGCCAAACCATTTCTTCAAGAACAAGAAATATTCAATTTGCAACCAAATTCATAGAAAATAAATTTTTCTTGGTCGAATTCGGTCGTGTTTTTTCAATTCCTCATTGTACCAACCCTGCGATATTTTCGGCAGAGCGCACAGTGCGATAATAGACAGACTTGACCAGATTCGTAACGCTTCCAATCTCTTCAAATTTCTTTATAATCTTGCCAATTTCTTGCACAATGGGTGGATTATGACGATGATAACCAACCCGTGACCGCCAATTTTGAACCACCACTTTTATAATAAGTTTTCACTATTTTTACGCGTTCTTCGGTTGTTAAGCGATGCATAATCGTAAATGGCAAATATTTCATTAAGTAAATGACACTTCAGAAGACATAGCAGCTGACAGTGTTGGCAGAACGCCGGTTCTGAAACCACTAAATGGAAAACAGTGTAATGAAGAAAATAAACAAAATCGCCAAACGATTGATTCATGTTTGATCCTTAACATACACAGAGAAAAAACTGCCTCATAGAATCAAGAAGATTTTCTCTATGAAGCGTTTTTAGGCTAAGGGTTATCCCAGCAGAAAGAAGCGAAGATTTTTCATAGAGATTCCTTATTGTTTTCATAAATAAATCTCATTAATTTTATCAAGAAGAAAACCACATAAAATCAAGAAGAAATCTTATTATTCACAACTTTTTTAATCAATTTCCGTTATTTTTGGCACCAAAAAAAACAATCCATAGAGAAAAACTTCTTGATTTCTTATAAATTGTAAACTATGGGGATTTCTTATTGATTTTATTAGGTTGCCTTCTTGATTTTATTAGGTTGCCTTATTGATTTTTTCAATAAGGTTTTCTTCTTGATTTTAGTAGGTTCCTATATGAGTATGTGTAAAGCATCTTACAGATTTTTTAATAAGAAAATATTCTTGATTTTATGAGGTGTCTTGTTATTTTGTTTCTATAAATAGACATAGAGAAAATTTTTTTATGATCTTTTTCATTTTTGTATAAGAATGTTTGTACAATAATTTCAATGGTTATTCAGGCTGCTTGTTAGCATATTGGTTAGAGCGCTTGTCTATCTATCAGAAGTTTGCTGGTTCAATACTTGGTGAGTAAGTTAGTTACGAATATAAAATAAATTGTATGTATGTATGTATAAATTAATAACATCTACAATATGCTACATACATACATACATACATATGTATATGGTATAGAATTTAAATGAAAATACATAAGTACAGAGAATAAAGACAAAATTTTTTTATTTTTTATTAGGTCGCCTAATAAAAACAAGAAGAAACCCTTATTGAAAAAATCAATAAGATAACCTAATAAAAACTACAAGATTTCTTCTTGATTTTTTCAAAAAGGTTTTCCCTATGAAATTAATAAGATTTCCTTGTTGAAAAAAAAACCATAGAGATTTCTTATTAATTTTGTTCTATTTTATGAGGTATTTAGTAGGCACTGTTTTCTCTGTGTACATGACAATAGTACAAATTAGAAAACAATATTCTATGAGGAAAAAAAGCAAACGAAAACCAAGGGACATTGAAAGTCTACATTTGTTGGGATCGGTATTGATTTAATAATTTTTTCATACCTGATTATAAACTTTCAGTTTGACCTTAAGTTCGTGAATTATGACACTTTTACACAAAATGTGCCTCCGATTCTGGCCTCAATTATATCGAAAAATTTAAACAGGAAAAAGTATAGTTCCGAACAAACCGAATTAATTATATTAAGATTTTCTAATGGACAGTTTCCATAAGTCAGGCAGACGACTCGTCTAGAAAATTTTTATGAAAATCACTGAAAAACTGAGAGCTCTCCATGTTATACTCAAGTCGACCATCTGCGTTAGAGAAACAGGAGGTAAAAAATATTATTAACTAATTACATGTGTAGTTCGTAGTGGATTTTTTAAAGTTCGTTTTGACCGGTTATATTTCCACTTTGCTTTTATTGTTCTCAGCTCGTTCACAGTTTTTAAAGTTTGACATAAATCCAGCACTTAAAGAAAAATATAATACAACTCTTGTATATATGTGTGTATATAGTAAATGTAAATATTGTTTTAAAAATAGCATTACAAAAAATTTCATAACATTTCGTACTCTTGGCAAAGTGGCAGCCAGAACAACAACAATAAAAACTGCAGTCAATTGGCCAACAAAATGCACTTATTTTGCTCAACCATCTAACAAATCCGCCCACACTTACCTAAACTATTGAGTAATAATAATAATGATAATAATAATAAAAATAAAAATAAAAACAAACAACCCAACCATTGCCACAATACTGGCAAATGTGTCTAAAGTCTAGATATTAAGACTTGATTAGATAGCAAAAAAAAAAAAAAAGAGCCTGCAAACATGTGTTTGCCGGTTGCAACTTTAAATCACTTTAAACTCGTACATGAAATGAACTCGCATGAAAGGAAATTTCTTGCGAACGTTACAATAGTTATACATACGCACAGTAGGTGTAGAATGCTGGAGGGGTTAGGAAACATTAATCATGTGGTACATACAAATACGAGTATCTACAATGTACAGCAAGTGTGTGCAATTGCCATACATGTTATAAAAGTTGAGTTCACTATTTTCTCTAGAAGTTCTTAAGCAGTTGAGGAAATGTACCGGGTGTGGTTTTAGAGGCGGAAAATTATTTGTTCATTCATATGAGGCGCAAGAATATGTTTTAAATATTAATGAAAACAATTTTATTCATTCGGTTTTTGGCATGCAATTTTTAATTTCTACATTTTTAAAATTTAATTGACCTTAAAATGACTCGTTGATATCAAAAGACATACCTGGTAGAGACAAATTCCACCAGCTACTTATGCTCATGCTCTGGCATTTTTTATTTTGTCATTTTGTGCTAACATTTTAAAAATGTGTGCTTCCCCGTTCACCTTATGTTTTTTATATGAAAGGCAATGGCAAACAACAAAAAATATTTCAAATGACTAACGTTGCCACTAGTACACACTTTTGCTTTGCCACAAAATGACATAATATGTACTCGGCATTAGATAAGTAATGAAGAGAACGTCTAATGGAATGGCACACTATTCGGTCTGTACCTACTTAAAAAATTGTTCACTTTAAAGAAAAAATATAAAACATTTGCCCAATTCACAAGCCTTGTTGTATAGTTTAAAGATGTATTTAAAAAAACAATTTCAAACAAAATTTTCCAAAAGAAAAATAAATTATTTGTAAAATAATTTAATTTGAAATTGTCTTTTAAACTGCAACTTAATGTTAGGAACACAATTGGGACGAACGACGAATTTCGTTCACGTTGACGAATTCGCTGAGTAAATTCGTCGTATGAAGCACAATAACGACGAATTTACTCACCGAATTCTGCTGTCATAATTGATAAAGTTGGTTATTGTGTATGCAAAGAGAGAGAGAGAAAATTGTTTTTTCGTCGTTCGTCGGCGTACAAAATAGAAAGAAATCTATCTCATAGTTCGTCACACACAACGAATTTCGTTCTACGGCAGTGATTTCAAAAACAAAACTATAGTTGTATGTGTGAGAAACGTTGTCTCGTTGCTCTCGAAAGTACACAGGAAAAATAATTATTTGGAATAAATGATGTTTATTGAAGTAGCTAAAAATAAATAAAAAGGAGCCTATGTGATAGAAAATTAAAAAATAAGGTGAAAAAATTAAATATAAAAGTTGGCGGCGACCCATATTTTTCAAGTTATCGGGCTCTGAACTTTTCATAGGAAACCTGAAAAATCTCAAAAAAAGAATTTTTAAATAGCTTATCAGATAGTAATGTGAAAAATAAGAAAAAAAACTTAATAAAAAAATTTGCTGCAGGCCATATTTCCCGAGTTATTGGTCTTTAAAGTTTATATAGAAAGTGCAGTTTAGTGAAAATGCTCCAAAAAAAGTCAAAATTTCTTTTAAATACATATTAATTTCTTTCCTTAAACGTTTTACAACATCAAACACATTAAATATCGCGAAAAGCATTGGTGATCATAGAATATTTTTCGCATACCACTTCTTTTCTTTCACTGTATCTATAAACAAATTAATACACCCGCTACGCATGTGTTCTCGTCGCTGTCTCATCGACGACTAAATGGAAGAGAATAAGAATGTGTGTGATTTTAGTTTGCACAATTGTGCCATGAAACTGACATCAATGTTCTACGGTGATGTTGTGCTCATTTTCATATTTTTTTTTTTTTTAGAAAGAGAAGTAACACTCAGGCAATTAATGCCTACTACTATTACTAGGTGTTACCTTCTTTAGGAAAGGGATAGTGATAGAGAAGACAGGTGGTGAAGGGAGAGATAGAGGAAAGCTTCATTCTTTTACAACTCTGCTGTTTGCACGTTTTTTTTTAATATTACAGTGTTGCAGCGCCTCTCTGATGTTAAATGAGGCGTATTAATTTTTTGAAGCTGTGTTTTGTAGCCATTTTATTTTATTGATTATTTTACTTCGCCAATGATTCTGCTACACAACGAAGGAGGGCGCTCTGATGTTACATTAGGATTAGTATCTGCTGACGTCGGTATAGTTAAGTGACCAGTGACTATGCCTTCATCACTTGAACTTTCCTACAACAACTGATACAAATGCACATCAGAAAAATGCGTGGTGTTGTTATTTAATGACTGTTGGATACAGGGATTGAACCCAGGACGTTCGGTTTTGTAGTCAACGTGCTAACTTCTTCAGCCAACGCCACCCATATGCGCAAATGTGTTTTATTTTTTATGACGAAAGTTCGCATCGAAATATTCGTCGTTCGTCTCAGTTGTGTTTCTAGCATAAAGCCTGGATCACACGATCGGCATAATGTACCGATTTTCGGCGGCTCACTGAAATAAAGTGAGCCTTATTGCTTAACTAATTGAAATATAATTATATAACCCCACCACACTGCATTGGTAATAAAGCCATATCGTCACCTTAAATGCAAACGGACGCAACTACACAAAAATTCGAAATCGAGTTTTTGATTGATTACGGTTCATTTTATCAAACTCACGCAAATATTTAGACCTCTGCGATCAAAAATTACAACTTTATTAAAGGAATTAAAATAAATATAAAATTCAAATAAAAATATATATAAAAATTAAATAAAAGGTTAAAAACATATAAGCATCCATACTGCAAGTAAATTTAGAAGAAAATGTTCCAGAATACTTTATTATTATTGATTTTATAACGTTTTTTGTTTCTCCTGTAAAATATATAAAAGTGAAGTTACGTCCGTTTGCATTTAAGGTGACGATATAGACTTATTTAAGAATGAATTAAGTAATAATGCCATTTTGGCTTATTACTTATACCTTTATTGCAGTGAGCCGACGAAAATTGGTACATTGTACCGATCGTGCGAGCCAGGCTTTAGACGATACAACAAGGCTTTAGAATTGAGCAGTTATATTTGGATCATCCCGCAAATTTTCAACTTTTATATTAATTTTTTTAAACATATGTATCTAAGTATATAATAATGTACGTATGTATGTATATGTATCTAAATAATGTCTTAGCTGGTTCCTGCCGCAAAAACTTTTTTTCAGTTATTCTTTAATCAGTACTTGCGCCTGCTCTGATCTTCTGTACAAACTTCAATTTCAACGTACAAATGTACATGTCCGACTACTTTAATGCGTGTGAGAACATACATACACACACCCATAATAAATGTCTCCGTTTTGATTGCACTATCCCAAATGCTTGCAAAGATCAAGTGTTTCTACATTAATTGATTACAGAATAAAACAAAAAACTGGATTTCTAAATTGCTTGTAGCTAAATATCCATTCACAATTCATATATATATGTAGAAGTATGTATATGATGCATTAAAACCGTGAGAAAGTTGCAATAACGACAATAAAATTTGCACCTTAAGATACAAGTTTAAGTTAAACTTAAACTTAGTTCAAATTAAATTTAAACTTAGCTGAGATTAAAAAGCTCATATTAAATTTAAACATACAAGTGTGAATTTAACAAACAAGCAAATTTTAAATAAAATTTATGCTAAATTTGAAGTTAATCATCTCAGGAATAGCGAGAACCCTCTAACCGCTCACAAAACTAAGAACCTCATGAACTTCACTAGAAAACACTTGAGCAATCACCTGGCCACTAAGCTTTCGAAACTCATATTGGCTTTCCCGTACAATGAATGCTGTTTCAGTTGTAATGATGAAGAGGAGAAGGATGCATTATTCATATCCTCTCTACCTGTCCCGCTCTGGAGAATTACCGCATTTCCTTGGCAGATTATCCTTCAGCAGACTATCCGAGCTATCAGAAATGATACTAAAAACTTGAGCCTTTGTATTAGGAGCAGCAGCTTGTACTCTAGAAATATCCCATAATACACTCCACTCTATATCTACCTTTTCATCGCTCCCTCCTATGCCTTTCTTCTCTTTTTTCTCCCTACTTACAAAAAGCACAAAGGGATCATATTGGACCCAAGTGGGCTGGATTCTTCATCCTAACCAGCAACCTGCTAACCTAAGTCCAGCTTAAATTAAACTTAAACTAATATTGACCTTATCTTAAACTTATATTAACTTCATGTAAACTAAACTTAAACACAGTATAAGCTCAACTATAATTAAGTTTAAACTTAACTTAACCGTTTCACAGGGTATAGCCTTCACTTGGGCGGTACTACGCCCATTAAAATTTTCCTTTGATTGCTACGAAATTTGGCACATCATTGGGCTCTCGTAATGATACAAAATTGAGTTTAAAAAAGGGGGCGGAGTCAGTTCGATTAAAATTTTAATGTTATATTTCACGAGCATCTGCTTAACCGATTCTTACGAAACCCGGCCCCACACCGTGACCTCAAAATGTCACACGGTCGGAGCCCATAAGTTTAAAACTGTATGATATGTACTAGTAGTTATCCGATTCTCACGAAACTTGTGCTTAATTTTTAATACATGCGCTGTCTAAAATATGAGGTTTGCTGTCATAAATACGGTCTTAATTTTTTAGCTCGATCTGACGGTGCCTTCTGGTGAAACTTAAAATACCCGATACAAGGATGTATTTTGTTAAAAAAAATGGAAATAATTCTGCAGTTTCCTTATGAAATTTCATACAGAGCTTAAGCCTGTAATTTGAACTATATATCTTTAAAGAGAGCGCAGCCACAAAGTGCCAAAGTGGGCAACCTTGGGTTAATGAAAAATTAAAACCTATGCCAAGCTGATGTTTTTGATCTGATAAAAAGATTTAATGCAAGTGGACTTTTTTTTATTCTAGCCAAGAGCTAAAAAAAAGTTTGCTGCATTTATGGATTTTCGCGTTTTTACCAAGCTTGGTCCACTGCTCTGCTAATGAGGAAATCAAATCTTGTTTGATTTAGAAAAGAAAACTCATTATGAATACGCAACAAAATTTGTAAGTTTGTTTGAAAAAAGTAAATTTTTCGCCGTTTTCTGCAAAAAAGTGGGTTAATTATTTCGCTATTGTAAAATTTTTTTGCAAAAGTACTAACCCCATGTTTTTAATTATTCAAAAGTTAATACTATGAGAAATATTACAAAGAAATTTTTTGTTAAACATTTTCGTTATTGAGGGAACCAGATGGTATCGAAATATACCTATTTTTGTTATAAATATCAAATTTAAAGCCTTTTTGCTCAAACTCCAAAGCTGGAACCAAAAAATTCATCACGGCACCTTAAGATATAATATGTTTTAAAATATATCCAAAAATATTATCTGCGCCTGGTGAAAGATAAGAAAAACACAGCAAAAATACTGAAAAATCCCATTTTCGGGATTTCGTGATTTTTTTTGGAGGAATGGCGGGGAACTCAAAAGCAAATTATATTTGTTCGTACTTTTTATATATTAATTGAGAGAGACTTTTCAGCCGAAAATATTGATAAATGCGAATTTTATAGAATTTTTTTGTATAAGACCTCTCTCTGTCTGCTCGGAAAACTCTTTATCTGTTGTAAGCATATAATTATGAATACAGTAGTACAATCGGAGCGTCTCGTTTAGAAACTGCAGAATTATTTCTATTTCTTTAACAAAATCTCCCACTGTGAAGCAGTTTCTTTTCCCTTTTATAGAATTTGAAGGCAAAAAGTAATAAATCAATTTTTTTAATTAATGATTTTATTATTTATTTAATTAATTAATCATTCTATAAATTTATTATTTGACATATTGTCATAATTCTGTTATATTTGAAATCTATTATAGCTATACTATTTATGTCACGACACAGGAGCTACAACGTGATGTTCGTAACAAAAATAATCGGCACTATTATGGTAGGTACAGACTTAGCAACTTGCTTACGCAACACGTTTTCGAATATTTTGACACATACACTGCATCCTACAATGCAACCCATAAACATCAAAACATTTTGATATTTTCGAAACTTCAAATGCAACTTCGAACGCAACCATAAACAAGACTACAGACTTTGCGACCGACAACCCAACCTGCCTGCATAAACACGTTGCTAAGTCTGTACCTACCATTACAGTTATAAATTTATTTTTCTTTTGATTTCCTTGTACTTAAAATCAGAGTACGAAAATAAACGAAACAAATTGTTTGATTATGTTTCGTTCTTTGAAGTGAGTGAAACAAAAACAAACAAAAAAAAAAAAAAACGATGAGAAGTATTGCTGAATTAGTTTTTGTATTATTTTTGCACAGGAGCACAAACTTTTTTTTAGAGCTAAGCTCTTTATGCCACGACACAGGAGCTAGGACGTGATTTTCGTAACAAAAATTATGGACACTATTACAGTTATAAATTTATTTTTGCTTTGATTTCTTTGTACTTAAAAGCAAAGTACGAAAATGTACGAAACAAAATGTATGCTTTTCTGTTTCGTTCTTTGTGAAACAAAAACAAAACAAAAGCAATGAGAAGGATTGCTTAATTTGTTTTTGTATTTTTTTTGCACATGAACACAAACCAGAGAACACAGCCGATCGGCTGTAAGCCGACTAAAGAAAATAATGGGAAATAAATGGAAACGTTTTGAAATATTTGCAAATAATTTGACATCATTATATAATATAATTTTAATGCATTGTTATTTAACACATGTAGTAGCATAGCTATAACCGGTTGTCCTAAGACACCTTTCTTCTTTTTATTTTTTGGTCTACTGACGATTTGTTAGAGCAACAATGAAATGCATATAGACAATGCTTAACCACCAGTTAATTTAATAAAAATAATAACACATAAGTATGTATTTAAAATATATTTTTCATTGATTTACATTCCCGATACCAAAATCCCAAGTGTGATTACTGGTGATCTTTTTCTCATCAATAACTTTAAGATTTTTTATATAAAGTTCTGTTGTCACGTTTGTTACTTACAGATTAAAATAAAACTCACTTTAAGCAATTGAGATTTAAGTTGTAAAAAATACATACATACATACATTTAGTACATACCCTGCAGGAGAATAGGTGTCAATTGTCTAAAAGCTACTAGTATAATTACTAGAACAGCAAGAACTAGTGCGAAAAGGGTTAAAGTTGTTGTATAAAATTACTAGTTCTGATGAGTACTAGTATATGAAGTAGTTCCAAGGCACCACATTGTAAAATAAATTTTGACTGTCTAACAGAGCACTTGCGCTGTACGAAAATTGGTATTATACAATTATTAAAGCTTAAGGTTCACCTATAAATAATTATAATCAAATAATTACAATTAACCTTTTGTATTTTTGAATTTTGATAAATAATTGCGAATTTCAACTAGCAGTTGTCACTGGGTAACAAAGGAATAAAACCAGCAATTTAATAGAATTTTTCTTTGCAATAGAACTGGTAATTAACTAGTCCTAAACTAGTACCAATGGCACTAGTAATTTTCTAAACACACTCAATGCTAATTTGAGCATTAACATGTTATAGGAAAGTTTACGGTTGGGAACTAGTGGTGGTGGCTTCTGTACTAGTAAAATACCAGTTGGACACTAGTTCGATCTCCTGCAGGGTACCTACATACTTATCGCATTGTTAATCTGAATGGGCTCAACTAAAAGTTTACAAATTCTCAGTTGAAGCAGAAAACTTTTTTTAATATACATACTTTTATATCACAAATGCCCACTGTATATCGTTTTCTTGCAAGCGATAATTGCAAAATTTTCATTTGTTACCCTTTAGAGGCACAAGTGCGATATGTACATATGTTTGTTTGTATGTATGTGTTAGTACTTGGCGTATTTTGGCTATCGATTTCAGTTCAAAAGTGTTGTTGCAACAATGTGTTGTCGTAATTCAACTTGACATGGTCGAATTAAATTTTAGTGGCTTCTAAGGTGTGGGAAATAAACTCGATGTAGTCGCATTGGCACTAACTTTAAAAAATTGTTATCGATTTTGTTTATTCTTTTTATATTTTCCAGCAACAAACATTTTGAATAAAAATGTGTTTATTTGTTGTGTTTAAACAAAGTTTGACCCACATTGCAATGCGGTGTTTTTTTTTTTTTTAAAATAATAAAAACAACACACAGAACCCACAGTAAAGAAAATACTATTGTACATACATATTTACTTGCATATATGTACATATATTTAACTTTTGTTTTTACTAAATTTAAAATATTATGCAGTACGAGCGCCAACACTCTTAAGCACTCGTAATAGTCAACTCAACTCCACGTAGGAGTTTTGAGTATCATACTCATACTTGTATATTTGTAAATATTTTTATGTCCTGGAGCACCATACAAAAAGGCACAACATTTTGCATTATTTTTTTGTTTCTCTTTCTCTGCCTGCTTTCCTTTTCTGCAACTTATTCTGTAATGCAGCCGTTTGTTGGTCTTTTTGATTCTCGGTTTTTTCCCTCTTGTATTGCAACAAGTTGCTTTTTGCCACAAAAGCCCATAAATCTTTGTTTGCGTTTGTTTTGCATTAAAGTAAAAACTTTTCTAGAAATGTATATGTACACTGTACATATGTGTGTGTGTGTGTGTGTGTGTGTGTGTGCATATGGGAGTGTGTTCCATACGAGTGCAAGTATACCCAGCTGGCCAGGAGCTGTTTAATAGACAATGATGTTTAATATACAACTCCTAAACGCATCTCCTGATGATTATTTATTGAGTGATATTGTGCACTTCATGCTTAACGCTCGCCTATAAAGCTTCCAATGTTTAATCGACGATGCGTTTATCTAAAATACGAGTATGTTTGCTCTTTTTTATTTTCGTGTTTACTGTAATAGATTGTTATTATACCCTTTACCAAAAATGGAAAAGGGTATATATAGGTTTGTCATTCCGTGTGTACTGTCCATAATATTCATATGCGACCCATAAAATATATATATTCTGGGTCCTTATGAATAGGGAAGACGAATAAGCCATGTTCGTCTGTCCGTCCGTCCAACCATTCGTCTGGTATATGTGAAATCGGTTTTCCGGCTAGAGACTTCGGTCTTGGACTGGTGTATCAGAAATGGTCCAAAATAGTAATCAGCGAAATCGAGCAGACGGTTTCTGAGCTGGAAAACTTAAACTTTATTTTGCCATATAAAAGTAACTAGATAACACAATTTTTTTAATTTTTTTGTTAAATGAACTTCAGTACAAATAAAATTGGTATTTTAAATTCAAAAAAAAATTAAAAAGACGTTTCCAGGGTTGGAAAACTTTAACTATTTTTGTTATATAATAGTAACTTACTAAAACTAATTTGTACTTCTTTTCTATAAATTAAACATATCTTATATTCTTAAAAAAAGAGATTGGTGTAAGAGCTCAAAAAATAAAAAAGAATGATTCCAGGGTTGGGAAACTTAAACTTTTTGTGATACATAAAAGTAACTAGGTCTAATTAATTTTTTTCCTTTTTTTCTATAAATTAAACGTACCTTATATTCTTAAAAGAAAGAAATTAGTGTAAGAGATCAGAAAAATAAAAAAGTATGATATATTTTATGGTTATGAAAGAAAAGTTAGGCGTATAAAATTAGAAAAATGAAAACCACAGCTCCAGCGATGGAAATTATGAACCTTTTTTTTAATATTAAAGTAATTAAATGAAACTAAGTTTTTTCTTATTTCGTTTTTGCTTTGTTCACTTAACATATTTTATGAATTTTTCAAAGAACAGAAAAATCTAAAATTATTATTTCAGAGTTGGAAAACTTACACTTTTTGTGTTATGTAAAATTAAATAGGTCTAAATAATTCTTTTTTCCTTTATAAATTGAATATATTTTATGCTTCTGAAAGAAAAGTTAGGCGTATAAAATTAGAAAAATGAAAACCACAGCTCCAGAGATGGAAATTTAGAACCTTTTCTTAATATTAAAGGAATTAAATGAAACTAATTTTTTTCTTATTTCGTTTTTGCTTTGTTTACTTAACATATTTAATGTATTTTTTAAAGAACAATATTGGTAAAAGGAATTAGAAAAATCCTAAATTATGATTCCAGGGTTGGAAAACTTACACTTTTTGTTTTATGTAAAAGTAAAAATGGGTCTAAAAATTGTTTTATTTTTCTTTACAAATTGAATATATTTTATGCTTCTGAAAGAAAAGTTTGGCGCATAAAATTAGAAAAATGAAAATTACAGCTCCAGAGATGGAAACTTTGATTTTTTTTGTATTAAAGTAGCTAAATAAAATAATTTTTTTTATTTTTTTGTTCACTTAATACGCTTTATTAATTTTTTAAATCAGAAAAATCTAAAAGGTTGATTCCAGGGTTGGAAAATTTATTGTTTTTTTTACAAAAGTAACTAGGTCAAGTTAGTTTTTTTCTTTTTGTTTACAAGTTTTATATACTTTATGACTTAGAATTAAATAGTTTGGCATAGAAATTAGAAAAATAAAAGAAAAAAAAACTTAAATATTTTCTGGTATCGAAAATAAAATAAATGAATCAAATTCTTTAATCGAAAAATACTGAGAGGTCACTTACTAAAAATTGCACTAGAGCAAAAACCTATATTTTTTTTTTATAAAACACATATGTATGTATGTGTCTGTATACTACATATACATACATATGTACGTACTTTGGTGAAGGGTATATAAGATTCGGCACAGCCGAATATACCACTCTTACTTGTTTTTATTAATTAGTGTTAAAAAAATTCAGTTTGCTTTATTTTCATATATATTTGACTGGCAAATATTCCCCAAATCATTATCGAATGATTCTTGTACAACTCTCCTAATGGCTCATATAATCGGCCCTGTTCTGTAAACCGAATCCAAGTAAATTTCTCGTTTTCAAAAAATTAATAATGGTCCTGCAGACGTGCTTAAAATCATACACGATCATTTTTTTTTCAGATATGATATTTGAGAAACTATAAATAAAAAAAATCTAAAAAATTATATTAATATTAGTTTTCTAAAATCGTGCATTTTCAAATCGATCGGTTTACAGAATAGGTCCGTATATTAACGTTGAGGAGCCTCATACGACTCTCAATGATCTTCAAAAAAGAGTTGTAAGATAATCTCTAGATAAATCTCAAATGATTGCATCTAGGACTAACAAAAGCGCGTTCTGCGGCTCTCGTATACAAATTGTCTACAGGTAGGTAACACGATTAAAATATGAGCTCGTCTGTGATTGAAAATGCTCTGCATACGATTCACAGTGGACTCTTCTGCGATTGAAAAGGCTAGCTGGGTAATGACATTCAAGCACACACACACTCGCATCACTTTGGTGGGCAAAAAGCTGAACAACTTTTGTTTCTTTATGCCAAGTAAAAACAACAGAAAACATTTACTTTATCTTGAGAAATTTCCATGGGAAAAATCTGCCTTCTTTTATTTTAAAAGAAATTAAATGAAAAAAAACTTTACAAACAAAAAAACATTAGAATAGACCACCAGGCAAAAAAGTGAAGTTTTTGCCATGAAGTCTCTTTTTAATTTGTGCTGAGAACTTTTGCAAATGGAAGATCCGCTAATCTTGCAAACCGGCTCTAAGAGAAAAATGGTTTAAAGAAAAAGTTAAAAGAAGTGCTAAGTGCTGAAGGAGAAAATATATGTACCGTTGTGTATAAGAAGCAAAATGTGTATTCGCTAACAGGGGACGATTTATGGCTCTCGAAATTTCAAAATATTTTAGTAAAGTTCATATGGAAATGTATTAAAATTTCAATTTATGTCAAATGACGAAATTTGACTCTTAAGGTCCAATTAGTTTTAAATTTTCGTTGCCCTTCCGTGCCGTTCTTTCCTGTAGAAAATATTATCTAATTACTTTTTCCCTGAAAGGAAGCAGCTGTCAACCCTATTTATTATAACATTTTCATTAGAGTTCGACCGATTAATCGGCTTCGGCCTTCGGCAAAAAATTTGTAATCGGCCAACACTCGGCCTACGGCAAAAATCGGCCGATTAGCCGAAGCCGAATATTTTTCATTCCAAGCTTGAAAAATAACATTATTTTTGGTCGTTGCTCGCCGACAATTTCTGTTGTGTTTAACGTTTTGAAAGGGTTGCTTTGAAATACAACCCTGTTGCTTTCTATTTTCTTTTACTTGGACGTTCTTGTGAGTGATCATATGAAAAAGCAATCTAGAAATTGCAAAATAGTTTTATTTTTCTTGTTATGTATCCAATAGATATTACAGCTATTTCAGTGATTTCAAAAAAGCAAACTTTTTTCTTAATTCATATAAAACAAGTATCATTTTTAAAATTTAAAACATTCGGCTTCGGCTTCGGTTTTAGCCGAAGTTTAGGATTTTAGCCGAAGTTCAGCTTCGGCTTCGGCTTCGGCAAAAAAAAACGCCTTCGGTCGATCTCTAATTTTCATCCACTCAAACATATTCCATAGTTGTTTAATTGACAAAAACTCATCACTTTAAAAAAAGAAATCTGTAATTAAAAAAAATTCCGAGCTTTTAACAAAAATTGTCTATTTTTCATACCACAATAAATTAATGTTCTAAACCAGCTACGTCCAAGCCATATGCACAATGTGCAAACTTTTACAAACGAGCTTTTGTGCTTTCATATCGTCGACAGTACAACATCCACAAGAACAACACAGCAGACAACAATGCTTGGTCTTACTTTGCAAAGAAACAATAACAAATTTAAGAGCTTTCTAAGCTCAAATATATTCACTGTTATCGATAATTTAAAAAAAAAATATTGTTATCGATAACAGTGGTATTTTGTAAAGCAATTTTTTACTACTATTGATAACAGAAAATCATTAATATTAGAAATGATATCTCTCAAAAAGGAAGGATGACAACATCAAATAAACTTTCGATCGATCTGTGGTTCAATCTATAACTAAAAGCTTTCCGGCCAAGCATATGCTCCTCAAGCAGTTGTTCCTTGTAGTAAGATTTTTAACAATGTATGTATGTATCTATGTGTATGTACTTTGTAATGAAATCCATAAAAAAAATCTTTAGATTTTAAAAAGGGCAATTTATCTTTGAAACCCTAAAAGCTTCAACAACTAAGCAAATTTAATTATTGAAATTAATAAAAATTAATCTATCTAAAGTTAGTGCACAAGGGTTTGGGAAACGGGAATTCCCCGGGCGGGAAATCCCGGGAAATGTCTGCCTAACATTCCCGGGAAATTTTTGAGATTTTCCCGGGAACACGGGAGATTAAAAGTACACGTTATTTCATAAATATATACCCCCATATGCAAATAAAAAATAACGTGTGCTTCAATGGTACGTTAAACCTGTTTTTGTATGGATATTTTGTTTTAATGTGCACTTTAAGCACACGTTATTTTTGTTTTTGGTTAAGGGGGGATAGACTTTTGTGACACACATATTTATAAAATGGCGTAAGTGACAGTCAAATTTATTGAATTATTGAAACCCTGAAGGAAATATTTTAGGAGAAATAAAATGAAAAATGAAAGACATTTAGACAGACTGTGTGACTCATGTTATATAAAATTTGGCTCAGCTGAGTATAGTAGTGTAACTTGATTGTACTTAACGATAGGAATCCTCCAGGAAACAAGACAAATTCTTAATAAAATTATTTGGAAGACTTATTATAAATTTGTTTACATTAATAACTAAAACAATCGAAATTTCGCCAACTTTCATTTAATAAATGTACTTAATTTAGAAAATTTCCGAGAAAGCGATTTTTTTATTCCCGTTTCCCGGGAAGTGCAAAAGTCCGGGAAATCCCAACCCCTAGTCTGTAAATAACTTTAATAACCTCTTACCTACAATATTTCATAATAAAATACATACCTACTTTCAATTATTGATCCACAAACTAAACTGAAATATTTATTTATTGTCAACAAGTTGGCTGCTCAGCAGTGATCTTTCAGCGTTTCACATCAAAGACGACAAAATATCAGAGGCAAAAGCAAAAAAATTTTAATCTGGTTTGAAACTTAAACAAATGAACTGAATTGAAAACTTCCACCCACCCCAAAAATAGACTCTCTGTACCACTTGTTGATTGAGTTGTGAAAATCTGGAAAACTGGTGAATGGCACACCCAAAAATAATCAAAAAAATATAAAAAATTTATAACTAAACTACCAAAAGTAAACAAAATACAACATAATAAAATACACAAATACTATATCATGCCATAGATTTTGCGGTCTCCGATAGCGATTTAACAGCGAGTATATCGCTCATTTACTGCAATAGTGTCATAAATCGAAAAATTGTGTAAAAAGTTCATGTAAATAGCTTGTACCATCACCTCCTTAGAGAAGAATATTTTTTCATGTCTTCATTTAGTTGTATGCAAATTGTAAACTTAAAGCGCGTATTCTGCAAAACTGGGGTTTTTGAGTTGTGACACTATCGAAGTAAATGAGCGATATGAAGAATTTGTGCAACAAACAGAATGGAACTTTTCGTAATATTCTTTTTTATTTTTGGTTTCAAAATATCAAAAAAGAACGGAAACGCACAAATGCATGCAATCAATCTATCGGCTTCATTAATGTTTGTACTCGTATGCAGAGGAGCACAACGCGTACATACGATTATTTTACAATACATACATTTCGAAATGTTGTAAACATTTTTATTAATGAATTATTTTCAAAAGTGTGACAGATTTTTTGTTTTCATTGTCTCGCTACATGTAGTTGTTGTTGTTTTTTAGTTTTCTAGTCGTAGAGACGAAAACTTGGGAATTGGGAATAAAATAAATTTAACTCTAGCAACCGCAAAAAAAATATTATTTAAAGTATGCGACAAAAAGGCTGGCCCTTTTAAAGCGGAATTTTTAATTTTATTCAAAGTTTACATACAAGAGAGTGACGAAATTTCGATAAAAAATGGTGGGGAGGGGGGAAAGCTTTTAATTCATTTGATAGTGCAGCTAAATAAAATACTTACATCCATGTTTAATGGAGAAAAAATAGATGTATAGTAAAATCCCGCAGTTATCCAAAATTTTATAACATATTTATTAGTTATCGATAATATAACACATTTGCTAAGAAAACTTTGATTGTGATAGATTAGGTTAGGTTAGGTACACCCAGAGAAAAAATAAAAGAAATCAATAAAAAAAATTCTCCATACAACTAACGGCCACTCATGTACACCCAGAAAAAAAAAGCTTAAAATCAATTAAAACCATATTGAATTAATAAAAAACATTAACGAAAGTCTAATCATGTTGAAATTTTTTATTTCAATATAGAAAAATATTAATTTACAGTATTAATTTTATTTATTTTTAAGTATCTCAGTATACATTTTCTATTATATTGATAAGTTGCAGCTTTTCTCTGAGTGTAGGAATGGCAATCAGAAAACCGTTTGGTCCACGGAGACTCTGCTTATGAGTAGTCCCCAACGTCGAACCAACCAGAGCTCAATAATTATACGTTGCATTTCAACACTAGCAACGTCAGAAACTTCCCTGAACTCAAGAGCGCCCATTGTGAACATTCTCTGTCTCGCAAGTCCAGGACAGTGACACAGAAAATGTTTTACACTATCACGTTCATCAATATCCTGGCAGCTGCGGCAAAAATCATTGCGTTCGATCTTTAACCTTTGTGCATGCCTACCTATGAGACAGTGTCCGGTTAGCACGGACACTAAAATCGAGATTTGTTTCCAATTTTTTAAAATTAAAGAAGCTGTATTTTTCCTATTCAGATGAGTCCATAACTACCTTGTGATCACGCAAGCATTTCTTGTAACCCACCTTCTATATGTTTCATCTTCTGTCTTGCGCCTAAGTCTGAGTTTGCAAGAGATTAGGGGAAAACTCACACATTCCAAGCCCGGTGGAACTTGTAAGGTTGTCCCAGTTCTAGCAAGCTCATCAGGCCTAGGGTTCCCCTGAAAGACTCTATGCCCCGAGATGATCGTAATATTAAACTGCTCTGCCATCTCATTTAGAGATGATCGGTAGACGAGGGTTGTTCTTCTTCCTATAAGCGCGGATTCCAGGGCCATAATAGCTGCTCGACTATCAGTGTATATGTTAATCAAAGTCGTTGAAATGACATTCACTTTCAAACAATCCGCAACTTCTTTTATATCAAGGATCTGTATATGTGCCTGGAAGACACTGCAGTCATCCGTAAGTCGCTTTGCAATACGGAGACCTAAAGCCTCTGAAAAGACTCCCTTCATTGTGATGGATAATAAAGAAAAAATAAAAAAAAAATTAATATTTGGGTTTTGGTATACACAGTAGGTCCTCACAATTATCCACGCTACATATCGAGCCTTATTTTCGATTTTATCGTAAGCGATATGTAATCGAAAATAGACTTTTCGAATTTAGAATTATCAAAATGCCAAAATTTTTAATAACTTTAAAGATAAAAGGGTGTAAAATTTTATCGTAAGCGATAATTTACGTACAAAAACATATTTAAATATTAAAAAAAAATTCTCCTGAAAACTTAAATTTTTGTCGCGTACGATAAAATCGAAAATAAGGCTCGATATTTGAATATTATAAAAACAACCTTCTCCTGAAAATTCAGTTTTTAGGGTTCGAAATGTGTGCTCATCATCTTTTTTGGAAAAAGTTAGGGAAGAGAGGACAGATAGTGAACTATTAAACTCTTATGCTTAACTCATTTTACAACTTTGCTATGGAGCCATTCACATGGGGTATATACCCCATCCATGTGAAGTAACGCTTTTTACAAAATTTTGCATATAAATTTTCTAAACCGTAACAAATCCTTAAACTAATCCCCCAGGCATTACATAATACATAAAAAACCCTATTGTGAGTTTTTTTTAGTGTTATAAAATCGTTAGAGCGCCTCTGGTGTTAAGCAGGCGCATTAATTTAAGCTGTGTAGCCATTTTGTTAGTTATTTTACTTCGCCAACAATTCATTGCGAAGGAGGGCGCTCTAATATGCAATAGCATAGACACTATGATGAATCTATGATGTTGATATGACAGAGACTGAGACCGTCACTCGGTTTGTAGTCAACACACTAACTACTTCAGCGCCAACATCAATAACCCTTTCATGCTGTCACTCAATATTCGCTAATATGCATAATCTTCAAAAGAAAGTCTTTCACGTCATCGACATTATTATAGAAGAAAATGTCGAACCTCATTTTCGATTTTATCTTAAGCGACATGTAATCGAAAATAGACTTTTTTATTGAAATTAAAATTTTATGGGCCTACCCATAAACATAAAAATATTTCAATATTAAAAATAAACCTTCTCCTGGAAACTTTAATTTATGTCGCTTACGATCAAATTGAAAATAAGGCTCGATATATATGTAATTATCGGTAGCAATTCATTTTGGTTATCGATAAAAATAATGATTTTATTAAATCTTGAAAGTCAGGAAACTTTCCATTTTTTCCGAAAACATCATAATTTTTGTAACAACTATTTTCTCAGCCCTTCTGAGGAATATTTTGGCATTTTTGCAAGAAACGTTTTTTTAAAATATCGATAATCGGCCATGTCACAGAGTTTAATTCCGTTCGGAATCGAAATTCAATCCAGGAGATGGTGTTTTAAAAAGAAAACTAAAATACGGAAAATTGTCAGGTGTGTCCAGACTGTGGGAGGCGGTGGTATGCTGGGGTATGCTCCGGCTAGGGCTTAACATTTTGAGGTTTATTCAATTCCGCTTCCTAACGGAATTGAACTCTGTGACATGGCCGAATATACCGGTTGTTAAAGAGAATTTCTCTAATGTAAATTAAACATAATTTTTAGAAAACAGCTTTTCTTTCTAAAATCGATAACATTTTGCAACAAAACAAAAAGCAAATAAGAGTCGTAGGACCAAGGACCAACTATCACGAGTCCTTGCGAAAATGTCCTACCATTTTGCCATCGGAAGTTTATGCGATTGGGAGATGTGCACAACTTAATCTTGACACCGGCTACCGAGGGAGAATAATAGCCATCTGCTGGGATAGTCAGGCTGCCATCAAAGCACTCAGCTCATACGAATTTAGCTCTAAGTTACCTTGGCAATGCCACAATAAGCTAAATCATCCAAGGTCACACTCAACTGGGTTCCTGGACACGCCAGGGTGGTAGGAAATGAAAATTGAAACAAAATGGCTAGAAAAGGGGCTAGTACACCCATGGTCGCACTAGAACCATTTTTGGAACTTGGATTGCACAAAATCGGGGAAGATATATCGACGAAGATCAAGAGTAGTAGGAAACACCTCTGGCTCCAATCTCCCTGGATTGAGGCATGATAAGCTAATGTTATAAGGTATAAACAAAATCGTTTCATAGCTCTCATGTCCCTGAGTAAAAATAACCTAATAATGCTCACAGGCTTCCTCACAGGCCATTCCAGACTGAGAAAACACTTCAACAGACTTGGCATTGAGAGTAATAGCCTGTGCAGATTTTGTGAGTACGAAGATGAAACTTCAGAGAATATCCTGAAGGCCTGTGAAGCCTTATGCCACAGAATATATACGGGGGTGTTCTGTAAATCGCACATTTTGAAATCGCTTAATTTCCAGGAAAGAGCTCTGTTAGAGAGGTGACTTATTGCAGTTTTTTAATTGGTTTGTAAATGTTTCAGATATTTGATACGAACTTATCTTCGAATGCACGAAATCGTCCGACCAGCAGAACACTGTTTTTCGTTTTTGGAAATCGCACAATTTCAAAACGCGTGGTTTACAGAACACTCCTGATAGCCAATTGGGCAAGCACCTATTGGAGAATTGGGAACTGTCAAAACTAGACCCACTGGCAACCTTGAGATATATCAGGAGAGTAGGCCTAGATGAGGTGCTCTAGCACCTCGCAAGGGATCCAATAGATCTACTTTGGTCGTAGTGTTCTGTGTTTCCCCTTTAACTTAACTCATTCATTAATTCATAAGTGTGTTAAGGCAACTATTTTTTTATGGTAATCTTACTGAAAGATTTGTAAAATAACTATTTTAATAGTAAGAACAAAATTTAATTTTTTTTACCATAGCAACACTCCTAAATTGTCGCTTCTCTAGAAATTATCGATAAAATAGAGCATATTTGTATGTTTTTTTATTACTTGAAATATTTGAAGTTATTTCTAACTTCACTAAAACTATTACTCAACCGAGAATTGGTTTTTTAATCTGCGCCACATGCACATAAATACGCGACTCTTTGACGTTATTGTCTGAAGTATTGTGGTAATATTTATTAAAGATACATGCTAGAGCAGATTATCTTTTATTTCGTTATTAATTTGTTTAAAAAAAATTATTATTTTGTTTTTGATTTTTTTTTTGTCATCAAACTTTGTTTATTTTAACATTTTAAGTTTATGCCGCTTTTACATGCATCTTAAATGTTTTATGGGACCAAGTTGCCGCCCTGGTTGGCTGTCTAGCGCACACATTCATCAAATTCATGTCATTATATATTATTCTATTTTAATACCTTTTGGGAGTTTTATAAAAATGAACTTTTTTAACCACACTTTTAAAAATGTCGTTGTTGCCTTTGTTTTTAAATGATGATTTTGCGTTTGGTTCGCTTATTTGTTTAGGCTACAAGATCACCTGAGCATGACAAAAATTAATTTTCTTCATTCTTTTTTTATTTATTTTTTTTTTTTTTGCTGTTAGTTGGTAATATAATATTAGACATGACATTGATCATAAGATTTTAAATATTCCCTCTTCTTCCCCCACTTGCTAGACATTAGTTTAAGAAATTTCTGTTAAGCAGTGTTTGGAAAATTGTTTGAAATCTTATACAAAAGTGGAGAATATTTGAAGATGTGAACCGTTATGGAAAACAGGAAATGAATGAAAGAGATTATTAATTGTTCTTAATATGTCTGCACATATTTATAAAAAACATTAAATACTTAAAATAATGAGTTGGTTGGAATTTTTTGTGAAATATGTACACTTGCTAGAAAAAGTCTGCGTACATAGAAAATTTACCTAAGCCAACCATGAAAGTGACAAAGTGACAGATCTTATAGAATATCATTTGAAGATTTTTTTTTGCATGTTTTTAAACAATATATAGATTGCAGGGACATAACTGCTTCTATTGGTAATGATATGGTTACTATTAGGGCAGTCAAAGGGCGTCCCCAAGGTGGTGTTTTATCACCACTCCTTTAGTCAGTGCACAGAGAAAACAGTGCCTACTAAATACCTCATAAAATAGAACAAAATTAATAAGAAATCTCTATGGTTTTTTTTCAATAAGGAAATCTTATTAATTACATAGAGAAAACCTTGATTTTTAAAAAAATCAAGAAGAAATCTTCTAGTTTTTATTAGGTTATCTTATTGATTTTTTCAATAAAAAAAATTGCGTATTTTTTCTCTGTACTTATGTATTTTCATTTAAATTCTATACCATATACATATGCATGCAGTATATTGTAGATGTTATTTATTTATACATACATACATACATACACATTATGTTATTTTCTTAACTAACTTACTCACCAAGTATTGAACCCTCAAACTTCTACCTGATAGACAAGCACTCTAACCAATATGCTAACAAGCAGCCTGAATAACCATTGAAATTATTGTGCAAACATTCTTATACAAAAATTAAAAAGATCATGAAAAAATTTTCTCTATGTCTATTTATAGAAACGAAATAACAAGACACCACATAAAATCAAAAAGATTTCCTTATTAAAAAAATCAATAAAATGCTTTACACATAATCATATAGGAACCTAGTAAAATCAAGAAGAAAACCTTATTGAAAAAATCAATAAGGCAACCTACTAAAATCAAGAAGAAACCCTTTTTAAAAAAATCAAGAAGGCAACCTAATAAAACAATAAGAAATCCCTATAGTTTACAATTTATAAGAAAACCTAATAGAATCAAGAAGTTTTTCTCTATGGATTGTTTTTTTTTGGTGCCAAAAATAACGGAAATTGAGTAAAAAAAGTTGTGAACAATAAGATTTCTTCTTGATTCTATGTGGTTTTCTTCTTGATAAAATTAATAGGATTTACCACATAAAAACAATAAGGAATCTCTATGAAAAAATCTTCGCTTCTTTCTGCTGGGATACAACTTAGTCGAAAAACGGTTCATAGAGAAAATCTTCTTGATTCTATGAGGCAGTTTTTTCTCTGTGTGGTGATTGACGAACTTCTCCTCATTCTTAGTGAACAAGGACACGAAGTTATAGGCTATGCTGATGACCTGGTTTTGATGGCAACTGGCATGTTTGGCAACTTTCTCTTAGCAACCATGAACAATGCTTTGTGCACTGTAACGACATGGTGTGGGAGACATCGTCTGGCGGTCAACTCTGATAATACTATTCTGGTACATTGTTCTCTTAGAAGAAAACTTGGTCTAGGGACAGTATCATTGAATGGATGTAATACTCCTTATTCGACCGATGTCAAATACTTAGGGATTACTCTTGATAGTAAGCTAACTTGGAACCGACATGTTAAATGCGTAGCACAGAAAGCCACTAAAGCGATCTGGGCGGTGAAGAGTTGTGCTGGGTGCACCTGGGGCATGAGCCCGAAAATGGTTATGTGGATCTACACAATGATTGTTAGGCCAATTATAACGTACGGCGCGATAGTTTGGTGGCAAAAGACTCGCCAGGCTGTGGCGACAACTAAACTCTGTAAAGTTCAGAGATTGGCGTGTCTTCTTGCACCAGGCGCAATGAGGTCATGTCCAAACTTAGCCACTGAGGCCTTGATTGGACTACCACCCATACATATCTTTATAAGATCATCTGCTGTAATGGCCGCTTATAGGATGGGTATCGGCACATCTGCTCGTTGTGTTGGCAACGAACACTCGCCGGTCTTGAGTACAATGCCCAGCTTAGGACTGCTAGGAATGCCTAGTGATAGGATAAACTGTGAACTGAGGTTCGACAGGAGATTTAATATCACAATTCCACCCAGGGCAGTATGGGACGAAAACGGTCCCTTTGTGGATTCCAGAAGTTTATGTTGGTATACGGATGGATCCAAAATGGAGGATGGAGTTGGTGCTGGAGTTTTTGGGCTTAACGTAAAAACCTGTTTAGCCATGGCAAATAGCCTACAGTATTTCAAGCAGAAATACAGGCAATCACCAAATGTGTTGACATTAATTTAAACAGGGGCATTATAGGTGCGCATATAGCTATCTTTTCCGATAGTCAGGCAGCTCTTAAGTCTCTCCTTTCATGAGAATTCCGTTCTAGGCTAGTTTTAGAGTGCTTTGACTCATTACAAAAGCTATCCATATGGAACAAGGTTTCCATTTATTGGATACCTGGCCACAGCGGTCATCCAAGGAATGAGGAAACGGATGAACTGGCCAAGAGGACCTCTTCTGCTCCTTTTATGGCCCCAGAGACATTTTGTGGCGTAAGTCGGTCGACTATAATGTCTGTGATCAAAGAAAATGTCACTTCTGGTTTAAGACAGGCCAAGGCTTTGATGTAGCCATTTACATATAAAAGCATCCTGAACTTCAACAGGAATAATTTATGGCTTGTTACTGGTTTTCTGTCTGGTCACTTTGGACTGAACTATCCTCTGTGGAAAAGTAACCAAGTTCGTTCACCTTTGTGTCGCTTGTGCTTGGAAGATGACGAGACGACGACACACATTTTTTGGAATGTATCGTATTGTGTGACAGTAGAAGGTGTGTTTTTCATTCTGAGTTTCTGTGTTCAGCTGATATTAGGCGGGCTTCTCCAATATCTGTACTGACCGTCATAAGTAGAGTCATACAGAGATTGAATTAATCTAATTCATAGATCTATGGTACAAAAGATCCATCAGGTGCCGCAGTGCTGGTCTTTGGACCAGATCTTCCCCTATTGTTTGTCTAATGTTTATAATGTTCTATATAGATTGCAATAAAACTAAATTATAAGAAAAGGTCTGCGTACAAATATGTGTGCATGCAGTTGTATTAAATAATAGCAAGAAATGAACATCTACTTGCAGAGCCTCTTCTTTAAAAGACTTCAGCAAGAAGGAACTAATTCCACTGTGGTTTTCGTGATATTTTGCCACATGTAGTTTGCGGTATTCGGTGTTTCCTACAAATGGTCTTGCGTGAGTGTAAATGCAGAATATCGTGGATTGTGCGTGTATTTTTTTTTGCTGGATTTAAGAGAAAAGCTACGATATTTACACTTACACTAGACGATTTGCATCAAACCCCGAATACCACCATTGTTTTTAATTTTATAGCATGCTGTCGAATTTTTATTTCCAGCAAATGCTTGGAACTGATTTGTACATTATTTAGCAGACAAAGCTCTAAATTTTCGGGTGTATGCTTGGGATCGTTATCCTGATGCAATTTATAATGATTCACAACACCCAACCTTATTACACTTCCGTTTAAGCATGGCTGGCTTATCACGTTGACTACATAACCAAATGTCCTGTGTTCGGGTCCGCTCTCCGACAGTCAAGTAGTAAAGTTCAAGTGATGAAGGCATAGACAGCGGTCTACAGCGGCTTCAGTGGATACTAATCCCTCCTTCGTCGGTATTGTGTAGCAGAATCATCAGCGAAGTAAAATAACCAATAAAATGGCTACTAAACACAGCTGGGAAAATTTAATATGCCTCATTGACACCAGAGGCGCTGCAAAACTTCATTATTAAAAACGTGCAAAAAAGCAGAGTTGTAAGAGAATGACGCCTTCTTCTATCTCTTCCTTCACTATCACTATTCCTTTCCTAAAGAAGCTAACACCTAGTAATAGTAGTAGACATTCATTGCCTGAGTGTTAATTCTATTTAACAAAAAAAAACTGTTAAAGAAATAATTTTTTTTTACCAATTGACGGAATTTTTATGCGATACATTTTTATTATGTAATTGAACTTGAATGAATTTTAATACGAAATAATTTTTTTAATCGGGTGCGATTTCAGTATTTTCAATTCCTATAGAATGAAATCTTTTTATTAATTTATGTAATTATTTAAAAAAGACAAAAAAAAAATGAAACAAGATCTTAGCTGGAGAAATGCCGGCCATTCTGTGCCATTTTCTGCAATTGAATGCATTATCTTAATGTCATTATAATGACAACTGGCCAAAATAATATAATGATATCTACAATCTTTTCATTTTGGTACATATATATTCTAACAAAATAATTTCCTATGATAAGATTTTAATTTTCTTTTCCTTCTCTTATTCTATTCAATTAACTTCCTCTTTGCTTCCCTTTATATTTTAATGAAATTAATTTTAATTTAATAGACAACATTGAATGAACACTAAAGCAAAGCAACAAACAATAGCTTTAAACAAATTTGAAAAAGTTTGTGTTATTAAAAAAATAAAAGAAGAAATAAAGGGCAGAAATAAATCAATTACATTGAGGAAATGTGACTTCGAACGTGTAGGCCACTGTAATACACTTAAGGCCATAATGGAAAATAATACCAATTATGATTAAGACTGGCTGGTTGTCTGCTGACGGACGTTGAAAGAAGTGAATTAAAATTGACACACAGCAACTGACAACAAGAGACAATAAACAATTTAATAACATCATTACAAACAAGTATGAATACGATCGTCATGATCAACATAAACATAGATTAGTTTTCATATAATTTTTTTTCAAGTCTCTCATTTATTATTGACTTCCATTCATTGTCCGGCAAATTGGATCACGTTTATTGGTCGATTACATATCAAAAATATTCAGATTTGCTTAGCATTATGAAATAGGTAAATGTCAGTTTCTATTTGTCTTTAAGGTACAAATAGCAACACTGTGCTACAAAATATAAATCAGAGATTTTCTTAAAGTTTAAGAAATTTGAAAATACTCATAGAACAATAAAACTGTTAAAGAGTTTTTAGGTTTCTTTTAACGTGGAAGTTGGCATCGGTCTTGTGATTGGCTTGATCATAGACCGTCAGCTCATATAAGCAGGGTTGCCGTTGAAAATCTTTAAAAAGTATCATAAAAAGGGTATTAAGAAGAAAAAAAAAGAAGAAAAAATGGTATTTTAAAGTAAAATAGGATCAAGTTTTTTTTTTTTAAATTAATTAAATACATAAGACTAAAATAAAATTAATTAACATACTTAAATTATAAATCAATGTTAACCCTCTAACTGGATAGATCGTAAAAATGTTCGGATGAAGCTAATAATTTTTTTTTAAAGTGGATATAGTCAAAAGAACCGTAAATTTAAATTTACAGGTGAAAAAACATGGGGAACGAACGCCAGGTAAAGCAAAGTGAAGACCGTCTGCAGACGGTCGTGCCTTCTTGCAATGAAAAATCACATTTAAATTTTATTTATAAAAAGTTTAATTAAAATTAAAGATGAAAGTCAGTTAAAATACATATTTTTTTAATTTTGATACTGCCAGAAATAATTTGCATTTGGAATCAGGAATTTGGGTGTCAGATTTTTTGCAATTTGTTCACCATTTATTGGCTTTTCTATCGACCAAACCAGTAAAATGATTGGCACCATCGAACCGAATATCGCCAACTGGACGAGTAGCTCTGCTTCGTCCAATTTTTGAACATATGATTGCCTTATGGCATACATATTGTTAAGACAATACAAAAGAGTCATAAAAAGTGTCATTAGCTCGAAAAAGGGTCCAAAGTGATACTTTAGTGTCACAGCGGCAACGCTGCATATAAGCATGAGTAAAAATTGCAGTGACTTAGAGTGTATGAGAGGAGTTCGTGCTTGATTGTTTAGTGATTTATTCTAGGAGTTTATATTTTTAAAAGAAATTTTTTTTGAAGAAAAAGCAATCATAAGGTGCAATCAGACGTGCCATAACCATAACCATAGAAAACAGCCGTTCGAACCAAACTAATGGGCAACACTGTATTTGATTACACTGCTCTGCATGAAAATCGGCCCTGAGATCGCTTCAGTTGATTCTTATGTAAAATTGCCTCCTTAAACCGAATATGACCTACGTTTCGCTCCATCCTCCATAATTTTAGGGAGATTACTAGAGTTCGACCGATTAATCGGCTTCGGCTTCGGCCTTCGGCCAAAAATTGGTAATCGGCCAACATTCGGCCTACGGCAAAAATCGGCCGATAAGCCGAAGCCGAATATTTTTCATTCCAAGCTTGAAAAATAACATTATTTTTGGTCGTTGCTCGCCGACAGTTTCTATTGTGTTTAACGTTTTGAAAGGGTTGCTTTGAAATACAACCCAGTTGCTTTCTATTTTCTATTATTTTCTATATTCTTGTGAGTGATCATATGAAAAAGCAATCTAGAAATTGCAAAATAGTTTTATTTTTCTTGTTATGTATCCAATAAATATTACAGCTATTTCAGTGATCTCAAAAAAGCAAACTTTTTTCTTAATTCATATAAAACAAGTATCATTTTTAAAATTTAAAACATTCGGCTTCGGCTTCGGTTTTGGCCGAAGTTTAGGATTTTAGCCGAAGTTCGGCTTCGGCTTCGGCCAAAAAAAAAACGCCTTCGGTCGATCTCTAGAGATTACTACTTCTCCCCACTGTTTTATTTATTTAGGTTTTTCTTTTAGATTCAGGAGTTCAACAAACGTCGAGTCTTGGAAATGTTGTATGATTTGGGATCCCACGAACATTCCTTCTGTAATAGTGAATCGTGGGCAACACTTTTGTGGTCGGTAGTGAAACGTTCTCGCAGAGACCAATTTGATATACTGCAATGTTTGTCTCGGCCTCCGGTGTCGCACTCCATAAAAATCAGAAGTATTTTGTGAATCTTTATTGTAAAGCCATAAGTAGAAGCAACAGCGTTTAAGTCAGTACAAATTTTTTAATTATGATGTTTGATGTTTTTGAAGGTATCTTTCATATCTGCAGAAATTTAAATAGGACTGATGATAACTGATTTCCATTAGTCAACAGTACAACTTTCAAGCTCGTCTTTGATGAATCTATACACAGTCTCCACTTGTCAGGGTCACAAGGTAGCTTCAGTTCTGTCATTAATTTATTTTCATCAAGTCAGAACATTAACTTTCTTTCGTCCTCCGAAATAAATAATTCCAAGGTTGACTGTCTGGTCCTCTGAGAAGAAATTTTTACTCCCTTTTCTAGGAGATTCCACTGCTGAAGTCGAGACCCAAGGAGCTGAGATTTACTCTTAGATAATTTCAAATCCCGAAAGAGATTACTCAACTCCTACTGAGTGACGAAATGAGCTTGGAAATCCTCATAATCGCTGCTCGTTTTATTTGATGGTCCAGGCTGAGACTCAGACTCTTCGAAAACTGTTTCTGATTCCAGCTTATAGGTTTTTGGGGGCCCTGGAATTAGAAAATATTCGTTATGAGGAACTGGTCTTAGAGCTTAAGGAATATTCGGATATTGAATAGTGTGCTTACGTCTTCCAGAGATCCCGTTCATGGAAGTCATACAATAGTAACAATCCGAGAGATTACAACTAGGTTCGTGCCAAACTATATGCACAGCAAATGTCATTGGTTTGCGGGTCCCTTTAAGCCATTTGGTCAAGCTACTTTAAGAAGTAGTGTAGCAAATTTTTGGACTTGTCTTGATCACCAAAGTAGAGTTTATAAGCAGTTTTAAGAAGGTGAGAAAGAGGCTTTCTTTGGACTTTATTGTTAACTCCCCGCAAACACAGCGGAAGCTATAAGGATGATTTTTACACTCGCTTGGCATAGTTCAATAATAAAACAAATTTCATACTTAATTTCAATTCAGAGCAAAAAAAAAAATTCAGCTGTTTTATTAAATTTAGTCAATATAAGAACACCGAGACGTTGACTTTACGATCGCTAGAGATCGACTGAAGCTAGATAAAAATTTTAGTGCAGAGCTATATAAAAATTTAACAGCTAAAATAATTTTTTATACATTCCAAATTGAATTCAGGGCCATAAAATCATCGAAAATAGTGCGTGGTGTTCAATCGAAAATGGTGGGCGTTGGTTGAAAATGGAGACCATATTCGGATTTAGGAGGTCAATTTCTTGTGTTGTCATTTTGTGGTATCATTTTCAAAATGTGTGCAAAGCCGTTCTCATATTTTTATACAACATTATTTTACTTGGTTTCGGTAGATGTACATCATATATTATTATAAATTTTAGTGGGCATGACCCGCCTTCTTTTGCAAATACTTGATTGCCAATTAAGTAAAAGTACACGAAATATAATATTTAGTTTTAATGGGCGTAACCAAGCCCACTTTTAAAACTTCATATTGTATCATTACAAGAGCACAAAAAAATTTTGTGGCAATCGGTTGCTTAAAATAACTTGAAATATAATAATAAATTTAAACGCGCGAATTAATAACTTTTTTTGTTTAAAGTCGATGATCAAAAGCCAGACAGAATAGTAACACAAGAAAATATTTCTCCAATAAATTATATATTATTATAATTGAAAAAAAAACAAAAATTAATAAAAAGCTTGATTATTGTGTCAATTAAACGTTTTAATTTTTTAACAAAAGCTTAAATTAAATTTTTAATTAAACTTTTAATCGATTAACGATTAACAATTCTTCAACGAAAATATTTTAGATTTAACATTTGTTAATGCAGTAATAAAAAAAATATTTTAGGTTTAATTTTTTTTATTAAAAGCATATACAAGTAAATAGAATTTTAAGTTAATCTTTTCTTTCGTAGCACTGTGTAGTCAATGAAAATGAATTGGTATCATAGCAGATAATCACAAATAGAAATAAAAAAAAAATATAATGTCCATACCCATCTTATGTAATTTTCAATCAATACTTTTTATTTCATAATTGAAAAATCAAAGGAAAAAAATAGAAAATATTAGAGAACATTAGAAAATAATATCCAACTTAAAAACGGTCTGGTATTCACACGGTTTCTTTCGAATTTCTTTTAACAACAACTACAAAATAACAAAAAAGTGTTAATTTGCATTTGATTTATACATGTTGCTGTATTTTACATTTAAACAAAAAATTTAAAGAAAAAATGTAATTACTATACAGTACATACATACATACATATGTATGTTTGTATAAAATATTTTGACATTGTTAAATACAGTCTAGCATTTCCGTTCTACGACCATAATCATGCTCTACGAGTATCATGCAGCGACAAGCACTCATTGGCGGTATTCGTTGTGTTATGCAAATGGTCTTGCGTAATTGCAAATGAAAAATATCGTTGCTTTTCTTTGGATTGTGGTGTGTGTATTTTGTTGTTGGATTTTAAAGAAAAGCTACGATATTTTACATTTGCGCTTATAGTATGTTTCCACCGGCATGATTTATACAAATCATGATGATTTGTGCAAATCATGTTAATTTATACATGATTTACCATACATTTTGCATATGAATAAATCACCTCAAAGTGGTTGATTTATGTTAAATAATGTCGAAAATACTATTTTTCGAACTCGATTTATGTATGCAACCCTGCGTTGCTTTTAAAATTACAAACTCCATCCCTGGGTCATCCATCAATAGTGATTGACAATTTCGAAAATAATGACATCAACTACATGTGAATAAAATACACATTACAGCTGCTGCGCCCACCTTATAAAGCACGTGCATAAATTGTGTACGAAAATTCGAACAACAAATCACTCACAAGCTCGGTGGAAACACTTGGAAGATATTTACTTAAACCTACTTGATTTAAGATCGGTGGAAACATACTATTAAAGCAAGACCATTTGCATTAAGTACCGAATACCGCCGTTGTTTTAAAAAAAATTAAAATAAAAACTAGATGCAATTTTTGTTTTCTACTACTCCATTCTTATAAGCAGGGAAACCAGAATTTAAAATTTGCAACCGTATTTTGGAAAAATAAGACGAGCTTTTTATTTATAATTGTAATTGCAAAAAACAACAAAATAGTGACTGTTTAAAAATGTTCTTTCAACGTCTATTGCTGTAGTCGGGGCAGCGTCCGTCACAAATAACAAAACCAAATTTTTATTAAAATCAACATCCTATATTTTTATTGAATCGCCAAAAAGTTGGTTAATTGTGGATTGTAGTTCTTTGTCAGAATGTAGAATACCTACAATAACATTTGCGACAGATTGCCGTGCACATTCCAATATGAATAATTGAGTTAAATCTTTGTTTTTCTCTCTCCTGATATTACTTGCTGCAAGCACACAATGCAAAAGAGAATTCCGCCTTCTGTTCGCAAATTGGAATTTTTCTCACGAATGACTTTTAACTTCTATGCTTTGAAAGTCTTTACCTTAAGCATTTTCTGTGTTTGGCATATGCAGAGTTTTATTTTGAATTTAAAGCTGACTTGAAGTCTACTTTAACACGAATTCAGGTCAACTGTAAATCAATATCGACTTTATAGCGAGATCAAGTCAACTTTAAGGCCAGTGTAAGATTAAGTAGGTTTGAAGTAGACTTCAAGTCGAGATGAAGTCAACCTAAAGGCGAGTTAAAGTCAACTTTAAGTCGGGTTGTAGTCGACTTCAAGTTGGGATCAGGTCGTGCTGAAATCGAGATCAAGTCGGGTTGAAATTGAGAATAATTCGAGTTAAAGTCAACTTTAAGTAGGGGTCAAGTCAATATGAAGTGGACAAAAAAATTTACAAGGGGGCTGTGAACAAGGATTATGGTGGGAACCCCTGCTTTAAAGGATAATACATACTATATATGCAAATCGATGTTTAAATTCATAAAATATTCTGAAACGCATCAATACGTCACACAAGCAAAAACATACAACTACATATTTGTGGTTTCCCTGCTTATAACAAACACGGTTTACTTCAACAAAAAAATTTTTTTTGTTTGCAGTCGTTTCGATCAAAAATACAAAGTTATTAAGACGATATGAATACGAATGAAACAGACAAGATTCAAAGTGCCATAGTACGACAATCAACAAAATGTTATTGATTATAAAAAATCTGAATCATTCTTAATACATTTAGAAAATTTACTTGAATTAACATATCGATGGCTAAGTATATAAAAGGCGTATCTCGATTTTTTTTTGCTGTTTTTCAGAAGTAGAAAAAAATTAAGCATTATTTTACCAAAGATATAGAAAAAAAAAATTTTTTTAGCAAATTTTCAGCTTGTTTTTTTAAGAGTTGTACATATCTGTAAGTGAATTATCAGACAACATTAAAGTTTCGATTTATACAATCAAAATGCACGTTTATTTAATTGGTTGCCGTAATTATTTATTTAATTATTACAGAATTACGGAATAATTTTTTTTTGCTTCTTTTTTTGCCGTCTAATAGATGCCCATTTTATACTTCATTCTCTTCATCGAAAAATAATTCTACTGAACTAATCATCGTTATGATAAGTAATTTTTAAAGTAGGCTCAGTTAACAATTTTCTATTTAGCACATTCATATTCATAAGAGTATGTATTACTTATATTTTGAAGGTTTGCTAACATTATTCTCAGCTGCGAATCTGTCATAATCATATTTTCAATAACTTTTATGCAACTACATTTTTTTCAGTTTTTGGTGATTTTTTTTTAGTTTTTTGGGCGACCTTTTTACTTTTGATGATTATTATTGCATTTTAGCGATTTATTTTATTTGAGGTGATATTTTTCATTCAAGTGCTTTTTCATTTTGGCAATTTGACATTGGCAAAATGTTTAGTGGAAAATTTTTTTTTTCTTATAATCTCATAGTTCTCCGTTGATCTCAAGACAAGCGAATGCATACTTAATACAACCACGAAATATTATTCGGTCCAATTGTCAAACCCTTTACCTAAAAAGCAATAAAAATATGTTGGCATTATGTGGGATCAATGATCAGCTGACGCTGACAGACACTGATGCAGTCACCTAGTGGCATTTTTTTTAGTTGAACTGTTTATCTATAGCATAATCTATAGCTTAAACGTCTTAATGTCCAGTTAGCCGACTGTAATGTAATGCAAATGCAACAGTAGGAAACAGCTGGTCGATGTTGTTATGTGAAAAGTAATGAAAATGGTTATAGAGATGTAATGTAACGGAACCTACTTTTCATATAAAAATATCGATCCGCTGTTTCCTACGTTGCAGTTACATTACATTACAGTCGGGTAACTGAGCCCTTACAGTCGGCTAACTGAGCCTTAATTGAATGTACATCAAAAAATACAAATGTACCGTTATCTGAACCATGCACAGTAGATAATTTGACCCGAAATCTTGGCAAAAAATAATTTATTTACGAAATATTATTCGGTCCTTTACCTAAAAAGCAATAAAAATATGTTGGCATTATGTGGGATCAATGATCAGCTGACGCTGACAGACACTGATGCAGTCACCTAGTGGCATTTTTTTTAGTTGAACTGTTTATCTATAGCATAATCTATAGCTTAAACGTCTTAATGTCCAGTTAGCCGACTGTAATGTAATGCAAATGCAACAGTAGGAAACAGCTGGTCGATGTTGTTATGTGAAAAGTAATGAAAATGGTTATAGAGATGTAATGTAACGGAACCTACTTTTCATATAAAAATATCTATCCGCTGTTTCCTACGTTTCAGTTACATTACATTACTGTCGGGTAACTGAGCCTTAACTGAGCATTTATAGATGGACATAAAAATTTAAATACATTACCAATACTCGTATAAACAACTAATACATAACTCTTAAAGAAAATCTTATATAAGAAAAATTTTATTGAAATTTTTCAAGTTTCTTGTAACCCATAAAAATCTATTTTTTTTTTTACCGATTTGAGTAATTCCCCAGAAATCGGCAACACTGGCAGAAATATGTACAAAAAAGTGGTCACGGATCGCTGACTAAGAAACCCACTGATTCTCGTGCATACGTTTAGTTTACAAGTGAATATTTAATACTCGTAACTATTACAATCTCACAGGTTTTCATTATCTTTAACAGAAATATATATACACATACTCGTACATACATATCGTCACCTTAAATGCAAACGGACGTAACTACACAAAAATTCGAAATCGAGGTTTTGATTGATTATGGTTCATTTTATCAAACTACATCTTCACCCCACCGTAATTACGAATGCATCTATTTTTTATTGCAAGGAACGTAACTAGCATAAAAGCTTAAATATACATATATAAAAAGGAAATAAATTATTAAAAACATATATCGTCAGCCCATTATTGGTTTGACCCACCGACCATTTTTTTTAAAAAATGAGTTTGGTATGGGGTATATATATTTTGAGTATCCCCTTTCTGAATCCAAAACAGGTTCTGTGAAATTAATTATGGTGTCCGAGATATTTAGCATATCAACTATTTTAAGGTTTAATAAATATTGTTTTGTCGATTTTCTCCATTCTGACTTTTTGGCGTATGCTCCAAACCAATAATGGGCTGACGATATGTATCCATACTACAAGTAAATTTCGAAGAAAATTTTCAACAAAACTTTATTATTATTGATGGTGAAACGTTTTTCGTTTCTCCTGTAAAAAATATAAACGTGTAGTTACGTCCGTTTGCATTTAAGGTGACGATATGTACATGCTTGTAATTATGTGTATACAAAAAATGTCTGTATAATTTAAATTTTATACTTAAAAGTAGTTAAGGTTAAAATAAAATATGTATGTATGAATGATCATAATGAAAACCCATTTTAACCCTTTGGAATGTGCACTGAAAGCAATTGCTGTCAAAAGTGCATAAACGGAGTTGTGACTAAAATATATGTAAACAGTTTTAGTTGTTTTAATTATTTTTGTTTGAACTCTTTTTGTTTCTATGATTGGGTTTGATTAGGCTAAAGTTCGTATTTTTAGGAATTGTAAAGCCTCAGTTAGCCGACTGTAATGTAATGTAATTGCAACGGTAGGAAACAGCTGATCGATACTTTTATATGAAAAGTAGGTTACGTTACATTACATCTCTATAACCATTTGCATTACTTTTCACATAACAATATCAATCAGCTGTTTCCTACTGTTGCAGTTACTTTACATTACAGTCGGGTAATTGAGCCTTTAGCCGACGGTAATGTAATGTAACTGCAACGGTAGGAAACAGCTGATCGATATTGTTATATTATTTTACCAAATTTTTATATTACGTTTTTCGTGCTAAGAGCAAGTCTTAATTAGTTAAAAAATGCATTAGAAACTTAATACATTTTGCTTGTAAAGCAGTGTTATCTATTAATCTATACAGATGCAGACTTGTATGATGACCTCAAACTGCCCAATGTTATCAAAAGTTTTACTACTCAATATATATTGGTTGCCTTGACTGCTTAATTAATTTAAGATCATTAGTTGTTTTGGCTTCTGCTGCCGATCCTGGATCTGGTGTGGCCAGAGCCTCTCCAGGAAGACAGTTGACAGTGGAGATTTATCTGCCACCGTTTGTGAGGATTATAGCGCCCATGATCGGTCGTCAGAGCCTCGTCAGCTAACAACAAACTATAATTACTCAGAATTTACTTTACTGCAATTGTAACCTTTTGGTTCTCAATCCCTCAGTTAATTTCAAAGAACTTTGTTTTGATGAATGAACAAATTTATCAACAGGTGTGATTCCAACTGTCAAAAATATAATATTACATACATATATTTATTTGTTCACCTTATTTTTGTCCAGTGTATTTTATACAAAAAATTCTCTAGATTATAATTAAAGTACAATCATTTTCTATCAAGCGATTGAATTCATCTTAAGCTGATTGTTGTTGTTGAAAACAAACTCTCTGTTAATTATAATACTTAACACATTGATGGTTTTGTTTTTCAACACAAAGAAAATTTTAAAAGAATTATACACTTAAGAATTTATGAGTGGTGTTGAGCGTTTTAAAGGTTCTGCCGATAAGCGAGGGCTGTAATGTTATCTGCTGTCCAATCAATTGCTTATTATTTTGTCGCTGATGTCCAATTGCTGTGATGTTTTTAGTTTATTGTGTTGTTAACTAATAGCGAGTATAAAGATTAATGCCTTCACAAGGAATTAGTTGTGGGAATTTTTAGGTAGTAAAATTAATGCGTTTAGACTTGCAAGTACATACTTGCTTGTAAGTGCTGTGTACGTATTATCAACGAAAGTTTGGGGAAAAACTATCCGACTGTCTTGAAATTAGCATCCGACTGTCTTGAAATTAGCATCCCTACATGAAATAAATGACTGAAACTAACACAAACGACATTTTTTCACTAACACATTTGCAACAATTTTGTATTGAATTCAACAGTGACAGTCAATTGACTGGTCATTTTACCGGCATTGATGATGGATACATTGATAAGTTATAGTAGCTCTACGCTAACAAATATGTATGAGTGAAACATCTAATGTAAATATGCCAAAAATATTAAAATATCGCATCGGTCTGTGAAATTAAATTTTATAGAAGTGTTAAAAAACTTAAGTAAATATCAATAGTGTATAAAAGAAATTTCCAAAGTTTAATTTATATATATATGTGTATATGTGACCTAAGGGTAAAAAAAATCAATTTTTAATTTTTTTTTTTTGATGTGGACAAAATCTGAGCATCGAATGAGACCGATCCCATGCCCCAAAAGTGTTCCCTCCCAGAGATATGCGCGTTTTATGAAATTGAAGTCGACGATTCTAAGGTTATGTGAAAAAATTTTCGTACTAACAGAGTGATATTCACGATTTAAAAGAATTATAAATGAGTATTTATTATAATTCACAATTAAGAATTTCTGAAAATAAACCTGGATTCGAAAAAACGCGAGCAAAATTGATATCAAACTCATGGAAACAGCGCGCTAGGTAGAAAACAGTAAAACCAACTACACAAAACAAGAGGTAGGGACGACCTACGCGCGTTTTCAAGGTTGACCAACACGTTCCTGACGTCATGAAATGTGTCGCTTTCAAATGAGACCAATACCAACACGCTCAGTGTTATACACGTATTTAAATCTTTAAAATGGCTCTCCTAAACAAAACCGGTTTTTACCCTTAGGTCCCTTTCCATTTTGCGCGTCACATATATATGTATTTCTTTTTATAATTTCAGATACATATTTATAAAAATCAAGGTGTGTTGGAGGGTGAAAGAAGCGTGACGAGGTTAGACCAACTACGTGGTTTTGTGTTTTTACTTTTGTTCGTTTTTAAATATTTTAATTATACATATGGGCATTTCCACAGGAATGTCAACTTTTTGTAGCTTGTGACACTAAGTAAATATGCTTGTTTTTTCAGCAGCTCTGCTTTAGGCAAAATTTTAAGAAAACTCGAGTCACGTTGTTCAGAAATACAAGGCTAATTGCTTGCTGTCGCACGCGACAAAAAAAGTGGAATTTCTCGGAGAAAGGTCCATATCATTATTTTTCTATAATAAAAAACAATTAAAACAATATGAAAATTATGTTTGTGACGTCCCTTTCACAATGTATGATTAAGAGTTAACGTGAACTTTAACTGACAGTTCTTCATACAAAACTTGCCGTTAAAGTCCCTGTTAGATTTTAATTGTACATTGTGAAAAGGGCCGTTAATGTAATTATGCAGGTTTGACTAGTTTGCTATGACGGTTATATACACCAAGTGTGATCAGTCAGAGGTGACTAAGACGTGCATCATCAATGACAAGTAAAAATATGGCAGAGATATTTTTAATTAGTTAGACAAAGTTGCAAAATCACACATACACAAAAGCTTACATCCCTTTTTTCACATTACCCTTAACAAACTGATAGAAACTTTGATAGAGAAATTCACCACCACTGTCGGTCAAATGATCGGTGATTTGAACTTCACTGTTCCTGCAGGGATGTTTAATTTTTAATGCAGAGCTGTCCATAATATAAAAAATATTTAATCTTAAAGGAACCAAAAGCATTGCACTTTCTTTTATACATATTTATTATTTCAATGATATTTATGCCTAAATTGAAGTTGCTTGAATATTTAAGGGAAAAATATCAAATTAGCTTTTAAATATATTTCAAATAAGTAAATACTACAATAACATTATACTGCAATTCAGTTAACTTGTATTGTATTAAGCTTTTAACAGGTTAACATTGTTATTTAATTTTTCTTTAACTCCCTGCAAGTGACAAGAAATCACTACCTTGTAAAACTCCTTGGCAGTTGAGTTGGAAGTAGGCTGCAAGTGTAGAAAGTGGAATTACAAATTCATGTTTATTAGGGGGTTTTTACGAGTAATCTCCGCCCAAGTACATACACTGAGGGAAAAGAGACGTTGTAAACTCAACAACACCTGTGGTTAATATAATAACGCTGGTTGTAAAATTCTACACTTTCGTTGTAAATTTCACAACGATTTGTACAATTTTAACACAAACGTTTTTGATATCCTTTTGACAACGAATGTGATCTGTTTGAGCACATGTGGTGTCGTTTTTTCTCTCGGTGTGCAAATGAGTGAAGATAAAATGCGTGGTAACAAAAAATGAAGCATTTTACCAACCAATCTTATGTAACTTTACTTATCTTCTATTCCTTTCTGCAACGAATGTGAGAACCTTTTGAGATGAATTGTTTTTATCATCCTGTGAAAGAATTGCAAAATGCTGATAATTCTTTAGGGTTCAATTAAACTTGCCACAACCACAACCATACAAAATAGTTGGTGGAACCAAAGTTATGGGCAGCACTGTATTTTATTTTAGGTGACTTTCCATAACGCAATAGCCATAACTATAATTATTGAAACCAATTGAATTTTAGTTTTTCGCGCTAACCGTAAACAGCTGTTTGCTGGTTAGACATATTTATTGTTGCACTTTTGAACATAAACAGCTGTTTAAAGAAATGACCGCACTAACAGGTGAATCAAATATATTTATGGCTATGGCATTATTGTATGGCTCGTCTGATTGAACCTTTACTCGTAACATTTCTCGAAGTGGAGGAAACTACACAGCTGTCTCAGAAACGAGGCACTGCTTCTATTAGTTTATTTGCAAACCCGACATGCTATTGTTGCCAAACCCTTTATGCACTTAAAGCCGGCCAGCTGACTCTTATTATTATGAATGAACCAGAAAGGAAACAAAAGTAAAAGTTTAAAATACATTAATGAAATTGATTTTAGGAAATCTTAAAAGAAAACAATTTAATCTGCTTTTAATAAAGCGGCAATGTTTTGTAGAAGATTTAAAGAGATTGACTCATGCGATTATTTTTATCGTTATTTATTCCTTCCAAACAAAAATAAATACAAATTTATACAAAAACAGGCCAAAAATATATTTAAGCACAAGGTCAGAGTTGAACAAAAAAAAAATACATCATCAAAAATTTATTTATAGCAACAAAAAATATTTTTGGGCGAAAATAAATAACTAACAAAGAAGATGTGTAGTCAATCCTACACAAAAAAAGTGTGTAGCAAAAAAAATGTATTAAGTTAAATTTTACAACTATAAAATAAATACAAATCGTTATTACTTTTCATTAGAGTTTTAGGCGTAGACAATTTTAAACATAAAAAAAAATTAAATAACTTCTCCAGGGTTGGTTAAACTAATAAATTAAATTAATACTGGAGCAAAAAAAAAAAAAAAAGTTGAAACAACAAAATCATGTCGTGATAAGTTCCGTCTCCATAAACGATTATTATGTCAGTCTTTCCTTACAAATTTTTCACCTTAAGCCAATCTAATTTTAATTGTCTATGAATGCGAGCCCAAATTGAAAAAAAAATATATACATACATACATATTAGGGCGGGTCGATTTGTGTGGAGGCAAAAAATCGCTCAAATTACAAGGAAAATCGTATTCTAGAGATCAAAATAAGAAACTTTGCCGAAGGAACCATACCTCCAAAATGTATTTCGATGTAACGACTTTTGATCCGAAGGGTCAAATTTTCATGAAGGGTAAAATTTTTAAAAATATCACTTTGACCCATTTAGAGTTCCTCAATCGAGTCAAAATGTATGACCGACCCCCACTAATTTTGGAGAGCCGACCCACCTATGGTAGTGGCACACCCCCTGGAACCACCCCCGGGGGTTACCCATACAAACATGTAATTTTTTGAAATATTTGTATGGGGAACCCGCCAGGGGTGGTTCCAGGTGGTGTGCCACTAGCATAGGTAGGTCGGCCCTCCAAAATTAGTAGGGGTCTGTCATAGGTACATTTTGAATCTATTGAGGAAATGGGTCAAAGTGAGATTTTTCAAAATTTTACCCTTCAAGAAAATTTGACCCTTCGGATCAAAAGTCGGGACATCAAAATACATTTTAGAGGTATGGTTCCTTCGGCAAAATTTCTTATTTTGATCCCTAGAATACGAATTTCCTTGTAATTTGAGCGATTTTTAAATCGACCCGCCCTAATACATATATTAATAACAAACAAATAGGAAGATTTTTTTTTAGGGAAAATATATGAAAATATCAAAATTAGTGATGGAACAGTGAGTAAACTTTTATTCGTCATACATGCTCACGAGCAAAAGATTCGTGCTAATACACGCTTGTGAAATTATGTTCTATTTTTGGTTCAAAAGGTTCTATTTTTGATTCACTTTGCGGTAAAAACGTTCACGAAATATTTTTGAGAGAAACCTATATAATGAACCAAATGTCGTAGGTAATATTAACTAAAAGGTTTTGTAGACCCTTAACGAAAAAAACGTTAAATAAAGTGATATTTTATTCGAATCTAAAGAAACTTTATTAAAAAAAACAAATTTTCTTAACGCTGCAGCCACATGTTGAACAAGTCGCTTTCAATTTCATCACACATACTGTGTGTTAAAATTCCTTGAAATTGACAGCTGTGAGACAAATTGATAATCAATTTCATTTTTTAAATGCCACCGACGAAGAAACAACTCAAATTTGTAAATTCAAACCATGTGAGCTGTGACCAGCTGTTCAAGTTGAAAATTAAATTGCCATATAAATGGATAAGTGAATTTGAAAGCAATCTAGTTTTCAATTTAAAAAGTTTGATTGTGTTAGTAAAAAAAAGTGTGAGTGTATTGCAAATTGAATGGAATTGAAAGGCAAAAATTGAACGTGTGGCCCCCCAGTAAAATCGAATGGAGTTTTGTTAAATGAAATTTTTTTCTAAATATTAAAAAAAAAACAGTTTTAAATTCTTGCAGTTAACTTTTTTAAATATGTGACCTTCTCCGAGAAAAGGGACGTAGTGTGTCAAAAAACGGGTTTGAACTTCAGAGTGGATTCTGGTACCTAAAAGGGTTTAGAATAAGATAAAATGAGTTAGTCGGTAGCCAATCATAACTAACCATACCAAATCGCATCTCCCAACTGAAAGTGTGTTCAAAGTGATAATGCATTATGAAACTTTAAATGCGTTTTGCTCAAAACTTCAGTTTCACACACTACGTCCCTATTCTCGGAGAAGCTCACATATCATAATTTTAGATTGAAAACTTAAATTTACATTTAAGAACTTTTTAGTCTCGTAACTTTCACGGTCATGCCCATCATGAGGTCCAAAGTGTCCATCACTAATCAAAGTTATTTGAAAATCTTTGTATGGCGGTTGGTTTCTGTTCATCTGCCTTAAGAAGAAGAAAACAAAAATAAATAAAAATTCGATTTCATCTATGCCACATCATTGTAGTACGTATGTATTTTGTTTTCAGTCAAATAATATTCGTACGTAACCATCATGTTTTAATGATGTTCATGACTTGTAAATGTAACAACAACAACAACAAACAGCCACAGCACAGCGGGAGCGGCAACAATAGTTTTTAAAAATAATTTAACGTTTTGTTTGTTTTTCTTTAAATCATGTACAAATGAAAAGAATACATATGTGGAGTGTACCACTCACTAATGTTTGGTATTTAGTTGATTGAACGTTGAATTGTTGTATGCAACATGCAAATGTTTAAAATGATTGGCGCTCACTGACCGCAACTGAACAGCGAAAAGGCACAAACGAGCATACGAAGCGGCACAAAGCAATTAGGAACCAAGCAAAATAATTTTGAGCTCAAAATTATTTCGTTGTATGGCCAAAAATGAATTAAATTGTTATTCTAGTTGTCGATAGCGAAGATCATGGATGGCTGTCAATATATGGTGTTCATTCTACATGAAACTTTGACGGCGATATTGTGTTGAAGCGACTTTGATTTGAGCCGATTCGAAACAAATAGAAATTAAAAATTGATAAAACGCGAAAAAAAGGAGAGAGGTGCTTAGGACAGCTGGCTATAGCTTTGCTGCTTAGGTATATAAAGCAAATTTCATGTCAAATTTCAAATTCTCTGCAAATATTTCAAAAAGTTTCCATTTATTTCCCATTATTTTCTTTTCCAGCGGTGTACGATTAAATTAAGGTATTGTTTGTGCCGGTGGCGGCTGTTAGCCGGCTTACAGCCGATCGGCTGTGTTCTCTGGTTTGTGCTCATGTGCAAAAACAAATACAAAAATAAATTGAGGAATCGTTCTCATTTTTTGTTTGTTTTGTTTTTAATTCACTCACTTCGAACAACGAAATAAAACAAAATCAAACAATTTGTTTCGTTCATTTTCGTACTCTACTTTTAAGTACAAAGAAATCAAAACAAAAATAAATTAATAACTGTAATAGTGTCGATTATTTTTGTTACGAAAGTCACGTCCTAACTCCTGTATTACACAATAAATAGCAAAGCTATAATAAAATAAAAAAATATATAATAGCAAATGTAAACCAGTTTGAGAAATTAGTGGAGGATTTAAGGAAGAGTCCCTCTCATGCAGTGAGATTTCGCAGAGCCGCTTTTCCCAGTAATTTTATATCAATAGGCAGAAATTAGAAAAACTATATATTTAGAAGAAGAAACACCTGAAATTATTTTGCCTTCTATCTAATCTGAATTTATTCCACAAATAAAACAAATTTTTCCAATTTTAATAAAATGTTTGTCCAAAAATAACAAACAAACCACGCAGCTGATTCAAATATTTAGGGCCGGGCCAATTTCACCAACTCATTTAAATATCAATTCATATTTAAAAGTCATTTTTCCATACAACAATTTATGAAAATCGACATTTAAATGTGAATTGATATTTAAATAGAGTTAGTGAAATTGTCCCTTAGGGATGCCAATTGGGTTTGATTTTTGGAAATTCCGAGATTCGGGATTTCGGGATCTACTAAAATTTTTTTTGGTTAAATAAATAATTTTTTTTAATAAATATTACTTTAATAACAAATAAGAAATTTATTATTCGACTTATTGTCATAAGTTTATTTTAATCTGAAATTTATTTTTATTTATTTTATTCTCAAATAGTTTTTGAAAGTCTGTACATAAGATAAGAGGTTTGTGACTAGAGATGCTAAACGGGAAATCCCGGGCTTTTCGGGACTATGCAAATCCCGGAGCCCGGGATTTTTTAATTTTAAAGCCCGGGATTTTCGGGATTATCTGAATCCCGATTTTTAGCATAAATAATGTTTTTGGCGGTCATCTTCTATATTAAAAATTATTAGAAACTCCTTGTTAAAATAAAAAATTTGCTTTGAACAAATATTTTCGTAGATAATATTAAATGGTAAATATCTGTGGCAATAAATAATAACGGATTAAGTTGACATAAGTGCTTTTTCATTTTATTACATATTCTTATTCTCTTCTTCAAGATCTATCACTCAGCTAAATTCAATTTTAAAATGTCATTAATATTAAAACTATACGCATTTATATTTTAGCTTAAGTCTTCATGGAAAATGAAGAATAATAAAGAAATAAAGCGACTTACTATCAAAACAAATTATTTTGCATTTCAATATAATAGCTTAAGTGCACTTTAGTTTTTATTTTTCTGCCAATGGATTTTTTCATAACATCTTAACTAAAAAGCAACGAATATAAATAAACTAATAAAATGTTTTCTTTTTTTATAAAATTAACAGTTTTGTTCCAAGTAAATGTTCATCTTTTTCGGTGGCTAAAAATTTTATATAAAAACTAAACACAATTTAGACAATACCCTTAATATCTCGAAACAAGACATTTCGACTTAAGCTATTATTATTTATTGCCACAGATATATGGCGTTTTCTTTTCTAGGAAAAATGTTTACATACATCGCACTTTTCAATTAAAATTTGCAATTAAATGTCTGAGTTATATAAGTAACCATAAAATATGCAAAAAAAAAATAATTGTTAAATTAAAATATTATAATTACTATAAAGACGCACATTTGGGCATAATTTTTTCGGGATTTTGTAAGTCCCGAAAATCCCGGGATCCCGGTTCGGGATTTCGAGACTCCATCACTAAATCCCGAAGCCCGGGATTTCAAAAAACCTGTCCCGATTAGCATCTCTATTTGTGACTGATCAAAATGTGTGGTTGAAGTCTACTGACGATTTGTTACAGCAACAATGAAATGCATATAGACATCGCTGAACCACCAGCAAATAAATTTCAAAATTTTAATAACAAATTTTATCTAATTTTTTTTTTCTTTTTTTTTTATAAACAGAAGTAACACTCAGGCATTAATGCCTACTACTATTACTAGGTGTTACCTTCCTCAGGAAAGGGATAGTGGTAGAGAATACAGTTAATTTTAATTATTTTTCGAACTCCATTTGTTTCTATATTTATAATTTGAACAGGATAAAGTTCGTATCGCTTTGTAAACCAAATTACAAGTGATAATTATTAATGAACAAATAACACCAAAGTTTGTTGTAAATATTCTTACAAAAACTTAGTAGAACGGAACAATTAGCTGTTTTCGAAGGCCACTACACCTTCATCGTCAGCGTTCTTCTGTGTTTTTTCCACTGTGTGTGGTGTCAGTTGATGTAGATTTCTTCTTTATACACTCAGTCATTATTGCAAATGGAATATGTGAATTGTTTTGATTCAGCTTATTTCAATTTGCTAAAAGCTTTTTTGTAATGAAAGCTCAATTTTACCATCTCTAAATTATTATTTTGTTTTTAACAGAAAATTAACTAACTGACGATTTCGTTTGACAGGCACTTTTTAACCGACAGTTAATGTTGTGCGTTTCGCCATTTTTCGTTTACTTAGCAGATGAATTTGGTAGAAAGTATGGCAATACCATTAGTTTGTTTACAAAAAAGTTTTTTATAAAACAAAAAGTATATAGAGCAGTCTGTCAAGAAAATAAGCTGAAAAGTAAAAAGTAAAACACATACATACACTCAGATACTAAAGTTTAAATACTGACTCATGCTATGACTGTAAGGAAGGTGAGAAAGGAAGAAATTACTGGCAAAGAAATCCTAAAATAATTCTCATAAAAGCTTATGGCCTTATGGAACGCCAAATGCCAAATTGTTCACAAACTGTCGTATAGAGTCCTGATGGGTTAACAAAGTACTAAAATATTATATATTTTTTATTTTTCTTACGTAATTCAATTTCATTTTAAAATATCTCAACATGTATTTAAATTTTTGTTCACCCAATTTTATTGTATCTTAGAAAAGAAAATTATATTATTATTATTTTTAGGAATGGGGTGTGCTTGTAAAAGGACGGTTGCGCCAAGTGGGTTAAAATAAAAAAAAATTATAAAGTATCAATAAATGCCCTAAAAGCTTAATTTATGCTCTAAAAATTAAAAAAAAATGCTAAAAATATACGTGTAAGACTGATATATGCAAAACATGCTTTAAAAGGCAAAATATGCAAAAATATGCACTAACAAATCGATGCCAAAATTCATAAAAAGTTCTGAAACGGAAAAATATCTTATCGTCGCATTAATACGTCGCACAAGAAAAAACATGCAATTGCATATTTGCGGTTTCCCTGCTTATCAATGAAGGTAAATAAAACCGCATTGTAAAAGTTTTCAGAAAAGCTTTAGATCTCTTGAAACTACAGATTTGGGCTGTGTGTTTAAACTTTAGTCTCTGACTGTACATACATATCGAGCCTTATTTTCGATTTCATCGTAAGGGCAGTGCTATACGTTCAATATATGTGACAGTGCATAGAGAAAGGGGCCTAAGGGTAAAAAAAAAATAAATTTTCACTTTTTTTTTTTTTTTTTTGATGTGGACAACATCTGAGCATCGAATGAGACCGATCCATGCCCCAAAAGTGTTCCCTCCCAGAGATATGCGCGTTTTATGAAATTGAAGTCGACGATTCTAAGGTTATGTGAAAATTTTTCGTTCACGATTTTAAAGAATTATAAATGAGTATTTATTATAATTCACAATTAATAATTTCAGAAAATAAACCTGGATTCGAAAAAGCGCGAGCAAAATTGATATCAAACTTATGGAAACAGCGCGCTAGGTAGAAAACAGTAAAAACCAACTACACAAAACAAGAGGTAGGGAGGAACTACGCGCGTTTTCAAGGTTGACCAACACGTTCCTGACGTCATGAGATGTGTCGCTTTCAAATGAGACCAATACCAACACGCTCAGTGATGGTACACCAAAGATACACGTATTTAAATCTTTAAAATGGCTCTCCTAAACAAAACCGGTTTTTACCCTTAGGTCCCTTTCCATTTTGTGCGTGACATATATTGAACGCCATCCTGTATCGCGATATTTATTGAACGTGTAGCATGCATTATTGATGGATCGCGATGCATATCGCAGAAAGGCCTAAATAATGGAATCCAGATCGCGGATCGCGTGATAAATATTGAACGTGTAGCATTTTCGGGATATTAGATCGCGATACGTTAATAAGAAGTGAAATAAAACAAATAAAATAAAAGACGCAGTGCAAAAAATTTAACGAAATGCATATAGATAATTGCTTAACCATAAAAACAAGCTAAATTTTTCAAAAAGTAAAAAAGTTTATTATATTTGTGTAAAGTTTGTTTTAATAAAGGCTAATGGCAGAAGATAGTGAAAGCGAGTGGGTTCTGCCAGTGGAATTGGTATTAACGACCGAAAAAATTATTTTGAAAGACTTTATTTTTAATTTGGAGGCATTGCCGGAGTTGTGGGACTCGTCGCCTAAAGCTTATTCCGGCAAAATAAAAAGAGCGACTGCAGAGCAAAAATTATTAAAGATCCGCACAGCACAAAAATAACGTAAATACTGACGCGATAAATATTGAACATGTAGCATATGCTCGTGATCCATCAATCCATTAAAATGGATCGCAATTCAAATATCACAATATATATTGAACGGGTAGCAGTGCCCTAAGCAACATTTTATCGAAAACAGACTTTTTGATTGAAATTGAAATTTCATGGGTCTTATTCATAATAGTTCAGAATTATCAAAATGCCAAAATTGTTGATAACTTTTAAGATACGCGCCTGTACAATTTTATCGTAAGCGAAAATTGGCTAACTGGGAGGTGAAGTTTTAAATAATTTTTAATCGGACATTGTGAAAAGGGCCGTTATACTTATAAATAATTGTTTTACAAAAGAATCTCTTATATCACATTTCATTACAAATTCATGTTAAATAGCACATGTTGGCAACCACTGATGCTGATGCAGTGCGTGGTGGTACAGAAAAATTTTGGTAATTCCCCAGCTAAAGTCAAGTTTAAGTTTTCTTGTCATCTTTAGGAAATCAAATTAAATATATTTCATCCGCTAATAAGAGTTGAATCAATTATATTAAGAAAATATTTCATTACAGTTCAGTAGTGCGATTCACTAACTTTTTTTTTAACGATAATCGCATCGTTAAAATAATTATAATGAAAAACCGAACCGATTACCAACTGACCTACCGGTTCGCTCATATTTCTTTAAGAAACTTTCAACCATTTGGATAAACCTCTTTTTGTAATACTCGTAACTAAATTTGTTGCTGGGTTAAAAGTAGAAACCAAGAAAACTTTTCATTTCATTTGCCACGAGGTGGCTGGCTGCTGCTGCTGCTGATGCTGATGCTGATGCTGGCAACGGTTCGGTTTATTTTAATGGCATTTGTTGCTGTCCCAAAACATCTTGTTTAAATTGGTATGGGGAGTCTAAGCCAAGATTTAAATAAATTTTGTTGGTTTTGTTCATTTGTACAAAAATGCATGGGGATTTTTTTTAACCAGTTTCACTCTTTACTTGAATTTCATACGGGCACACACTTTTTCGATAAAAAAAAAAGAAAACAATTTGGTTTGTTTTTCGTTTTGTCTTTAACAAATCTTAAAATACCGAAAAAAAAAACCCCAAAAAAGAAAACAATGATAAATACGATTTCCAAACGAGAAAAAAATATTAATGAAAAGTTTGTTAAAGTTTTCGTCTAGAGGGCTTTTTATGGAAAATGTCAAGTCTGAAATATGAGAGTTTTTTAGTTTTTAGTTTTTTGGAAAATTGCCGTTATAATTTGTTTGCCAGTAGTGGCTTTTAGAAGCTTTTTTTCCAAAGCTTAGCCAAGGATAGACTCAAACAACATAAATGGCAATTTATCTGTTAATGAGCTGTGATTAAATATCCAAAATATATGCAGAGATGTTCGTTCGTTTTGTGGGTTTTTGACAACAACAACAACAACAACAAAAAACCAAAAGAAATCATGATCATGATATTTTTCTTCACCTTTTACGTTAATGCATTTGAACTTTTAGGTAGCTTTGTTTTTCTATACATACATACATACGTACCCTGTCGGAATTTCCCTTAACTTTAAACTAACTTAAAGCTAACTATTTCGCAACTAGTACTGACTGACACTTGGATTACTTTTCAATGTATTTAACTCACTATTTTAACATTACGAAGTCCTAGGCGGTAGTCAATTGTCTCACTCTGCATTACTTTTCAACTAACTTAAAGTTGATTTTTTTTAAATCAACTAGTAGTCAGTAAATTTAAAAAAAAAATTTCTTTGGTTCGTTGTGTACTCAACGCTCTACTACCCAGCTAAGGCAGCATCTAAAATAATAACAGCAAAATGTTAATACGAGCATTTTGGATTTGTTCTGGATGACATTGCAGTTAGCTTTCAGTCAGTCTAAGAAAAGTTAACTATAAGTTAATTATTTTTGTAGTCAACCACTCATTCTCCTACAGGGTAGTTTTTTATTATTATTTATTTTACTAATCAATTTTGCGTGTGAGTATATGTGTTTTTTTTTGACTTCTTTCGTACTTTTCTCCATGAAAAAAAAAAATTTAAAGAAAAACTTTTGTAGCAAGAAATTTAAAATGACAAATTTTCTAATTGTGCACTTAAATTTATGCTAAACCAAAGTTTTTATAATTTATGGGTTTTCGCTTTCATTATTTTTTTTTTATATATTTACGATCTTAGAGCTTAATTAACTTTTGCCAAAATAGCGGCCAGACAATAATCAAATCAGTTTGTAAATGAATTGGGTAACGAAATCTATTATATTATAACAATGCAGCTTAATATGTACGAAGAAATTAAAGTGCACCACTGAGCTTTCATTAAGCACATTGAAAACAAAATTTCTCTCCGGCTTAAAGTTTTGACCAAAGTCTTAATTAATAATAAAATTTTCTCTAATGTTAGCATTTGTAAAGGAAATGTTTACTACAAGCTGAAACTAACTAAAAAAAACTATCAGGCCTGTTGCTAAGAAAATCTGGCCTCGCTAGAATGATACAATACAACTAACAAATAGTAACCGTAGGGACATCTCGAGGCTCGTTGCAGTCATGACGGGGCACTGGACGGTCGGCAAACATGCTAGTAGTATATTCCTGTTCTATAATGAGTTCTGCCGGAGTTGTCGTGAAGAAAGCAAAGAAGAGACGATCTTGCACTTTCTTTGCGAGTGTCCAGATTTGCATCTCTCGAGACACAAATTCTTAGGAAGTCATTTACTAGACGATCTTTCAGTTTTATCTAAGATTGGATTGAATGCCCTTATCAGATATCTCAATGCGACAGGTTGGATCTAGTAACTATCACCGTATCAATATACTTAGATACGGTTCTACCATAGGTTGACACCGATTAGTGTAGTGGTCCTTTCAAAAAGGAGTCATTTAGATTCTACTTGAATACCTGCGTGTAGTAGGCAGCCACGTAAACCAACCAACCAACCAACCAACCATCAGGTCTGTTGTAAAATGACGGTAATTTCAAATCACGAACAATTTTGCAGTCACGCTAGTGATTTTTTAGTGTCCTGCAAAAATTGTACAGCCTTATTTATTAAACTTATTAAGGCTTTATAAAGGGTTTTTAAAATAAATTTTCATATAAAATTTTTTTTTTTTTTTTTTTTTTCACTATCTAATCTTAACTGTTTTTATTATTTTGTTTTTAAAATCTAAAGAATTAATGATATTATATTCCGAACCTGTAGTTAATTTTTTTTAGAATATGTGTTATATATTTGCTAAGTTCATAAGAAGGAGAATTTATACTAGAACAAATTGGTCTTAATGGAAAATTATCTTTATGGATCTTAGGTAGTCCATATAATTTTGGAGATATAGCTGAATTTGTCTTTAATTTGTATTTTTCTGAATTGGAAATAATACTTGCCCTAAAAAGTTCTTCAACTAACTCATTATTACATTTTTGTAATCTACTAGTAGGATCTCTATTAACTAGATTATATGTTTCAACATCACTTAAAATATTATCGATTCGCACGTCATAGTCACTTCTATTCATAGCAACTGTAACGTTTCCCTTATCTGCATTTAAAATAATTACATTATTATTTAATTTTAAAAACTTTTTTGCAGATTTTACACAATTAATCACATATTTATCCCTATTGGTCAATATACTTTTGTTTATGTGACTATCAACAATTGTAGTGAATCTTGATCTAATTATGTCTTGTTTTTCCCTATCTTGTACAGTCTGGATGAAGTCTTCTCCATCTGCTATGACCTTCATAATAGGTAAATCATTTCCTTGTATTGGTAATGCATGTTTCTTTCCTAGAGATAATATGTATTGTACATCAAAAGGAAAAACTACATCTGATTTATTAACAAACCATTTTTGGTTTAACCTGATTCCTAGTTCTCTTTCTTGTAAATTAACTAGACAATTAAATTTTTTAATATGTACCTTTTTAATTCTTTTTGTAAATGTCTCTTCTACTAAAAGTATATTCTAAAAAATTGTTAATATCTTGAATACTTAAAATTCTTCTTAATGCTGCTTCAATAATTGATATTTCAATTCCAAACTCCTTAAGGTTTTCATGTTTTTGTTTAATTGCCCAATTCAGCATCTTGCTTTGAAAATTTTTAATATTTCTCGAAATCATCGATTGTGTAGACAATTGGCCGTTACCATGAAAAATAGTAAAAATATTTTTAGTGGAATTTTTTATGAAATTAGGAATAATACCTCTATTCCGACAACAAATCAGAAAAGTTATTGTTGCTTTACATTTGATAATTTTTTCCCTGATTTTTTTGTACCTATTCATGGTCCATCTCGTCTCATTATTCCTTTTAAGTATTCCATATCCGTTTCCTCTACTATTGTTTTCAAAAAGTGTGTCTTCCCTTCTTCTCCTGAATCTGTCATTATTTATGTATTGATTTTCTCTTATATTTCTATTTCTGGTGTTTCTTCCTTCACTTATTCTTCTGACCATATTGATTTCTCTATTATTATTGATATAATATCTTTCTTGATAGTTTGCGAAATTGTTGTCAGCATCTTGTTCGTATTGATATGTTCTTCCATAATTACTACTGAAATTGCTTCTGTTGTTAATATGATTGAGAAATCCGTTGTATCCTGTTCTCCTATCTTGAATAAATCTTTGTGTATTCATATTGAAAATATCACTATTCATCACTTTTTTGCTTTCTGCTTTCGGGCTCACAATTATAATTCTTTTATCTAATTTTTCGACCTTTTTCTTATATATTTAATTAAACTATTTTCTTGAGCTTTAGGTCTATTTGTATAATGCTTTATTGTTTCAATATTTCGTAAACCTTCGGTTTACTTCTTCAGGATATAGAATATTGTATTTTGATTTTTTGTTTTTATGTTTTTTCTTTTTCCTTTTCTTTCTCTCAATTATGTATACAATTTTCAAATAATAAAGTGTGTCATAAAAAATATTTTTTTAAAAAAATTTTTAAATAACAAAGTGTGTCATAAAAATTATTTTTACAATTTTTTAATAGTTTTGGTAATAAAACAAAATAGGTATAAGTCTACAATATTTGTTCATATAGAATTTTGGAAAGGTTCTTAGAAATGATAATACATATTTTTAATACTTTTACATAACATTGTGTCTTTGAGTTTCTTAAAAATTTTTGAATAATGTTGTAATGAATATTTACAAAATATGAGTTGAAAAAAGTTTATAACATACATGTATATTATAATTTTTAATAATAAATAAAAGAAATAAGTATCATGATTTTTATATACCAAAAACATTAACATAAATTAATTAAACTTTTTTTTAATTATTTTATTTTTTTATAAAAAATGTTTATAAGAATATCATTAAAAATAATTATGTTGTTGTATGTTTCTTTCTTAAACCCTATTCTTGTTTTTATGTAATAAATATCTATAATCTAATATAATCAGTTCTCGTTGTACCTTCATAGTGAACAGACGTAATAGTGGAATTTTTCTTATATACAAACTAAACAAAACAAAAACATACAAAAAATATTCGTAGTACATATTAACTTTGATAAATAAGCATTTTTTTGCTTTGATAATATTTTTACATATAGAAATAACAAAAACAAAAAAAAACCGTAAACAAAAAAACATACAAAATACCCTTGAGGAATACTCTTTATGAGTACCCCAGAGGAAAAAAATAGTGAAGTGAGTTCTAACGGCAGAAATGCCTATTTTACTGTGAGTTTTGATGCTCATAATGATAACAATAAAAATAAAAAATCTGATAATAATCTTGCTGTGAGTTCTGAAGCTCTTAATAAAAATCAAAAATCTGATAATAGACTTTTTCTAACGACAAAACCACAGTTTCGTCAGCGATCAACTTCGCTTTGTCCAATGCCAACTAGTGAATCGTTGACATTATTGCCTAGTACTTCTACATTTAACTCAGCGATATCATCCGCTTCCGACTCGTGGTCAACAATTAAACAAGTTGTTACTGAAGACAACAGTAGTACAAAACCAAAGGTACAAGTAGGAATGGACAGATATATAACCATTTTAAAGCGCGGGCGAAGCCCAAATTCTACTAAAATTGGATCCGCCCCAAAGATGTCTAGGGATAACAGCACATCTTCTATCAATCGTCAAAATCGTTTTTCATTATTGCAAGACAAAAACGACAAGCCCGCCGCATCATCGCAAAAGTCTTTCAAGCCACCACCTATTTATCTGAGAGAAAAAAATTCAAACGCGCTTCTAAAAAATCTACTGTCGACCATTGGTGAAAATACTTTTCACATCATTCCAATTAAACGAGGTAATATTGATGAAACTAAAATCCAAATATATGATGAAAAAGATTTCCGAAAAATTGTTAGTGAGTTTGAAAAAAATAAAACAAATTTTTATACATATCAACTTAAGAGTGCTAAAGGCCTACAAATAGTATTAAAGGGCATAGATTCATATGTTGAGCCTGAAGAAGTAAAATGTGCACTTATCGAACAAGGATTTAAGGTAAAAAATGTTACCAATATAATCAATAGAGAGAAGATTCCCCAGCCTCTATTTCGTGTTGAACTGGAGCCGAATGATATACAGTTAAAAAAATGAGACGCACCCAATTTATAGTCTAAAATACCTTTTACACCGAAAAATCACAGTTGAAGAGCCACGTAAGCGTTCAGGTCCCGTACAGTGCCATAATTGCCAAGAATATGGCCACACAAAAACCTACTGCAAATTACCTACAGTTTGTGTTATCTGCGGTGAATTGCATGGTACTGCTAACTGTACCAAGCCAAAAGTACAAGCTGAAAAAAAATGCAGTAATTGTGGAGAAAATCACACCGCTAATTACAGAGGATGCCGTGTATATTCTTTCGTTAAACAGGCTATGGGTCAAAAATCTAAATTAGCTCCAGTTCAATCAGCAAATGCTTACTCCGCCACTCTTCCTCAAACTAGCCAACTAGTAACTTCACGTGTATCGTATGCCGATGCTGCTAAGACTAGCTCTATTCCCACACAAAATGTTCCACCGCCAAGTAATTCAACGAATGCAAACTCTAGCTTTAACTTTAGTCGTCTTGAAGCTACTATTGAGAATCTGGTGCTAACTATAAACAACTTTACAACAAATATGACTAGCATGATGCAAGAAATGCTGAGAATGCAGAATACTCTGCTTCAAGCATTAGTCAACAAACCATGAACACGTTAAAATTATGTTTCTGGAACGCAAACGGCATTCGCCAACATAAAAATGAACTTGAGCACTTCCTCACGGAAAAAAATATTGATATAATGATGGTCTCTGAGACTCACTTGACTTCGAGAAGCTGCTTTAAGATAAATGGTTACACTCTATATGATTCAAAGGACCCGAGAGGGAGAGCATGCGGTGGATCAGCAATTCTAATTAAGTCAAGACTCAAGCACTATATCCTTGAGAACGTTAGTGAAGAATATATGCAAGCTACGAATATTTTCGTAGAAAATTTTTGTTCGAATTTCGTGATATCATCAATTTACTCACCTCCCAGATTTTCAGTTACCGAAGATCAGTATGAGAAGTTCTACAAATCGCTTGGATCTTGTTTCGTGGCAGCTGGTGACTACAATGCAAAACATACGTACTGGGGCTCGCGTCTTGTTACACCTAGAGGTAGAGCGTTGTTTAATACAATTTCAAAAATGGGCTTAGATGTCATTTCGAGTGGGGAGCCTACTTACTGGCCTACTGACGTAAGAAAAATTCCAGATGTTATAGATTTTGGCGTCACGAAAAATATCCATAGGGACTTAATTCACGTAGAGGGCTCTGTAGATCTGTCCTCCGATCACTCTCCCACAATAGTTACAATTTTCAACCCACTAAGGAGTGATTTAACTAACTCATATGCGAAAACGATTAATAGGGTCAACTGGCTAGGATTCAAAAAATATATTAGTAGTCACTGCGTAGAAAACATTCAGCTAAGATCACCTGATGAAATTGAACTTAATATTGCCAATCTTACCGAATATATTAAACAGGCTGCTGAACATGCCACTACTTCCTATCCGCAGACTGGCTTTAATAGAATTTATTCTACGGATATTGAACGTCTCGTATGTGAAAAAAGGAGAGCTAGAAGAGAATGGCAACAACACCGATCACCCCTAAATAAAATCAGACTTAAAGAATGTACTAAACGACTCAAAGAGCTGCTATCGTCGGAAAAGACTGCATTACTGGAAAAGTACTTAGAAGGTCTTGATGTAACGTCAACATCTAATTACTCTTTATGGCGCGCTACTAGAAATCTTAAAAGACCCGTTGATCTCAAATCACCATTGCGTACTTCGACTGGAGGCTGGGCAAGAAGCGATAGTGAGAAAGGTAACTTATTTTCTGAGCATTTAAAATCTGTATTCACTCCCAATTCATGTACGGGTGCTGCCGATTTACCGAGTGTAGTCTCTCTACCCCCTCGTCCCTTAAGGTTTAAGATGCACGAACTACAAAAAATAGTTGCTGAACTCGACCCTAAGAAAGCTCCAGGTATTGATGGCATTAGTAACAAGATGCTGATGAACTTGCCTCATATTGCAATAAGAATTTTGCTATTTATTTTTAATGCCATTTTACGAATGCAGTATTTTCCACATAACTGGAAACTTGCCAAGATTAAAATGATTCCAAAGCCAGGCAAAGATCTTACCAAGGCTGAGTCATATAGGCCTATAAGCTTACTTTCAACAATTTCAAAGCTTTTCGAAAAGCTGCTCATGACTAAATTGTCCACAATTTTAGCTGATAGTGGGTGCATCCCGGACCATCAATTTGGCTTTAGAAGTCAGCATAGCACTATTGAGCAAACGCATAGATTGGTTCAAGTTGTAAGGAGGACATTTGAAGAAAAAAAGTATTGTTCTGCCCTTTTTATTGATGTTTCTCAGGCATTTGATAAAGTATGGCACGAAGGCCTAGTTTTAAAATTGAAGACATACCTACCAATAAACATACAAAAGCTTTTGGAAAGTTATATTGTTGATAGGAAGTTTACCGTTGTGGAAGGAGACTTCATGAGTGTACCCGAGTCTATATCTTCTGGTGTGCCACAGGGTAGTATTCTGGGGCCAGTCTTGTATCTATTATATACTTGTGATATGCCTGTGAGCAATAACATACACACTTCTACATTTGCCGATGATACAGCCTGTTTGAGTATTCACAAAAACCCTGATGAGGCATCCCGCAATCTCCAAGCACACATTACCAAGCTTGAAATATGGTTGAATTTATGGAGAATAAAAGTAAATGAACAAAAGTGTGTTCATATAACGTTTACCCTAAGAAAAGATACCTGTTCCCCCATTCGAATCAACAATCAAAATATTCCTCAACATTCTCAAGTCAAATACCTTGGCATACACCTTGATCGAAGGCTTACATGGAAATATCATATTGACTCTAAGTTAACCCAAATGAAACTTAAATTGACTCAAATATATTGGTTAATTGGCAGAAATTCAACACTCAGCCTAGACTGCAAACTTTTGATATACAAGTCGCTTTTGAAGCCAATATGGTGCTATGGAATTCAGCTGTGGGGCACTGCTTCAGCTTCAAATGTCGAGAGAATCCAACGAAGGCAAAACAAAATTTTACGTTTGATAACATCTGCTCCATGGTACGTTAAAAACTCAAATATTCATCGTGATTTAAATATGCCACTAGTGAGTGAAGAAATTGCAAAATACGCAGGCAAATATTTAACTAAACTCGAGTCACATCCTAATCCGCTTGCCCGTAATATTTTGAGCTTTACTGGACACATCCGCTTAAAAAAGAGGGACACAAGGGCTCTTATACCCAACACTCCAGATGGGACTGCTTAAAAATACTTCTTTTTGATTATCACTACTTATGTATTATTTATAACTATCACTAAGCTTATGTCCGATATTGGTCGGGCCTAATAATTATATTTAGATTTAAGATTTGATTACTTATTGTTAGTTCATTTTTGAAGATACAATAAATTAATATGTATATGAAAAAAAAAAAAAAAAATATCTATAAGACTGCGCAACATTGGCTGTATCTGTTCTGAAATTAATTCTCTGATTTGTTGGAACATCTATAATGTGTAACATTTCTAACATATACCTACGTTTATAATTAGATTCTGTATTCAAAATTGAAGTATTATCAAAATCTGGATAATGATCTAAATCTAAACAATGTGAAGATAAAGCTGTCTTATGTGGATTAATATTCCTATACCTTTGGTCTGTTTTATGTCCGGCTAATCTTGTCTTTAATTTATTTTTAGTTGTGCCCACATACATCTTGTCGCATCTCTCGTTGTCGTTTCCTTTACATGCTATTTTGTAGATTACATTAGATCTATCTAGTTTTTTAATCCTATCTTTTGTGTTAGTAAATAAATTTCCTAAAGTACTATACATCTTGTATGCCATCTTATACTTTGCCTTGTCATAAATTTCTGATTTTTCTAATCTTTCTGACATTTTTGGTACATATACTAAAGATTTATAAATTTTTGGTTCATTATTATTATTATTATTGTTATTATTATTATTATTATTATTATTATTATTATTATTATTATTATTATTATTATTATTATTATTATTATTATTATTACTATTATTATTATTATTATTATTATTATTATTATTATTATTATTATTATTATTATTATTATTATTATTATTATTATTATTATTATTATTATTATTATAATTATTATTATTATTATTATTAATATTATTATTTTTATTATTAAATTGCCTTATTAATTTACAAGAAAGATAATAGGGGAAATTATTTTCATTCAGTATACTTATTATCTTCTTTATATTTTTCTTATGGAATTCAATATCACTTATTGTCAATATTCGTTCTATGAAGTTCTTAGCTGTGTTAATTATCATCCACTTAGGATGTTTTGAGTAATAATTAATAATCCTACCCGATGAAGTTTGTTTTTTGTACCAATCTATTGATAATTTATTTCCCTTTTTTAATATTAATGTATCCAAATATGGAAGTACTGAGTTATTTTCCATTTCAATTGTAAATTTTATGTCTTGGTGAAAAGAGTTAAATGTTGATAAAATAGTATTTATTTCATTTTCTGGAATTATGCAAAATAAATCATTAACATATTTCACCAAAAATTTTGGTTTAATAGTTAATTTTCTGATACTTTCATCTAATAGTTTTTCCATCACTATATCCGCTATAACTGGTGAAGCTGGTGATCCCATAGGAAGACCTTTCTGTTGTTGGTATATTTTATCATTGCATTTAAAATATCTACTCTCAACTATACAAAACTTTACAATACGTAAAAATAAACTCTTATTAATATCTGTGTATTGTGTTATCCTATTCAAATTTTCATCTATTATATTCATAGCCAGATCAACTGGTATGCTTGGAAATAGAGATACAACATCAAAGGATATTAATTTATCATCACTATCTAATCTTAACTGTTTTATTTTGTTTTTAAAATCTAAAGAATTAATGATATTATATTCCGAACCTGTAGTTAATTTTTTTAGAATATGTGTTATATATTTGCTAAGTTCATAAGAAGGAGAATTTATACTAGAACAAATTGGTCTTAATGGAAAATTATCTTTATGGATCTTAGACTGTTAATTTTTAGTAGTAATTTTTATTGTTGTAAATCACGAGCTTAAAGCTTTTAGAGTGATGTCACAGTGATTTAGTACGTATTTGTAGCACTTGCAGTAATTTTTTATCTTTGTATATTAAATGTGTACTATATTTTAACCGCGGCTCAGCTCGCGTTGATCTTTTTAAAAATAAAAAATAACTGGGCTTAAAACTGTATAAACACTCAAACCAAAAAATGTGTTTTCCGAAAAAAAAACAGTACCAAATATAAAAAAATCCGTTCCGAACCAGATAAATAATAAACTATATTTGACGCTGGTAATGTAGATTTCCATTAATGAAAGAATTTTCAGAATCTGATTAGCGATTTGGGCGTGAAAGCGTCACAAGCAAACAAACAAACTAACTTTCACATTTACAGTCCTTTTCACAATGTATGATTATTTTATTCTTAACCAAAAATTAACTAATTCCAGGTTTGTTTAATAGAAACCATTTAACCAAAGGTTATTGATTTTCATTTCACCATCCTGCTGTTACTTAACAAAAACGTACGATAGAATATATGGCAATGTTGTTTTTATTTGTCACGCAAATGTTTAATATTTAATTCAACAACCAACTTATTTGGTTGTAGACTTTGATACTCTGAATCCTTGTTTAAAGGACTCATCTGACAGAGCGAAAATTATTTTTCTGCTCCTTACTTTTTATATTCCACCTTATTATGAACAGCGTCGTCGACGTCACATCAAGACGACAGTAAATATTGCCGAAAAAGATTAGATTAACCTTGTTTAAGTGTATTTTTCTGTGTGTGGGGGGTATATTTTTGGAGCTTGTGTAATCCCCTTATTGCGAATGGCGTCGTTGTCGTCACATCAAGACTAGACTTGTATCGAACTCTTTCAGTAGCTCGTTTTTGACACAAACCAATGATCAAACCCATTTAAATTACATGATCAAACCCATTTAAATTACATGGGTTTGATCATTGGTTTGTGTCAAAAACGAGCTACTGAAAGAGTTCGATACAAGTCTAATCAAGACTACAGTAAAAATTGTTACTTGTCTACTCTTTATCGGCAACACGTTGATTTAACATTTACGTACTGTTAAAATCAAAATGAAGAATCATGTTGAATCAAAGTTATTTCAAGTTGGAACAACATGAATTTAATGTAGTACATAACTGTATTTTATTAATTATATAACTTACGTGTGGTTGACATCGACATCAGAAAAATGTTTATACATAAATTGGCTTCCCCGGATTTGAACTCGGAACTCATCGCATGGTAGTCAACAGGCTTACCCCTGTAGCCACAACAACTTTAAATATTCTTAAGATACACACTAATATGTACCATCTTGAACTAAATTTCAATTTAACACTATTTCATTGATCATTTAACAAACACTTTATTTGAAAAGTGTTAGTTTTAGTTAAAATGCTATCGCTTGAAAAGTTTTAGTTAAAAAAAATACAAAATACTTTGACTTGACTCCAGGATTCGAACCTGCGATCCTCCGAATGCAAGACTAGTACACTGCCTACCAGCCAGCAGCAGTTTGTCAGCTGTTTACAAACATCAAAGAAACAAAAACAACAATACAAAAACAACTCACACAACTGAGCACAAAAGTGTATTGCGGCTATGAACAAAGCAAATAAACACCAACACACTCAAACAACATATTATTTCTTGTAAATTTAATGTGATTTGAATGAATTTGAATCAAACTTTTTGCATGTTGATATTACATTGGTATTTTTGTGTGTGTGTAATATCTTGAAAATAGTGAAATTAATGAATAAAACGTTAAGAAGAAAGCTACATGCCATAAATTTTTGTAGTATTTTTGTGCCAAAATCCAAATGTGCCACATTTAACCGAATCAGACAAATTTCCAGAGGCAGTACATGTGTAAAGATGGGAATTTCTACATTTACATGCCAGCTGTCAGTTAAAAAAAAGGAGACGTACATATAACGTATGAAGGATTCTGTGTGACTTGGCCTTTAAGGATGCCTGCTTAGAAAAATCATATATGTACATGTTAGGTATAATATACCATGTGGTAACCGCAAACCTACTAGAAAGAAATGTCAAAAACACAAAAGAAAAATAGTGAAATTTACCTGCTTTACTATCTTACTAACAAAATTCATTTGTATTGGTGCGGCTTTGAAGGCGTATTGGCATCAGTGTGCACACTTAATTTATTTTTTAATTCGGTAGAATCGACAAAAAAAATCGGTAGATTTGAATGAAATTCGGTAGAAATTTTTTTTATTCAAAGAAACATAAAAAATAACAATTCAAAGAAACATAAAAAATAACAAAATACATGTACATATAAATAAGGAGTAAGTGCAAGGAGTATCAAACTAAACAGGTTCCAAAAGCGAACCTGGAAATTAAACTGCCATAAACAATGAATAATTTCCAAAAAAAAAGTGTCATCCCCAGTTATTTGCCCCTCCATAAATAACTGAAATTCAGTTTTTGTACATAGGTTTTATAAAGCTACTAAAATAACTTTTATTTGACAAACATTTGTAACTACAAAGATTATGTGTAAGATCCATTTATGAATTTAAACTTTTATGCAAAAATTATTAAATCAGTGGGAGGAATAATTATTTCATCCCCAAGGCAAATATTAGGTTACTTACAGTTTCAGTTTTTAACCGATTTCTTTGTTCTATTTTAATGATTTTCATGGCAGAAAATGACTGTTCTTCGGCCACACTGCTATGTGGCAAAATATCCAATTTACACATATACATATATACTTAAATTACTAAATAACAATTCGTTAAACATATTCCCTTCTCCGCGCAAAGCTTTCCACATTTTAGAACATACATGTGATTAATTTTCCGTATGTGTGATCAATTTGATCTTGTAGCATCAGTAACGTGACCAGATGGCTTTTGTAAAAAGCGGGACATGATCGATCAAAAAGCGGGATTTTGAAGAAAATAGCTCCAAAAAGCGGGATTTCAATATAAATATTTTTTAGAAAGCGGGATGTGTAATATGCACACAGGAAGCACAGTTTTCAAGTCAAAAGAATTTTTTTTAAATAAACAAAAGTATTTATAAAAAAATTATTTATCAATGTACATAAATAAAAATCAAATGTCGTTCGTTGGTAATGTCATCAATTAAGAGCGGATGCACCGATTTCGATATTTCTTTTATAATTTTTTTTTTTTTTTTAAATATCATTCACCAAGAAACGTGAAATTTTGTGTAATTAACGATTTCTATATTGTGCGTGTCTTACAAAAAAAGTTTGAATTATACAGGTGTGAAACCTGCCATAAAGAAAAAATATTTACTGTGAGATATCTGAAAACTAATATAGTGAGAACCTTGAAATATTATGGGGATTACTCTGCTGATATTGTGCATTGCCTCTGGAAACAACTTCAGAATTTAACAAGTAGGCGTGGTGCCTCACATATAGTACAAATTTCTGTTTGTCTTCAAAAATAACACCAGTGTACCGATCTTCCTGATTTGCTTACAGAGTATTACTGATGGTTTAGAAAGAAGAAGAGGTTATTACTTCAATATATGTATCTAGGAAGCCAAAACAGTAAAAATTTTGAAATTTTTTTTGTAAGCAGTGACGCCAATAACGAGAAAAGTATTATGAAAGGGAGTCAATAATGGAGCAAAAGGTGTGTCACGTCCCAAGTAAATTAAATATTAGTTTTTTCAATATCTTGGTATCTGCTACAAACACAAACTTGAAATCCCGCTGATTGCGCCGATGATAGGAAGTGAGCATGGCTCCTCTCAAATAGAGGATGTGTTAAATCAAGAAAAAATCTTGAAATCTAATGCAATGAGAATTTTTAAACTCTTCGTGACTATTTTGTTAATAATAAAATTTGTATTCTGCAAAATAGTGAAGGTTGAACCACTATAGTGGCAAAGATATTGAAATCTAAAAAGCGGGATAAAGCGGGAATAAAATTCGAGGCGGGATCGACCTGTGAAAAGCGGGATAATCCCGCCTAAAGCGGGATGTCTGGTCAGGTTAAGCATCAGTGTTAATCAACACTTTCGTTCAATATTCAGTAGATTTCAGGCCTTGTTCGGTAGAATTGGTAGATTGTTAAATTCACAAACATATTCGGTAGAATCTACCGAATATCAGTAGAAGTGTGCACACTGATTGGCATTAGTACTGTCTATTGATAACATATACACATCTTTTGACAGATCAAAACAAAATAATCTTCTGGCGCTTCGTTAGTACCTGTTCCATTATCTTGAAAAAAAAATTCAAGATAAAGAAAAAAACCTTCCAACTACGTTGCTTTATTTCATTTATCATATCGCTATTTTTTTAAGATGTACACACACATGTAAAAATAAAATGTAATACGTAATTACATACATATTAACATAATCTCGATTTTGAGATTTTGTCAGCTACAAGCATTTTGAATTAATTAAGTGTCGCCGCACAATAATCTCATTTCATTGCTAATAAGTTTTTATTGTTCTAACTCTTAAATCTAGTCTAATAATACAATACAATACATATTTTACCTACCGTAACCATAAATAGAAAATTAGTTTTCTTATTTTATCCTTATCAAAATGTTAAACTTTAACATTACCGCCTTTTCGATATCCGTTCTAAGGTCTTTTAAAATAACAGTACTGTTAAATTAATACGAACAGCTCTAACAGTATGCTGCAAACATAACAAAAGCTGTTAAAAATATGGCGAAAATACGCATTGTCCATGGACCAAATATTTTCCACCGCATTTAATATTAAACACATTGTATAATACATTATTTATTTTATTTATTTAGCTACACATGCTCTTCAATTACATATTTATGTACATACGTAGTATTTCCACAAGATTTCCAATTATGTATTCACTCACAATTGGATTTAAACCACCGGCATTTTTAATAATCTTCTAACAGCATATCAGCAAGTGTGCGATTTAACATGTTTACATTTTTAACATTCAACTGTTAGTTGGCGATGAGAGCAAGTAAAGCAAATAGAGAGAACTTCGTTAAGTTTTATTTTTCTGCTAATGCACTTAACGAACAAAATGTTGTTTCCGATGGCTGGCAAAGTATGTTTATTTCAAATTTTACTGAATTCAGTCTGAGTTTTGCAAGTAAATAATAAACATTTAAAAGCGGTTGTATGGAAAATATTTAAAGAAAAAGCACCTAATAAACGTATTCCGGTGTTGCTTTTATTGCTTCTTATACAATTTATATATTCTGCTTGCTATATTTTATGAATGAGCAGATAAAGTTTGTTTTTGTAACAAAGCCGAAAAAAAGAAATATATACAAACGTATGTACTTAGCTTGTGATGTAGAAAAGTAATACATACACACATGTGCATGTATAGTTTATGTTACGGTTGGTGAAATTAAATAAATTAAAATTAACATGGAAAAAGTTATAAGAAATTAAAAAAAAAATAATGCACATGTTTTTATGAAATAATTAAAGTGCAATGTGGAAATTATGTAAAACATAACAGAATTTATAACGGCCAAGTGCAAAAAAATATATGTATTGTACATATAAGCATATGCAGTCTTATTGAGAACACACAATAATATACTGCAGAAAGAATTTTGTATAATATGTATATGAAAAATTGATTTTAAACCGAATAAAGAAATATGTACCTACATAGTTGATAAAAGAAAACGCATACTTTTGAAAAACCCATATGCATTTCAAATCAAGTGGCTTATATACATACATTTATTAGTACAAAAATAAGCAAGCAAAACATCCGATTAACATAAATAAAAACCTTAATTTTGTATTCTAAGTGCCCTTTACATATATTAATTGCCTGGAAATACGAAACAAAAAGCACCATTTTTTTCTCATACCTGTTCATTTTTCCATTCATTCTTTGTGTGTGTTCAAATGAAACTATGAGAAAAAATTTTATTTTTCCCAAACGAGTTCTATACAACATTTAAAACCAGTTTAGTTTTCTTAGTGCAAAATTATTCTGAAAACCACTGATAGCTACGAATGTGTGTGTGTCTTCTAAATTTGTGTAGGACTTAAACTAAAAATTATAAACTCTCATTATATAATGAATGCACCACTGTGCTGCACCCAATAATTAACATTTGTGTTGATTGTTTTATGACGTTTAAGTGTTGTCTTTTGGATATAAATTACATACATACATACATACATACATATGTATACATATGTATGTATGTATGTATGTTCATATGTAGATACGTATGCATTTGTTGCTTTAATTTGTTTGTATTTATCTATCCTTATTCGTTTGTCTTTATCACGTTTTTTAATTTTTATTGTTTTTGTCTTATGTATAAACAATGCGTTTAAGAGCAATATGTGGGCACGTGAGCTAATGAACCGTTATATAAAAATTGTTTTGTTTTGTTTCTGTTACTCTTTGAAAACAAGTGTCAATAACAAACAGTGTTGCCAGGTCTAAGAAAACGGCATAATAGCCAAACATGAATCAAAGAATACAAGATTACGCATTGCGCATGTCTGTTAACTGCAGTGTGCTGGTGTGACGTCAAAATGACGTAGAAATCGAAATGCAAACAAAATTGCCATATACCAAATACACGTGTTTGTGTGACTGTGTTTATGTTTATCGGCTGATGTGACGTAGATGCGCAAAAGAAGAATATTTTCAAAAGCTGAATGAGTAATTTTGTATTCTTTGATTAATGATATCCAAACTATTATGTTGAAGGTTTAAAGAAGAGGTGCTTTGATCATATATCATCGGATGGTTATTGGTTTGCCGTAGTAATAATGTATTTTTAATATAATTTGCGGCAAACCAGTAACCAACTGACGAAATGTCGAAATAAATTTCTAGAAAGATCCCAAACTAAGATTTGTTTAAAAATAAGTTATTACACAAAACTATTTTTTATATTTGGTTGACTTTTGCTGTAATATTTGATTAAAATTTTAGTTAAAAACTTACTTTTTAAATCGAATTTGGAAACAAGTTTTATATGGAAATTTACTTGGAGACTCAAAAAATTTTTTAATAAAGCGGCTAAATTTTTTTGGCTTTAACTATTTAATAAAGCATAAAAAATATATTTTTGAACAGTCAATTTAATTAACTTAATTTTTTATTTGCACCCTTTTAACTTGTTTGAATTCATTAATTTTAAAAAGCTATACAATTTTTAATAAAGTAAAAGCTTGAAATATGCGCTACCTACATACATACGTATATAAAAATATTTTTAATAAAATTTTTAATATAAGAACATTAAAATGTTTCATTTCCGCTTTCCATTCATTTATTATTAACATAAAATCATTATTTTTACAAAAGATATTTTAATTTTAAATATACATATGTACATACATACATACATATGTATGTACATATATACACCTAAAAAACATAATTACATTTAATTTCCAAACATCGTAAAAAATAACGCTATTTAAATTATATAATTAAATAAGGGGAAAATTAAAAAGGTATAAAATTTTTTTTAGTACATACATAAATATATATGTATGTATGTATGTATGTACATAGTTCATAAGCTTTCTTTATATATCTACTTATTAAAAATATGTAAAATTTTGGAGTTACAAAGGCACCTAAATAAATGTTTATAGATATCACTAAATGGTTTGACCAAGTTTCAAATTATAGCGAGCAAAACAATTTCCAATCGACTATTTGCATTAAGTGCAGATTGAGTGGAAATTATATTTGTAAGAAATCAAAGCATTCACAATTTTAAATTCTTAAATTACGAATTATATAACTTAAGCAACAACATCTTGCAAATAATTAAGGTTAAGCTATAAATTTTTGCCAATAATAAAAAACAAAAAACGAATCCAGTGAAATTGGATGTTTTCAAATGTTGTGTTGGTATTCTATGTACAATTTCAATCGATGTGCATATAATGAAAACAATAAATATAAACGTATGATAATTGTTTCCTAATCAAACTATTTTCTAAGAGGTTATTAGATTAGATATTATTTTGCATTGAATCTGTGTTGCTAAAAGGCGATATTGCTGATAGAATTGTATACCAATAGATAAAATACTATGTATATACACATGTATGTAGAAAGAAATTTTAATAATTTGTCAGTTGTTAGTTCAAAAACCAATTCCTTACAGATTTAAGTTATATATATACATGTATATTTTTTATGTAAATTAGTACTTACGTAAAAAACAAGCCATTTTATAATGTATAGCTTTTTATAATAGGGAAATGCTCTCAGCTATGAAATTATATGTTGAGATTCACAGAACAAGACGCACTGCTTTTATTTTTTTTAGAAAATGAGCTTTGCTTATATCTGTTCTTAAAATCTAATGAGATCCCAGGAAAAAAAGACAGATTTCAATAGTAATTAAATTTTTATCTTTGGATTTTTTGTTTTCTCAAACATTAGCAAAGACATGCTTTGAACTGATACTTTTCATAGCCGAGTAAGGTCAGGTTAGCGAGAATAAAATAAGCCCTGAATACACCCTAGATTCAATGATGACACGTACAAGTGCAAAGATTCTTTATCTTTGTTAACAAAAATTTTTTAAAAAAATTTGGACTAACTAGCCATAACCAAACCAAAATTCAATTGGTTTCTATGGTGAGAGTTATGGCATTATGGCGAGTCTCTCTCACTCTCACCATAGAAACCAATTGAATTTTGGTTTGGTTATGGCTATGGCGTTATGGCTATGTCACGTATAATTCAAGCTTTAGAGTGGTTACTTGTATGTAAGTATGTGTGTATAATTTTTCATATTTTCTTCAAATCATTTTCGTATTTTTGACGTATTTTAATCGTAAACTACTTTCGTAAAAGAGCAAAAATAAGTGAATAGTTTGCGAATGGAAGCTTTCGTTAGTTTCCTAATTTTGATACACTTGCGTCTTTTGAGAGACAATTTTCGTTACACAGTTTATATTGAAAACAATCACATAGCGTCATACCCTAGATCAAAAGGGTTCGCAAGAGTGCGTCCGTAGCAGCAACTCTCCAAGTGGTCTGCTATAAGAGCAAAAATATTTTTTTAATATTGGTACCTATTAGTTTTAATTTTCATTCTTCATACTTTAGTTTCAAATTTAAATATTTATTTTAGTGCTTAGTATATATGTGTGAATCGCATGCAATATTGTCTGTTATTACCATCACTAGTAACCGATTTGGTTTTAATTGTCATATCATTTTGATAGAACGGGAACACGTAATTAAAAGTCAGATTTACTTTAAAACAATCAGCCTTATCATGAATTCCACATGTGAAAATTTCCGAATGAAATTTTTTGTTCACATGGATTTTAGGTTCGTATCATCAATTCCCATGAAATTAAAAACTTACATATTTCGACTTTTTCCAATAGACAAATCTTTGTGAATAATTTTCTTCATAAATTGTCAAAATATTTCGCAATAATACGAAGTTTTTTGATACCAATTGTTCACACGTTCGGAAATTTCCATGTGAAAATTTATTTATGAAAAGCCTGAATATATATATATAAAAACGGTGCATAATATGCCACTGACTTCTTCGAATGATGCGAATTTTATAATACATCTCAAAAAATCAAAATTAATTGTGGTCCATTACCAAAGGTTCGTGGGAACCGCTGCCGAAAAAAGAAAGTGCAATTAAATTTTTCTTATATCATTGATAAATTTACTTGTGCTAACTTAACTAAACAATAAGAAATAATTTTTACAAATATTCAAATATTTTCAATTAAGACAATAAATTGTGTGTTTCTTCATGTTCCAGACTTATGTGTTTTTTTTTTTTTTTTTTTGAGAAAATTTGTTTTAATAACTTTTTTATGTTTTGTGTTTTATTAATAAATATATTCAATGTTGAAAAGTCGTCGTAAGAAAATAAGTTTGATATTGGAAATAAATTGAAATTGTTGTTAAGTAAATGAAAAATTACTTTTGTAGAAAAAAAGTTTTTGTTTTGGAAAAAAAGTTTTTTTTTCAGATTTAGGAATTTTTTTAAAAAATATATATGGCAACGCTGGTGACCGATGACATTTTTCAAAAAGTGGCTCCAAATAGGGGATTTTTTAAAAAAAGGGGCAAAATTAAAAAAAAAACGAGAAAACTATACTAAACTTTTTATTTTTAATGTATTTTTATATAACTCACCCAAAAAAAAAGTAGGAAAAAAAGTGGCAAGGAAGTAGAAAAAGTGGAAAAGTAGATTCGATATATCGAAAAAGTGGCAATTTGCCACTTTAGTCGGTCAAACGGTCACGCTGGATATAAATATAGAAGGTACTTCCATTCTCTCATTTTTTCTTGACATTCACCTTCTGACAAGGATAGGTATTCTGAAGTTTCCAGTAAAATCGTGCTACCATATTAATTTAATATTTCCCCTCTGTTTCCTGTTTGTTTGAAAATTTTATTGAAAAATTATTTCAGAAGTTTTTTTTATATAAATTCAAACAATTTAAAAAAAATTGTGATGGTAAATATTTTATTATTTTGAAAAACAATGAAATGCATTGTTGTGTTAAAGAAAGCGAAAATGAGCTGCATATTACAAACTGTGGACGTACAAAATGTCATTGTAAAAATATGAATGTAGCATTCTTTGAGTTCCCTACATTATCTGGTGTCCGCCAACAGTGTCTAAGAGCTTGCAAAATCTGTGAAATAGACTTGCCAAAATTATCTGATCGGGTATGTAAGTAATTTTTTAGAAAAACATGTTACAATCAACAAGAAGCGAATTATATAGGTTAAACAAGATGTAATATCATCAATATTTGTTAAACTTAATGAAAATTCATTGTCAATTAATCAAAATCATCTATCATTTTGGATGAAAATATAGTTAAAATAGTTAATTTAGGCAGAAAACTTAAAAAGATACGCAAAGTTATTAAATAACCACTTTTTTTTCGCAACTTTTGTTAAGATGATTACACATTTTTGTAAAAATTTTATGGGGGAAGACTTATATTTTTTACGATATGGGAACCATTTTTTATTTCTTTCAAAAAACAAACCAGCGTTACCGTTGAAAAATTTCAAAAAGGGGCATAAAAAGGGGATTTTCAAAAAAAAAGTGGCACAAAAAGGGGATTTCAAAGAAAAAAAGAGGCAACTTCAAAATCAAGAAAAATTAAAGAAACAAGCATATTTATTTTTTTTTATTTAAAACAAACAACAACAACTTCTCATGTTTAAGAAGTACAAAAACCTTAATTTTATGAGAACTCATATACTACGTTTGTACGCACGTGTCATTTGCAGGTAAAACTTGTAACTTACTAATTCACGAGAACAATTACTTATTGCTGGGGATGCGATGTATGTATACAGAAAAAGAAATTTTAAGTTTTATAATTGCTTATTTGACTAACAGTCTTAATATGTACTTCTATTTGCAAATAGGACTAGTATAAAAGTATAGAATGCAGTAATTGGCCCCAGTTCTTAAGACATACAAAAAATTAAAGAATACATACATAAATACATTTTTTATAATTTTTGAGACATGGTCTATATCACTTATTTACTTAAAAACCAGCATAATTCAAAAAATGTATTTAACCATATAAAGTTTTGATAAAAATTGAAAATTCGATTCTGAAGAGGATAATATTAGTTATTAAATACCTAAAATACTCTTTCTTTTGAAATTGTACATTAGTGTTTATTAATAAGTTTTTTACTTGGAATCCATTCTTCCAAATCGTCTTGAAATAAATTCAAAGCAGACAGCATGGATTGAAAAGTGTCTACTTTTAGTCTATTTGATAATTTTTTAGTAATACGAGTACTTATTTATGTTTATGCTTTATATGTTTTTTTTAATTTTACTTTATATAGATAAAGAAATAAGGTGTAACTCGCAGATTTTGCAACTGGCGAATCTGGATATATTTTTACATTTAATTTGGCCAATTTGTCCATTTGCTTAAACGGGTTCATCCTATCATCCTTAAAACAAGCTTCATTTCAGCAATATCAACTTTCTTCCGAAAATCGGTATTTTTTGTGGTAAAAGCTCGGATATTTTTACATCATTTGCTTTTTGGAATTGGCCACGTGTGTGGCTGTTTTAACATGACATTCAATGATTCATTCGGCAGATGAGCAACCTATTTGCAGAAAACACAAATGGGTTTTTTGGTATCTGCATCCATATGAACCCACTTATACCGACTCTTGTAATCATTGGAATACTTTCGTATTGCTTTTTCTTTTTTACTGGTTTTTCCAAGATAATAGGGTCACATGATAAACTAATTTCATGGGAACTTAAATCAAAAGCATTACTTGATGATAGCAATTAGAATGAAGTTTTTTACCTTTTAAAATTATGTATTTTATGAAATTTGGCTTTCAAATCAAATTTGGTTGCGGAAAATACAGTTAGAATTATCTATGAATCACTGTATGTAATTTCATATTTAAAAATCTTAAATAAATGAAAATATTCATACCAAGGCTTTTTAACACCATATACTCCCACAGAAAATAATATTCCGCCATACTGTCAATTTCCCAAAAAAAAATTATTTTTTCATATATACACATAGGAAATAAAATCTTGTTGTCGAATGTGGTAGAATCTGTACAAAATGTGCGTACATTTGTTGTAAAAATATAAATTAAAGTTGACTTTGACCAAAAAAGGGGCAAAAAGGGGCACAAAATAATGCAAATGATACTAAAAGGGGATTTAAAACTAAGGGGCATAAAAAGTGGCAAGGCATTCGAAAAAGGGGCAAAATGCGACTTTAGTCGCACAACGGTAACGCTGAAACAAACTTCAAAAATAATTATTTTTTAAAAACAAAGAGAGAATGGAAGCAGAGAAACAAGTCGAGGCAAAATTATCCACGGCGGTGGCGCAGTAGTTTTGTGACCGGCGGCGGCGCGCCGAGAGTATTTTCAGCGGCGCATAGGAGCGTATAAAAATTTATAGAAAAAATAAAAATTGAAACTGAAAATCGATTTTCAAATTTTTTTCTCCAAAATTTGTCTTTTTGAGCAGATAAAATTTCGGCTGGTTTTGAGCCGATGCGAGCCGATGATACAATCGGCGGTGGCTTGATGCACAGAAAAATAACCGGCGGCGGCGCGCCGTCGGTTTCGAGCCGGTCGACTTGTTTCTCTGAATGGAAGTACCTCCTATATTTACATCATGTATTCAATGTTGAAAAGTCGTCGTAAGGAAATAAGTTTGATATCAGAGAAACAAGCCGATCGGCTCACAGTTGGCTCAAGAGCCGCCGCCGACATTTAACGTAATTTCAAGCCGCCGCCGATGCATGCGGCTAGCCTCGGCTTAAAATTGCAGCCGTCTAAATATTTTTGTAGTGGCAAATTTTTACCACATCTTACAAATTATGAAATTTTCTTTATAGAAATATGTTTAAAAATCTTATCACAATCAAAGCTAGCGGCTGTGAATGTCAGCCGGCTCAAGCCGGCTTATGATCCGCCGCCGACTATTTGTTCCTAAGCCGCCGCCGCCGACTTTTTAATGCGGGTTGTTTCTCTGTTTGATATTGGAAATAAATTGAAATTGTTGTTAAGTAAATGAAAAAATCTTATTGGAAATAATGATAGAGGAAATTACTCTTAATTGAGAGGCACATACATACTAGATACTTCCTTTAAATAAAACTGTTCAATTTAAAACGTGTGTAACTAAGTGTTTAAAACGAACGAAAACAATGACCACTGAAATCCAAGAATTATGTAATGACCATATGTCGGCCACAAAACGCAAAATGTCGGAGGAATTAGCCAGCAATCAACGGGCAGTCGATGAGGGTGGAGGCGATGATGTAACAAACTTCTCCAAGAGTCTGCCTCCATCCAATGCAACATGCAATGACGAAGCCGCTCATAAATGCTCAAGCAGCAATAATAACAATGAGAAAGAACTGCAACATGCTGAATTAACGTTTACTAAAGGCAAACCCATAAACAACGGAAAATATCATAAGCACAACTCGGATGTTGAAGATGGCTTTCTTTCCACTTCACCAGATAGTGCCAATGAAGAATTAGTTACTAAAACTGGCGATAATAATGAAATTGCTAATACACAGCCTTCAGTACTTCCACCCTCCATATGTGCGTGCGACAATCCAAAGGACTGTGTTAGTATCAAGAATATTTTGGAATCTTTTAAAGCCCCACTGTCAGAGGAACAAGCCTGGGCTTTAATTTATCAATCAATTTCTGTATATCGGCGAGTTGCAGCTGCTAACAAACGCCGCGTATTCGATGACTTTGAAATACCTGAAGCTGTTGATAACCTAAGTATACATCGTGATGGCACTGCTCATTGCTCTTGGAGTGAAGCAGAACGTAAGAAAAAGGAACAAAAATTAAAACAACAACAAAGACAACAACAACAAGAAGAACAAAGTGGGGGTAAGTTTTAAAATTAAGTTATTTGTTTGTTTGCTGTGTAGTAACAACTACATATCGATGGTCTCAAATAGGAAGGCCCAAACTCCTATTTTTTTTTTACCAATTTGAGTTTTTAAGTGATTTTAATACATTTCACATAAATACACCTCGTCACAAAAATTTATTGCTATAGTGTAAAAATGAACTTTTTTACAAGCAATTGTTCAGAAAGAGTTACATTGTGAATACACCTATTCTTCGATTTACATGATAGATACGTTCATGAGAAAGTCGTGTAAATCGAAATTTTAAATGGAACAAATCTAGTTTAGGGGCACCTCCCCAAAATTAAAAAAAAAGTATCCCATCCTATAGTAAATTGAAAAATAAGAAAAAAAAATTAAATAAAAATATTGGCGGCGAGGCTTAGTTTCCGAGTTATGGGCCTCTGAAATTCTAATACAATATTTTGATTATACGGTGTTTTTCAACGAATATGACCAATATTGGTATTTCAAAAATTAAAAAAAAAATTGCTATCCTATAATGCAAAGTTTTCATGCCTAATAGCTTAATTCTGCGCTGCCGGTCTTAAGGATTTTCTCCACCATGGTGTTTCCCGAGACGGCGTAGCCTAGTAATGATTTTCTGCCTTGCAAAGCTTTCTTGCCAATAATATGTTCCTGCACTGCCGGCCTTTGGCCGGGCTTAACGATTTTCTCCACCATGGTGTTTCCCGAGACGGCGCAGCCTAGTAATGATTTTCTGGATTGCAAAGTTTTCTTGCTTAATAACATTTTTCTGCATTGCCGGCCTTCGGCCGGTCTTAAGGATTTTCTCCACCATGGTGTTTCCCGAGACGGCGTAGCCTAGTAATGATTTTCTGCCTTGCAAAGTTTTCTTGCCAATAATGTGTTCCTGCACTGCCGTTCTTCGGCCGGGCTTAACGATTTTCTCCACCATGGTGTTTCCCGAGACGGCGCAGCCTAGTAATGATTTTCTGGATTGCAAAGTTTTCTTGCTTAATAACATTTTTCTGCATTGCCGGCCGTCGGCCGGTCTTAAGGATTTTCTCCACCATGGTGTTTCCCGAGACGGCGTAGCCTAGTAATGATTTTCTGCCTTGCAAAGCTTTCTTGCCAATAATATGTTCCTGCACTGCCGGCCTTTGGCCGGGCTTAACGATTTTCTCCACCATGATGTTTCCCGAGACGGCGCAGCCTAGTAATGATTTTCTGGATTGCAAAGTTTTCATGCTTAATAACATTTTCCTGCATTGCCGGCCTTCGGCCGGGCTTAAGGATTTTCTCCACCATGGTGTTTCCCGAGACGGCGTAGCCTAGTAATGATTTACTGCCTTGCAAAGTTTTCTTGCTTAATAATGTTTTCTGCACTGCCGGCCTTTGGCCGGGCTTAACGATTTTCTCCACCATGGTGTTTCCCGAGACGGCTCAGCCTAGTAATGATTTTCAGGATTGCAAAGTTTTTTTTTAATTTCCTGTACGATAGCATACCTTTTTTTAATTTTTGAAATACCAATATTGGTCATATTCGTTGAAAAACACCGTATAATCACAATATTGTACTAGATTTTCAGAGGTCTATAACTCGGAAACTAAGCCTCGCCGCCAATATTTTTATTTAATTTTTTTTCTTATTTTTCAATTTACTATAGGATAGGATACTTTTTTTTTCATTTTTGGGAGGTGCCCCTAAACTAGATTTAAGCCGAAATTATATATGTATGTACATATGTACATATGTATATCAACTTAGTTTTTAAAATATCAGAAGCGTTTACTCAAAACACTTAAAAATAAACCTTTATGCCCTTATGCAAAAATGATTGTTAAAGTTAAAGCATGCTTTAAAACCGGTTTTGCCATACAAAACTCGTTTGTTAAACCAACTTTAAATTTAACAATCGTTTCTGCATAAGGGCGTTGTTCATTAAACAAAATAAATGCTATTCATAAAAACAAAAACAAAATTAAAAAAATATTCAATAAAACACATACGAAATCGTGTACATCGAGGTATTTCACAAATCTCTCAATTTACACGAAAACCAAAATAATCGTGTAAAAGTGAAATCGTGTAAAAAAAGTATCGTGTAAATCGAAAGATAAGCGTATACAGTTTCTATTATGTTTTTACCTTCTCCTGTAAAGTTACAATTATTTGCGTTAGGGCCTTTATACTTTATACCTACGATATACCCATTTTCCTGCTGGTACAAGATGTTTGCAAAAGCAGAATATAAAAGTACTATCTAACTCTTTTTCTTGATGAAACTTAACGATATTCCATTTACTTAATTTGTTTCTTTATAACTAGTTAGATTGATATTTTACTATAACACAGTTTTATAATAAGAAAAATTAATTTTTTTGATTCAAAAAGTTTTTACCTGGGCATGACACACAAAGGAGTGTCGAAATATTTAATTTTAATTAAAAAAAGATCTCGAACTGAATAAAATACATATTTAGGTATGTGATGGAAAACGATCGTTTTCAAAATAATAGTGACTCGCACACGAAGTGTTCCGTACCGACACTACATTAATAATTCTATACGAAGCTTAGCATATATAATCGAATAGCTGCCCCCGTATTCCGTAAGTCGCTAAAGCTAAAGCTAAATTTGATCGCTAAAATGCTGAACAAATAGAAAATTAAAAATTTTTTCCTATGAAATAAAACACTCAAATTTCGGCGAATAACATTTTTAAGCCATTATCAATAGACGTTTGAAAATTGTATTCGTAGCCGAAATCGAGAAATCGAGTTTATAGATTTTTAGCGATAGAGATTTAGCTTTAACAACTTACGGAATACGGGGGCTGAAATGGTGTAGACATTTTTTAAAAACGTTTAATTTCTCGGTAAACTTTTTGTCGAGAACTTGGCGGTTTTTCTTGATTTTTGGCGCTTTTTTCGCATGTGGGATTTTTTTAATTTTTCGCGATTTTTTTCGGATTTTTGCGATTTAGTTTACTTTTAAAGTTTATTTTTAATTTGGGGTCTTTTTTTGTTTTGACGAATTTTTTCGATTTTTTGCGATTTTTTAATTTTAGAATTTTTTAGTTTTAGCGTTTTTGAAAATTTCAAGAGTTTTGCTCTAACGGTTTCCAAGACACAACAAATTGTCAAAATTACATTAAATGATAAAATACCCTTCCATTCTGATTTTTTAGGCCGCATAAAAATACACTAACTTTGCTAATTTCAAGTGTCTATATATCTGTGGCGATAAGGAAAAAGTGCTTAAGTCGAAATAAACTAATTTTGAGTTAATGGTAGATCCGTAATCTGCATATTTGAAAGAATACCTGGTCAAAATCTGAATTTATTTGAGCGATTTTTCAAGAAGTTATAGCAAAATGAATTGCGGCTTATCTTTTTAAGACTTCTAATCTCATTTTGAATAATAGCTTAATTTGACTTATACTTGGGATATTTCAACTTAAATGTATTATTTACAGTGTGTAGAACGATGTTTGTATAAAAAAATAAAGATTAACATTATTAATTCAAACGCTTCATTTTTAATATAAAAATAATAAGTTTTAGAATAAAACTGTTTCATTATTACTTCAAGAATATTTCATTCTTAACACAAAAACATACGGCCTGGCCCACGATGTCACCAGATATCGTTCGATCGAGAACTTGTATTGCAAACAATAACTTTAGAAAATTTGTTTTTGTTTGCAATGCAAGTTGTCGATCGAACGATTTCTCGTGACATCGTGGGCCAGGCCGATAATCTTTTGATTTGAGTATATTCAACTTTCGACTTTTTTTTTCAACTTTATCGAGGTCTTTTTCAAACAAAAAATATTCTTTTTTGATTTCAAAATATTTTTCATTTTTAAAACAAGAATGAAAATTCTTAAAATAACAGAAAACAAACTAAGTTCTATTTCATAAAGGTTACGTTTTTAAAATCAAATTGTTTCTTCTTGATTTAAAATTTTTTTTTTGGGTGTATGTATGTATGTATATTACATGGGATTTTAAAATTTTTCGCTGCTCGTTTTGGAAAACCCTTTAATTTTTAACTGTCATGTATTTGTTGCTGTAGCGGAAAAAGTTTGAGATATTCTGTGAAAATTTCAGTTCTTACGGTTCCACCTTAGGTGTATGGAACCCTAAAAAGGTGTGATGAATTCCGATTAATTTCGAAAATCGTTTTTAAGCTAATCTGAAATAATTTATAAAAAATTAAAAAAAAAATTATTAAAATCAAATTTGAAAATTATTGACAAAACAACTATACCAAATTCATCATACCTTTTATCGTTTTAAAATCGATTTTTTGTCGAAATCGTTTTGTAACAATAAAAGGTCAAATAACATTTTCAAAGCTCAAGAAATCATTATTGTTTTTAAAATATTTAACCAAAAATTTAATTTTTAAAATGAAAGCGCTCAGTTTTGTTTTAAAACTGCTTCGTTATATTATAAGAAACGTTCTTATTTTAAATATGATTTTTAAAAATGCAGCATTTTTAAAAATAAAAGACAAAGTTCTTGTTTTAAGAATGCATTTTTTTTTCAGTGTCTGTGCATGTATTTGAACAGACATTTTTCAAACTAAATTTTGTACTTTAATTTTAAACAGTTTTCTTTTAAATTTCACCATTCGTATGTCTGTTTTATTAGAGAGATTGTGTAGAAAGAAGTATGCGCCGACATACTAAGGGGTGGTGAAGTGGTTTTCTCCTATTATCATCAAAATAAGCCACTTTGCACATAATTTGTAATAAATAAATAAATAAGTTAATAACAATGCTTTATGTAGAAAAGCTATTAAATATTGTTCTTCTTGACCGTAATATTATACTCAGGTTCTTGCTTAAGCACTTTTAAGCAACAATTGTTAGCACACTTAATACGGAAAAATACTTTTCCACAAAAAAGCATTTTCACTTACCAATTTTGGCACTTTAGAAGGCATTTAAAAATATTTATTTTAAATTTATGGAAAAGATATAAATTTCAAACATCAATATGTTCTTAAACGTCTTCTTGTGTTATTTCTATGTACATATGTATGTATTTCTTTTGTAGTATGTATCCCATAAAATAAAGAACAAAAATCTATAAGACAAATAGTAAATCGAAAAAAGTGTTAATAGCACTAAACTTTAAGCCAAGCATTTTTATTACTATTTGTCGGCGGCATCTAAACTCTTAACATATTCAGGTTAAAAATTAATGCTTAACATATTTACTCCCCATAGCAACTCTCAAGATAATGAAAGAATATTTTTTCCTGCTTTCATAACTGTGTCTTGAGGTTTATTACTTTTATTTACATTCACTCGTAATAATGCAGCATTAAAAAAAAAACTTAAAGACTGTTTGGTGAAAAGACCTTTTCAGTTATTATATGTGATTTCAAAATGCATGCTAGCGGTTATAGAATTTGTTGCTGTGTTTTTTTACTTCTGTACTCGTTAGATGTTTATTTGAAACTCTTTGAAGATTTCGTTTTTGGTTTTTTTTTTTGGTTCCCTCAAAGTTAGAAATAATGGAATAATTATAGCTTCATTTAAATTCCATTACAACGGAAATGATTTTCAATATTTTATCTTTCAACTGCAATGGAAATATTTATTTTCAATTAAAAACATCTTTAGGCATAAAGTTTTTGACAGGAAGTTGGTAGATATTCGGTAATTGATGATCAAGCTTTAAATGCTGCTGATGATAACAAATATATTTCTTAATTGATAACTCTCAGCAAGTTAAAAATAAAAAAAACGCTGTTATTTTAGTATTTATTTTATCTTTAAAGCACAAGTCATGTTTCAAATAAGTTTATAGTATTTTTTTCGATTCTACTGTTACACTCTCGATCAGCTGATTAGAAACACTTGAATTTATGTTTTTAGTAGGTCATATCTTTTTAAATTAAGTATACCATCTCAGTTTTGTGAATTTGGAAAAATTCCCGCGCAATGACCCGAAAGGAATATCCTTGCGATCGGTAAATATTCGATTTTCTAGATAATGTTTCACTAATGTTTATTAAAAAGTAATATTTTGATTCTATAAATGGTTTTGCAAAAAGTTTAAAAATGCCAAGTATATAAACCGGAAAAAATTTAATTTTTTGGAAAATAGACTTTAAACTACTGTTGCATTAAACTTTGTTGTTTTTGTAATTTTTTTAATCTTATGAAGATAGTGAAATTTTAATAAAATCAAGTGCTCCTAACATTTAATCGAGAGTGTATATGTATAATCAGACTTTCACAGATTTTTCGAAAAACCTAAATTAAAAAAAAAGAAATATACAGGTCCACCCTGTATTTGAATGACCGAAGGGGTTTGATTGAATTCCTTATAACTTTTTTATTATAATTTTTTTTCAGTATTTTTTATATAAGACTTGGATCTAGTTTTTAACATAACTCTACTTGTCAGTTAACTGTAGTTTAAACTTAAAATTTTGTTTCTCAACTAAAGATTATCTAGTTAATAACCTAGGTTTAACCAAGCAACATTGCTCAGTTAAACTTTAGTTAGAACTGTCAAAGGATAAATAAAAAAAATAAATCAGTTTCAACTTAAAGTTTAATAAATAAATATATTCATACACAAATAAAATGAATGCTTGTTATGACGGCAAAGATTTGAGTGATTATGAAACCAGCTCCCGTATTCTGTAACTCGCTAAAGCTAAATCTATATCGCTAAAAATCTATAAACCAAAAATTTTAATTTTGTATATATTCAGCATTTTAAGAGATCGAATTTAGTTTGTGTAGAATAACTTAGGACAATTGTGAGAAAAATAAGAGATATAAAAACACGTCCAAATAATGTTTATGTGTATAATGAATTAGAGTTCTTGCAAAGATTTCGTTTAAAAAGAGGACTGTGTATGATGATTTTAGAATTAATTGATTTAAATTTTCATTTAAAATTTTATGATCTTTTTTGGTTTTATTTTTGGAGCGTCACTATTTATTAACTATGTATTATTTAATTTCAAAAAATTCAGAATTCAGTTGAACTTTTTTTTAAATAAATTTTTAAAAACATGTTGTGTCGCCCAACTTTTTTTTACAAAATTTTATTGGGCAATTCTAAATTTTTGTTTTTCGGGTGACTTGCACCTGGGCGAAAATTGAGAAAATTTGCTATAAATTGCAATTTTTTTCAGTTGTTTTGTATGTTTCAAATCGCGCACCTAAAAAATTAGGGGTTGCTAACAGCAGTCATATTTTTTCGTGTTATTATTTTTAAACGTAGCTTTACGACCACCGTTTGAATACCCCAAATATTTCAACTTGTCAGCACATAAAAGAAAAACCACCTGAGTGGGTATTCGATTAATAGCTTAAAGCACTACTAACTCACTTTTTAAATGCTGTAAATAAATACTTGCTTTAAAAATCTTTTTATTTTATCCATTCAAATGTGTAGTATATCAACGGCAAATATACTTGTATTCTCTCTAACATAGTAGACTTATACCAATTTAAATTCATCTGTAAGTAGTTGGCTAATGAACTTTTCATTTTCACTTTTATAAATTAAATAAAATTTACTGTTTTTATTTGATAAGGAGAATAGCAGAAACAACCACTTTGATAATAACACTAACACGGCATTAGAGGAAATGAAAGAAAATAATATAATATGCACAATAAAAAAGAGAAAGAGTACAAAATTTTATTAAACAAATGTTCAACGAGGAAAATTACTTTATAATTGTGATTATGGGGATGCAGGCGAGTTAATATGAATAACAAATATTTTACAATTGTTGTTGGCAGCAAGTATTATAAATTATAATAAAATTAACCGTTAAGGTCATTCATTGTTTATATCACTGACCCAGTGAAAATTTGAAGAGACAAGAAACCAAAAAAAAAAAAAAATAATAATCCAACAGCAACAAACAGCAGTCATACTACCATTATAACTTCATGGATTAAATATGTATTTGTTATACAAAAAAAAAAACAAATTACATACAATGTATGAAATTTTACACGAAAATATGAAATTGTTATTAAAACAAACAAAAACTGATGATATTTCATTATCATTTTTACGGCAAACAAAACAAAGCAAAACAGAAAATTTCTTTTTCGGTTCAAAGATGACTTTCTCCCAAAACCACAGAATCTCTAATACTGCTTTCGACCATTGTTATTATTATGTAATCACAAAATTTTTAAAAACTTTACCAATACGTACATACAATTGTTTATGCTCTAATCCTGCACGGATTTTTATTTAAGATTACATATCAATAAAAATGTCGTACATTCAAGGCATTTCCAAATAAAATATGTTATTATTTAGATAATTTAATTAAAGTATATTTAATTTTTGTAGGCCCTGCCATAAATTAATCAATTGACTTTGGTCAGTAAGCGTAAAATACTTACATACATACATATGCGTGGTCTCATGTAGAAAGGCCCTAACTCGCATTTTTTTTGTGATTCCAATACATCTCACAAAAGTACAGCTCCCCACAAAACTTTAATGCAGTACATAGCATAACGTCACCAAATGTATAAGGAAATTGTATTTTCTGATTTTATTTGAGCAGAGTTTTTACGCGATATAAAATTTAATTGATTTAATATGGAATTTCTATACCCTCGTCTAGATTGGCAATAAATATGTTGGCAATATATAGCAATAACGCCGGCAGAATAAAGGAAGAATATTGCTGATTGCTTTACTTATGTTAAGGCTATGGGAAATCGTGGCCCATAATAAGGAAAATTTCAAAAAAATACAAATACAAATTATTTTACTACACATGTTTTCAAGATACTATTTTCCTTTTTTTAATTTATTTTCTCAATTTCAATAATATCTAAATGTCAAACGCACTACAAAATAAATTCAGTAAAGTGCGACTTTGACTCGCGCACGAAGGGTTTCGGTTTTGAGCATTTTATGATGTGGCTTTTTTTTTGCTTTTTTGAAGTTTTTTTTTTCAGTTTAAACGATTTTTTTCAGTTTTGTTGCTTTTTTCTCGTTTTGGCGATTTTTTTCTGTTTTTGGGGTTTTTTTTCATTTTGGCGATTTTTTTTCTGTTTTTGGGCTTTTTGAATTTTGGCGATTTTTTTTCTTTTTGGCAATTTTTTCTGTTTTTGGGGTTTTTTTCATTTTGGCGATTGTTTTATTTTGACGATTTTTTCATTTTGGCGATTTTTTTGTTTTTGGTGTTTTTTTTTAATTTTGTTGATTGGGTTTTTTTCATTTTGGCGATTTTTTTAATTTCGGCGATTTTTTCCGGTTTTTTGCGATTTATTTTAGTCTTAGAATTTTTTAGCTTTTTTTTCGTTTTGGCGATTTTTTTTGTTTTTGGCGATTTTTTGCGGTTTGGCGTTTTTATAATTTTTTGATTTTTTAGTTTTACCGTTTTTAAAAATTTCAAGAGTTTAGCTCTTACGGTTTCCAAGATACAGCAAGTTGTCAAAATTACATAGTCAAAATTGCATTAACTGATGGAACACCCTTTAATTTAATTTTTTTAAATTTTAGTGTTAATTGTTGTAGTCTGTATAAAAATACACTAACCTTACAAATTTCAAGGGTATATACATACATACATACAATTGTATGTATATTACATGGGATTTAAACAATTTTCGTAGCTAGTTTTGGAACACCCTTTAATTTTTAACTCTAATGTATTTGTTGTTATAGCGGCCAAAGGTCTACACACTGTGTCCAAAATTCAAGTCCGTAGCTCTCACGGTTCTCGAGAAAATACCCTGTGACAGACGGACAGCATAGCGAAAACAATAGGGTTCCTTTTCCTTTCCTTTGGTGTACGGAACCCTAAAAATCGATCATAAATTAACACCGAGTTTGATGTTTCATATTCGCAATAATTATCAACGAAAAACTGTTAACAATTATTGCCGTAAATATTGCCAGCACTGGAAATGAGCTGCCTCCATTGACTAGTGCACTCCCAAACCCTACTTCAATATGAAATTTAGTGTTTCATTGACAGAAGGGTTCTCCCCTATGGACGGATTGCAGGTTTTCACGGACGGCTCAAGTCGATGGGAGCGTGGGGGGGTCGAAGAGTTGGAGGGGCCGTATATATCCCAGAATTTGGAATTGAAATGTCCTTCAGACTCCTGGACGAATGTAGCATATTACAGGCAGAGATATCCGCGATTAAAAAACAACACACTGGCTAAGTTTTTATCGCATACATAATAGAAATATCTATATAATAACGGACAGCCAATCTGCAATCAAGTCCCTCGCAGTTGTGTATTACACATCATTCCTTGTCCAAGAATGTCCCACAGTCCTGGATAAACTTGCGTAGCACTCACCCATCACACTATATTGGCAAAGAGGGGAACCCTACTCGGAGTAGTCGATATTGACAATCTCTGTGGGCTCTCTCTCATCCTGCTTGAGACGCTTCGATGCTGCCTTTCTCAATTCAGCTCAAGACAGATGGCGCAATGAGCCTAACTGCGCTATATCGATAACGTTCTGGCCTAACCTAAACATCAACAGAACCAAAAACCTCATTAGCTTCCCCAGGAAGCACTTGAGGAATCTCTTGGCCACACTAACAGTCCCACCCAAAACGTATGGATCTCCCGTCTATACATTAGGAGCAGCGGCTGGTATGGTCGTTAACCCTCCTCTACGGCAAGTGTATACACTAGACCCTTTCCGGACCCACTTCTCTTCTATTTTATTCTCTCTTATTCTAAAGAAACTTTTTATCTATATCCTCCCCTTTATTCTCTAGCCGCCTTCTACTACTTTCAACTTACAGGTATTGAATCCAAGTGAGCTGGACCTCTAGATATTTTATTTCTTCACTAGCCCCCTGCTAACCTAACCTAACCCTTGGCAATATCAATATTGCGACATTTGCTGCAATATATGTTAATCAATTTATTGCCAGTCTAGACGGCGGGATAAGGAATGTCTAGCGCCTTTAAATAAGTTATAAAAATTATCATCTTCAAAATTACTTAAGATTTCTTTCTCTTCAATTTATCATTTATATTGTCGATCCCACCAAGGAGAAAATTACGGCATTCGATATCGATCGAAATTTAAAAATATTTCCATTTAAAGACTCCTACAAAGTTATAGAAATTAAGGTTCGCATAAAAACTTACGGAAACTCAGCTTGGTAAATTTCTTAAAGAAATTTCCGTTCGCTAGTACGGACTTCCAAATGAAAAATAGGCGGAATTCTTAAAATTATCTATTATAGGGATGTTAAAGCTATAAGTGGATCCTTTTTTCCGTCATATGAAACAAATATGAATGTTCATGCTTGATATATCTTATTTTTCCCAAATTATAATTGATTTTTAGTGTTTTTTGTGTTATAAATGAAATAAATTCATTAAAGTGCGACTTTGACTCGCAAACGAAGGGTTCCGTACGGGCGATATATACATATGTAATATTGTACAAATGTTAGTCTATATAATCTAATATCTTACCTGAAGATATTAAAAAAAATTGTTTTGGCGTTTTTTTTAGTTTTACCGTTTTGTAGTTTTGACCGTTGTTTTTTTGGTTTATGGAGATTTTTTGTTTTAGCGATTTTTTAGTTTTAGCGCTTTATTTGGCGATTTTTTTTCGTTATTTGTCAGACATTTTTACATTGTCAATTCGTCATCCGGTGGTTTATGTGCTCTATACGCCGTTTTGACAATTTTGAGTTAAGGATGCCATCTCAGGTTTTCGACCCCAAAATTTTCAAATCTGCAATCTGTTTTCACCTATACTCGTTGCTGAGATAAATCTTGTCCATGTTGCTCTATATCCTTGGACCTTTACGCCATGGAAATTCCAATACAAAATTTTGAAATTGATTACTGAATGATATTTTGCTCTACGTGCAGTTAATATTGTTGGAAGCTAATATCTACGCAACCAAAAACGATTGATATTTAACAATTTCTAACAAATGCTTTGAGTGTGGCAACGCATATGAAAACCGTGTGAACATTACCAGATCTCACAACATTGTAATATCTGACAATCGTCTGTACATAGCTTATGGGTTTCAACTGAACTGAATAGTGGGAATAATAATGTATTATTTTCCAAAGCAAGACAATGCATTACCTTAGAAACGAGAGGGTAATTTGATCGAATACAATAAATTCACATTGCTTACCACGTGCATTACCACATCTGCAGAAGAAGGAATGTACGCATTAAAATAACTCATTACTTCCCTGGGACATGTTCTGTATGTTAACAGTAATGAATTCTGGAATGAAAATTATAAATGCTGTGCATTACCTTCTTCTTTACCATTCATTACCTTTTCCCATTGGGTAGTACCTTAGAAGTAGTGTTTTTCATACGGGATTTCCCGGGAAAATTTTCCCGGGATCCCGCACATTTTCCGGGAAAGAAATCCCGGGAAATTTGTGCGGGAATTCCCGGGATTTTTTTATTTTGTTATGGCAACTTAATTTTATGTACACATTCCTTGATTAGTGTCGTTATTCAGTTTATTAATGCGATGGTGCAATAATAAGGTGATGGCAATATCACAATACCTAAAGCTTTACAACAACTAAGGCCGAGTTTACATCTGGTACATATGCATTCTGAGACTTAGATGCCTTTATTTGGAAAAAGCAGAGCGCCACAATCAAAATTTAATTCTACAACAATTCATAAAAGTAAAAAACTGAAATGAGCAAGGAAATAAAAGAATTTTACAAATAATTACAGATTAGATTCTCTTCGGTAAATAGTACGGTTAAAAGCATTAACAGCTTATTCTGTACTAAAGCCCTATTTCCAAAGAAATATGACCGTATGCAAAAACGATTATTAAAATTAAATTAATACTCGTATAATTTCTTTTTTATAATATTGATATCTATGTATTATTATATAGAGAACGGAAAAATTTATTATTTTCTGAATAATGTGTGTAAAAAACGTTATTATTTCATCGATCTCATGAATTATATTTTTTTTTGTTGAAATAAATTAAATTTAAAAATATTTTGTATTGTTTTGTTCTGGGCGGGAATTCCCGGGATTTCCCGGGAAACCGAAAAATCTTTCCCGCTTTCCCGGGAAATGAAAAAGTCCGGGAAAAGAAAAACTCTACTTAGAAGTAATGAAAATATCCATCCTTTTGTTTAGTATACTCGGTATCACTGCATAATAGTGAATGAATGAATGAACCGGGCTTAAAAAACCAAAAACAATTGTCAATGTTTCTAATCATTGAAAAAGATCTCTTTTGTTCAATGTGTGTTTCTTAATCTTTTTGAGAATTACTTATATTTTTTATTTTGGTATCGAAAACTGTTTTTCAAATGTGAAATTAATGTAATTCTTTTAGAATCACCAACAATATTTGATAATATCTGTGCTAATATGACATAATCGCTTAAGTCGACTTAAGCAAATTTAAATCTATTATGCTGTATTATGGACCAGTTGAAAGTCTTAGTAGTTAAAATGCTACATAAGCAAAGAAAGCATCACTCGAAAGTAGAATCATGTGTTAGAGCGTTTTAATCTCTTAGCGATAGCGCCAAAGCTACCGAAAAAAAATACCTGTTTGCTTAAGTTGACTTAAGCGATTATTTCATATTGCCACATTGTGTATCCTACTTTCTTAAAACATTTTATATTGAAAGATGTTTAGATTCCCACTAAAAACTCCATATGCTGTCATAACCTCCTTTTACAGCAAATAAATAAACACATACATTGATTTTATTTACTTGCAACAAAGTGTTGAAAGTAAATAAATTCCTTTTTTTCTACCTATTGTTCACCAGCTATCGCCAATAAATCACAGATCAAACTTGCTAGACAACAACTACATACACTCGTGCATACTAACAAAATATTTGTATAAACACATTTCATGGGAATCGGTTATAATACGAAACAAAAAAAAAATTGAAAACTAACACCAATCAAGCATATAGCAGCAACTCACTCATCTACCCTGATAGAGGAGAGCACTTACCCAAAATCATTAATGATCAGTGTTATCAAAACACGCTCATACACTTATGATCGCCAAACTGCTGCCGCTGCTGCTGCTGTATCCAAAAGTCAAGACAATCAAACCGTTTACGTGTTACCGTAAAAGCGGTATCAATAATTCTGCCTCTTTTCTTTTCGAGCTGATTTGATCTCTAACGGCACATAAGGCGGTTTATAATATAAAGTGGCGGCTAAATGGTGAATTCATTTTTTTTCTAAAGCTGTTAAAATTTATGAATACATACTTTTTTTTATATTTTTTTGAAAGTCACCGTTATCGTTCACGACTTTTTGTTTAGTTGACTTACATCTAAGCAGTCCACAGCCTTTGGCCATTATTTGGACAAGATGTAAATGTTTTTGATTATTATATGTACATACATACATAAATATTTTACAGAGAGGAAAAAAAAATAAATAAAGAAAGGCTATTGATAGACAACAACTTTGGCTACCTACCTGTCCACGCTATTTTATTGTATTTACAGTGAGCGCCAAAAGTGAGTTAACAGGGATTATCATTTTATATTTGCTCTTATTACAAAATAATATAATACTTTCTGCCAAAAAAAAAAAACCGACTTCAATGCCAAGATCTAATAGAAGAAGATAAGAAGAAGTAGGTGAAATAGAAAATTAAATTTTAATGGGCGTGCCTCCGCCCATTTTTTAAATGCAAGATTGTGAGTTTTCAGGGCTTAGGGTATGTGTTAAGTTTTGTAAACATCGGTAAAGTGGAACCACTTAAAGTAAAATACTAAATTTTAATCTGCTCATTTTTTAAATAAAAGATTTTGTCTAATTTTTGTGTGGTAAGTTTCGTAAAAATCGGTTAAGTAGAACCGCGTGAAATATTATAATAAATTTTAATGGGCGTAACTCCGCCCATTTTTTTAACTTTCAAATTGTGTAATTACAAGAACTAAAAGTTGTTTTATAGGTTTCGCAGCAATCAAATAAGTAGAATATCATAAAATTATATAAAAAAATTGTGGGCGTATCCCAGCCCACTTTTTTACCTTTAACTTACGCCAAGGTGTAATAATGGGTAGTATAATTAAAAATGTACGAACCACTATTAACAATTTCATATCCATGAAGGTCATGCTACCTAATTCCGGCCGTACTCAGGGATAATGGGCTGGTTCTTGACTTCATGACTTTGATAGCTTCGGTTGTAAACAAAAAATTATAAAATTTGGTAGCAAAATCCCTATACCGATTATTAATTATAATTTTGAGTGAAGCTTTGATAAAATAAAAGGTTCGATGATCACTAAACCCAATATTTCTTTTACCCACCCATCCATGCTAACTTTAGTCCGGTCCATAGTTAGCCCTGACCTATATTATCCTACCCTATTGTGACCTAACTTTTCGTGGAACAACAAAAGAAAACTATTTAGTTAAACATATTAACAAAAGATGTATTTAACGAGCAGCAGAAAGTAAACATCTAGATTTTTTTTGGAAAACAAATATTTACAGATTATCATAATTTCTTAAAAATTTGTCTTAAAATTCAAAATTTTTTGCTTTATATTCAAAATGGCCCTCAGGATTCTAATTTGAACATCATATTTCATTTCAACAAAAATAACTTACTGCCTCATTCACTATGTCGAAAGTAAAATCTTGCGAAAGAAAATTAGTCACTCGAATTCTAATAAATTTTCATATGTCGTCAGCTTTCTTTCGCTATTGATTACGTATGTATGTCACTTTTTTAATTTACGTACTTATAAATGAAAGTAATTCCAATTTGTAAATTTCAAGTATTTCTAGCGTTTTTTTTAAACTTATTAACAATTACATGACAATAAATACAAACATATTGAACAATAAAGAATAATTCAACAAAATATAGGGGTTTCCAATAAGGACTTGCCTCCTTTTTTTTCGGAGAACGTACGTCGCGTTAAATGGAATTCTTGAGTCAGTTTGATCTGGTATGTGTGAAACAAGATTTTACGCAAAATTTGCCATAAAGTGGTCTTGGCGGTGCCCAGTTCTTGAGAACGCCGCGAAATCGACTGATTTTGATCGTTTGCTACGGACGCCAACCCGTTGTCTCATTGCACGCCCATAGAGGAATATTCAGAGATGTAACGAGACAGAAAATAATTTGTGTTTTCGGATTTCTCGCTCACTCTGTCACGTCTTCTTTAAACCTTTTTCGTGGTGGAATTGTTTAGCTTATTTTCAATTTATGCTTTGTAACCTCATTCGCTTGCAAATAAATGGTAAAAATTAATATTTTTTAATGAAAATGCTTCAAATGAAATCTGCAATCATTTTAAAACAAATTTTAATTGCCTTTTTAATAGTTATAAGCTTTTTTGCATTTTGTTTCTTAATTCAATACAACAAATTCTTTCATCTAATTTTGTAAAATTGCTTACTTGTTCAAATGTATTTTCGTTTTGCACTTTGTGGTCTCATTCGCAGAGTGATTTTTGTAAATTAAAGGTAAAAATGAAAATTTTGCAATGAAAATGTTTAAAGTGAAATCAGGAATAATTTGCAAACTAATGTTAATCACTTTTTATTACCAATAATCTTTTTCACATTCTGTTTTTTTAATTCAATGCAACAAATTCCTTAATTTAATTTTAAATAATTTAATATAATTTCATTTCACAAAGTACACATTTTCTATTGTTTGTTTTTATTATTTTGGTAACATTTTAATAATAAATATACTGCAGTTGTCCCTTTCTCGCAGAATCTGCGTCACAAATGATTTTAGACCATTTTTGCACTAAACTTGTTATTGCTTGTCTACTAGGGCGAGAATAACGACCGAAAATTGGAGTTAACGCTCTTAACTCCAATTCGAAGATAACAAATAGTTGTGAGAAAGCCAATACTTCGGCTATGGACATTTGGGCGAAACTAGTCGCTATTTTCGAAATAGTTTTTAACTGACCTGTAAATGATTACACACTTTTGGCGCTCACAGTGCGTATTTATTTTCTTTATTATTTTTGTGAAATGTTGTTTTCTCAGGCTGAAGAAAATAAACTCTTCGCGTGTTTAGCACTTAGAAAAGTTTATTATAAATGTTTTTAAAATTAACACCTAAGTAGGCGTTTTTTACCATTTTAGGAACATTTTGGGGGGAAAAGGTTACAAAACCCTTGAAAGGGATAATTAGTTGAACTTGTTATATTTCGAACATAGTTTTTAAATACGAAAAAAATTATAAAAATAGTATTTATCACAAAACATTTTCGTGCAGAGCCAATACAATCGAACTTCTCTCTAACGTAGTAGCTGGGCATCGATAAAAATTTTAATTACGGCTTCCTTACAGCCAAACAAATTTATTCTTTTGGATTACAAAAATCTTTTACATCACAGCGAAAATATATGTATGTTTTTTGTCTACTAAAATATAAATTTAAAATTTCAACAGCATAGAGTGAAGAGAAATGGGGTTTAACTAAAAAATACAGTACATAAACAATTTACGTTGGTTATTTCAATTAAAAAATTAATAAAATCATGTAAAAAAAAATAGTTTGTTCAATCGAATCGTAACAACAATTTTTATTAGTATAATTAACAAGTGAAATTTTTGGGATTAACCGTCCTTATAATATTAGTTTTTGGAATAGTTTTTTATATGCGTATTCAGGTTAAATTATTTAAAAAAAATAGTAAATTCTATTAAATATCGCATTAAAAAAATGAACGAATTGGATGTTTTAACAGAAAATAAGTTTGAAACCTTAACAATTTTACATGGTTGTGTAAAATAAACAGTGTTTCTTTAGCAATAACAATTTGAACTACTAATATAGTGAAACAAGAAACAGTTTGATCATTTAAATGGAGACAATAATTCGCATTCAAAATAAACGAGGCTTCTGTTGATTGAAGTAGTGAATGCGTTGACGACAAAGCCATAGTGGCGGTCCTCGAGAGCCCTAGACTTCAATCCCTAGCCAGGCTCCTGACATGTGTTAGTGTCTATGCCTACGTCGATAATTGTGGCAATGAATCGCCGGCGAAGTAAAATAAATATTAAAATGGCTGCACTACCTAAATTAATACACCTACTTAACACCAGAGGCGCTGCAACAATTTTTTTTTTATGAAGAGAAGTAACACTCAGGCAATTAATGCCTAGTACTATTACTAGGTGTTACCTTCTTTAGGAAAGGGATAGTGATAGAGAAGACAGGTGGTGAAGAAAGAGATAGAGGAAAGCTTCATTCTTTTACTACTCTGATTTGTGCACGTTTTTAATAATGCAGTGTTGCAGCGTCTCTCTGATGTTAAATGAGGCGTATTAATTTTTTGAAGCTTACATTAGGATTAGTATCTGCTGAAGTCGGTATAGTTCAGTGACCAATGACTATGCCTTCATCAATTGAACTTTCTTACAACAACTGATACAAAGGGACACTAATGCACATCAGAAAAATGCGTGGTGTTGTTATTTAATGACTGTTGGGTACAGGGATTGAACTCAGCACCTTCGGTTTTGTAGTCAACGTGCTAACTACTTCAGCCAACGCTACAAAAACGCACAAAAGCAGAGTTATAAAAAGAGTTAATAAGTTAATAATTTAATACTGCAACATCTGTATCCATTTCCTAAAATAGGTAACACACACATACATATGTGGCATTAATTTTGAAAGTGGTCTAAGCCATATCCATTTTTGTTCCGAAATACTTGTATTAAATAAATATTATAGAAAAACTCCAATAAATAAATTTATATAAATGGACACTAGTACAACTCTGAATTGAAATGTTGCTTAATATCAAAATATTTTTTTTACTTATTCAAATGTAATCTGCTAAATATCCCGCAACAATAAATAAAGGGTGTTTTTTTAGAGTGTCACAACTTTGAGTTGGCATCACTGCTTTACTTCAGCAACCAGTTAACAGCTGATAGTTGCTTTTTGTTTAGTTTGCTTTGAACTTTCATTATAAATTGACTTACACCAGAGAGCAACGAGTGCGAATTGTTGAAATTTTTAATCAAAATAATTGTTCTATTCGTCAAACTCATCGTGCACTTATTCCACTTTCCGATGAAGTCCATTTTTGGTTGAATGGGTTACGTAAATAAGCAGAATTAACGTATTTGGAGTGAGGAGAATGCACAAGCATTTGTTGAAATAACATTACATCGGGATCATTGGTCCATATGTCTTCATTAAACGATGATGGTCAGAATGTTACTGTCAATGGATAATGGTATAGGAACATGATTCGAAATTGTTTCGTACCTCAATTACATGGCATTAATCTTGCTGATATGTGCTTCCAACAGGACGGAGTCACATGACACACAGCGGGCGCTACAATTGATTTACTCAAAGAAACTTTTGTTGAAAAAATAATTTCACTTAATGGCCCAATTAATTGGCCACCAAGATCGTGTGATCTAACCCCATTGGATTATTTTTTTTGGGGTTATGTTAAGACACTTGTCTACATCGATAAACCACAAACAATTAAACACGTGGAAATCAATATTCGAAGAGTTATTGGCGAAATACAGCCGCAAATGCTGTGAAAAGTTGTTGAAAATTGATGTTCCAGATTGCGTATTCTACGCGCCAGCCGTGGCGGCCACATGGCAGAAATCATATTTAAACATTAATTTCATAAAAATTTATTTCCCATAAAGCCCGTTTCACTGATATTAAAAATATATTTCCTTGTTTTATTGTGATTTAAACTTGTGTCATTCTATAAAAAAACACCCTTTACAAAGAAACAATGTACATTATTGTGTTTTTAGCACTAATATTATCATTTGTGTGAATACTTTTGTCTTTATAAAATAATATATTTCTTATAATGTAAAAAACGAATGACTAATTTCTCTCTGTATTTTAATGAGTCGTAAGTTAACAAACAATTTATAGAATATCAGATTTCGCTAGGTCTTTTCGGTGGCGCTGAGGTGCTGTGTGAATATTTTTTTCCGGCCATGTATGTACAGTCTCGGAATACACCGAACATGTACCTGAATTCAGTAACCTTTTGCCAAGGGAAAATCTTAATATATATCTATACAATTATTCGACGACAATAACCCTTATCGGGAACAAAAGTTCACGTGAAATGTGTTCCTTGGCAATAGCCAATTTTCGCGTTGTTGTTGTGTCAGGGTACTATTTTCTAATTTTGTTTACCATTTTTTTGGTTTGGGAACAAAATTGTTCCCCTATTATTCCCGATAAGAAGGTGAATGTCGTTCTGTAATTTCTTTTTTACAATACTGTACAGTTTTGTTTTACTCGCCATGTGGCATCTCTGCATATCACACAAAGAAGGATTCCAGCTTCTGATTTAATTTTTTTTAAACTAAACCCACCGTGAATATCGTTAAAATATGTCACTGGATAGCTTTCGATACGCTTTCGTTACATTTATTACAGCGTTACAATTATCGTAATAAAAGTTACTGAATCTAGTTACTGAAAAAAAACCAAGATCTTGTTTATTACAACTGTACATATCGTCGGGTGGTTACTGGTTTGCCGCACAGTATATTAAAAATACATTATTACTGCAGCAAACCAATAACCCACCGACGATATGTTAAAAATTATACCATAAATTCAAACATGCGTTATTGCAGAAAACATAATATACGAGTTATGGGAACAATACCACAAGTATGTTCCTAAAAAGCCTCTTTGCCTAACATTGCCCTTGTTTACAGTGGGAATTTTGTATTAATTTCTTGTTAGAATTTTTACAATTCAAATTTTTTGCAATTATTAATTATAATAAAAAAAGAAAGAAACTCATTCTCTCACTTGTGCGGCAATGTATAGAAGCAGATACAAAATTTTCGTTATTTGCTGTTAATCATGAAGTGGAAATCTATCTGTTGATTTCGCTTCATCTCTATTCATTATAATAACAAAAGCTGTATATTTTATAAGTGTGCTATTGTAAAGTATATTTATACTTTAATTTATTTGTAGTTGTTATAATTATTGTTTGTTAGTGCTTTTCATAACGATGGATGATCATTCATATGGTGAAATATTTATTATTTTCCGGTTTTATTTTGTATAAATTACCACTTAATTTCTATAATGAGACCTGCCACTAGTTTTTCTCTTTTTTCTTTGCTCTTGCCTGCTTTTCATATTTTATGATATTTTTTTATTTATTTTTTTTTTGTAACTTGAAAAGATAATGAAAATCATCATAAAAATGTTTTTTTTTGCTGAAAAAAAAAATGTTTATTTAACCGGAATGTAACCGAAGCACGCACAACATTTTAGTAACATTTGAAAGAAAAAAAAAACCATCATCATCATCAAGACGCCAAAATGAAAGCAAAATCGATATATTTTTCTTTGGCTAGGCTTGGACTTGAGAAGATAATGGATGATGTCTTAACATAAATTTGTCCCCATCCAAAAATGCATGCTCACATATTAGAAAAAAAAAACACAATCCAAAATTATGATGAAAACTATTAAAATATTTTTAAAATATACATAAATCATTTGGCGTCATGTTGTAAATGCATTTGGGAGTTCATGTGTTAAAATAAAACTGCACGTTACAGACGACACAAACAACTAAATCGTTCATAAATAATCATCCCAAACACTTTTATTTTTCTTTTTTTTCTTTTGTTATTTTTTTTTTATTAATATATACAATATACATATGAATGTATATGTACATATATACTTATATTTCTATATATATATTTTTATTTTCATTTTAAACATGATTAACGCAGCCTTTTGTATTATTATTGTTCGTTATATGTTTAAAGTCTTGCGTAATGGTCTTGTTAATAGGCCCAGTTAGTATAGAGTTCCTCTAAATCTTTATGAAACTAGACAACATACATATATATGTATGTATTTGAAAATCCAGATGAGTTTAAAATGCAATGAACTCGTTGGTGTCCAGAAATATTTTGAAATGGAAATGGTTATATCGAGCCATAACCGCTTAAAAGCTTAAGCGAACAATTTTTTGGACTTTTGGCGAAAATAGATTATTTACGATCGCTAATAATCGATTTTGGTAAAATTTTTTTCGCGCTCACTGTACGATATATCAGTGGCGAAAAGGAAAATGAGCTTAAATCGAGATAAGCTAATTTTGAGTTAATACCAGCCCCTGTACCCCTGGGCAAAATCTCAATTATTTTGTGCGACTTTTCAGGAAATTATAGCGCAATGACATGCCTGCTTATCTCTTTTAGAGTTATAATCTCATAAGGAATGATAGTTCAATACGAGGGCTACTATTTATATTTCGGGAACTGGCAACACTAGTGTCAATAGCTAAAATCTAGCAACACCATAATCAAATTTGAAATTTTTTTAGCATAAACGTACTCACAACGTTTTGCTTTACGGTGAGTTCAGAATATTAGTTTGACAAAAAAATGGAAATTTGAAGAGAAGGTTTTGGTTGGATTATTTTTCACAAATTTCGACATAGATTATCTCAATAAGAATGTGTCGATGAACACAGTTCTTTGTATGGCGATAAAGCACCATCATGTGACATATTGTGAGATTGAGGCATCTTAGCACATTAGTTCCACTTCAATATATTCGATTTTGCATGAACACTTAGCTGTAAAAAAAATTCTTTTCACTGGATACCCCATAATTTGTCAATAGCTCAAAAAAAAAAAAAAGACTCGCGTCAAATGGTGTAAGGAAATGATTAAAAAGTTCAACCGTGGCGTTTCAGAAGACGTGTATAAAATCGTGACAGGTGACGAATCATGGATATATGCTTATGAGCCGGAAAGAAAACAGCAATCGACCGTGCGCGTATTCCAAGACGAGGTAAACCCAGTAAAAGTTGTTCGCGGAAGAAACACAGCGAAGCAAATGGTCGCCTGTTTCTTCGGCCAAATGGGTCATGTGGCCACTTTTCCGCTTGAGAAACGTAGGACTGTCAGTTCTGAGTGCAACACAACCATTTGTTTGCCGGAAGTCTTCGGAGAAATTCGTAAAACTAACACCCGAAGACGAATCATTCATTCATCATGACAATGCGAGCTCTCACACATCTCATCAAAGAAGTAAATTTTTGAGCAGCCAAAACATAGAATTGATGACTCATCCTCCGTACAGTCCTGACTTGGCACGCAATGACTTCTCCTTGTTCCCAAATATCAAACGTAAACTGCGTGGTCAAAGATTTACGGGCGCCGAAAAAGCAGTTGAAGCGTTCAAAAACCATGTTTTGGAGATGTCTTAAGAGGAATGGAAAAACTGCCTTGACAAATGGTTTGAACGAATGCAAAAGTGTATTATTGATCATCAAGGGAAATATTTCGAAAAACAATTTCATTTAAAAATGTTTTTTATTATTTGCTATTCCCGAAGTATAAATAGTAGCCCTCGTATATGTACATAGTTTATATTTAGAAATATTTCAAAATTTAATATATTAGTTATAGTGTGCAGAACGATGTTTTCTTAAATAAAATAAAAGTAAATACTGAATATGAGTATGAAAAAATTAACATAGGCTATAGATAAAATAATAGTTTTATTTATTTATACATATGTACATATCGCACACTAAATCATAAACAGTCACAACTCAAAATATTTCGGATGCTGAGTAGTGATAAACAACTGTTAATACTGCACAAATGACACAAGTATGTAACGTAAACACAAGCCCACCGGTATTTTATATTCTTCACGAAGACTGTATTGCCAAAGGAATTGTTGCGGTCGTTAGAGATTTGTTAAATTAACTCGCTAACAAAATCAATTTCATCATTTTGAGTTGTGACTGTTTATGATTTAGTGTGCGATATGTATATTATGCTAGTCTTATACGAGTATTTATAAATTTAATATTATCTATGTAAATAAATAAAAAAAAATATTATAAAATTTGACCAGAAATGCAGCTGAGCTCTAAACAATTACATACTTTCGAAACTAAAGTATTCAGTAAGTTTAGTTTAATACTAAAATTAAAGGTGTAAATAACAATATAAACAACAAATTTAGCCTTTAGCGGAAAGTATTATTATAATGAACTAGTTCAGTTCTAAAGAAAATACATACATATATCAGCGCAATGACTCATATAAGTTTTTCTGTATAGAAATTACAAACAAATATTGATATTAACGCAAAGTGTCTATACATATGTACTTATGTATAAACTTACCTTCAAACATACGATAATAAATCTTTAATACTTCCTGACTTACATACGTCTACCGCCATTGCTGTATTTAACAGAAGTTCAGCATTTCCTGTATCAGGATATTTCCGTTTTACAATAATAAAAACAGACAACAAAAAAAAAAGATAAAAAATTATACACATACATACACACATACATACATAGTTTTGTGTATAAGAAATGAAAACATCTGTTTTTTTAAATACATACATTCGCTTAAATAAGTAAGTGTGGACATGTGTTAGTGTGGGAGTGTGTGTGTTGTAAGCTGGTGGTATTATTTTCTTTTTTGAAGGTCATTGGACATGCGCAGTTATATATGTATATGTATAAAGATTTACATATGTTTACATGCATGCATTTGTGTTTGCACTCTCTCCAGCTCTCGCTCTCCAAATGCATAAAAATGTTTTGAAAATAACTGTTAGACACTCTCATATTCCTTTTATCACATTTTGTAATTGTTGTACGAGTATTTACGCCTTATTCGCCGTGTACAAATAGTAAAATTTCTGTATTCATTTCAATTTTTCTTTTCATTTGTCTATCATTCATGAATAGATGAGTTACATATTACATTATGTATGTATCTGATGGATTCACAAGGCAAAATGTATGTTTAAGTGAACTCAAATCTGCAGTTTTAAGTTCAAGTTCATGTTTAAAGCACGTGCAGGATGCTGAAATGCATCTTATTTTAATTCCTTTATAACGAGGGATGGTCAATAAGTCTGCACGCACAGAAAAAAATTCATTTTCCAATTCAAACACAAAATTCTCTAAATTAAAAACTAATTTTTTTAAATTTAGGTCATACAAAGACATTTGTAAATTTAAATGCAAATTTTTTTAATAATTTGTTTCATTCAAACAAATGTTTAACCCTCGACCAAAAAGAGGGGTGTTATAAGTTTGTAGTGTGTATCTGTGTATCTGTGTGTCTGTCCGTGTCCACGTACAGCCCAAACGGCTGGACCGACTTTGATTTAGTTTTCTTTGTTGGAAAGGTGACTTGATCGAGATGGTTCTTATACATGTTTGAAGAAAATCGGTCCAGCTGTTTAGAAGATGTCACATCTTTTCTAGATAATTCGAGGGTGTTTAAAATGTTTAATTTTTGTTATTTAAAAATTGTTAAATCTTATAGGCTTTTTACACTGACACACATTTCAGTGAAACGCGCGGAAGATGTAAAAAATGTGAAACATGTGTTTACATTGACAACATCTAACATCTACCATCATCTCAGTTGTCAAAAAGACAACACACACTACATAGGTTTTGTTAAGGAAATTATAAAAAATTGGATTTGATGTAACATTAATAATTGGACTAGTTGTTGCTTTGCAAGAGCAAACCCAGTTAATAATGCTGTGTATGAAAATTATAAAAGCTTTTGCAAGAAAAACATGAAGATTTTTTTAAAAGGTACATATATGTACACACATATGCATTAAACACATTCACCACAGCAGGCTACACGAACACACGACTTCAAATGCCGCTAGCAGCATTTGTCGCCTCGTAGCCAGCTACTTAATTATTTTGGAGACGGCAGCAGCACCATCTGCAGCTGATATTCATGTACAAATACAAAGTTCAGTATTGCCACTTTCATATATTTTGCATTTATAAAAATTAATTTTTCTTTTAAAATGTACTTATTTCACATAAAAGTACAATAATGAATCAATTTATTCTTTACATCAATTTTTGGATATTGTTTCTAGTAAATAGTATGAAATAATTCTACGATATCATTCATTCACCATTTTGTATTATACTGGTAACACTGCATTTGCTCATTGTAGCCAGAGAAATAGAAATTAGTTTAAAGTTGGCGACAGCTACAACGGTGGTCGTGCAGTCGTGTAGCCTGCTATCGTTAAAATAATTGTTACCATAAGAATGTGTGTATTCTATTTTTGACAGATTGTAGCCCGTAGCCTGCTGTGTCGAATGTGTTTAATGCAATATATGTATGTTTGTAGTTTTTTCTTAGTTTTTGACCAGCGTTGCCACTAGTGGAAATAGAAATTACACAGCTGCAAGTCTTAAATAGTGCAAAACTAAATGAAATATTGCAAAAAAAAAATGCAAGAAATATTTTAATTTTTTTATTAGTTTGTTGGTAACTTGAAATTTAAGGCGATATAATTTTTTAATATATAAAAATCCTACAACAAATTTAAAAATATAAGACAAAATTCAATAATTCTCAAATATTTACTTCAACGAAGAATAATTTAACCACTTTCCTCTTAACATTTTGTCAAAATTTCATAATATATCCTTTAAACTAGGCGTTTGAGAATAATGTTATCAACCTTTTTCTTTTCTTAATTTAAACTTATTTAACCATAGGTACTGAGCGATACTTATGCATTCTTTAGCTTTTTAAGCATATGTACATTAGGCTTATGCAGCAAATAAAAAATTACAAAACGCGAAAGGCTCACTGGGTTTTCATATGCAGGAAAAATTCTAAAACAAACTGCGTTTTTACTTTTTTGATATCTTAAAAAAGTTCCGCACCAAATGATTTTCTGCAGCAAAAATGTGGATTTTTTAATTCCAAAAAATCTCATATTTTCGTAATGACAAAAAATTTTTTGTTAATAAACCATCTACTAGTACCCGAATTTTATAGATTTTGATCCGCTTATCACGAATCCGCTGTTTATTTTAAAATCCATTAATCATTACTAAAATATGAGATTTTTTTGGAATTAAAAAATTCACATTTTTTCATGCAGTAAAAACGCAGTTTGTCTTAGAATTTTAGCCCGCATATGAAAACCCAATGAGCCTTTGTGTTTAAAAAATACGCATAAGCCTAATGTACATATTTAAATTAAACTATTTTTTCCAGTTTCTTTTTGTTATTTTATGCTAAAAATTTGCAATTTTAAAATCGATGCAACTGTATTACCTGATATCAAATTTTTGGGGTATCAGTTTTAATTAAGTTCAATTTAAATTTAGAAAGAGAATATCGCCAGCAGAGTTTTTACTTTAAAAAATTTAATAGATTAAGCTCTTTAGGGTATAATTTTTGATAGTTTAGCTTAACAAATGAAAATCGGTTTTCATTTCAATGATTGTGCAAATTTTGGTTCTACTACATCAATAAAATTATAAAGGTCATCATGAAAGATTATATTTTTTAATTTGTCTAATTATTTCAATATAAAAGTTACTAAAATCCTTATACATTACATTTGTGTGTCTCGCAACAGTATTTTAAGCAGTATTTATTTCAAAAACTGCCAATCTTCAATATAATCTTAATATTTCTTTATATAATAGGTGATAATATTTAATGGCTCTCTAGTGGGAAATATCGTAAAAATTCTGGGAGTTTGCATTACGTTTATAGTAGGATCCAGGATTTCTTAACAAATCTTCTAAACATGGTTAATGTAATTTGGGCCTTATTAAAAATATTATTAGACTTTTATTAAGACTTACAGGAATATTGTTTTGTTTATATCTTTATAATAAACTTTGTTAGAGACATGGGGATTTCCCGCAGCCATTAAGCTTCGTCTGTAGAGTTTTGTAGCACATATAACATGATTTTGTCTTAAGTCGACTTATGCTGTTATCGCTTTAAAAATATAAATGTAAATGCCATTTAAGTCAAATAGTGCAAAATTACACAAAAAATTTATCGTGCAAAAATAGTGCAAAGAACTTTATTATCACATATTTTGCACTGCGTTTACACAGAAAGTGGCAACGCAGTTTTTGGCACAACAATGCTGTTTTGCTAGTGATGGCACTAAAATTAACGAAAGATGTTAGATGAAACAAAATGAGATAGGAACATCTCTTAAAGATGTTGGTTTTTAGTACTGTGTATTTCTTATGGGAAGATGTTAACATTTTCTCAAATTGATGGTAGATGTTAGATGTGCGTCAGTGTAAAAAGCCTATTATCTAAACAATATTGTTACAAATATTATTCTATATTAGTTGTATGAATTAGAATTTTTCACTCTACATTTACAGTTTTTGCATAAAATTAAATTGCAACAGTAAAAAATATTTACTGAAACTAAATTTTATTTATTTTGAAAACTTTTTGGGAATAGTTTTTTCTGTGTGTAACTTTTTAAACTTCCAGCCCTTTAATTAAATGGGAAATACTGCTGCTGTCAACATTCAACTGTTAGTTGTCTCCTCTCAAAATTTGAACAAGCTGCGTAATTTAGTTTGTGTTTGACAGGCTCCTGTTGGCAGGTTTGTACTACTTTCTAGACCTTCGGGAATGGAAATATGTATATTGTCACAAAATTGTTCTCGAGAGCGAGTAAACAAGCTCCAATTTTTTGGTATTGTGTTAAAGTGACGTCGATGTCGACAACTAGAATAAGACTGATTATTTTTGGCCAAGCTTGATAAATACTGTGGGAACTCTTCACCATCAATTTCAATGGTAAAAAAAGTATTTTACTAAATTTAATTTTTGTCGCACAAGCACGGAAGGTGCCGAAAGTTCTGGACGCCCAGTTGAGGTTTTTACCTGAAACAATTGAAAAAAATTCACGTTATGGTGTTGACCGATCGAATATTGAAAGTGAAAGAGATTGTGAAAGCCATAGGCACTTCACATGACTCATAATCACTTAAGTATGAAAAAGCTTTCGGTAAAATGGGTGCCGCGTTAGCTCACAATAAACCACAAACGAAATCGTATGATAGGTTGACAGGAGTGTTTGCATTGTTAAACCGCAATATGGACGAATTTTTGAGCCTTTTAGTAACAGGGGATGAAACGTAGATCCACTACAATACACCAAAGGCTAAACAGCAGCCAAATCAGTGGGTTTCTCAAGGGTGAATCGGCCGTTTTTTGGGACTCCCCGGCGTAGTCCACTTTGACTATTTTTCAAAAGGGTAAAATGATCAATGGTGAATGTTATGCCAAATTATTGGGCCCACTTTTTTAAGATTAAAAAAAAGACTTGGCTTGACCAATAAAAAATTTATTTTGCACAAGAACAATTGCAAGGGTTTCCACACATGTGCCGTTGTGATGGCAAAAGTCCTCGAAGTGGACTACGAATTTCTCCCTCATCCCTCTTATTAACCGAATTAAGCCCCGATTGAGAATTTCTTGTTTACAAATAAGAAATGGCTCGGTGGAAAGAGATTTGACTGCAACGATGAAATCTGCTCATAAACAAATACATACATATCTATTTTTACGACTTGTCGAGGTCTTACCTTTTGTAAGGGATACAAAAATTGGAGAAACTTTGGACAAACTGTATAGAGCTCAAAGGATCCTACGGTAAAAAAATAAAATGATTTTAATACAAAAATCTGTGTTAAGTTAATACTATAAGAAAACTTACAAATATATTTTTTACTCAAAATGTTTGTTATTAAAGCCTAGTTTCGAAATATAGGAAGGGCCAAAAGTCACACGGGCCAAATGTCATGCCTGAGTGTAAAAATTTAATCACTTTTTTCTTTATTATTATTTTTTATTGCTCTTTTTTAATATAATATTGGCTTTGTACGATCTAAATTTTACCCAATTGGGGTCTTGCACAATTGGGCTTTTAAACAGGCGTTTTACATAACTGCACGCAAAGTTTCAGGCTCTATTGCACTGATCTCAGCTTCAATGTTGTGCTTTAGCTGTTCTATAGTTTGGGGCTTGTTAACATACACTCGTTCTTTGAGATAACCCATAGAAAATAATCAGGGGTGAACGTGCTGGCCAATAAGAGAGTTATGTTAATGGTAATCTGTGAAAACAACTGGTTTTTTAAAAATTGTCTTTTACAACGTTATTCGCGGCTGTGCTTCAATTGAAATCTGAATTTCTTGAGAAATTCGGTCTTAAGTAAAATTCTACCACTTTGGTTCGTTGCTTGTTCGTTAAATTTTGCATGGTAGTGTAACACGATTCCATGAATAATATCTAAAAAAAAACAATAAACAAAAAAGTTATTCAATTTTCACACACGCGCGTGACTTTTGGCCCACCCTGCATAACTACTTTTTTTATAAATATCGAATTTAAGGCCTTTTTTCAAACTTCAAAACTGGAACCAAAAAACTTGTCATGCCACCTTAAGAGATGATTTGTTTTTAAATATTTCCAAAAATATTAGCTTCGTCCGGCGAATAATAAGAAAAATGTAGCAAAAATACTAAAAAATCCCATTTTCGGGATTTCGGGGAACATTTTTGGGAATTGCCGGGAACTCTGAAGCAAATTTAATTTGTCTTTGTTTTATAATTGGTCGAATTTTATAGTTTTTAGTTTCGTGGTTTTACAACTTATTTAGAAAAATATATTGCTTACAAGAATGACGACAGTAAGTTGTCTGGTAAGGCTGGCTAATAAAATCACTCAAGACCTTTGTTTATTAAAGGCAGCTGAATAAATAATTATATTTTGTTTAACTTTTTATTACTATTCTAACAGTTTTGTAATATTATTATATTTATGAAAATATAGATTAATTGCAATTAATTTTATTATGCTGATAACGTTCGTTGTCTGCTTTATCTTCTATTTTTTTCAAATTATCAAATTCAGCCCAGCAATAGAAGTCTATATACATACTTATACAATTTTGAAATCGAACAACAGTTCAATTAATCTTCAAGAAAATTTCATAATAAAGTGCAAAAAAAAACAACTTCTTATCTTATTTGTAAGTAAAACGAAATAAAAAAAATAAGTGAAAAAGCTCAATAAATGAATTAATGATTTCATGATTCACACTCACAAACGCACACTGTGTGCAAACAAGTAAAATCAAAATACAAAAGAAATTTTAATAAATAAATAAATAATAAATGCGATGAATTGAATTAATTTAAAGTGAATAACGAACGCTGCTGCGAAACAATTTAAATTGCTGCCTGTTATATTTTGAAAAGATGCCAACAACGCCGTAACGGTTTTAAATTGAAAGGAACCGCTGCAAGCAAAAACGCAATCAACATTTTATGCTGCGTAACTGCAAATTTAAAATAAACTGCAACAATATCAAGCCTGGCTTTTAGCCGCCAACTATTTTGAATTGCATTTTTGCCAAACATTTCAAATAACTTAGTCTGGCAATTATCAAAAGCTCTGGCAGCAAGTTGTTGCATTCACGTACTACGAGTATTTGTGGCTGGCTAAAATTGTTGTGTAATAAATAAAATGTTTGCTGCTGAATGCAGAAGTAAAAAGTGCGATAACAATTGTATTTGCCACTCACAACTAATTGTGCAAAAAAAAATAAAATTTAGAAAAAAAAAGTAATTGTAATTAAAAATATTTTTTAATAATCAAGCGTACAAAGAAAAAAATGGAAAACATTCACTTGCTTAGAGCGGCGCACACTGTCGCGAAAGTGGCCAAAAATGAAAAAAATTAGTTTTAAACTAAAACGAACAAATTACTTTGTTGCATGTGCAATATTCTAATTAAGTAAAATAAAAAGAAATTTTTTAAAAAAGGTTTATTTTTAAAGAGTTCTGACAATTCAAATGCAACGGTTTTAAGCCAGTATTCAACTATTTGAAAATATGGTACGGACACATGCAAAATTTAATAGGTTAATTAAAATTTTTTTTTAGATATTGCACTACAACTTCCAATAAAACATAAGGGGAATATTGTTATAATATGGTTACAATATATTTTTTCTATATTTTGTAACTCATATGCTATGTGCCGTTGCTTCTAATGTAAATGGAAAGAAAAACATCTGTGGATGAAAAAAGTAGGAGTTAAGTGGTCTATAGAAAAAAATATATATAAAAATATATTTTTCATACTTTCACATTATATTTCTACAAGTAACCAGATTGCAAATTTTTTGTATTCTTGTCCACCTTTTCCCCCCTTACAATTTATTTTTACAATATTTTTCAAGTTATAATTTGTATATTTTCAGTATATTATTTACCTCCAGGACATTAGGAAAGGACATTAGTCCTTCAAATTTAAATGGCCAAGTTGTAGGTGTCTATTGTCTATATTGCGTCTAGTTAAAAATTTAACTCACTATAAGTGAAGACAATTTTTTTGTTTCAAATTTTTGAAAAAGAACACTTTTGAGATATGTGTATCCTTTCTCTGAATTGACCGAAATTTTTACGAAGCATTAAATATGTTAAAATTAGTGTCTATACACAATTTCATTGAGTTACAATTATTTTTCTCTCTGTTATTTTAATTTTTTATTCCAGGATATATGGGAAGGACACGAATCCTGGAAAGTTAAATGGCCAAATTTTATGTGTGATTATATTTTACCAATTAAAGCGTGTGTTCCAAATTTTATTTCTTTACGATAACCCCTTCTATTTTTGGCCGCTCGTTATATGAACTCACGACACTGTGCGGCGTATTGTTGGAAATACAAAAAAACCTGTTGAAGAGTATTTGGGACTTTTTTTTCGCAATTTTAACGATGTGAGTTTTTGGTGTGTTTTAAATTGCTTATGGAAAATTTTAATGCTTGTGTTAACTTTTTGTTTTTTTTTTTTAAAGAGAAGTAACACTCAGGCAATTAATGCCTACTACTATTACTAGGTGTTACCTTCTTTAGGAATATAGGATAGTGATAGAGAAGACAGGTGGTGAAGGAAGAGATAGAGGAAAGCTTCATTCTTTTACAACTCTGCTTTTTGCACGTTTGTAATAATGCAGTGTTGCAGCGCCTCTCTGACGTTAAATGAGGCGTATTAATTTTTTGAAGCTGTGTTTAGTAGCCATTTTATTGCTTATTTTACTTTGCCGATGATTCTGCTATACAACGAAGAAGGGCGCTCTGATGTTACATTAGGATTAGTATCTGCTGAAGTCGGTATAGTTCAGTGACCAGTGACTATGCCTTCATCACTTGAACTTTCCTACAATAACTGATACAAGGGGACACTAATGCACATCAGGAAAATTCGTTGTGTTGGATACAGGGTGCTAACTACTTCAGCCAACGCCAAGACTTGGTAGAACCTTGAAAATGCTATGAGATTTATTGCGTTTTAAACATTTTCTATAATTTTTTTTTAAATTTATTTTTGCGCGGAAGTTAGTGCTTGGATGCTATCGATTTGATTGCGACAAATCAGCACAATATTGTTATCGATTGTCGTATGGGACACTCCCCAAGGGAGTCTATTTTTGACTACGGGTGTGGCAATCCCGGGGCGACAGCTGGGGATAGTTTAGATAGCTCAAATATATTGAAAAATTGCAACCTATGTGCCTTGAGGAATGGGCACATTGGTTTATTTCATTTAAAACAAAATTAAATTTTAAAATTTTGTTTTTGTTTCAAATGTAAGTGTAAGAAAGAAAGAATTCTTTCGACACCGATAAACAAGCAGTAAAATGACCATAGAATTTTTTTATATAAAATAAAAACCTGACCTGTTCAAATTTATACGGAAATTCCATAAAAATTCCATAAAATTGAAGTCATACCATTTCTCCTAATTCCTCGACGAGAAAAATCATTGCTCTATTTGAAAACTACATGCAAGATGCATTTAGTAAAGAGCGTTTCAGATTATAATACAAGTAGTAATACTTTTGTATAAAATTAAACTCTGACATGCCGAGTTGTTGCTTTTTTTTTTGAAATTCTTGATACTGAAATTAGATCAGCGAGGCATTTTATTCAAAAGTAATAATAGCCTTAATGACTATTATGACATAAGAAAGTGGCATACTTTCTATAAAGTAAATAATTCGATGTTAAACAAACTTGAAGTGATTTTGCGAATTAGTGAAAATTTTAAGAAGGGTGTTTTTTTTAGAGGTATAGAACTTCGAATTGAAATAAAACACAAGAAAATCGTTTTAATGTCCATCAATTTGGCTTTATTGGAAGGATAATTTTATGCCATTAATGTTTAAATATGATTTCGGGCATGTAGCCGCCGCGGCTGGCTCGAATAAAGCCAATTCGGCTGGCTCGAATAAAGCAAATTTGGACGATTTTTTTAGAGGTATAGAACTTCGAATTGAAATAAAACACAAGAAAATCGTTTTATTGTCCATCAATTTGGCTTTATTGGAAGGATAATTTTATGCCATTAATGTTTAAATATGATTTCGGGCATGTGGCCGCCGCGGCTGGCTCGAATAAAGCCAATTCGGCTGGCTCGAATAAAGCAAATTTGCACGATTTGCAAGCGTTGTTCTTTTGTCAACCTGTTCATGATGAAATGGCAAACTAAACTAAATATTAATCACTTGACAGCTGACAAAATGGCCGCCAGTTAAAAAAGTGATGCCAACTTAAAGTTCTATACCTCAATAAAAAACACCCTATAAATACCTCATAAAATAGAACAAAATTAATAAGAAATCTCTATGGTTTTTTTTTCAATAAGGAAATTTTATTAATTTCATAGAGAAAACCTTTTTGAAAAAATCAAGAAGAAATCTTGTAGTTTTTATGAGGTTATCTTATTGATTTTTTCAATAAAAAAAATAAAAAAAAATTGCGTCTTTATTCTCTGTACTTATGTATGTATTTTAATTTAAATTCTATACCATATACATTTGTATGTATGTATGTAGTATGTTGTATATATTATTTATTTATACATACATACATACATACACATTATGTTATTTTCTAACTAACTTACTCACCAAGTATTGAACCAGCAAAGTTCTACCTGATAGACAAGCGCTCTAACCAATATGCTAACAAGCAGCCTGAATAACCATTGAAATTATTGTGCATACATTCTTATACAAAAATGAAAAAGATCATAAAAAAAATTGTCTCTATGTCTATTTATAGAAACGAAATAACAAGACACCACATAAAATCAAAAAGATTTCCTTATTAAAAAAATCAATAAGATTCTTTACACATAATCATATAGGAACCTACTAAAATCAAGAAGAAAACCTTATTGAAAAAATCAATAAGGCAACCTACTAAAATCAAGAAGAAATCCTTTTTAAAAAAATCAAGAAGGCAATCTAATAAAATCAATAAGAAATCCCTATAGTTTACAATTTATAAGAAAACCTAATAGAATCAAGAAGTTTATCTCTATGTATTGTTTTTTTGGTGCCAAAAATAATGGAAATTGAGTATAAAAAGTTGTGCACAATAAGATTTCTTTTTGATTCTATGTGGTTTTCTTCTTGATAAAATTAATAAGATTTACCACATAAAAACAATAAGGAATCTCTATGAAAAAATATTCGCTTCTTTCTGCTGGGATACCCCTTAGCCTAAAAACGGTTCATAGAGAAAATCTTCTTGATTCTATGAGGCAGTTTTTTCTCTGTGTAGACAGATTGTGGATAAGAGAATTTAAAGTTCGGCGCAGCTGAGTATGCACTGTAAGTTCCTTGAACAACAGTCGAAATTTCGCCAACTTTCATTTAATAAATGTACTTAATGTAGAAGAATAGATTTTCCCGCGAAAGCGATTATTTCATTACCGTTTCCCGGGAAGTGAAAAAGTCCGGGAAATCCCAAGCCCTAGTCATATGGGACAATAAATTGTGAAATCACACGATTGGCATATAAAATAGACCAAGAATTGGTGCATTGCGGCAATCGTGTGATCTTACCTTTAAAAAAATTAATATTAAAAAAAGTGTTATGTAAAAACTATTAAATAGTATATATTAAGAAAAACTGATTTTGGCGACTTGTGGCGATTTTTAAAATCCATTTTGAATAGGTCGAAAAAAATCTGATAAACCTGATTGATTTTGCTATAGCAGGTAGCTCTCTAAAAAAAGCAGCTTTAAAATCTATTTATTGTAAACCTAATTTGCTCTAATAAGCCAACATTATCCACAAATCTTTTTTCATATTTTTTTTTGTCTACTCGTTTGCGACATATAAAAAAGAGCTGCTGCAGCACTTAGCAAAACAACATTTGCTGCAATGCAAAAAAATGTTGCCTAAAAAACTTTGTTAAAGACCAAGTTTGGTCGTAAACAATTTCTTTTTTATATGCTCTTTCGTGTCTTTCTTTTTATTTCTTATTTTTCTTTTTAACTAGTAACATACAGAAAAAAGCATTACATTTTTAAAAACCCGTTTATAACATTTTTTTATTATTGTCATTTGTTGGCTGTTGTCAACGCTTCTGAAAACTAACAGCAGGTGAACCTGGCTTCTTAAAACCATTTATAAACGATTTAACTAAGCAGAAAAAAATGGTAACAAGTACTTCTGTTATTTTTCGTTTTCAGTCGTACCGTGTTTGCACATGCGTAATAAAAATGCCAAAACAAATCTTGTTGCTTGCAACAATTTGCTAACGCCATCAATATCAGAAATTCAAATTAGAAAAAAAATAACTTTTCCTTTCAATTTACGAGTAGTTAGTCCGACAGTATGTGGCGTTCAGTTGAAATGCAGTATGAAAGGTCATGTTTCCGAAATGCACACAGCAGCCACAAATTAGGTTAGTTTTGCAACAAATACGATTGCATATAAAATTTCTCATGAAAGACAACAATTAAGCAGGTGGTAGCAAATTTTTTTTTTTTGAGAAAAAAAAACTGGAATAATTGTTGTTTAAACTGTGACCAGCAGTAGGGGCAATGAGCGGAAGAATTAAAAATTTTAAGACTTTCCTTCTGTTTGTGAAAATAAGAAATCTTTAAGCTTAGCAGATAAAAAAGTCGCAACTTAAATGCAATTTTAATACACCATTTCCTAAGTTCACTTGAAAATTTCAAAATTAAATATATAAAATAATAAATTCAATAAAGTGCGACTTTGACTCGCGCACGAAGGGTTCCGTACGTTGGCTTTGAGCATTTTTTTTAATAGTGTTGTTTTTACGTTTTTTCAGCTGAAATAATTTTTTTTATTATTATTTTTCGCTTTTTTCTCGTTTTGGCGATTTTTTTAATTTTGGCGATTTTTTTTTAATTTTGGCAATTTTTTTCATTCAGGCGATTTTTTCATTTTGGCGATTTTTTTATTTTGGCGATTTTTCCGGTTTTTTGCGATTTATTTTCGATTTAGAAATTTTTTTTAATTTGGTGCTTTTTTTCGTTTTGGCGATTTTTTTTTTTGATTTTGGCGATTTTTTTCGGTTTGGCGATTTTACAATTTTGAGATTTTTTTTGTTTTACCGGTTTTGAAAATTTCAAGAAGTTTGCTCTTACGGTTTCCAAGATACAGCAAGTTATCAAAATTACATAGTCGAAATTACATTAACTGATGGTACACCCTTTAATTAAAATTTTTTTAATTTTAGTTTTAATTGTTGGAGTGTGTATAAAAATACACTAACTTTACAAATTTCAAGTGCATATACATACAATTGTATGTATATTACATGGGATTTTAACATTTTTCGTTGCTCGTTTTGGCACACCCTTTAATTTCCAACTCTCATTTGTTGTTGTAGCGGCCAAGGGTCTACACACTCTGTCCAAATTTCAGGTCCGTAGCTCTTACGGTTCTCGAGAAAATACCCTGTGACGGACGGACGGACAGACGGACAGACGGCCAGACGGCCAGACGGACAGCGTAGCGAAAACAACAGGGTTCTATTTCACCTTTGGTGTACGGAACCCTAAAAATGAGATAGGTAAAAATGTTGCGGTATACTCGGCTCAATTCGCCTTGAAAAATTTGTAGTTTTGATGTAAAAAACATTTACTGAAAAATACGTGTTAAAATATATTCCTATTCCAGTTAAAAAGGGGCAAAAATGGTCAGCTGAGCAGTTGAGACCATCTGATATGGATTCGCCTTAAATGTTGCATTTAATTGAAATTACGGCCTTGAACTTTTTTGTAACTGAAGTTAATGTAATAATAGTGGCAGTATTCTCCGTTTGATGCAAATGATTTGCGTAAGTGTAAATGCAAAATATCGTAGCTTTTCCTTGATTTGTGCAAATTAGATGTTATATCGCTCTCGCCCAAAAACACATACAGAGTACTCTGTATTTCGAAACGAAAGAAGAATGCTTTCGAATTTGTATGCTATTAAAGCTATAATTCGAAAGCGATTGTTTACGTTTCGAATTACAGAGTAATCCATCGGGGAGTTATTTTGGATAGTACACTGACGTGGAAACACATTATGGAAGATGTATTTAAAAAAGGCTCTATACGTATGTAAAAAGATACTGGGCAAGACAAGCCGCCTTTCGCCTAATCTTACATATTGGACTTACACAGCGCCAGCTAGACCAATTATACTCTACGGAATACTTGTATGGTGCAGGGCGACTGAGACAAAAGCAAACCTAAAAAAAGTTAGAAAATATAAAGAGATTAAAAAGCGCACCTACTGCAGCTTTAGACGTTAAATTGGACCTTAAACTAATAAAACTAACTTTCAGATTAACGTGAGCACCTGACTTTACGGCCTTATCTCACGGTGGTCTAAACACCGGGTGTAGGTAAGAGGCAAACCATCCCCCCAAGCACCTTTTAGAATGAACCATGTGCCCCCTCCACAAGGCACATGGGTAGCAATCTTTGAATATAGTTATCCCTGTACTATGTTCAAGTAACTTGCTGAGGTACGAGTACTTCGAGTCGTAATGACTTTGTCGAAACAGTGCTAGAATAGAATAGTGACTGGCTGACCGCGTCACGCCAATCACTAGCATTGATTTGACACTGGGAAGGCAATACTATTCTTTTAGCGTTTTTAGTAGCAACCACAGCCACCACGTACGATTCTCCAAGTTCTGACGCCACAGGTGTAATTGCTTACACCCACAGCGAGGTCTCCAATAGAATTCCTCACCATTGCCGGCACAGCTCAACCACTCATCAGAGATGGACACATGCCTGTGTTGCCAACAATCCAGTGCCTACTCCACAACAGGACAGATGTATTACAATCCATTTGGTCACGGTAAATTGGAAGATATGGAGTGTAGCTCGGACTACATCATACCCGTTATCAACTTCCTTACAAAATCACAGATCACACTATAAGGGAAGAAGGATATCTCGAAGGTCTCAACTATGGTGGTTGTACATATTTTTAATTTTTTCACTGATGGTTCAAAGATGGATGGAGGAGTTGGGAGCTGCGATTTACTGCCCGCAGCTCCGTATAGAGGAATCTTATAAACTTCCTGACTACTGCAGCGTCTTCCAGGCGGAAATCTATGCAGAATTAGCTTTCACCCGTCAAACTATGAATGCTCAACAGTCAAGCAGCAATTAAGGCAATTTCAGCAGACTGCAACTACTCCTCAGTTGTGCTCATGAGTTGAAATGCTCTAAATATGTTATGTGCTGGTAGACAAGTACATAATATGTATATTTTGGGGCCGGGGACACACGGGAATTGAGGGAAATGAAATGGCCGGTACACTGTCCAAAAGGGGAATTCAATTTTCCGGTGCAAGAAACGGTATATGTCCGGAGACCAATTCAACACCTGAAAGGGATCATATTCTCTAAGATGAAGGAATAAGCGGAGAAAGTTTGGCGTACGACGAAGTCTTGCAAAACTTCTAAAATCATGTGGATCTCCTATGATCCCAAATCGAGTAAATTCCTTCTATCACTAACCAGAAGCAACTGTAGACTTATAGTGGGGTTATTAACTGCACACTGCTGACGGTACCTGCAGGATATGTAAGGAACCCGGGGTAATTGAGACAGTATAACATCTACTGTGCCACTGTGCGGCACACAGTAGGTTTGTTAAATCTGTGTGGAAGTCATTCGATGCATGCATCACGAAGTAGGCTGCCATATATACAGGTTTCTTGTAATCTGCTGGTATCGCTAAGGATCAATCATGGTCTATTCGAGGTACTTGACCAACCAGAGTAACCTAACCTAACCTATATACATATGTATATGTCTACTTCTTTAAAATAGTTGAACATGTACAAATGTTTGTGTTCCACGCATAATTACCCAAACATCTTTAAAATTTTTGTGAGGTAATTAACCGGAGATTACTGTAAATAATTACAATAATTTTGGGTTAATCTTTGAAAATATGTTTTACTCGAAATAAATACATATCGTTGTTTTGAAATTTTTAATGCGGAGAGGTTCCTTTCGCAGATTCCTTTCCAAAATTTCTCAGAAATGGTGTAATATTAGAAACCATTTACATTAAGGATTCTGCCCCTGCAACATGACTCATGTGCCCAGTAGTTTATTATAGAGTGGTTTGGAGCGGCGTGCGGGGTAGACTTTGTAATACGAATTGAAAATCTATATTGCAAATTGACTCTTCGTTTACATTTAGCTCTGCATCTTTTGAGTGATACAGAGTTGCCAGTTTGCTTAATTTTTCTATTAGCTTTGGCACATTACCAGGGAAACCAGAAATATGGTCTTAAAAAAAGTGTTTTATGCGCATTCAATATGCACTAAAAACTTTAAAATATGCACTAAAAACTGAAAAAAATATGCTCTTAAAAATAAAATAAATTGCTTTATTGGTAAATGAAAATATAGTTTTAATTAAAAAATTCAACAACATTTGCATACAAAATAAGACAAAAATAAAAAACAAAAAAAAGGAAACAGTAAAAAATTTAACAAGGAATAACTGCTGTATTAAAAAAATAATAATTTGGGTTTGAAGTGTACGTTAAAACAAAATTGCCACACAAATTTTGACTGAAGCAAATGAATTTTTTTTTGATACTCCCGTAAAAATTTAACTACAACTTCAAACGAGATTACAATATCAGAACTTGAGAACTGCCATGAACATCAAATTATTGATGTAGATTTTCAAATGAAAATAGTTGCCTGTCACACATCTAAATAAACTTTTATAGATTGGCAATGTTCGTTCAACTTCTACTCGGGGCGGAGTTGGTCACAAATGGCAAAGCCATTGAAAATGAGATTTAGATGTTTAAAAATAAAAATAAAAATAAAAACTTTGACCAACAGACAAGATGGATAGCTTGTAACCATATTAAAAAAATATATAAAGTATTTAACGAAATATGCCCTAAAAGCGTAAATTATGAATTATGATCTAAAATTTCGAACAAATGCTAAAAAATAGATATAAGACTGAAATATGCAAAAACATGCTTTAAAGGGTAAAATATGCAAAATATGCAAAATATGCAAAAATATGCAAAATATGCAAAAATATGCACTAACAAATCGATGTCAAAATTCATAAAAAGTTCTGAAACGAATAAATATCTTTTCTCCGCATTAATACGACACACAAGAAAAAACATGCAATTGCATATGTCACCTTCTCCTAGAAAAGGGATATAGTGTGTGAAAATGAAGTTTTGAGAAAAACTCATTTCATCTTATTCTACACCCTTTTAGGTACCAGAATCCACTCTTAAGTCCAAACCCGTTTTTTGACACACTATGTCCCTTTTCTCGGAGTAGGTCACATATTTGTGGTTTCCACAGTGTATAAATTTTTATTAACTATTATAAAGTAGCACGATTGAGCATAAAAAATACTGCTAGGAAAACGTCCTCAGTGTAAATATACGACACTTTTCGAAGTAATGGGCCTTATTACGGTTCTCGAATTTTTCTATTCGACTTCGAGAGTTTGTACCAGATTAAAGAAAAATGTTGTGTTTCTTTAATCTAGCAAGTTGAAGTCGAATCTAAAAATTCGAAAACCGTAATAAGGCCCAATATGAACAGAAAATACAATGATTGTGTAGCAAGGGAAACGCCCCAAATGTAAAAGCCGTCTTACATTTTTGTAAGTTACATCGATGGTGGTGGGTCTTCTGCTTTTTTTTTCCTCATATTAAGAAAAAATCAACCTGCAAAAAGAAAATATGTACCAGTAAAAAAAATTTAACAACGAGGAAAGTGCGAATGGGTAATGTTAGCAATGTGCAATGCCGTGCCACAGAGCCAATGAATGGGATGCCAATCTCATGTATGTGAACAAGAAGGTTTAATATGAAATATTCTGCTACAGCTTCAGCAGCGAGAGACAAAGCGTGCGCTTTTTTGCTCTGTATGTATTCACAGACAGCCAGCAGTTATTGTATAAAACTCTAGACAACAAATTTCATAAAGAGCGGTTGCAGTTTTAAGAAAATTGCTTGGTATTTAACTGGGTCGCTCGCTCACTGTGGATTTTGGTTAAATCTTGTCGCCCCAGCCAGTCACCCAGTCAGACCAAAATCAGGCGCACAGACAGACAGACAGACGGGCGAAATGTGCTGTAGAATTGTTTATGGTTGCACTTGATGCACGTGATAAATTGGTTGATTGTTAAGGAAAGGTACAACAGTGGAAGCTTGCTGGTGCATCATGGTAATACCAATACAAATATAACACAGAGAAAGAGTAAGGGAGACAGAGATACTTTCATCAGCGTTTGTTATTTAAGTGGCGACCCAATATAAATTATATATCTTAACTTTTATTGCTGTAATATTGTTGCTTTAAATTTTTTTTTTTATATTTTTATATGCAACATTTCATTTTAATATCCAGTAAAATTGGCAACAACAAGTCTTGTTCATCTCTGTCTCGAAATCGTTAGTGAAGCTGCTTTTTCTTGTCCGTCTCCCAAAGTTTTTTCTTTTGTGGTCTTTAACGTCTTGAATTTAAAGACCACTTGATGCTTGGTTTCTTTACTGGCTTGTGTTTGGTTTTCTTCTGCCCGTAAAAAGTAAAAGTAACCACGCATCTTTTTTTTTTTGCTTCTCTTAAGAAGCATGTTTCTGCTTTATTTAAATTTAAAAAGAAATTTTTTTTACATATTTTGAAAATAAAAAACACTTAATTTGTTTTTAAGCTTTCGATTTCTTTCGCCTTAAATTCGTACATTCTTAATTATATTCATTTGGAATGGTTTGTTTTTATGAAAATTTTGCTGTTATTTAAGAATGATAATTATTATTATTTTTAAGTTTTTTTTTAAGGCGGTGCCATTCGTTCGTTGAGTTTTGGAATAATTTGTGTTACTCCATTTCACAAAAAGTAAAGTTTTATTTTTTTTGAATTTTTAATTTTATTAACTAATTTAAGAGTTTAATGGCCAATTTCTGCATTTGATATAATCTTTATGATGGTAAAAGTATTGAAGCTTGACAAATTTGTTATGCATAATTTCAAAATAGAAACTTTATGCTCGATTAAAGCACGATCTGTTAAGTAAATAGCATGAATAATAAATTAATAAATTATGATTCACATGGTACTTAAAAATATTAGTGAGTGCCGGTAGTGCAGTAGAGTGATTCGCCTTCCATACCAAAAAAAAGTTGTGCCATTTATTAAAAACAATTTCAAAAATATTTATTTTATTTTTTTGCCACGCCTACAAATACCGCCCTTTTAGTATTTTGCTCACTGTGTCGCCATTGACAGAAATATAGCCCTTACAGATCCATGAACTCCGGTATACAAAATGTTATGGTCGCACTAAAAATGGCGACACAGTGAACAAAATATTAAAATGGCTGAACTTGTAGGCGTGGCAAGAAAATTAAAAAAATAGTTTTGGATTTTTTTTACATTATCGTTAATTCTAGGGGGTGACTGGCACACCTTTTTTTCGAACCTCTCTATAGTGCAGTGTAGTGTGCATTGTGGTTTATGGGCTCGAATCCTTTGATTTGTTTCGTTATAACGAAGCTTGCTTGCTCTGTGCTTGCAAAATTAAGTTGCAAAATAGTTTGTTATTAGTAGGGAGACCAGATATTGACTAAAATCTTAAAAGTATATCCCTAAAGCAGCTACGTCCAAGCCATATGCACAATGTGCGAGCTTTACAAAAGAGCTTTGTGCTTTAAAACCAACGAAAGCACAAAAGCCAATCAGATTGTGGCGACAACAATGTTTGCTGCTGACTTTGCATAGAAACAATAACAAATTGTAGGAGCTTCCAAAGCTTTTTTAACTCTAAATACAAATGTCAGAGTGTGTGTGTTTGGACGTAGCTGCCCTAAAGGCTTTTTCTTTTCTAAAACAATGTGCGAAATTTTTCTTTTTTAAGTCCACTAAGCGATATCATTTAAGAAATTACATGCTCTTAAATTCCATTAAATTTTCGCTTCATAATGAGCATAAAATTTATCCCGAGTGTCGGATTTTGCTTGAACAGTAAGTAGTAGTTGTTCTTGTTTAAAACGCATATGTATTGTTTCTATTTCATTACATGAATTGTGTAATATCTAAATATTTGGGTTAATTATGTGTTCATATAACATTCTGCCTGTACACAGAGAGAAAAGATAGGTCGAAAAATATCAAAATTGACACCATGCCTTATCAAAATTGAGCACGTTTCTCAGTCTGACAACATATGACGCTAATCGTGATACAATTATCCAACCACGATAAGGCCCTTGATTTTAAGAACACCGGCGCAAAATTATTATTATTATATCGAGCCTTATTTTCGATTTTATCGCAAGCGACAAAAATTAAATTTTTCCGGAGAAGGTTTTTTTTTTTAAATATTCAAATTTGTTTTTGTACGTAAATTGTCGCTGACGATAAAGTTGTACAGCCTGTATCTTAAAAGCTGTGAATAATTTTGGCATTTTGATAATTTTAAACTATGTGTAAGCCCATAAAATTTCAATTTCAATAAAAAAGTCTATTTCCGATAACATGTCGCTTACGATAAAATCGAAAAAAGGGCTCGATATATATAATATCTAAATTTAACTAAACTATAAATTGATTCAAACATTGTCTTGATTAAAAAAATGTAGATTTGTTTATTTCAAAATATAATTTTTGATTAATTTTTAAAGGGCCACTCAGACTATTATACATGTATAAAGACTTTCATCACACTTTACGAAAAAGAAATCTAAAGACATTTGTTTCGACTATCAAAAAATCTAACGTAAATTGACATTTTATGTTCACACCATCACACCACATATTACATTACAAACACAAGTATAAAGCAAACAGCTGTTGAGGATTAACATGCCTACATTAATCGTTGACTTCCGGCGGCAGAGCAATTTCATACACGCTGTGGTCGTGCCGGCCTTTGAAAATAGACGGCGGTTAAAGTAGTTGATTCTAATAAGATAAATAAAAAGAAAGTACGATAGTTTCGTTAACTTTCAGACATGTCTTACACGAAAAATTATTCAATACGATAAGCACATTCAATATTTAGATCCGTTTTAATAAAAAGACATACAACATAAACGACGGCACGGCATCGGCGTCGAAACAGACGGCTTGTTAGTATGGATTTTGTAATAATGCAACCCTGATCAGATGAAAAGTATTATCGTTTAGAAAATTTTCAAAAAATGGTCAAGTATTATGGGATGTCAAATTTTTATCGTATTATTTACCATTCGTTATGACATTTTGCATTCACAATATCGCACTTGCACGTATTATTTGAATTTTTGACATGTATTAATACAAAGTATAATAGTCTGAGTGGCCCTTAAATAATATTTAATTGAAGTATTAATTGATGCAATCATTGAATTAGAATGAAATGTTTTGTTATTTTTGTTTTAGCTTTTTAGCTTGTTTTTATATATTTAGTAATTCTCATTCATATTTTGGAATTTTTTTATGTATTGTAAGAGTAAGAATAACAATGGCTTTCCGTCTAGTGTGTTTAATAAAGTCGTCAACATGCGAGTCGTACCGCTGTCCAATGTTTGAAAATATAATTGTAATATGTAAAATGAATCAATTACCTCAAAAACTTATAAACTTAACAAATCGTCAAAATTGCTAAATATCGTGAAAACTGGAAATTTAAAGCCTACTGGAAATATATGTAAATGTTATATATTCTTTCAGACGCATATCTATCTATGAAATTTCATCAAATTCGGTTTGATAGTTTAGGAGAGAGCAGAAATTATCCTCTATAACTCCCTCGATTACTGATTTGAAAAAGTATATAGCCTTTCTGTCTTTTTAGATGCATATCTATCAATGTTTCAAATTGGATAGTTTAAAGTTGGATAGTTTCGAGGAGACAAGACAGAACTCGCCCCCTATTGGTCCCAATTTCAAAAAATACTCAGCCGTATCCGTTTAGAGGCAGATGTATCTATGTTTGATAGCTTCGAAGAGGCAGAAAATGCACCCATCACCCTCTTGACCCTACTTTTTTAAAACTTGAAGCTGTGTCCATTTAGGAGATGTATCTATGTTTTGAGTTTCATAATAATCGGTTCTGCCAATTCTTGTAGTTTTAAGCATGTATAAGGCGTGTATTTCCTTTTAAACGCAGATGTGTCTATGTTTTGAATTTCATAAGAATCGGGTGGATAGTTTCCGAGAGTAGATATTGCCCTGTGTCCCACATAGTCGGTCCAGCCGGTTAGCCGATAAACAGGAACAAACAAATAAATTTACTTTTGCATTCGCATATTCGACGGAAGCAGGGACCGAAAGGCGAACTGCGTACTTACGATAATAGGTATCTGTTTATTTTCACAAGAAATTTAGGGTTCCTCGCCCTCGATCTTCCTTAGCATTTTCTCTATAATTTAAATTTTTAAACAAATTTTACAACGTCTTTTTTCCTCTGTGTATACCTCATAAATTATCTTGGTTTTTCTTCTTTTTTATCTAATATTCTTGAAGAACAGTTAATTTTATCGTGTAAAATTTAGTGTTTATCTAAGGTTTTACGTACAGAACAAATATATGAACATTGACTATGTTTATCTATCAAATTTTATTCTGTTACATTGTTTTCATCATAAAGATGCGTGTCGTTCTGTAACGAAAAAAAGTTAAAAGGTAAAAGTTGTTTTTTACAACTTCCTCATATAGAAAAAACTACACTACATTTATTGAGTTAGCAACTCTGTAGACGACTTGACAAACATGGAAGTCTGCTCGAAATGGGAATCACTTCAAAAAAGAAAAGAAAAAAAGAATTTAAAAAATTCTTCGCCATCGCCAAGTCGTCATTAAGCGCACTCGCAGTAATACTTGGACTGGGTTTACACATAACACTTTTTGTTGAGCAACTTTTGAGCTTATGAAAGAGAGAAGACAATGAAGATCGGAGTTATCATTTATTATTCCCTCGCTCTTGAACCGAAATATGGTGAACCAAAAATTTTCACATAGATGTGAATTCTTTTTTACAAATTCCGGGAAATTTTCAACGGATATGTAATTTGTACGTTTTTGGAATTTGCTTTTTTAACCCCCGACCAAAAAAGGGGTGTTTTAAGTTTGTAGTGTGTGTCTGTGTATCTGTATCCGTGTCCACGTACAGCCCAAACGGCTGGACCGATTTTGATTTAGATTTTTCTGTTTGAAAGGTGAATTGATCGAGAAGGTTCGGGGGTTTTTTTAAATTTTTAGTTTTTGTTATTTACATTGCTGTTCGTTGTTTTATTACTTAAAAATACAATTTTGTAACGATGCATAATATAAGCATGGAAGGAAGTAGATGTAACATATACCTCTATAGAGGTATCCGAGGTGACTCCAACAACTTCAAGCGTTACGAAATATTTTCAACCTAAAATCTCTTTATAGGAAATAGTATCTAGATTGGCAGATGTAGATGGAATTTACATCCATGCTATAACTCAAAGCATATGAGTTTATTAGTTTTTTTTTAAATATTGTTGTTCTTGAAATGAACGAATGAAGTTGTTTTGTTTTTAATTTAAATGTTGTGCGTTTTTTTAATAAAATTATATTTTTTATTGAGGCCACTTAATTAAATTCATATATTTTTGAAATTCCCGGCAATTCCCGGAAATAAAACATTTTTTTCTCGATTCCCGGGAAATTAGAAACCCTAGTTCACAATATTACCCAAGAGACCACTGGTCCTCTGAGTGTAATCGCCATAAATCGAGCAACCCATTCTTTAATTCTGCTATAATTTCATGCAAAATGCACAAAGTTTGTTAGCTTCATTCCTGATGAAAATATTTTTTTGGAAAATCTGTTTATTTTAAGGTAAAGAATAATACGAGAAACAATAACACAAACAAACAATCAAAATTAGTAAACAAAGTTTTTTTTAATTGTCTTAACAAATTAAAATCTCTACAAAGTAAATGACTAAAAAAACTACCATGAAACCTTAAAAATATACGAGGGTAAGTTCATAAGTCTATACACAGAAAAAATTAAATGAATTAAAAATTAATTAAGTCTTCACTTAATATCAATTAAGCTTTTACACTTGAATTAAGGACAACAACCGTAAACTTTATAAAAAAATGCAATTTTTTAATTTTTTTGCTGTGTACGCAACTACACTGAGTGAAAAACAAACACTCAAATTTAAGTCATGTTATGAACTAAGCACTTTTTGCTCACATTTTGAGAACAGATTTTAACAACACCCAAAGGAAAATTATGTTTTTATAAATTAATATTATAGGCCATGTCACAGAGTTCAATTCCGTTCGGAATCGGAATTCAATCCACCCCATTTTTGTAGGAGATGGTGTCTAAAAAAGAAAACTTAAATACGGAAATTTGTCAGGCGTCTCCAGACTGTCGGAGGCGGTGGTATGTTGGGGTATGCTCCGGCTAGAGCTTGACATTTTTAGGCTTTTTCAATTCCGATTCCGAACGGAATTGAACTCTGTGACATGGCCGTATATTTAAACTATTTTTGAAATTATATAAAATTTCTTTCGACATCTGTCGCCTTAATTTGCCACCGGCTTTTGTTTTTTGACAACGAATCGATCTTATTTTATCATAATAATTTTTAACACAGTAATAATCCCAAATTATTATTTTACTTATTTAGAAAAATTATTTTTTTTTTATTAATTGAGGAGTTAAGCTTAAATTAGACGTGACATAGCCATAATGCCATAGCCATAACCAAACAAAAATTCAATTGGTTACTATGGTGAGAGTTATGGCGTTATGGCGAGTCACGTATAATCAAATACAGTGTTGTCCATTAGTTTGGTTCGAACGGCTGTTTTCTATGGCTTTGGTTATGTCACGTCTGATTGAGCCTTTAACTGGATCACTCTGATGAATGCAAAGTCAGGATCGAATCTTTGATGCACGTACGAAATGGTTCCATGAAGTGAGATTAAAGTTCTACAGCTGAATTCATTAATCTGGTTTAAACAAAATTTATCTCTTAGGCAGAAAGGAAAAGCAAGAAAAAGAGAAAAGCATAGAGGAAATGGTGACCGATGACATTTTTCAAATAGTGGCACCAAATAGGGGATTTATCAAAAAAAAAAAGGAGCAACATTAAAAAAAAGAGACAACTACACTAAACTTCTTATTTTTAATGTATTATTATAGAATTCACTTTAAAAAAAGGGGGACAAAAAGTGGAAAGGCAGTCGAAATAGTGGCAATTTGCCACTTTAGTCGGTCAAACAGTCACGCTGATGGAGGAAGGTTAGAGAAAAAAATTATAAGGAGGAAAGAGAAGAGGAAAGCGATAATGAGGGACAAAAAGAGACAGATAAAAAGAAGAGAGAGAAAGACAGAAAATTCCCAGCAAAAACTACTGCTTTGCCGTAAATAGTTTAGCAAAGGTGCAATCAGACGTGCCATGACCATGACCAATTGAATTTTGGTTTGGTAACCCTACGTCTATGCCTGATATATTTTTATCATAACAAAAGTCAAATTTTATATTGAATAATAATATTTTTTATGTTAACTCTTTTTTCTATATAAAATTTGACATCTCTCATGATAAAAATATGCCGGGTGTAGACGTGGGGTTATAGCTATGGCATTATGACTATGGCACGTCTAATTGTACCTTAAGGGAATGCCAATCTGTTATTGGCTTACAAACGTGCTTACGTATGGCAAGATATTTTTTCGAGACGTCCCACAGTGCAATTAGTATGTAATGAATTCATGAAATATTGAAGCTTCCATAAATAATAAATTGTGTACATTAATTTACATATATCAAATACTTTTTCTTCGCGCATTGATTCGATTCACGATCTCCGCATTTTAGGAAAGAACACGACTTCATGACCTACCGAAGTACATATTTATTTTCATACACAATTCAAATAAAAAATAAAAAAAAATAAAATCACTAATAAAAATCTCATTCGCATCCAAATTTGTATCCAGGTAAGCGAGAGGGGTTACACTATAAAACCTTGCGAGTATTTGAGTATAAATAGCCGACCAACTTCGTAGATTTTGTATAAAATTTCGTCATTCGCTCACTCCAATGCATCCTTATAAGAAAAAGGGGATGCACTGTATACTTTTCCGCATCTGCGAAGCGCTTCTTTTTGTCTTAGTACTTATTTGTACCAAATTTATTTTGGCAACCCTCGTATACACACATACATTCATACTTATATCAAGCAATTAATTAGGTTACAAACAAAAAAATTAAATACTAGTGTTTTGACACTTTTAAACGAGCTTCAAAGAAGTTATAAATCACACAACACTATTGTCTAAGTTTTTATGCTTAAGAAAAAAAAATATGTATGTATGTGTGCTTTGCAATGTCATTTTTTTGTATTTTGATTTCTGTAACTTTTTATGTTCATGCATACATATTTGTTTAGATACATTCGCGTGATTTGGTAATTTATGGTCATTAGTCTTAATTATTATTAATTGCTCTTGATGTGAGAATGTTGTTAAAAATTTTGAATATTAATTAGTTGTTCGTATGATTTGTAACAACATCAAGATGTTTTTTTTTTGTCTTGCATCTTATTGTTGTGAAAATCAACACGTACATATTTTCTGATTATATTTGTAATTTCTCAACTTATTCAATGAGATTTTTAATGGAAAAATAATTATTTTGTGTGTTTAATGTGTATGCATCCTTGCATTTTGTTTATGATGTGGCAATTTGGAAAGATTAGGGCACTACATTATGATCTCAAGCACAATTTGTTGGTGTCGGTGCTGGAAAATGTTGCAGAAGATTGCTGGGTAACTACAGAAATATGTTTATGAATGCATATGTTGTCAACCTACTTGTTACCGACTTCGAACCGTATTGCATGCAAGATATACGATTGTAATAACGTTTTACTTAGCTTAAGCATATTTTTTATGTTTTTTTTAACTACATTTTTAAAGGGTATATATAGGTTTGTCATTCCGTTTGTAATTTCTATAATATCAATAAGCGACCCATATAATATATATATTCTGGATCCTTATGCATAGGGAAGACGAATAAGCGATGTCCGTCTGTCCGTCTGTCCGTCTGTCCGTCTGGCCGTCTGTCCGTCTGTCCGTCTGTCTGTACGTGAAATCGGTTTTCCGAAGCTCCCAGAAAAGCTAGAGACTTCGTTCTTGGACTGGTGTGTCAGAAATTTTCCAAAATAGATTGGTATTGAAATTCAGCAAAATCGACCAGACGATTGCAGAGCTGGAAAACGTAAACTTCATTTTGCCATATAAAAGTAACTACCGACAACAAATTTTTATTTTTTTTTAATAAATGAACTTTATTTACACTTCAGTACGACTAAAATTGGAATTTTAAATTAAAAAAATATAAAAAAATTAAAAAGACGTTTCCAGGGTTGGAAAACTTTAACTTTTTGTGTTATGTAAAATTAACGATGTCTAAAACTATATTAGTATTTTCTCGAGAACCGTAAGAGCTACAGACCTGAAATTTGGACACAGTGTGTAGACCTTCGGCCGCTACAACAACAAATACATGAGAGTTGGAAATTAAAGGGTGTTCCAAAACGAGCAACGAAAAATGTTAAAATTCCATGTAATATACATACAATTGTATGTATGTATGGTATATACACTTGAAATATGTAAGGTTAGTGTATTTTTATACAGACTACAAAAATTAACACTAAAATTTCAAAAAATTTAATTAAAGGGTGTACCATCAGTTAATGTAATTTTGACTATGCAATTTTGACAACTTGCTGTATCTTGGAAACCGTGAGAGCAAACCTCTTGAAATTTTCAAAAACGGTAAAACTAAAAAAACAAAAAATTATAAAATCGCCAAACCGAAAAAAATCGCCAAAAACAAAAAAAATTCGCCAAAACGAAAAAAAGCACCAAATTACAAAAAAATTTTCTAAGACTAAAATAAATCGCGAATAACCGGAAAAATAGCTAAAATAAAAAAAATCGCTAAAATGAAATAAAATCACCAAAATGAAAAAAAACCCCAAAAACAGAAAAAAATCGCCAAAAATTAAAAAAAAACCCAAAACAGTAAAAAAATCGCCAAAATGAAAAAAATGGCCAAAACGAAAAAAAACCCAAAAAACAGAAAAAAATCGCCAAAATAAAAAAACCCAAAAACAGGAAAAAATCGCCAAAATAAAAAAAAATCTTCAAAATTAAAAAAATCTCCAAAATTAAAAAAAGCCCCAAAAACAGAAAAAAATCGCCAAAATTAAAAAAAAACCCCAAAACAGTAAAAAAAATCGCCAAAATGAAAAAAATTTTCAAAATCAAAAAAACCCCAAAATAAAAAATAAATCGCAAAAATTAAAAAAAAATCGCCAAAAGGAAAAAAATTTCCAAAATGAAAATAAGCCCCCAAAAAGAGAAAAAAATCGCCAAAATGAAAAAAAATTGCCAAAATGGAAAAAAAATCGCCAAAACAGAAAAAAATCGCCAAAATGAAAAAAAACCCCAAAAACAGGAAAAAATCGCAAAATGAAAAAAAAATCGCTAATATGAAAAAAATCTCCAAAATAAAAAAATCCCCATAAACAGAAAAAAAATCTCCAAAATGAAAAAAAATCGCCAAAATGAAAAAAACTCCCAAAATAGGAAAGAATCGCCAAAATGGAAAAAGAATCGCCAAAAAATCGCAAAAATGAAAAAACATCGCCAAAATATAAAAAAAGGCCAAAACGAAAAAAAACCCCAAAAAACAGAAAAAAATCGCCAAAATAAAAAAACTCAAAAACAGGAAAAAATCGCCAAAATGGGAAAAAGTCGCCAAGATGAAAAAATTCGCCAAAATGAAAAAAAACCCAAAAACAGGAAAAAATCGCCAAAATAAAAAAAAATCGTCAAAATTAAAAAAATCTCCAAAACGAAAAAAGCCCCAAAAAACAGAAAAAAAATCGTCAAAATGAAAAAAAACGCCAAAATGAAAAAACATCGCCAAAATGAAAAAAACCCCAAAATAAAAAAAAAATCGCAAAAATTAAAAAAAATCGCCAAAAGGAAAAAAATCTCCAAAATGAAAATAAACCCCCAAAAAGAGAAAAAAATCGCCAAAATTAAAAAAATTGCCAAAATGAAAAAAAATCGCCAAAACGAAAAAAACCCCAAAAAACAGAAAAAATAGCCAAAATTAAAAAAAACCCCAAAAACAGGAAAAAATCGCCAAAATGAAAAAAAATTGCTAATATGAAAAAAATCTCCAAAATAAAACAAGCCCCATAAACAGAAAAAAATCTCCAAAATGAAAAAAAAATCGCCAAAAATGAAAAAAACTCCCAAAATAGGAAAAACTCGCCAAAATGGAAAAAGAATCGCCAAAAAAATCGCAAAAATGAAAAAACATCGCCAAAATGAAAAAAACCCCAAAATAAAAAAAAAATCGCAAAAATTAAAAAAAATCGCCATAAGGAAAAAAATCTCCAAAATGAAAATAAACCCCCAAAAACAGAAAAAAAAATCGCCAAAATGAGAAAAAAGCGACAAAACTGAAAAAAACTGCGCGAGTCAAAGTCGCACTTTACTGAATTTTTTAATATTAAATTAAATGAAACTAAGTTTTTTCTTATTTCGTTTTTGTTTCGTTCACTTAACAAATTTTATGTATTTTTTAAAAAACTAGATTGGTATCAATAATCAGACAAATCCAAAATTATGACTCCAGGTTTGGAAAACTTACACTTTTTGTGTTATGTAAAATAAATAGGTCTAAATTTTTTTTCTTTTTCTTTATAAATTGAATATATTTTATGCTTCTGAAAGAAAAGTTTGGCGTATGAAATTTGAAAAATGAAAATTACAGCGCCAAAGATGGAAACTTTAAAAAAATTATAAATTTTTTCACAAAACAAATATGTATGTATGTGTCTGTATACTATATATATGTACGTATGTTGGTAAAGGGTATATAAGATTCGGCACAGACGAATATAGCACTCTTACTTGTTAGTGCTCATTTTTAAAGTCTGGCAATACTGGTGATATTTTTAAGATCGCATATTGTCCACGTTTCTTATTCCAAATTATGTGCAAAGCCTCACGAAAATGTTCTTATATTTTGTTTCTCTTTCATTGTAATTTATTTTTTATGTGGCGGCTTACAGGGCCAGCGCACAACTTCAGGTATACCTAGAGGAACAGGCCGCCACTCACCTTAGCCGTTAACCAGGTGTTACCACGTGGAGGCCACCACTATTTCAGTGGCGGTGCCATCATATGTGAACAACAGAGTTGAACTGACATCAACAAGAATAATGAATGGCTTTACCAAGTTAAAGTAATCGTGGCATTGCTCTGCGATAATCAACCCCTAACGCCTCACGGAAATGTTATGTTATATGTTTATAAGTAGGCGTGGCCTCGCTCACTTTTTTTATATTAATTTTTATATTTTTAATAGGACCAGCACTCAGGGGATAGCCCCTAGTCATGCAATGCATTGTGGTATAACTGGGAAAATGAGTTATAGGGGAGAAGGATAGAGGGAGTAGTGTCCGTGGATAATCGATTTGAACTTTCTCACGCTGATAGTGACAAGGAAAGACTTCCGCAGGTAGTTGGTTCCAAATACGAACAGTGCGGCTAAAAAAGGAATTCTCTCTGTAATGCGTAGTGCGATTTATTGGCAAATCGACCACAAAGTGATGTGCTCTGAAGGAGGCACGTGTTGTGCGTATAAATGTGCGGGTTTCAAGAACAAGTTCCCTAATTTTATTGGAATACATTCCGTTTTAGTAACGATAGAACAAGGAAATGCAACCCACATTGCGTTAATGCTCCAATGAATCAATAGGTTTGGATACCCTACTGCCACCGATAAGCTTCTCCGCCCTCTCCTTTACGTGGTCCAACAACCCCAAAATAGACCATTTTCTTTCGGATATAAATGGTATAAATAGTAAGGAGAGGAGGTTGGGTGAAATATCGTTTGCACCGTTTCAAAAATCCGAGGCACTTGAATGCTTCTTTTGCAAATTGAAAAATGCGTTCAGTCCATCGAACATCATACTGGATTTTCATGCCAAGAACATCCATATCTTCTGATTCCTTAATATTTATACCCCCCATAGCTGCATAGGCAGCAGCATTTTCGGTCATTCGTCTATGAGTAACCATACAACATTAAGTCTTACGGGCGTTAAAATCGACCCTATTCGCATGACCCCATTCAAAGTGTGGTTCATTGTTTGTCGCTTAGCCTCAACCTGCGGCAGGCTAGGTCTATTGCTGAATGATAAAGAATGGCAAATGCTGTTGTCGTCCGCGAAAGAATAGATAGGGTTGAAAGTTTAACATAGAAGGTCATTTAGAAAGATAAGGAATAGAATTGGTGAAAGAACGGAACCTTGCGGTACCCCTGAATTTAACTTGAACTGAGGAAACTCGATAAGAATCGAGAGAAGTTATCACCAACACCAAGGGCAATACAATTTGACTGTACCATTACAAGAGGGGGCCAAAGTGTGTGCAAAATTTGCACGAATCGTTTTACTAGAAGTATATAAAATTCAATTTTAAATATTAATAAGCGTGGCTACGCCTACTCTTGGAACGTTCAGAAACCAAAAGTGTGAGCAAACTAACTATTTGATTAAATACAAATATGTACATTAAATATTAAGTTAAGTTTGGTTGGTCGTGGTTACCGTGTCTACTTTCCAAAACGTGAGATTGTGTCAGAAGGGCAACCCAAGTCGCATAAAAAAGTTGCGCAAGAATAGGTTTTGTTGGGTGGTGTAGATGCAAAGTTATAATAAAGTTTGCTGGGCGTGGGCCCACACACTTTTCTAAATGTCAGATTCTATGTCGTTACAATACTCCAAGGTGGAATGCAGGCTTCTCAGGAATCTGTTGAATAAAAATACAAAAATTTTATATTAAATTTAAGTGGGCGTGCGATTTCGGGCAAAATCTGGTAGATTTCCCATACAAAACAAAATTTACTTCGTCACTATATTTTGTCGAAATCTAGTAGAACTTATTGATGCAACTATAGATCGAAATTTGTTCTAAAAAGTCAGTCTGTGTACTTAAAAATGTTTATGAATTGGCTAAATTGCAGTTGTTTGGTGGTAGTTTTAGAAAATTTTCAGTTAATGGGTTTTGTTTCGGATAAAAATTTTAATAAATGTCAAAAAAAAAAAAAAGTTTGGTGTACCCGGTATATATTTTCATAAAGATTTTAATTGAAATCCGCTAGATTTTGCCACATAACAAATATATAGAGAAATGAAAAAAGAACAACTTCCTTTTTAACTTTCCGCTATTAAAAATAGGAAGTTACTTATTTTCGAAAATGGGGGCTTCATCTGATCTCCACGTTTGGAGATCATGGAGACGCAATCAAACTATTTCACGATGATGTCCGTATGCAGGGATGTATGTATGTGTGTGTGTGTGTATGTATTTAAACTTTTCACACGAGAGTAATGTATTCATTTGTATAAGAAGCTGATTGAAGTTCGGCACTCTGGTGCCACTTTGGCCAGCTACGGTGTATGTACATCTGAAGGATCAATCGGATCCTTATACAAATGAATACACATACGCGAATACATGACTCTCGTGTGCCCAGTTCTGATGTACATACCCTGTCGGAGAATGTGTGGTAGACTACAAAAATAGTTGACTTATAGTTAACTTTTCTTAGACTGACTAAAAGCTAGCTGCAAAGTCATTCAGAACAAACCCAAAATTAATTCTTAAGTTGAGTACGTAATTGAATTTGATGAGAGCCAACAAATTTATTCTTAGCTAATTTAAAACTCATTTCAGTTTTATATTAACATTTTGCTGTTGTTATTTTAGATGGCAGCTATTCGGCTAAGCGCGTTGAGTGCACAACGTGTGATGTTACATGTTCGAACCCCAGAAATTTTTTTTAATTTACTGACTACCAAGTGATTTAAAAAAGTAAACTTTAAGTTAGCTTAAAGTAGTGCAGAGTGAGACAATTGACTATCGCCTAGGACATCGCAATGTTAAAATAGTCAGTTGATTACATTGCAAAGCAATCCAAGTGGCAGTCAGTGCTAGTTGCGAAATAGTTAGCTTAAAGTTAGTTTAAAGTTAGCCAAATTTCCGACAGGGTATATAGTATATGTGTGTATGTGTGTGTTTGTAAACTTTTCATAACTTTGGAATGGCTCAAACGATAGGAACCAAATTTGCGGCATTCTAAAGACATTAGCCTATCAATTTGGCAGATTTTGAGAATTTCCGAAAGAGAATTTTTTTTTCAAATAAATTTTAAACTTCTAAGCCCATCTAATCTAAAATCTAATTAGCTTTTAAACTCAAAATACGATGTCGACTGCTGCAAATTTTATTAAAATCTATTGATTCGTTTGATTCTTGTCAAATCGATTTCCACGATTTATTTACTTTTTTGAACTTGAGAAACTGCGTGCAATAAAGCAAAATTTTATCTAAATTGCTTAAATGGTTCGAGAGATGTCATTGTCTAAATTTTTTTAAAAGAAAATACATTTAAATATTACTTCCAAAATATATGGACTTTCCAGGACTTTATGCTTCAAGCGTGCGAGTGAGTTGCAGAGATGGTCTGCAAAGTCAACCGTATTCTATATACATATATAGTCGTTTAAATTTTTTTTGCATTTGCTTTTTTTAATTTAGACTAATTGTCTTTTATTTAAAACAATCATTAGCATGTGACTGAAAATTTATAACACTCTTTTGAAATATTTGGTGTAAAAAAATTAACAACTGCATTTTTCCAATTCTATATTCATTGCTATGATATTTAAATTTGAAACCTGTTTGGTTTGAATAAAATTTAATTTTAAACTAAACTACAAAGTTTATTTATTGGAGAAAAACAAACATTAAATCGCTTGTAATTGCAGTACAAACAGGCCAGACGTTAAGCGAAATTGCGACTTTTAAGCAATTATTAAAAAATTTATTTGCTATGAAAAAAAATTCAATATGCTTTTGAATAACTCGTAATAGTTGACCTTGATTATAGGTTATGGCCACTCTGTGTATAGCTTTTTTTTAACGAAAAATGTTTTATAGTTCATGATTTTTGGACCATTATTCCTGGTTATTGTTTTAAGTTAAACTTCACGATAAATATTTTGAAGCAGCAATTGTTTTATTTAAATATGTATATTTTTTTTGTGCTAAATAAATAAATTGAAACTATAACTGAAGCATAAAATTTAGAGGTTGAGAGCTATTGTAAATTTTTAAGTTAATGCTTTTTTTTTTATCAAAATTATAACAAAATGTTTGCAAATATTTTTGATAATCTTTCAAGATCTTTTTTAATTTTGTGTAACGCATCTCTTCAGTTGGTTATTTAATTTAATTTAATTTATTATTGAATCCCTTACATAAGACATATTGTTATAATTATAATGCATTTTTCATTGAAAAATAATATAGGCAAGACATACCACCAAATCGCCAAAAAAATTTTAATCTACCAGAAAAAATTGTGTTTTTGTTCGTGATGTCCAAAAAGTAATCCTGTTTTAACCGACTTCAAAAAAAGGAGGAGGTTAACAAAAAATAGATTTTTTTTAGGTGTGTAACTTCATAACTCGGTAGATTTTAGACTGATAGGGTATAGCTTTCCATTGGTCCCATTGTAAAAAAGTGGGCGGGAACACACCCAACATATTTTTTAATATATTTTTATGACATTCTACTTATTTGATTGCTGAGAAACCTATAAAACATCTTTGGTTCTTGTAATTACACAATTTGAAAGTTAATAAAATGGGCGGAGTTACGCCCATTAAAATTTTTTATAATATTTCACGCGGCTCTACTTAACTGAGTTTTACGAAACTTACCACACAAATTGAGCTATAAAATAGACAAAATCTTTTATTTAAAAAATGGGTGGAGTCACGCCCATTAAAATTTAATATTTTATTTTACGTGGTTGTAATTTATCGATTTTAATAAAAGTTAACACACACCCTAAGCCCTGAAAACACACATAATCTTGCATTTAAAAAATGGGCGGAGGCATGCCCATTTAAATTTAATTTTATATTTCACGTACTTCTTAATCTATCAGATCTTTGCATTGAAGTCGGTTTTTTTTGGCAGAAAGAATTATTTCACTTTATTTCAACATTTTCCTTGCAATTAAATTTTAATTAATCCAATTAAATATTAATCAGTATATAATGTTTACGAATTTTAACAATAATTTCCTGCAATAAATTTTTGCATAGCGTATGAATGAACCTTTTTGATTCACCTGCAGTAGATTTTATGGCGGTGGTATTTTAAAGTTTTTTTCCCACTGCACCTAGAATATCCTAGAATATCCCACTGCACCTAAAATATCCTAGAAAATCCTAAACCCTACCTATCACCCGCTTTCGGCTTGACGTTGAGATATCCTGTACAATAAAAATATTAAAATGTCGAAGTCAGATATTATTTTGAAGAAAATAGTTGTATCCACAAATTTCAGAGTTTATATTAAAAAAAGTTGTAGTGTTCACATATTTTAGAGTTGATATATAACAAGTTAGAAAAAGGGTGAAAATTATTTATGCATAATGTCAATGCGAAGGACCTTCTAAGACATTCAGGTCCTTGTGAGCAGTTGCTAACGTGCTGCCAGCTTTTCATTATGAATAAGGTTGTTAGTAGAGATGGACGCGTGTCGAATTTTTCCAACATGACACGACGCGAACACGAATACCAAGACCCTCAACACGTACGAAATACGCACTCGAAAAGTTTTGTCAACACGATACTGCACAATACGCACGAAATATTATTGGTATGGTATTTGAAAATCAGAAAATTTAATTGATTTTTTGCAAGAGTTGCTTTTTTTAAATATGGCATCAAGTTGGCATTGCGGGTTGATACTATCTGCCACCACAGCTAATGTAATCGGTTTACGTACAGAACTTTAAGCTTCAGGGGCCCATACAATATCTCTACTTGTAATTCATTCATACATATTTTACATCTAAAATCGTTTCGAGTTTTTCGTGCCAATTTTGCTCAACACGAAACGACCCGAACCCGCACGAAATCAGATCTTATGTCACGAACACTTCGTGTCACGAAAAAAATACACCACTCGCCTAAGGAATAGAGAAAAAATCCTGTGGAATTATTATTCAGAATCCAGCTTATTAAAAAGCATAACAAAGAATCTAATAAAAACCTGTACCTGGATTCGGTAACGTTTTCCAAACCGAAAATCGTAATTTTTATCGACATATTTATTCGCTTGCGGTAACGATTATATGATTCCGTAATTTCTTTTTTTACGATAGTCTCCAGCTGTATTTTAATCACCATTTAATTCTCTATCATGTGGCATCTCTGTCAAATGTCAAAATAAGCGAAAAGCATAAATAGCGAATATCCTTAAAATATGTTACTGGATAGCAAAATCGATAAATTTATTATAGCAATATGGTTATCGTAATAACCAGGTACTGATGTGTGGTTTCCAAAATATATTTTGTTGGCAACATTGAACAATTGCAAAGAATTCTCCATTGAAATGTATGATGAAACCATAAATGACATTTCTCTTAGCTCTCATCTCATGCTCGGGAAAAATATTTGAAAAATTTCCAAGCGCCATCTGCAGTCACAGCATAAAAAAACTACTTTCTCACAAATGAAGAAAAAAATCACATTTTATCTCTGATTTGACAATAATTTACTCACATTGTATTTTTATCTTCTCCCAGGCTTCCGCTTATTCAATAAATAAACAATAACCGTCATTCTTATGTATATTATGTCATAAAATTTGAACTTATGTAATGGGTGTTTTTTATTGAGGTATAGAACTTTAAGTTGGCATCACTTTTTTAACTGGCGGCCATTTTGTCAGCTGTCAAGTGATTAATATTTAGTTTGGTTTGCCATTTCATCATGAACAGGTTGACAAAAGAACAACGCTTGCAAATCGTGCAAATTTATTTCGAAAATAATGGTTCAGTTCGCGAAGTTTACCGCAAGCTCCGTCCATTTTATGGTCGACATAATCGTCCATCAGAGCAATTAATTCGGTTAACCATGGATCGTTTTCGCACTACGTTTACTCTATGTGATAATACGCATCCGCAGAGACGTCGAACAGTGCGCACCGAAGAAACAATTGCCGCTGTAGAGCAAAGTGTTGAAGAGGACCCGAATGAATCGATTCGCCACCGTGCACAGCAATTGGAGCTGATAACCGACTATTTTGTTACCGAATTGGATGGCATGAATGTGGATGAGTTGTGGTTCCAACAAGACGGCGCTACATGCCACACAGCGCACGTCACAATCGATTTATTGAAGGAAACATTCGATGAGCGCATAATTTCGCGGAATGGACCTGTCAATTGGCCACCAAGATCGTGTTATTTGACACCATTGGATTATTTTCTTTGGGGATATGTGAAGTCGCTCGTCTACGCCAACAAACCAGAAACGTTAGGGGACTTGGAAGCCAACATTCGTGGCGTTATTGCCAACATACGGCCCCATATGCTCGAAAAAGTGGTTGAAAATTGGACCTGTAGAATTGGCTTTATTCGAGCCAGCCGCGGCGGCCACATGCCCGAAATCATATTTAAACATTAATGGCATAAAATTATCCTTCCAATAAAGCCAAATTGATGGACATTAAAACGATTTTCTTGTGTTTTATTTCAATTCGAAGTTCTATACCTCTAAAAAAACACCCTGTATTTTATTGATATTAATTTCTAAGATTTTCTTTTTTTTTTAATTTTGGCATTTTTTCTCAAACCAAAACAAATAGTAAAGTATACAAAATAGAAAAAAAAAATTAAAACAAATGTTAATTAAAAAGCGATTAAAAATTTGTTATTTTTTCTAAATTCAAACTCAAAAGACAGTTTAACACTTACGATTATATGTAATAAACGTACGCTGAAGGCTACAATGCGGAATGCAGGCATAAATATTTATTCAATTGTTTTGTTTCAGTGACGTCTACTTTTTTGTGTACAGCAGTGTGATGTGAGTTTCTGATTATTTTTTAAAGTAATTTTTTTCTGTTCAAAGAACAATTTTAAAAACTTTTACAATGAAACAAATAACTATGTTGTTTCGAAGTTAACAATAGAAATTTGTTTTCCGAGCATCCCAGGGTGTTACAGTTATTTTTTTCAAGACTCAAGATGTTCGTAATGTTTATAGTACAAGAAAAAAAAGTTAAAATAAATTAGTTTTTTAAATCATCATTTTTACATTTCACCAACATGCGCTACCAAAAACACTGATTTGGCATCATTAATCATCATGAAAAAAATTAAGGTTGTAAAGATCACTAGTTAACAGAAAGTAAAAATAATATTACAAATAGGGTTTTTTATTAGAGAAGATTTTGAAATAAGGGGATTGTGGGAATTGTGCCCTTAAGAAAATGTGCAATTAATATTTATTTACTATATGTATGATTTGATATATATATATATAGTTCATATCGCTCTGTAAGACAAATTACATGTGATAATTTTTAAAGAACTAATAACACCAAAGTTAATTGTAAAAATAGCAGAACGTAACAACTAGCTATTTTCGAAGGCCGCCCCACCTTCATTATCTGCGTTTTTGTGTTTTGTGCACTGTGTGTTGTGTCAGTTGATGCAAATTTCAGCTATATATGTGACAGCGCATAGAGAAAGGGACCTAAGGGTAAAAAATCAATTTTCACTTTTTTTTTTTTTGATGTGGACAACATCTGAGCATCGAATGAGACTAGAGATGCTAAACGGGAAATCCCGAGCCCGGAAATCCCGGGCTTTTCGGGACTATGCAAATCCCGGAGCCCGGGATTTTTTAATTTTAAAGCCCGAGATTTTCGGGATTATCTGAATCCCGATTTTTAGCATAAATAATGTTTTTGGCGGTCATCTTATATATTAAAAATTATTAGAAACTCCTTATTAAAATAAAAAATTTGCTTTCAGTAAATATTTTCGTAGATAATATTAAATGGTATATATCTGTGGCAATAAATAATAATGGATTAAGTTGACATAAGTGCTTTTTCATTTTATTACATATTCTTATTCTCTTCTTCAAGATCTATCACTCAGCTAAATTTCAATTTTAAAATGTCATTAATATTAAAACTATACGCATTTATACTTTAGCTTAAGTCTTCATGGAAAATAATACATAAGCCATAAGATCTTAACTCAACTTAATCTTTTTTTAAGGTAGCTTTATTAATATTAAAATGTTTGAGCATTAAAACTTGTATACATTTAAGTTCAATAACTTACAGCCCATTCAAAATTTTCCTCATAAGAAAAAAACTTATATTTAACTTTAATTTAATTTAAAAACTTATTTAAAAAATATATATTATCTCAGGTTTTGCGCAATTTTCAATTTAATCTAAGCGACACTATCAAAACAAATTATTTTGCATTTCAATATAATAGCTTAAGTGCACTTTAGTTTTTATTTTTCTGCCAATGGATTTTTTCATAACATCTTAACTAAAAAACAACGAATATAAATAAACTAATAAAACGTTTTCTTTTTTTTTTATAAAATTAACAGTTTTGTTCCAAGTAAATGTGCATCTTTTTCGGTGCCTAAAAATTTTATATAAAAACTAAACACAATTTAGACAATACCCTTAATATCTCGAAACAAGACATTTCGACTTAAGCCATTATTATTTATTGTCACAGATATATGGCGTTTTCTTTTCTAGGAAAAATGTTTACATACATACATCGGACTTTTCAATTAAAATTTGCAATTAAATGTCTGAGTTATATAAGTAACCTTAAAATATGCAAAAAAAATTAATTGTTAAATTAAAATATTATAATTACTATAAAGACGCACAATTGTGCACAATTTTTTCGGCATTTTGTAAGTCCCGAAAATCCCGGGATCACGGTTCGGGATTTCGAGACTCCATCACTAAATCCCGAAGCCCGGGATTTCAAAAAACCTGTCCCGATTAGCATCTCTAAATGAGACCGATCCCATGCCCCAAAAGTGTTCCCTCCCAGAGATATGCGCGTTTTATGAAATTTAAGTCGTCGATTCTAAGGAGAACAGAGTGATATTCACGATTTAAAAGAATTATAAATAAGTATTTATTATAATTCACAATTAATAATTTCAGAAAATAAACCTGAATTCGAAAAAACGCGAGCAAAATTGATATCAAACTCATGAAAACAGCGCGCTAGGTAGAAAACAGTAAAAACCAACTACACAAAACAAGAGGTAGGGACGACCTACGCACGTTCTCAAGGTTGACAAACACATTCCTGAAGTCATGAGATGTGTCGCTTTCAAATGAGACCAATACCAACACGCTCAGTGATGGTTTTTACCCTTAAGTGCCTTTCTATTTTGCGCGTCACATATGAATTTGCTGAGAGCTTTTTTGTAATGAAAGCTTAATTTTAGTATCTCTAAATTTTGCAACAGTCTGGCCGTTGTCGTTTGCTCTTTACTTATTATACACATGTCAGTTAATTTGCTTACTTTTGTTCCATTGACATTTATTCAAAATTTTCTTTGATTTTGTTAAAAAAAATTAAAAAAAAACTGATGTATATTAGAAAAAAAAAACGCATTTATCATACCTTAAAGGTAAAATAAATTTTGCTATATATATATCACCATCTATCAAGTATAGTTCCCCAAAAATTGGTTAATTTTTATCGGTATCAAATGTCGTAATTTACCCCCAGTTATTTTCGCTTCGAGAACAAATTTTGTCAAATAAAAGAACGGCTTTTTGTATAACAAAAACTTTCCGGCTGTCAAATAAACACCGACAAAACTGAAAGTAAGTTCGATTATTTTTAAAATAAGAACAAAATATCGTTCTTAATCGGTTTTTAATCGGTTTTTTTGCCTCTGTGTAGTAGCTCAATATTTCTCATTTGTTTTTTCTTGGACTATATCAAGGTGTATTTAAACAGGTGGCAGCGTTACTTCAGCTGATAATTTTTTGCTCTATGTGCTTTGTAGCTAACGAATGTCAAAAACTTCGTTTTGTTTTGGTTTTGGTACAATTGTTTTTATGCTTTTGACATTCTTCGGTTCTTTACACAGCTATAGTTGCCGTATTTTTGTATAACAAATCCTTACGCAGTCACCTGTATTATTACACCATGGACTATATAAATATAAAATTGTCAAAAAAAAAAATCGGAAAATCAATACAACAAACAATTTGATATCGTTTTAAAAGGAAAGTCATGATTGTGAAAAAAATCCTTTTACTGATTCTTAAAATACTCAAAAAAAATTTAGTAAAATCGATATTGAAAGACCAAATCTGAATAAATTTGCCTTATTACTTTTTGTCCTATTCTTAAAAGTTAGTGGAAACAAAACAGCTGAGTTAGAAAATTCGATGTTCTCTCTCCTTCTCTATCTCTCTTTCTCTCTCTCTGTTTAAAATAGCATTATTTTATTCTCAGAAAATAGAACAAACAAATTTAGAATCACATCATGAAGCTCAAAACTTATTTAAACTTCTTCAAAAAATAAAAGATTTGTTTAAAAAAACTTGCTGTTGTAATATTTTTTGCTTTGAACGCTTAAACTTTTGATGATTTTCCATTTTCCATTTCAATACACAAAACAAAATAAAGAATATTGAAATTTGGAATGTGAGGGAAATTTAATATTTAAAAACGAAACAAATCTATAAGATATACATATATTTTATTTGTTTGAAATGCCTATTGATGACATTGTGAAGGAAATTCAACATCATCTAAAATATCCACTTCCAAGCACCTCCACGTGAGATGACAAGGCCCTCAAATCGCTCTTCCGGAATGGAATGCTCAATGTGTCATGAGCTGTATGAGCACCTTTCTGTTGAAACCACCTACCTTTGGTGTCTATATCATCCAATATTGGCAAAAAAAAAACAAATATGATAATCTGTGATCTATTGAACCGTGACCGTTAAACACCAAAACGATTTTATCATTTGTACGTGTTGTTGAACGCGATATCCGTCCTTGATGATTTGGCAAAACAGGCTGAAAAAATTACAATTAAATCGACACATATATGTAGCTTCAACAAGATGGAAGTTTCTTATAGATGCTCCAATATTCACAATAGGAAAAAACTATGACGTGCTCATTACTTCAAGATTTCGATATATCTTTTATAATCGTGTTTGACACATTTTTCAAGAATTTCATTTAAAAATTTGTTTAAAGTTGATCTAAACATTACCCTCGAAATCGTTCGAAATTTATCAAACAATCCGAAAAACTTGTTTTCAAATTAAATTTAACATAACCCTGCGTTTAGACGTGAAAGTACTTGCATGGAAGTTCTGTGTATGTATTATCAACGAAAATTTCTCAAAAATTCCCAACTGCTTGATTTATGAATGTTCGAGAAAAAAATATCAAATTGGCTTTTAAATGTAATTAAAATAAGGAAAAACTTAAATAACTTCACTCCAATCCACTTAATTTGTACTAAAGTATTAATAGGGCAACACTGTTAACTAACTTTTCATTTACTTGCTACAAGTGATGACAACTTACTGTCTTGCAAAATTCCTTGGCAGTTGAGTTGTAAGTAGACTGCAAGTGCCGAAAGTATAGTTGTGTTAGTAAAAGAGTTTGAGTGTATTGAGTTTTTCGAACTTGTACTTGCACGTGTAAACCCTATGTAACACTATTTCAAAGTTTTTATATTCTTTCGATTTGTGACAGCATTAAATCATGTAATTTCATCATCATATTAAACATTTCCATCTCTAAGGGATAGCAACCAAACTTCATTTCGATTGCCATTCAGTAACCAAAAATTTTCACAAGGCAATGAAAAATTACATGACAGTTGGCATTTCTTCGTTGCCAGAACACTTTAATTATGTGTAGAAAATGACAGATGTTATTTGCAGGTGGCCGTCGGTAACGCAACCGGCACCACAGCATCATACCAGCCTGAGTGTTACTTCTCTTTATAACAAAAAAAAAAAAAAAATCGATTTATCTATTTTCTATTAATGCAACTGGTTCAAAAATATATTGCACCGAAATTTTAGTGTTTTATGTTTCAGCATTTTAGCGATCGAGCTTAGCTTTAGCTTTAGCGAGTTACAGACCACGGTACAGGTTGGTTGCTATTCACAATTGATTAGAAAACGTCTATCCAAAACTTTCTTTTAACTCCCAAGCAGAGAGAAAAGCCAGACAGTTCAATATGTATTTCGGTAAACCCTAATTACAATCTACGAGTATTCATAAAATTAATTAAGAAAGTGAAATCAAAAATATTTTGTTAAAAAAAAAGTGAAATATTCTTTCACTGTGAACGTTTTTAAGCCATATGCTTACTATACCTGTGGTACATGCTTATGAACATAAATACATAAATACCAATACATATGTATGTATGTATATATGTTTTAATTTATATACATATATACAAAGCATGTGACCCAGATATATCCTCTGCCTGTCCCAACGTTGCTGAGATCATAAACTCGATTAATAGTCTTGAAACCAATAAGTCGCCAGGAGTAGACGGAATCTCTGCTGAATTATTAAATGCAAGCCCTCAAAAATTCATCCACCCAGCAATCTGCACCTTTTGGGAAAATGGAATTCTGCCTGCTGAAGTGATAGAAGGCAGAATAATAATCATTCCAAAGAAGCGAGCTCTTTCGAACCCAAATAATTGCCCTAATAATCACCAAACGAATCTCCGCTAGGGTTTTACCAGCACTGTGACAGGAACAGGCGGGATTCAGACCCCACAAATCCACTATCGACCATATAAAAAGTCTCCGCGTTATCGTCGAGCAATCTGTTGAATAGCGATCACCACTCTATATGTGCTTTATCGATTTCGAAAAAGCCTTTGATAAATTAAATCACAACGTGAGTTGGTGCGCAGTGTGACGCAAAAACGTCCCGCTTAAACTTATTTCACTTATAAGGTGCCTTTATCAGAATTAAGCATGGTAAAGCGTTAAGCAGGACGGTAAAAGTGGAATCGGTCCTCGCCAAGGTAATGGCATCCCAAACTTCAACAGGAACACTTTACGGCTTCTTACTGGTTTTCTTTCTGGTCACTTTGGACTGAAGTATCCTCTGTGGAAAAGTAACCAAGTTCGTTCACCCTTCTGTCGTTTATGCTTGGAAGATGACGAGACGACGGCACACATTATATGTGAGTGTATCGTATTATGTGACAGTAGAAGGCGTGTTTTTCATTCTGATTTTCTGTGTTTATATTATATTAGGCGGGCTTCTCCAATATCTGTACTGACTTTCATAAGGAGAGTCATACAGAGATTGATTTAATTTAATTCACAGATCTGTGGTACAAAAGATCCATCAGGTGTCGCAGTGCCGGTCTTTGGACCAGATCTTCCACTCCTATTCTAGACACAACTTAAAAGTGTAAGGTTAGGTTAGGTTAGCAGGCTGCTAGTGAAGAATGAAAATATAGGAGTCTAGCTCACTTGGGTCCAATACGATAATCCCTTTGTGCTGCCTGTAAGTTGAAAGTATAAGAATAAGGGGGAGACCGGGAGTATAGGGAGAATATAGATGGAGAGGACATAGATGGAGAGTTTTTGTACAATAAGAGAGAGTAGAGTAGAGAAGAAGTGAAGAAGTGGGACAAGGAGAGGGCCTAGTACATACACATGCCGTGAAGGCTAGCGGCCATACCAGCCGCTGCTCCTAAAGTATAGACTTAGGTTTCTAAGTCCTATTTCCGATAGCTCGGACAAGCTATTGAAGGATATTCTGCCAAGGAAGTGCAGACGGAGATCCTCCAAAGCAGGGCAGAAGCAGAGAAGATGCGAAATGCTTTCCTCCTCTTCCTCATCATTGCAGCTGTAACAGTAATCATTATACGGGAGACCCATACGTTTAGCGTGGGTTCCGAAAGTGCAGTGGCCTGTAAGTGTGGCCAGGAGATTCCTCAGATGCTTTCTGGTAAAGCTAATGAGGTTTCTGGTTCTTTTAGTATCTAGACGAGGCCAAAGGGTTCTCGATATAACGCAGGTAGGCTCATTGCGCCATCTTTCCTGAGCTAAATTAAGAAAGGCAGTATCGAAGCGTCTCCAGCAAGACGACAGAGGGAGCCCACAGATATTGTCAATATCGATTTCCCCGAGTAGGGTTCCTCTCTTTGCTAGTTTATCCGCAACTATATTGCCTGAATTGGTTCCGTGTCCACGCACCCAGTATAGTGTGATGGTTGAGTGCTGCGCCAGTTCATCCAGGACTGTGCGGCATTCTTGGACAAGTAATGATGTAGAATATACACCTGCAAAGGTTTTGATCGCGTGTTAGCTGTCCGTTATTATCTGGATATTACTATTGTGTATCCGATAATAACTCAACCAGTGTGTTGCTCTTTTTATGGCGGATATTTCTGCCTGTAATATGCTACATTCGTCCGGGAGTCTGAAGGATATTTCAATTCCAAAATCTGGAATATATATGCCCCCTCCAACTCTTCCCCTCCGTATAGAGCCATCCGTGAAAACCTGCACGGCTCTGTCCACTGGGGAGAACCCTTCTGTCAAAGAAATATTGAAATTCCTATTGAAGTAGGGTTTGGGAGTGCAGTAGTCAATGAGTTTAGGTATATTGTTTGCTGTATTTAGGATGCTAGCGTGACCCCATGGTCTATAGTTCCATACGCCTATTGCGTTCAGCCTAACGGCCGTATGTAGGGCCAGTTTTCTAGCCATTAAGTCCACAGGAAGCCAACAAAGCATAGCAAAGAGTGCCTTTGTCGGCGTGGATCTAAGGGCACGTAATAAAACTTAAAAGTGTAATACAAAACGGAAAGGGAATTACTTGGGGACTGCAAGGCCGTTTACACGATCTTGATTACGCAGATGATATTTGCCTATTAGCTCACAGCTTCTCAGATCTTGCATCAAACCTGCGAAATATAACAACAACAACAATGGATGCGACAGGACTTAAAATTAACACTGCTAAAAGCAGTGTTGGACTTCGTCTTCACTTCCTCACTTTCTCAAATTGACAATATTTAACACAAATGTCAAGTCCACTCTCATCTACGGTTGTGAGACATATAACGCTGCTGTTCGAGACATGCAGAAGATCCAGGTGTTTGTGAATCAATGTCTTCGCAGGATATTGTAAATACTCTGGCCTAGAGTGGTGTCCAATAACGGTGGATTAGCCCCACCTTAAGAAGACCAAGGAAGGACATCAGAAAAAATGCCACAGAATGGAACCCGCAAGGAACCCGATGAAGAGGAGAAGGCCAATCGATGCAGAAGTGGCTGGAATGGGGAAAACCTGGGGCGAAGTGAGAGTGTTGGCACAAGGCAGGAATACGTTCAACCACTTTATTGAGGAACACATATACATACGAGGGTGGATCAATAAGTTCGTGACTTTTTGAATGAAACAGTTTTTTTTTTGCAAAACAAAAATTTATTTTTCAACATAATCTCCTTTTAACTCATTACACTTAGTCCAGTTAGTTCCAGTTTTTGTATCCCTTCCAAAAAATAGGATTTTTCGAGGTCCTTATATGTTGGGTCAATAATTTCATCGTTGGAGCTAAAACTCTTTCCACCGAGCCATTTCTTTAGGTTTGGAAATAGAAAGTAGTCACTAGGTGCTAAATCTGAAGAATAGGGCGAATGAGGGAGCAATTTGAATCCCAATTCTTGGATTTTTGCCATGGAAACTGCACATGCGTTTGTGGTCGATTGTGAGCAAACGCGGCACCCATCTTGCGGAAAGCTTTATTATACCCAGGTAATCATTAAAAATAGAAACCACTGAGCCATGAGGGATGCCTATGGCATCAACAATCTCACGCACTTTTACTCTTCGATCGGCCAATACTATATCGTGGATTTTTTCGACATTTTCGGGTGTACTGACCTCAATTGGCCGTCCAGAACGTTCAGTGTCATTTGTACTTGTGCGACCACAACGAAAGTCAGTAAACCACTTTTTTACCATTGAAATCGATGCTGCAGAGTCCCCATAGTATATATCAAGGCGAATTGACACAAGGTGGTCTTAATTTGCAACTCTGCGTATTCGCCTTGTATATTTGTTAGTGTAAAATTTCCTGCTGTCAGAATATTTCCTTACGTTTTGGTTGATTTGACAGCAGAGCAGCTATGTCAGCTGGTGAATTAAGACCACCTTATGTGAATTCGCCTTGGTATTTAACGAGCTTTTCCTTGGTTTGATTGACGGTTTTTTTTCGCAAAAGATAATGTTTAATGAGCACTCGAAATTCACTTTTTTCCATTTTTAGAAAAATACACGAGGTGGTATGTTTTGAACAGCTGTAGTTGATGGCAACAGTATTGCATTGCATATAACTACGAGGGAAGTTCTAAAAGTCACGGACTTATTGATCCGCCCTCGTATATTATTCAAAGCTAACGTTAGTGATTGATTAGTGTTTATACATTTCAAATATTTTTTTTCACGTTCTTAAGTAACATAGTTAATCATTACATCAATAGAAGGTTGAAAGTGTGTTAAGTATTCGGTCAAAAATGTTGTCCGAGACAAATGGGTGGTGATTGAATTGAATGCCTCGTTTCTGTAACTTGTGAGAAGTTCTCACATCGAAAAAATTTTAATAATTATATTGGTTGTCCTATCTTACACAGGGTTATTCATATAAACACTTAAATAAGCTTACAAAAAATATCAACAAATATAATTTTTTTCTTACTCACTCTGTGTTTCACAGGATGATAACAATTTTTTAGACTTGAAAAGTTCTCACATTCCTTATGCCTTACACAAGTTCACTGCACAAGTCTGGCACTTTACACTGCGTTTGTGTAGTGTATGGGAATGGTTGTGCTATTTACGCAGTGAACTGAGTAAATATCAAAATGATTTTGATATTTGCTCAAGTTTGAAAACTGTACAGTGAACTTGTGTAGTGCATGTTGCAAACGCTCAGTTTTTTTGTGATATTTTAAGAGTTCACAACAAGAAATGACCGCAGAACAAATATTCTGGACAGAGTTCCTAGAAATATACAAAGAATCACCAGCATTATGGCGAATTAAAATAAAAAATGCACAGTTTACTTGTATAGTGTGTGCCACAAGCTTAGTTTACGCAGTGCCAGACTTGAGCACTGAACTTGTGTAGTGTATGGCCGGCATTAGAGAAACGAAGCATGGGTTTAAATAACCAAATGTTAAACAATTTCTAAATATATTAAAATATTCATTTTACAGATAAACTACCTTTTTGTCATAACTATGTATGTCTTTTGCATTTATTTATACATGCTCGTATAAATCAGCGCTTCATTTGTGCTTTTAAATGTCCTGACAAGAGAAGGATCAGCTCAATCGTATTTTTATGATGTTTAGTTTTTTTTTGTTGCTACTTTCAGAACTCCGCCAATTGTTGAACGATTTGAAAAGTTTTTTTTTCTAGTCTGAGAAGGTATGGTTGCCGTTTTGTGGAAAAAAGTGGGCATGCCACGCCCATTAACATTCATTCAAGTGGTTCTAATCATCTGACCGAGAATGTAGAATGAAAAATTATGTACATACATACATATGTATGTACGTACTCGTACTTTCATTTTAAAATCAATTCTCCATATCTAACATTAAGTTGTTTTACAATAGAAAATTCTTAACAATTTCTTAATCAAAACCAGTTGCACAAAACACAACAAAATATAGCATTTTCTTTTAGCAATTCATTGTTGTTGCTGTTGTAATGTTTGCTGCTGCTCAGATTAGATTGTTGGTTGCTTGGAATGATAGATAGATGTTTAATATACTGAAAATTTACTTGCTGCATGACTCGATTTAAGCATGCGGAACGACAACAAGTTCAAACATTAAACAAAAAACTAAAAAATAAAAATAAAAAAAATGTAATCGCAAGTTTTATTATTTCTTAAACAATAAAAACAGCAAACAAAGTTGAATAGAAAAAAAAAAAGAAATAAATACTCGTAAACATCAAAATGATTGGATGGATAAGTTTATGGTTTGGGTTAATTGTTTTAGCCACCAGCATTTCAAAGTGTTGTCGATTGACGGACTGACTGAATGAGCGTACAAGAATGAGTGAATGAATGAGCGGAGCTCAAAACATTTTATAGATGTCTGCAATTTTAAATACATTTTACAAATGTACAATTCATTGGTGTACATTAACCAGAAGAAGAAAAAGAAGATAAAAAAATTAAAAAAAAAAATATTTTAACATTTTAAAATATACTTACACAGTCTGTATTGGAAATTCACAATCAAATCGAGCTGCAATTATGAAATTTCATAAATAGAAAGAAACATGATTGTTGTTAAATATTTGTATTTTAATTAAAACTGTTATTTGAAGTAAATAATTTTTAAATTGCCTAATGCAGTCGGCTTAGAATGTAAACCCGGGGGTCTACTTTGTAATTCGAAACGAAAAAAAAAACAATTCCTTTCGAATTTACATGTTATAAGCATAGAAATTCGAAATCATTATCTTTTGTTTCGAACTACACAGTAAACCCCCTGCTAATTCACTTCAACTAATTTTACAGAGACAAATAATTGTAACACATTAGGCGGGTTTACTGTCTAATTTTAGAAAAAAAAAACTTAGAAATTATTTTATTGAGGAACTTCAAATTGTATTCAATAAAAAAAAATTAGATCTTTAAAGTAACTAATATAAAAATTTCCTTAAATAAAAAATTAGTTAAGAAATTCAAACAAAAACACTATTAGACATTGCTAATATTCTTATAATATAAAGTAACGGGTGTTTTTTTATAGAGTGACACAAGTTTAAATCATGATAAAACAAGGAAATATATTTTTAATATCAATGAAACGGGCTTTATGGGAAATTTTTTTTTATGAAATTAATGTTTAAATATGATTTTTGCCATGTGGCCGCCACGGCTGGCGCGTAGAAGGCGCAATCTGGAACAACAATTTTCAACAACTTTTCGCAGCTTTTGCGGCCGTATTTTGCCGGTAACTCTTCTAATGTTGATTTCCAGGTGTTCAGTTGTTTGTGGTTTATCGACGAAGACAAAATAAATAATCCAATGGTGTTAAATCACACGATCTTGGTGGCCAATTAATTGGTCCATTACGTGAAATTATTTTTTCATCAAAAGTTTCTTTGAGTAAATCAAATTGTAGCGCACGCTGTGTGGCATGTGGCTTCGTCCTATTAATGCCACATAATTGAAGTACGAATAAATATCGAATCATGTTCCTATACCGTTCACCATTGACAGTAACTTTCTGGCCATCATCGTTTTTGAAGACATATGGGCCAATGACTCCGCCAGCCCATAAAGCGCACCAAACAGTAATTTTCTGTGGATGTAATGCTGTTTCGACAAAAGCTTGTCGAAGCTCCTCACTCCAAATACGGCAATTCGGCTTATTTACGTACCCATTCAACCAGAAATGGGCTTAATCGGAAACTGGAAGAAGTGCACGATGAGTTTGACGAATAGAACAATTATTTTGATTAAAAATTTCAACAATTTGCACGCGTTGCTCTCTGGTGTAAGTCGATTTATAATGAAATTTCAAAGGAAACTAAACAAAAAGCAATTATCAGCTGTTAAATGGGTGCTGAAATAAAGCAGTGATGCAATTTTTAAGTTGTGACACTCTAAAAAAAACACCCTTTATGTACAAATGTTTTAGCAGCAAATTGCTATTCCGTGGCAACGTATGACTTCTTTTAAACGAGCTGGCATAGATTTTTCCAAGATTTTAGTATATTCCGGAACGATATTTCGTCACTCCTCTAAGAGGATTTTTTAAAATTTTTTTTCTCAATAAAATAATTTCTAAGTTCCTTTTGTAAAATTAGATAGTAAATAGTTTTTTATTGATGAAACCAAAAAAAAAATTTATGTATCGTCAGCCCATTATTGGGTTGGAGCATATGCCAAAAAGTCGAGAAAAACGAAGAAGGTTTACATGAAGTTTTCTCGAAGTATACCCGATAGATTTTTTTTTGCATTTTCACCATTGCTTGCCACCAGCGTGACTGTTTGACCGACTAAAGTGGCAAATTGCCACTTTTTCGACTGCCTTGCCACCTTTTTAACTGCCTTGCCCACTTTTTTTCTCCCTTTTTTAGAGTGAATTATAAAAAAATACATTAAAAATAAAAAGTGTAATGTAGTTTTCTCGTTTTCTTTTTAATTTTGCCCCTTTTGGTGCCACTTTTTGAAAAATGTCATCGGTCACCCTGCTTCCCACACATGCTTGGAACATATGTATGTGTAAATTTTATTTAACTTTCATGAATAAAGTTAGAAGTTAATATTATTTTATTGAAAGAGGAAAATACTGTTATGTGCCGTATACGCCACTATTCATAATTTATTTTTAAAAAGTAGCTTTTTGTGCTGCATACGTATACAACTTTACTGCTGTATATTGAGAAACTTGTTGTTGAGAAGAAAATGAATGCTTCAAATTTAGTTTTCTTGCTGTCCATAGAAATAAGTCGATTGGTTTAACGCCAACCTCAAAATTAAACAAAAACCTTTACTAGACATATATATCAATTTCTGCGATGTTAGCAATTTTTTGCGATAGATTTAATTTTCTTACGTTTTGTTATTTCTTGCAGTGTAATTTCTAGAATGCATTTAGAAATTTTTCGCGACATGCTATTTTTTTCGCGTTCTTTTTTCATTTTTAACAGTTTTGGCGATTTCTAATAAATTTTAGGGTTTGTTTCCTATTTTACAACTTCTCGCGAATTTTTGCCATGTTCGCGATGAAAGCAAATTTTCGCGAATTTTTAACAATATTAGACTTTGCTTTTATGCTGCTCTGACAAGTTTTTGTGAATTTTCGAAATTTTTGCGTTTTTACAGAATTTTTATCATTCCTTATAGTTTTATTGATTTTTAATAAAAATTGTGACTTGTTTAAAATCTTGCAATTTTTCGCGAATTTGTTATTTTGCGAAAGATGTAATTATTCCTAAGTTTTAGACGTTCTTTATTTATTTTTAAGGGATTTCAAATTTTAAATTTTTGCAAGCTTTCGCGAATTTTCATAATCCCCTTTGTTGTGAATGGCGTCGGCGACGACACATCAAGACGACAGTAAAAATTGTCACTTGTCTACTATTTGTCGACAACAATTGAGTACTATTAACATGCTCCATTAATTTAAAAAGCCTTAGAGATTAGTAAGAGATTGGCAATAACAGCCAATTGTTCCCGATAAAGAGTAGACAAGTGACAATATTTAATGTCGTCTTTATGTGACATCGACGACGACATTTACAATAAGGGGCAATGTTTTGCGCTTTCTCCCGATAATGACTTACCATACAGTTTTAGCGAGTTCACTCAATTTTATTAGTTTAGGGCTTGTTTTAAATATTGCGAATTTTCAATAGTAAATTTTAAAGCTTGTTTCCGGTCTTGCAATTTCTCGTGAATTTTTGCAATGTTTGCGATGTGAGCGAGTTTTTGCAAGTATTCTGCTCCTGAACAGTTTTCGCGAATTTTAAACGATATTAGACCTTGCTATTACGCTGCTGTTGTAAATTTTTTGCGAATTTTTGGCCATTTTCGTGTTTTTACTGAATTTGTAGTAATCCTTATAGTTTTAGCTATGTTTACGAAAAATTATGGATTGTTTAAAATATTGAAAATTTTCGCGAATTTCTGTTTATTTTTGCGAAATATGTAATTTTGCAAAGTTTTTGAGTTTATTTATTTTTATTTAGGGACCCAAAATTCAAACATTTTTAAAAGCTTTTTTTTGAATCTTCCCTAGTTAATGACTAAATTTTAGTTTTGTGCTTGTTTTCAATATTGCGAATTTTCAAGATTTTCGCGATAGTTGTGATGCATTCCAAATTTCTGCCTGTTTAGAGTTTAAGAGACTTTTATTAATTTCAAGACTTGATATCGATTTTTGCATACAAGTACAATACAGTGAAACTTTGATATAACGAATTCCAAGGGGACCCGTAAATACTTCGTTATAACCGTTAATTCGCTATAAATATAATCAGAAACACCTTGATACAACGAAATTTGAAGAAATACGAATAAAATTCGTTATAACTATAGTTTTATTTATTCAAATTTTATTTAACATGAGAATGCTAATTAAAGCTTATATTTCATGAGGTAAATAAAAAAGTAAAACAGCACACACATTAAGAATTCGTTCTTTTGATCACTAGACTTTAAAATTTTGCTATACATAATTTTGCTCAGAATTTGTGCGTTATAGCTATAGTGCATTTTTGTATGAAAAAACATACGTTATATTAAGTTTTTCGTTATAAAAAAGTTCGTTATAACGAAGTTTTGCTGTAATTAAATTTTTGCACATTATGCAAATAATTTTTGCCGGGCTACAAAAATATCCATAACAAGGCAGAGATATGGAGTAAATCGAATTCTTGAAGGCAAGTTCATCGAACTATGCAAAGTTCGTCGGTCGTCCCAATTGTGTTTATTATAACATTACGGAAATTAAGCAAAACAATAGTTAAATTTATTGTAAACGTTTTTGTATGAATAATATGGAGCAAACGTCAAACTGGGGCATGTACAGCAAAACAATAGTTATTAAACCTTAAAAAAGTTGAATTGGAGCAAAATGAATGCTAAATATCTCAGAGGCCATAATTGAATACAGAAAGGAGATATTCGAAATATATATACCACATAACTAACTCATTTTTAAAAAAAATGGTCTTTGGGTCAAACCAATAATGGGCTGATGATATGACGAATAGTTTTTTTTTGTCCACTGTGTGTTTATTTTAAGGAATTGTGTTGGAAAGGTACTATCGTGATAATATATGGCCTTATGTATAAGAAAAAAATTGGCTTGAAGTTAGCATAAGTGACCAGATTAAGTTAGATGTTAATGAGTTCCTCCATACTATTTGATATTAAAAATGGATGCAGTAGGTAGTTCTAACCCACTACTAAGTCCTAGCGTGATTTTTAATGTGAAGTTTTATGGCAAATCTCTTCAAGATAATGTTAAATTTTGCCACTTATGCTAACTTCGTACAAGTTTTTTCTTCTACATAAGGTCCATAATTTGTTGACAGGTAAAGTATCTTGTAGCAAAGCAATGCGCTATACCGTATTAAATGCCTTATTCATGAAATATTTATTTTGATTTACAAGAGCTCTATAAAACAATTTTCCATAAAAAAATTTATTTATAACCCGTTAATAAAACCAAATTATTTTTAAATGAATAAGGCAGTAAACTTATGTATTTGTTTGTATGTAGTATGATTGTATTTTTGTATACAATTAATTCACATTGTGCTAAGTTATTTTTTTTTGAGCTTTTTTTATTGCTGCAAAACGCTAACTTGCCTACATTGCTTTTCCATAACAATGTATATACGAGTATGTACGTGTAGTTTAAATTAAAACACTTAAATTAAAACGCTTTCAATTAAATCGATTACAATTTATTGCTTTTGCAGTATTTATTTTTTTTTTGAGAAAACTATTTTGAAAAAAAAACATTTTCATTAAAACACACATTAAATAAAATTATAACACCCAACTAAAAATGAAATATGTATGTTGTCTTAATAGTAAATATAAAATAAAGTGTATTAAAACTAAAATGGATATGCAATAATTAACTTTTTAATATTTGCAATTGTAAAGAAAAATTATTGAAAAGGTGTTTGAAAACAATGAATGAAGAATGCCTCATGCATTGTTATTTGAGATTTGCAACAACAACAGCGGAAATGAAAATAAAAGTACTGGCAGGCGGACAGGCAAATATCAAAAATCAAAATGCTTGCGCGCCATGAGGGGCTGACTGACTTGGCTGTCGTAAAATGTGTAACGAGTGCTTGTAATCGAAACGTTTTTATGTTTCTCTACATTAATTTATAATCGTTTTATAATTTTATTGTTTTCTGGTCAAATTACCGGGGTGTCTATGTGGTTAAATAGTTTCAATCTTGACAATTGTTTTTTCCCATTGTATGTATGTTTGTTGCATGTGGATTAGACTGGATGGTGGTGTTTTTAGTACAAATTTGAGTGCCAATTATTTTGTATATCATTTACACATTTCCTTACATTGTTGAAATATTAGAAACAGTAAAGTTTTCAATGTTTCTGGATTATTCAGAGCGTCAGAGCTTGTTCTGTAAACCGAATCAGAGTATATTTCTCGTTTTCAAAAAGTTAATAATGGTCCTGCTGACGTGCTTAAAATCACACACGATAATTTTCTTTCAGATATAGAGCCATAACCGCTAAAATAGCTTAAGCTTCACATTTTTTTGACTTCGTTTTTTTTTTGACGAAAATCGACTATTTACTATCGCAAATAATTGATTTTGGTCAAAAAATGAAGTTCCAAAATTTTGTCGCTTAAGCTTTTTTGGCGGTTATGGCACGATATGACATTTGAGAATCTATATAATAAAAAAATTCAAAATATTTTTCTATTGTCGGAGTTAGTTTTCTAAAATCTTGTGTTCAAATTAAACTGATTGCTTGTATGATATATATTAACAGAATTCTCTTCTTTAATATTCACCGTTTTTTTCGAGATATCCAACTACAAAAAACTGAATATTTTTGTTTGTGAGAAAAGTGTACAGTAGTTTCCGCTTAATTGATCTCCGCTGAATTGATTTAGCCTCCCAATTAATTCAAAAAGCATACAGTTAATATATCAGCAAAGTATCGCATATATGATTTATTGGATCGACAATTTTATATTTCTGCAAAATCAATTAAGTGGATATTACTGTAGCTTAAAATAAAAAGAAAGTCTATGTTAAAATTAATCAAACCATTCTTTCAAATCAATTTCTAAACTATGAGTTTATTTTGGAATACCTATGTTTCCTCTTTTAAGGCCATACACTTTCGGAACCACACAGAGAAAAAACTGCCTCATAGAATCAAGAAGATTTTCTCTATGAACCGTTTTTAGGCTAAGGGGTATCCCAGCAGAAATAAGCGAAGATTTTTTCATAGAGATTCCTTATTGTTTTTATGTGGTAAATCTTATTAATTTTATCAAGAATAAAACCACATAAAATCAAGAAGAAATCTTCTTATTCACAACTTTTTTTACTCAATTTCCGTTATTTTTGACACCAAAAAAACAATCCATATAGAAAAACTTCTTGATTCTTATAGGTTTTCTTATAAATTGTAAACTATAGGGATTTCTTATTGATTTTATTAGGTTGCCTTCTTGATTTTTTAAAAAAAGTTTTCTTCTTGATTGTATTAGGCTATCTTATTGATTTTTTCAATAAGGTTTTCTTCTTGATTTTAGTAGGTTCCTATATGAGTATGTGTAAAGCATCTTATTGACTTTTTTAATAAGGAAATCTTCTTGATTTGATGAGGTGTCTTGTTATTTCATATCTATAAATAGACATAGAGGCAATTTTTTTCATGGTCTTTTTCATTTTTGTATACGAATGTTTGCACAATTATTTCAATGATTATTCTGGCTGCTTGTTAGCATATTGGTTAGAGTGCTTGTCTATCAGGTAGAAGTTTGCTGGTTCAATACTTGGTGAGTAAGTTAGTTAGGAATATAACATAATGTGTATGTATGTATATATAAATAAATAACATCTACAATATGCTACATACATACATACGTATGTATATCTAGGCTTTTTATACAAATGAATACACAAACGCTTATACATTACTCTCTTGTTTCTCTCGGTGGCCAGCTCTGATGTACATATATGGTATAGAATTTAAATGAAAATACATACAGACAGATTATTCTCTTTGCGCAACAAGTGAAAAAATTAAATTAAATTGCCTATAACAAATTCTATAGACAATTCTAAAAAGAAGAGATAACAACATGTTGCTTAAGAAGTATTTGTCTTCAAATGTCTTTTTCACACGTAATTTTTGGAGGGGAGTTTTATTTTTAAGTGAAGCTTTTAATAGTAGTTTTTTTATTTTTATAACACATTGTAACAAAAGATTGCGGGCTCAATGGTTTGAACTCTATATGAAAGTATACCATTAGGAAAACGAAATCTCGTTTGGGCTGGGCAAAGTTGGTGCAAAAAAAAGTTATGGATTGATTCTTGAAGTTTGTAATTTTCTTTACCAGTTAGTAATAAAAATATTTGTTTTCTTTACTGGCTTGCATTGTTTAAAAATTGATTTTTTGCCTTCTTTTTTACCAAATAGCACAATACATTGTTTTATTATACACTCAAAAAAAATTTGTATTTTAATTTCTTTTCCATCAAACTTGCAAAGGCATTTTCAAACTTTTTTTACATATTGTATTTTTCATCAAAAAGCGTTTTTGCTTAAAATCGAAGAAATTAAGAATTAAATTTTTTTTAATAAAATTTTTTTGAGTGTACATTAGGGTGGCTCAATTCTTTTTGTCAACAGGCGTCTAGCACTAAATTCTAAGAAAATTAATTATGCAGTTTTTTCAAACAAAAACTGGACATTTTATTGCGAGTTATTCAACAATATCGAACAATTCCTGCCCTCTTCTAGTTTCAAGAGCAACATTGTCATGATTGATGGCTTCAAAAAAGAAATGGATATTTCGGTTTTAATTAATTGCAAAATATACCGAGTAAATCTTTCCAACCAATTGCTACGAAATTTTTAACTCATATTACTTATTACTGGATTCACCCATTGTTTCCGAACAAAATTTTTGTCCGGACAAAATTTTTTTATATGTACTCGTAGTTTGACTTCTCTTTTCTTGAGACAGAGAAAATATTTTTTACGAACAACTCTCAGCTTGAATTGGTTTAATTTTATATTTTGTCCAGACAAAATCGAACTGAGCTGCCAAGTATTTTAATTTTTCAGTCAAAGTTGAACTGAGCTGCCAGATCATGTTATATGAATAATAAAAGCACAGAGTATATTTGTATTAATTAGAATAGAAATGAAGGAAAATTGTAAAATAAAACATATACATACATATGGAGTTGAACAAAAGAATTGCAATAAACAATTAAAAAGACACAGCGAATTGTAATCATTTGCCAATGCGCTGCCACTTGTAAAATTAATATACATCGTTTACACACGTATTTCATATGGTAGCTTTGATTTTCGAAATCGATCGGTTTACAGAACAGGAAACTCTCAGTAAAAAAATTTTTGTCCGGACAAAAATTTTGTTCGGATACAAGGGGTGAATCCAGCTTTACAGTCTCTTTCTGTGATAAAAATTTTAAATATTAAAAGATGGCAGATTGTGGTCTTATAAATGTCGTCAGGGTTGCCATATTACGTTTTCAACAATTTTTATTATTAGAGAAAAATATGGCAGCATGTGATCTTATAAATATTACCATGGTTGCCAGATTATGTTTTCAATTATTGTGACGGCAGTTTACATAAAAAATACAATTAAAACTCCATTTAAAAAAAATTATGTTCCTAAACTTGTACTTTATAGTTGTTGTAGTTGCAAAAATTCAATTAATGCCCAAATAAATCATTTATAAACTTTTTTTAATATATTTTTTTCAAGTTGGTGAATTTTAATAATTTTGTTTTATCTCTCACACAAACAAGCAAAACAACGAGCTTCGTACTGCGGTGATGCCACGTATTACTCCTTTTTAACCGACTTCAAAAAAAGGAGGAGTTTAACAATTCGTCTCAATTTTTTTTTGGGGGGTGTTATTTCATAACTCGGTACATTTCCTCTTTTTTTTTCTCTCTGAGAGGGTATAGCTCTCCATTAGTCCCATTGTAAAAAAATTGGGCGGGGACACTCGCACACTTTTTTAATTTAATTTTATGATATTCTACTTATTTGATTGCTGCGAAACCTATAAAACACCTTTGTTTCTTGTAATTACACAATTTAAAAGTTGAAAAAAATGAGCGGGGTTACGCCCATTAAAATTTATTATAATATTTCACGCGGTTCTACTTAACCGATTTTTACCAAACTTGCCACACACCTTGAGCTCTAAAATAGACTCAATCCTCCATTTAAAAAAATTCCGAAAACACACAAATCTTGCATTAAAAAAAAGGGGTGGAGGCACGGCCATTAAAATTTAATTTTATATATCACGTACTTCTTCTTATCTTCTTCTATCAGATCTTTGCATTGAAGTCGGTTTTTTTTTGGCAGAAAGAACTATTGTTAACAAGGAATTTATGATTGTGAAATGAAATGAATTCCGATGGAATATTTATGATTGGGCTGATAGAGCCCTTCGGAAAGGAAGTAATTGGCCTATTTCGACTTCGTTTATGATATTTTTGTAATAGATTAAATAACAACGCAACATTTTTTTCTTAAATCTAACACAACCACAATTAGACTCATTATAAGTGAAGGTTCTGAATCTTCTGTAAAATTTTCAAAAAAAAAATTCAAAAAAAGCTATGAAATACATGGCGTAGCTTTTTAATGAAGCTTAAGCCGAGATCCCACTATCGTTACAATGTACCGATTTTCGTCAGCTCACTGCAATAAAGGCCTAAATAATAAAGCAAAATGGCCCTATTTCTCAATTAATTCCGGAATAAGTCTATTTGACTTGGATGTCAATGCAGTGTGGTGCCATTATGTCCTTATAATTCAATTAGTTTAGAAATAATGCTAATTTACTTTATTATTTATGACTTTATTGCAGTGAGCCGACGAAAATCGGTACATTGAATAAAAAAAGTATTTGCTTTTTAATTAAAAATTTGTTTTAAAACCCCAAATATGTGTGTGTTTTTTGTTTTTTTTTTAACAAATTTTTAAGTAAAAAGCAAATACTTTTTTTATTCACACTTCCCCTTATGCCGATAGTGGGATCTAGGCTTTATGTTCAACTAAATTTTAGGCCTTGTAATATAATTTATCTATTTTTTTTTTTAATTTTATTTAACAATTGATGATTCTTAAAATTTTTTTTTATCAAAATTAAGTTTCAAATAAAAACAAAATATATATATAAAAAATAGAAAAAAAAATTGAATTTGAAACAAAATGATGTACACTTATAGACTAAATATCAACCTCTAACACTTCCATTATGTTACCAACATTTGAGATTGTTAATTGCAGTCATTAAAATAAATTTAGACAACAAACACCAACTGTAACAATGGAAAACGTTAAAAGTCAAAAGTAGAAAAATTGAAATGAAAGCGCAGGCAGGCAGGCAGGCAGCCAGTCAGTCAGTCACTCAGCCAGCAGTTAGCAGAGCTGAACTTATTTAGATGGACTCATAGACAAACAGACAGACATGGCAGCTTAACAAACAAACATAAAAAAATTGGTTTCTATGATGTTGAGTTTAATAAAAGATTTACTCTGGTTGTTTAAATAGTTTTCCGTTTCGGAATGTTAAATGTCAGTAAGATCAACACCTTTCATCTGTTTTCGTTTTTATTTTGAAAATGATCGTTTGCTTGTTTGTTGGTTTGTATCTTTCAAACAGTTACGGCTGCAAGATAACAAAAGCAGTTTATGCTTTTAATTATGCTCTAATTATTTAAGAATTAAGTTAATTGCTTGTTAAATAAAATAAGTGAAAATATAATTTCGAAATAAGAAAAGTCTTTATGATCAGTTAAATAACACAAAATTAAACATATTATAATAGACAAAAACAAAGACTCATTTATAAAATATTCTCATCGTTGCTGAAGGGAACTTTTTATTAAAATTGGCTTATTCCGAAAATTCTGAAATTGCATTATTTCAGAATACATAATCTTTCCAAATAAACTGAATGCAAGCAAATAATGCGAGGGTGGCTCAATAAGTCCTCCGTGACTTTTTGAATGAAACAGTTTTTTTTTTAAACAAAAATTTATTTTTAAACATAATCTGCTTTTAACTCAATACATTTAGGGCTAATAGATCTGTCAAAGCTTAAACGCTGGTTTAGTTAAACTAAACTCAAATTTATATGTAGTTTAAGCTCAACAGGAGTAAATCAGTGAACCATACCTTATGTGTAGTTTAAAAAAGAATAATGTGGCAGCACTAGAATAAATGTCAAAAGACAGCTGTTTTGCAGTAGGCTATCAATTCTTTGTACTATAAAAAGGGCAAAAGAGAAAGGAATTACATTTATGCCTGGCGAAGTGGAATAGTATAAAACAATAATAGAGTTTAAGAAAACAAGTCGAAAATGATCTAAAGAAAAAGTAGAGGCTTGGAAAAAATTTGAGTGCTCCTTTAATGGAAAACATATGGTCTGTAAGTAAAAAATAACATATGGCCTGTATTGGTAGTTTAAACGCCCAATTTTATGCGTTTACAGATGGTTTAAATACTGTATTGATTTATAGATTTGCTGGTTTAAACACATTTTAAACCAAAAATTGAGATTAACTTGCACTGATTTATTAGCCCTTAGTCCACTTAGTTCCAGTTTTTGTATCCCTTCCAAAAAAAGGATTTTTCGTCCTTCAAAAGAGGCATTTGTTTGGTCAATAATTTCATCGTTTGAGCTAAATCTCTTTCCACCGAGCCATTTCTTTAGGTTTGGATATACGAAGTAGTCACTAGGGTCTAAATCTGGAGAATAGGGCGGATGAGGGAGCAATTTGAAGCCCATTTCATGGATTTTTGCCATGGAAACTGTACATGCGTTTGTAGTCGATTGTGAGCAAATGCGCGTGATTACCCAAGTAATCATGCAAAATAGAAACCACTGAGCCATGTGGGATGCCTATGGCATTAGCAATCTCACGCACTTTTACTCTTCGATCGGCCAATACTATATCGTGGATTTTCGACATTTTCGGGTGTACTGACCTCAATTGGCCGTCCAGAACGTTCAGCGTCATTTGTACTTGTGCGACCATAACGAAAGTCAGTAAACCACTTTTTCCCCATTGAAATCGATAGTATTTATCGAGCTTTTCCTCTGTTTGATTGACAGTTTTTTTTTCGCAAAATATTATGTTTAATGGGCACTCGAAATTCACTTTTTTCCATTTTTAGAAAAATACACGAGGTTGTTTTGAACAGCTGTTGCTTTGAACATCTGTTAAACACAAAGTAAATGATGACATTTGCTCAAAATTTGACAGTAGTCTCTTAACAGGTGGTATTTGATGGGAACAGTGTTGCATTTCATATAACTACGAGGAAAGTTCGAAAAGTCACGGACTTATTCATCCGCCCTCGTAAATACTTTAGAGCTTTATAAATGTAAATATTTATAAATTATTATCACGAAATTTCTTTTAATAGCCACTAAAGACAATTACTTACTCGTATTTATTTAATGTTATTCATAATAAAAATATTAAGCAATTAATCTTATTTCTTCTTTCTTATTTTCTGTTTGCTTTCAGGTGATGACAATCATGCACACCACATTGCCTCTCACAAGAAGGTGAGTTGAGTAGTTACTGCAGCTTAATTACCATAAAATATCTTTTAGCTATAAAGTTTATTATACCCTTTGAAATGCCAATAGCACGCATTCAATCAATATCTATTGATAATGATAGAGAGGAAAAAAAAAGAATATTTCAAGACATAAAGCAACAAAAGACATTTAATGCTCGAATAATTTCATGTAATTCGTTTTAGAATCCCCGTCACATCAGTCAGGCCATTTGTCCATCAAAATTAACATTTTTTGTTTTGTATTTTTTTTTACATTTTAAAAATAACTTCTTGCAGCGAAGCGTAACGTCATAAATTCTAAATGAATTACGACAACAAATTTAAATTCTGATTCATGCTAAATAAAAAAAAATTGTATGCATATCGTTACATTAATATAGAAAGACCCTAACTCATTATTTTTTGGAAATCGATTTTTTTATATATTTCGAAAGAGGAACATCTATTGCATCGAAAAATGCAAAAATAATGAGTTAGGGCCTTTGTATATTAAGGCAACGATATGTATATTTATAATTATGTTATTCATACGGAAAAGGTTTATAATTTTCGAATAAAAATACATGATTGCGTCCGTATACTGATACAGTTGGGGGCTCCATGGTTGAAATAATTACGTTTATTTTTGTAAATTGTATGTACATATTTTTCATCAAACATATTTTGCCATCTAAAGGGAAAAATTATACAGCCATACCTCTATATAAACAAAATTCCCTCCTATTCAGCATTGCGATTACATTTCCGCGTTAAGTTACGCGTGTTTGAGCACCCATTTAACAGCTGATGGTTGCTTTTTTAACCGACTTCAAAAAAAATAGGAGGTTAACAATTCGTCTCTATTTGTTTTTTAGTTGTGTTAGTTCATAACTCGGTACATTTTAGACCGATTGTAAAAATTTTTTTATTGTCTGATAGGGTATAGCTTCCCATTGGTCCCATTCTAAAAAAAGTAAGCGGAGACACGCCCACAATTTTTTATATATACTTTTATGATATTCTACTTAGTTGATTGCTGCGAAACCTATAAAACACCTTTGGTTCTTGTAATTACACAATTTTAAAGTTAAAAAATGGGCGGAGTTACGCCCATTAAAATCTATTATAATATTTCATGCGGTTCTACTTAACCGATTTTTTAGAAACTTACCACACAATCCACTTAAAATTATGTTTAATTCAATAAATTTGCTGTGAAGTTCAATATACAGACAAGTCGCGCTTTAACGAAAATCCCATATATAAATCGAACGAATTTTTTACATCAACAACCTTAAATAGCGAATACTATATTAATTGTATAATGGATATAAGGAATGATAAGAAAAACATCGCAAAATAATAAACAAATCTTTGTTAGCAACGTATTTCTTACACTTACTGCATTGTATAGCGAATGTTTTGATAAATGCGTGTTCTATATCGAGCCATAACCGCTAAAATAGCTTAAGCAACACATTTTTTGGACTTTGTTTTTTTGAATAATCGATTTTGATCAAAAAATAAAGTTCGAAAATTATGTCGCTTAAGCTTTTTTGGCGGTTGTGGCACGATATAACGAACGGCAAAAACAAGTATGCATTAAACACATTCACCACCGCAGGCTACATGAACATAAGACTAGCAGCATTAGTCGCCTAGTAGCCCACTACTTAATTATTTTGGAGACGGCAGCAGCACCATCTGCACCTGACACTCCAGTACAAATACATAGCTCAGTATTGCCGCTGTCATATATTTTGCATTTATAAAAATTAATTACTCTATTTAAAATGCACTTATTTCACGTAAAAGTACAAAAATGAATCAATTTGCTCTTTACATCAATTTTTGGATATTGTTCCTGGTAAATAATATGAAATAGTTGCACGATATCATTCATTCAACATTTTGTATTATACTGGCAACACTGCATTTGCTTATTGTAGCCAAAGAAATAGAAATTAGTTTAATTGGAGTACAAGGACAAAATCAGCATAGACAACAACCTGCCGTCCTGTTTCCTTGCTGTCATCAAAAGAATCATTCTCATATAAACATGTGTATTCTATCCTTGACATTTGGTAGTCGGTAGCTTGCTGTGGTGAATGTGTTTAATGCATTAGTTTAATTAGACTACAAGGCAAAATCAGCATAGACAACAACCTGCCGCCCTGTTGCCTTGCTGTCATCAAATGTCAAATCATTCTCATATAAGCATGTGTTCTATCTATTCTATCCTTGACATTTTGTAGTTGGTAGCTTGATGCTGTAAATGGGTTTAACGCATTAATATCAAATTAAAATATCTACATAGCTGCAGTCCTTTATTATTTTAAAAAAAAACAATTTTTATTTTATAAGATGTAATGTGATTATTTCTAATATAAATTTTTCATCCTAAATCACGTAACAACATTCAATATCCATAAAAGTCACACAATCAATACACCACATTTGAGTCTGTGGCAGACATCTGAAGGCATATTTTGGACCAGTTACGTGTTCAAACGCATAAATAGTTCATAGTGGTTTTAAATTAAAATAAAGTGGAAAGAAATCAACAAACCACAGATAGTAATAATACTGACAATTTTATCGTCATCTTTTTCCTTCTTCACTTACTGCCACTTTTCCTTACTTACCTCCATACCGACGACTACTTTAAGTTTGATTTCCTTAAAGCAAGTGATTTATGCCACACATAAACTTTTCGCTCCAATGTAGACTAGTCTAGTCGTCGATGACGACAGCAAAGAAAATTATGTGCCAAAGACAAAAATTATAGGAAAATAAGGCTCAAATATTGTAAAATTTTATATTTGTTTATTTGGTTTTTCTTTTCAATATTCAATGCACTTTTATGTACCAGATATATATACATACATACCTATATAATTGGATGCATGAAATGGAGTTTGAAGTAGTATTGGAACCTTTTTGTGGCCCATACAGCAAAGAGCAAACGTTTTGCGAATTTTTATATAAACTTGTAAAGCTAGTTAGTTACACAAACAACATCGAAGATTGCTCAAGACTTGTTTGAACACCTCTCGTGATGTCTTTGAACACTGCTCATGGGGTTCATGAGCACTTTCTATTGAAATTTAGCCTCCTATTATCGTTCTCAACTCAACTCAGTTTGATTGTCGGAGAGTCAATCCAACTTACACATTGATACTGCCATTCACAACCCTCTAGTCAGCCTAGAACCATTTGTCTCTATGTCAACACTCTTTTCTCTAGAGACAATTGCACTAGTTGAAATGTCGACAACTTTCCTTTTATGCGCGAGTAGAGATACATTAGAGACAACAGCTCTGGTGTATTTCTGGTGACATTGTCAATGAACGCGTCAATAATTTGTTTTTCTTTTTTAATATGCTATGCAATAATATTAAAAACTTACGTACATGTGTATGTATGTATGTATTTAAGTTTGTTGCCCCAACCCTTATAAAATTGTAGATGAGGATCATTAAAATGTACTAGTGAATCTTTAGTTCAAATGTCTCCATAAGGTCATAAAAGAATAGTGCTAAAGTCTACACTTAGATTTTCAATGACACCCTATGTTATATGTCAATAGGCGATTAGATTGGTAAACCTATTCAGTTGTACTATTGACAATGTCAGTAGTAAATCACTACAATTTTATTATTGACATCGAGCGAGGAAATATCGATATTGTAGACTAGATCCCCTAAAATTTACTAGTGAGTCTTTGGTTCCAATGTCTCCATGTGGTCCCAAAAGAACTACTTAGTCAGTATTGCTACAGTCTAGTGGTAGATTTTCAATGACAAGCTAATGTTAAATGTCAATAGATAATTACATTGGCTGGGGCTCACTTGGTCAGTAGTGCTACTGACAATGTCACTAGTAAATCACTACAATTTCACTAATCGCATTTTCTACAGGGAACTTAAATCACGGTTGAGTTTGTAGTTGTCTTGTGCCATATTGTGATTCACAATACTAAAAAAAATTGCTGAGATGTGTGAAAGTTGGGTTGACTCTCAGACTACCAAACAGAGTTGAGTTGAGAACCATAATTGGAGAATTAGTTACATATATGCTTTTTAACAGCTGTAATTTTCAAAAACTTTATTTTTATCCGGAATTAGTTTGAATGTTGTTGCTGTTGGCTGCAACATTTTAAGTTTAAAATGTCTCAATTGGTGTATATTCTTATGAACTGGCATCAACATTCACCCTTATCGGGAATAAAAGGCGAACATTTTGTTCACGTGAAATATTTCCCGTGAACAAAAAATGGCAAACAAAACTAGAAAATAGTATACTGACGCAACAAAAACAAAAACATTGGCGATCACAATTTTATGGAAAGGGAACACTTTCCAAGTGAACTTTTATTCCCGATAAGGGTGGTTATCAGCTGCTTCTGCTTATTTCAACTTGGTAGCACTGAATTTCGTACACGGAAAACAAGGTTGCATTTCATAAAACCTATTTAAAACCAATTCAGAAATGGTTTTAAGTTAATTAAAAAATAATAATTTTTAACCCCCGACCAAAAGAAGGGGTGTTATAACGCGCTGACCTAACTGACATTTTGTAAATTTTACAGGAGAGGAGCTTTTATGATTGCTTTCTACATGTATTCGACAGTAATGTTTACAGTAATAAAAATTGTGGACCAGGTCTATTATGACTCATAAAGTCTAATAGTGGACTTAACTCATTTTTCAAAATGATGTCAGTTAGGTCAGTTAGTTAAAACAGCGACGATAAGTTTGTAATGTGTGTCTGTGTATCTGTCCGAGTGTCTGTCTGAGTCCACGTACGGACCAAACGGCTGGATCGATTTTGATTTAGTTTTTTATGTTTGAAAGGTGACTCGAGCGAGTGTTTTCTTAGCCGTTTAGAAGATATCACATCTTCTCTAGATATATTCAGTTGAATCTGTGTGTTTTTGACGCCGTAGCTCTCAAATGGATAGACCGATTTTAATTTAGTTTTTTTTTTGTTTGAATGTTGACTTGATCTAATATCTTCCCGCCTATACTCGAAGAAAATCTAGTCGTTTGGTATGTAGTACGTCGGGGGTGCTTAAAATTTTTAATTTTTGTTATGTATGGTAAAATCAGGTTTTAACAGTTGCTCTTTAACATTGAAATTCAACATTTAACATAACAGTGCTCTGTTATGTGCTAAACATGCTATATTAAAAATTCTGGTTTCTGTCTCTGCTACTCGCTCGTAGTTAAATACGAATTCATCTCTCACACACATTAAAATTTTTGCTCCAAATAATTTACTCTTTTTTTATAATGAATTGAAAAGTAAAGTTTTCACACATAACGGCTAGGTCTCACTATCCTACACAATCGTACGACTTTGAATAAAATGCAACCCTGTAGTGCGATTCACTAACTTTTTTTTAACGACAATCGCATCGTTAAAATAATTATAACGAAAATTTATCGAATTTGTTATTCAGTAACATTTTTAACGATATTCGCTATAGGTTAATGTCAGCTGTGTCGTTATTTAAGCGACAATAATTTATGTGCTGTTAATTTTATCGACAAGAATCAACAGAAAATATCAGCTGCGTACTATCGTTAAAAAGAAGTTACAGAATCACACAATCGTTATTGCAAGCGACAAAATGTATCGGCAAGCATTACGATTGTCGGATCGTTAAAAGTAGTGCGATTGCACTACTGATCTAATGCATTCTTGGTTGCATCTTGAAAATTTTCATAAACTCCATCATACCAGGGTTGTACTTGCTCGAAAGTCTGACGATTGTGTAGATTAGACAACGACCTTAGGCTTGATTATATGTATATCGTAATTTATAAAAAGGTCGAAAAAGTTATTTAAATAAAATTATGTATACCCTAATAATATGAACAAAAAAACTTTTAATCATTTAGTCCTGATTCACACACGTCAGGTCTGAGTCGTCAAGTCTTGAGTTTTTAGGAGAGAGAGAGAGGAAAAGAGAATGGAAAGGGGTACAGACTTGACCGTACCAGTCAAGTAGAGATCGACCGAAGGCGTTTTTTTTTGGCCGAAGCCGAACTTCGGCTAAAATCCTAAACTTCGGCCAAAACCGAAGCCGAAGCCGAATGTTTTAAATTTTAAAAATGATACTTGTTTTATATGAATTAATAAAAAAGTTTGCTTTTTTGAGATCACTGAAATAGCTTTAATATCTATTGGATACATAACAAGAAAAATAAAACTATTTTGCAATTTCTAGATTGCTTTTTCATTTGATCACTCACAAGAACGTCCAAGTAAAAGAAAATAGAAAGCAACAGGGTTGTATTTCAAAGCAACCCTTTCAAAACGTTAAACACAATAGAAACTGTCGGCGAGCAACGACCAAAAATAATGTTATTTTTCAAGCTTGGAATGAAAAATATTCGGCTTCGGCTAATCGGCCGATTTTCGCCGTAGGCCGAATGTTGGCCGATTACCAATTTTTGGCCGAAGGCCGAAGCCGATTAATCGGTCGAACTCTACAGTCAAGTTTGCTTTTTCGTTTTGTTTTGTCATTTGTAATACTCTATTTGATAAGACTTGATGAACAAAAACTGATCAGGTAAACCTGATGTGTGTGAATCAGGACTTAGCAAATTCATTGAATTTTGTATAAGTTTTTTCGTATGTGACATAACACTATATTAGGTCGGCCATTTTTAATTTGCTAGTTCTGATAACGGATTCGTTATCAGGGCCCCAATAACCCCCATATAACAATTTGTGGATCATTTTCTAAATTTTTCGACTTTTGGTCGCATAAAAGGGTCTTTGGCCGCACTGTGCGCTCATTTCACAACATATATGTATGTATGTAAGTAGTACATATGTACGTGTGCACAACATTTTTGCCCTTCACAGTATACGAGTACGATCAGTGTAATAAATAAAATGTATGCAGTCGTCGTTGTCTGTGGTAATTTTCTAAATAAATGTTATTTTTCATACTTAATTTCACATTATTTATTTTTCTTTTATTATATGATTATTTATACATAATTTAGTCTTCGACATATATTAATATTTCATTTTGTAATTTAGCTTACATCTCTAGATACGAGTATCTGTCTCCATCCGTCCTCCGTGCGTCCGTTTGTCCGTCTGGCTGTCTGAGCATTTATTATACTTTTTCTGTCTCATAGATTTGATTTATGTAAAACTCGAGGCATATATTTTTATGGATTTTTTTGCATAATCACACCAAAATGTTATTTGATATTTAAATATAAAGTTTTTTTTTGATATTTATTTTGCCCACATCATCTCTCTCATCACATTCACATGGAGAAAAGTTGTTCATATTAAATGTAAGTTCCGTATATGCGTGTGGTTTTAAGCGATTTTTTTCACTGTGAATATCGTTATTGAATGGCAGAAATAATAATATTCAAAATACATACTCGTACATACAAACATACGAGTATGTACATAATTTTATTTCATTGTATTCAACCTGAGTTAAGGAAAAATTTAAAGTTTTCTTTTGCTTAGTTTTAAATTATTTCACGTCATGAGTATGAGTGTCTTGTTCGCTTTGGTTTTATGCAATAAATCAATCAAAAATTATTTTATTGAATTCCTGTCAATCGTCAATTTATTTTTGAGGGATAGAAAATTTAATGTATGTATGTATACTTTTTTCATTTAAAAATGCTCGAGGAAATAGGTCTTTCTGACAACTCTTACCCCATGTGTCTGGTTTAAGTCACTTGCTGAGAATTTTTCTAGCTTTAGTAGCAGTAAGTAAACTGTAATTGAAAGCATATCTGCCCAAAGTAGCACCATAGTGCCGAACATCAGTCGGCTTCTTATACAAATGGCCAGCTCTGATCCAAAGCTCTTATGCTAGGAACACAACTGGGACGAACGACGAATTTTTCGGTGCGAACATTCGTCATAAAAAATGAATCACATTTGTCCTTACGAAAATGATCACAACACCGCCATAGAAAGAAATTTGTCATGCGTGACGAATTTGTCATTCGCCGACGAACGACGAAAAAATAATTTTCTCTCTCTCTCTGTCTGTGAATACACAACAACCAACTTTATCAAATATATGAGAAGAATTCGCTGAGTAAATTCGTCGTTGTTGTGCTTCACACGACGAATTTTCGCAGCGATCTCTGATCGACAAATTCGTCGACGTGGACGAAATTCGTCGTTCGTCCCAATTGTGTTCCTAACATTAAGTTGTTATTTTGCATAAGAAGAAAATGTTTTAAGGAGTTTTGACCAACTATTGTGTAAATTTCATATTTACGAGAAGATGACATAAAGAAGAGCAAATCAAAATAGTGTTGTACTCGTATATGAGAAAACCGCTGCAGGTCTTAATTGATCTTTCTACAATGTACAAATTGGTCTACAAAGAAATGGATGCTAAATTGATAAAAAAAAGACAACTATTGCAACTGGATAATATATGCAATGCTAATTGCTGTGTAAATTAAGCAATATTTTGTAAAGCATTGCAGATAGTGACATTTGTATTTCATGATTTTAAACGACATGAAAGAGAAAAAAAAACTGTAAGGCCTGTCACAGTTTCCGATCGGAATGATTTTGCCTCCGTTTTTGCAATTGTGATCGATTTTGTTTTATGTTACTCAGATTCCGAACGATTTTGTTTATTCCCAAAAATTTTAAAATCTCTGCTTTACAAATAAAGTATGGCAGTGTTGTGTACATGACGAAACAAAAAAGTATACATAGTTAGTGAACAAAAATAAAATAAAATAAAATTAGTTAGCAATAGTCGAATTGAAAAAATACATGAACGATCCTTTTCACAATGTATGATTAACTTTTAACCGACACCATTTAACCGAAAATTGTCTGTTAAATTTAACGATACAAAATTTGTTGACGAATTCGTCAACGTGAACGAAATTCGTCGTTCGTCCCAATTGTGTTTATAGCATTAAGGTGCTTAATGCCAGTGTTGCCAGTTTAGGGGATTTGTCCCCAAATTGGGGATTTTTTTATCGCGACTGGGGATGAAAATTTCGTATTGGAGATATGGGATTTTTTGGGGATGATAACCAAATTTTATTGAACTTGTGTATATTAAACTATGTGTAATTTTTTCTTTACAAGTTTTATAAGTACCAATTAAATTAATATGAATGTATATATACGAGGGCGGATCAATAATTCCGTGACTTTTTGAACTTACCTCGTAGATGTATGAAATGCAACACTCTTCCCATCAAGTACCACATATTAGTAGACTACTGTTTTGAGCAAGTGTCGTCATTTACTTTGCGTTTAACAGCTGTTCAAAACATACCACCTCTTGTATTTTTCTAAAAATTTAAAAAAGTGATTTCCGAGTGCTCATTAAACATTATTTTTTGTGAAAAAAAAAACCAAGAAAAAGCTCTATAAATAGTATGGGGACTTTGCACTATCGATTTCAATGGCAAACAAGTGGTTTACTGACTGGGTGCCGTGTTTGCTCACAATCGACCACAAACGCATGTGCAGTTTCCATGGCAAAAATCCATGAATTGGGCTTCAAACTGCTCCCTCATCCGCCCTATTCTCCAGATATTTGGCCGATAGTGACTACTTCCTATTTCCAAACCTAAAAAAATGGTTCGGTGGAAAGAGATTTACCTCCAACGTTGAAATGATTGACCAAACAAATGCCTATTTTAAGGATCTCGAATAATTCTATTTTTTGGAAGGGTTAATAAAACTGGAACTAAGTGGACTAAGTGTATTGAATTAAAAGGTTATTATGTTGAAAAATAAATTTTAATTTTGCAAAAAAAAAAAATCTGTGTTTCATTCAAAAAGTCACGGACTTATTGATCCACCCTCGTATGTCACTGTTTGTGACATTTTCATTATCTGTTAGGGTAAATTCAAACATTATTATTATCTGTTTAACAGAACAGAATTGAAACAGAATACGAGAGATCCATTATTTTGTTAATTAACTAAACCCAATTTTGACTTTGTGCTCTGCATACAAATTTTAGTGGTTTTCTTTTTGTCTTGGTTTGTTTGATGAGTTCAAACTATAATTTGTGGTTGTTTTCATTTAGTAGCTAAATAAAACTTAAAATTAGTTTGGTAATAAAATACGCGCAGTTAGTAACTAACTAACTGTCTGTCTCCCCCGTCTGTCTGCAAGTAACTTACTGTCTGTGTATACGAGTATTTTTTCAAAACGGGAGTGCCTTTTGGCAGTAATAAAACATTTATTTTGCGACTTGGGGTTCTTTTGCGATGTTGCTGTAAATGTTATAGATCTTTTTTTTTCCAGTAGTTTAATATTTTATGACCATACTACAATACTATGTAGCATGTAATGCACGAATGATTAAGTCGTGTTTGTAGTCATACACAAAAGAATAAACTTAAAAAATAGTGAAAAGGTCAAAAAACCCAAAAAGTTGTTGCAGTAACAATGAGAAAATTCAGTTTGCTCGCAAAGCAGTTAAACAAACTGTCGTCTCGTATTTGTTTTATAATGTTAGTTTTTCACGAAAACTTCTTTACCAATTCTGTCTGTAATGGTTGACGGTCTGGTTTAAATGAAGGGCGTGTTATAAAGGGACTCATGACTCATATTATACTCGTACTTCACACATGATTTGTTTAATTTAATTGTTTGTTCCCTTTGTATAAATTTTCTTAACAATTTTCTATCAAAATTAAAATCTTCATTATTTTTTTATTGACTTTCAACAAATGTTTATTTATTTAAATATTGTTTTGTATATACATATAAAGCACTTTATTTGCCATTAATTTTATCTAAATATTTATTATTTACTATTTAAAGCTAAATTTGTTATATATGGAGTACAAACTTCTTGTGTGTAGCAGAAAACAAAAAAATTTATTTGTTTGCCTCAGTGCAAAAATTAAAATTACAATAAATAAAAAACCATTAAGAAAATAAACAAAATTGTTTTGAAAAAATCCACTTTAGTTTTGTGACATTTGATTTTTTTTTTTGGAATATACACATTGATACTATTGCGAGCGAACAAAATAGGTAGGAAGGTCACATGAAAGATTTATATGTAGTTACAAAATTATATTCGTATTAGGAAAACTGTTTTAAGCTTAAGAAAATTTTCAATATTCACTTCCGTATTCAGTCGTTAGATGAGTTTATTCAAGTATTAACATAATAACCAACCTTTGTGATATTTTAAAATATTTTATTTTTCTTATAAAAAATACTTAGGGCCTGTTCATCTAAATGCGAACGATAGATTCGATCGAATATTTATATTGAAAATAAAAACAAATTTCAGTTTTTTGTTTTTGTTTCTAATATAAATTTTCGATCGCATCTATCGTTCGCATTTAGATAAACAGTCCCTATCGTTTGCATTTAGATGAACAGGCCCTCAATGGGCCTTATTACGAGTGTCGTATTACGCCTTCGACTATGTCGATTTTGTGCTAAACTAAAGAACATTGCAACAGTTTTTCTTTAATCTAGTACAAAATCGTCCTAGTGGAAATACGACACTCGTAATTAGGCCCAATATCTTATGCCCTAATTCTGTTCGACAATTGAAGCACAGCCGCGAATAACGTTGTAAATGGCAATTTAAGAAAAACCAGTTTTTTCACAGATTACCGGTAACATAACTCTCTTGCATTGTTCAAACATCAAACCATCCAAAATTATGCATCTGATCGCCGTCAAAATACAATTACAATCAGTCAGTCAGTGGAAAACTTTGTAAGTAACTAATAAATCATGCAAACAAAATTGTCGAAAATAATTGATAAATGTAGCAGAGATACAAAAAGAAAAGATAATGCTAGTTATCATTATTTTCGATACGCTAAAAAAATGTAAACGAGAAAAACAATCTTGCCTTAAAATACGTTTTGTGGCTCTCCTGCAAAATCATTATTTTGTCACTTAAAACGTTATTCGCGGCTCACCTTCAATTGTGTCGTCTGGTCTATGGACGGAAAAAGTTTAAGTTGTGATTCTTTAAAACAATTATAATTTATTGTCCATGATAGAAGGTTTGTGTATTTGTTTAACGCACTAGTTCCAAACCATTCTATCCAACACATATTTTTTCATATATTCTGCAAGTTATCATATAATACTTTAAATTACTTTTTGTATTTAAAAAAAATGTTAATAATGTTTTTATTTTTCATTGGCAAAGACAACAACCATTTTTTTTTGTTGAAGAAAATAATTTATACATTGTCTCCAAATCTAGTAGTTACGAGATTTCGAGCCAAATCTTGCTGCTTTTTACTATATTTTCCATACAAACCGAAATCTATTTTGTCAGTAGATTTGTAGGAAATCTAATCAAAATCTAATATTTTTATTTATTTTTTACTACCCTGTACAATAACTTTATAAATAATTCTTTCTATCAAAAAAAAAAAATAGAAAAAGTACGTAAAATATAAAATTAAATTGTAATGGGCGTGCCTCCGCCTATTTTTTAAATACAAGATTGTGTGTTTTTCAGGGCTTACGGTGTGTGTTAAGTTTCGGTAAAGTAGAACCACGTAAAATAAAATATTAAAATTTAATGGGCGTAACTCCGCCTTTTTTAATAAAAGATTTTTTCTATTTTAGAGCTCAATTTGTGTGGTAAGTTTCGTAAAAATCGGTCAAGTAAAACCGCTTGAAATATAATAAATTGTAATGGGCGTAACTCCGCCCATTTTTTTAACTTTCAAATTGTGTAACTACAAGAAGCAGAAAATAAAAACATTTTTACAGTCGATCTAAAATGTACCGAGTTATGAAGTTACACACCTAAAAAATGAAATAGAGACGAATTGTTAACCTCTTCCTTTTTTTGAAGTCGGTTCAAAATATGAGGGAATTAGCTGTGGTGTGCTTAAAAAGGTGTGTGAATTGGCTATATTTCAATTGTTTGGTTGTAGTTTTGGAAAGTTTTTAGTTAATGGTTATTGTTTTGGATAAAAAAATCATGCCAAAGAAAAAGTTGGTGTAAACGGTATAGATTTTTATAAAGATATGTATTTGAAAATTTTTGAAAAGTGGAGCGAAAAAAATATCACAAAAAATTTTTAATACTGCCCTCAGCGGGATCTATTTTTTATTACGGATGTGGCAATCCCTGGCCCCAGCTGGGGTGATGTGGCTTTTTCCGTTGAGGTACCTTCGGTACCATAGAATTATGTGTTACTGCCCAATCTCTGGCAACAGAGCAAAGGATGTGCACATATTTGTAAAAGGAAAACGGTTCTGTTGTTGTCAACCAGGTGCAGCGTCACCTGGAACTGCGCCTGAGTTCAAAAGACGATAGAAGTGAAGCGAATGTGGTGGTTGTTCGAGGTATCACCAGATGCTTATCTCTGGTACCACGAGTGCCGGTTGCCCGATAGTAAGGCTGCTATAGGAATTTGGGTGTATAAAAGCGGTAGTCAGGATCCTTGGCTAAAAGGTCGATTTCGTCCTACGCCACGGGGTTAAAGGGATGATGTTGAGCAGTGTGGTGTAGGCACTGGATATTTGGCAACACAGGCATGTGTCCAAACTCTAAGGAGTGATCGAACTGTGCCGGCAATGGTGAGGTATTCTCTTGGAGACCTCGCTGTGAGTGTAAGCAACTACACTCGCGGCGAGATAACTTGGAGAATCGTACGTGGTGGTTGTTGGTTGCCACCAAAATCGCTGGGAGAATAGTCTTGGCTTTGCTAGTGTTAGACCAATGCTAGTGTGGTTGGTGTGACGCGGTCAGCCAGACACTATTCTAGGTGCTGTTGCCATACCACAGAAGCTGCTATGGGCACGTACGTAGCAGCAGAGGTTCAGGTAATTTAAAGTTTCCTTGTTTTAATCTAATTTAATCCACAGACAATATCGTCCTTCGTTACCATTAAAATTGGCAACTTTTCATACTGTTTGAGTGTCGTTGCTTTCTACCGGTAATAAATTAAACTAAAATCACATTTCAGTAACAAAAAACAACAAAACAAATTTTGTACTGCATTAATTAAACCTTTTTTTTTTTTAATTTAACACTTACACTATTAATTTAATTAAAAATTTTTTGAAGCTAAACAAACAAAAATCGAAAGACGCTCCGTCACTCAAATAACAACTTCCATACATAAACATATTTACGATCGAAATGCAGAATACATACAATCGAAAGAGAAATCGAAGTACGGAACACAGAATACCAAAGTTGCCAAGCGGAGAAAATTTCGATTCGAATGGAAACGCAGAATAGGGGTGATTGAACTTGCTTCTTTGCCAAATGTTTGTTTTTTCTCCATGCATTTGTAAATTTATCATAAAAATTTAAAATTTTAAAGGTTACATAAAAAATACATGCATAAATACATACATACATATGTATACATAACTATTTACAACTATTTCCGAAATCATTGATAGCCTGATTTCCTTTCTCTTCCTATTTTGAACCGCTTTCTTAGCGTATTTCTTATAAAAGCGGTTCATGATTTCTCAGATGTTTCTGTTTAATAAAATATGGTTGAATTAAAAAAAACACGATTTTATGAGCAAAACAAAAGAGGAAAATTAAATAAACAAAAAAAAAAATAATCAATAAAACCAGAATGCAATTGGTTTTATTTATTTTTCAACCTCTACCTACATCTGTTTGTTGTTGTGGTGGAAACATTCTTTTTTGTAAAAGTTGTACCGCAACCAATAAGTGCGCTTCTCATTCATTCCATGAAGAAAAAACTAAATCGATTAAAACCAGTTAAAGCAACACAGCTTACACTTTACGTCTACAGAATCCAAGTAAATATGTTTGTATGTATGTTTATAGCTAATGATAATAGCAGCAAATAAACAATATTATGCATACATATTTATTACTTACATAGATAGTTAAATATTTGTATGGCATTGGTACGTTAATATTGATTGTTATTATACATGACACATGTACGTACTTAAGCATTAAACACATTCACCACAGCAAGCTACCGACTACAAAATGTAAAAAAAAAGAATACACATCTTTATATGAGAATGATGACTATACAAGTAAACTGTGCATTTTTTATTTTAATTCGCCATAATGCTGGTGATTATTTGTATATTTCTAGGAACTCTGTCCAGAATATTTATTCTGCGCTCATTTCTTGTTGTGAACGCTTAAAAAATCACAAAACAACTGAGCGTTTGCAACACACAGTATACAAGTTCACTGTACAGTTTTCGAACTTGAGCAAATATCAAAATTATTTTGATATTTAAGATCACTGCGTAAATAGCACAACCACCCCTATACACTACACAAACGCACTGTACAGTGCCAGACTTGTGCAGTGAACTTGTGTAGTGTATGGCCGGCATATACGGTTTTTGTCGTTGTAGTCCAATTAAACTAATTTCTATTTTTAAGGGCTACAAACCGAAAACAGTGTTGACAATATAGCAAAATATGTACATCAAATTAATGCCAAGAAATATTTTTTATTGCAAAATAAAAAAAAAAGTTATAAAATTTTAATGCTAATTAAAAAAGTAATATATTTTTGAAAAGCAAAAAAGAATTATAATATGCGAAAAATTGCAAAATTTTAAAAAAATGCAAAAAATTTGCGAAAATTAAGAAAATTTGCAAGAACTTACTAATAGCGAAGTAATAAAAGTCTAATATTGTTTAAAAATCAGCTAAACTGTAAGGAGGCTGACAGCAAGCAAAAAATCGCTTTTATCTCGAAGTTTGCAAAAATTGGGCGAGAAGTTGCAAAATCGGAAGCAAAGCCTAAAATTTATTAGAAATCGCAAAAGCCATTGAAAATAAAAAAAGTTTGCAAAAAAGCGAAAAAACGCGAAAAAAATCGAAAGTTAGCGAAAAATTGCTAAATGTTTTGAAGGAATTACTAAACCTATAAATAGTAAAATTCGCAACAAAACAATATATATACATATGTATATACAGAAACAAACTGATTTGTTTTAATATTTTTGAATAAACTATTTTATTTTTATAAATGTGAAATATTTGAAATACTCGTATACATATATTTATGGTGGTGCTGCCGTCTTCAAAATAATTAAGTAGTTAGTTGGCTAACAAGCAACATTTGTTACCAGCTGCACTTGCAGCTGTGTTGCCATGTAGCCTGCTGTTGTCTATGTGTTTAGAGCATTACATGTATTGAGTTTGTCAATGAAATGTATGCACAGCCAATAAACTGTTCACATTTGCCTTGTTAATCACTTCGATAGTGATTAAGTGCTAATCATCATAAATTGAGAGATTTTCTCTATATATTCGCGTGATTTGTTAATCATTTAGAATCACACAGATTGTGATCATACATGAGTGTAGTGCAATTTCCACTAACAACAGTGATATTAATTATTGTACTATTTTTTTTTTCTTAATGTTTAGTGGTGATTTGAAAATTTTCATCCTCACTAAAACAAACATTAGGTATTGTGATGTTGTTAAAGGCCGTTTCACACTATAATACAAGTATTAATACTTTTGACGAAAATGCAACCCTAATCTAATTTCTGTTTCAAAAATTTCAAAAGACAATAACAACTCAACATGTCAGAGTTGCATTTTCCACAAAAGTATTAATACTTCTATTATAGTGTGAAACGGCCTCAAAAGACTTTGCACTAAAATTAAATTAACTTATTTTAAGAAATCTATCAATATATATATTGACATATGTTAAAAAATATTCCCGTATTCCGTTTCAATATTAAAATAAGCAAAAGAAAAGGGACAAAGAAAAGAGGAAGAAAACAATTCAGTCTCTCATAAGCATTCGTACAAGCATGCATTGTACTCTATTTCATATTACACACTAATACATAAATAATATAAAAATGCATGTGTTTGCCTGACTTTGTTTTAGAACAGTGAATCGCACTCCATACCACAATTGTGGATAACAAAATCACACACATGCTTCTGCTCTTTCATTTAGTCGTCACTGAGAAAGCAATGAATGGAGTTGTGCACGCATGTACGAATTTTTTCCTGGTTTTTCGTTTACTCTTTTTGTGCACACCGAACGAAATTACAGTTCAAATTTAATAAATTTGTACAGAAAAAAATAATTATGGAAGCTGAGAAATATTTTGCGATTAAGGATGCTTTTGGCAGTATATAATGCATTTTATATTATGGAACATTTAAAAACAATAGCGACGAAACATTCGCTATTGTGTGATAGTTTAAAAAGACATTTTAATAGTTTTCGCAGAACTGTGAATAAATTTAATTTGGAAGAAAGAGAACGAATTTTTAAAAAACCATGAGGAAACTTTTATGCAGAATTGAAAGGGTGGAGTAGATTCGTAGATAATTTACTTTTTACTTAAGTTTTTATTAAATTGACTATTTACAACAAAAAAAAAACAAGCAATTATTAGAAAACTTTTCTTCAAGTGTAACTTTATTTTACTTCAGTTTTCTCTCCAATGCAAACATATTTTATTTTGCGGATCACTGGTCTATACCAGCTGATATTTGCATTTGAGGTAAGCAGCCTTGAATCTGTTATTGTTTCTTTGCAAAGTAAGAGCAAGCTTTGTTGTCGCCGAGATCTGGGGGTCTACTCTATATTTCGAAACGAAAGAAAAAGCTTTCGAACTTGTATAGTATTAACATTAAAATTCGAAAGCATTTGCTTTCCTTTCGAATTACAGAGTAGACCACCTGATTAGATGTTGTGCTCTCCTCGGTGTGAAAGCTCAGAAGTTCTTTTGCAAAAGTTCTCACATTGTGCATATGGCTTGGACGTAGCTTATTTAGACGTGATAAACCAACAATAAATAAATTTTTTAAAATTGTGTTCATTTTGATGCGTTAAATAAAAATAAAATATTGAAATAAATATTTTTTAAAAGTCAAATATAAATTTTTTAGATTAAATTTTTTCATTATTATTTCAAAATTGTTAGAATTAAATTCCTTATTACAGTGATTCGCAATGCATACATATATGAACATACGTACAGTGAACAAAGAAAAAACTTGTACAGCAAACGCTCCGCTCTTCTAATCAAAATATCTCTGTTGCTTTGTAAGATTTTAAGATAAAACCAAAAGCGATTCCAAGGAAAATTAATCAGCTTTCTATGAAAATCTTTAATTTTATTAACAAATTTATTTTAATGCGAAAAAAATAACCTAAAATATAATAACACTATTTTCCAGAGCCAAAAAAAAACTTGTACACTAACTCTTCTTTCTGGAAGGAGCTATGAAATAAGGAATACACTTAAAATTAGTACTAAATGTGGCCACGTCTAGCATCTAATAGATTATTTTCATAGAATGAACTGGGTTTTCGGTAATTTTGGGAGCTATATGGTCCAATATGCCCTGGAGAGCACTTTTGAGTTAATTTTTACACATAATCTACAGCTCGCGTAATTTTTTGTTCACATACGCCCACAGAATTTCATTTGTACTAAGGCCAAGGATCTAGGGAGGATGTGCCTGCATTTTTTTCCCATTGAATGGAAGCCATTCTATTATTATTGAAGACGAAAGTTTCGGGTATTTAACTCTAACTAATCAATAGTCTCCACTTACATTTAATTTGGCAGCTAACTGTGCTAAATTATCTCTTAGTATTTTTAAATAATTCATTTTATTTATTGTACGTTCTATAAAAACCCGATTTCATACACCACTCGATCCCATTGGGCCCCATACCATCATATTACACCCCCATGCTTCACCGTGTTATTCAGGTTATTATCGTTAAGGCTGGAGCTTTTCTTTGCCACGCAAAGAAAGATTATATTAATCACTATGATGACTTTTGGGACACTGCTGAATCCAAATTTAATATATTTGGATGTTATCGTTGTAGATTTTTGTGGCGAAGAGGAATTCCAGCATTAGTGATAAAAACCTGAATAACACGGTGAAGCATGGGGGGTGTAATATGATGGTATGGGGCTCAATGGGATCGAGTGGTGTATGAAATCGGGTTTTTATAGAACGTACAATAAATAAAATGAATTATTTAAAAATACTAAGAGATAATTTAGCACAGTTAGCTGCCAAATTAAATGTAAGTGGAGACTATTGATTAGTTAGAGTTAAATACCCGAAACTTTCGTCTTCAATAATAATAGAATGGCTTCCATTCAATGGGAAAAAAATGCAGGCACATCCTCCCTAGATCCTTGGCCTTAGTACAAATGAAATTCTGTGGGCGTATGTGAACAAAAAATTACGCGAGCTGTAGATTATGTGTAAAAATTAACTCAAAAGTGCTCTCCAGGGCATATTGGACCATATAGCTCCCAAAATTACCGAAAACCCAGTTCATTCTATGAAAATAATCTATTAGATGCTAGACGTGGCCACATTTAGTACTAATTTTAAGTGTATTCCTTATTTCATAGCTCCTTCCAGAAAGAAGAGTTAGTGTACAAGTTTTTTTTTGGCTCTGGAAAATAGTGTTATTATATTTTAGGTTATTTTTTTCGCATTAAAATAAATTTGTTAATAAAATTAAAGATTTTCATAGAAAGCTGATTAATTTTCCTTGAAATCGCTTTTGGTTTTATCTTAAAATCTTACAAAGCAACAGAGATATTTTGATTAGAAGAGCGGAGCGTTTGCTGTACAAGTTTTTTCTTTGTTCACTGTATGTATGCTTTTTTCAAACAATTAACCATTTAAGTTCATTCGTTCCATGAAAAATTTTATAAATTTTTCTATATACACCGACCAAAATCTTTTCGAAGAATTTCAATTCTCTTCAATTATGCATTTTCGTATTTTTGCTGCTTGTAATCAATTGGATACTGTTGGTCTGCTCTCTACCCATTTTTCTTTGGAAAATCCAATCAAAATTTAAATTTCAAATGAGTCTTAACGAACATTTTTATATATTTAGATTTTCCAAGAATATAAAGTTCTACTATTATTTTCTATTATCTCATATTAGATCTCTTGAACACGTTTTATTACTAAAAAAAAAGGAAAAGAAAATCTAAAGAAAGTTCTTTTTAATTTTTTTCTTCAGTATACTCGTAGATGAAAAGGCACATGATATAAAGTTAAGAAAGGTTTTTGATCGTTCCATTGTTTGATTGCAAACACAAAAGAAACGGTAAATATGTTTGTTTGTTGGTGGTTCAACTTCCAAAAACACTTGATCGAACATCTCGCGTTTGATGCCTTAAGTACACTTGTAATGATGCCACGGCTTAAAGAAGTCAAATGGTATGTTAGAATAGAATTTGAAATGACAGCAAAAACAAGAGAAGAAAAAAAAAATCATCTTATGGCGAAAATGTAAATATTCATATGAGAATGATATGGCACTTAAGGTAGCGCGTTAGCTCAATTCAAAAGAAAAAAAATTATCATAATGAAAAGCGGAAGATATCATCGGGTGTTTTTTTTTTGTAGGCAGAGCACTCCAAATTGCAATCGAACATTAGGAAAGGCTTATTTCAATTTAAATTAAATTAAAAAAAAAATTATTTTGGGGCATTAATGACTGCCACACACATGGCGTAATGTGGAGGCTGATTTTCCATTCACTCTTTGTAACAAAACTCTTGTTCGGCTTGAACTAGTGATCCGATGAAAGTTGTAGGAAAAAATAATGTTTGTACACTTTTACACCACATGCTGAAATACAAAGTGTCAAAATTGAGCACTTCGTGTTGTGAAAACATTTCCAAACACGTAACCCTTACACATTAAAAATTTATGATAATTGTGCCCTCAATTATGAAAGTGGTCAAATGCCGGCCACACAAGTTCAGTGCTCAAGTTTGGCACTGCGTAAACTAAGCTTGTTGCACACAATATACAAGTAAAGTGTGCAGTTTTTATTTTAATGCGTCATAATGCAGGTGATTCTTTGTATAATTCTAGGAACTCTTAAAAAATCACGAGACAACTGAGCGTTTGCAGCATACACTACACAAGTTCACTGTACATTTTTTAAACTTGAGCAAATATCAAAATCGTTTTGATATTTACTCAGTTCACTGCGTAAATAGCACAACCACCCCCATACACTACACAAACGCACTGTACAGTGCCAGACTTGTGCAGCGAACTCGTGTAGCAGGGAAGGAAAATGACTTCTTGGATTTTGTACTAACTGTGAAAACAAAATGTACTTTTTGGACCATGACGGTACCATTTTTTTAATATTTCTTAATAAGAACGGAAACGTAAAAAAATGTGTAAAAATTCAGAAGTAAACAATAAAAAACAGAAACTTAACAAAAATGTGTTCAGTATAAAAAATAAAAAACAACATAAAAAAATATTCCTAAGGGTACATTCGTAGATTAGACTTGTTAGAGATGGGTTATTTTACAAATGTTGCTTATTAACAGGCTTGCTATTTTCATAAAATCTAAGTTATGCAAATAAAAAATGCGCGATAAAATCTAAAACACACTATTGAAGTAAAGGAGCGATATGTAGTTAACAAAAATAAATATAACCACAGCCAAGGCGAGTTCATGTACGAGGTGCTGTCAAGTTAACAGGTACAGTTAAAGTACTAGACAGATTCCTTTGTTGCAGACTTGACATCAGCTGGTACATGAATTTGCCTTGACAACAGCATTGCAACAAAAACAGAGAAGCTGAACGTCTAAAATAAAATACACACAAAAAAATTAAAGACAACATAGGCAAAATTAATGTTACCATATAGTGAAACATTGGCATTTTTAAATTGTACCAAGTAACTCGCGGTAGTACCACGGTACAACGAGGTCAAAAATGTACCATAAAAAGTACAATTGTACCATGATTTCCATCCGTGTCGTGTAGTGTATGGCCGGCATAAGTCATATATTTCTTTGGTCGAGATATTTAATAGATTACATATGAACAGTTTAAAAAATATTTTTATATTTTGCAACATTTTAATTTAGAATTATGCTAGTCTCGATTTATATAAATTTATTTAATATATTTTAAATATTTATTAAAGTTTTTTTTAAGATTTATTTGATATTACCCAATTGAATTGAGTTGAGAACTATGATAAGGGCGTGTAAGCCTCTCCAGCCTAGTGGGAAAATTGCTTACCGCGAAATATTTTCTCTTTTCGCGAATAATTTGTCCCTACACTAAGGAGAAAAATGTGATAAAATCAAGATTTTACGCTCAAAATTAAATCATTTCAATCTTAATAGTCTGTTAAATGCGAAAATTCTTGATTTAAGAATAAAATCTTATTTTTTTTTAAGATTGCATTTAAGATTATATGTAATCTTGAATAAAATCCATTTTAAGATCGAGTTCAAGAATTTGTTCTTAATAACTATCTTAAATTAAGTTCATATTCTTAAAAAGTTAACAATATAATTTGAAAATTAAAATTACGTTCTTGATATTAAGAATACTTCCTTAAACTTTAAGATCACGTTATTGATTTTAAGAATTCATTCTATAAATTCAGAGTTTATGCTTAAATTTGAGAACGTCAATCTTACCGACCAAAGTTCAAGATTAAAATATCAAGATTTCTGCAATCTAAATGCAAAAATTTTGTTCTTAAATTTAGTTCGTAATTTTTCTCTTAGTGTACGAATGTTGCCGCTTTTTCTCGAATAATATTTTTCACGAAACTTTTTTCACTTTTCCCTTTTGTTTTTTTTTAACTTTATTTTTTCAGGCGTATGTATGTATTTATAACTTTTAATAATTAATTGGAAGAAATTAATTAATTAATTAATAATTAATTGTAATGATGGAAATTAATCGATTTCAAATCGCGCGATATCATAAAACTAATAATAGTCAAATAGATGCTTTGTAAATCGTACAATACACTGATATCGAATTAAAGTTCGAATAAAATATTATAATCTTCGAAACGAACACACACAACAAACGCAAATCTCGACAATGCACTTTGGGCTACCATCGCTTCAATTTCAGCAATTCTTGGGTAATTTTGAAATAAATTTATTAAACCTACAATTTATTACCAAATTTTCAGACCAAATTAACTTCAAACAAACGTGAGCTGCTTTCCTCAAAAAAAAAACACCCGTTAGGAAGATTACATGAAAAAAATTTATGAATGTATGAAAAGAATCTATAAAACATCAACCCAAATAATCAAAGTTAAATAATGTTTGTATGCTGACTGCCATTATGTCCGTCTCTCCGTCTTTCGACTTGTCTAATAAAAAAAAATATGAAAGAAAAAATTAATGTTGTTGGTGTACAACAAGTATAACTAACTAATGATATTGCAAAAAATGAAAAATATAAACACAAAAAAAAGTAAAAGAAGTTGTAGTAAAACAACAAAAAAAATGGGTAATTGGCCCAAGTACCGTAAACATAAACTATAGATGATAAACTGTAGATACTTGCAACATAACAGAACTTTAAAAGAATGTTTTGTAATGAAAAATTTAAATGAGATTTTCTGTAATATGGTTTAGATTCAGTAAATGCAGGTTTTGACATAAAATTTTTGTAAGTTTTTAAATACGCACAAATTCGAAATTCAATTTAAATAGGTACCAGAAATAAATATGTAAGTAAAAACTTAAATTAACTCTAGTATACATGCTAAATTTTGACTTGTAGTCAAAACAGTGGGTTGCTCCGGGTCCATCTGTGCCAAAGAAGACCAAGATGGATTTACCAGTCGATATGTATGCCGCATACTTTACACTTACTACCTTTACAGGGGAGTTCTTTTCCATCAGAACATGCACAGTTTCCATGTCAAAAATCCATGGATCGCAAATGGATTACTTTTTGGCTACAAATACTTAACACTTTGAATACAAATTAGGGTCAGTTGAACATAAAATCAAAGTTATCTTATTGAAAATTAAAGTACGAATATTCTTCATTGTTATAGTTAATTTTCACGATCTATATATTTTTGTTTATACATATTTCATTAATAATTGGAAAGTACTTAAATACTCGTAGTACTTTAACATAATGATATAAATACTTAAGTGCTTCTTTTAATCATTACGAGGAAATTTTTATTATACATATAAATAACAAGGTAAATAAGTACCACTCATTACTTTGTAAGCCATTAAGAGTAAGTAAGTAGGTACTACCCATTAGTAATATTCTAAAAGTTTTTGCTTAGTTAGTACTATCGTAGCATCTATCACCCTACAAAAATGTAAACGTGCTTCTTATTCGGCAGCTCGCTTAAGCTAAATCTCTATCGCTAAAAATCTATAAAGTCGATTTATCGATTTTCGGCTACGAATGAATTCGTATTGCTGAATCAGGCAAAGGCTTAAAATTTTAATTTGTATGGCATCGCCAAAAATTGCCAAAATTTCATTTTGAACTTAGCTCTAGCTTCAGAATAAGGGCCTGATCATCAAAGCTTTTTAAAAAGCCCCATATCTCATAAAAATTCCATTTTTCGAAAACTTTCACAGGAAATAATATTTTAGGGTTTCGTACACCAAAATGTGAAAAGAAACCCTATTGTTTTCGCTACGCTGTCCGTCCGTCTGTCACAGGGTATTTTCTCGAGAACCGTGAGAGCTATGGACCTGAAATTTCGACACAGTGTGTAGAGCTTTGGCCGCTACAACAACAAATACATGAGAGTTGGAAATTAAAGGGTGTGCCAAAACGAGCAACGAAAAATGTTAAAATCCCATGTGTATATACATACAATTGTATGTATATGTAATTTTGACAACTTGCTGTATCTTGGAAACTTCTTGAAATTTTCAAAAACGGTAAAACAAAAAAATCCCAAAATTATAAAATCGCCAAAACAAAAAAAAGCACCAAATTAAAAAAAAATTCTAAAACGAAAATAAATCGCGAAAATCCGGAAAAATAGCCAAAATTTAAAAAATGCCAAAAGAAAAAAATCGGCAAAATGAAAAAATCGCCAAAATGAAAATAAAATCGCCAAACTTAAAAAAATCGCCAAAATGAGAAAAAAGCGAAAAATAAACAATAAAATTATTTCAGCTGAAAAAACGTCAAAAACTAAAAAAAACGCTGTGTTAAAAAATACTCAAAGCCCAACGTACGGAACCCTCCCTGCGCGAGTCAAAGTCGCACTTTACTGAGTTCATTAAACAAAATACTTACTTTAGTGGTTTTATAAAAATTAGCTAAGGAAGAGATATTGCATTGGAAACATAACTGCAAGATCTCTGAAATTTTAACACAGTTTGTTAGATTTTCCATTTTGATGTTTAAGAAAAAAACAAACTATAATTGTATTTCCTTATATCTTCCACATATCACTAACATTTAATTATTTCTTTAATCTTCTTTATCACCTTAAGGTTCTTATTACAAATACCAAAAATTATTGCATACTTTAACATACAGTGTTATTTTTTTTTTACATGGAAATCACTTAAAAGAACCAACATGCATGCAGTTGGAAGATCCACCTAAACATTATGAAATGAATTTGCCAGTTTGAAAAAGAACAAAAGAACAGGCTTTAGATACATAGATGTACTTTTACAAACGTGTATTCCACTCATAAGTTGTTTTATTATGCTGCTTCCTATTTGTTTATTGCATATTTCTTTCTTTCTTTCTTTGTGGAAATCTTCGAACCAGGAAGATTCTAAGTATTCATTCAATAATTCCAAGCAACTTGTATCAGTTTAAAGAATAGAAGAAGAAAACAATAATATCCATAATAGTGTCCCAGCAAAAAATTCTGATAGTTTTACGATCTAAGGCTTGCGATTCAAAAGGAGATCATATTCATTAACAATGTCCATGATATAAAAAAAATCTACTTCTTTTAATGGTGGTATGCGGTGTTTGATGCAAATTGTCTTGCGTAAGTGTAAATGCAAAATATTGTAGCTTTTCTTTGGATTGTTGGCTTTTCAAGAAAAGCTACGATATTTAGTTTTACGCCAGACCATTGGCATCAAACACCGAATACCGCAAATGTTAAAGCTATGTTCATATTACTCGTATACATATGTATTTGCCTTATATAATTCACTTTTTTATACACATGATATTTTCTGTGTATGTCAAAATCTGCGTTTAAGTCCTGATTCACACACATCAGGTTTACCTGATCAGTTTTTGTTAAATTTTCTTTTGAACCTGCAAATGCGTTCATGCACACCGTCAAGTTTGTTTCAAGTTGTTACGAATGACAAAACAAAACGAAAAAGCAAACTTGACTGCACGGTCAAGTCTGCACACCTCTCCATTCTCTTTGCCTCTATCTTCTAAAAACTCAAGACTTGACGACTCAGACCTGACGTCTGGGGACTTAGTCCCCTTTCATTGAACCTTATTTCTTCAAAAATGAAGCCGGAGCTCGCGCTATGGTTTTAACAGAATGGCGCTAAGTGCCATACGGCGACCGCAACCATGGACTTATGGAAATCCATTTGGAGATAAGAAAATTTCGAGAAATAGAGCTGTCAGTTGGCCTCCAAGGTCGTGCGATTTGATACCTCTCGATTATTTTTTGGGGCCACGTGAAGTAACTGACTTATGCTGATAAACCAGCAAAAATTGGTACAACCAGCCATGCTCGAAGAAGTGGCCCAAAATTTGTACGTCCAGAATAAGCTTCTTCAAAAACTCCCATATGCCCGAAATCAGGGACCGTAACGATTATAATTTTTATTTTAAAAATCACTTTTTAATCATTATTTCTTGATTTTTATTTATCCCTCACAAAATAACTCTTATTTTGTGACTTTTATTTATTCCTCAGAAAATAACAGTTATTTCTTGATTTTTATTTATCCCTCACAAAATAAGAGTTATTTTGTGACTTTTATTTATTCCTCACAAAATAACAGTTACTGTTTGATTTATATTTTTTTGCTTAACTTTTAAAATGTAGAAAGCGTAATTTTTGCGTTAAAATGAATATTAACCGATTTAAAATTGAATTTATCGCCAGAGTCTTTAAAAAAAACTCTTATATGTTAAATTAAATTTACTTTTTTATTATTTATTAATTTTAAAAGTTAAAATTTTTTTGAGCAAAAAAATAAAAATCAAAAATTAACTGTTATTTTGTGAGGAATAAATAAAAGTCACAAAATAACTCTTATTTTGTGAGGGATAAATAAAAATCAATAAATAACTGTTATTTTCTGAGGAATAAATAAAAGTCACAAAATAAGAGTTATTTTGTGAGGAATAAATAAAAATCAAAAAAATAAAAATCATTGCATCTATCGGTAGTCCATGTAACATGGAGTATCTTGGTATATTCCTTGTGCATGTAGCACTTCTCTATTATTGTGATTTTTTTACTTTAAATTTGGAAAATAATCGTTATTTGCGATCCCTGCCCGAAATCATTTTTTAGTCTTAATTCCTTGTATTGATCTTTCTAATTAAAAATATTTTGGATTCAAACTAAGGGTGCCTCTGCTGATGAGTGGTAGCGATGCTAACCTGTCAGTGCAAAGGTCGTGGGTTCGATTCATGGCATAGACCCTGGCTGTTTTCTCTAGACAAGTTAATCGCATCGCGAAGTTGTGTTTGTTATAAAAGCAATAAATAAAAAACGCAATGCCAAGCTAAGTTGAAAAATTTTATAAGGAAAAATTTCAAGTTACAAAAACAAAACAAATACAAAGGATCTCATTTTTTAAAAGTCAAAGCTGATCAATTTTATATAGAAAAAATTTAAACTACAAAATTAAAATACATACCTACAAAATTGCGTTACGTTTTATAAAATAAAGCCCTACATTTTTCGTGTTGTTTTTTTTTTAATTTGAAATTTTTATCGGATTTAAAAAATATAAACGATTTCTACAACCAAAATTTGTGATTTCGATTGTATTTTCTAAAAAAAAAGTAATACCTACATTTTTTCTTTTTAAATTAAGAAATTTAAGAAATTACATACATGGCTGTAATGCCGGCCATACACTGCACAAGTTCAGTGCTCAAGTGTGGCACTGCGTAAACTAAGCTTGTTGCACACACTATACAAGTAAACTGTGCATTTTTTATTTTAATTCTCCATAATGCTGGTGATTATTTGTATATTTCTAGGAACTCTGACCAGAATATTTGTTTATATCTTGTTGTGAACTCTTAAAAAATCACGAAATAACTGAGCGTTTGCAACAGACACTACACAAGTTCACTGTACAGTTTTCAAACTTGAGCAAATGTCAAAGTCATTTTGAATTTACTCAGTTCACTGCGTAAATAGCACAACCACTCCCATATACTACACAAACGCACTGTACAGTCCCAGACTTGTGCAGTGAACTTGTGTAGTGTATGGCCGGCATACATTAAGAACACAATTCTAATACATTTTCGCTCAGCAATGAAAATTAAACTTAGTTCCTTTTTTTCCCTAATTTTTCGAAGAGAAAACGCCATAATTGTAATAATTTTTTTCCATTTTATATTTCTTTGATTTAAAATGTGTTGATAACACTGTTTCAAAATAAATTAAACAAAAAATTTAATTTTATTGAGGTTGAGTTAGAAAATTCTCCAAATTTTTTGTATGTATATTTTTTCATATTTTTTTTTGCTGGGTTACAAATAACTCAAATAGCCAAGCACGATTTTGACCATATGTTTATAAATATGTAAGACCGCTTAAATAAGAGTCAATTCCAAAAGCAGTAAAACTCTTTGCTACAAAAAAAAAAAAAAACAACGAAATGTTATGGGACTCACAACAACTGGCATTAGAAAGAAGAAGTTGCACAAAATAGGAACTGATCTTGGGTAATAGCAGGAAGAAATAAGAAAACATAAATATGTACTGCAAGATAAATGTAATTTTCTTTTTAAGAATGAACGTATTCCATGTAGAAAAGTTAAATATTTTCAAACCCAATAGGAATTTAAAGAAAAGAACACGTTTTAATAAAACGTGCAAATTGCATAATTCAAATGTCTTAAGAATATTCTGGGTAAAAACAAACGTACATATTATGAACAATGCATAAGTACGAGTATTTTTCTATTCAAAGAAAACCGGTAATGGAATTCTTAGATTTTATTTTGCCACTGACTTTTCAAATAAAGACAAATAAATCAAATATTTGCACCATAAATATAATTAATGATATCGTTAGCACACGTCAATGCATAACACCAGTGCAGTGATTGCATTACAGCAATTCAGTACGTACTGAAAGAATAAGACGCTGGTGCACTGCAAACGTTATATGTAAATTGAATTCTTGGCGTGCACTGTAACATTTTAAAATATTTTTTTTTAACTCACATACACGTATTCAAAACTAAAATAGAGACTGAATTTTGAAATTTTCAAGTCAGCTGTTTTACATCCAGCTGTTTTGATTTATCTAACTCCTAACTCTGAGTACACATTAGGCATTTCATTGTCATCTTGTGGTGTCATTTTCAAAATTTGCGTAATGCTGTTTGTAACACCATACAATGAAAAATATCGAAAATGACAAACGTTGCCAGTAAGTAGTACACCTTATTGCGATGTCACAAAATGCCATAATGTGCACTCAGCGTAAATATTCTCGAAATTCAATTTTGCAGCCCAATTCTAAATATTTCCCGGGAAACAATTTTAGTTTAACTCATTTTCTGAAGAATAAAATCCTCGTATTCAAAAAGAAAAGAAAGACAGATTTTCGAAATCAGCTATTTTGATTTATCTCAGGGTTGAAAAATAGTTTTTGAAAATAATATTCAGAATCTGGCTGAATATTTAATAGGATTGATTTTTCTTTTAATTAACTTTGGGTCACACGATCATTTTCACCTTTCAATTCGTTTCAATTTGCAATACACTTTCACTCACACTCACACATTTTAAATTTACCACTAGATTGCTTTCAATTTCACTTTTCCATTTGTCTGGCAAATTTACGTTCAATTTCAACAGCTGATCGCAACATGGAAGACTTCATTTGTTGCAGCACTTTAAGAAAAGCTGTCATTTTGAGTTGATTCTTCGGCGAAGGTATTTTGTAAAATGAAATTGACTATCAATTCAAATCATCATCAATGATGAAGCAGTTTGTGTCCTCAATTTGTAACTAAAAACTTGAAAGGAAAGTATGACTGCAGTGTAAGTTGATATAATAATTTTTCGCATAAAACTGGAAAATAGCATTGTACTGAGGATTTTTTTTTTGTAAGGCCCAACAAGTCATTACCACCTGCCATTTGTACTCTTATCAAAAATATGTGTTTCTGGGAATTCTTAATGAAAATAGTATGTACATTTAAATGTTTTTTTTTTATTAAAAAAAGGGCACATATTTTATCACACGACCAATTACATATCGTCCATTTACTTGAACAACGTCATCACTCAAAGGGGGAAAAAATTGTTTTTAGTGAGACATTTTTAGATTTAATTGAACTGTAGTGAATTTTAATCAGAAATAATTTCTTAATCAGGCTTAAGTTCAGTAATTTCAACTCTTATTGAATGAAATATTTTTATTAATTAATGTGAGTTTCTAAAGAAGAGAAGAAAAATTAAACTAGACTTTTAGTTAATTATTATTTTTCGAACTGTATTTGTTTCTTAAATTCTTATGAATTGAATTAGGCTACTGTTCGTAACGCTTTTTAAGCCAAATTACATGTGATAATTATTAATGAACAAATAACATCAAGTTAGTTGTAAATATTCTGACAACAACACATAGTTGAACGGAACAGCCAGCCGTTTTCGAAGGCCACTAAACCTTCCTCATCAGCGTTCTTCTGTGTTTTGGTCCACCGTGTGTGGTGTCAGTTGATGTAGATGTCTGCCCTATATACGAAACTTTATTGCAAATCGAATATGTGAATTGGTTTGATTCATTGCATTTTTCAATTTGCTGGGGGAAATACCGATATTTTTCTGTGCAGCCACGTAGTTCATCAGCATCCATGTCTATCTACTGAGGTAGAGATTATTATTAAGATCAGCTATTTAACTTAAATTTTCAATGAAATGGAATATGAGAATTTATTGTGTATACAACTATTGAGTTACCTTTGGTAAATACATTTGTAAGTATCACTATTCATTTTCTGTTTTTCCATTTTCTACTTAGGTTAGCACGAAGTTATATCACTCTACCTAAGTATGTTTAACTATTCTTACTTATCCTTTAGGATCATCACATTAAGTGGATCATCACATCTCATGATGTCGAAAATTCAAAAAGCATTAAATAATCTATTATTTCATATAAAAAACTCAGTAAAGTGCGACTTTTACTCGCACACGAAGTGTTCCATACGGATACTACATAAAAAAGTGGTGTAACCCATATCTAGTAATTTAAATAATTGCTCTTTTTAATTATTTAATTGCTTTATTACTTTGCAATATTATGATCCGTTAAAAAAACGATTTTCAGGTCCAATTTCTTTTAAATAACAATTTCTTTTAATAAATGATATTGTAAATAATGTATTTATCATCAGAAAAGCAACCGGGAAAACAAATGTGGGTTACACCACTTCTGCGCTGATAGCCTAATTGTTAGAGCTAAGCTCTTTATGCCACGACACAGGAGGTAGGATGTGATTTTCGTAACAGAAATAACCGACACTATTACAGTTATAAATTTGTTTTTATTTTGATTTCTTTGCAAAGTACGAAAATATACGAAACAAAATGTATGCTTTTCTGTTTCGTTCTTTGTGAAACAAAAACAATGAGAAGGATTGCTTAAATTGTTTTTATATTTTTTTTGCACATGAGCACAAACCAGAGAACGCACCCGATCGGCTGTAAGCCGGCTAACAGCCGCCACAAACAATACATTTATTTCATCTTACGCCGCTAGAAAAGAAAATAATGGGAAATAAATGGAAACGTTTTGAGATATTTGAGGCGAATTTGACATCATCATATAATATAATTTTATTACATTGTTATTTAACACATGCAATTTGTTATATATAGCTAAAGAGCATAGCTCTAACCGGGTGTCATAAGTCATCTATATTATTTTTTAAATTTTTTTGTATGTTTTGGCTTTTTTTTAGTTCTAGCGCTTTTTTTGTATCGCCGATTTTTTATATTTTTGTGCTTTTTTTCGTTTTTGTGACTTTGTTAGGTTTTTGGCGGATTTTCGGTTGTTTTTTAGGTTTGATTTTTTTAGTTTTGGAGCGTTTTTCGTTTTTGGCGATTTTTTCAGTTTTTGGCGATCGTTTTTACTTTTGTTGATTTTTTTCCATTTTAGCGATTTATTTTATTATTGGAGATATTTTTCATTTAATCGCTTTTTTAATTTTGGCGATGTTTCGTTTCGACATTTTTTTAATTTTAGAATGTTTTAGTTTCAGCGTTTTTGAACAAGAGTTCAAGTTCAACGATTTGCCTTGTTGCGGTTTCCAAGATACAGCAAATTGTTAATTGGTGTAGTCTGCATAAAAACATTAACTTTGAAAATTTTAAATGTCGATATATAATTGTCTGTATATTTGGATTTCAACATGATTCGTTGCTCGCTTTAGAACACCCTTTTTAAATGTCGTATATTTGTTGCTGTACACTGAAAGAATTTTCTTCATAAATTCTATGAATTTAAAAATTAAGCCAATGAAAAAATTCATTAAAATTCAACCAACGTCACGCTTCGTTGGATTAATGAAACCAGTTTCGTCGAAATTATTTTAATGAAAACTTCGTCAAATTTATTTAACAGTGTCGTTAATGCAATGAAATAAGTTCATCGAAACAACGAAATAATTTCATTAAAACAATGCAATAACTTAAATATAAAGGGGTTTCTTAATAACTAGAAAATATTGTTGTCATAAATCCAATGATATATTGTTACGAAACTAGAATATCAACGAAGCAATTACAATGAAATTCTTTCACAATACTCCTGAAACTTTCATTGGATTTGTGAAATTATCATTAGATTTGTGAACAAAATCTAATGCAATTCTTTCGGTGTAGCAGCTAAAGTTTTACATATTCTGTGAAAATTTCGGGTCTATAGCTCTTACGGTTCTCGAGAAAACAGCCTGTGAAAGACTGACAGACGGAGATCATAGCGAAAACATTAGGGTACCTTTTCACCTATGGTGTGCGACGGAACCTTAAAAATTAAGAGTATGTACTTGTTTGTATACTCGTATTTAGTTTAAATCATTAAAGCAACTATTATTTCTTAGTTAAGTATTTAAAATTTTTTTCTAACTCGTTTTAACCACTTTGTACAAAATAGATACGAGATATTCATATCATTGGGTTCTATTACAAATCGATTGAATTGTTTTAAATGTCAAATACCAACACAGGCTGTCTTGTCTGGCTGCCAGCATGTCGCCTTTAAATATTGGAATCTTACTTACATATTTTTAAATTTAACTCCATGAAATTGTAATATATTTTGTAACGAAATCACAATTATACGAACAGTAACTAACTATACCAACATTTTTTTATTAATCAATTTTCTAAATACAAACAAAAATTTTTTACTTTTGGTACGATAGTAAATTTGTTTGTTTCTTGCTTACAGATCTCAAATTAACCTCATTCCCAGGCTGTATTGTTAGGAAAAAATAATTTATAAGAAAAAAAAGAAGTAAATTATAGTTGGAGGTACTGCTGATACTCTACTCCAACACCAAATAATAAAATATAATAATAATAAACATAAGCTAAAAAATTTTTAAAACTAATGACAGCTAAAATATACATACATACATATGTATGTAAGTATGTTTGTGTATGCAGTGTACATACCAACAAACATTTACTTAAATTTGTATATAAAAAAATGGAGCAACATAAAAATCAACAAAATGTTATAGAAATATTATTTACAAAAAAAAACACTTGTGCCAAACACTTTAAAACCGACGGTCACTCAGTCAAACAACTGGCCAAGTCAGTTACTTAAACAGAGGCCCACTTAAATAAATAACAAACACACGCAACAGGCCTGTAGACAAGACCATACTCCTCTATATTTTAACAACTCAGCCAAGCCACTTGAAAAAAACATTAGTTAACTAACCGTACATTAACTTTTTTTCTGTTCAGTTGTAAAGGGTGTCTCAAATTTTTCGCTTAATTCAAATAGAAAGAAAACCTTTCATTCAGGCAACGCATTTTTCACAATGCATCAATATATCACTTAGGCCCAATAATTGACTTCGCAATTATATGTCATTTAGCTAATTGCCACTTAAGTCTAGGTGGCACTTAAATGTAGCTTCATTTTTTCAGTGGTTAATTAAAGTTCTTATTAAATTACGTTGAAAGTACGGTAGCACTACAAAATTTCCCAGTATTATGGAAGGCTTTTTAAACAACAGCTGTTTATTATAAATAAAAAAGTTAGGTTATCAAAATGAAGAAAACTTAAATTGCATAAAAACACATTTTATGAAACGAAAAGAGCATCAGAATTCATTTTTCTATTTACATATTTCACGATTTGAAAGTATATATTGTATATGTTATATATTTATGAAAATTAAACGACATTCTTTTTAATACAACCAAATGATGTTCATGTACATGTTTTCAATAAACACACACAAGTACAATAACATATGGTATGCTCGTAAAACTTAAGTGTGATTTAAGTCCACAAGGTTGGGCATTTAAATGTCTCTCAACTTTGTACTGAAAAAATGAATTCAATACTTAAGTGGATTTTAAAGATAAGTGACATATAATTGAGAGGTCAATTATTGGGCCTTAAAGTGATTTATTAAAGTTCTTCAGGGGATTAAAAAAATTCTTCATTACATATATCCCGTAAAATTTTATCGGGTATGATTGTGTCATTCATAAATGCAATGAAATTAAATTTATGTTTCGATTAATATCCTGCACTATGGGTGGAAATCTATCGATGGCACTATCGATAGTTAATTTTTATGTGACTATCGATGTTTTAATTCTGCAATATCGGCAGTTTTTCTAACTTTCGATAGTCTAGAATCGATATATCGATGAAGTGTTTTAAACTATCGAAATATATTGATAGTGACACTATCGATAGTTTTCCACCTCTATCCTGCACGTATAGAGTGGTCTGAGGCTTCTTTGTGAAATTTTATGTGACTTTTATGGCAGAGTCCAACCTATTGCTCTCAGTATGATGTCCTCGTGATGAAGATTGCAGACTGTGTGTTCAGCAGGTATCGGATTTTAATAACCTAAAAAATACGAAAAAATGCGTAAAAAAAATTCACTTAAAACTTGTTTAGTTTATTCAATTTGCTTTGAATTACAATATATTAGGTATGTTTTATTCGAAACGTATACCTACTTAAATTTTAAGCAGCTATAGCTATAGCTACTTAATAAGTTTATACCCACTTAAATTTGTTCTGAATATTTATATAAAGTTCGAATAAAACATACCTATTATTAAATTCCCAAGCCTGAGCTAGAAAATTTGACCGGCATCTTAACGGGGCACTTTAATATACCAGGGCATTTGTACCGGATTGGAGCCATTGGAGACATCGAGACAATGAGACACTTCCTTTGTCATTGTCCAGCCGAGATCCCATTATTTTGGAGATACCTTACCGGATATTACACGCCTTAGAGGTATTGACTGGAAAAGCTTGAGGGAATACGTGAACGATACTGAGTTTCTATAAAGGTGGGGTTCGTTTGTTAAATTATATAAGAGCGCACAGCAAGCCTATACTGGCTTATGTGTATATCCCCGGACATGAGCGTAAGGCTCCTATTTTCAACCTAACATAACCTAACCTAAATTCTTTTTTTTAACTCTCAAGACAAAAAAATATACGATTGTCTTAAAATATTTTTGTGGATTGAAAAGTTCATATACGTAAAATATAAAAGATCGTTATTACTTAAGTTTCCAATTGTAATTTGTATTGTCAAAATTAACTCCAGAAATATATGTATGCTGTACAATGTCTCGAAATCCTGATTTGCTTCCACTAAATTATTAAATTCTTTAAAAGTATTTTTAATAATTTCACCATCAAAGAAATTTAGAGTATTTTTAAAATTTTTGATCAGCGATACCTTTTCGTTTGGATCTATCTCCTCAATTTATATACTATGCATTGAAAGTTTCTTTATATTTACATACATACATAGGCTATGTTCCTTTATAAAATGTTTTTGCAAACATTTTTTGGTATTCTTCAATTGCCCTGGTGTCAGTAACATCAAATGTAATTTTTCAAAATATTAGCGAGTTAAAAGTGGTGCGGGTGGTGATATTAAATAAATCTGAAATCAAAAGCTTAAAACGTTCCATTTGTAATGGAGTCTTGTCAAGTAATGAAAAACTTACACAAAAAGTAACAAAGTATACAAATTACAAAAGAAGTACTTAAAATAATGTTGGCATTAAAGCAAAAACAAAGTTACCCTAGAATTCTAAACTTTCACCAAGTCAACGCGTATTCCGGAATACACACCAATAATAAATTCAGTAAAATGCGACTTTGTCTCGCACACAAAGGGTTCCGTACCGACAGATTTTGATTTTTTTAATTTTAGAGATTTTTTCGTTATGTCGATTTTTTCAGTTTTTGGCGATTTTTTTTAGTTTTAGCGATTTTTGTTAGTCTTGGCTTTTTTCGTTTTGACAATTTTTCTTAATATTGGAGTTTTTAGTTTTGGCTTTTTTTTTCATTCTGACGATTTATGTTAGCTGAAGCGATTTTTTTTATGTTTTACTATTCATATTTTTAGTTTTAGCGATTTTTTTATCTTTGGCGGTTGCTTTTTCGTTTTGGCGATTTTATCGGTTTGGTGATTTTTTTTGTCTTAGGCGATTTTTTTTAGTTTTAGCAATTTTTGTTAGTCTTGGCGTTTTTTTTTCGTCTTGGTACTTTTTCTTAATACTGGCGTATTTTAGTTTTTTTTCGTTCTGGCGATTTTTTGGGATTTTGACGACTTCTGTTAGTTCCCAGCAAAATATTATTCATATTTTTAATTTTAGCGTTTGTTTAGTTTTGTCGCTTTTTTTTTAGCGATTTTTTCGGTTAGGTGATTTTTTAAGTTTTTTTTTTGGCGACCGACCTATTTATTTTTGGTGATTTTTTTTTTTTTTTTTGATTTTAACGATTTATTTCATTTTTAGAGATATTTTTCTTTTAACCGCTAATTTTAGGATTTCTTAGTTTTAGCGTTTTTGAAAATTTCAAGAGTTTGCCACTTACGGTGCAATCTGCGTAGAAATACACTAACTTTGAAAAGTGTCTATAAATTTGTGGCAATAAGAAAAAAGTGCTTGAGTCATATTTTACTGTTTTACAGGAGAGCACTTTTAAGAGTTCAAGTCGATTTTAAGTAATTTATTTCTTTTATAGTTAAAGTTGGTATTAACCTTTATTTTTTTAGGCAAACATCGTTCAAGTTTAAGTATAAACCATTCTTTGGTTAAATTGAGCTATGATTCCAAATGAGATTAGAAGTCTAAAAAAGATAAGTCGTAAGCCATAGTGCTATAACTTCTTGAAAAATCATACAAACTAATTGAGATTTTGACCAGGGGAATGCAGAATATGCAGATTAAGGAGGTACCAACTTATATCGACTTAAGCACTTTTTCCTTTTTGCCAGAGATATAATTATCAGTATATTACGTTATAATTTCATAATTTTGCGTTGCTCGCCTTGGAACACCCTTTAATTTTTAGCGGCGAAAATCTCAGGTCTTGAGAAAACAGCCTTGTACAGAGGGACATCGTCGTAGCGAATTAAGATATTCTTCTCTTTATCTATCTAACACGTCACCATCTGTACTTTCTTTATCCATTTTCCTACTCTCAGGTAATAGAAAGGGACCTGTTGTTTGAGACCAAAGCTTACTTTTTCTTCCCAACCACTTGCTGTCAAACGTAACCTGACCTAACTGTTTAAAGTTCCGAAATTCCTATTGGAAGACAACTTATAAGTATGTGCATAAGTATGGGTGTTTGTGAAAACATTATGCTAATTTATGCCTGACATATACAAATATTTTTTTTAATTTCAAAATTTATGTGCAACATATTTAAATTGCACATTTTTGCACACAAACTTAATTAGTACAACATCAGTAATAAAAAGAAAAACTACTCGTATCACCCAATAAGTTTAATTAAAAAAACTAGAAAATAAATAAAAAAAAAACTAAAAAATAACTAAAAAAAACTAAAACACCTTTTCAAACAGCGAGCAGCTACAAATAACACACTTTAAATTTGATTATAAAAACATTAAATTAAAAAAAAAACAAAAACGGCTACAAAATTACGAGTTGTTGTTGTACACTTTCGCCGCCGCCACAGCATGCTCTTCCACAAAAAAAACCACGTGTGTGGGTGGCAGCAACAAGTTGACAAATATTAAAAAGAAAACACAAAGCAACAACAAAATGTAGCGCTTTTTATTATCAAACAAAATGCAACAGCGACAACAATAATGATGCCAAAAAAAAAGAAGAAACGAAAAAAGCAAACGGCACTAACAAATGACGTTGGAACTAAAACATGACTGTCATGAGTACAGACATGATGATAATGATGATGTGGATGTGGATGACGATGGCGATGGCGATGATGTGATGACTCTGTCGACGATGACAATAATGTGATGTGTTCATTCAGTGTGAAAATAAGTGGTAAAATTGGATTATTATTGTTTTTTTTTTGCTATACTGCTTGTAATTTCTGTGTTGCTGTTGCGATAAAAATTTCAAATGCTATGAATTTATGCATGAATGTTGTTTGTCTTCATAAAACAACAATTTTAGAGAAGCAAAAAAAAAAAAAAAAGAATAATGCAAAAAAATATTAAAACTACAACTATTTGATGTTTTTGTTGTCATTGTGTGAGTACTCGTATGTATGTATGTATGTATGTTGGCAACAGTATTGAAGTTAAGCAGCGGTAAAACAACATCAACAACTTTTAAACAACCATAAAACCCCTGCAAAATTATCTATTCTGTAATTCTTTTTGTCTTTTACTTTGATGGAAATATATTTGGGTCATGCATGCATTTATTTAACTTGGGGTACATGCAGCGACACGCATATTTGTTAGAGGAATAGACAAAGCAGCAGATATGTATATTGCTTATTGGGAATACCCAACAAACATTTCGATTATAGAACAGAATAGAGTGAAATTCTTTAATCAAAGTGGAAGTGGGATTGTTAGGTTGTATTAATTTTTGCTTGCAATAAAATATTGTATTTATATCCACTTAATACAATAAGTTTGAAAAATTGTTTGCTAGCAAAACCTAACACAATTCACTGCTGGGTATTAACTCAAAATTTTAAAATTTTCAGTAGAGACGAAAAACTGTTTGCGGTTAAATCTTAACACTGGGTCTTCACGTAGCAATTGTCAAATTTGATTGCGTCCATGAAATTTCCTACGTGTAGACAGCGATTGCCATAAGTGTCAATCCATTGAGCAAAGATTGCTGTGCTGATTGCTCGAGCAATTATTGCCAAGCAATATGCTGTCATTTTTGTTGTATTTTTCATTAATTTTTGCAAAACAGTGAAATGCAGGAAAATATAAAAGTACATCATCCGAAAACATAAGGTCTGTTCCAGATGCATAACAAAACAGTCCGAACTTGTACAAAGTAATCCAAAAGCGTTCCAGATAGCAATTTTTGTGCAATTTTGAGAGCGAATGAGAGAGTAATTTTTTTCATATCCTGTACAAACTAGTACGAACTTTTTCTTCTGGGTTAGTTCGGACAAGAATTGAATAATCAGCTGCTTTTTGTTTACATATGAAACTGAAATATTAATCAGAAAATTTGCAAATATAGAAAAAAAGTTTTTATACACAGATTTATTACAAAGCAAAATTGAAGGTTTTTGAAATAAAGCTTAAGTTGTAAGTACATTTGTGCTTATTTTTCCATTTCTTTAATATAAAAAAATGATTTTTATGATTTTTTAAATAATTCACGTAACTTCTACTTTTTTGAAAATTTTTTTCATTTACTTTTTACAGATGTTGCCAATGATGCAAATTTAATGTTTTTATAATGTTATGCGTTTTAAGCGACTAAAATCACTAAAATAAAATTTAATTTAAAAAGTAAGCAGCACTAGTACTTATATCAAGATGGTCAATTATGGTTTTTTGCGTTCCAGCAATTTTGGATAACTTTTGCACATTCAGAGAGTAATTTTCTTTTTACTCTCATTAGTCCGAACTTTAACAAAATCTTGTGGAACACACCTATAATATAGGAAAAACTAAACATAAATTTTTCGTATTTTTGCATTGGAAATACATATACATATATTTAAGGCAATACCTGCCCTAAGAATGTGTAAGAATTGTGGAAAAAATTGCCACACGTGTTCGCCGCTTCAAGCAAGAAGCAAAAAAAAAATTGATTATTCTGCCGACGTTATTGCACAAAGTAGACCAGAGTTGAAGAAACTGACTTATGCAAAAAGTTAAAATCATCTGATTTGATCACTGTTAAAAAGGGACAAATAGTGTGTGTTTGTTATGAAAATTGCTTAGCAAAATAATCAAAACAAACAAAAGAAAATATAATAAAGAAATTTTAGCATTTTAGTTTTACAATATTAAATTAAATTAATTCAAATTAAAAGTATTTATTGGGAAAATATAATGTGAAAAAGATTATTGGAACTAAAATGTGTACATACGTATCAGATGTGTTTGTGAATGGTAAATGGTGTGTGTGTGTGTATAAAAAGTTAAAATGCCACAATTAAGTCCCTGTCTATAAGAAAACAGTGGCCAATATATAAAAAAACACGAAATTTATAGAAAATAAAGGTGAAAATGAGTAGCAAATGGATATACTCAATCATTGAAAGACAAATACTTGCTCCGGCGTACGTCATGTGTCTTATTTGGAATTGGGGTTGATGGCTGCCAGACATTCATCTGATGATGATAATACGATACCTATTGCGAAGGTAATGAACCAGTATTTTATTTATTTAAAGAGAATAATAATTTGGTTTCTTTTCATCATTCAGTGTGCTTGAAACATGGTATTCTAAACATCCGGATGTTATGCTACGTCCACTGTTGTCATATATTACTTGATCTAACTTTTCAACTTGGAAAAATAGTGAAATTGATCAATTATCGGGAATGAAAGTTCGCATGGAATGTGTTCCCTTTTCCTAAAACTGTGATCGCCAATGTTTGCGTTATTATTGTGTCATTATACCATTTTGTCCATTTCTTGTTGATGGGAAATATTTCAGGTGAACAAATTGTTCGCCTTTTATTTCCCATAATGGCGATTATTTGTGAATAGATTAAGTTCGTTTGGATTTTTCTTTATTTAGCTAATTAAAAACAACTTATTTTATTTTGCAAATAAATTTATGTATTTTATTTTTCTATTTTGTTTTTAAATTTTAATTATAAGTGTATTGAATTCAATTTATATTAATACTTAATTGAATTTATTATTGTGTTTTCAAAATGTTTATTTAAAAAATGTAAAACTAGTAAAAGAGTGTACAATTCCAGTTATATAAATGCACAAAAAAAAGAGTTGAATATTGCATTAAACACAAATAAAAACTTATAAAAATAAATAATTAAATTTTAGTATTTTTAGTTCAAAGGAAAGCATTTATATTACAATTACGGTAAGACTTGAAAACGATAAAAGCTGTATATACAAAAATGTGTAAAATATGTAGCAGGCATGTTTCGAGCATAGAGAGACGAGAATGGTACACTTCGCAGCCGCGATGTTCATTTACGTAATTTACAGTTTAGACCGCAAATAACACATCTATATTTAGATTTGCCATTGACGTGCATTTGTGGTTCGATATTTTTGGAAAATTGACTTGCATCAACATTTTTGTAATGGGCTACATAGTAACTGTTTTCATTAAAATCATTCATCGCCTGTAATTTGTTCTTCCTGATTTCTAATTCGCTTTGAAGCTCTGCGAGCGGGTCTGGTACTGGTGGAATTCACAGTGTATTTGATGGTCAAAGTTGGTGAGGGTGAATGATACTCTTGCTGCTGCTGCAATTAAATTAAAATTATTTTCACATGAGCCTAAGTATGTAGTTCCAATATACTTACAATTTTTTTTACTTGTCTTTGATGATATAGTAGGTGCATCTCTAATTTTGGCAAAAGCCTGTATAAATGCAGTTTCAAACGATTGGACTTGTTGCTGCCTCTGCTGTTGGGCTTCCAAACGTTTTTGTTCGATTTTGCGTTACATTTTCATTTGGGCCAATTTTTCATCGTCCTAATCGTTAATTTCATATTCAGCTAAGACATCATCTTCATTATAGCTGAAATTGTCGTATATGCGTTTAGTCATCACTCATTTCACTACATACTATCATCGTTGCCGTTCTCTGATGGTGGCTTAGCTTTTGTTTTAAAAACATACTTATCGGGTTTATATTCGTCTCCATCCTCCTTCAATTGACGTTTGCACGTTACGGAGTTTGCAACCGCATTTGAAGTAGAAGTTGATGTGGAAGAAACGGCAGTTTGTTGATTTTTTTACATCCATGGAACAAGTCGTAAGGGTAATTTTACCGCTGCCGGAATGCGACGAGACCCATGGTTTTCTCGGTCTGCGCCGAACACGTGAGTTCACAGAAGCGACGTACAATTGGATGTGCAATTGATTAAAGGCGTTTTGGCCATGGCAGCTCATGCTGCCGCGCAGCACAAGACAGGTGTGTGTAGGTACAAAATGTGGCTTGCAAAATTGGTTGAGAAAACTTTTCAACCAGTTGGCAGTTGTGCAGCTTCTACCCAGGCGGGCAGCCTTTTATGCATTTGTTGGTCCTAAGAAATTAAAAGTATTTAAAGTAATATGCATATATTAGATAAAATTATAGTTTTTTACTCACATAAGTATTTTTCAGCTTTGCCAAAAATGTGCTTCTGAAAATATAGAGAAAAAACTAGTTATTATGACAATATACAGACACAAATTATCAATTTCAGAAACTACTCACCTTTAATTTCAACCAAGATTGTGTTTTTCTCACAAAAATCTGCAAATAAATTAAATTTAAAACATATTTCTTCAAAAATAAAAAATTTTCTCCTATTACTTACCAAAATCACACCGCGAATAAGGCAACAAAGCAAACACGAAAATATTTTACAAAAATGGCATACGAAAATCATTAAAGAGGATTTGATGACTGTGTGAGCGAGACGTAAAGAAAACGCAATTTTCTTCCGTCTCGTGTCACCTCTGGTATACCCTGTGGTTATTGCTTGTTCTCAGCAATGAAATTGCGACGTGAAGACCCAGTGTAAGAGAATTTGAAAATCCTAATATGTATGCGATGGTGTATGTATGCGATGGTGCAATAATAGGGTGATGGCAATATCACAATAGCTAAAGCTTTACAACAACTAAGGCCGAGTTTACATCTGGCACGCATGCGTTCTGACATTTAGATGCTTTAATTTGGAAAAAGCAGAACGCGACGTTCAAAATTTAATTCTACAACAATTCATAAAAGTAAAAAACAGAAATGAGCAAGGAAATAAAAAAAATTACAAATAATTACAGATTCTATTTGGTAAATAGCACGGTTAACAGCATTAACAGCTTATTCTGAACTAAATTCCTATTTCCAAAGAAATATGCCCTTATGCAAAAACGATTGTTAAAGATAAAGCATGCGTTAAAACTGGTTTTGCCATACAAAATTCGTTTGTTAAACCAACTTTAAGTTTAACAATGATTTTTTCATAAGGGGGATATTTTGTAATATTTTTTTTAATAATACTCGCATAATTTCTTTTTTAACCCCCGACCAAAAAAAGGGGTGTTATAAGTTTGTAGTGTGTGTCTGTGTATCTGTGTGTCTGTCCGTGTTCACGTACAGCCCAAACGGCTGGACCGATTGATCGAGAAGGTTCTTAACTACATATGTTTGAAAAAAATCGGTCCAGCCGTTTAGAAGATATCACATCTTTTCTAGATAAATCGGGGGTTTTTAAAATTTTTAATTATTGTTATAATATTGATATCTATGTATATACATATTACTATTATATAAAGAACGGAAACGGTATTATTTTTTGACTAATGTGTGCATAAAACGTTATTATTTAATCGATCTCATGAATTATAATTTGTTTTTCTTGAAATAAACTAAATTTAAAAATATTTTGTATTGTTTTGTACTGGGCGGTAATTCCCGGGAAACCGAAAAATCTTTCCCGCTTTCCCGGGAAATGAAAAAGTCCGGGAAAAGTAAAACTCTAGTCCCAACTCATGCAATGTATTGTGCCTTAGGACCAGAAAACATATGTATATAAGATGTTCGATTTGATTTTGGTTGAAACTCAAACATGGCTTCTGCAATGCGCTACACTAATTTTGGTAAGTCCAATCAATTTTCTAACATGTAAAATTTTCCATTGTCTTTTTGGAAATTTTCGAGTATTAATTGCTCACATTTCCCTCATGCCTTTCTTTTTTATTTCTACTCGCTGTGTATTGGTTTTAGTTCTTTGTTTCCATTTTGCAATAGAGTCAGAGAGAGAGAGAGAGAGAGAGAGAGAGAGAGAGAGAGAGAGGAGAAGGTCAGTCTGTTCACTGTACTGTAGAAATATGATGCAATCAAACTGGGAGTTTTGTTGTTCTTTTGTTTAATCTTAATTTTTTTATTATTCTTGTACATAATAGTTGTTGTTATTTATTCTTGCATCCCGTTTAAATCATCGGTCAGAATGAAGTGTTTTTATTGCACTTCTTGTTTTCAAAATTTAATTTTTTTGAAAGTCACGAAGATGATGGCCATCATGCAACAATCATCCGTTAAGAACACACAGTGTTACATACTATGTCTGAACATGCATCCACACATGCCTTCATTACCAAACCGTAACATAAATCATCGTAGACTTTGAGCGAATAACAGTCTGGAGTGCAGTTTTTTTCAGTTCGTTTTCTTGTTGTTTAGCTTCTTATTTCATTTATGAGATAATCATAGTTTTGTTTTATTTTACTTAGCTTTGTCTTACATTATATGTAGTATGTATGTATGTATGTATGTCTCTTTTGTTTATGTAAAAAAATGAAAAGTTGATTTATAATAAAACATTTATGTAAATGGATCTTGAAAGGTCACAAAAACATGCCAAAGTTTTATTTTAATAAGGCCATTTTGGCTTATTACTCATGACCAGGGACACCAGAATTATGCTCTAAAAAAGTGTTTTATTCGCATTCAATATGCATTAAAAACTTGAAAATATGCACTAAAATCTCATAAAAATAATATTAATTGATTAATTAAATTAAAAAAAAGGAAACAATAAAAACTTAATAATTTTATAGAAATGTACTGCCAGTTTATAGAAGTCATATAAATAGACAGACGAGAATTTTTGCATGGATAAAATAAAAAATGCACAGTTTATATGTATAGTGTGTGTCACTAGCTTAGTTTACGCAGTGCCAGACTTGAGCACTGAACTTGTGTAGTGTAAGGCCGGCATTAGTTGGACGTCGGGCATACTGTCGACAGCCAGTCCCACCAAAAAGAACAATTTTGCTTTCTTTTGTCAATAATATATTTCTCAATTGTTCGTATTGCCATTTGACATGCTCTTTAGGGAACTTTAAGCTTGCTTTTTTTTTGTTAAAAAAAGAACCATCCTTGGACTTCTTGCAATTAGTTGGTTCTGTAATACGAGTAAGCGTCTACGGATAGTTATGATACTAACATCAATGTTAAGATCCCGTAGTATATTTTTTGACAACGCCGAAGGATTGTTTTTCCTATACCTTACTATAAGTCGGTCGTCCACACTATGTAGACGTTTAGAGTTTGCGGTCGCCAGTTGCTGCTTTAATTTCATAAGATAAGTAGGCTTATTCTGAATTGCGATGCGAAAATCAATGCGATGCGCAAATGAAATGCGATGCGAAAGAAAATTGGTATTCTGCTAGACTTTCGCAATCGCATTCGCAATTTATTTCAAATCGTGGCAACGCTGTTTAAATAAACGTCAGTGTCAACAAACGTCAAATTAAAAATAAATAAATTGTTCTTGTTTGGCTGTGAAAATTGTTTATAAGATTTATTTAGGAAATTCTATAAAAAAATAATAAAATGGATTCTGTGGCAAGATTGTAACCAGTTGTTGCCCCGAAGGAAAGTGCGCCCGGTAATCCATTTACGGAATCCGTCATGTTTAACAATTTCACCACTTGCTCCTCTAAGGGAGACAGTGGATTATATCTTGATGGGCCACCGCCAGTGTCGATTTTATTTCGTCTAATCTTCTGTTTGGTGTGTACTTTAAAATCGGCGCAACCATATTAAAATTTAAGTTGAAGTCAAATATTTTTGAACTTGTTTATATATTTCATACTTTTTTCCATCCTGCAGCTTCTCTAATAGGTGGTCCATTGATATTTAGTTCTTCGGTTAACATTTGCTACAAAGTATTTGCCGACTGACCTGCATTTGATGTCTTCAAATGGCATCTTGCCAATTGGCTGTGCTTATTCATAAATTCTATCATTATTTCAAATTGACGCGGTTTGGTGGTCTTATTGCTTGCTTCCCTGAATTAAATAATAAATATATGATGAATAAATAAATAAAATATTATCTTTCACTTACATGTTTGTACTTTGCAAATGCTATTTTGTTGTCGAATAAATTTTGCGAATTTGACATTTGTTTTCGCAATGTAGAATACCGACTTGCCACCTTTTCGCATATGAAATGCGGTTAAAAAAGAACTTAGCGAATATCGCAATACAGAATAGCAATTGTTCGCATTTGTGTATTTTCGCATCGCATTGATTTTCGCATCGCAATTCAGAATAAGCCTCAAGGCTTTTTATATCAGTTGATCAGAGCACTCAAGTATTTTTTAATTTCTCTGTATGTTTTTCCTTTCTTTCGAAGATTATTAATTAATGCTCTTTATTCTTCAGAATAATGTTTTAATCGTCCCTATTGATGTATAATGATGTATAATTTTATTAGTTTTAAAATACAAAACACGATATTCTGTAGCATTTTCGAACTTACTTTTCACTTTTCTTTAAATTAATATGTAATATGAATTTTTATTTGAAAGAAATCCCACACCTCCTATTTTTTTGATCATGCAAAAATTAATTAATTATATTATACACAAAAGACTTTTCATAAAATTCTTTTATGAATTTACCTTCTTAGATTCCATTAAAAAATCTGTTATAATTTTTCGCAGTTTGGAACTTTAAAGACTAACGATTTTTACGTGGAAAAATATTTAGCTGCAGCACTCCCATTATATTGAGCACAGCTGTATATGTATATGTGCCCTTAATTATGAAAGTGGTTTAAGTCATATGCATTTTTGCCCCGAAATATTAAATAAATCTTAAAAAAACTTTAATAAAGTTTTAAGAAATATTAAATAAATTTATATTAATCGAGACTAATACAACTCTTATGCCCTAATTCAGTAAGAAGATTTAGGACGTTTTTGTTTGAAAATGCTTCTGAGTTCTTGTCTTTTAAGTCTCTAAATTATTTTCTTCAAAAATGGTTGTTGTCCTTGACAATGAAAAATATAAATATTATTGCCATGTTTTTAAAACATAAAAGTTCAATTAAATTATTATACAATAGTTTGAAAAATATATGAAAAAATATGTGTTGGATATAATGTTTAGAACAAAATCCTAAAGCAAATACACGAACCTTCTAGCATAGACAATAAATAATAATCGTTTTAAAGAATCTAAACTGCTTCTTTTTTTCGTCCATAGACAAGACGATACATTCGTCGAACAGAATTAGGGCATTAATTAAATTGTTTCATACTATTAAAATTTATTTTGTTTTATTCAAATGTAATGTACTAAATATTGCGACCAAAGAAATATATGGCCTAGACCACTTTCATAATTAAGGGCATAGAACTGGAAATGTAAGCATACTGTCTTGTAAGCATATTAATCCCAGTAAAAAAAATTGGAAGTCATTCTAAAGGAAGTAAATTTTCATTGCTTCCAAAAAATCGATATTTTTAATTTGCCGATAGTTAGCAGAAAACCAAGTAGAAGTTTATTTTAGTCATACCAAACCTTGTAATTCCTCTCTAGTTTTAGAAATTACTCACCAGAATTTTTAAAAAATCGATTTTTTTGAAGAAACTTATGAACTAATTTTGGTCTAAAATTTTAAAGTTATTTGCTTAAATTTACATTAAATTACTGTTTCGCGTTTAAATTCCTATAAAAAGAAACTAATTGTTAAAATAGGTAAGTATTAGCCATTTTTCCTAGACGAAAATATTATCATAGAACACAAAAAAGTACATTTTTCTTAAAATCGCTTCCAATTCGGTGACCAGACGGCGAAAAAGAGAACTTCTTGCAATGACAACCCCATGTAAAAATCATTACATCGGATCGAAATTTGCACTACTTCCAGATCGCAAACTCTGCATTTTCATGACTTTTTTGGAGTGTCTTATTTTACTGGGAATGTAAATCACAAAAATTAATAATTTTAAAAACCCCCGATATATCTAGAAAATATGTAATATATTCCAAACGGCTGGACCGATTTTCTTCAAACATATGTAGCTAAGAACCCTCTCGATCAAGTCACCTTTCAAACTTATGAAAAAACTTAATAAAAGTCGGTCCAGCCGTTTGGTCTGTACGTGGACACGGACAGACACACATATACACAGACACACACTACAAACTTATAACTCCCCTTTATTTTGGTCGGGGATTCAAAATAGCATAAAGTATGAAAATAAGCCCTCAAAGTTCGAAAAAATGCTAAAAATATTCGTGAAAGATGAAATATGCAAAAAAAATGCTTCAAAGGTTAAAATATGCAATCACAAATCGATGCCAAAATACATTAAAAGTTCTGAAACGTTTAAATATCTTATCTCTTCATTAATAAATTACACAAGAAAAAATATGCAATTGCATATTTACGGTTTTCCTGCTTTTGACTTTATTTCAGTGAGCTTTAGGCGCATACTTTCAAAAATCTTTCGTTTATTTGATGCAAAGATGACGAGAATGCTAATGGTAACTAAATACTATAAGCGATTCTCATGGTCTCTTAAAAACATAAAAATCCTGTCATAAGTTCTTTCTAAATCTAAATAGAATTTTGATGGTCGTGAATATATGAAATACATTATCATCATCATTTAATATTCCAATTAATTTCCTTGAAATTGTGGGAAATTATTTTTGTTTCTCATAAAAATAATAACAAATTAAATTGCAGTGATTTATAAGTTTACGCAATTTCATTATTTTCTTGCAGAAAATTTTCTTACAACTTAAAAAATTTAAAATTGCATGTTCTTAGTCCATTATTACCAAACCCCTTTTTTTCTCCACACAATATATATATTAAATGGTTTTGTTGGGAACGTTAGATACATATTTAAGTTCTTGGCAACAGACAATTTTCCCATTAACTCAGCTTTAGTCATGTGATGATTGTCTATTCTTTATTTACATATTTTTTATTTTCAACATGTTAGAATAGGACTTAAAGTATAATTGTAAAAACTTCAATGGTTTAATAGTGGTTATAGTGAAGCAAAATTACTAACGCGGCTGTAATAGATGGGAAAATGCTAGTGTTGCCTTAAGCAGATATGAGTATTTTGATATTGTGGTGGATAAATTGGAATTGTTGATATGTTAGATACAGTCTTTCATTGTCTTTAAAAATATCGATTATATTGCGTTCGTAATATTCAGGAAACAAAAAATAAGATATGAAAAAATATGCACTAAAAACTAAAAAAAACATACTTTTAAAAATATTTTTTTTAATTCGACAATACCATAACAAGAGCATACGCATGCTTTTATAAATTTCCAAATTATTTCAGAAATATGTCCAATTGGGTCACATTGAAGACCGACCCTAAGAACTACTACACATACAGTTTGTCAAGAAAATGTTTTGACATAGTTAATATCGTTAAAAATTTTGATTTTTATCATAAATATTTTTATTTTTCTTTGCATTATGAAATTTTTGGTTATGGATTTCATTTTATTTACATTTAAGTGAACAAATAGTAGTAAGTTATACGCAAAATTAAAAAATGAGAGCATAAAAATTACATGAAAGCTAAAAAAACTCAAAAATTTCTCTGTCAAGAAAATGTTTTTACATCCTTGTATTATATAGTAAGAAAATAGGAAAGATTTTAAGTTGTACAAAAATAATTTTTTTTTTGGCCCCATTGGTATTAAATCGGCTTGTAAGACGACTTCTCATGGAAAAAAATTTTCTTTTCCAAATATTCCGCTGAAATTTCTCATATTCCCCTCGTATTACTGTTTTAAACTCCATTTAGTTCTTCAAATAACCTTTGGAAATACTATTTTTCAAATAAATCCAAAATTTTGAATAGGGCATAGATCTGGACCTTGAAATGGAGTATCCACAACCTTACCGCAATTGAAAGGACACCATGTTCTTACCCAAAGTGCCTCATGTTTGAGGTCAATACATTAATAAAAATTTAAAACTTCCATATCTACCAGCTATAAAGCCAACCTTACTCGCGCTGTCAACGAAAAACCATTTCAACGTATTGATGTACCACTCACACAGTTTCCCATGACACAAAGGCAATTGCTCAAAAGAATCGACTGTACTTCAATAAATGGTCGGAAATCCCCGCTTTCTAGAGTGTAGCCCAAACAGCAACAATTGTCTTTTGTGATAACGCATACTTACAAGCTTGATGGCTTCTACGATAATGTGATTTTCGGCGACGAAACCAAACTTCTGCTTTATTAGAATGATGGATCTAACAAAGTATGGAGGAAAAAAAATCTTTAAAAATATTGGTAAGTGAAACCGTAAACCCATCTGTACAACTTAAAAAAGGTTGGTTGATGGATTGGAGGTATATATACATACATATGTACATATGTATATATATGGTGTAAAACGTGGGATAAATTTGCTTTATTGAGAACACCATGAATGCGGGGCAGTGCCTTAATATATTGAAGCATTTGTTTGGATGACAGCTCGAGTAAATTTGGGTTTATTGCTGGAAAACATGCAAGTTTCCAGTTGTTATCAATCTAATGACACCAAACACAAGGAACTTTCGGTAAGAACATTGTGTCTTTTCAATTGTGGCAAAGTTGTGGATACTCCATCTCAAGGTCCAGATCTATGCCCTATTCAAAATTTATGGATTTATTTGAAAAATAGTATTTCCAAAGGGTATTTTTAAAGAACTAAATGGAGTTTAAAACAGTAATACGAGGGGAACATGAGAAATTTCAGTGGAATATTTGGAAAAGAAAATTTTTTTCCATGAGAAGTCGTCTTACAAGCCGATTTAATACCAATGGGGCAAAAAAAAATTATTTTTGTACAACTTAAAATCTTTCCTATTTTCTTACTATATAATACAAGGATGTAAAAACATTTACTTGACAGAGAAATTTTTGAGTTTTTTTGGCTTTCATCTAATTTTTATGCTCTCACTTTTTAATTTTGCGTATAACTTACTACTATTTGTTCACTTAAATGTAAATAAAATGAAATCCATAACCAAAAATTTCATAATGCAAAGAAAAATAAAAATACCCAGCAAAAAAGTTTGCCTACTAGAATGCAAAAAAGTGTATGTACTCCTCAGTCGTAAGTACTTACAATTTGACTGAATAACCCATTATTTTTGTTAGAGAAGTTCAAAAAGTATGCGGTACCCTATACTTTTTGCCTACAAACATACAAAAGTTAATAGATTACTGATTGCCTAAAAGTACTCAAAATTTAATGGGTTATTTTTTGCGAACAAATATGCAAAATAATATAGATTAATTTTTGCTTAAACTTATTCAAAATTAATTTGCTATATAGTCTAATTTTTTTATTTTAAATGAATAAAATTTTGTAACAACCCAGCAAAAAACTTTGCCTACTAGAATGCAAAAAAGTGTATGTACTCCTCAGTCGTAAGTACTTACAATTTGACTGAATAACCCATTATTTTTGTTTGAGAAGTTCAAAAAGTATGCGGTACTCTATACTTTTTGCCTACAAACATGCAAAAGTTAATATATTACTGATTGCCTAAAAGTACTCAAAATTTAATGGGTTATTTTTTGCTTACAAATATGCAAAATTTTATAGATTAATTTTTGCTTAAACTTATTCTAAATTAATTTGCTAGTTTTTCTAATTAAAATTATTTTCATGATCAATAAATTTTTCTCTAGATATATTTCCTTATTAACTGGAAAGCACTACAAAAAGGAGAGAGGTGTCTTAGGACATTATACATTTCAAATGAAGTGTTTAAGATTTAAACACTTCCTTAAACACTTAAATAGAGTATGTTCAGTCCATTTTTTGATAACTCTGGCACCTTTGTTTTGTTATTAAATGGCGGCACCTGATAAATTATTTGGTAAGCAAGTAATTACTTAAAAAAATACTCAATTATTTACAAAAACATTTGTTGTTTGAAAAGCATAATTATTCGTAATTTTTTACAATACAATAATTTACAATTTTTTATTGACAAAACGTCAACCTTAAACATCTCAAATATAATATGAACTGTTGTGTTTAGTTCTTAAAAAACTTTGGTTCTTAGAAAACTCGTCTTAAACATAATTGTGAAAATGTCGTCGTTTGGTTTCTGGTTTGCTGCAGACATAATGTATTTTGAATATACTGTGCCGCAAACCAGAAACCAGCTAACAAAGTATTTAACATGTTTAAAAACATAAGTGTGAACATAGTATAAAACAAACTTAATGCAATACAATGCAATAAAATTATATTATATGATGATGTCAAATTCGCCGATAATATTTCAAAACGTTTCCATTTATAACCCATTATTATCTTTTCTAGCGGAGCACGATTAAATGAATATATTGTTTGTTGCCGGCGGCGGCTGTTATTCGTCTTACAGTCGATCGGCAATGTTCTCTGGCTTGTGCTTATTTGCAAAAAAATAATACAAAAACAAACTGAGCGATGTTTCTCATTGTTGTTGTTTTGTTTTTTTTTTCAATCATTTCAAAGAACCAAAGAAAACAAATTCAAACAATTTGCTTCGTTTATTTTCGTACGCTGCTTTTAAGTACAAAGAAATCAAAACAAAAATAAATTTATAACTGTAATAGTGTCGGTTAATTTTGTTACGAAAACTATTTTCTAACCCCTGTATCTCGCCATAAATAGCAATAGCTATAATATGTAAGTACTTTCACGTAATGATATAAATAAGTTCTTTTTTTATTCATTACAGGGCAGTCATTATTATGAACATAAAATAATTACATAAATAAGTATCAGTCATTACTTTGTAAGCCATTAAAAGAGTACTACCCCTTACAAAATTTCGAAAATTTTTTACTGGGAAATTTCTCTAGATATACATATTTCCTTATTAACTGGAAAGTACTACAATAAGTACTTTCACGTAGTGATATAAATAAGTTCTTATTTTATTAATTACATGACAGTCATTATTATGCAAATAAAATAATTAGATAAATAAGTACCACTCGTTATACTACCCATTACAAAATTTCGAAAATTTTTTGCTGGGTATTTATGATAAAAATCAAAATTTATAACGATTTTAACCATCTCAAAACATTTTCTTGACATACTGTATATAGTGTAGCACGTGTGCTCTTCCATAGTTGATAAAAATGTCCACTAATCTTCTCAAGGAAATTATGTTTTCTTAAATCTAATTTATTGGGACTACCAGACATATTTCCAAAATCTTACTTTTATACTCGTAATTTCATCAAATACCTCCTGGAGAAATTTTTCCAAAAAAAATTTATCTATCTCGTTCCAGTTCCATTCCATTTAGCAACTACAGTTAAATAACTTAACAGTGCTCTGTTATATGTTAAAATGCCATGTTAGAAATTTTGTTTTCTGTCTCTGCTAGTTTAATTCGAATTTATTTATTTCACGCACATCAAATTTATATACTATACTAGTACACTACATGTCGTCAGCTAAAATGCAAAAAGGTGTAACTAACAAAAAATTCAAAATTGAGTTTTTGATTGATTATTATGAATGTCATTAAAGTACATGTCTTGACCACTTCACACCTCTGCGATCAAAAACCACGCTGTTATTGACAAAAAAAAACAAAAAACAAGGGGACTTAACTACAACTATGTTTAGTTTTTTGCTTCTCCTGTAAAATTATATTTTTGTTGGTTACGCCCTTCAGGATTTTAGCTAACGATGTATAGACCACTGGAAGCGAGATTTAGACGGAGAAAAATAAAATTTTTTACCAATATATAAATAAAAAAATGTCTATAAAGTATCAAAATATGCCCTAAAGGCGACAAATATGCTCTACAAATTTGGAAAAGTTTTAAAAATATGCGTTTAAGACTGAAATATGCGAAAACATGCTTTAAAGCAGAGGTTCTCACAAGCTCTTTCTTCGGGGACCCCTTCAGAAATTTTAATAGTAGCACGGCCTACCGCAATGCGAAATATACGTTTTACATTTATTATACAAAAGACATATTACTAAATCCTATTAATATTAACTTTTGAGGAATCATAACAATATTTGTTTAGCTCTTCGCGGACCCCTTGGAATTTTCATACGGACCCCCATTTGAGAACCGTTGCTTTAAAGAGTAAAATATGCAAAAATATGCACCAACAAATCGATGCCTAAATGCATAAAAAGCTCTGAAACGAATAAATATCTTCTATCCGCATTAATACATCACACAAGAAAAAACATGCAATTGCATATTTAGAGTTTCCCTGTCAAAATGTGAAGATCGCCTAGTTACCAAAAAAAAAATTGTAATACAAAATTTTTTCTAAGAGTTCCAAAACTCCCCAGCAAAAAAAATTCAAAATAGGTAATCTGGTTTGGAATTAAGCATTTTTGGTCGAAGCTGTTTCTTACTGGATTACCAACTTAATGATTTTAACAAGGCGTGACTTACTTTTTTGATTTGGCAACTTGTTCACATAATCTATTTAATCTAAAAAAATTATTCTCCTCATTTAGCAACTTGTACATAATTTTTTTTAAATTTTAGGTAATGTGATTTGTAAGCGAGCAATGAAATTTGGTAATCAGAAAAGTATGTAAGTCTTTCCCATTCACTTATATAAGTGATCTTTTGGTAGGCAAGCGCTTACCCGATGCATGAAATTTTGCATGATTTTTATATGGGATTCCTCGCGTAGAAGCTCTGCCACGTCCATTTAAAATGTCATTCTTTCATGCCTGCCGGAGTGACCTGGGTTCAGCAAAAATATTCGACTACCTGGAACCATGTGTTTTTCATATGTATATAATTAAAAAATTAAAAGTTTGCTTTCCAATACTTTATATTGTTTTTATATGTATTATGTATTAAATACAATATCAAATCAAATACTTTTTGTTCGCGCGTTGAATCAGGAGTCGATCCCAGGATTTCCGTATGTTAGGCCACTGAACTACAACTACCGAAGCACATATTTATTTTTGTACACAATTCAATTAAAAAATAAAAAATAAAAACTCGAAGTAAAAATTTCATTCGCGTCCAAATTTGTATATAGGTAAGCGAGAGAGGATGATCTATAAAAAACTTTGAGAGTTTGAGTATAAACAGCCGACTGACGTCGTAGTGTTTGTGTTAAATTTCGTCATTCGCTTACGTTATTGCATCCTCGTAAGGCAGAGGGGATGCACTGTGTGCTTTTCCCCGCTTCCGAAGCGCTTATTTTTGTGTTATATTAAACTACACAACAGAAGAAGAAGCTATAAAAATACAATAGAGACTTTTATTAATAAGCAATTGCTTCGAAATCTCTATTATTTTTTTGCTCGGTTATATGGCAAGTAGTTCTGATGGTGATGTGTAATTATTTGCTGGGTAGTTTCACAGTGAGATCTGAATTTCCTAGCGATATTAATGGGCCTCAAACGCTATTCATAATAATGTATAATTTAATAATTTTTCATTAGATTACAAAAATGTTGATCAAAAATATTCACTATTTCCTCGTTATTATAAAACAACTTCACTAATAATTTCTTATGCTCTCCCCTTCTTTTTTTATTGCAGATTCTACGAAATGTTGCTCTCGTTGTTTACAATGCCTTGGATTACAATCTGCACGAAGATGAAGAGTGTCAAATGTCCCAAGAACTGGAAGAACTTATTACCCACATGACTGATGATGGTGAGTTTTTAGTTTTAGTTTGTTTGTTTGCAGCAAACCAACAAAGCACGAATTGTACATTAATTATTTCGTAATACTCGTATTAACTGCATGAAAATGAAGATCAAAGTTCAACGAGTTTGTGTAACCATTTTTGTTAACAACAAGTTTTCTTTATCAAATTAAGTTTTATCATTTTCATTAACACATTTAACTGCAGCCGCTCACTTTTGTTTACTGAAAAAATAAAATAAAATGTCTGAATAATTACAGAACCTGATGATGATTGTATTGATGAAGGCATTGACGAGGGCTATAAACGTTGGGACGATGAGCATGATGATACCAAAGAATTCGACTATGTGTTAGAGGTAAGCATAAACATGAAAGCAATTTAAAAAATCATACTCGTATCAAGAATTTAAAAAATATATTGTACCTAAGTTATACAGGATGGACCAAAAGTTACCATGGGGTTTAAAAGTTTGATAACTTTTTCGTTCATTAATTTTTTTTTCTCAGATTATATAATATACAATATGGAAATTGTTTACACTAAGTATGAAAAATAATGTCTCTTAAATGACCACCGTATTCAGCTTCGCACTGATGGGCTCGTTTTAGAGCATTTTCCATAACATCTTTAAAAATTTGTGGCTGTAGCGTTCGAATTTCTGCAACAATGTTTGCCTTGAGTTCAAGGATTGTCTCTGGCTTGTTCACATACACTCGATCCTTCAAATAACTCCAAAGAAAATAGTCGGGTGCTGTCAAATCTGGCGATCGCGCTGGCCAAATAATTTCCGAATTTCTGGAAATTATTCGCTCTCCAAAAATTTGACTTAAAATTGCCATTGTGTCTCGGGAAGTGTGGGCAGTGGCTCCGTCCTGCTGAAACCACCTACCAGGTCTGTTTTCGCTCCATTTACGGTTACAGCACTTCCATCTTCATTCTCGAATAAGTAAGGCCCACTGATATTTTCAGATGTGATCCCACACCATATTGTACACCTAATAGGGTGCAATTGGCGTTGATGAATAGCTCTTGGATTTTCAGAACCCCAGAACTTACAGTTCTGCTTATTAACAAAGCCATTCAAATGAAAATGAGCTTCATCACTCATAATCAAGTTTTTAATAAAGTTGATTTCATTTCTGACCACCAATGGGTATAAATGTAAATATTTTTTTAAAATGCGCCTTAGTGACGTACGATACATTCCTAGCTGAGCAGAACGCCTTCTGGCAGATGTTTCTGGTGTTTCATTAACACTTTGCTGTACCCGTTCAATATTTTCCACAGTGCGACTTAAACGTGGCCTACAGGTTCTAGGCAAATCTGTTACTGTGCCATGTTGGTGATGACGGTCAACTAAGCAACGAAATACTGACGTTAAAATGTCGACGATATGCTCTTTGCGTTAAAATAATTGATCTCTGATTTAAATAATAAAGTTCTATTATTCTGGTTCTTTGTTCAGTTGTGAATCTCTCCATTATTTATTCTCCAAGTGTTATTTATATAATCTAAAAAATAAAACTAAAAAAAAATATATAAACGAAAAAGTTATTAAATTTTTAAACTCCCATGGTAACTTTTTGTCCACCCTGTATCTATAGTGTTGAACTAATGATATTAAGCGTAATAGCAGAGGAGATGACAAGAAAGTATCTAGAACCGTTTATCTAAACATAAATTTAAATTTAAACTGTATTACGGAAAATAACTGTGACTGACCCTCCTCCTACGGTTTTGCAAACGAATTTATTTACAAACATTATTCCGTAGTATGCTTTCGTTTTATTATGTTTAATATTTGAACTTGACATTGCACAAGGTTTTTTAGATTTATTTATTAAAATAAATATTAAAAACAAAAAACAATTGACCATTTCTAAATATATATGAACGTATGTATGTATGAAAAAAATAATAATGGAAACTATTATTTTTTTTTCACACAAGAGATGAGTAACAGACATGCAGCATGTGTAACCTGTAACAAACATTAGTTTTAAGTGTCAATTTTTTAAGGTGTTAATTTAAACGTCACGTTTGGATACCACTTTATCGATTGTAGGTTTCTTACTTAGAGCTTGCTTTTCTCTTTATAACATTTATAATTTATGATAAATAGGGAAACGCTAATGCGCCAAACACTCTACAGTTGGTCAATATTAAGGAAACCACACTTGAGTCTATATTTTCATTAAAATATAACAAAATATTCATATTCTATGTAACTATTACATTGTGTGAAAAATGTTAATGAAATCGAAATACCTGCGAAGTGTTACTGTTTTTCTGGTAGGTATTGTCGAGTATGACAATAATCTGTATTTGAAATTTTCCAAACACCTCCAAAATCTTGAGTTACAGGTAAAAAAACCGGTTTTTCGTATCCGTAGGCACTCATCAACCTCTAACTAAGCTAAATATCAACCGATTTTAAATTTATAAACGGATATGGAAAGAAGAGACTAAGACCTTTTAAATTTAAAAAAATTTTTCCTTGAATGTCAAAATTTTTCACTGTTTTGGTAAGCCTAGCTGGAACCCAAATGAGGGTGAGGTCAGCCTGACCACCCAGTCTAGATCGCAAACTCTTACACTGCCCGAGTAGAATAGACGAAGTGACATATGATCCTAGGGATAGAAGCGCTGCTTGGCTGTCGACAAAGATACCAACTTTACCCTGTACCTTCCTATCAATCAGCACTCTACCCGCTTCCCTTACCGCTAAAATTTCAGCCTGAAATACAGTGTCTACATTAGGGAGACAAAAGAAGCATTCTATGCCAAGATCTTCTGAAAGGACCCTATAGCCGAAACCGACGCCAATACATGAAGGTCAATCGGAATAAGGTTTAGTATAGCATTCATTGCCTCCGAAGGACTAGTGCGTAAACATCCTGTTATCGCTACACAAGCGGATCTCTGTATTCTATGAAGCTGGTTATGTGGATCTACACAATGATTGTTAGGCCAATTATAACATACAACGCGTTAGTTTGGTGGCAAAAGACTCGCCAGGTTGTGGCGACAACTAAACTCTGTAAAGTTCAGAGATTGACGTGTCTTCTTGCAACAGACGCAATGAGGTCATGTCCAACCTTAGCCATTGAGGCCTTGATTGGAATAAGATCATATGCGGCAATGGCCGCTTATAGGATGGGTCGCGGGACATCTGGTCGTTGTGTTGGCAACGGGCACTCGTCGGTTCTGAGTACAATGCCCAGCTTAGGACTGCTAGGAATGCCTAGTGATAGGATAAACTGTGAACTGAGGTTCGACAGAAGATTTAATATCACAATTCCACCCAGGGCAGTATGGGACGAAAACGGTCCCTTTGTGGATTCCAGAAGTTTATGTTGGTATACGGATGGATCCAAAATGAAGGATGGAGTTGGTGCTGGAGTTTTTGGGCCCAACGTAAAAACCTCTTTGCCCATGAGGAAATGTCCTACGGTATTTCAGGCAGAAATACAAGCAATCACCAAATGTGTTGACATTAATTTAAATAGGGGCATTAGAGGTTCGCATATAGCTATCTTTTCCTATAGTCAAGCAGCTCTTAAGTCTCTCCTTTCATGGGAATTCCGTTCCAAGCTAGTTTTAGAGTGCTTTGACTCATTACAAAAGCTATACATACGGACCAAGGTTTCCATTTATTGGATACTTCGCCACAGCGGTCATCCAGGGAATGAGAAAGCGGATGAACTGGCCCAGAGGGCCTCTTCTGCTCCTTTTATGGGCAGAGCCGTTTTGTGGCGTAAATAATCAAACAGAATTGCGGAATAAACACATTTTCCATACAAATTGACACAAAAAACCAGTAGCAGAAAGCATACTCATTATCTCAACAATGCTACCATACTTTCAATAAATTTCATACATTTTGTGAGCATAACTACAAAGAAATATAAGCACAAAAGAAAATTAAACAAAAATGAGAGAGGATTTGAAGTTACTGCCGTAGTTTTTATTAAGGGCTTTGTTAATTTAACAGCGATTTTTCCTGAAGTTGCGGACTTATTATGTTTAATCATTTAGTCTGTCGACTATAATGTCTGTGATGAAAGAAGATGTCACTTCGACCGCTAAGAAGATGTGGCTGTCTTCTTCTGGTTTAAGACAGGTCAAAGCTTTAATACGGCCATTTACATATAAGGGCATCCTGAACTGAACAGAAATAATTTACGGCTTGTTACTGGTTTTCTGTCTGGCCACTTTGGACTGAACTATCCTCTGTGGAAAAGTTCGTTCAACCGACGGCACACATTCTTTGTGAGTGTATCGTATTGTGTGACAGTAGAAGACGTGTTTTTCATTCTAAGTTTCTGTGTTCAGATGATATTAGGCGGGCTTCTCCAATATCTGTACTGACTTTCATAAGGAGCGTCATACAGAGATTGAGTTAATCTAATTCATAGATCTATGGTACAAAAGATCCAACAGGTGTCGTAGTGCCGGTCTTTGGACCAGATCTTCCCCCTTTTCTAATCTAAATCTAATCTATTCTACAAAGCTGGTCAACCAGGTATTTCTTATTTGTGGCAGGCCACCATACTACAGAGCCGTAAGTCAATATTGGACGAACAATTGCTGTATACATCCACTTGAGCATTTTGGCGCTTAGGCCCATTTATATCCAAATATCCTACGACAGGAGTATTATGCTACCGTTGCCTTTCTAACCCTGTGTTGAATATTCAGTTTCCATGAAAGTGTTTGGTCTAGTATAACTCCTAGATATTTTCCGTTGCACTGTAGCGACAATTCGTGATTATTCAAGCGAGGAACTCTAAAGTCTTGTACCTTGGTATTTGTGGTAAGTAGTACCAGTTCCGTTTTGTTTGAGTTCAGCCAGTTACTAAGTGTGTCCAAAGCCTTGGACATGATATCACTTATCACGTCCGTGAACACTTCTGAGACCATTATCAACGTACGCTATAACTTTTTCCTTCAATCTACTTCTTGGTTTTTCAATCTATTATCGATTACTTTTTCGGATTCGTCTTCCTAGACAAAAACAAATTCATTGGTTTCTGTAGCGTGTGTAGTTACAATTTGAAAGCTTACCCAGCTCCTCATCAAATTGTCGTCGATAAACATTAATGTACATATCGCTCACTTAGTTTGTCAGAAAACGAGTTCAAGGTTTACAATTTACAAACAACTTACAACTTAATGGAAAAAGGAAATTTTAATTTTCCTCTGAAGAGTTGAATATGCAATATATTTGTATTAAATTTTTATTTAATACCAATAACGACATGAAGATTAATTCTGCATTTTTTACTCAAATATTCAATTTTTTTTTAGTTATGACATTGTTGGTGTAAATGAGCAATATATACATATGTACATGCTTGTAATAAACATGTAGTATGTCGACTGAAAGTCTGTCCGGTTGTCTGCTCTTGTTTGTATAAATAAATGAAAATTGAAAAATTACACTTGTGATTAAATAATTGGAAATAAAACCCAAACATATGACAAGACTTAAAGAAATTGAAACAAGAAGTCGACATGATGGATAAATTATGCACATTTGCATTTAACATGCATGGATGAATGACTGGATGGTTGGCTGGTTGGTCGGTTGGTTGGCTGCTTGTATGGAAAATAGAAATAAAAGCAAAATCGTTACATTTTGTCATTAATAAACAAACACTTCATACTTTACAGCTAACAAGTACTCGTATTAAATTTAAACGATCACTTTTGAAGACGTAACTTTTTTCACACTCAAGTGATATTTTTACAACATGACTGACAATTTTCTATATTGTTTGTGGTTTTCACATAGTTACTCGTATAAAGCGGGAAAGTCCTCTAAAGAAAAATCTACACTATCCCCTTACCTTTTGTTTGCATGTTTGTTTTCGATATCATTCTCATGTAATTGATATACACTTCAAGCACTTCAAATACAGAAATACAATATAATTTTAATTATTCACACTTTAAGAGAGTGATTATGATGTTTATGAAGCGAAATCTATTCGTTCGAAGAAGAAATGTCATCCTGCCTTACACGTTGCGGGGGAGTTGATAATGATGCGACCGGTGTGCCGGTAGAAATTCGTTCACTGGTTTACAGTGTTACGAGTGTTTGTAGTTTTCTACTGTTTCTACTTTAAATAAATATTAAATTATCTAATAAGTGTGAAATAACCATTAAATTTTTTTACAGTATTTTGTTTTCCATTTTCTTTGATACACCTGATACTTTTTAAAGTATATGTAATATTTGATACATTTTTATTTGTTTAAAGATGCAATTTTAATGCAAGAATGATTATTACTGTAAAAATAAAAATAATTCCATGACATTTTCTAGCGGCAGTAAGCACACTCAATTGTTTTAAATTGCCTCCTCAGTTTTTTATTTGACTGGTAATCCAGAAAATTTCATACTCGTAACATAAGATTGTATTTCATTATAGTAATTTTTAATGGCAATTTTGTTGAAAATTTGTATTTTTAATTAATTTTTATTATACAATCATGTTTTCAGTGGAGCGTTTAGCAAATAATAACATTCATAAATTCGTATAAAAAGGGTGATTTTTTTTAGCAACTTTCTTTTTGGCAACACTGTGTTTGGCAACTCAGCTGTTTTCGCGTATCATAAATTAACCATGAATCGACTTACAAATGAACAATGTTTGCAGATTATTAAATTTTATTATTAAAACTCATGCTCATTCATCTTATAGATATATTATTTCATTTTTGTTTAAAATTTTCTTTTTCATATATTTTCAGGCCTGCAAAAACCATATCAAACCTACTGTACCTGAAGAGCACTATAAAGCTGTTTGTAGAGCGTTAGTAACTGAAACTCTAGAGTTGCGAATATTTCTACAACAAGTTTTAATTCAAGGCAAGTTTTTAAAATAATTCATTTTCCTGAAAACGATTCAATTCGTAAAAGTGCTATATTTTTATATATCCTTCACAATTCATATAATATATGCACACTCAGGGATAAGTTGCAACTTAAAAATAAGAACGCGTCACAGTAATTCAATAATTTTCAATATATCGTCAGCCCATTATTGGTTTGGAGCATACATGTTAAATTCCAATTAGAATTAGCAATTGATGCAATTGGTTTATATTCTCTAATTCATCAACCAATTATAATAAGTTCAACTAATTCCCAATAGATAATTGAAATTTTTATTCCAATGGTAAAACTAATTGCAATTAGTTGCCATTAGCAAAAAAAATTGGTTTACCTTTACAATTAGAAATCTAATTGAATTCTGCTAATGCAATTAGATATTCAATTAGCTCGAATTAGAATCAATTATTTGAATTCAATTGAATATCTAATTGCATTAGCAGAATTCAATTAGATTTCTAATTGTAAAGGTAAACCAATTTTTTTTTTTGCTAATGGCAACTAATTGCAATTAGTTTTACCATTGGAATAAAAATTTCATTTATCTAATGGGAATTAGTTGAACTTATTATAATAAACATTCAAGAAATTTATTAATCGACATATTGTCAAAAGTATTTTATTTTGAAATTTATTTGCTGGTGGTTCAGCGATGTCTATATGCATTTCATTGTTGCTGTAACAAATCGTCAGTAGACTTCAACCACAAATCCTGAACAGTCACAAACCTCTTATCCTATGTACAGACTTTCAAAAACTATTTGAAGTCTACTGACGATTTGTTACAGCAACAATGAAATGCATATAGACATCGCTGAACCACCAGCAAATAAATTTCAAATTATTATAATAAAAAAATAGTTGATATGGAGCAAAATTAGTGCTAAATATCTCGGAAACCATAATTAATTTCGCAAAACCTGTTTTGGATTCCGAAAGGGGATACTCAAAATATATGTATATACCCCATACCTAACTCATTTTTTAAAAAAATGGTCGGTGGGTCAAACCAATAATGGGCTGACATATGTAATAGAAAATGTATATTGATATACTTAAAAATAAATAAAATTAATAAATTAATACTGTAAGTTAATATTTTTCCATATTGAAATAAGAAATTTCAACATGACTAGACTTTCGTTAATGTTTCTTATTAATTCAAAATGGTTTTTATTAATTTTAAGCTGTTTTTTTCTCTGGGTGTATGTGTACATTAGAGTGGTTCGAAAAAAAATTGTGCCAGTCACCCCCTAGTATTAAAGATAAGTTAAAGTTAAAGTTAAAATTTATTGAGCCTTTTTTTTAACAATGAAAGTTTTTTTTTTTTAAATTAATGATAGAAAGATAACTTAAGACTATAAGGTATTATCTTAAAAACTATATAGTTTTAACAGCACCAAGCTTTAACAATGAAATAAGTATAATAAAATGTTAATAAAATTAGATATAGGACGATATGCCCTTGCTCCCGAGGCTAACATAACATAGGAGGAGAACTCTTAGAATATACTTAGGTCTAAAAAAAAAACAAAACTTAAAAAAAAATTAAAAAGAAAGTAAAAAAAAAAAGAAAATAAAATTCTCAAAAAAGATACTAGCCTCTATGAGTACCAGGTGTACTTTTCGTAAAAAAGCGATGTCTTATGTTAGAATTTATATCAAAATCAATAGGTTCTTCATTACAAAAACCAATAGGTGAGAGATAATTGGTGTTACTCCAAGTGAAAACTTTCTCTTCATTATAAATTTCCCTCATAAGATAATTATCATGCATTTCTAGTCTATTTATGAATTTCTTAATAATATCAGATAAATATTGACCAATTGGAGTTATTTTCGAATTGCAGTAAATAAACGAGTTTGAAAATCGTCTATTTAATGATTCGAAGTTTTTCTGAATGCAACACCTTAAAACTTTCCGTTCAAATATTTCCATTTCTTTAATAACAATAGGTGAGACACTAAACCATATTGCAAACCCGTATATGAAAATTGGTCTGATACTTGTCTTGTATAAAAGTAGCTTAGTTCTCTTCGAGAGGCTTTTATTATAAAAAATTCTTGAAAAAGCACCCAATACCTTGAATGCTTTCTTTAAAACTATTCTTGCATGTCCATTAAATTTGAAAAGATTATTAAAAGTAATTCCAAGATATTTAAGATTATCTACGAAGGGTATTTCTATTCCATCAAGGAAAAGTGTAAGTCTTTTACTTTCTGGAACAACAGTGTATTTACATTTTCCCGAAGCATTCCGTATACAAATCGCTTTACATTTAGAAACATTTATTTTAACACCCCAATCATCATAAAAGTTTTTAACTAGTTGAAGATGGAATGAAACTTGTCTTAAAGCAATCGTGGGGGATTCACTATGAGAGTAGATAAGAGAATCATCAGCATAAAGTAAGCCAGTTGAGTTGGGAAAAATGTGTGGAAAGTCATACATAAAAATGTTGTACAGATGAGGAGCCAAAATTGAACCTTGTGGTACACCACAATAAACATCCCCCAAATCCGAAAAATCTTTGCCAAATTGCACGCAAAATTTTCTATTATAGAAAAAGCTCTGAAAAAGTCTAACAGTGGTTGCACTAAATCCAATTTCAATCAACTTAAAAAGAATACCATTATGAAAGGCGTGATCATGTAAAAACAATTCCAAAAATATTTTATTTTTATTTTTTGTTCACTGTCTCTCCATTTTTAGTTCTATCATAACATTTTGTGTACCGATGTTCAAGGCTCTGTAAGGTCTACATTTCTGTCTTTAATAATTTTTTACTACCACGTCATATTCTAATCATGACTTTTAAAAATCGGTTCGTGCTCACCCTAATGCTAAGTCCTAATTTACACTATGGAAGCCTTACTGCTAAGCTGATTAGTTTGTGGGAGAGAGAGAGAGACGTGGGGAGCAGAAACGTTTCTTTTCCCCTCGTCTCTCTCTCTCTCTCTCTCCTAGAAAACTAATCAGCTGAGCAATAAGACTTGCATAGTATAAATTAGGACTAACTATTTTTGAACGAAAATCATGAGATGAATATGACGTGGTAGAAAAAAACTATTAAAGACAGAAATGTAGCCCATACAGAGCCATGAACACCGGATATCGCTTATTCGACCATCATGTTCATGAAGACCCACAATATACCTATTTACACGCAGGGAAAAACTGCAACTTAAAAATAAGAACGCGTAACATTAATTCAATAATTTTCAATTTAATAGAAAATTTATATTGAGATACTTAAAAATAAATAAAATAAATAAATTAATACTGTAAATTAACATTTTTCCATATTGAAATAAGAAATTTCAACATGACTAGACTTTCGTTAATGTTTGTTATTAAGTTAATATGGTTTTCATAGATTTTAAGCTGTTGTATGTATATACTTTATGGGGTCGCATATGAATATTGTGGAAATTGCAAAAGGAATGACAAGCCTTGTATATCCTTGCCATTTTTAAGGAAGGCTATAAATATATGATAAATTATACGTATTGTGAACTACGCCATTATTTAAATATGTAATTGTAAAGCATACTTAACTAAATGAGTATTTTTTTATAAATTTTTTCCTTACACGCAGGTGCTGATAATCTACATTTAAAAGCCAAATCTCAAAAATCTCAGCAGGAATTAGCCAAATTAGGCTTTAATGATTGGGTAAGTGTTGAAAATATTTACAAATAATTAATTAGTTTATTGTAGCTTTTTTTAATTAATAAACATTTTGCTTTGAAACATTTGGGGTCATCATTATCATTATACTTACATACTTATGTATGCATGCAAGTGTGTATATATGCATTATAAATATTTTGGTTTGGTATTGTTGGCCTGTTTCTCGGCCACTCCTGCATATTTTTCGCCTGTTTTCAGTTTTATGAATAATTTCTTTCAAATTATAATTAAAATTTATTAAGAATGTTTAAACAAAAATTTCCTTAAGGATTTATTTGCATGTTAAAAATTGCGTGTCCTTTTGTTTAGAAACCATTGTAAAAGGAAAATTAAAATATGGCGAAAAGCCCAACACGTGTATTCCATTTGTATAAGTTTATAAATTTTAAATTAAATGGAACGTAAAGAGATATTTTAAATCAAAGAAAACTAATAGAAAAATAAAAACCTTACCTTTTTTGTGAAGGGTATAAAAAAACAATGCGTACATATCGTTACCTTAATATAGAAAGGCCCTAAGTCATTATTTTTTTGAAATCCAGGTTTTCACATTTTTCGATACAGTAGATATTATTTTATCGAAATATACAAAAAAACTCGATTATTTAATATTTACATAAACAAAACTAATTTTTAGGGGACATGGGATCCAAGTGCGTCCAATGCATCCCGAAAAAGTCACTGTTTGGTGTAGTTTTTGGCCGGCATATATAGCAAAGAAAATTTTACATTTCGGATACGCACCTGCTTAAAATCTGGCAGATTTAAACTAAAATCTTTATAAAAATCTATAGGGCTTACACCAAGCTTTATCACGATTTATTATCCAAAACGTAACCCATTTATTGAAAATTTTCATAAACTACAACCAGAAAACTGCAATGTAGCCAATTCGCACACCTTTTTAAGTACAGAGGCTAAATTTTTTAGTACAAATTAAAAAAAAACAACATAGTTGCATCACCATGCTCTACTAGATTTTAAGTAGATTTTGACAAAATCTAGTGACGTAGTAGATTTTGTTTTGTATGGGAAATCTATTAAATTTTGCCCGAATTCTCGTAAGTACTAGATTTTGCTCAAATTTAAATGCACTATTAATGGATTTCGCTTTGGATAAAAAAGTTTAGTAAATGTAAAAAAAAAACTTTTAGATTTCAATTGAAATCTGATAGATTTTGTACCCTATAAATAAAAATAGACTTGTTGTTTATTTACAATTAATGAAATACAAAAATTAAAAATGTTAAAAACCCCCGATATATTTAGAAAAGATGTGATATCTTCTAAACGGCTGGACCGATTTAAACATGGTTAAGAACCTTCTCGATCAAGTTACCTTTCAAACGAAAAAAACTAAATCAAAATCGGTGCAGCCGTTTAGGATGTACGTGGACACGGACAGACACAGACACACACTACAAACTTATAACACCCCTTTTTTTGGTCGGGGGTTAAAAATACAATTACAAAATTTAAATGTAATGGCTCTCCCAGTGTTATACACAGATCTTCGGTGTACCAGAAGCGATAATTCTGCTTATTCACGTATCCACAGAGATGTAAATGGAGCTCAACGCTTATGATAATTTTCGACGAAAAGTTGTAGCAAAAAATTTAAAGAATTATTCCGCGCCATGTATACACATTTATCCAATAAAGCCTGGAACTCTGTTCAAAATTTCATGCGAAATGTTGACATAATCAATTTTAAAAAACTTTACATCAAATATTCATGAAATGTTATTGCAAAAGTTGTACTCTGTTCAACTCGTGAAAAATTTGTGAAATGTATCTGGCAACATTGTCTTGCCATCTGTGAAATAACGTGACTGGAATTTATTTCGTGCGAAATATTGACAGCTGGTGTTGTTGTTTACAAAAGTCGATCAGTGTTGCATACTTCTAGCCAATAAAAACGAAAGTTTCTTTTCCGAAAAAGTAATATGGGCATCACTTGTTATGTGTCAAATTTTTAACGCGAAATAATCAATGTTGGTGAAAAATTTTCACAACTTCGAACAGAAACCTTGTGAAATAAAAAAATGTGGTACGGTATGTTAATGCATAATATAAAATAAATGTCAGTGATTATTAATAAAATATAATTCATCTAATGTTGTTGTTAATGTGTTGCCCAAAAAGCATTAATTAGTACAGCATATTGATATGTATCTTTTTATAAACTGTTCATGCCATTCACTTCATTAAGTTTGGAGTTATGGTTTTCATATACCGCCAAATACATAAATTTGAACAGCTGTGCGAAAATATCAATAGCCTCTAAAGTTTATTTATTGTTCCATGAAGTCTCACATGATAATATAGGAATGTGCCCAGCAAGGTTGCTTTTCATTGGAAGCTGTAATTTCCACAGCTATTGGTCAATAAAAAGTTGTAACCCTTAATTTCATTTCATGTTGACCTTGGTCCCAAAAACCTAAAGCAACTTTTTGTTTTATTACACATTTTTTACCGATTAAAAATAGTTTAAATAAAAATTACCGCCTGACTCGTCTCGACTTTCATATCTGGGCAATTTTATTAATTTTTAAAAATATTGCTTTGACAAAGATCCTAAAAAAACAATCATTTAGATAAAGCCTAAATAATATATTCATGTTTACGCCAACAAAAATATTTATGGAAAACAATTTAAATATTGAAGAGGGCAGTTGAAATCAAATTTATATAGTTTTACACTGAATATTTGCTTTAAATTAATTTTCTTTATTTTTTTTTTCAAATAATATAAATATGTTTTAATTAAAGAAATATTGACTTTATTGAAATACGAGTATTTGACATGTTACGCCTTTAAATCTAACAGATAATTAATTAAAACATTTCTGAAATGCCAAATGAATGGAAACTTTTGTAAAATGTGAAACAAATATTTGAAATAATTAAACAAAAAATTAATTAAATATGTATGAATTTTTATCATGAAAAAATATGTAGATTTATCGCTCCTAAAATTATGTATGTATGTATATACAAAATAATTTATATTTATCTGAATTGAAAGATTTTGAAATAAATATAATTTCCAAATTCTTATTTTAAAGTGAAATTGAAAATCCGATATATTAAAGTTTTTAATTTTTTGCTGAAACTAAAACAGTTTGGATTTTATTTTCGCAAGAATTCGATTCGTAGAATACAGTTTTATATAAAAGCTACCCTGTCGGAAATTACGTTAACTTTCCCCGATAAAAATTAAATTACATTCGACTTTTATAATGTACAACTAAATGACAATCTGGCATTCATTAAAGTACAAATGTAAATACTCGTATATCTATTATATTAACTGAGGCAACAGCACAATAATGCCTTCCATATTGTACAGGGTGTTTTTTTAGAGGTATAGAACTTCGAATTGAAATAAAACACAAGAAAATCGTTTTAATGTCCATCAATTTGGCTTTATTGGAAGGATAATTTTATGCCATTAATGTTTAAATATGATTTCGGGCATGTGGCCGCCGCGGCTGGCTCGAATAAAGCCAATTCTACAGGTCCAATTTTCAACCACTTTTTCGAGCATATGGGGCCGTATGTTGGCAATAACGACACGAATGTTGGCTTCCAAGTCCCCTAACGTTTCTGGTTTGTTGGCGTAGACGAGCGACTTCACATATCCCCAAAGAAAATAATCCAATGGTGTCAAATCACACGATCTTGGTGGCCAATTGACAGGTCCATTCCGCGAAATTATGCGCTCATCGAATGTTTCCTTCAATAAATCGATTGTGACGTGCGCTGTGTGGCATGTAGCGCCGTCTTTTTGGAACCACAACTCATCCACATTCAAAATCTTCAAAATCTTCCATAAAGTTGATGGACAAAGCTCCAATTGCTGTGCACGGTGGCGAATCGATTCATTCGGGTCCTCTTCAACACTTTGCTCTACAGCGGCAATTGTTTCTTCGGTGCGCACTGTTCGACGTCTCTGCGGATGCGTATTATCACATAGAGTAAACGTAGTGCGAAAACGATCCATGGTTAACCGAATTAATTGCTCTGATGGACGATTATGTCGACCATAAAATGGACGGAGCTTGCGGTAAACTTCGCGAACTGAACCATTATTTTCGAAATAAATTTGCACAATTTGCAAGCGTTGTTCTTTTGTCAACCTGTTCATGATGAAATGGAAAACCAAACTAAATATTAATCACTTGACAGCTGACAAAATGGCCGCCAGTTAAAAAAGTGATGCCAACTTAAAGTTATATACCTCAATAAAAAACACCTATTACAATTAGCAAATTGAAATTCTCTCATAAACATATTTTACAACTAACACTTTTAAATTTTTCCATTAACCAATTTTGTTTTGTTTAGCCAAGCTGATTGTGGTTAAAGTAATAATTGCTGGAATGTCTTTCTTACCATTGGATTGGTTGTTTGGTATTGAAAAAAAAAATCTTATCTTTTTTGTCATATTTATCTATTGTTTATTGGATTCATAGTTAATTTTATTATTATCTAAAAGTTTTCAAAACACCTTGCGTCAATTCAAAAATTCTTAAAATAACCTTGACACTGGCGCTATAAATTTATTGTCTACTAAATATATGAACAATAAATCAAATGGATTAGTTTATAATTGGAAAAAGATATAATAGATAATAGTAAGAAATAGAAAAGAAATAGTTTTGGTAGGGCATATTAAACAGTTTATTTGTGAATTGTAATTGAATAATTTCTAGAGATTCAAAAGCTTATCTAAGAAAATTTGATAACTACTTTATTTAATCGTTGTGGCCTAAAAGAAATATAAAAAAGACATACTAATCGTTTGTTCCTGCAGGAAATATCTGAAACTTTCCCCTTCGTTACAGACTTTTTTCAATACAATTGTGAATTCTATAAAAATCGGTGAATATGTAAAATCGAGTTGATGAAGATTTTTGAAGTTATTAGAAGAAAAAACGGGTTTTTCGAAAATTTTCGTCAATGAAATGAAAGAATGGCAGTAATGCATTAGCATATTTTTTTTTGCGTGAGGTATTAATGCGGAGATAATATACGAGGGCAGATCCAATAAGTCCGTGGGGTCGTTTTTTTTTTAAATCCTCATTAAATCGGTCTAATAAGTTGGCATAATATTCGCCGTTTATTATTTTTCATTTTTGAAGGCAATCGATGTGGACTATCCCGCGTACATCCGAAAAAATTGTTGCTATCACCTTATTGGCCGACAAACTCACCTTGGCCTTCTTCGCAGCAGGTTCACAAGGAGAAACCCATTGTTTAGACTGCTGCTTGGTCTCCGGAGTGTAGTAATGGATCCATGTTTCATCCACAGTTACAAAATGCCTCAAAAAATCATTCGGATTGCGGTTAAACAACTCCAAACAATCCTTTGAAGATGTCACACTGCCATATAAAATGCTTATGGCATCAACAATCTCACGCACTTTTGCTATTCGATAGGCCAACACCATATAGTGTTTTTTTTTCGATAGTTTCGTGTGTACTGACCTCAATTGGCCGTCCAGAACGTTCAGCGTCGTTTGTACTTGTGCAACCACAACGAAAGTCAGTAAACCACTTTTTTTACCATTGAAATCGATGGTGCAGAGTCTCCATAGTATTTATCGAGCTTTTCCTTGGTTTGATTGACGGTTTTTTTTTCGCATCCGAAATTCACTTTTTTCCATTTTTAGAAAAATAGACGAGGTTTTATGTTTTGAACAGCTGTTAAACGCAAAGTAAATGGCGATACTTGCTCAAAATTTGACAGTACGTCGCCTCAGAATAGGTTTATCCCATATGCCACAAAGTTGGACTGGAGAAAATCAACAAAGAAGGTTTACATGAAGTTTTCTCAAAATATACCCGATGGATTTCTTTTGTATTTGCACCACAGCTTCCGATACATGTTTTGAAGAAAAATTTAAATTTTTGTGAACTTTCATGAATTAAGTTAGAAGTTAATATTGCTTTATTGTAAAATTAAAAATACGTTTTGTGCTCCATACACCACTTTTCTTAATTTATTTTCAAAAAGTAGCTTTTTAAAGTATACGTATGGAGCAGCCATACGTATACTTAAGTCCTAATTTACACTATGCAAATCGTATTGCTAAGCTGATTAGTTTGTGGAAGAGAGAGACGAGGGTAACAGAAACATTTCCTTATATTATGATTAGTTATAAAATCATACTTAAAACATTTTCCTTTTTCACACAAATTCAAAGACGTATTCGCATCAACAATGAAAAATATCGAATTTTTTAAGCAAAATAAAGTTCATAACGGCCAAAACCGTGATTTTAAAAGCCTATTTTTAGAGTAAACAATATAATTTAAATAAGCATACAAGCATGTGTCATCACAATTCTGGAATTTATTTTGCTTACTGCACAATTAGTTGAAGTTAATGTTAAAAATGCTCTCATCTTGATTGTTTGCTTAATTAATTTACACTTGTTATAAATTTCTCTTAATGAAATGCACGACGTTCTAATGATAAGTAAATAAAAAATTATTAAAGCAAAAAAGAAAGTAATTTGAGCGAAATCTGGAATCTTTTACGACATTGGGTTTGCTAACAGTTTGGACAATAATTTTTTGGGAACATTAATTGAAATGATTGATATTGGAGAAAAAGTTAGATATTGAAGCAAGTCTAGAAAAATTTTAAATATATCGTATATTTTAAATTAAACTACATATAAATTTGTGTTTAGTTTAACTAAACCAGCGTTTAAACTTTGACTGATTTATTAGCCCTAATAATCCAAAATTATTATTTTACTTATTCACTAAAGTATTTTTTATTAAAAATACATTGAAATTTATTATTGAGGTGTTGGCAGCTAATGCAGATCATCAGGGAACCTTTACCTAAAAATTTCTTAGAATAACTAGAGATAATCTGTTAAACTTTCATTTGAACAAATGAGAAATTCAACCAATATCAACAAAGTTGAAACAAGAACTCAATAGCCATATATAGTACATATTTTTATATAAAATACCATCATATAAAGTAGAAAATAAAGTGATTGCAGAAAGAAAAACGGATTTAAAATCGATTAAATCTTAGTGCACCCGTTTCAAAAATTTAAAAAATTTAAAGCGCTGAACACCTTTTAACCCGACTGCGCGACACAAACAAGGGTATTGAGTTTATCAATCACTATATAAACCGAACGCGTGGAGCGATTCTTACATCAAACGACTTGTCTTAATCCTGGAAGTCAAAACTCAATATGGCGGCCAACAGATGCCATTTTGTAAATACGAAAAAATAAAAAGTCGGCGAACTATATCAAAATGGGTCTCATTCGACAGGTATTTTAAAATCATCTTTAGGTGTCTCTTATGATTTTTCATATCGAATGATCATTTAGGATATTTAATGGTTCAAATTTGGCAGCATTCGGGTTTTTTATTTCTTTAACTACTAATTGTTGTTATTTTAAATAGTGTCAGAATCAGGCATAATTTGGAAATATTTTTAGGATATAAGGTGTTGTTTTTATCAGCATTAAAGGCCCCGTGACTTACGATTTCAATACCAAGTTTCACGTACAATGTTGCCATTTCGTAAAATAAAAATTGCGGCCCTTGTACCAGCGCATTTTTTCAATGCATATACCTTGAAATAAAAATACCTTAATCATTTATACAGGGTGTCGCAGAATGAGCTATATGGTTTAAATGGTTTATAAATTTTTTATTTATGCGATTAATATAATTTTTTTAAATACAGTTTATTATTGGGGAATATTTTGCAATTATATCCTGTAAGTGATGTCCATTTTCTACTTCGCACATACGTGGTCTTTTTAAAATATTTTTCATTTCGCATGTTGATTTTTAGTTGGAGTATGGTTCTAGGTTTGTTAACGTACACTCTTCTTTCAAATATCCCCAAAGAAAACTGTCAGGAGCTGTTAAATCTGGTGAACGTGGAGGCCAGTTAAAATCTCTTGTGCGCGAAATAATGCGTTCGTCGAATATGTCCCTTAACAAAGCCATTGAGGCACCTGCAGTATGTGCTGTGGCTCCATCTTGTTGAAACCACAAGTTTGGATGGTTTTCCACAGCTGGCCTAACAAAATTATCCAACATCGTCCGATATGCACCAACGCTGACAGAGATTGAGACACCACTTTCATTTTCCAAAAAATATGTGCCAATTATCCTTTCGGAGGATACGCCGCACCAAACAGTCCACTTAAGTGGGTGTGATTGTCGTTGATGAACTGCTCTTGGATTTTCCGTAGCCCAAATCCTGTAGTTTTGCTTGTTGACATACCTATTTAATAGGAAATGGGCTTCATCGCTCATTACCAAGTTGTGAATAAAGTCTGGATTTTCCTCCGCTTTTTCACGGAAACGAATGGCATATTCAAGCCGTTGCTGGTAGTCTGTCGTCTTCAATTCTTGCCCAAGTTGAACTTTATATGGGAACAAGTCTAATGTACTCAGAATTCCCTGCAGCGTCCACCGTGATAGTCCAAGTTGTGTCGAACGCCTCCTTGTTGATGTTGATGAACTATGCTGCACGCTGTCCCGTACACGTTCAATATTTTTACCAGTGTTCACGGTAGGTGTTCTTCCGGCACCAGGAAGGGTTCTTACAGACCCATGTTGACGAAAGTTTCCAATCAAATGGTTTATTGGTGACGCTGTGGGTGCAATGCGCTCATTAAAATGACGATATGCACGCTATTTCAACATGAAAAATAAAATTCAATTATGTTTGTACGTTCTTCGATCGTGTAACGGCTCGTAGTTAATTCCCCAAGTCTTCTTAACAAAATGCTGAAAAAAACACAAAGAAAGAATAATAATTAAAAAAGTTATAAAGAATTCAAACCATTTGGCTCATTCTGCGCACCCTGTACATTAATTCTTTTTTAATTTTTTAATAAATTATACTATAGATAAAAAATTATTTAAATGAGCAACAGTTTTAACTATTTATTATTAAACCGCAGCACTGTGCATTTAAGCAATTGTGAGCTGAACTTTCGTAATATGAATTATTTGCAAATCAAATTTTGTAACGCCTGTTATTGCGATTCACTAAATAAGACCTCTAATCTAAAGAATTTGGATTTAAAGTAATATTAATGTGCCTGAGTGAGCACGAAAAAGCTGGTAAAATCTTTTTAAACACTTTTAAAAATCTTAACAAATTAATAAACTAAAAATTCTTCAAGTTTGTATATTTTTAATTTGTCTAAGCCAACAACCTGTTGGCTTAGTAGTTGTGTAACAAAACTATGTTTTTCGTGAAAAAGAAATAAAAATTTTATTCAAAATTTTTAAGATTTATTTTGTATAAGCAAAATTAAAAGAAACCCACAAAAAATATACATACTCGTACATGCAAGTAATTTATGCAAATTGTATAAAAATGCAGTGTCGTTAACAAAAACATAAACCCCAACACAATAACACTAACATTAAATTTTATTTTATGATGCCATGCGATATAATGTCACATAAACCAGCAACGAACGAACGAACGACTTACAAACTTAGATCAACAAAAAAAATTTTTTTGAAACCTGTCACAAACCTTTGTCAAATCGCTTTTCAAATGCAGTCAGAGAAAAATAAAAAAAAAGTAAAATAAAATGGATTTTTTGATAATTCCCATTAAGAGACACTCATACTTGTCGTCGCAACATGTAGATTTCAGCCTCAAAATGTTAAACAAAACATCTGACATTTTTTCATTTGAATTTTTCTTTTTTATTTTCCTTATAAACTTCACTTACGATTTCAACTCTATTTGACAAAATAAATGACAAATATTATAATTCAGTTTTTATACAATTTTTACGCAATTCAAGCAAAAAACTATTGAAATTTTTTTTTGAAAATTTGGTAAGAAAGAAAAAATAAAACGGATTTTCGATTTTTTTTTGTATTTTATAAATTCAGTTGTTGAATGCTCATTTCATATTACATAATTTCTGATTGGGTAAATAAATTTTCTTTGTAAAATTGTAACTTGCAACACGTTTTGTTCAAATTGTTTGTGTATTTTGACAAAAGGTTTTCTTAAGCAGCGGGAAACAAAAGAAAACATTTAATTAGTTGTATTGTATTGAAAGAAAAAATTACCCAAAATAAAATGTAGGCCAGGTAAAATAAATGAGATATTCAAAGATCTTTTTTTGTTGTTGTAAATTTCATGATTTTAATATGTAATTTGTAGGGAATTTATTTTTGTAATTTGGTACCAAATAGCTGACAAAAACGTTAGAAAGACAATTTGTATTGAAAACAACAATAAATTAAAAAATTTGTTTATGGGTTTTGATAAAAATATTCCATAGAACGTTTTCTATCGATATCGTGGGAAAAAGGCCCCAAAAATGGTCGGGAAATTTTTCATATTCCTTTTTTTTTTGAGTCATTTTTAATTTTTCAAATATCATTTATTAATTTGGCGTCGCTTTTCATCCCGGGAGTGTCATTAATGACATTTCAGTTGTCAAAGTTCAATATGGTGGCCAACAGACAGACGCCATTTTGTAAATACGAAAAAAAAAATAAAAAGTCTGCGAACTATATCAACAGGTATTTTAAAATCATCTTTAGCTTTCTCTTATGATTTTTCATTTCGAATGACCATTTAGGATATTTAATGGTTCAAAGTTGATCGCAGTTTTAAAGAGAAGTAACAACACTCAGGCAATTAATGCCTACTACTATCACTAGGTGTCAACTTCTTTAGGAAAGCGATAGTGATAGAGAAGACAAATGGTGAAGGAAGAGATAGAGGAAAGCTTCATTCTTTCACAACTGTGCTTTTTGCAGGTTTTTTTTTAATAATGCAGCGCCTTTGATGTTAAATGAGACGTATTAATTTTTTGAAGCTGTGTTTAGTAGCCATTTTATTGGTTATTTTACTTCGCCGATTATTCTGCTACACAACGAAAGAGGGCGCTCTGATAAGTTTCTGCTGAAGTCCGTATAGTTCAGTGACCAGTGACTACGCCTTCATCACTTGAACTTTCCTACAACAACTAATACAAAGGGACACTAATGCACATCAGAGAAATGCGTGGTGTTGTTATTTAATGACTGTTGGATACAGGAATTGAACCCAGGACCTTCGGTTTTGTAGTCAACGTGCTAACTACTTCAGCCAACGTCACCCTTTGCTGATTTTTTTTTTTTGTATAAATACTTGTTTAAAGTATGTATTTTTGAATAAGTATTTTTTTTAAAATAAGTATCAAATTGTCTACTCGGTACTATTCCGAACGATACGTATTTAATATGGGTTTCAAGTTTGTCTTATTTAACCAAATCCAAATTATTTGTAACATTTTAGTGATTATTTTTGCAGTCGGTTAAATTTTTTAAGTTTTATTTTTAACTCTTTAGAGCGATTGCTAAATTTTTTTAAGCTTGATAACGCCCAATTTTGCAAATTTAGATTTCCCCGCCCACTTTTTCTAAACTAAACGTCGTGCCACTTTCACAGCACTGTGTAGTCAGGTTTCGTACAAATCGGTCAAGTAAATGTACACGTGAAATATAATATTAGGTTTTCACTTTTTTAAGCACAAAATTATGTCATTCTAAGTGCCGAAACTATTTGTCAAATTTCGTGGAAATCGGATAAGTAGAAGCACTTATAATTAATTTAATACTTAAATTAAGTGGGTGTGAGTGATCCCTCACATTTTTTAAAATCCAAGATTGTGTTTTTTTTGGAGCTCAGCTTATGTTCTAAGTTTCATAAGAATCGGTTAAGTAGAAGCACGTGAAATATATTATTAAATTTTAATGGGCGTGGCTGTGCCCATTTGTTCAATTTGTAGATGGTGTCGTTACGGGCGCGCTAGCTGTGGGCTAAGCTTCGCAGCAATTTAATAAGTAAACTATTATAAAATGAATGAAAAAAATTAGTGGGTGTCTTCCCGCCCACTTTGTTGGCAATGGAAGCTATACCCTCTCAGAAACAAAACAGAATTTTTTCAGATCGGCCTAAAATTGCGTAGCTATTAAGTAGCCAGCATAAAAAATGCAGACAAAACTAGCAAAAAAGGACTTCCAAGGAAGTCAATAAATTCCCGAACTTGTGATCGGGAAGTAGTGCAAATCTGGATAATTTCTAATGATTTTTACATAGGTTCGTCATTGGAAGAAGTTTTGTGTTTTCAAACCTATTCAGTGCATCCGAAGTGATTCTCATTATGCTAATTCAATCTGATTTTTTGTATGAGCTACTTAATATATTCAAAGGGACTAATTAACCCCCGACCGAAAAAAAAGTGTTATAGGTTTGTAGTGTGTATGTGTGTGTCTGTTTAGTTTTTTCTGTTTAAAAGGTGACTTCATCGACATCGAGAGGGTCTTTAGATCTGCATGAAGAAAATCGGTCCAGTTGGGTTTTTAAAATTTTTGATTTTTGTTATTTTTCATTACTTTTACAGAGTTAGAAAAAACTCACCACCACCTTTTGAAAGGCCAAATAAGTCGGAAAATGTGGTTTTTAAAGACTTTCTGGCATCGATTTCATTTATCATGAAATATGAAGAAATAACTTCTTAATTAATTATCCTGGATATTATTGATAATCACTTCCCGAAAAGTTCAAAATACACACTTATTGATCAGCGATGCCAACTTGGTGCTTTTGGCACTATTTTTAGTGCTTTCTGAAGACTAAAAACGCCAATTTTGAGCGTTAGTGCAAAACTAAAAAGAAGCACTACTCGTTTTAATTTTGATGTGCTTTTGAGCCAAGCACACATCACTGTTATTGATAGTTTGGAAATAGAGAAAAAGTAGTTGCTCAATAATTACTTCCATTTTTTTCAATATGAATTGATAACTTTCTTCTTTTTTTAATACCAAGTAGTATTAAAAATTTAATTGCATACACTTGCCAAACCTGTTGTACGCAAAATATTTTGTATTTTTTACAACATCATGTTGATTTATATTGATTTTATTGTAGAGTTGTACAGATCTTATTATTAGACCTTAGCAATTACAATATACAGTTAAAAACTGAAAGAAAAATTTATGGTCCTTCGAATCTGAGTTATTTGTGTTCATAGCAAAGCCAAATGTTTTTAATTTATTTTTATTAAAATTTCTAAAACTTATTTTTCATTCAAAGATGTTGTAATTGAAATTATTACGAATCCTGTATTTCGCAATAATAATTTTTCAGTGGCAAATATAACCAACCATGTGTGACTTTCAACAAAAAAAAAACAATGATGAAACATTACGTGATTTGAAAAAGAAAAAACTAAATATAATGAAAATCAAAACTACAATGTAGCACAAACGCCAAGTGGAGTTAACTATCTCTAGCCAATTGTAAATTTCAACTTCTTTTTTTTTTTAACTTTTTATACTTAATGATTTGCGCACGCAAAAAGGGCAACTGAAGCCGCAGCAGCCAGCCACTGGCAAGAGTATTCAGCCAAGCAAAGACCAGGAAGCTTATTTAAAGAAAGAAGCAGCAATCTCCCTAAACAGCTGTAAAACTGAAAATAAATTTTTACACATTAACTGCGATTAAAATACATAAGTCAAGATGTGTTAAAATCACAAAACTTAAGTTTTTTGTTTGTTTTTTTTTTGTCTTCAAACATAAAATTTTGAGGATGTGATGTAATAATCTTTTCCATATGATGATTTTCTCAATATGAAACAAAAACAACACTCAAAAACCTGTGCCCTGTCTTTCAAAAACTATTACAGCTTTTTAGAAAAAAAAAATGTATAGGAAAATAGCAAAACCATTAAAATATGTTGACTATAAAATTAAATGTAGCATAAAGTGGAACAACAGACTTTTAAATGCCTGTAAACGCAAATATTAATACGATTATTATATGCTAAATATGTAAGTACTCGAATGTTTGTAGTCGTACCCGTATGTATGTACTACAAACTAAGTGTGTGTTTTTATTTATTATTTATAGTTTCTGTTACTTTCCAATAATGTCCAATTTATTTGCAATAAAAAGTGGCAGTGGCAGTCTCAGAGCACTACAATTCCCCATACAGCTTCCGCATGGGTAATGGATAAAAGCTCCAATTAAATCGTAAAATAAAGCACAATTTCTGACAAACCGACAAATTTTATCAAGTAGAAAAAAAGGCTTGAAAATCCAATTCATTTCATTTCTTATGTTGTTGTTTTTTTTTAATTTTCCTTCCCCAAATCAAGCCTTTATTGCTGCCACTCGCTTACTACATAGACGGATACATATGACACATAGATATGCATTAACAATACAGAAAATATAAATATTAAAAAAAATCACAAAATATTTTTTTAATATAAAACAAATCAGAAATCCAATATAAAATTATCTCTAAAATAATGTTTTCTTCATTCCATTTGTAAAATGTTTCAAATGCGAAATTTCATTTAGATTTTCAGTTTGGAATTAACACATTTCTTTAATATGTTTTGCAGATTTTCCTTATTTAAAAAAAATATTTTTAGTGTGGAATTTAATTTTTTTTAAATTTGATTGATTTTCCATCCACACCATGCAATTTTTATTGCTCATTTACATTTATAATGTAGTGAGAGATGGAGAGAGGGTGAGAGAGAGATAAAGGGTGAATGATAGAGAGAGAGAGAGAGAGAGTAAGTGAGAGAGGGAGTGAGAAAGAGGTGTGAGAGAGGGAGTTAGAGAGAGATGGTGAGAGGAATAGGAAGAGGAAAAATAATGAAAACTGGTACATAACAGAGATCTGCATGATTACGAATCAAACGGCATAATATTGCCTTTTTGAAAAACGATTATTTATCTAGCACTTAACATTAAACAGTTACAGTTGCTAATGCATGATTCATAATCACAAGAGTGTTGTTAACAAATGCATGTCATTGCTCGCAAGTTTTGTTTATTCATATGATTTACAAAAGCATTGAATCAGTATGAATGATTGTCTTGAATATTTCTTGAAAAATCTTATTCTTATTATTTCTTATATTTTCTTACAACAATCTTCAAAATTTCTTTAAATTTATTTTGGAAATGTATGAAAACATATACGCACTGTTTTATCAACTTAAGACTTCATCTGTCCAACGTGCTTTTGTGACTAATTTGATTATTATACAAAACAATCAAACAGCAGTAACAAGTTTTTATTTATTTTTGCAAACAGTACTTAACAAACAAGAGTTAGGCCGGGTTTACATTTGTGTACGTAAAAAAAGTGTAACCACTAATTAATTATGAAAAACTTTTTGATTCAGACACGTATTTATTAAGTTAAACAGTTTCATACATAAGTAATAGACAATTTTATAGAATCCAACATGATTGGAAACAGTTTAATTCAATAAATACATGTCTGAATCAAATAGGCCTTCATTAGTAATTAGTGGTTAGGCTTTTTTTGCCACATGGCACACAAGAAATGTCAGATGTAAACTCAGCCTTAAGGCTCAGTTACCCGACTGTAATGTAAAGTAATTGCAACAGTAGGGAACAGCTGATCGATATTGTTATGTGAAAAGTAATGAAAATGATTATAGAGATTTAATGTAACGTAACCTACTTTTCATATAAAAATATCGATCAGCTGTTTCCTACGTTGCATTACAATACAGTCGGGTAACTGAACTTTTAGTTAATGACAGTCAGTTGTTAGAGAGTTAACACTGCAAGCAACATCATTAGTATTTAATGATTTTAAAAAACCAAACAAAAGCATTTTAGTGTTTTATTTTTGGGAATTGCTGCAATTTAAGTTTAACGTTTATTAACGCACTAATAATCCCAAATTATTATATTACTTAATTAGTAAAATAACTTTTTTATTAAATGTGAGTGGACAGCAAAAGTAAATCAACTCATGCAGTTCTCTGGACTTCAGATCGCCTTTGTCTGAAACCACACTACCATTTTAAAAACACATATTTCGCTGTTTTTGAAACTAGATCTACTAGTTTAGAGAATTTAATTTGCCTGCCTAATTCCTGTCTTATTGAAAATAGTCCCTTAAGGGATCAGGTATTATTTGAAGCTTCAAACCTAAACCTAGCTTAAAATAAAGCAGAAAAATGCGATCATTTGCCCCTCAGTCTTATGGTTCCTTTAAAGCTCTGCTTTATAATGCAACACCGAACGAACGGCAACCGTTTAAAGACGGCGAAAAAATCAGTCAAAACGAAAAAAGCAACTACAAACAATTTGCCGTTAAATCTTTTGCAACAAAAGCGTTAAACGCATCAACACACACGCTCTTCTAATGCTGTCCGTCCGCACGTCTGTCTGGTGCTTGCTGCATGTTGCACTTGGATGGTTGAGGTTGTTAGTGTTGCTATTGTTATTTGATTGTTGTACATGTTGGCAACGCCTTGAGTTCAACATTTCAGCAGCAATTTGATGCAAAATGCGAATTGTAACAACAATAAAAATAGCAAATTTAAAAAAAAAATACGATCAACAAACCAGAACTGATGTGCAACAGTTTGTTAAGATCACTCTTTGTGTTTTTTCCGCTGTTTGGGATCTATGTATATTTGTATGTGTGTATGTACATCTATGATCTATGCAAGTATGTATGTACATTAATCATCATTATGCTGTTGATAAAGTTGATAATCATGATGACGATTATTGTGTGTGTGTGTGTGTGTGTGTGTGTGTGTGTGTGTGTGTGTGTGTGTGTGTGTGTGTGTGTGCGCGTTTAAATACATAAAACAGCAGAAAACACTATAAATTGGCTGGAAAAGTGACGGAATATCAAAAAACTACAATGGCAACAGGTTTGTCTTTGTTTCTTTTATTGTTGCATTTTGTTCTGTGACAAAATTTTTGATGTGTACCCACAAAACCTATACCACGACAAATAAGGACTTTAAAATCAGACATACTTATATAATTTTAAATAGTTAATTTAACATTATCTGTGTGCGGAGATTTGCTTTGTAAAATTAAACGCCTGAAAAAAATTCTTGCTTAGTTTCAAAGAACTCTAAACTATTTTTACACTGGGAAAAATTGTGGAAAATCGCATTAGAAAATTTTAAGAAAAAAAAATGCTATATTGTACCATGAGTAAATATTTTATTATTTAAAAAAAATCGTCAAAACGTCTAGGCCAAAGCTGCCATAACTATACAAAAGAGCTAAAAGTTGGAATGTCGCCAAAACGGAAAACTTTTTCATTCATAACAAAAAAAAAATCACTGAAATGTGAAAAAAATTCTAATACTACAAAATGTTTTTTTTTTTACTGAACATGCCCAATATGGAAAGAATCGATAGCAGGAAAAATCGTCAAAACATTAAAAATCTCAAAACGGAAAATCGTTCGTTGCAAGTTGCAACGAATAAAATAATCTACCGCGAAAATGGTATTCACCTGCTATACGCATTGAATTTGCTTTTGATGTCCCTTAGAAATCCTCATACCTGAACACTGAGAAGAAAATCTAAGCGATAATGGAAAATTCAATTGATGCAAGAATTATAAGAAGTTCATATCGTCACCTAAAATCCAAAGAGTCATAATTGTACTTTTTATTTCTTTACAGCACAAGCAAAAAACTTAATAAATCTAAGACTATTTATTTCTTAAAATCCAAATTTTCGAATTAAGGTTAGATAACCAATGGGAATGTGCTTCAATAAAAATCAATATATGTGACACGGAAGGTTAAAATGGACCTTTGCTCAGAAAATAAGTTGTGTAGAAAAACGACTTATGGCTTGAAACTCGTTCCTCGGGATTTTCGAGGGCGCGGATTACGAATCTGTAGCTCCTTTCTGTATTTCTCGCATCGTAAAATTTCCCGAATGAAACGACGGAATCGTAACAAAAACAGTATAAATTAAAATACAAATGGCTTTTCTCAAATAACTAGTGTCCACACCTCGAGCCATAACCGCTAAAATAGCTTAAGCAACACATTTTTTGGAATTCGTTTTTTAGACGAAAATCGACTATTTACGATAGCAAAAAATTAAGTTCGAAATTTATGTCGCTTAAGCTTTAGAGATCGACCGAAGGCGTTTTTTTTGGCCGAAGCCGAAGCCGAACTTCGGCTAAAATCCTAAACTTTTTCCAAAACCGAAGCCGAAGCCGAATGTTTTAAATTTTAAAAATTATACTTGTTTTATATGAATTAAGAAAAAAGTTTGCTTTTTTGAGATCACTGAAATAGCTGTACTATCTATTGGATACATAACAAGAAAAATAAAACTATTTTGCAATTTCTAGATTGCTTTTTCATTTGATCACTCACAAGAACGTCCAAGTAAAAGAAAATAGAAAGCAACAGGGTTGTATTTCAAAGCAACCCTTTCAAAACGTTAAACACAATAGAAACTGTCGGCGAGCAACGACCAAAAATAATGTTATTTTTCAAGCTTGGAATGAAAAATATTCGGCTTCGGCTAATCGGCCGATTTTTGCCATAGGCCGAATGTTGGCCGATTACCAATTTTTGGCCGAAGGCCGAAGCCGAAGCCGATTAATCGGTCGAACTCAATTAAGGTTTTATGGCGATTATGGCACGACCTGATGAATTTATATCATGATGAATGTCAAATTGATAACATGATGAAAATTCATCACATATAGACTCAATTAATTAATATGTCAGCTCACGGAGCTCACGGCCTGATAAATTCATCTTGATTTCAAATGTCATTTTATGTGTTACAGTGCATTTAATGTTTATTTATTAAACAACTTTCGTTAAAAAAAAGGCGGCACAACAATTATTTGTGACCAAAAAATTAAACAGCACGCAAATTAGATATTTTTGGCAAGTATTTTTCAAATATTTGTTTAGTTCATCATGATATAAAATCATCAACGTCTACCCCTTTGTGCTGATATTAATGAGAAAATGACAGTTGCTCTGCCGACGTTATATTGCGAGTTATAATATAAAATCATCAGGTGTGGACACTATGTATTTTTATATTTATGTTTATAATCATTTAAAATTTTTTTGTGCAATTGTCTTATGTAGAGACAGTTGATAGAAAAACCTTTTTTCAAGCATTTTACATTCTCTTTATATTCTTGTTCATTGTTTTATTTTCTTTTTCTTGTAAATTATTTCTTTTTTTGTGATCGATTACTGGAAATATTCCAGTAAAACAGAGTCCGTGTTGTATGTTTTCGCATTCAAATACAGAAACATTTTTTTCTCACAAATCGAGAAACGATGGAATTTTGTGTTTCACTCTTCATCTGAGAAATTTCACGATGCGAAAAATATAGAAACGAGCTACTGGTATTAGATCATTGATCATCAAAAGGACGTCCGTGGGCACTTTGTTATACTCTTTTTTACACGTACATTCGTACAAGTATGCAATTTGCTCTCTTTTACATTACAGATTTATGTGTTTGCTTATCATTGTATTAGATATTAAAAATATAAAATGGCGGATGCAATATCAATTGCATAAAATTTTGTCACATCGGATTCTTTTTACTTTTTTTTTTGTTATCAAGAGTATACTTTATGACAAAACTGTTAGAAAGCTGCGGTTTGTTGCATTAGAAAGAGCGTGTTGTCTACTATAAGACTCAAAGGTGCCATTTAACTTTCCCTGCCACATATAGTCAATATAAAAAAGACAAATTTCAATTAAAAAAAAAAACAAACAAAAAATTATGTAAAAACGAATTCAGTACCTGTAGTGCGATTCACTAAGTTTTTTTAAACGATAATCGCATCGTTAAAATAATTATAACGCAAATTTATTGAATTTGCTATTCAGTAATTTTTTTAACGATATTCGCTGTAGCTTAATGTCAGCTGTGTCGTTATTTAAAAGCGACAATAATTTACGTGCTGATAATTTTATGGACAGAAATCAACAGCAAATATCAGCTGTGTACTATCGTTAAAAAGAAGTTACAGAATCAAACAATCGTTATAGCAAGTGACAAAATGTATAGACAAAAACTACGATTATCGGAACGTTAAAAATGACTAAATCGCACTACTGGATTCGGTTAATTTTTGCGAACCGAAAATCGTAATATTTATCGGAATATTTATTCGTTTACGGTAACGATAATGTGATTCCGTAAAATATTTATTGCGATAGTATCCAGCTTTATCTTACTCACCATTTAATTCAATATCATGTGGTATCTCTGTATACAAAATGTTAAAATAAGCGAAAAACACAAATAATGATTGAGAAAAACTCATTGAATTTGAACTTTTGACTTAATTTTACTTTCCTCCAACCGACAGCGAATATCGGTAACATATGTTACTGATTAGCAAATTTGATAAATTTTCGTTATATATGCTATACGAGCGATACGATTATTGTAATAAAAGTTACTGAATCCGTGTAAAGGAACATGTTTAAAAACGATTCGGAAGCCAGAACATAAACGATTGTGTTAAATGAATGCAATAATGTATATACGTATAAATTATTTTTTAAATAAAATAAAGAGCATCAAACCTCAGTGTCGAAGGTTAGTTGTATAAAATTTTTAGCAATGGTTGCCTTTTCAATGCTTAAAGGCGTCTACCTGACAAGCCGTCATAAGAAATTTTACCAATCGAATTGAGTAACATTATTTATGTTTAAGAAGTAAGTTCCCAAATCGTATACTTAAATAAATAATAAATATTGGGTCGAAAAAGTGCTAACTTATTTTTTAGTCGGCTTTATTTGCGACACACTGTACTTTAAGATAATTACATGTGTATGTACAGTAAAACAAAAATAAATTCTGCTGATCCAGACAGGGTACCCCTGTGGCTGAGTGGTAGCGATGCTAGCCTCTCAGTCCAGAGGTCGTGGGTTCGGTTCCCGCCATATACCCTGGCTGTTTTCTGCAGACAAGCTAATCGCTTCGCGGGTTATGTATGTTTTAATCTTAATCTTTAAATCTTATTCTCATACAATTTCTTTTGTTATTTTATTTTCGAACATGTTCCCTTCAAACTAATTTATGCGACTTCAAATGCGTCATCGTTTTGATTTTGTAAATAAATTCTTGTTAAGTTTTTTGGCTTATTTTTATCCCATCGTGTTCACACACGATACGTTAACAAAATCCTTTATATTTTATATTTAAATAACCTTCTCTTATAACTACCTTAAACCTTAAAATGTTCCGCACTAGGACGAACTGGAAATATGGAGAAGCGTGCAAGTAGGTTAATACACCTATTACGCATACATATGTTGCTCTGCATGCTTTTCTTAATATTTTTTGCATTGACTTAACAAAGTTATATATTATATTCTCTTTAAAATTATGATTATGTTTTTGCTGCATAATTTAAATAAATAAAATATTTATTTTTATTCTAGGCACGTTTTTGGGTCCAAGTAATTGATGAGTTGAGACGAGGTGTACGCTTGAAAAAGGCAAACTATGAAAGGGCGCCTACAGAATACGAATTAACGCCTTACGAAATACTCATGGAGGACATACGATCAAGGTTGTTAAATATTATCCAATATTTCTTTGTGTCTTCATATGTATCTAGACATAAGTACATTTGTGTAACATAATGTACAATACTTTCATTTTTATTTGATTTTTTTTTTTAGAAAATATCAGCTACGCAAAGTAATGGTTAATGGTGATATTCCTCCACGAGTTAAAAAAGATGCTCATGCTTTAATATTAGAGTTTATACGTTCACGGCCACCCCTAAAGAAAGTAAGTTGTGCATTTATTTTTCTTTTATAAGTTTTCATTAAAAAGTATGTAATTTTTTATATATTTTAGGCATCTGAACGTGAACTTCCCCCGCCGATTAAGCGCATGCCTTCGGCTAGAGAACAATTAATGGACTCAATACGCAAAGGTCGAACGCTCAAACACATACCATCGCCCACGCTACCACGCCTGAAAGAACGCCGTAAGTTTTTTTGTATTTTTTTTTTTTTTAAATCATTTCTACAAAAGAGTGCTCCTTCGCATGCATTAGAGAAAATTTGCACTGTGCCTTTTATGCCTGTCTATACAACAGAGCTGGGCACAGAGAGAAACACGAGAGAAATATATTGGCGGTTGTGTATTCTTTTGTATAAGAAGCCGATTGATGTTCGGCACTCTGGTGCTACTTTGGACAGCTCAGCTTCACAGGCAGGCTATTTAAGATTTTTGTTTAGAAGGGTTGAGAACAGCGTTGCCGATCTCTGTGTAATTATCCAAAAATGGGACAAAAAATATTTTCTTGAACTGGTTTGGGACCATACAATTTTTTGTGTAATTTTTGTGTAATTTCGCCTCAACACTATTTATACACAAGTACATTATTTAATTAAGGATCTTCATTTCATTTAAGAAAAATTTACTTCGTAAATTTACTACCAAACATTTTTATAATATTTTTATGTTTTTGTTTGGCTATACTTGTCTTGGCGATGATCTCTTTATTTTATTTTCGAGCTGTTCAGTACAAAAATTTTCCAGCAAAACCATCGTGTGAATATTTTTTGCATATGAAGGGATAAAACAATATTGAGGGGATTATTTTGAACCAACCAAAAATATATTGAAAATGAAATATTGGAATTAAAAATACCCAATTTGCATTAAGCATTTTTGCTCAAAATAGTTGCTTGAAAATTTTTTCATTTGTTAACAGGAGGCCGGAAAAACAAATCAGATAAAAAAAGTTGCTGAAAATGCTTGCGTAATTCATGTTCACGTTATTTTTTATCAATCACTCTCTTATAGCGCTGCATTACCTGAATTACCGAAAAGAAAAAGTTTCGTTGTTGACATATCGCTATTTTTATTGACACTGCCCGATATAACTGCAATATTCTCCTCAGTGCGCACTCTTTGCATACGTATTGGCCGGGCACAATGAATCCGTCATACTTTAAACTTCGCCTTTTTCAACTGAGATTAACGCAACGACGGAGAAGGTTGGCACAATGAGTACTTTATTAACGGAAGCATTTGAACAGCTTCTATAGGTCGATTCTCCATTTTATTTATTAAATTCAACTTTTTGTATTTATTTCGTTTATTTCTTTTGTTTCATTTTATTTTTGCTGCCACAAAACACAAAAATCTAAATCACAACATACCAAAACACCAACCAATATCTGTCAAACTACTCAACGTGCGCAAAAAGTTAAAAGTTGACCAAATTTTGTACTTAGCGTTGACGGACACGTACTGAATGTAACCGACCGCATAAGAAACCATATACATATTTCAACTTAGTTGTCAGTTGAAAAAGGCAAAGTTTAACGCATGACGGATTCATTGTGCCCCGGCCTTAATGTTAAAAAAGTGAAACCGGTGCGAAATTTAGTCAAAACAGCTTGAAAAGGTCGATCGATTATAACGACCATAGAATGGACATAATTAACGAAACATATTTCTCACACAGCACGAATTTTGATAATAAAATTCAATGACTTTAAAGCAATGATAAGCAAACACATACATATGTAATGTAAAAGAGAGCAATTGCATGCTTGTACGAATGTACGTGTAAAAAAGAGCATAAGAAAGTGCCCACGGGCGGCCTTTTGGTGATCAATGCTTTAAAGTGTTGCTCGTTTGTTAGTGTATTCATGGTGAAATGGCAAACCTTACTGAGCATTTTTGGAATTGCCACAAGTTACGAATCTTTTTTTGCACTGAAAAAATGTACACTGAAAAAAAAAATAGTAAAAAAATCACTCGATATGTACTCGTATTTTTTTTATATAAAAAGCATTACTTGTTATAAAACACAAAATTTGTTTTGTGTAATTTATAACATTTTGGATAATTTTGATGGTTCGTCTATGTAAAATTGAATTTCGATTCCGGCAACACTGGTTGAGAAGCTTGTGAGGCAACACAGAGATTTTTTGCATGTCTCTTTGCCTTCTTCGTGCTCTCAGCATTAAGCGTGTACACATGGTAAAATAATATAGGTAACCTCGAAGCGCCAGCTGATAAAGTTTTTTATTTGCTTGCTTCGTGATGTGATTTGCCAAATCGTCGGTTGGTTTCTGGTTTGCGGCACAGTATATTCAAAATACATTAAGTCTGCTGTGCCAATATACAAATAAGCTTTGCAAATACAAGAGAACATCCCAGCGGGCAAACTCAGAAGACCTTTTTATTGCAGACCTTAATAAAGGGCTGCTTAGGAATTTTTTTAATTCAATTACTATTCCTATCTAACTGGTAAAGAATGCCTAATAGAACGACGCTATGTTCCACTGGGAATTGTTTGTTTGTTTGATATGCTATCACGCGTAAACTTTTAAACCGATTTTAAAAATTCTTGCACCAATAGAAAGCTACATTACCAGCGGCAAACATCGCCTATTTTTATCCGGTTCGGAACCGGTTTTTTATATTTAAACCAGATTTTTTTTCCGAAAACACATTTTTGGGCTGGTTAGGGCAATTTTCGTTTCGGCTTTAATTGTTTAAACAGTTTTGTATGTTTTTGTATCTGTATTTTAACTTTCCTATCGCCTTTTTGTCGGTTTTATCGTTTTTTTTACATTTTCAGTGAGTAGCAAATAAGAAAACATTAAAAAATTTTATAGTTTCCAAAATATCAGATAAAAGAAAAAAATATCTTTTCCTTGATGTTGCATTTTTTATTTTTTGCTAAAGAATTTATGGTTAAGGTAGTGAATAATGTCTGTACCTCTAGACATCTTTCTATGCAAAATGGGAGATTTCTATAAGAAAAATTGCATAGTAAATCAAAGAATTTTTCTATGGAAAATATGTATGGTAAATCAGTGCTCTTTTGTTATGAAAAAGTTATATTGTAAGCCAGAAGTCTATAGAAAAACAGTCTTTTAAACTAAGATTCTTTTCGAAGGAAAAGACGACTGGTTAGTAATTTCTTATGTAATTTGCTATGGAAAATGTGTTTTGTAAACTTATTATCTTTGCAATAAAGGGAGAGATTTCTACTATTGAAAAGTTGATAGCCAGATCTCTTTTCTATGGAAAACTTCCTTAGTCAAAAGAGTTCTTCTCTATGGAAAGTTATATTTTCTATTCAAAATACGTTTTGCCACCAACAAATCTTTCCAATAAAAAATTTGTCTTGTAAATCAGAGATTTTTTCTATGGAATCTTTCCTCTTTTACTATGGAAAAACTACATATATATTTTAATTATATACCAGGGATCTTTTCAATAAAGTTAGAGTGTGGTAAACTAAAGATAATTTTCTATCGAAAATGTTTCTTTCAGAGGTTGTTACCATGTAAAAGGTCGGTAAACCAGAGAGGGCGAGAGAGAGTGAGAGTGATATCTCTTGTGTCTTGTAAACCAGAGATCTTTTCGAAAAAGGTGCCTTGTAAATAAACCGTACATTATTTGCTATGAAGAAGGTTTCTTGCAAACCAGGTACTGGATTCAGAAACTGTTTGCATACCGAAAATCCTAATATTTATCGATATATATATATATGTATTTATTCGTTCTCAGTAACGATAATGTTATTCTGTAATTTATTTTTAAACCAGAGAGGGCGAGAGAGAGTGAGAGTGGTATCTCTTGTGTCTTGTAAACCAGAGATCTTTTCGAAAAAGGAGCTTTGTAAATAAACCGTACATTATTTGCTATGAAGAAGGTTTCTTGCAAACCAGGTACTGGATTCAGAAACTGTTTGCATACCGAAAATCCTAATATTTATCGATATATATATATGTATTTATTCGTTCTCAGTAACGATAATGTTATTCTGTAATTTATTTTTAGTAGTGTACAGCTTTGTTTTAATGATCAAACATCAAAATTCCATACGAATTGACACAAAAAAGCAGCACCACAATGTAATCGAGATATAGAATCAATTTTATTTTGACAGCGTTTTTTCTTATTCTCTCACATATAGACATTCGTTCACTCAACAATGCTTTCATACTTTCAATAAATTTCATACATATTTTAAACAACGTGAAATGCACAATTGCAAGTTTGCGAGACTTTTGAACGTTCTCGTGAAAACCTTATTAACATTTCAATGGTAAAGTAATAACTTTTGGGTATTTTAAGGCAAAAAATAATACATTCTGGTACTCCTATAACTGCACTAGTTTCGTATGGGGTACCCTATACTTTTTGAACTTCTCAAACAACGACTGGGTCAAGGCACATTCGCAAGGTAGTAGCGGAAATGCAGCTGAGCTATTTTTTTTTCAAACTAAAGTTCATCCGAAACTTCAAAAATTGTTTACGAAACAGAAATTAAAAGAAAATGTTAAAAAATTTCAATATGAAAAATATTTTATCAAAAAAAATTCTGTGAAAACAAATTTAAAAATATGAAAAAACTATTAAAAAATTGTGAGAAGTGCTAAACTTTGCAAATTTTGTTAGTGGTAGCTGCCGTGGAGAAATATTTTCAAATTTATGTGAATAATATTTATTATTATTGTGTTAAGTTTTGGATGAACTAAAACCCATGTTGTTTTTTTCATTGTTGTATTTTTTCATTGTTTTTGTAATCCTGATATTACCTGGAAATGAATTTGCCTTGGACTGGGTAGTACATAGACTTTTTTGTATTCTAGTAAACAATGTTTAAGGTTATGTTGCTTTCTTTCATTATTATTATTTATTTGTTTTTCTTGTAAAATAAATTTGAAAAGTGTGGTTTTCTTTGTGGCAATCAAAAATCCACCTGGCTGCTCATGGGCAGTGCTAAATGCGTCAAGAAATGTAAAAAGTTTATGTTTAATTATTATATTTAAAGGAAAGTTTTACTAACAACTTGTAATATAGAAATACATATATCCTAAAAAATCTCTTAAAATTTATTTCAAATAGTGGTGTTAATAACATTAAAGAGCTCAAAGACGATCATTGCAATGCCCTTAGCAAGATACAGTAAGCAACAAAGTTACATACATACATGTTTTTTTTACAACATTCATGAATAATGTTGTTATTGCTGATTTTGAAATCTTCAAACACAATTCGTACCGACCTTGCAAATAACCAATGAAAACATTACGCTTGAGGAGAAATATTACTTCCATTTTTCTTATTTTTTTTTGGGTTGGTGCAATTCAACTCCCACCGAAACACTAAAATTGGTGTGTATACGAATTCAAGGTGTGAAAATTAAGTACTCGTATGTATGTACTTGCATTTCAAAAAGAAAGAAATAAAAGAAATAAGTCGCTTATCGGTGATTGACATCAGTTGCCTTCATAAGAAATAAAAAAAGAAAATGAAATTTTAAGATTTGAAGCAAAATTTTTTAAGCTGTAAGATTTGTTTTTTATTTGAACAATGCACCTTGAAAATTACGACAATAAAGTTGAACTTTAAGTGAATAGCTTCCGTGAACTGAAATGTGAAAAACAGTAATAGAAAAAGTTTTAATGTTGAACATAATGATGATGTCATGTGCTCAACTAATTGTGCAAATATCAAGTGTTGCGTTTTTTTTTTTTTTGAGGTGTAGAACTTCAACTTGGTATAAACCCAAAAACTAAAGTTTAATATTTGAAAGTTACATCTAATGTGGACCTTAGAAGTGCTCAAGCGTTCCTAGTTTACGGACACAAATACGCAATTTTATATATTGAAATAGAATAAAAATAAAATTAAAAAAACTGAAGAATCATCATATAAAAAGTTCAAATGAAAGTAAGTTTTTCAGCCTAAAGCAGAATGATTCACACTTGCTATTCTGAATAGCACGTTTAACTAGCGAAGTTAAATGTTATCTTTTCAATCTGCTTATTAATGCTTGAGATAATCTTTGAAAGAAAATTTTCTTTTCAACATAACACAATAAGAATTTGTTAAAATTAAAATGTTTTAATGTGCAGTTTCCACATAACAAATAATCTAGTTGTCTGGAAATATTTTATAGATATCACTAAAAAAATTTAGTACTTTTCATATCCCTTTTCGTCACAAGTAGACCGTTTGTTATATGAAACTACACCTTACGACATAGTTTTTACATAACAAACACTCAACTAATCTAGAATATTTGTAAAGAAACCCCCCAAAAAATTTAGTGCTTTTCGAATAAATTTAAATAAACAAGTTGATGGTCTTTCATATGCAAACGACACCGTGAAGCAACTTAGGTGTAGTTTCCACAAAGCAAGCAAGCGACTTGTCTAAAAAAAATTTTTATTAATCACTCGAAAAATTTTTGTGTGTTTTACTGCCTGGCTCACAAGAAATTTTCGTTCGCTTATTTATATTGAAAACAAAAACAAAATAAGAAAACAAGCGAACGAAAATTTCTTGTCGACATCGTGAGCCAGGCAGTTAATATATTTTTTTTGTAGACAAGTTGCTTGCTTGCAATCAGTGATGCCAACTATTTACAACCCAAACGCGCTATTCACCTTCTCAAAACGCGCTAGAACGCGCTGAGTTACAGCATTGTCAACTATTTATAGCCAAAACGCGCTAGTTTTCTGCGCGCTAAATTAAATTTTAATAAAAGTCGATGTATGTAAGACTTAATATTCTTTTTTAAGCAACTCTTTTTCAGATTTTGCAATATTGCTTCTTCGAAATTATATCCTAAATAACTAAAATAATTTAATACAGAATCAGAATCACCAAATAATCGAAATCCTTAGTTTTTATTTTAATTTTCTTTAACAAACTTTGTACGAGTAACAACATACTCGTATAAAGTGTCGTATAGCCTTGCGATTCAAATGATTTTTGTACTTCAGGTGTAATAGATGCTTCATAACCCAGTAAAAAAAATTGGAAGTCATTCTAAAGGAAGTACATTTTCATTGCTTCCAAAAAATTGATATTTTTAATTTGCCAATAGTTAGCAGAAAACCAAGTAGAAGTTTATTTTAGTCATACAAAACCTTGTAATTCCTCTCTAGTTTTAGAAATTACTCACCAGAATTTTTAAAAAATCGATTTTTTTGAAGAAACTTATGAACTAATTTTGGTCTAAAATTTTAAAGTTATTTGCTTAAATTTACATTAAATTACTGTTTCGTGTTTAAATTCCTATAAAAAGAAACTAATTGTTAAAATAGGTAACTATTAGCCATTTTTCCTAGATGAAAATATTATCATAGAACACAAAAAGTACATTTTTCTTAAAATCGCTTCCAATTCGGTGACCAGGCGGCGAAAAAGAGAACTTCTTGCAATGACAACCCCATGTAAAAATCATTAGATCGGATCGAAATTTGCACTACTTCCAGATCGCAAACTCTACATTTTCATTTTCATTTTTGGAGTGTCTTTTTTTACTGGGAAGTTATATAAATTTTTTTTCGTCACGAGTACGACTACATAGTTGTAGTTGTGAAATTTAAAGATATTTGCCATTTACAGTATTAAAATGCGTTTTTAATTCTAATCACAGGCAAGGGAATTTTATTTGCAACAGCTGACTCATTAACGAAATTAAAAAAATTTTTATCAGAGTTTTGGACACTAGAAAATTGGTAAATTTATACAAAAAAGAAAAAAATTTAACTGAAATGATGTTATTGACTTTATCCAAAACGCGCTAAGTTAGCGCTTTTTTTATTAAACGCGCTAAGACGAAAAAAAGCGCGTTTGGCGTAGTTAAAACGCGCTAAATTGGCATCACTGCTTGCAATGTGGGGTTCGTTTACCTATCTTTCCATTGGCATTATCTGGCAGCTCTCTATGGTGTGTAAAATACTATAATTTGAAAAGTACTATGGTGTATAAACAAATTGAGCTTTACACTTTTTCACCATGTCTTCACTAAGCAAAGACAACAGTTCAGCATTTAGTGAAGACACTGCACATTGTGTTATTAAGTTTTGTGTTGAATTTATGTTGCTTGGGAAAGTCTTATTTATCTGTAGTAAAAAGCTCAATTAATAAATGTACACAGTTGGAAGAAAATTTATAGTCATGAACAAGTTTTTTCTTCCCTTCTGTGTAACTTGTTAGAAGTTTTCGCATCCAGTGCCTCGTTTCTGTAAGGAAGGTGATAACTTTTCGAGTCGAAAAAATTGTTATCATCCTGTGAGACACGGCTTGAGTACGAAAAAAAACTATATATCGTCACCTTTAATGCAAACGGACGTAACAACACTTTTATATTTTTTACAGGAGAAACAAAAAACTTTTCAAAATCAATAAGAATAAAGTGGTCTTGAAAATTGTCTTCGAAATTTACTTTTAATATGGATACTTACATATATGTTTTTAACCATTTATTTTCTTTTTCTATATATTTAAGCTTTTATGTTAGTTACGTTCTTTGCAATAAAAAATAGATGCATTCGTAATTATGTTTGCATGAATATGTAGTTTGATAAAATGAACCATAATCAATCAAAAACTCGATTTCGAATTTTTGTGTAGATATGTACGTCCGTTTGCATTTAAGGTGACGATATGTGTGTTGAAATTTTTTGCAAGTTTATTCAAGTTTTTATATGAATAAAGGTACGGTGACACTTGACAAACATTTGCCCAAAAAAGCGTAACCAGCAAATACTAATGAGAAATCTTTAGATTCAGACGCGTGTTTATTAAGTTCAATAGTTTCCAATAATATTGTATTCTTTAACTTTGCCTGTTTGTTAAATACGAAACTAATTAACTTAAGAAACACGTGTTTGAAGCAAAAGATTTCTCATTAGTATTTGCTGTTTACGCTTTTTTGGGCAAATGTTTGTCAAGTGTGACCGTACCTTAAGTCGTGTGTAAAATAGGACAACCAGTATAATTCTTTAATTTTTCTCAATGCGAGAACTTCTCACAAGTTACAGAAACGAGGCATAGAACAAATAAATCGTTCCCTAACTGCCAAAAAAAAAATCTTAAGTGCAAAAAACAAGAATCGCAAATAACGATTATTTTCCAAATTTCAACTGAAAAAATCACACTAATTGAGAAGTATACCAACCTAATTCATGTTACATGGACTACCTATAGATGCAATGATTTGAATTTTTTGGATTTTTATTAAAAAACCCAACTGTACCGTTTGTTTTTTGATTTTTATTTATTCCTCACAAAATAACAAAAAAGAATACGATGTGACAAACTTTTCTGCAATTGATGTAATTCGCTTGAAACTCGTCGTACTAGAATTTAAAAATCTAAAATGGCAGATACAATATGTTGGACTATTTTTTATAATTTTATTAATCAGTTACACATTGAATTTTTACTATAAACATACATATATTATTTTTTTCACTTTTATAACACTTCGAAATCACAATAGAACTGATAAATAGAACTTAAATAACTAAACTGCTAATCAGTAAAATCGAAACAGCAGAGTGATTAGCTTTAAGCAAATCCGCTCAATTCTCAATAAAAATTCCGACATTTTGAATTTTGAAAGCCTGATTTTAGAATCAAAGCAAATCTAATAATATTACAAAAAGTAGTCTGCCATATTAGATCCGCCATTTTACAATCAGCGACCCTGAAAACGCCGGGGTAACGAGTTTCAAGCCATTAAGCGTTCAGGCGCATCAAAATCAACTTGTTAACTTCAAATTCGTTTTTCTCCAAAACTTATTTTCTAAGCATAGGTCCTTTTAACTTTGCTTGTGTATAGATATTTAAATTATAAGTTTCGTGCCATAACCGCCAAAAAAGCTTTAGCGACATAATTTCCGAACTTAGTTTTTTGACCAAAATCGATTATTTGCGATCGTAAATAGTCGATTTTCAACAAAATATCGAAGTCCCAAAAATGTCTCGCTTAAGCTATTTTAGCGGTTATGGCTCGGTTTAGTAATATCAAATCAATTTTGTATGCATGTGTGCTCCACTTAAATCAAATGCATAATAAATATGCGGCAGGGGAAGATCATTTAAGGATAAAAATAACTAGTGCATTTATTTTGTTGTTTGTAATCAGACAGACATTCACCTTAATCACGTTAATAGCTGTTATCGTTATCATTTGAATGGAAAAAGTGCATGTGCTGGTTTATTGCTGCCTTTCGTGTACTAATTTTAATGTCAAAAAAAATAAATAAAAGTATGTAGCAGCGAATTCATCAACTCACACTGTGCTATTTTCAAGAAAAGTTTAAATAACTGAGCACTAAGCTTTCATACAAAAACCTCTCATCAAAGCTTTTTCAAGTACGGCACAAGCGCACATCTTATTACCCCTTGCAACAAGATGGAAACAAAACATTATTTTCTCAGTTTAAAACAACAAATTTTATGCTGCCCTACTCAGTTGTAAATTGAATGTAGTAAAAAGTTGACATATTTCTTACACAAGAAATACATAAATATGTAGACATTTTAAAGTTAAATAAAAAATGTATAACAAATTTAAATTAAAAACTTAATTATGTATATAAAAAAATTAATAAAGTGGATATGTAGCCTTAGTTAAAAAACTTAGTTGTGAAAATGTTAAAACCCTAGAAGTATGCAACGTTTTTGTTTCTTTCTATAAATAAAAATTTAACGTGAATGTCCTTTTTCAAATGCATTGAAAGTTTTTTGCTTTTGGATCGATAGTGAGTGAATAAAAAGCAAGACGAAAAAAGGTCGTGTACAATTTTTTTTTTAAAGAAAATAAATAAATGTCATGCATGTGGTGCGTTGAAAAAAACCAAACAAACAGACAAATAAACGCGAATGAAAGAAGGAACATTGTGAAATTGAATTTAAATAAAATATTCTCAAGTTGTTGGTGGTTGTGCAGCAGATGTTTAGCAAAGTTGGGGAATGAGTTTGAAAACCCCATCAAAAATACAATGATAAACATATCGCACCTTATCAACAAGAGGGTATTAACTCAAAATTTTTGAAATTTCACTTTTTGCAAGAAATCAACTAACAACATCAATATCTATCTACTGTAAACATTTCAACGTATTCCGATTACTCTTTCACCTCGAAAACCACATTTGAGACCATTTTTGTGATAGCGTAGTGACTACCTTTATATAATCAAAAAGGTATTATTTTGAGTTAGTACAAAAGTGCACACAGGAATGTATCTTATATTTTCATAAAAAAGGTATTATTTTGATTTGAGCCTTTATTCAAGTTAAAAATAATCCAATTGTTTTATTTAAATTCTGTTGTATTTTGAGTTGATACTGTTTTGTTGAAAAATATATTTTGAGGCTTTATTTAAATTTCAACTAAAGCGTCGTAACTCAAAATAATACAAAAAAAAAATATCGAGAAAATTCAGAAAAATGGTATTAACTCAAAACATAGAGTTTTTTTCCCAAGAATTCCAACATTTTGAAATAAAAACAATGCATATATATTTTCAAATGAAATTTAATTACTACTATGGATTCGGATTTTCAAATTCTCTTGTAATCTAACCACAAACAGTTTTTCGTCTCTACTGAACATTTTAAAATTTTGAGTTAATACCCTCTTGTTGATAAGGTGCGATATGTAAGTGAGTGACTAATGAATTAGTCCAAAGGATCAAGAAAGCAACATAAACAAATAAATCCTGTGAAATTACACCTCCAAATAAGTAAATCCCAACGTTTTCCATGAATCCTCAAGTGTCAAATGTGCAAAGAAAATATAAAAATAATTTTAAAATGACTACGACCACCGGTTATAAAGTGTCTTGTAACAAATCAAATAAATCAACCCCAACAGCACGTGCTGGCGATTGTGTTGATGAGGCGAGTGATGCCTCTTTGTATTGTAATCAAGAACCATTGCCCACACCAAGAGCTGCACCGCGACCACGCACAAAGAATTCCGCGTCATCATCAACATCGGCTGCACCTACGCCAAAACCTCGTTCAGGTAAAGGACTAAAAACGAACAAACATTGTTACTAGAGCTACATGCATATACATATACATATGTACATATGTATGTGTGCATACATAATTAGGGCAGAGTTATAAAATAATGAGTTCATTTCTCACAAGTGTGTAGAAAAAAAGGCGCTATTTATTTTCTACTTTGATACTCTGAAGAGGTATTAGGCGACTTTAAAAAAGAAGGACCTGTGTTCGCTAAAGTTAACTTTAAGCATTTGAATGATTTTAACTTTTCAACAAAATATAACTCAAGACAAACAGAAAATGAAACAAAACATAAATTACAAACTAAAAAGAATAGACAAAGAAAAGTTCAATAGGTTTTCAATTAAACAAATAAACTGAAACACATCGTTGCCACTTCAAAATTGTTCACAGCAATCGCAATAATGGAAAAAATAATAAAAGTCAAATTTAATCTCTCTATTATTATGACTCTATTATGATGGCAACCAAACTTTAGTTGCGTTGCCAGTTGACAAAATGTTTTTAAATATGGCAACTGGCAACTATCAGTTGTTTATTTCAGTTGCCAAATAGCAATAATATTTGTAACTAGAAATTTTTAGTTGCTGCATAGTTTTTAAAGCAAAAAAGCGATCGAATTTAAAGAAAAAGTTGAAATTTTAAATTAAAGAACTCCTCTTTGGTGAAGGCGAAATTATGCTTGCTTTACGGAAATAAAAATAAATATTTAATTTTATTTGAAAAATATTTCCTCTGAACTAATAATTTTTATAATAAGTTCTTTTTAGGGAGTTTAACTTGCAAATTTTCATTTAGCACATATCGAGCCTTATTTTCGATATTATCGTAAGCGATATGTTATCGAAAATAGAATTTTTAATTGAAATTAAAATTTTACAGGCCTCTATCCATAATTTAGAATTATCAAAATGCCAACATTTTTTATAAGTTTTAAGATACAGGCTGTATAACTTTATCGTAAACGAAAATTTACGTCCAAAAACATATTTGAATATTGTGAAAAAACCTTCTGAAAACTTTAATTCTTGTCGCTTACGATAAAATCGAAAATAAGGTTCGATATATTGAATCTATGTTTACATTATTTTCAGTTGCCAATTTGTCATAATCATATCAAGCATTTTTTTCGATTTTATCGTAAGCGACATGCTATCGAAAATAGACTTTTTATTTATAATTATTAATGAACAAATAACATCAAGTTAGTTGTAAATATTCTGACAACAACACATAGTTGAACGGAACAGCCAGCCGTTTTCGAAGGCCACTAAACCTTCCTCATCAGCGTTCTTCTGTGTTTTGGTCCACTGTGTGTAGTGTCAGTTGATGTAGATGTCTGCCTTATATACGAAACTTTATTGCGAATGGAATATGTGAATTGGTTTGATTCATTGCATTTTTCAATTTGCGTTTTTCAAAAAGCGTTACGAACAGTAGCCTAATTCAATTCATAAGAATTTAAGAAACAAATACAGTTCGAAAAATAATAATTAATTAAAAATTTTATTTTTGTCGCTTACGATTAAATCGAAAATAAGGCTCGATATATTCGATAACTTTTTGGCAAACTGGAGAAAGTTGCCATACATAATACTAAATTTAATTTGAGTTCCCTTGCCACTTGAGATGGCAAAAACATATTTGAATATTGTGAAAAAACCTTCTGAAAACTTTAATTCTTGTCGCTTACGATAAAATCGAAAATAAGGTTCGATATATTGAATCTATGTTTACATTATTTTCAGTTGCCAATTTGTCATAATCATATCAAGCATTTTTTTCGATTTTATCGTAAGCGACATGCTATCGAAAATAGACTTTTTATTTATAATTATTAATGAACAAATAACATCAAGTTAGTTGTAAATATTCTGACAACAACACATAGTTGAACGGAACAGCCAGCCGTTTTCGAAGGCCAATAAACCTTCCTCATCAGCGTTCTTCTGTGTTTTGGTCCACTGTGTGTGGTGTCAGTTGATGTAGATGTCTGCCTTATATACGAAACTTTATTGCGAATGGAATATGTGAATTGGTTTGATTCATTGCATTTTTCAATTTGCGTTTTTCAAAAAGCGTTACGAACAGTAGCCTAATTCAATTCATAAGAATTTAAGAAACAAATACAGTTCGAAAAATAATAATTAATTAAAAATTTTATTTTTGTCGCTTACGATTAAATCGAAAATAAGGCTCGATATATTCGATAACTTTTTGGCAAACTGGAGAAAGTTGCCATACATAATACTAAATTTAATTTGAGTTCCCTTGCCACTTGAGATGGCAACTAAAGCTGGGTTGGCATCCATAATTGAGCTGAGTTTAACTACCAGCAACTTTATCGATATATACAAATCGAGCCTTATTTTCGATTTTATCGTAAGCGACAAAAATTAAATTTTTCAGAAGATTTTTTTAAAATATTCTAATTTGTTTTTGTACGTAAATTGTCGCTTACGATAAAATTGTGCAGTCTGTATCTTAAAAGTTATCAAAAATTTTGCCATTATGATAATTCTAAACTATGGGTAGGCCCATATAATTTTAATTTCAATAAAAAAGTATATTTTCGATAACATGTCGCTTACGATGAAATCGAAAAAAGGGCTCGATATACATGTAAATATATATATGTATGTATATACTCGTATATATACATATATATACTATATTAGGGTGGGTCATTTTTTTTCGTAATCTACATCAAATTCTGAGAAGGCTTGCCCAAGAAACCATGGGTCTAAAATCAAAATCGAGCTTCCCATTTTTAACGCGAAACTTTTGTTTTCGTATATGATTTTTTTTTTAATTTGCCTAAATTGTATTGAATATTAAATACTTAAAGAAAAACTTCTCTTTAAAAATGGGAAGCTCGATTTTGATTTTAGACCCATGGTTCCTTTGGCAAACCTTCTTAGAATTCATCGTATATTACGATTTTGACAACCGCATTGTGAATTTTTTTAGTCCATACAAATTGACCCACTCTAATATATACATATGTACATATATATATATATATATATACATATATATATGTATATGTGTGTATGTTAGACTGGCAGCTTGTATAATTTTTTTTTTAATTATTAATATATGGGCATTTTTCCGAAAAAGTCCGCTTTTTTGTCGCGTGCGACAGCAAGCAATTAATCTTGTATTTTTGTACAACGTGACTCAATTTTTCTTAAAACTTTACCTAACGTAGAGCTGCTGACGTCCTAATCAAATATATAAAGAAGTAAAAAAAAGTTTCGTTTTCTCTAAAAAAAAGGATATTTTCTTGGTGTCGCATGCTACAAAAAGTTGACATTCCTGTGGGAATGCCCATATGTGCTGTCTAAAATATGAGGTTTGCTGTTATAAATGCGGCCTTAATATTTTAGCTCGATCCGACAATGCCTTCTGGTGCCTAGTAGGGCCTAAAGTACCCGATACACAGTGAGGGATTTTGTTAAAAATTTAAATAATTCTGCAGTTTCTAAACGGGCCGTCGATTGTTATGAAATTTCATATATCATTTGAGGAGGTGTCACAGAGCTTTAGTCTGGAATTTGAACTATATATTTTTAAAAAGGGGCGGAGCTATAAAGCCCCTAAATGGGCAACCTTGGGTTAATGAAAAATTAAAACTGATGGCAAGTTGATGTTTTTGATCTTATAAAAAAGATTTTTTGCAAGTTAATTTTTTTTGTATCCAAGGGTTAAAAAAGTCTACTACATTGATGGTTTTTTTGTTCTGTAAACCGATCGATTTGAAACGATTTTAGAAAACTAGCTCCAACAATATAAATATTTTTTTAGATTTTCTTAAATTTTTTTATTATATAAATTTTGAAATATCATATCTGAAAGAAAATTATCTTGTATAATTTTAAACACGTCTGCAGGACCATTATTAATTTTTTGAAAACGAAAAACTTACTCGGATTCGGTTTACAGGACAGGACCGAATATGGGAGAAAAAACGGAGAAGTCAAATCTAGTGCGATTATCATAAATTAAGAACAAAATTTGTAACATTAAAAAAATTTCGATATCAGAAGCACAAACAATTAAGTAAAAAGTTATACGCAATTTAAATTCAAATTTTTAAAAAAGTCTGGTTTTCGCTGTTTATTGCAGAAAAAAAGTAGGTTAATTATTTCGCTATTATAAAAATAATTTGCAAAGATACCAACCCGATATATATTAGGAATATAACAAAGCAATTTTTTCTTAAAAATTTTCGTTATTGAAGGAACCAGATCGTTTCGAAATATACTTGTTTTTGTTATAAATATCAAATTTAAAGCCTTTTTTTTCAAATTCCAAATCTGAAACGAAAAAATGTATTATGCAACCTTAAGACAAGTTATGTTTTTAAATATTTCCAAAAATATTGTCTGCGCCCGAAGAAAAACTAGAAGAATACAGCAAAAATACTGAAAAAATCCCATTTTGGGGATTTTGCGATCTTTTTTTGGGATTGCCGGGAACTCAAAACTATTTTTTTCTTACTTTCTATGTATTAATTGAATAATTTTTCACCTAAACGAACATTTTCAGACGAAAATATTGATAAAATTGATTAAGAGCTGTAGGATTAATAATAAGCTGGTATGCGATGTGTTGATCCTTATATATGCAATATATCAATTCAAATAAAATCAAATTTTTAAAGTTTAATTTGTTCTGACTATAAATATGCGCCTTTGTTTCTAAAATTTAAAAATCATTTGTAATTTGCTTTAAAAGTGGGGGAAATTTATTTAAATTTTAAATTTTTTAAAATATCTGGCATCTAATATAGAATATATATAAAAAAACTTCTCTAAATCATTTCCTTTTAAATAAATAGTTACTTTAATTTCTTACTTTATATACAGTCGAACTTCCATAACTCGAACTTCTCTAACTCGAATTTTCTCTAACTCGAACTAGTTTGGTTGTCAGTAGCGTTGAAAGAACAAATAACATACAATTCTGTAACTCGAAGTTTCCGTAAGTCGAAATTTTTTTTTTTTGGGATAACGGTGATTCGAGTTATGGAAGTTCGACTGTACTTGTTACGAAGCTAATAGCAGTCTTATGTGCAGTTTCCACAATGCAAGCAAGCGACTTGTCTAGAAAAAATATATGAAAAGCACTCAAATTTTTGAGTGATTCCTATACAAATTTTCTAGACAAGTCGCTTGCTTGCATTGTGGAAACTACACATTAATTATTGTTGAGGAAATTAATTGAAAAATAAATAGTAAATAATTTAATGTGATACTTTATTCAAGAACACAACAGCCAATAGTAAATAGTATTCATAATTTCAAGATTTCATCCATAGCAATACTTATCATATAATTATACTTTGTAATTTAATTTATGAAATATTTTCTCTGCTACTTTCGATTTTCTTTCCCTCCCTATTCGCTTTTTTAGATTCAAAACAAAAAAAACCACAATAATAAAAAATTATTAGATATTTTTCATATTATTTCATGGTGTATTTCACACGCACTATTTATTTCCTATATACTCGTAATAACGAGAAAAATATCAATATAGAAGAGGGGGGAAATTCTATACTTTCCATCTTGAATTTCATTTCGAATGTGGGTTTTCTTGTCGTTATTCATGCATGTAATGTTTTTCTAAACTTATATTTTTTTAAATAATTCTTTTGTTCTCTTGCACAGTGTTTTGTAGAAACATTTGTTGATTTATTTTTTATTTAAGCTGACCGCAGGTGAGGAATTATTTAAACTCGTTTATGTAGCAAGAATTAAGAATTTTGGGGTGATTTTGAAAGCCCATACATTGTTGTATGTCTATTTTTTTTTTCATAGTTTATACTGTGATACGAATAAATCATGAAATAATTGACACCCTAATGTCTAAGTATAAGAGTTAAATATGTTTTCACATTAGTTTACAATATTGTGACTCGACAGTTACCTAAATTTCAGCAGAAGTTTTTCTTAAGAATCGATCCAAAGTACCTCTAAATATATATTTCTACTGTTGGAAATTTAAATAAGAAGCATTCACCGTATGCATCAATCCACACCAAAACTCTAGTTGGACAAATAATAAAATTAATGTGTAGTTTCCGCAATGCAAGCAAGCAACTTGTCTAGAAAATTTTTATAGGAATCACTCAAAAATTTGTGTGCTTTTCATGTATTTTTTCTAGACTAGCGAATTGCTTGTATTGTGGAAACTACACATTATACAAGTAGTTTAGGGTTTCTGAAATTTGAATGGTGTTGGTCACTTCCATTGAAGTTATACATATTTCACTAAACGGAAGCTATAAAACAATATTTTCTTTACACTAATAAAAAAATAATAAAATCATAAAAGATAAAAAATCATTAGTAAATATCCGAAGTTATTCTACTTCTGGATGCCAATCACACGATCTTAGTAACTTTTTTGAAAGCTCTCTTTTTGCTGCGATATTTTACACTCCAAATGAAAGTTTCAAATGTAATAATTAATTCCAAAACTTGAATCATATACACCAATACGGACACACAAAAAAGTAATATGAATAATTTTGTAATATCAATTAAAATATTTGTAATATTAATTAAAAAATTAATTAAATTTTCACCTATAAACAATTTGATAATATTAATTAAGTTTTTTAACTCAAATTAATTAATACAATTAATAATTTAATTGAATCAATTGAATTTTTAATTGAAAACATTAATTGGTGAATAGTTTTTTCTGTGTATTGATAGCGGGAACAAACGTTCTCATGAAATTCGCCATAGTAAATTTCCATTCATGGGGAATGAAAATTTTACATTTTATAATTTGATGTCAAGAACTGATTGAATTTAATCGACCTGGTAGTTTAAAATTTGTTAAAAAAAATTACTTTGTGAAAATTTTATTTTCGAAAATTTTCGAAATCTACAGAATCGAATCGATTCACTATCTTACGACATCAAAGTAAGCTCAACATCTTTCGAATGCAGCAAAACTTGCTTCCGATCTATTGACTCGTTCATAAGTAACATGCACATACACCACATACAACCATACAGACATCAACGCGAAAATAGTAATATCGACTCCCACGACCTCGAAACATCGAAATATAATAAAAACCCGACTTGCGAAATTTCGGGTAAAATTAGTTACTTCATATAGTGGGAAGTATGCATTAATTTAAAAAAAAAATTTACGAAATAAAACAACACTACGAAAGAAATTATATTATTTATTTCCAAAAAGTTGTTCACTTAAACTTTTTTTTCCAAAATTGGTTATCGGTGTAGAAATTTCAGATCATGCGATGGCCTGCACAAGGGGTATACTCTGTAATTCGAAACGAAACGAAATGCTTTCGAATTTGCAGGTTATTAGCATAGAAATTCTAAAGCATTCTGTTTCGTTTTGAATTGCAGAGAAGGCCCCCAGAACTTGAAAGCTACTGAAAATCTATGGCGAGGTAGTGTCTAAGCATTTCCGCTCGGAGACTTTTAAGTCCATTGTGAACAGGCGCGTATTTATGTTTGATGTCGCCCTAGGCCCGTGATATATGCCGCCCTTTTTGCTCTATAAGCTTTTTAATATTAAATATGAAATTTATAAATATTTAAATTACACTGTACATTACACATGCAAATCCGCACGGTCCTGACAGTATAGGTTCGATAGTATTACCAAAGGGAAGTTAAGCCCTATACTGAGTTTGGCGATTTTGGTGACCAATTTTTTTTATGGGCCTCCAAAACTTTCGAAAACACTGCACTCTCAAAAAATGGTATCATCAGTTTTTGGCCAACGGCTAATTCAGACTTAGTAATAGCGCTTTACTATATATGGCAATAATGTAGCTAAGAGTTCACTAAATAAATCTCGTTAAAATTATACGTCGAAAAAATTATTTCTTCAAGCACTTTTTTTTGCAAAAGTAAAGTAAAATTTTTTTTAATTTCTTTCACAATAACTACAGCGCGACTCCTATATAATATAATCAGAACGTGTCTAGCCACCCTAATAGGTCATACAGACCACTTTTTAACTCGAAAATGTTCGTTTTTCACACTTCTCTGTTGAGTAACACTTATTGCAACAAAAAAAAAGGATAGTCTAGTAAAAAACGAAAATTTAACATCCGAATTTATTTAAAGGCGCAGTTAGTCAAACCAACAACTATTTGAACATATCGACTGCTGAAATTCTCCGTTGTGTATAATTTTTCGTCTAATGCGTTCGCTTTGACTGCAACTGTTTACATTTTCGGAAGCAGAAGCAAAAGCAATTGCACAAATCAAAAGTTTTTAAACACTGCTTGTTACTACCTCTTAACTAAAGTGCCTTCTGGTTTCGTAAATAAAAAATGTAAAATACACTTACCCGAAGTGTCGTTAAATACGAGTAACAATAATGCACAATGGTCTAAACGAGTGTTTTAGAATGAATACTATCATATAAATTTAAAAATTTTACATATCACGGATAAGATCAGAATTATATAATTTTTCATTGATTGACAAAAATGATCAATATCAACCTATTTAAAATTTTAATTCTTAGGGTTCTTAAAATTTTGCCGCCCCTGAAACGATGCCGCCCTAGGCCCGGGCCTCACGGGCCTATACGTAAATCCAGCACTGATTGTGAATCCCTTCTGACAAAAAAGAAAATGTTCCCCTTTCCGTAAAAACAAGATGAGAATCCAGGGGTGTTATTATGTAATTCGATTCGAAACGAAAACTGTTCGAATTTGTATGTTATTAACATTGCAATTCGAACACATTCCCTTTCGATTCGGATTACATAATAACCCCACAGGTACACATTACTAGTCATTAAGTCACGTGACTAGCATGATGAAATTGCCCTCCATGATATCTTTAAGTCCTTCATAGAATCTACTGCTCAGCCATCTCTGACCCAGCTTAGATGACAAAAAAAAATTTTTTGCAGCAATTTTGCATCTCATGTTCTAAAATTGCCAAGGTTGGCAAACGGTATCGTGAAAATACCGATACCGATTCAAATACCGCTAAAATTAGATACCGGTATCGTTACCGATACCGAAATCCATTTCGGTTAGAAAATACCGGTATCCAGACTACCGTTTACGTCTATACCGGTACGTACCGGTATACCGATTCCGGCTAAAAAATAAATGATAGTTGAGTTGTAGTTGCCAAATTTTTATTATGTATTACAACTTTTTTCACCATGAGAAAACTGCTTTTTATCAGTTGTATTTTGGTTTTTATTTCGACCATTGTGTTCGATTTGCTTTACTATTCCAGACGCCAACCAATTGCATTTGTCAACCAATATTATTGCCATGTTCATAAAATATAGAAAAAATAGCAAGGACAAAACTAAAAATATTTAAAATGTTTTGGAATGTATACTATGGTTTCAAAACATATAGCATAGATAAGAACCTTTGTTTTTCGTGCATTGTTTCGAAGTCAACTGAAATTAGTCGTTATTCAGAATATACCAAAAAACAGTTGTTAAAGTTAAGTTGTTTCAGTTTCAATCCAACTTAGTTGAGCTGTAAACCGTAATATGTGCAAAAATTGCAAAGATATATTTCAATTAACTTTCTTTCTTTCTTGGTCTTGTTTACACACTTCACCGTAATATATAAGGTTGATAGAGAAAAAACTTCTAAACTTTTATATTTGAAGTCAAAGATTCCTCTTGAGGTGAAGAAAAGTACTTTTAAAATGAAAGAATACATTTTGGCGACCTCTGTTGTACCAATTTTGTACTCTGTGTTTATATACTACATCTATTAAATTGTACTTTCATCATCCTGGAAGTTTATTTACCCCGAAAGCGTATAAATAAAACGCGAAATACATCATACAGGTAGTTTTTTAAAAAAAAAGTCTTCTAACAAAATATTTAAAACAGTCCTGTGAATTACTCTTATTCAATTATGTTTTATAAACAAAGTTATAAACAATATAGATCCAGTACAAAAATATTGCCTAAGAACGTGTCCAAAGTAGAAAAGTGCCGAAAAAAACCGAAAAAATCATATTTGGTAAAAAAATACATATTTGAAATTTACTGAAACAAGATATGTATATCTATATGGTTCAAAAAATCTTAGTCTCTTCTTTCTGTATCCTTTTATAAATTTAAAATCGGTTGATATTTAACTTAGTTGGAGGTTGGTAAGTGTCTACGGGTACGAAAAACCGGGTTTTACCCTTAACTCAAGGTTTTGGAGGTGTCTGGAAAATTTCAAATACAATTTGTATTGTTATACTCGACAATACCTAGCAGAAAAATAGTTACACGTCCCAGGTATTTCGATTTCATCAAAATTTGTCACACAGTGTAATTTATCAGTATAGACAAAACTTATATTTTTACTATTTTGTTTAATTAACCAAAATGTATACTTTATATACATATATAAACTGCAGTCTCCTTGTTTCACTTTTTTAATAAATTATTTTTTAATAAAAATATAAAAATATAAAAACATACATATGTATATAGAAACAAATAAGTTAATATGCTTTTATACGAGTACATATGTATGTTAATGTAAAAATACTCCCTTTTTGAAGTAATTTAATAAAAAAAAAATTTTGTAATGTCCACTGCCTGAAATAATAAATTTATCAGTAATATCGGTATACCGGTATTATAAACTCGATAACGGTATGTACCGGTAATACCGATACCGAAATAAAAAAAATACCGATACCGCTACCGATACCGAAATTTAAAAAATAATTGTACCGGTAGCAATACCGATACCGTTATTTTTTTCGGTTTCCAACCTTGAAAATTGCATTTCCACTCACACGAAAAAATTTTTCTTGCACAATTTTTTTAGTAAAACAAAACTATTTTTCTTAAATTTTTTACATTTTACATGCAAAAATAAATATAAAAAATTAATTGCACGAATCTTATTTAGTCACTTATTGATCCACCCTCGTTCATTGTCCTCTCTTTTTTTCAATTAAGTAAACAACTGCTGAAGTTATTATGACTTTATTGTAGGGAAAAAGCTTTGTTAATTTAATTAAAGAAGAACATTAAAATAAACGTGGAAAATGTAATAAAAGTTGCACATAATGTCAGAGTGTTGCTTGAAATTTTTAAGAAAGTAATGTTACCTATTACAACATATTTTCCCATAAGCACCAGTAAATAAACTAGTTTTTCTTCACATTAAAAACAAAAATACATTTATATTTTATGAATGCAAGTTCAGTTTACAATAAAGTACATTTTAATAGCTAATGGGACTAAAAACAAATGTTTTATTTCATTAGGTGTATTATGACATTTCGTTTATTATGAATACGTATAATACGACATTTTTATGTAGGGAAATAAAAGCAAGACGGCCATGGGGGAATGAGTAAAATTTTTATGCAAAATAAAATTAAGGGAAGCTTATGCTTGAAAAAAAAAACTTATTATTAAAGCAATTTAATGTTAAAATACAGTAAATACAAAATTTAGTCTTCAAGTTATTAGGAAAATGTGTGTTAAGTTAAGCTCATCAAACAATCATCTTTTTAAAGAATCAGACACAAATTTTCTCAAATCCTAATACTCGTAGCTGGCCTAGAGAGTAACAATAAAAAATAATAACAAAAAAATCGTGGAATATACATATGTATCTGTGGCAATATGGAATAGTAGCTTAAGTAGACTTACATATTGCCACAGATATATTTAAACTCTGCAGGGTGTATATGGAATTTTTTAACTGACTCATTATATCCGCCAACGAAACAGCTTCTTTATGCTAACAGGCAATACACCAAGCGACATTCTTTTACCTGTTGTTGACTGCTTCCTTTCCCTGAAAGCGATTTACCGCAAATTCTTTGTAGATACCACTATATTCATAGCGTAACAAAGAAGAGTCGTTATGCATTCATTGGCCATTTTGATCCCACAGATGTCTTCTGCTCCTATAAGGGAAACTACATATACTAATAATATATCAATAAAGCAAAATGTAACCTTTAATGGCTATGCAAGCTGCAGGTTCAGAACTTTCGGACCTAATACTCGGTATCTCGATTGTTATCAAAATCAAAACGCATGGCTTAGCAAAAAAAATTTCTTGCTTGTTAGAATTAACTCCCCAGTCGTAAGTACGTACAATATGACTGAATAACTCATTATTTTCATTTGAGAAGTTCAAAATACGAGGGTGGATCATTAACTTCATGACTTTGTGAGTTTTATACACTTAAATCCAACGTTTCTCAAATTTTTTTATACCTTCCGAAAAATATGATTTGTCGAGGTCATAAAAATACGCATTTGTTTGTGGTTGTTGGAGTAAAATTTCTTTCCGCCATTCTTCAAGTTTATGAACAAGAAATAGTCACTCGGGTCTAAATCTGGAGAATAGGGCGGATGAGAGAGCAACTCATGGATGTTTGCTATGGCAACTGCACATGCGTTTGTGGTCGATTGTGAGCAAACACGGCACCCATCTTGCGGAAAGCTTACTCATTCAAAATGAATGGAAACCACTGAGCCATGTGAGATGCCTATTGCTTCCACTTTCTCTCTCACTTTTAATACCCGATCGGCTAAAACCATATTGTGGTTTTTTTCAATTGTTTCAGATGTAGAGACCTTGTGGCCGTACAAGCCCAGAACGTTCGGCTTGTACGGCCACAAAGAAAATCAGTAAATCACTTTTTTACAATTGAAATTGACAGTGAAGAGTCCACATAGTATTTATCAAGTTTAGCCTTGGTTTGGGTGAGCACACGCTATTCACTTTTTTCCATTTTCTTCTCAAAACGCGCGTTAGTCGATATCAACGGCAGTCAAACACAAACTAAATGACGCAGCTTGTTAAAATTTAGACAGGGATCAACTGACAGTTGCTTGTTGATAAGAGCAGTGTTTCCATTTCAACTAAGAGGCGGGAAATACAAAACGACACTGAGTTAATGACCCACCCTCGTATATTTCGTACCTCTTACTTAAGGGATTACTTTTTGCTTAAAAGTATTCAAAATTTAATGGGGAATTTTTCTAATAAAAATAAATAAAATTTTGTAACGATATTATAAAACTTGTACCTTTTTTATGGAATTGTTAAAAATCATTATTTTACAAAAGAAAGTATGCAAATATATTGCAGGATATGCAAAAATACTTAAATTTGTTGAAAATTAAAGTACGAAGCTCATTTTCACGATCAATAAATTTGTGTTTAAATATTTATATATTTCATTAATAACTAAAAAGCATTAAAATAAGTTATGATATAAATAATTGTTTATTTTATTCATTACGAGGCAATAATTATAATTATTAAAGACATTGCTGGGTAACTTTGACTAAGACTGTAGGCACCGTGTGACCGAAGTGATAATTAAATGCGACATTTTGGAAGAAGACCCCTGATAAAGTGTTAGCGTCGTCTCGGTAGTTGTTCTGAATTACGGAATTTTCATTGTATTCAAACCTATTCCTTATCCGGACTAAAAGGGCTTTTTTTAAGCCTGAGCATATCGTCCCTACCATGTCAAACTATCCAATATGCAAATTTGTACTTTTCAGAGGAGCGCGAAGACCCGTCAGTTGTGAATTTAAAGTCGGCGTATTCCTAAAAGTGCCAAGCTTAAAATATTTCTTATTGAGTTATGTATCGTGCATGAGAATTTCGGCATTTTGAAACGAGGCATATCGTATAAAATAGGGTACTTAGATAACGAATCTAAAAAACGAATTTTGTTTATTTGATAGTATGACGTGGTAGGGACGATACCAGAGAATGGTTCATGTCTGATTGTTCTGCTCTTAATGTAAACGGTAAGAGCTCAACTGGCCTAAGAAGTCGACGTCATGGCACTTGTTGTGAGACTTAAGACCTTGCATCTTGGCCACTACGATACAGTTATAGGATTGAGTCTGGTACATTCAATGCTTGATGTACATCCCGAGCTACCATTTTGTTCAGAAAAAAAAACTTTTTGTTCGAATATAAATTGTATTACGTTTCACGAGAGTTGGAAGTGCATTAGATACTTTGCTTAAGGCAAATTAAATTAAACTTTAACCAACAAAATCTGCATTTGTGTGACTTTCGTGCAGCAATTGTAAATAATGCCCTAATTCTGTTCGACGATTGTATCGTCTTGTCTATGGACAAAAAAAATTTTTGATTCTTTAAAACGATTATTATTTATTGTCAATGCTAGAAGGTTCGTGTATTTGCTTTATGATTTTGTTCCAAACATTATATCCAACACATATTTTTTCTTGTATTTTTCAAACTATTGTATAATACTTTAATTGAATATTTATGTTTTAAAAACATGGCAGGCAATATTATTTATATTTTTCATTATCAAAGACAACAACCATTTTTGAAGAAAATAATTTAGAGAATTCAAAGACAAGAACTCAGAAGCATTTTCAAACAAAAACGTCCTAAATCTTCTTACTGAATTTAATCTTGATAGACTTATAGTCAGGGAAACCTTGTTGTTGAATTTTTTAATTTAAAATATATTTTCATTTACAACTAAAGCAATTTATTTTATATTCAGGGGCATATTTTTTGAGTTTTTAGTGCATATTTTCGACATTTTAGTGCATATTGAATGCGCTTCTTTTAGAGCATATTTCTGCTTTTCTTGCTTTTGACTTTATTTCAGTGAGCCGACGAAAATCGGTACATTGTGCCGATCGTGTGATCCAGGCTTTAACTCAAATTGTAATTCTATAGAAATACTAAGCATCTTTGAAAGGAATCGAGAAGCAACTATCAGATAAGCTTACTTTACTTATCCATTTACTTGCTACCGATTAATTCACAAGCAATTAATAACGATATCAAAGCTTTTCCATATCAGGCTTTTTATGCTAATAAAATGTATTAAAATGATCAACAATACTTCAAATTAAGTTTTATCTTGCAAACATCACTATCTACGAGTATGTGGGTATATATTTATAATCACGAAAAAAAATTACAACACATTTTCCCACCATCGTTTTCTTTGAAGCGAGTTTTCGCAAATACCGATGACATAATATATTTACAAAACTTAATGTAAATGCGATTTCGTTCGTTCGTTTACTCTCATTAATATTGTTGCAATTACAAAAATTTTCTTTAGTTTATTTAAATTTGTATCTCTTTACCACCATTCGCTTCTTTTCGTCTTTATGTCTTGCAGTGCTTCCTCCTTCTACGACAGCAACAGCTGCAACACAGCATCATCATCAGTATCAACGTCAACATCAGCCTCACAATACACTGCGTGATTCCTATAAGTTGCAAGAAAATATGGAGCCACAATCAGCCGCTTCAACCACAACAAAAACGTCACGTTCCAAACAACGTCTAATCAAAGTGGATTTGTCATTGTTACAGGTATGTTTTAATTTATTATTTATCATCTTATCTCTGTCCTTCATTAATATACTTAAGTACATAAAAATTTCAAATTAAACTCATTATAAAGTTGATGGGAAAATAAAGAAATAATTATTTTCCAGCTTGTCTTGAATTATTGCAAATTTGTTAGTACTCCGTATTATTTATTGGGTATTTGGAAGTAGTTTTTGAAAATCCTTTCAAGACATTCAACATCCTTTGTAATTGTTTGAAATTCTATCAAAATTCTGAGAAGTAATCAAAAAATTATTAGAGAAAATTTTGCAGAGCGACCAAGACAGAAATAAACAAGAAAAAGGTAAGAACTGTTGACATTGAGTCAAATTTATTTAGACATTTGTAGACCCATGCACCAAAAGCTACTCATGATGGGGAAATGCTTAGTCCCCGGTATTACGCACTGCATCTAGTATATCATGCTAGTTGTGATATCTTAATTTTGGAAGGATTAGGGCGAAAATTCTCCCACAAAATGTTCATTACTCCCTTTTGAACGGAGATCGTGCAAGCAACTTGCAACTCACTAGAATACTTAATCAGTTCTTTATTCTATTCATCTTAAATACTCGTGTTAAACTAAATAATTCACAATTAAACTTCCAAAATGTGTTATGCACCAAGAAAAAGTTATTAAGGATCAATGATCGCCTTTGCCATATTTGAAATATTACAGCTGAATGAACGAATTTAAATTGTTACGGAAAATACAGGACACTACGCCCGAAAATATCTATTGTATCTCTTGCTAACTGCTGGAGCATTTCATCCAGACCTGTTCTCCTGAGCAGTCTCCAGATTTCAAGTATTGGCAGTTCCCTATCTACCAGCACTTGCTTGCCCAACTGGATGTATCTTCTGGAGCATAAATCTTTGCAGACTTTGGAAAGTTGTTTTGGAGTTTCATCGTCATAACGCCAAAATGCGCACCGGCTTTTCCTCTCAATGCCAAATCAGTTGAGTTGTTTTATTAACCTGCCATGACATGTGTGGAAGTCGATGAGCATTCTTAGATTATTTTTACTCAAGGATATGAAAGCTTTAAAACGATTTTGGTTATACGTGCCACTCATTGTCTTTGCATGCCTCAATTCAGGAATATTGAACCAGAGCTTTCCCCTAGGTTTCTTGATATCCATCGAGTCCGAGTAGTAGGGAACTGGGGATTCTGGCGCCGATTAAAATTGTGAAATTTGGGTAATTAAAATTTGAAATTTGAGAATTTCAGTACAAAATTTTAAAATTTGGGTAATTAAAATTTTAAAATTTTAAAATTCTTGGAAATTTGTGAAATTTGATACCCTACGAGGGTGGGTCAATAAGTCCGTCCAACTTTTTGTTTACATAAGGAATTTTTTGTTTACATAAGGGGTTTTGTTTGTTTAATACATACGAGGGTGGCTCAATAAGTCCGGGTTTTTTATGACCGTGGGAATTTGTATGTGTGTATGTTTGTGGGGTGGATTAAGGGGTTTCATAAGATTAATATTTCATAAATATATATGCCGACGGGAAAATCATGAAAATGATTTTTCTTAATACCAAAGGGGGAGTGGGGTGAAATAGTGAAAATTAATTTTTCCTAATGCCTACGGCAATATATGAATATTTTTCCTAATGCCTACGGCAATATATGAATATTTTTCTTAATGCCTACGGCAATACATGATTTTCCTAATGCCTACGGCAATATATGAATATTTTTCTTAATGCCTACGGCAATACATGATTTTCCTAATGCCTACGGCAATATATGAATATTTTTCCTAATGCCTACGGCAATATATGATTATTTTTCCAAATGCCGACGGCAAAACGTAATTATTTTTCCAAATGCCGACGGCAAAACATGATTATTATTTTTTTCTAATACCAAAGGGAAAATTGCCAGTGTTGCCAGACTGTATAAATTTGTTATCGTAATACTATATCAGTAATATCAGAGAAAATATTTATTTATGTGTTCACATGTATGTGAACACCCATACTTGTGTTCACATGTATGTGAACACCCATACTTGTGTGTGGGGGGTCCAGCTTGATAGTCGCGGGTAATTTAATATTTTGTGTATTTGTTTAAGAAATATGTATGTATGTATGTATGTGTATATGTATGTATGTATGTGTATGTATGTATGTGTGCATGTATGTGTGCATGTATGAATGTGTGATCGTGGGTACTTGTGCGTGGAATATTTTGTAGAATACATATATATTTTGCAACGTAATTATTTTCTTTGTCTACGATTATTTTAAAGCAGCAAACTAAGTACACTCAACAGCAGAGAAACAAAAACCAAGAATTTGCAAGTAAGCAAAAAAGTTAATTTCTCCTTCTCCCCACTTCCTTCTCTTTCCTTTATGTAGTTTTTATTTGAAATAAGAAAACACATTTTATTTCATTTTATTTTTTATACATTTATTGTTTAAAATTTTATAAAATTTTATAATAATACATACATTCATATTTTAAAAAGTGAAAAAGTTTAATTAAAGCAAGACATTTCTTTTGTTAGTAAAATAGCATTTTTTAGTGCGCAAGCACCAAATTTATGATAATTACAATAAAAATATTCTGGATACTTGATTTCCATTTGTTTAAAGTTGATGCAGCCTATATCCTCAACGTTAAAAATTTTTCGGCATAAAATTTTTTCCAACCATCGTCTTTTTTCTTCACCTTTTACATAAATTTTAGAACATCTTGCGTTGGCTTTTATAAAATTGCAAACGCTTTGAAATGAAACTGATCCAGCAGTCCAGCTTAGGTGATGATAGTTTTTTGTTAGCCACTTTGCTTCTCTTTGCTTTTCTATTGATAAGCATTTGATATCAAATGGGGGTTTTATAATGAAATTGTTATATTCATAATTGTTGAAAACAATTGCTACTTCTTTTGCGATGAAATCATTTGAATTATTTTTGAAACCTTGTACGTCTATGAAAATTATGTTGTTTTCCATATTAGTCAATTCATAAGACTTTTCGCACTTGTCCTTTGATAGGTACATATTCTAATATACGATCATGAATAAGAATGCAGTAAGCTGATGTTTTTGCTCCAATATTAGTTGCTGTTTCAAATTCTATTTTTATATCAATCGGTCCATTATTGAGTGATTCATTCTGATGACTGACATCTACTACAATAATAGGAGCTTTTGTCTTAAACTCTGATGCAGTTAGAAGCGGTTGAGATTCTTTCATATAGTAGCTTTGTTGAAATCTTAGATACATATCATATAGAATTGCATATCGTTCATTTTTGAACTTTATGTTAAGATCATCATATGGATATGAGACTGAATTTAAATGTACTTTTAAATTAGTCAAATCACAATGAACAAACTTATTTTCTTGTTGAAAAGCAATCAATACAAAACGAGGGCGTTCTCTATTTGCAGCTAGTTTAACATTCCAAATATGGCTAGTTCCCATATTTAATTGTGGATTGACATGACAATCCCAACTGCGAAATGCCATAGGTATAGAAGCACCATTGTTAATAATTTTAATCATATTCAATTTGCTAAAGTCGCATAATTGAACATGTGGGATTCTCCATGAGATTAGTGAAATTGTAAGTTTAGCTTTTTTAGTAGAAACACTCGAGCGTACAAGATCTTCGTCGTTCTTATTGCGCAAGAGTATCAATTCATGTTTTCCATTTAGTATAACTTTGTTGTAGTCTTCAGCGAATCCTAGAAGCATTTTTAGAGGTACATAGAAATTGAAAAAGCCATTTACAAGAGTGACATCGTCAATTTTGTTCCATCCAGCATTTTGCATCACGTTGCTTTCTGTTGGTGACATAGAAACCAAATTTTTTATGGTGCTTGTGGCTCCTAAATATCTTGTATGATCAATTTCAATTCCATTGAGCTCATAGCGAATTTCATCAAATAGATATGCCACAAAGTTGTTTTTTAATATAAAGTTGTCCGATGATGAAGAAGATTTAGAGTTATTATCATCAGCAACAAAACCTTCTACATAAATGTAGCTTTCACTGGGTAGCACGTACAAATCTTGATTTTGTATTGAAATTCTAATTTCATCATTATTGTTGTAAGATTGTAAGTATGGTACATATGTATGATAGTCCTTTTTGATTATATTCTCATCAGACAAGGGCTTATCTAAGACATCTATTATTGAACTCATTTTGTCTTCAATTTAAAATTCAAGGACTTTAGAAAATTTTTATTTGATGTTGTTAATGCTTTCTGTTGTACTGATCGCTTTAATGTTGATGTTGTTCTTGTTGCTATATTTTTTAAGGTATTTGTGTTGTATATTAGCATTATTTAGTTGGCCTTAAATGTATTCGTATTGTAATTTCCTCTCCTCGGAAATTAATTAAATCACCGTGTTGATCAACTACGCGCAGCGCTAGTGAACTTATCTCTCTGGTGTTCACAGGTAAATAGATAAGATTTCTTGGAACCTCATCTATTTTATAGCCTGGAGGCACATTAATCGGAAATTCATGAAGTGTATGCGATTTGGAGCTATTCATATATGTGTTAATAGCGATACTACTTTCAACTCGCAAGAGATTTACTTTAAAAATATTAACTGGAAGATCTGAATAATAATATTGGTTTGGTGTTAGGATTTTGCTATTGAATCCTAAAAGTTTTCCAATTGTATTGTCTTTATTAAAATATACAGTATCCTTGGAACTATTAACTTTAACTTGCATTGTATTGTTATTAGCTTCAATAAAAATCTTATTTGCTGGACAGAGTAGTTTGTATTGCTCTTCTATAAAATCAACTATATCATTTAGTTCGTAAGATCCAATTGGTATTTCTATTGTATATTCTCCTATATGAAACATATTGTTGTAGGTGTCTACATTTGGAATACTGTTGTATGAATGAAAATCAGTTAGAGCACACTCATATGCATCATGTAATTCAATAGGAGGAAAGTAACTAGCAGATAATTCTGATGAGTTAGAGCTCAGAGTAAGTGTTATTGACATTATAACAGACTGATTACAATTAAATAAAGTTTAGTAGACAGTATGGTTTATAAGCATAATTTACATATTTATTTCATTTTCTTATTTTAAAATTAACATTTGTTTCTTAATATTAATGCTATTATTGTTTTGCTATGATGTTGTTGTTGATTTAGTTTTTCTTTCATCTATAATATTTCATCTTTACTTATCCAAGAATTGTGTTGATTAGAAAATCCCAGCCATTTAACATATACCTCCTTCCCTTTAATTTTAAGCACCTTTTCAACTAGATATGTATTTGGAAATCTGGTTTTTGAAAGTTCGTCAGTATAGAATCCACCTTTAATAGGATTACCAAGATAGTCTTCTAATATGTATGTTGCAGGATTTGTATTTTGAACTCTTGTAATTGTAAAAATTTCTGTAGTCCAATTTGGAGTATAACCTTTTTCAAATGTATGCTTATATTTGCTTATGCGTACATGATCTCCTACATTAAATTTTGACATTTTATACATTTTCATATGACTGTATACTGTATTTAGCAGCTTTTCCTCATTTGTTGAGTTGACTTTAATTGGAGGCATTTTAATGGTACGATGAACTTTTCTATTGTAGGTATTAAGTAAATCTTTGTATATATCAATCCACTTATAAGAACCATTATAGCTAAATTCTTTCCACATCATTCCTTTTAGTGTTCTATTAAATCGTTCTACTATTGATGCTTTCATAATGCTATATGTTGAGTAGTGATTAATGTTGTATTTATGCATTAATTTTTCAAAGTGTTTGTTGAAAAATTCTTTACCATCATCTGTTTGTATGTTTTTTGGTATTCGCCCCAATTCAAAAATATTTTCCATTGCGTTAGTTGTTTCAAGTGCAGTTTTTGTTTTTAGCGGTACTGCCCATGCAAATTTTGAGAATGTGTCAATAATAGTCAGCAAAAATCGATAATTTCTATTTTCTTTTGAATAGTTCCCCATTTCAACTAAATCAGCTTGCCAAAGATCATCTATTCCTTTCATTATAACTCTGCGACGCACAAAATGTTTTCGTGCTTGCTTATGGAGTTCGTTTACTAAATTTCTTTTTGAAGACATTAAGTTGTTTTTAGAGATTTTTTGGAGAGTGTTGTGATCTAGTTGAAGCACTTTCAGCTATTGATACAAACATGTAATTTTCTAATCTATAAATTTTCTCATTAAGCTGTTCAATTTGTTCTTCAAAGGATGTTTTAATTTTTAGAATATCTTTTTCAATTTTATAATTTTCTTCTATATCTAATTTTGTTTCGCGATGTAGATCCTCAATTTGCATTTGAATATTTTCTTGAATTATAGTACTGTCTCTCTTAAAGTATGCTAATAATTTCTCTTCTAGTTTTTCGATTTGAGTTTGCAGAAACAATTTATTGATAACATCGTTTTCCTCCACAGCTTTTGCAACATTTTTGATCCTTTTGTTTTGGACATCAATGTTGTTGTTCGTATCCACAAAGAACCCCAGCAGTTTAGGTGCATTTTTCAAAGAAACTATGTTGCTAGTATCGTTTAAATAATGTCCAAATTTATCAACAGACATGCTTTATATACTTTATTAAAGTTAATGTATTATATTAGCTTCACGTAGTTCTTCAATAATTGATACAATCTCGTTATTGTGATTATTATGACCTGCAGCTTGTGATGCGAGCAGTAGTCGAAGTCGATCTACTAGCTCATTTGGATCATCCCAGTATATATAGTTGGGCTTATGGATGTTAAATTCCATCATTCCATCACCTAAGTAGCTACCTTTTGGCTTAGATCCTGTTGATTCGGGTAAATTATCCTGGTTTTTCTCGTCAATAAATTTCTTAATAATATGTTTATATTTATATCCTCTAGTACCCTTAATTTGACCATCAGGTTTATAGTCTCTTCTATATGCATTAGTAGTAATTAAAATCTTTTTATAGATTTCGAGTTCAAATTTATCATAATTTTTTGGTATTTTATGAAACATTAGAGAAAATAGTCCTGGTGTTAGAGCCCATATTTGACCACCAACTTGTATTTTATGTTCACTAAGTGTAAGTTTACTATCACCGAATTTCCATTCATTATTGAAATCTTTATGTGGACCATAGTTTGTATCTAATTCATTTCTTTCTTCCAAGACTGATAAATCAGTATAAGTATCTTCTGTATTGGAAGTTTGTGAGTAAAAATCATCTTCATCATCATCATCATCATTTTTAGTATTAGTTTCGTTAAATAATATGGTACTATCAGATATTGTTCCTTCTGCTAGTTTCTTTGGTGTACTTGTCTCTAACTTGAGTGATGGTTTTTCAGACTTTAAACTTGTATTATTTTCAAATTCTGTCTTCATTTTATTTTCTTCTTTAATGGGAATTCTTTTAATTTTTTTAGAACTATTTATGAATTCTTTCAGTGGTTCTGTTATAGGTTTAAATGTATCTCTTAGTTGTTCACGTGTATCTATTTCACCAGTTTTTATACTACGAAGCTTTTTCTTCAAGACATTTCTTGTCAACACCAACTGTTTTAAAATTTTCTCATCCATGTTTAATAAATAAAAGGTATCAGCTATTAGATGAGGTATCAGCTATTAGATCAGCTTATTAGCACCTGGTCTGGTTTTCAGATCAGCTTTTTAGGACCTGGTCTGGTTTTCAGATCAGCTTTTCAGGACCTGGTCTGGTTTTCAGATCAGCTTTTTAGGACCTGGTCTGGTTTTCAGATCAGCTTTTCAGGACCTGGTCTGGTTTTCAGATCAGCTTTTTAGGACCTGGTCTGGTTTTCAGATCAGCTTTTCAGGACCTGGTCTGGTTTTCAGATCAGCTTTTTAGGACCTGGTCTGGTTTTCAGATCAGCTTTTCAGGACCTGGTCTGGTTTTCAGATCAGCTTTTTAGGACCTGGTCTGGTTTTCAGATCAGCTTATCAGTACCTGGTCTGGTTTTCAGATCAGGTTATCAGGTATCAAATCAGCTTATTAGGTAGCTGGTCTGGTTTTCAGATCAGCTTATCAGGTATCAGATGAGGTTATAGCAAATAGATGTATCAAGCTTAAAGTTAGATTAATAACTAAAGTAAATGTTTATGAAGAGTAGTTTATATAGTTATGAAATAGTCAAATTGTTTTCTATAACGAACATCATTTAATTTATCATCAAAAATCCATATTTATCCTTCCAACACTATACAAATTTATTAAAACTTTTCAAAATTCATATTACTGACAACATAATCCCTATAGACGAGCTTAATATTTTTCTCATCTTGATTAAACATTATAATAACATTTTCATTGTCTCTTGTTAAATGCTTACAGCCGTATTCATAAAAATTTTAAACAGCATTTTGAATGTTGTTTAACCAAAATTCACTAAAATTGTATTCATAATAGAATTTTAGCTTAAAAAACGCGTTTTTATTTAAACCTTATGTAAATCATCAAATCTTAAAAATTAACTTCAGTCATACTTAAAATAATTTTGAGTTAGCATCGTTGTAATTTTGCTTCATGTTTATTTGCATTTTTAACTTTGCCTATATGTATGTATGTATGCATGTATGTATGTATTTATGTATGTATTAGGAATTATACTAGAAGTTGGGCACAAGTAGAATGAGTCATCATTCTTCTGTCGCCCCATACAAAAATATACACGTACATATGTATGTATATTATTCTGCTTTGTACATGCAGCATCAGCAAATATCATACTTGAAATTCTTTAAGCTTCAATACGTCAAAAAAAAATAAATGTATAATATACTATTCTTTTAATTATGAAATTAACTTCTTCAGATAATCATATTCGACTTGATATAAATAATTTTAGTATAAATATATGTTTTTACACCTCAGATAGTAGTAGTGAATTGCCACTCCTGCGTAGATTAAAATTTTAAAGACCGACAAAGGACCCCCACAAATTATTACAAACCCCCAATTCCCTGACAGACTCGAATTCCCATAGACAGACAGACATCAACATATTTTTCGTCGGGTTTAGAAGCAATTTATTTTCACGTTTTTCCCGTCGGCATTATTAAAAATGTTTTTTATTTAACATTTTTACCGTCCACATTATGAAAAATCAATTTCATGATTTTCCGTTGGCATTAGGAAAAATCATATTCATGATTTTCCCGTCGGCATTACAAAAATATTTATTTTCACGTTTTTCCCGTCGGCATTACAAAAATATTTATTTTCACGATTTTACAATCCACCTTACGAAAAATCATATTCACATAAAACGGACTTATTGATCCACCCTCGTATGTACTAAAGAAAAGAAAAAACAAAACAAAAAAGTTAATGTAAACAAAAAAAAAAAAAAAAAAAAAATTGGACGGACTTATTGATCCACCCTCGTAAGGTATCAAATTTCACAAATTTCCAAGAATTTTAAAATTTTAAAATTTTAATTACCCAAATTTTAAAATTTTACACTGAAATTCTCAAATTTCAAATTTTAATTACCCAAATTTCACAATTTTAATCGGCGCCAGGACCGGCAGTTCACTACTACTATCTGAGGTGTAAAAACATATATTTATACTAAAATTATTTATATCAAGTCGAATATGATTATCTGAAGAAGTTAATTTCATAATTAAAAGAATAGTATATTATACATTTATTTTTTTTTGACGTATTGAAGCTTAAAGAATTTCAAGTATGATATTTGCTGATGCTGCATGTACAAAGCAGAATAATATACATACATATGTACGTGTATATTTTTGTATGGGGCGACAGAAGAATGATGACTCATTCTACTTGTGCCCAACTTCTAGCCCTCTAGTCAGCCTAGTACCATATGTCTCTATGTCAACACTCTTTTCTCTAGCGACAATTGCACTAGTTGAAATGTCGACAACTTTCCTTTTATGCGCGAGTAGAGATACGTTAGAGACAACAGTTCTATTGTATATCTGGTGACATTATCAATGAACGCGTCAATAGTTTGTTTTTCTCTTTTATTATGCTATGCAATAATGTTAAAAACTTACGTACGTATGTATGTGGGTATGTATTTAAGTTTGTTGCCCGAACCCTTATAAAATTTTAGACGAGGGTCACTAAAATGAACTAGTGAATCTTTAGTTTAAATGTCTTCATATGGTTGTAAAAGAATAGTGCTAAGGTCTACTAGTAGATTTTCAATGACAACCCTATGTTATATGTCAATAGGCAATTACACAGGCTGCGGTACACCTATTCAGTTGTACTATTGACAATGTCACTAGTAAATCAATACAATTTTACTATTGACATCGAGCTAGGAAATATCGATAATGTAGACTAGAGCCCCTAAAATTTACTAGTGATTCTTTGGTGCCAATGTGTCCATGTGATCCCAAAAGAACTACTTAGTCAGTATTGCTACAGTCTAGTGGTGGATTTTCAATGACAAGCTAATGTTAAATGTCAATAGATAATAACATTGGCTGGGGTACACCTGGTCAGTAGTACTATTGACAATGTCACTAGTAAATCACTACAATTTCACTATTCGCATTTTCTGCAGGGAGTATAATTCCTAATACATACATAAATACATACATACATGCATACATACATACATATAGGCAAAGTTAAAAATGCAAATAAACATGAAGCAAAATTACAACGATGCTAACTCAAAATTATTTTAAGTATGACTGAAGTTAATTTTTAAGATTTGATGATTTACATAAGGTTTAAATAAAAACGCGTTTTTTAAGCTAAAATTCTATTATGAATACAATTTTAGTGAATTTTGGTTAAACAACATTCAAAATGCTGTTTAAAATTTTTATGAATACGGCTGTAAGCATTTAACAAGAGACAATGAAAATGTTATTATAATGTTTAATCAAGATGAGAAAAATATTAAGCTCGTCTATAGGGATTATGTTGTCAGTAATATGAATTTTGAAAAGTTTTAATAAATTTGTATAGTGTTGGAAGGATAAATATGGATTTTTGATGATAAATTAAATGATGTTCGTTATAGAAAACAATTTGACTATTTCATAACTATATAAACTACTCTTCATAAACATTTACTTTAGTTATTAATCTAACTTTAAGCTTGATACATCTATTTGCTATAACCTCATCTGATACCTGATAAGCTGATCTGAAAACCAGACCAGCTACCTAATAAGCTGATTTGATACCTGATAACCTGATCTGAAAACCAGACCAGGTACTGATAAGCTGATCTGAAAACCAGACCAGGTCCTAAAAAGCTGATCTGAAAACCAGACCAGGTCCTGAAAAGCTGATCTGAAAACCAGACCAGGTCCTAAAAAGCTGATCTGAAAACCAGACCAGGTCCTGAAAAGCTGATCTGAAAACCAGACCAGGTCCTAAAAAGCTGATCTGAAAACCAGACCAGGTCCTGAAAAGCTGATCTGAAAACCAGACCAGGTCCTAAAAAGCTGATCTGAAAACCAGACCAGGTCCTGAAAAGCTGATCTGAAAACCAGACCAGGTCCTAAAAAGCTGATCTGAAAACCAGACCAGGTGCTAATAAGCTGATCTAATAGCTGATACCTCATCTAATAGCTGATACCTTTTATTTATTAAACATGGATGAGAAAATTTTAAAACAGTTGGTGTTGACAAGAAATGTCTTGAAGAAAAAGCTTCGTAGTATAAAAACTGGTGAAATAGATACACGTGAACAACTAAGAGATACATTTAAACCTATAACAGAACCACTGAAAGAATTCATAAATAGTTCTAAAAAAATTAAAAGAATTCCCATTAAAGAAGAAAATAAAATGAAGACAGAATTTGAAAATAATACAAGTTTAAAGTCTGAAAAACCATCACTCAAGTTAGAGACAAGTACACCAAAGAAACTAGCAGAAGGAACAATATCTGATAGTACCATATTATTTAACGAAACTAATACTAAAAATGATGATGATGATGATGAAGATGATTTTTACTCACAAACTTCCAATACAGAAGATACTTATACTGATTTATCAGTCTTGGAAGAAAGAAATGAATTAGATACAAACTATGGTCCACATAAAGATTTCAATAATGAATGGAAATTCGGTGATAGTAAACTTACACTTAGTGAACATAAAATACAAGTTGGTGGTCAAATATGGGCTCTAACACCAGGACTATTTTCTCTAATGTTTCATAAAATACCAAAAAATTATGATAAATTTGAACTCGAAATCTATAAAAAGATTTTAATTACTACTAATGCATATAGAAGAGACTATAAACCTGATGGTCAAATTAAGGGTACTAGAGGATATAAATATAAACATATTATTAAGAAATTTATTGACGAGAAAAACCAGGATAATTTACCCGAATCAACAGGATCTAAGCCAAAAGGTAGCTACTTAGGTGATGGAATGATGGAATTTAACATCCATAAGCCCAACTATATATACTGGGATGATCCAAATGAGCTAGTAGATCGACTTCGACTACTGCTCGCATCACAAGCTGCAGGTCATAATAATCACAATAACGAGATTGTATCAATTATTGAAGAACTACGTGAAGCTAATATAATACATTAACTTTAATAAAGTATATAAAGCATGTCTGTTGATAAATTTGGACATTATTTAAACGATACTAGCAACATAGTTTCTTTGAAAAATGCACCTAAACTGCTGGGGTTCTTTGTGGATACGAACAACAACATTGATGTCCAAAACAAAAGGATCAAAAATGTTGCAAAAGCTGTGGAGGAAAACGATGTTATCAATAAATTGTTTCTGCAAACTCAAATCGAAAAACTAGAAGAGAAATTATTAGCATACTTTAAGAGAGACAGTACTATAATTCAAGAAAATATTCAAATGCAAATTGAGGATCTACATCGCGAAACAAAATTAGATATAGAAGAAAATTATAAAATTGAAAAAGATATTCTAAAAATTAAAACATCCTTTGAAGAACAAATTGAACAGCTTAATGAGAAAATTTATAGATTAGAAAATTACATGTTTGTATCAATAGCTGAAAGTGCTTCAACTAGATCACAACACTCTCCAAAAAATCTCTAAAAACAACTTAATGTCTTCAAAAAGAAATTTAGTAAACGAACTCCATAAGCAAGCACGAAAACATTTTGTGCGTCGCAGAGTTATAATGAAAGGAATAGATGATCTTTGGCAAGCTGATTTAGTTGAAATGGGGAACTATTCAAAAGAAAATAGAAATTATCGATTTTTGCTGACTATTATTGACACATTCTCAAAATTTGCATGGGCAGTACCGCTAAAAACAAAAACTGCACTTGAAACAACTAACGCAATGGAAAATATTTTTGAATTGGGGCGAATACCAAAAAACATACAAACAGATGATGGTAAAGAATTTTTCAACAAACACTTTGAAAAATTAATGCATAAATACAACATTAATCACTACTCAACATATAGCATTATGAAAGCATCAATAGTAGAACGATTTAATAGAACACTAAAAGGAATGATGTGGAAAGAATTTAGCTATAATGGTTCTTATAAGTGGATTGATATATACAAAGATTTACTTAATACCTACAATAGAAAAGTTCATCGTACCATTAAAATGCCTCCAATTAAAGTCAACTCAACAAATGAGGAAAAGCTGCTAAATACAGTATACAGTCATATGAAAATGTATAAAATGTCAAAATTTAATGTAGGAGATCATGTACGCATAAGCAAATATAAGCATACATTTGAAAAAGGTTATACTCCAAATTGGACTACAGAAATTTTTACAATTACAAGAGTTCAAAATACAAATCCTGCAACATACATATTAGAAGACTATCTTGGTAATCCTATTAAAGGTGGATTCTATACTGACGAACTTTCAAAAACCAGATTTCCAAATACATATCTAGTTGAAAAGGTGCTTAAAATTAAAGGGAAGGAGGTATATGTTAAATGGCTGGGATTTTCTAATCAACACAATTCTTGGATAAGTAAAGATGAAATATTATAGATGAAAGAAAAACTAAATCAACAACAACATCATAGCAAAACAATAATAGCATTAATATTAAGAAACAAATGTTAATTTTAAAATAAGAAAATGAAATAAATATGTAAATTATGCTTATAAACCATACTGTCTACTAAACTTTATTTAATTGTAATCAGTCTGTTATAATGTCAATAACACTTACTCTGAGCTCTAACTCATCAGAATTATCTGCTAGTTACTTTCCTCCTATTGAATTACATGATGCATATGAGTGTGCTCTAACTGATTTTCATTCATACAACAGTATTCCAAATGTAGACACCTACAACAATATGTTTCATATAGGAGAATATACAATAGAAATACCAATTGGATCTTACGAACTAAATGATATAGTTGATTTTATAGAAGAGCAATACAAACTACTCTGTCCAGCAAATAAGATTTTTATTGAAGCTAATAACAATACAATGCAAGTTAAAGTTAATAGTTCCAAGGATACTGTATATTTTAATAAAGACAATACAATTGGAAAACTTTTAGGATTCAATAGCAAAATCCTAACACCAAACCAATATTATTATTCAGATCTTCCAGTTAATATTTTTAAAGTAAATCTCTTGCGAGTTGAAAGTAGTATCGCTATTAACACATATATGAATAGCTCCAAATCGCATACACTTCATGAATTTCCGATTAATGTGCCTCCAGGCTATAAAATAGATGAGGTTCCAAGAAATCTTATCTATTTACCTGTGAACACCAGAGAGATAAGTTCACTAGCGCTGCGCGTAGTTGATCAACACGGTGATTTAATTAATTTCCGAGGAGAGGAAATTACAATACGAATACATTTAAGGCCAACTAAATAATGCTAATATACAACACAAATACCTTAAAAAATATAGCAACAAGAACAACATCAACATTAAAGCGATCAGTACAACAGAAAGCATTAACAACATCAAATAAAAATTTTCTAAAGTCCTTGAATTTTAAATTGAAGACAAAATGAGTTCAATAATAGATGTCTTAGATAAGCCCTTGTCTGATGAGAATATAATCAAAAAGGACTATCATACATATGTACCATACTTACAATCTTACAACAATAATGATGAAATTAGAATTTCAATACAAAATCAAGATTTGTACGTGCTACCCAGTGAAAGCTACATTTATGTAGAAGGTTTTGTTGCTGATGATAATAACTCTAAATCTTCTTCATCATCGGACAACTTTATATTAAAAAACAACTTTGTGGCATATCTATTTGATGAAATTCGCTATGAGCTCAATGGAATTGAAATTGATCATACAAGATATTTAGGAGCCACAAGCACCATAAAAAATTTGGTTTCTATGTCACCAACAGAAAGCAACGTGATGCAAAATGCTGGATGGAACAAAATTGACGATGTCACTCTTGTAAATGGCTTTTTCAATTTCTATGTACCTCTAAAAATGCTTCTAGGATTCGCTGAAGACTACAACAAAGTTATACTAAATGGAAAACATGAATTGATACTCTTGCGCAATAAGAACGACGAAGATCTTGTACGCTCGAGTGTTTCTACTAAAAAAGCTAAACTTACAATTTCACTAATCTCATGGAGAATCCCACATGTTCAATTATGCGACTTTAGCAAATTGAATATGATTAAAATTATTAACAATGGTGCTTCTATACCTATGGCATTTCGCAGTTGGGATTGTCATGTCAATCCACAATTAAATATGGGAACTAGCCATATTTGGAATGTTAAACTAGCTGCAAATAGAGAACGCCCTCGTTTTGTATTGATTGCTTTTCAACAAGAAAATAAGTTTGTTCATTGTGATTTGACTAATTTAAAAGTACATTTAAATTCAGTCTCATATCCATATGATGATCTTAACATAAAGTTCAAAAATGAACGATATGCAATTCTATATGATATGTATCTAAGATTTCAACAAAGCTACTATATGAAAGAATCTCAACCGCTTCTAACTGCATCAGAGTTTAAGACAAAAGCTCCTATTATTGTAGTAGATGTCAGTCATCAGAATGAATCACTCAATAATGGACCGATTGATATAAAAATAGAATTTGAAACAGCAACTAATATTGGAGCAAAAACATCAGCTTACTGCATTCTTATTCATGATCGTATATTAGAATATGTACCTATCAAAGGACAAGTGCGAAAAGTCTTATGAATTGACTAATATGGAAAACAACATAATTTTCATAGACGTACAAGGTTTCAAAAATAATTCAAATGATTTCATCGCAAAAGAAGTAGCAATTGTTTTCAACAATTATGAATATAACAATTTCATTATAAAACCCCCATTTGATATCAAATGCTTATCAATAGAAAAGCAAAGAGAAGCAAAGTGGCTAACAAAAAACTATCATCACCTAAGCTGGACTGCTGGATCAGTTTCATTTCAAAGCGTTTGCAATTTTATAAAAGCCAACGCAAGATGTTCTAAAATTTATGTAAAAGGTGAAGAAAAAAGACGATGGTTGGAAAAAATTTTATGCCGAAAAATTTTTAACGTTGAGGATATAGGCTGCATCAACTTTAAACAAATGGAAATCAAGTATCCAGAATATTTTTATTGTAATTATCATAAATTTGGTGCTTGCGCACTAAAAAATGCTATTTTACTAACAAAAGAAATGTCTTGCTTTAATTAAACTTTTTCACTTTTTAAAATATGAATGTATGTATTATTATAAAATTTTATAAAATTTTAAACAATAAATGTATAAAAAATAAAATGAAATAAAATGTGTTTTCTTATTTCAAATAAAAACTACATAAAGGAAAGAGAAGGAAGTGGGGAGAAGGAGAAATTAACTTTTTTGCTTACTTGCAAATTCTTGGTTTTTGTTTCTCTGCTGTTGAGTGTACTTAGTTTGCTGCTTTAAAATAATCGTAGACAAAGAAAATAATTACGTTGCAAAATATATATGTATTCTACAAAATATTCCACGCACAAGTACCCACGATCACACATTCATACATGCACACATACATGCACACATACATACATACACATACATACATACATATACACATACATACATACATACATATTTCTTAAACAAATACACAAAATATTAAATTACCCGCGACTATCAAGCTGGACCCCCCACACACAAGTATGGGTGTTCACATACATGTGAACACAAGTATGGGTGTTCACATACATGTGAACACATAAATAAATATTTTCTCTGATATTACTGATATAGTATTACGATAACAAATTTATACAGTCTGGCAACACTGGCAATTTTCCCTTTGGTATTAGAAAAAAATAATAATCATGTTTTGCCGTCGGCATTTGGAAAAATAATTACGTTTTGCCGTCGGCATTTGGAAAAATAATCATATATTGCCGTAGGCATTAGGAAAAATATTCATATATTGCCGTAGGCATTAGGAAAATCATGTATTGCCGTAGGCATTAAGAAAAATATTCATATATTGCCGTAGGCATTAGGAAAATCATGTATTGCCGTAGGCATTAAGAAAAATATTCATATATTGCCGTAGGCATTAGGAAAAATATTCATATATTGCCGTAGGCATTAGGAAAAATTAATTTTCACTATTTCACCCCACTCCCCCTTTGGTATTAAGAAAAATCATTTTCATGATTTTCCCGTCGGCATATATATTTATGAAATATTAATCTTATGAAACCCCTTAATCCACCCCACAAACATACACACATACAAATTCCCACGGTCATAAAAAACCCGGACTTATTGAGCCACCCTCGTATGTATTAAACAAACAAAACCCCTTATGTAAACAAAAAATTCCTTATGTAAACAAAAAGTTGGACGGACTTATTGACCCACCCTCGTAGGGTATCAAATTTCACAAATTTCCAAGAATTTTAAAATTTTAAAATTTTAATTACCCAAATTTTAAAATTTTGTACTGAAATTCTCAAATTTCAAATTTTAATTACCCAAATTTCACAATTTTAATCGGCGCCAGAATCCCCAGTTCCCTACTACTAGTCCGCAAAACGGTTCTAGTCCTATCGTGGGTGTGCTAGCTTTGATCGTTGTCAGTTGGTCTGTCTCTCCGATTCCAGCTGAGTGTTAACTTGTTCATACTGCTTAGCTGATTTATCTTTATGCGGCATTCACAAGTTAACATAGAGCGTAATATGTAGTGGCCTAATGGCAGTCATAGTATCTGAGAAAGTTTCTCTTCCTCTCAATAGCACAAACTTCCAAATTCAAAATGGTAAGGTTTTCTAAGACACATAGTCTTCAGTCCTACAACCCCGGCACCAGAACCTTCCAGCGATCTGGAACCATCCGTGCAGCACCTAATGGTGCCATGTATAAAGTTGTTTTCCCTTCTACTGGGCAAACGGTATCAAATCTCTTATCAAAGTCATACGCTTTATTAATCACATCATAGGGTTGCGCAAGTATGGGTAAGTGCCTTGCCATGGATGATAGCTCTTATTGGCTAATTAGACATTCCCTACCTGCTCCTCTTCCCGCGATGTTTATGACTTTTTGCAGCATTTTCTATTACAATCGTCAGAGGTGTGAATTCAAGGAAAGCTTCCATTTCCGCATTAGGCCAATTCCTTATGAAAGGGGGCTTTATACAAAGACAATGCTTGCCTCTGTAATCTCTCCAACTGATACCTGGTCGTAGCCAGCCTAACCCTGTCGGGCTAAGCAACAGAACTATAAGTGATGATAGATCTTAATATCATGGTATATATCAATCTCCAGATTTTGGGTGTGAAACCCCATGTTATCCTTGCAGAATATCTACAAACCATTAGTGCTTTTGTTGCCTTGCCGACAGTCGCCTCTAAATGCAGTCTTCATAACACCTTAGAATCTAATATCACTTCCAGATAATTGACCTTCGATGAGTGTTAGTGCCGCAATAAAATTATTCAAGATAACTCGTTGGACTAATATACATCATAGTTGAACTACGGAATGCTTGATAATCTTTTAAAGCATGTCAAATAGCTCTACACATTTTTTTTTAATAAAGAGAATTAACACTCAGGCAATTAATGCCTACTACTATTGCTAGGTGTTACCTTCTTTAGGAAAGGGATAGTGATAGAGAAGACAGGTGGTGAAGGAAGAGATAGAGGAAAGCTTCATTCTTTTACAACTCTGCTTTTTGCAAGTTTTTAATAATGCAGTGTTGCAGCGCCTCTGATGTTCAATGAGGCGTAATAATTTTTTGAAGCTGTGTTTTGTAGCCATTTTATTGGTTATTTTAATTCGTCGATGATTCTGCTACACAACGAAGGAGGGCGCTCTGATGTTACATTAGGATTAGTATCTGCCGAAGTTGGTATAGTTCAGTGAACAGTGACTATGCCTTCATCACTTGAACTTTCCTACAACAACTAATACAAAGGGACACTAATGCACATCAGAAAAATGCGTGGTATTGTTATTTAATGACTGTTGGATACAGGGATTGAACCCAACACCTTCGGTTTTGTAATCAACGTGCTAACTACTTCAGCCAACGCTGTTTAATATCTCCCTCCATTGTTTACAACATTAAGAAACCTAGAGCTTAAGTAACTTAAGTGCTTTTATTGCTAATCCAAATGTCAAATTGTGTGCGTGAGAATACAAGAGCAAAGATATGCTCTTATTTTTATCACTGTCAAACACTATAAAAATATATATTGTGTTTGAGACTTCATTGAAGAGACACATACTCTCACAATACCACCCGACATTTCAGTATATGTTACCCGGTCTATGAAAAGGTGGCTTATGACTCAAAAACAAAATTTCGAGAAATCAGCTGTTAAATGCATTTCGTCAGTTTCTCAGTAGTTGTTCTCCTTCGTTCGTTTTTTGAGTCATAAGCTACCTTTTCATAGACCGGGTCACATATATGTATGTAAGCTGAATATTTGATTTATACTTCGAAATCGTCCGAAGTCAAAATTGAAGACCTTGAAGGCCCAAATTAGGGAAATTATCCCAACCTTAAAATCGGTTGGGAATGATTTAAAACTGTCTAGTTTTTCGTAACAATAACTCCCTTCCGATAGCAAACTAGTTTGCATACATCATGAGCACGTCCCGGAAATATTATAGGTAATTTACTGTCTGTTCTTATTCTTGTGCCATTCCTGATCTACCCCGAGTAGTTAAAAAACCACCTACTGTTGAAAACCAAAGGCCAAGAATCCTCCCAGCAAAAAATTACACATTACCATCAGAACTACTTCTCATATAATGACTTACTTTTCTGATTGCCAAATTGCATTACTCGCTTACAAATCACATAACATAAAATTAAAAAAAAAATGATATACAAATTAATAAATGAGGAGAATGATTCTTTTAGATTTAATTGATTACGTGAAAATGATGCCAAATAAAAAAAAGTAAGTACGAGCACTTCTCAAGAATAGATTATTTTAGTGTCACGCCTTTTTAAAATCATTAATCATGGTAATCCAGTAGGGAAGAGCTTCCACCAGAAATGCTTAATTCCGAACTCGATTACCTTTTTTGAAATTTTTTGCTGGGATGTTACAACTCTGACATTCGACCATCCAAACCTCAATATATTTGCCACATGGAGGAGGGTGCTACTCATCGAAACAAGAAAACAATTATGTGCTGTTTTGTTCGGAAATTTTGTTTAATATCTCCCTCCATTGTTTACAACATGAAGAAGCATCGAATATACAACAACACTGCAATCAGCCTGTGGGGTGAATTTTAAATGTAATTTTCACCACTTTGACAGCTGCATACTCAAAAGCAGCACAAATAAATAGTAGTGCGTATGTACATATATAAGTACATAAAAGTGTTAATTTTCCTCCATTTTATACCTCTAGACATTTGTTTTGCTAAAGGATTGTGTATTGCAATTGACGTCACTAAATTATTTAATTTTAAATGCGTTTACATTTCAAGGAGATTCAAAGATAAATATTTTTCTGCAGTTGGCTTATGTAAAAGGCAAATTTAAATTATTAACTGATTTTAGTAAAATCAAAGACTTGTTAAATGTTGAGTCGATAAGTTGATAAGGCTTCGTGAAAGAGTTTTTAAATAAAACTTTGTAAAATCCATTTAAAGGTTAAATGTTAAAAAATTTCAGAGTTAATATCTCTAATTCATCGTGCAAAATTTCTTCATATAATTAATGATTTATTCATCGGATTCCTAGCTACATATTAGCCCAATTCACAATATTGTGCAAATGGTCTTGCATCGTTGCATGTGGAAAATGGTATAGTATATTGATACTCACCACTAAGAATTGTTAAGTGGTGAGTATCATATACTATACCATTTTGCACATGCTACGATGCAAGACCATTTGCACAAGATTGTGAATTGGGCTATTGTATTTGATGCAAACGTGGATCTTCCCATAAAACACGAGGCGTTATTTCGGAATGGAATTTGAAAATTTAATGTGTTGGAAACGTAGTAGCCAACCAAATGGTTAATACTTTAATTAACAGTTACACATATGGTCAAAATAATAAGTACACGACGATGTTTTACTCTTTAATATAAATAAAGAAAAAAATTTTGTGTAAAAATTAGTGGTCAAAATAATCAGTACATTCTGAATATGATTAAATATTAAGTTTAAATTCAGAGTTATATTGCTATATTTTGGATATTTGCTTAATATCCAGTATATACTCCCTTATTTTGAAAAAAAATTTCCATTCGTCTTGGCATACTGTCAAAAACTTTGCGGCAGGGGTCTAATAGGATTTCATACCAAGTGCTTTGAACAAAATGCCTAAGATTTTCTTTATTTTGCAAAGTGTGCTTTGAAAGCCTTTGCTTTAGCTGTAGCCAAAGATTTTCAATAGGTTTTATGTTCGGGAATTGATTTTGCAAGTCCAGCAGGTTAACACCAATCCTTCACATAGAGTGATGTGTACTTTCGGTCATTATCCTGCTGAAGGATCCATCGAAGCGGCATATTTTCTTCAGGATGTTTTCTTTCATCAACTACAAATAGCTGCAAAACGCCAATAACGATAAGGCCCATTTTCATGCTTAATCCGAACTAAAATTATTTACTGAATTGAGGGCATGTTCGAAAATGCATCACTGCGCCGCAAATGGAAATTTAAATGTTCTAAAGTACTTTGCTGTAGATGACGCACAAATAAATGTTAAATATTAGGTACAAACATGGCTAGTACTTAAAGTTTGCTCTTATGATACAGATTAGTGATGCATTTCCAAACAGTCCCAGATTTAAAAAAAATTGAAATAATCATCTTAACTCTTCTCACAATATTTCACGTTTTCCCTATATACTTAACTAATTGATGCTTTATTTCCATTTTCTACTCACACTTAGGATGATGAAAATTGTTTCGATGAGACTTCGTTAGCCTCCACATCTTCGTCGGCCTCCACAACGATTGGTGGTGGTCATAATATTGGTGTGTGTTCACAACCAAAAATGCCTCCATATCCAATTGGTGGCTATATGATGAGCGACACTATGGCAGCGTCAAGAGGACTCAAGTGTAGCAATAATAATAACAACAACACTAATGCGAATACTACATACCAACAGCCCACAACGGCACGTGTAACGCGTCGTACAAGTAAGTATTTTTGCGCTATTTTAAAAATGAATTATGTATTTTTGCTCTTCTACAAATACATTCTTATTTAATATTTCATTATAATTAATTTAATCTTTACTACTCGTTTGTACTTCTGTAGTTTGTCATTTTATATTGATTTTATTTTCTATTATTATTAGATAAAATTTGATTATGTTTTAAATATTTAATCATTATTTATATTATAGTTGTTTTATTAAACCAATTTAATTGAATTATTATTAATACAATGAAGTGGTAAACAAAAGTAGTGTCAACAAAAAAAAATAATACTATAAAAGAACTTAGCAAGCACGAACAATTTCGAAATCTGCATTTGCAAACTTAGGCCAAGCTATAAATATTTCACTCGAAATATTTTATTCAGATGCTTGAAAATGATAAAAAAAAACTTGAATATTCCGAAAATTTAGAAATTATTCAATTAATTGTATTTTTAACCCCCGACCAAAAAAAGCCTAGATCCCACTATTGGCACAATGTACCGATTTTCGTCGGCTCACTGCAATAAAGTTCTAAGTAATAAACAAAAATGGCCTTATTTCCATAATTAGAATAGATAGACAAACAACTGAAACAAATGTCTTGCCAACAGTCTTGTTTAGCGTTTGTTTTAGAATATTTCGCTGTAGTAAAGCATTTGAAAAATCTCTCATGTCTTGAAAGTTGTTATAAATGGTCTTGTACAGGGCTTTAGTGGATACTAACATGTAACATCAGAGCGGCCTCCTTTGTCGGTATTGAGTAGCAGAATGTCTACTCGAAAATTTAATACTTCTCATTGACATCAGAGGCACTGCAGCCAGCATTGCCTTATTTAAAAAAATTGCAAGAAGTAGAGTTGTTAAAGAATGAAACTTGTATTCTCTATTACTATCCCTTTCCTAACAGAAGATAACAGAATAGTGGTAGGCATTAATTGCCTAAGTGTTACTTCTCTTTGCTATATCGTCAGTTGGTTATTGGTTTCCTGCAGACATAATGTATTTTAAATATTTTGTGCCGCAAACCAATAACCAACCGACGATATTCAGCCTTATCATGAATTCCACATGTGAAAATTTCTGAATGAAATTTTTCGTTCACATGGATTTAATTTCGTATCGTAAATTCCAATCAAATTAAAAACTTGCATGTTTCCACTTTTTACAACAGGCAAATCTATGTGAATAATTTTTTTCATAAATTGTCAGCATATTTCCCAATCGTATGAAGTTGTTTAATACCAATTGTTCACACGTTCGGAAATTTTCATGTGAAATTTTATTTATGATAAGCCTGATTATGTTCTGTGCAAAAATGATTTTTCACCTCCATCTTCTTTTGAATACCTACTTACTCACTATTTTTTGACAGTTGGTAATGTAAAGAATGTACTTATCACCAGAGCTACAACAAAAAAAATGTGGGTTACACCACTTTTGCGCTAATGGGCTGGGCTCAATTATTATATACGTTGTTTATACTTCTCTAAATACATTTTAAAATAATTTCGAATTGGAGTAATACGTTTAAATTGCTAGTGTTTATACTTAACAATAAAAGTTTATCGATTGAACACAATATTTTAACCGTATTGAAATCAGCTATTGATACAGTCAATAGTATTATTACTTGTTCGTTTTCATGCTCGCATAAATTAATAGTGATTGCTCCCTTAGTCCCAATGCTTTTCGAAAATGAAGCTTATGTATGAACTTTTTTGTTTGCCACTGTTCATTGTAAATGTTTATCACTTTTTTTATATTTATTTTGGAAAAGTGTATTTTAATCTAATAATATTTTAGTTTTCCTTCGTTTTATTAATTCGTTATTTTGTTTTATTTTATTTTGTTTTTATTTTTTTTTTTACTTTTTTAAGGCATATAATTTGTAATGTGGGTTTTTGCTTGGTTGGTAGTAGTTTTAAAAATACGCAGTTTTTCTAATTTAAAACAATTTTATTTATTTAAGAAAAAAAAAGCTGTTTGAATAAAAATTATAAACTAATGGTTTATTTGAAAAAATAAATATTATAAATTAGTTAACAAAGAAATTTCAAACGTACATATAAGACACGGTACATTTTTTAGACACTTCAGTTAAAAAAAAACAAAGTTGAAAGCATGTTTTCCTTAGTTAAAACTACTTCAAATTAAATTTGCTTATTAAAAAATATATCCTATCAACAAACAAAATTTAATTATAAATTTAAAAAAAAAAAACGGCAACTTTAAATATACCTCAACTGCTCCACTGTACTACAAACTACTGTCACTATACTACTGTGTGCTTCTACTGCTACTACTCACACTAAAAAAATATGTATGTCTACTACTTCTATTACTCCGTACGATGTCTGAAACAATACAGAGGATCCATATAGCCAGGATGAATATCATAAATTCTCTGACAACGCCTTAGAATGTAAATATGCCAAAAAAAAATAAATTCGTTTATTTTTATTAATACAAAAATGATTAAACAAAAATAAAAATAAATACTTATATTCTTACATTTGTACATGTAAAATCCATTGAATCAGTCAGAGCCATTTATAAACGAATCTAAACAAAATATTTGTTAAAAAAAAGTAGACGGATAACATAAACCAACATGTCCTTCTTTGTTGTCCTTATTTTCTCTGTTTTATGTATGTATGTGTGGCAATCTATTTTATTAGTCTGGCAGTTCAAATTTAAGGTGCACGTCGAAACGATGAGGTCACTTAACTTTCTGTGTAGTTTAAGCAGACGAGATTTATTTTCTATATACATACATACATACCCTGAAGGAAGCGTGGGATTAATTGTTCGCAAGACTCAACTTTTGTCCACTATTTCGGTGACTTTTTGGTGACATTATCAACTAAGTATGTAGATATTAATTTTGTTTTTGATGCATTGAAAACATTTTTTCAGATACGCAGAACTATGTATGATCCTTCTTTATGTTTTATTGGTTTGTTGAAAATGAAGGTGGCGTCAAGCACAATTTAGGTTTTTATAAAAATTAGTCTACGAAATCAATTTAAAAGGTTAAAAAAAACAATAATTCAAAAAATCAAACAAATAGAAATTGCAAAAAAAATAAATAAAAAGAAACAATATTGCATAAAAGTAAAAAATTTGAAAATTTCAAAATTTTAAGTTAAAGTTCAAATATGAAAAATATATTTGGGTCTGTGGAACATTTTGTGACATCAGTTAAAGATTTGTCACCCGTTCAGATCCATATGTAAGTGTTTGACGTTACTAATGCAATGAAACATTGCATTTCTGATTTATATTTAATATGAATGACAAGCAAAATCCCAAGTTGCTGGTAATGCTGAATGAATGAATGATGTGTTTTTTATGTATTAGTTTCCTTTTTTATATATTTTCTTAATAAAACACCAAATGTGAACAAAATATGTATATAATTTCATTATCAAAAGTGTAGATTATAATTACTAAAATGAACTAGCGACTATCTGTTTCCAATGTCACCACATGGTCCCTATACCACTTTTACACACGGAAAGTTTGCTTTGCAAAGTCTTAATTCAGCTGGGAGAAAGATAGAGATAGTATTCCTCCCTCTGTCTTTCACACAGCTGAATTAATACTTTGCAAAGTAAACTTTGCGTGTCTAAAAGGGGTACTAAAGAACCACCTGCTCAGTAGTACCAACGCCAGTAGTTGCTTTTCAATGACGCGCATGTGTTAAATGTGTATAGCAATAAGCATTGTCTGGGCTATAATTCGTCAGTAATACTGGTAACAAAGTCAATAGTGAATTCGTACTGTTTCACTAATTACATTTCCTACAGGGTATGTACATATGCACATAATATATACAAATCATAGCTGTTAAGTAATGATTAGTAATCGTAATGATTACTAATTTGATTACTTTTTTTTAAAGTAGTAATGATTAAATTACTATTATATTCAGTTTCGCACGATTACTAATTGATTACGATTACTAATAATGGAAAAGAAATCCAAATTACTTAAAATTACTAAAAATAATCAAAAAGAATCAAAAGTAATAAAAAAATAATCCGATTACTTCTAAGGATTACTTTTTGATTATTTATTAAGAATTCAGCAATTCCTTTGAATGCAATTATAAAATCATTACAATTCTTTTTAAAATGTAATGTAATTGATTACTAATCGTAATCAAAATTTAACAGCTCTGATACAAATACATATGTATATACATACATATGTATATAGTTAGTATGTGTATAAAATTTTGTTTCTCTAATTAAAGCACAGCCGCGAATAACGTTGTAAAAGACAATTTTAAAAAAACTAGTTTTTTCACAGTTTACCATTAACATAGCTCTCTTGCGTTGTTCAAATATAAATCCATTCAAAATTATGCATCTTATCGCCGTCAAAATACAATTACAAATCGGTCAGTCAGTTCAAAACTTTGTAAGTAACTAATAAAATCATGCAAACGAAATTGTCGAAAATAGTTGATGAATGTAGCAGAGATACAAAAAGAAAAACTAATGCCAGTTATCATTATTTTCAATAAGCTAAAAAAATTTTAACGAAAAAAGCAATCTTGCTTCAAAATACGTTTATTGGCTCTCCTGAAAAATTATTATTTTGTCATTTAAAACGTTATTCGCGGCTAACCTTCAATTTAAGCCGCATAACAATTGCACTTTTTGGGAAATTGATTTTTTCCAGATTTCAAACCAAATATTATGACAATACCAAAAATCCGAATTCGAAATACGACACTCGTCATTAGGCGCTTTTACATAATTGTAGCCATTCGGGTACATCGTTAGCTGAAACGCAAAACGCCCTAACTAAATATTTTATAATTTTACTGGAGAAGGAAAAACATTTTAAAATTAAAAATATTGAGGTGTTCAATGAGAATTTGTTCAATGTAATAAAATAAATAAAATAGCTATTTTGTTCGCTCAGATTTGCGGCCTGGCTCACGATGTCGACAAGAATTTGTTTTCGTTTATTTATATTGAAAACAAAAACAAAAGTAACAAAATATGTTTTTGTTTTCAATATAAATAAGCGAAAAAAATGTCTTCTCGACATCGTGAGCCAGGCAGTTGGTTTTTTCGTAGCTATTATTTTGATGAAATTTTTGCCGCGGAATTATAAAAAGGTCAATCAATATTCACCCTTATCGGCAATAAAATTTTACGTGAAATGAGTTCACTTTAACTAAAATTGCATTGTTGTTGTGTCAGTATGTATACTATTTTCTAATTTTGTTCACCATTTTTTGTTCACGGGAAATATTTCACGTAAACAAAGTATTCGTCTCTTATTCCCGATCAGGGTGATTGTGTTGCTTGTTAGAGCGTTTTGCTCACATACTCCGATCGTAATTGTTTTAATGAAATTTTCGTTTTAATTTCTGCAGATGTCTTATACTTTCAGAATCCCGAAATTTCGTAGTTTATAGCGGCCATATTGTTGACCATTTTATAGTCGCGAGCGCTATAGGTCGACGGTTATCCGACTTCTTATTCGAATAGAAATTATTCGAGTAGATATTATTGGAATAGAAACTATTCGAATGAAATTATTCTCATAAATATTGTTTGAACAAACATTTTCGGAAACGATTTGAAAAACTTTTCAAATGAAATCTCTTGAACGGAATAATCGAACATTATTCACTTCACTTAATTTTACACAGCAAAGTTCCAATGACCTTATCGTTTCCTAGTAAACCTTAATGCCTTTTTTTTAACTTTCATTTTCGATAGAACAAATTTTTACATTCAACACTTGTAACTAACAGCAAACATACTCGTATAATCTTGGTTGTCTTCTATCTACACTACATCACCTTTTTACAAGCATACATATTATAATTTCTGTCCTTGAATATGGTTATGTGTGCGTATACAATACAATATACATACATACGCGTGGCTAACTGGTTGGCTGCCTCCTGTTTGTCAAATGGGAATTTTCTTTTAAGTTTTCTTTGTTTTCACTATATGTACATACCTTTATCCAACTATCATTTCGTATCATTTACAATTCTTTTGTTTTAAACGCTTGGGTGCTTAATCATCATTATTATTATTAAAGAAAATGATTTTACGTTGGCTTTATTTGTAATAAATACATACAATACATTTTTATTTGCATGATTTATATGTATATTATAATAAATACTAATACAATAACGCTTTAATTTTAATTAACCGATATTAATACAAACTCTTGTGGCATTTTAGGAGATAGATTGTTCGGTTAGTTGGATTACATGGCTGCTGGCTGGCTATAAGCAAGCAATCAAGTAGAATAAGAAGATTACGTTATAATAAATACCACTTTACCAGCCTTGACTCAATAGCCATACCCAAACTGTTGCGTTGCATTATCTAAAAAGGTTACATTTACATTTACCTCCGAAATTTTTAGAGTATAAGTTTGCGGGTCTTCTTGCAATTTTTTTTTGAAAAAAAAAAAAAAAATTAAAAAATCACTTTCAAATCAGGGATGTATGTAGTTGAAGTATTCTGCGAAAATATTTGTCATGAAAATGTACTATATGTCTTAGAACACACAAGTCAAACTGCCTTATCGTGGTTGGCGTATTTCAAATACGACTACGACAGTTAGGTAATAGATTAAAGAAAAACTGTTGAAATCTTCTCTAATTACAAAATCGTCGTTGTCGAAGTCGAAATACGCCAATCACGATTAAGGGCAAAAATTCAACTTTAATACCAGAAATAAAGGAAATTGTTCGATTCGAATGTTCGAAAAAAACTTCGATTAATTCTTTATTCCAAGTTGTGAAACATTTGTTCGTTCGAACAAAAATGAAAAATTGTTGTTCGGGTGAACTTGTACACGCTTCCTTTAATCTAGAACAAAATTCTCGTAGACGAATATTCGACTCGACATACGCAATACAGGTGATCAATTTACAGTATTAATTTATTAGCTCCAAGGCTGCAGCCTTCCGTGGTACCAGTATCGAAGTTACTCGTCAGTCAGTCCTCTGTTTGACCTTCTTTCAACTTAGACATCCACGCAAACTCTAGGTACTGCTGCATCTATGGAACTGTTGGTCACACCTGCGATGGTGTTCATATAATTGAAAAATGTTTTCTAATGGTCTACCCATACCTTTAGGTCTTGCTCAGATTATTGTATTTTCATCTAGCTATTTTCTCTCTATCTCTGTTTACTTTACACCTGCTGACCCTTTTTGTATGTTTATATATTTCGACCTGCTATTCACCAGTGAAACCGGAGGGCTTATTTATTGTCTTTGTTGATGGAAGATCAGAAAAGCTTGATATTAGTAAAGCGATTGTTGTAAGATCGGCGAATGGATGCAATGTGATATATTTTCATCTGTGCACAGCTTATTGCCATTAAAATATATATTCCAACTCTCCAATTCCCAGGTGGTAACCGTTAGTCATATCAGCACCTCTTTTATCCTAATCGCAATATGGTCAATTTGATTTTGAATTACGCGATAGGGATATTTGCAAGTGACTTGCAAATGTTCTTGTATACGGCATATTTCAAAGAAGTGATATGTTTTCTTGTTCTATGATACTTTAGCATGATTTATCATTGGCTGTTACCTTCCTCTGCAATTAAAAACATTATATTAAAAATAATATTTAATTTTTGAGTCTGTGCTTAAAAGCGATAACAGTATAAGTCGACTATATTATTAGATATTATAATTTCGTAGAGTGTTATTCGTTGGGATCCACTAATAAATGTTCTAAATCAATTAAATTTCTAACAAATATCATAACGTAGTCTCATTTAAATTAAATCTTTTAAAATGCCACCAAAGAACAACGCAACAACACTGTTTGCTTCACTAAACCAAACACTTGACAGCATTGTCAAATATTTTAAATACATAACGCTCATTTACTTCAATAATGTCACAACTCAAAAAAAAAAAGACTAGTTTTGCAGAAAACCCGTTTAAAGTTTTCAATTTACATACAACAACTCAATGAAGAAATTAAAAAATATTCTTCTCTCACCAAATACAAAATGCCGAATTATTTTGCATTATTAACTCAAAAAAAAAACGCATTTTTTGAGTTATGACACTATTGAAGTAAATGGGCGATATGTAAATGACAAGTCGGAACTGTAAGTTATAGTAATAAATCGTTTAAAAAATTTATTTAGATTACGATTTGGCCACACAATGCGAGTCTAGGCGAGTCTCAGCCCGACGTCATACTATAGTCGGTTGTCAAAGTAATTTCGATGAGACACATTCAATGCCAGCTTCACGACCAGATTCGCGGCAGTCAGATGTTCATGGGAATGTTGGCAATGATAATGTGAGCGCAGCCAAACAGGTATGCAATGATGCAATGGTCTTCTTTCAACGTCTTTAATTTAAAGTCTATATTTTCACAGCTACACAATGATTGCAACCAACAACAGGAACAGCAGCAAAAGCGCTCTCAAAGTCCGATTAACGACGGTGCTCATAACATAAGCAATTCTTCATCCTCACTTGGCCCGTGGAACAAATCCTTTATGGATGAAAAGACCTGGAACGAACGTGGAGACGATCGTCTATCCCTAACACTGGAAGAGATTGTGCACATTCGTTCAGTTATGACAAAGGCCGAGCTTGAAGGTCTTCCCGTTGGTATACGTGTCAAGGAGGATGTTGAAAAGCGTAAAATTTGTTTTTTATGCCTGCGTACAAGATTCTCGATATTTGGACCCTGGGGAATACAGTGTAAAATATGCCAACGTACCGTATGTTCTAAATGTTATACTAAGGTAAAAAGGAAAAACTACAAGAACCTTTATTTATTAATTAAAACTTGTATTGCTATAAATATTTTGCAGATGCGCATACCTTCCGAACACTTCCGAAATGTTCCACTTGTTCTAATATCACCCTCGTTATTAGCAAGTCCTGCTGGTTCGAGTACACCTTCACCTTCTCATCATGCCCGTTATATGCATTCTTCTTCGACGGGTAATATTCTAGATGAAACTTTCCCCAAGTCCTTAATTGAAAGACTAATGGGTTCAGAATCAGAGCGCAAAGTAAATGAAATTAAAGAGTTCTGTTTTCGGTTTAATATTTATTATTATCACTACTTTTTTAGTCTCGTAACTCGGTGGGTAGTGCACCCTCTTCTCCTAAACACCAAAGATCAAATATGAGCACTCCGGGTATATTGGCCGGTGGTGTTGATGCTACCGCAGGACAAGCGATTGAGGCTATACACGACACTTCTGCAATGACAACGTCGTATACGGCTGGTACCACCTCTTACCATCTTCATAATCATCATCATCCTGCACAGCAAAAGCAATCATCGGCGATTATGGCAAATGGGGGTTACAGCTGCAAAGAAAACCAACAAGCCAACAATCGGTATTTTAGCATTATGTCGCGTAGTATGGAGGGACCGCGCAGTTTACCCGTACATAGTCCTGCTTCTAGACCACATTCGAACAGCAGTACGTTGGATAGGAAGTAAGTAAACTTGTTTACATACATACATATTTGTCTTAGATAAATATTTATAAGATTTCTCGTGATTGCTGCAAGAAAGTCACAACTCTAAATATTCGATTTTTAAACGACTTCAAAAAAAGGAGGGGAGGTTATCAGTTCGTATGTTTTTTTTTTTTACATTGTTACATTGTAAAAGTTCTTTTTTGTTGTCTGAGAGGGTATATATTAAAAATTATTAGTATATTTCACGTTTTTCTACTTAACCGATTTTTACGAAACTTGCCACATATCTTGAGGTCTAAAATAGACACAATCTTTATTTAATTATTTAATTTTTACAAAAATTAACACAGCCTGAGATCTGAAAAACACACGATCTTGCAATTGAAGAAATGGGCGGAGGTTCGCCCATTAAAATATAAAATTTATATTTCACGTACTTCTTTACAAACAGATTTTAAGCTTTCACTTCCAGTTTGGTCCCATCAAATTTTTTCTAAAATGTTATATCAGATCTCTGCATTGATATCGGTTTTTATTTTTTAAAAGATACTTTTTAAAACATACTTTATAAAATATAAATTTTTTAAAATACACTTTTTAAGGAGGTACTTCTTGTAAAAGTAGTTTTTTAGTGGTATTGATTTTAAATAATTCTTTTAAAGCCCCTTTTTATAGTTCCGTACACCAAATGTGAAAAGGGACCCTATTGTTTTCGTAAGAGCTACGGATCTGAAATTTTTATAATATGTAAAACTTTGTCCGCTACAACAACAAATATATGACAGTTAAAAATTAAAGGGTGTTCCAAAACGTTAAAATCCCATGTAATATACATATATAGACGTGTCACTATCGAAAGTTTTCGATAGTTTAAAAAACTTTATCGATATATCGATTCAAGACTATCGAAAGTTAGGAAAACTATCGATATATCTGTTGGAAAAATGGAAAAATGTAATTTTTTTCATGTGTTTATTGTAAAAAAAATTAAATTTTTCCATTTTTCCAACAGAAAAAAAAACTGATGTGAATACCTTTAATATTTTTAAACAAAATAATATATGTATAACAAAACTAAAATAATTGTATGAAAAATAAGTGAGATCAAAAGAAGAAATTATCCAATTATTTTTGTTTATGAATAGCAAAATATTTAAATTTTTTGCCCTTAGTGTACCATTTACTATTGATAGTGACTAAAATATCGATTGTTTTCAAGTATTAATCGATTACAGAAATAAAACATCGATAGTTACAAAAAATAAAAATAAACTATCGATAGTTTTCCACCCTTAGTCAGTACTGCACACTTCGTGTGCGAGTCACAGTCGCACTTTACTGGATTTATTTGAAATAATACTCTTTAAAACATTAATATACATATATACATATTTATATTTAAACTCTCAAATGTACTTTTCTAAAAACTTATTTTTCCAAATGTACTTTTTGAAATGTACTTTTTATGAAAGTTACTTACTTTCTTAAAGGTACTTTTAAAAAAAAAATCAGTTAAAGAAGGCTAGATTAGGTTTCACAGTTTGCTAATAAGAGAAAGTAAGTTTTCAGCTCACTTTGGTCCAAATGACAGGTCCGTTTGTGTTACTTGAGAGTAGGAAAGGGATAGTACAAAAATAGATGGTGAAGTGACAGGTAGATAGAGAAAAGAGGAGCTTAATTAATTTTTCGTTTTTACAACTCTGCATGATGCATGATGCGTTTTGTTAAGCCTCTGGTTTTAAGTAGGCTCATTATTTTAAGCTATGTAGCCATTTTATTAGTTATTTTACTTCGCCGACGATTAACGACAAAGAAACTTTTTATAGAAACTAATTATAAAAATTGCTTGTTTTATAAAAAAAAGGGTCTTTAAGAAGAAGCACTGAACGAAAAAAGCATTTTTAAAAGAATTTTGCGTTTTCGGTTTAAAAATGCTGTATTTTTTAAAATCAGTTTTAAAATAAAAATATTTCTTTTTATTACTGCCTTGTTTATAAAAAATAGTACGGCTTTATAAAGTCTTAGTAAGTAAAATTTTTTATGGAAATCTGTTTTATAAACCCTTGATAAAGCCTAAATAATTTTTATAAATAAGGCTATACATATGTACATATATAATATTGTTGTTTTTATAAGGAAAATTTTTTAAAACAAAAATGTGCGCTTTCATTTTAAAAATTTTATTTTTTGTTTATTATATACAAATACACATACATATACCAGGTGAACCTGGTAGATTAATTTGCTAATGCATATGACCAAGTGTATTTTAATTTCCATTACCACAAAATCTTAAAATTACATATTGCAAATTTTAAAAATCACAATGAGTGATATTCATAATAGCGAAATTTTTTTTTTTTGCATGCTCGTCACAACCCAAATGAAAATTCGTTCAATCAGCGCTTTCGACTACAGTCGAAAATCGAAAGTTGCTCATAATGAGGGCCTTTTAAATTCATAATGTAGTTTTAGTATGAAGTAATATGAAAGTAAGTGCCAATCCCAACGTTCGACACTTACATACATTCAAAACATAAACAAGTTTTCATATTTTGCTATTGTTTCAAATGTAAGTGTGCGACAAGTCGAACCTTGTCGACATCGTGGGACAGGTCCTAAAATTTAAAGAATTTTTAATTTTAAAACGAGCCATCGGTAATTTCAAAATTCTCCATTATTCAGTTAGAATGTTTCATTCTTACTGCCTGGCTCACGATGTCGACAAGAAATTTTCGTTCGCTTATTTATATTGAAAACAAAATAAGAAAATTTATTTTTGTTTTCAATATAAATAAGCGAAAGAAAATTTTTCGACGACATCGTGAGCCAGGCAGTTAATTTAAAAACTCCCTATTATTATTTCAAAACTTCATTTTTAATTTAAAAATAATTAATTTTTAATAAATACTTCAAAATTATTTCATTATTAAGCCCGGTACGGAGTTCTTACGGAATTTCAGGTTTGTAAATTTACATTTATTTCTACACGGAAAAATAATCGTGTAGCCTTTTATGTAGAATTATCTTTGCATACACACAAATTCATTTATTTTTTAATTTAAAACACAAAAATTAATTACAATTTGATGAAAATTGGAAATGTCAAAAATTTCGTGACCAAACAATTGTTTGAACATTAATTTTTGTTTCAGTTGTCTGAAAAGAGTCTCTACTTATATTTATAAATCCCTAAAATCGGCAATAAATTTCAAAAACTCCGTGTATTTCTTTATGAAATTTAATAACCTGAATTTCCGTAATTTTTTTTACATACAGTGTGTATGAGATCCTGAAATTCCGTGTGAACTCCGTACCAGGCTTTATCTCAAAAACATAAGTTTTTAATATAAATATGTACAACTTTATATCAAGGTTGTTGTCTTTTTAAAACAAAAATAATTTTAATTTTTAGAATACTTTTAAAATAATAAACCTTAATACTTTTTATTTTTCTTGCGTACTCTTTTCAAATGGCAGTTTTTTTTTTAAAGTACTGCTTTAAAGTTGTACTTTAAAAGGTACCTTTTTAAAGTGAAGTTTTTGAAAAGTAACCTTTGTAAAATATGTTTACTTAAGGTGCGATCACATTGGCATGAAATATGTTTACCCACATTTCCATAAAATTTGTTCAAAACTAAAGAGAGTTTGTTTGGTGGTCACACTAAGCGCATTTTTTAACATTTTTGTTTTTTCAAACTGCCATCAAATAGTATCATGTGAAAACGTGGAAAAAAAATATTTTCCTTGCAGTCACACTTAAGTCAAACAAAATATTTAATCAAAATCATAGTGTCAACATTTAAAAGCTTGATTTCCTAGAAATTTTAGCATAAATTTATTACGAAAAATTTGTAAAGTTTCATTGTGCTACATTGTGGTCGGTCATAATTATGGAAAATTTTGAATTATGTGAATTGTTAGTGTTAAGTTGAGGAGCAGCAAGCATCGTTATTAATGTTGGAGGAGGAAGAAAATGAGAAGAAAAAAGCAGTGGGTAAGTAAATGGGTCTAACGACGCAAAGAAGAAGGATGCTGTACTAAATTACTGTTGGAACTACGATCTGAGTCACCCACTCGCAATATAATTGTGCAATTTTTCGTATTGTACAATAATATCGCCAATGTGTATGCCATATTCTAAGGTGGCACAATATATTGGAAAATACATATCATAATACTTTTGATTTTTATTATACAATCAAGACAATTGTGTAATGTGGTGTCAACATTGTTCAATGTTGTTTACTTTTTCACTGTCAAGAAAATTTAACAATATTTTATTTAGTTTTAAAAAGCGCTACAGTTATCTTTATTACTTTTATATGTACTAAGTTACTTAGATACGTTTTTACTTTTAATAACACTCCTTTCATCCATATTTTCATTACAGAACAAAATTTTCCCGAGCTTATACACTCTCCTCTTCAGGCACCCAACTGAGTCAGGATCAAGAGAAAATGCGTGGTGAATTAGTACCCGTTTGCATCGACTGCCGCGGTCTTGTTATGGAAATTTCAAGATCAGCCAAACAAAAACGTTCTTCGGCACGCAACCGAACACTAAAGAATCTCACACTTGATTTATCGCCTGTTTGGAAATGAGGGAAACACGTTAAATTACATAGAAAAATAAGTGGTTTTTTTAACAGGACTTCTTGAATAAATTTATTTTTAATAACTCTATGAATATGTGCTGAAATGAAGGAAAGAAAAATAACTCTAAAAACTGCAATATATATTCTTAAGTTTCAATAGAACGGAGTTATTCCTATCTTGCCCTTCCTTAAGAGCAATTCGGTTTGTGTTTAAGATGTTTATTAGGTAAAATATCGTTCGATGTCTGAAATACGTAAAGAATTTGTCACTTTTAATTGATTATTTCTGTCAATTCTCTATAACTGTGTGTGTGTGTGTGTAACAACTATTTGTTTTAGTAATTCGTCTACAATAATTGTACTAAAATTAAATGATAAAATATTACTGTGAAACAACCAGAAAATAAAAAAAAAATTACATACATATTCACAAGACTCGTAAAAAACAAAATTAAAAGTTTTCGAATTAATTGCTATAAATGCCTTTAATTTCATATCATTTCTAAAAAAGAAACAAAAAGGAAATTTGTATAAATGCAAACATACATACATAAATTTTATTTAGTTTTGTAATATAGTTTTGTTAAAAACAAACGCACATTATTAATTTATTCTTATAAGAAAATTTCCTGATTTGTTTTCAAATTTGTTTTGATTGTTCGTGATTAAACACAGGATTTCATGTATATTATGTTTCTAAAACGTTGCGTTTTTTTCGAGATTTATATCGTTAATGTGTAAAGGACCTTTGATACTTTGTTTACACTGCTCGTATTATTAAAGAAATGCTTAAGAGCTTTATTTTCTAAACGCCAACGCAATGCTAGAATGTATAAGAAAAACTAGTTTTTAAAACTTCCATATACATACATATGTATGTATGTAAATTCTAACATTGCATTGCAATTGCCAAAGTAATGCTCTTAATTTCTTTTAAAAGCTTTGTTTATATTTTCGTTTCATTTAAGTATTAATAAAAAAAGTCTAATTATAATTCGTATTAAGATATTCAAATTTATAAATGCAAATTATGTTTACCTTGTTTTTAAAAATAAAGCAAACTAAAAAAAAGAAGAATATTTATTTGTATGAAAATACTATACATGCAACAAATTTAATATTAAATTTATATCTACATAAATAAGTAATACTGACCTTTTTTTTAATTTAATTCTACTTAAGTTTTCTATTATAACAATTTTAAACACGTATTTAGCACTTAACACCACAACACACCACTTCCACATCCACCCCACCCGCTTAGTTTTATCAGCAGTAAGTTGGAATTTATACATATTTGATTTCTTAAAATATTAATAATAATTTTAGTCTTAAATATATTGTAAAAAAAATCATTAAATATTGTAAAATTTATCAAAGATACACACAACTTAATTTAAGATTAATATTTGAATTTAGACAAGCATCCTTTCATTCCCCTTAATTTTTAAATTAATTTCTTAAGTAAAGCTTAATTAAAAAAAATTAAATCGTACACATATTTCACTTTATTTCATTAAGCTGATGCATCATTGATTTGAAGTGCATTTATTATGCATTAGTGACAGCGGCGTATTGCCGGACCACATTTAAAAACTACATTTTAGTATCGTGGCAAATAGAGATGCAGGTGTATTTATAATTAGACGTTAAAAATAAAACCCTATATATACATACATATATGTTACATACGTATACCAAAATCGTATTACAATAAACAAAAAACTGTGGGGTTATGGAATACCAAAGGAAAAACAAAAATTAAGCAGAATTCCATAACGCCCCTGAAAATGAGAAAAATATTACAAAACAATCGCATGTTATAAAAAATTGTTTAAAATAAAAAATTTAAGTATATTAATATATCTATTAAAACTAAAGAAATTTAAGCAATAAATATTAAAAATTGAAACGGTTGTCGTTATATGAAAAACCTAAAAGTTAAATGAAATTTTAATGCAGCACAACAAAAAATGTATAAGTAAGTACATACTTGAATATGTTATGAGCGGGGCTCGGATTTTAACAACAAAATTACCTTAAAAAAACTAAAAATGAGTCAAGGTCATACAAAATTATATTAAAACTTGTTTATTTCAATCAATTTGCTGTGAATTAAAATATATTATTAAACGCTTTAATATTTTTGTAGATTGAAAAGTTCCTTTCCCCATAGACTCTATGCATACGTAAAATATAAAAGATGGTTAGTACTTAAGTATGTCTCCAATTGTACTTGTAGTGATACACATTTTACATATAAAAAAAAATTAAAAAGGCTACATTTTTCATATAGAAAAATTAAATGGGCATTTTTCATATAGACAAATTAAATGGGCTATAAATGTATACATATATTTCTTGTAAAAGAAATTAAATGCGCTATACCTATACATAGTAGGGATGGGCAAAAAATATCGATATATCGAAATATCGATATTTGAGAAAATAAATATCGATATATATCGCCGATATTTCAAAAACCTATATATCGATACATCGATTCTTATTTACGAGTATCGGGTTTCGATACTTTTAAGAGCTATAGCCGTTTTTTAACTGTGACCCAACTAAGGCAGGTGAATTTTTGGATTTTGTGGGCATAAGCCTAAAGGCAGAATTTGTTTTTACTTTCCGTTCTGTTACGAATCAGCTGACTCTTTTTGGTTTATAAAAATTATATACATATAAGCCATTAGTTTTTCTCTCCTTAATTTTGTTATGTTGCGTACACATTCCTCGATGCATGTCGTTATTCACTTTATGAATGCGATGGTAGAGCTATAGCTAAAACTTTACAACACTTTCCCGGGAAATCAAAAAGTCCGGGAAAAGAAAAACTAATAACAATGGACGATGCAAAACTCATCACTTTAGTGGAAAACTGTGACCGTTCTGGTCCGAAACAGCTGATAATTTATTACATAAAAAGTAACTATTAAAATTTAGAAACAGAACGGCACAGCACAGAGCAGCAACAGAAAGTAAAGACTAATGAAGTCTTAAGGAGCTACAGTAGGTTACGTATAACTTAGCATAAATAGTTCTTTTGTATTAAATTTCTTAAAGTAAGTAATTGTGCATTCGAAATTAATGCAGCAAAAAATGTCGATATATCGAAATATCGATGTTTTCAAAAAATGTATATCGATGCTGTTCAAAAACATCGATACTATATTTATCGATACATTTTCTTCATTTGCCCATCCCTAATACATAGTACACTTTTCCTATTAATAATATAAATGGGCATTTCGCAAACAGAAAAATTAAATGAGCTATACATGGTACATTTTTCATATAGAAAAGTTAGTTAATAATGGACAATATTTGTACGAAAATTAAATATGCATAATTATATATTCGTTGAAGATATCTTAAAATTGAAGAGGCACACGATCTAGATCTTATGCGTATTTCACTGTTGTTTTATAAATATATTTTCTTTGGTGCGGTTATATAAAAAATAAAATAATATTAATAATAATAAAATACGTATATGTATGAATGTACAATTAAAAACCAACAGGGACCTTAACGGCAAGTTTTGTATGAAGAACTTGTAGTTAAAGCTCACGTTAATTCTTAATCATACATTAGGTGTGTTTTTTTTTTTTACTTTTGCAGTAAAATGCAGTAAATGAGTAGTTACTGCGAAAATGTTAAAATTTACTCGCAAAAAGTGCTATTGCCGAAAAAAGTACGCGAACGGAAAAATAGTAAAAATTAGTAAGATTAAAGAAACAGCTGACTCCAACTCCATATAGTGTTGAGAAATATATAAACTTTTGACCATTCAACTCCTTTTAATTATTGGTACTCGATACAATAGGTGCGTAAAATATATACAACAGCTGATTGACAATTTTGGCGCTAAAAAAATATACATATGTATGTATATGAGAAAAAAAACCCTGCATATAATATTGGAATACGTGGTCCAATCTAGATGAAACATACTAGTTACATCCTGGTCCCCCATAATGCAGTCGTGGATCATATCGTTTTCACACAAGCATTCAATGCTGCACGATAAGTATTCGTGTTTAAACGACTATGATCGTTTCTATATGGAGCCGTTTTGGGGTTAGTCCGATGTAATGCAACCAACCCTAGGACATCAACCTCATTTTGTCATATATTTGGAGTAGTTTAGGAGTATTCCTACTCCTCTTTGGAATATTTACATGTATGGAGTAGTATACATACATACATATGTACATTAGAGCGACTCCACTTGTATGGAAGAGAAAAAAGTGATTTTGCTACCCCTCTGAACATAAAACGTGTAAATCGTGATATACGTATTTTATCTATTTTTAATATAGGCAATATGGGTATCAAACTTTTTTATTTTTAAAATATTAATTTTTTAGTTGAATACATCTATGAAATGAGAAAAAATAGTTACTAACAGAACAAATTAAATTAGTTAACTAAGCTATAAAATTAAATTAACATTATGTTAAAACAGATTCAATTTGAAAAGCAAAACATTAATTCCAAATAAGTAGAATTTGTATGAAAACCCCAAACAAAAATATGCATTTAGTTAAATATCTCAATTAGTAGGTCGCAAATTGTCAACTTTTATATACCATTGGATGCTGCTTCAAAAACTCATTTCGATGATACCAAATTTTATTTATGTCGTCTAGGAGCAAAGTACAAAATAGACGACGTATATAGTTAATTAAAGTTTTGCATACGAAATGGACGAATTATAGTCCATTAAATTTTCTTATAAAAAATTAAAAAATGCCCATACATATAGTCCATTAAATTTTGTATGTATAGTCCCTTTAATTCTTTGCATGAAAAATAGACGATGTATAGTCTATTTAATTTTTTGCACGAAAAATAGACGACATATATAGTTCATTTAAGTTTTTGCATACGAAATGGACGAATTATAGTCCATTCAATTTTTTTATAAATAATTTAAAAATGGACCATATATATAGTCCATTAAATTTTGTATGTATAGTCCATTTAATTCTTTGCATCAAAAATAGAGATGTATAGTCTATTTAATTTTTTGCATACGAAATGGACGATTTATAGAACATAAATTTTTTTCATAAAATTTTGAAAAATGGACGATGTATAGCCCATTAAATTTTTTTTTTTTTTAATTTTTTTCCCTCAAAAATGGATGATGTATAGTCCATTATTTGCACGAAATATAAACGACGTATATAGTTCATTTAAGTTATTGCATACGAAATGGACGAATTATAGTCCATTAAATTTTTTTATAAGAAATTTAAAAATACATCGTCCATTTTTAAATAAAAAAAAAAATTAAATTGACTATAATTCGTCCATTTCGTATCTAAAAAATTAAATGGACTATATACGTCGTCTTCTTTTCGTGCAAAGAATTTAATAAACTATACATCATCCATTTTTCATGCAAAAAATTTTTTTATGAAAAAAATATAATGGACTATAATACATCGTCTTTTTTTAAATTTTTTATGAAAAAATTTTATCGACTATAAATCGTCCGATTCATGCGCAAAAAATTATATAGACTATATATCGTCTATTTAAGATGCAAAAAATTAAATGGACTGACTATATATACAAAATTTTATACATCGTCCATTTTTAAATTAAAAAAAAAATTAAATTGACTATAATTCGTCCATTTCGTATCTAAAAAATTAAATGGATTATATACGTCTTCTTCTTTTCGTGCAAAGAATTTAATAAACTATACATCATCAATTTTTCATGCAAAAAATTTTTTTCAATTTTTTATGAAAAAATTTAATCGACTATAAATCGTCCGATTCATGCGCTAAAAATTATATAGACTTATACATCGTCTATTTAAGATGCAAAAAATTAAATGGACTGACTATATATACAAAATTTAATAGAATATACATCGTCCATTTTTAAATTAAAAAAAAAATTAAATTGACTAAATTCGTCCATTTCGTATCTAAAAAATTAAATGGACTATCTACGTCGTCTTCTTTTCGTGCAAAGAATTTAATAAACTATACATCATCAATTTTTCATGGAAAAAATTTTTTATGAAATAAATATAATGGACTATATATACATCGTCTTTTTTTCAATTTTTTATGAAAAAATTTTATCGACTATAAATCGTCGGATTCATGCGCAAAAAATTATATAGACTATACATCGTCTATTTAAGATGCAAAAAATTAAAAGGATTGACTATATATACAAAATTTAATAGACTATACATCGTACATTTTTAAATTTAAAAAAAAATTAATTGACTATAATTCGTCCATTTTGACTATATATACAAAATTTAATGGGCTATTCATCGTCCATTTTTAAATTTAATTGACTATAATTCGTCCATTTCGTATCTAAAAAATTAAATGGATTATATACGTCTTCTTCTTTTCGTGCAAAGAATTTAATAAACTATACATCATCAATTTTTCATGCAAAAAATTAAATGGACTGACTATATATACAAAATTTAATGGGCTATTCATCGTACATTTTTAAATTTAAAAAAAAATTAAATTGACTATAATTAGTCCATTTCGTATTTAAAAAATTAAATGGACTATATACGTCGTCTTCTTTTCGTGCAAAGAATTAAATAAACTATACATCATCCATTTTTCATGCAAAAAATTTTTTTATGAAAAAAATTTAATGGACTATATATACATCGTCCTTTTTTAAATTTTTTATGAAAAAATTTTATCGACTATAAATCGTCCGATTCATGTGCAAATAATTAAATAGACTATACATCGTCTATTTTAGATGCAAAAAATTAAATAGACTGACTATATACAAAATTCAATGGACTATTCATCGTCCATTTTTAAATTTAAAAAAAATTAAATTGACTATAATTCGTCCATTTCGTATCTAAAAAATTAAATGGACTATATACGTCGTCTTCTTTTCATGTAAAGAATTTAATAAACTATACATCATCCATTTTTCATGCCAAAAATTTTTTTATGAAAAAAATATAATGGACTATACATCGTTTTTTTTCAATTTTTTATTAAAAAATTTTATCGACTTTAAATCGTCCGATTCATGTGCAAATAATTAAATATACTATATATCGTCTATTTTAGATGCAAACTATTAAATGGACTGACTATATATACAAAATTTAATGGACTATTCATCGTCCATTTTTAAATTAAAAAAAAAATTAAATTGACTATAATTCGTCCATTTCGCATCTAAAAAATTAAATGGACTATATACGTCGTCTTCTCTTCGTGCAAAGAATTTAATAAACTATACATTATCCATTTTTCATGCAAAAAATTCTTTTATGAAAAAAATATAATGGACTATTATTATACATCGTCTTTTTTTAAATTTTTTATAAAAAAATTTCATCGACTATAAATCGTCCGATTCATGCGCAAGAAATTATATAGACTATACATCGTCTATTTAAGATGCAAAAAATTAAATATACTGACTATATATACAAAATTTAATGGACTATACATCGTCCATTTTTAAATTTAAAAAAAAAATTTTATTGACTATAAGTCGTCCATTTCGTATCTAAAAAATTAAATGGATTATATACGCCGTCTTCTTTTCGTGCAAAGTATTTAATAAACTATACATCATCCATTTTTCATGCAAAAAATTTTTTTATGAAAAAAATATAATGGACTATACATCGTCTTTTTTTCAATTTTTTATGAAAAAATTTTATCGACTATAAATCGTCCGATTCATGCGCAAAAAATTATATAGACTATATATCGTCTATTTAAGATGCAAAAAATTAAATGGACTGACTATATATACAAAATTTAATGGACTATACATCGTCCATTTTTAAATTTAAAAAAAAAGTTAAATTGATTATAATTCGTCCATTTCGTATCTAAAAAATTAAAAAGGACTATATACGTCGTCTTCTTTTCGTGCAAAGAATTTAATAAACTATACATCATCCATTTTTCATGCAAAAAAATTTTTTATGAAAAAAATATAATGGACTATACATCGTCTTTTTTTTTGTAAATTTTTTATGAAAAAATTTTATCGACTGTAAATCGTCCGAATAATGTGCAAATAATTAAATAGACTATACATCGTCTATTTTAGATGCAAAAAATTAAATAGACTGACTATATATACATAATTCAATGGACTATACATCGTCCATTTTTAAATCTAAAAAAAAAAAATTAAATTGACTATAATTCGTCCATTTCGTATCTAAAAAATTAAAAAGGACTATATACGTCGTCTTCTTTTCGTGCAAAGAATTTAATAAACTATACATCATCCATTTTTCATGCAAAAAATTTTTTTATGAAAAAAATATAATGGACTATACATCGTCTTTTTTTCAATTTTTTATGAAAAAATTTTATCGACTATAAATCGTCCGATTCATGTGCAAAAAATTATATAGACTATACATCGTCTATTTTAGATGCAAAAAATTAAATGGACTGACTATATATACAAAATTTAATAGACTATACATCGTCCATTTTTAAATTAAAAAAAAATTAAATTGACTATAATTCGTCCATTTCGTATCTAAAAAATTAAATGGACTATATACGTCTTCTTCTTTTCGTGCAAAGAATTTAATAAACTATACATCATCCATTTTTCATGGAGAAAATTTTTTTATGAAAAAAATATAATGGACTATACATCGTCTTTTTTTCAATTTTTTATGAAAAAATTTTATCGACTATAAATCGTCCGATTCATGTGCAAATAATTATATAGACTATACATCGTCCATTTAAGATGCAAAAAATGAAATGGACTGACTATATATACAAAATTTAATAGACTATACATCGTCCATTTTTAAATTTAAAAAAAATTAAATTGACTATAATTCGTCCATTTCGTATCTAAAAAATTAAATGGACTATATAAGTCGTCTTCTTTTCGTGCAAAAAATTTAATAAACTATACATCATCCATTTTTCATGCAAAAAATTTTTTTATGAAAAAAATATAATGGACTATACATCGTATTTTTTAAATTTTTTATGAAAAAATCTTATTGACTATAAATCGTCCGATTCATGTGCAAATAATTATATAGACTATACATCGTCTATTTTAGATGCAAAAAATTAAATGGACTGACTATATATACAAAATTTAATGCACTATACATCGTCCATTTTTAAATTAGAAAAAAAAATTAAATTGACTATAATTCGTCCATTTCGTATCTAAAAAATTAAATGGACTTTATACGTCGTCTTCTTTTCGTGCAAAGAATTTAATAAACTATACATCATCCATTTTTCATGCAAAAAACTTTTTTATGAAAAAAATATAATGGACTATACATCGTATTTTTTAAATTTTTTATGAAAAAATCTTATTGACTATAAATCGTCTGATTCATGTGCAAATAATTAAATAGACTATACATCGTCTATTTAAGATGCAAAAAATGAAATGGACTGACTATATATACAAAATTTAATAGACTATACATCGTCCATTTTTAAATTTAAAAAAAATTAAATTGACTATAATTCGTCCATTTCGTATCTAAAAAATTAAATGGACTTTATACGTCGTCTTCTTTTCGTGCAAAGAATTTAATAAACTATATATCATCCATTTTTCATGCAAAAAACTTTTTTATGAAAAAAATATAATATTTTTTAAATTTTTTATGAAAAAATCTTATTGACTATAAATCGTCCGATTCATGTGCAAATAATTAAATAGACTATATATACAAAATTTAATAGACTATACATCGTCCATTTTTAAATTTAAAAAAAAATTAAATTGACTATAATTCGTCCATTTCGTATCTAAAAAATTAAAAAGGACTATATACGTCGTCTTCTTTTCGTGCAAAGAATTTAATAAACTATACATCATCCATTTTTCATGCAAAAAAATTTTTTATGAAAAAAATATAATGGACTATACATCGTCTTTTTTTCAATTTTTTATGAAAAAATTTTATCGACTATAAATCGTCCGAATAATGTGCAAATAATTAAATAGACTATACATCGTCTATTTTAGATGCAAAAAATTAAATAGACTGACTATATATACATAATTCAATGGACTATACATCGTCCATTTTTAAATCTAAAAAAAAAAATTAAATTGACTATAATTCGTCCATTTCGTATCTAAAAAATTAAAAAGGACTATATACGTCGTCTTCTTTTCGTGCAAAGAATTTAATAAACTATACATCATCCATTTTTCATGCAAAAAATTTTTTATGAAAAAAATATAATGGACTATATATACATCGTCTTTTTTTCAATTTTTTATGAAAAAATTTTATCGACTATAAATCGTCCGATTCATGTGCAAAAAATTATATAGACTATACATCGTCTATTTTAGATGCAAAAAATTAAATGGACTGACTATATATACAAAATTTAATAGACTATACATCGTCCATTTTTAAATTAAAAAAAAATTAAATTGACTATAATTCGTCCATTTCGTATCTAAAAAATTAAATGGACTATATACGTCTTCTTCTTTTCGTGCAAAGAATTTAATAAACTATACATCATCCATTTTTCATGGAGAAAATTTTTTTATGAAAAAAATATAATGTCGTCTTTTTTTCAATTTTTTATGAAAAAATTTTATCGACTATAAATCGTCCGATTCATGTGCAAATAATTATATAGACTATACATCGTCCATTTAAGATGCAAAAAATGAAATGGACTGACTATATATACAAAATTTAATAGACTATACATCGTCCATTTTTAAATTTAAAAAAAATTAAATTGACTATAATTCGTCCATTTCGTATCTAAAAAATTAAATGGACTATATAAGTCGTCTTCTTTTCGTGCAAAAAATTTAATAAACTATACATCATCCATTTTTCATGCAAAAAATTTTTTTATGAAAAAAATATAATGGACTATACATCGTATTTTTTAAATTTTTTATGAAAAAATCTTATTGACTATAAATCGTCCGATTCATGTGCAAATAATTATATAGACTATACATCGTCTATTTTAGATGCAAAAAATTAAATGGACTGACTATATATACAAAATTTAATGCACTATACATCGTCCATTTTTAAATTAGAAAAGAAATTAAATTGACTATAATTCGTCCATTTCGTATCTAAAAAATTAAATGGACTTTATACGTCGTCTTCTTTTCGTGCAAAGAATTTAATAAACTATACATCATCCATTTTTCATGCAAAAAACTTTTTTATGAAAAAAATATAATGGACTATACATCGTATTTTTTAAATTTTTTATGAAAAAATCTTATTGACTATAAATCGTCTGATTCATGTGCAAATAATTAAATAGACTATACATCGTCTATTTAAGATGCAAAAAATGAAATGGACTGACTATATATACAAAATTTAATAGACTATACATCGTCCATTTTTAAATTTAAAAAAAAATTAAATTGACTATAATTCGTCCATTTCGTATCTAAAAAATTAAATGGACTTTATACGTCGTCTTCTTTTCGTGCAAAGAATTTAATAAACTATACATCATCCATTTTTCATGCAAAAAACTTTTTTATGAAAAAAATATAATGGACTTACTATACATCGTATTTTTTAAATTTTTTATGAAAAAATCTTATTGACTATAAATCGTCCGATTCATGTGCAAATAATTAAATAGACTATATATACAAAATTTAATGCACTATACATCGACCATTTTTAAATCTAAAAAAAAAAATTAAATTGACTATAATTCGTCCATTTTGTATCTAAAAAATTAAATGGACTGTATACGTCGTATTCTTTTCGTGCAAAAAATTTAATAAACTATACATCATCCAATTTTCATGCAAAAAATTTTTTTGTGAAAAAAATATAATGGACTATACATCGTCTTTTTTTCAATTTTTTATGAAAAAATTATATCGACTATAAATCGTCCGATTCATGTGCAAATAATTAAATAGACTATACATCGTCTATTTTAGATGCAAAAAGTTAAATGGACTGACTATATATACAAAATTTAATAGACTATACATCGTCAATTTTTAAATTTAAGAAAAAAATTTAATTGACTATAATTCGTCCATTTCGTATCTAAAAAATTAAATGGATTATATACGTCGTCTTCTTTTCGTGCAAAGAATTTAATAAACTATACATCATCCATTTTTCATGCAAAAAATTTTTTTATGAAAAAAATATAATGGACTATATATACATCGTCTTTTTTTCAATTTTTTATGAAAAAATTTTATCGACTATAAATCGTCCGATTCATGTGCAAATAATTAAATAGACTATACATCGTCTATTTAAGATGCAAGAAATTAAATAGACTGACTATATATACAAAATTTAATGGACTATACATCATCCATTTGTAAATTAAAAAAAAAAATTAAATTGACTATAATTCGTCCATTTCGTATCTAAAAAATTAAATGGATTATATACGTCGTCTTCTTTTCGTGCAAAGAATTTAATAAACTATACATCATCAATTTTTCATGCAAAAAATTTTTTTATGAAAAAAATATAATGGACTATACATCGTCTTTTTTTAAATTTTTTATGAAAAAATTTTATCGACTATAAATCGTCCGATTCATGCGCAAAAAATTATATAGACTATACATCGTCTATTTTAGATGCAAAAAATTAGATATACTGACTAGATATACAATATTTTATGGACTATACATTGTCCATTTTTAAATTAAAAAAAAAAATTTAATTGACTATAATTCGTCCATTTCGTATCTAAAAAATTAAATGGATTATATACGTCGTCTTCTTTTCGTGCAAATAATTTAATAAACTATACATCATTAATTTTTCATGCAAAAAATTTTTTTAATATTTCATGAAAAAAATTTTATCGACTATAAATCGTCCGATTCATGTGCAAATAATTAAATAGACTATATATCGTCTATTTTAGATGCAAACTATTAAATGGACTGACTATATATACAAAATTTAATGGACTATTCATCGTCCATTTTTAAATAAAAAAAAAAAATTAAATTGACTATAATTCGTCCATTTCGTATCTAAAAAATTAAATGGACTATATACGTCATCTTCTTTTCGTGCAAAGAATTTAATAAACTATACATCATCCATTTTTCATGCAAAAAATTTTTTTATGAAAAAAATATAATGGACTATACATCGTCTTTTTTTCAATTTTTTATGAAAAAATTTTATCGACTATAAATCGTCCGATTCATGTGCAAATAATTAAATAGACTATATATCGTCTATTTTATATGCAAAAAATTAAATAGATTGACTATATATACAATATTCAATGGACTATACATCCTCCATTTTTAAATTAAAAAAAAAAAATTAAATTGACTATAATTCGTCCATTTCGTATCTAAAAAAATTAAATGGACTATATTCGTCGTCTTCTTTTCGTGCAAAGAATTTAATAAACTATACATCATCCATTTTTCATGCAAAAAAAATTTTTATGAAAAAAATATAATGAACATCGTCTTTTTTTCAATTTTTTATGAAAAAATTTTATCGACTATAAATCGTCCGATTCATGTGCAAATAATTATATAGACTATACATCGTCTATTTTATATGCAAAAAATTAAATAGACTGACTATATATACAAAATTCAATGGACTATACATCGTCCATTTTTAAATCTAAAAAAAAAAAATTAAATTGACTATAATTCGTCCATTTCGTATCTAAATAATTAAATGGAGAATATACGTCGTCTTCTTTTCGTGCAAAGAATTAAATAAACTATACATCATCAATTTTTCATGCAAAAAATTTTTTATGAAAAAAATATAATGTACTATACATCGTCTTTTTTTAAATTTTTTATGAAAAAATTTTATCGACTATAAATCGTCCGAATCATGCGCAAATAATTAAATAGACTATATACCGTCTATTTTAGATGCAAACTATTAAATGGACTGACTATATATACAAAATTTAATGGACTATTCATCGTCCATTTTTAAATTTAAAAAAAAAAATTAAATTGACTATAATTCCTTCATTTCGTATCTAAAAAATTAAATGGACTATATACGTCGTCTTCTTTTCGTATAAAGAATTTAATAAAATATACATCATCCATTTTTCATGCAAAAAATTTTTTTATGAAAAAAATATAATGGACTATATACATCGTCTTTTTTTAAATTTTTTATGAAAAAATTTTATCGACTATAAATCGTCCGATTCGTGTGCAAATAATTATATAGACTATACATTGTCTATTTTAGATGCAAAAAATTAGATATACTGACTAGATATACAATATTTTATGGACTATACATTGTCCATTTTTAAATTAAAAAAAAAAAATTTAATTGACTATAAGTCGTCCATTTCGTATCTAAAAAATTAAATGGATTATATACGTCGTCTTCTTTTCGTGCAAAGAATTTAATAAACTATACATCATCAATTTTTCATGCAAAAAATTTTTTTATGAAAAAAATATAATGGACTATACATCGTCTTTTTTTTTGTAAATTTTTTATGAAAAAATTTTATCGACTATAAATCGTCCGATTCATGCGCAAAAAATTATATAGACTATACATCGTCTATTTTAGATGCAAAAAATTAAATAGACTGACTATATATACAAAATTTAATGGACTATACATCGTCAATTTTTAAATTAAAAAAAAATTAAATTTACTATAATTCGTCCATTTCGTATCTAAAAAATTAAATGGATTATATACGTCGTCTTCTTTTCGTGCAAAGAATTTAATAAACTATACATCATCAATTTTTCATGCAAAAAATTTTTTTATGAAAAAAATATAATGGACTATACATCGTCTTTTTTAAATTTTTCATGAAAAAATTTTATCGACTATAAATCGTCCGATTCATATGCAAATAATTAAATAGACTATATATCGTCTATTTTAGATGCAAACTATTAAATGGACTGACTATATATACAAAATTTAATGGACTATTCATCGTCCATTTTTAAATTAAAAAAAAAAATTAAATTGACTATAATTCGTCCATTTCGTATCTAAAAAATTAAATGGACTATATACGTCGTCTTCTTTTCGTGCAAAGAATTTAATAAACTATACATCATCCATTTTTCATGCAAAAAATTTTTTTATGAAAAAAATATAATGGACATATATACATCGTCTTTTTTTCAATTTTTTATGAAAAAATTTTATCGACTATAAATCGTCCGATTCATCCGCAAATAATTAAATAGACTATATATCGTCTATTTTAGATGCAAACTATTAAATGGACTGACTATATATACAAAATTTAATGGACTATTCATCGTCCATTTTTAAATTAAAAAAAAAATTAAATTGACTATAATTCGTCCATTTCGTATCTAAAAAATTAAATGGACTATATACGTCATCTTCTTTTCGTGCAAAGAATTTAATAAACTATACATCATCCATTTTTCATGCAAAAAATTTTTTTATGAAAAAAATATAATGGACTATACATCGTCTTTTTTTCAATTTTTTATGAAAAAATTTTATCGACTATAAATCGTCCGATTCATGTGCAAATAATTAAATAGACTATACATCGTCTATTTTATATGCAAAAAATTAAATAGACTGACTATATATACAAAATTCAATGGACTATACATCGTCCATTTTTAAATCTAAAAAAAAAAAATTAAATTGACTATAATTCGTCCATTTCGTATCTAAAAAATTAAATGGACTATATACGTCGTCTTCTTTTCGTGCAAAGAATTTAATAAACTATACATCATCCATTTATCATGCAAAAACTTTTTTTATTAAAAAAATATAATGGAATGTACTCTTATTTTCAATTTTTTATGAAAAAATTTTATCGACTATAAATCGTCCGATTTGTGTGCAAATAATTTAATAGACTATACATCGTCTATTTTAGATGCAAAAAATTAAATAGACTGACTATATATACAAAATTTAATGGACTATACATCGTCCATTTTTAAATTAAAAAAAAAATTAAATTGACTATAATTCGTCCATTTCGTATCTAAAAATTAAATGGATTATATACGTCGTCTTCTTTTCGTGCAAAGAATTTAATAAACTATCCATCATCCATTTTTCATGCAAAAAATTTTTTTATGAAAAAAATATAATAAACTATACATCGTCTTTTTTTCAATTTTTCATGAAAAAATTTTATCGACTATAAATCGTCCGATTCATGTGCAAATAATTAAATAGACTATATATCGTCTATTTTAGATGCAAACTATTAAATGGACTGACTATATATACAAAATTTAATGGACTATTCATCGTCCATTTTTAAATTTAAAAAAAAAAATTAAATTGACTATAATTCGTCATTTCGTATCTAAAAAAATTAAATGGACTATATACGTCGTCTTCTTTTCGTGCAAAGAATTTATTAAGCTATACATCATAAATTTTTCATGCAAAAAATTTTTTTATGAAAAAAATATAATGGACTGCTGTGCATCGTCTTTTTTTTCAATTTTTTATGAAAAAATTTTATCGACTATAAATCGTCCGATTCATGTGCAAATAATTAAATAGACTATATATCGTCTATTTTAGATGCAAACTATTAAATGGACTGACTATATATACAAAATTTAATGGACTATTCATCGTCCATTTTTAAATTTAAAAAAAAATTAAATTGACTATAATTCGTCCATTTCGTATCTAAAAAATTAAATGGACTATATAACGTCGTCTTCTTTTCGTATAAAGAATTTAATAAACTATACATCATCCATTTTTCATGCAAAAAACTTTTTTATGAAAAAAATATAATGGACTATACATCGCCCTTTTTTCATTTTTTATGAAAAAATTTTATCGACTATAAATCGTCCGATTAGTGTGCAAATAATTATATAGACTATACATCGTCTATTTTAGATGCAAAAAATTAGATATACTGACTAGATATACAATATTTTATGGACTATACATTGTCCATTTTTAAATTTAAAAAAAAAAATTTAATTGACTATAAGTCGTCCATTTCGTATCTAAAAAATTAAATGGATTATATACGTCGTCTTTTTTTCGCGTAAAGAATTTAATAAACTATACATCATCCATTTTTCATGCAAAAAATTTATTTAAGAAAAAAATTTAATGGACTATACATCGTCTTTTTTTCAATTTTTTATGAAAAAATTTTATCGACTATAAATCGTCCGATTCGTGTGCAAATAATTATATAGACTATACATCGTCTATTTTAGATGCAAAAAATTAAATAGACTGACTATATATACAAAATTTAATGGACTATACATCGTCCATTTTTAAATTAAAAAAAAAAAATTAAATTGACTATAATTCGTCCATTTCGTATCTAAAAAATTAAATGGATTATATACGTCGTCTTCTTTTCGTGCAAAGAATTTTATAAACTATACATCATCAATTTTTCATGCCAAAAAATTTTTTATGAAAAAAATATAATGGACTATACATAGTCTTTTTTCAATTTTTCATGAAAAAATTTTATCGACTATAAATCGTCCGATTCATGTGCAAATAATTAAATAGACTATATATCGTCTATTTTAGATGCAAACTATTAAATGGACTGACTATATATACAAATTTAATGGACTATTCATCGTCCATTTTTAAATTAAAAAAAAATTAAATTGACTATAATTCGTCCATTTCGTATCTAAAAAGTTAAATGGACTATATACGTCGTCTTCTTTTCGTGCAAAGAATTTAATAAACTATACATCATCCATTTTTCATGCAAAAAATTTTTTTATGAAAAAAATATAATGGACTATACATCGCCTTTTTTCAATTTTTTATGAAAAAATTTTATCGACTATAAATCGTCCGATTAGTTTGCAAATAATTATATAGACTATACATCGTCTATTTTAGATGCAAAAAATTAGATATACTGACTAGATATACAATATTTTATGGACTATACATTGTCCATTTTTAAATTTAAAAAAAAAATTTAATTGACTATAAGTCGTCCATTTCGTATCTAAAAAATTAAATGGATTATATACGTCGTCTTTTTTTCGCGCAAAGAATTTAATAAACTATACATCATCAATTTTTCATGCAAAAAATTTTTTTATGAAAAAAATATAATCGACTATACATCGTCTTTTTTTTTTTTGTAAATTTTTTATGAAAAAATTTTATCGACTATAAATCGTCCGATTCATGCGCAAAAAATTATATAGACTATACATCGTCTATTTAAGATGCAAAAAATTAAATGGACTGACTATATATACAAAATTTAATGGACTATACATCGTCCATTTTTAAATTAAAAAAAAAAATTAAATTGACTATAATTCGTCCATTTCGTATCTAAAAAATTAAATGGACTATATACGTCGTCTTCTTTTCGTATAAAGAATTTAATAAACTATACATCATCCATTTTTCATGCAAAAAATTTTTTTATGAAAAAAATATAATGGACTATATACATCGTCTTTTTTTAAATTTTTTATGAAAAAATTTTATCGACTATAAATCGTCCGATTAGTGTGCAAATAATTATATAGACTATACATTGTCTATTTTAGATGCAAAAAATTAGATATACTGACTAGATATACAATATTTTATGGACTATACATTGTCCATTTTTAAATTAAAAAAAAAAAATTTAATTGACTATAAGTCGTCCATTTCGTATCTAAAAAATTAAATGGATTATATACGTCGTCTTTTTTTCGCGCAAAGAATTTAATAAACTATACATCATCAATTTTTCATGCAAAAAATTTTTTTATGAAAAAAATATAATGGACTATACATCGTCTTTTTTTTTGTAAATTTTTTATGAAAAAATTTTATCGACTATAAATCGTCCGATTCATGCGCAAAAAATTATATAGACTATACATCGTCTATTTTAGATGCAAAAAATTAAATAGACTGACTATATATACAAAATTTAATGGACTATACATCGTCCATTTTTAAATTAAAAAAAAAAATTAAATTTACTATAATTCGTCCATTTCGTATCTAAAAAATTAAATGGATTATATACGTCGTCTTCTTTTCGTGCAAAGAATTTAATAAACTATACATCATCAATTTTTCATGGAAAAAATTTTTTTATGAAAAAAATATAATGGACTATACATCGTCTTTTTTCAATTTTTCATGAAAAAATTTTATCGACTATAAATCGTCCGATTCATGTGCAAATAATTAAATAGACTATATATCGTCTATTTTAGATGCAAACTATTAAATGGACTGACTATATATACAAAATTTAATGGACTATTCATCGTCCATTTTTAAATTAAAAAAAAAATTAAATTGACTATAATTCGTCCATTTCGTATCTAAAAAATTAAATGGACTATATACGTCGTCTTCTTTTCGTATAAAGAATTTAATAAACTATACATCATCCATTTTTCATGCAAAAAATTTTTTTATGAAAAAAATATAATGGACTATATACATCGTCTTTTTTTAAATTTTTTATGAAAAAATTTTATCGACTATAAATCGTCCGATTAGTGTGCAAATAATTATATAGACTATACATTGTCTATTTTAGATGCAAAAAATTAGATATACTGACTAGATATACAATATTTTATGGACTATACATTGTCCATTTTTAAATTAAAAAAAAAAAAAATTTAATTGACTATAAGTCGTCCATTTCGTATCTAAAAAATTAAATGGATTATATACGTCGTCTTTTTTTCGCGCAAAGAATTTAATAAACTATACATAATCAATTTTTCATGCAAAAAATTTTTTTATGAAAAAAATATAATGGACTATACATCGTCTTTTTTTTTGTAAATTTTTTATGAAAAAATTTTATCGACTATAAATCGTCCGATTCATGCGCAAAAAATTATATAGACTATACATCGTCTATTTTAGATGCAAAAAATTAAATAGACTGACTATATATACAAAATTTAATGGACTATACATCGTCCATTTTTAAATTAAAAAAAAATTAAATTTACTATAATTCGTCCATTTCGTATCTAAAAAATTAAATGGATTATATACGTCGTCTTCTTTTCGTGCAAAGAATTTAATAAACTATACATCATCAATTTTTCATGCAAAAAATTTTTTTATGAAAAAAATATAATGGACTATACATCGTCTTTTTTCAATTTTTCATGAAAAAATTTTATCGACTATAAATCGTCCGATTCATGTGCAAATAATTAAATAGACTATATATCGTCTATTTTAGATGCAAACTATTAAATGGACTGACTATATATACAAAATTTAATGGACTATTCATCGTCCATTTTTAAATTAAAAAAAAAATTAAATTGACTATAATTCGTCCATTTCGTATCTAAAAAATTAAATGGACTATATACGTCGTCTTCTTTTCGTGCAAAGAATTTAATAAACTATACATCATCCATTTTTCATGCAAAAAATTTTTTTATGAAAAAAATATAATGGACATATATACATCGTCTTTTTTTCAATTTTTTATGAAAAAATTTTATCGACTATAAATCGTCCGATTCATCCGCAAATAATTAAATAGACTATATATCGTCTATTTTAGATGCAAACTATTAAATGGACTGACTATATATACAAAATTTAATGGACTATTCATCGTCCATTTTTAAATTAAAAAAAAATTAAATTGACTATAATTCGTCCATTTCGTATCTAAAAAATTAAATGGACTATATACGTCATCTTCTTTTCGTGCAAAGAATTTAATAAACTATACATCATCCATTTTCCATGCAAAAAATTTTTTTATGAAAAAAATATAATGGACTATACATCGTCTTTTTTTCAATTTTTTATGAAAAAATTTTATCGACTATAAATCGTCCGATTCATGTGCAAATAATTATATAGACTATACATCGTCTATTTTAGATGCAAAAAATTAAATAGACTGACTATATATACAAAATTCAATGGACTATACATCGTCCATTTTTAAATCTAAAAAAAAAAAAATTAAATTGACTATAATTCGTCCATTTCGTATCTAAAAAATTAAATGGACTATATACGTCGTCTTCTTTTCGTGCAAAGAATTTAATAAACTATACATCATCCATTTATCATGCAAAAACTTTTTTTATGAAAAAAATATAATGGAATGTACTCTTATTTTCAATTTTTTATGAAAAAATTTTATCGACTATAAATCGTCCGATTTGTGTGCAAATAATTATATAGACTATACATCGTCTATTTTAGATGCAAAAAATTAAATAGACTGACTATATATACAAAATTTAATGGACTATACATCGTCCATTTTTAAATTAAAAAAAAAAAATTAAATTGACTATAATTCGTCCATTTCGTATCTAAAAAATTAAATGGATTATATACGTCGTCTTCTTTTCGTGCAAAGAATTTAATAAACTATACATCATCAATTTTTCATGCAAAAAATTTTTTTATGAAAAAAATATAATAAACTATACATCGTCTTTTTTTCAATTTTTCATGAAAAAATTTTATCGACTATAAATCGTCCGATTCATGTGCAAATAATTAAATAGACTATATATCGTCTATTTAAGATGCAAACTATTAAATGGACTGACTATATATACAAAATTTAATGGACTATTCATCGTCCATTTTTAAATTAAAAAAAAAAATTAAATTGACTATAATTCGTCCATTTTGTATCTAAAAAAATTAAATGGACTATATACGTCGTCTTCTTTTCGTGCAAAGAATTTAATAAACTATACATCATAAATTTTTCATGCAAAAAATTTTTTTATGAAAAAAATATAATGGACTGCTGTGCATCGTCTTTTTTTCAATTTTTTATGAAAAAATTTTATCGACTATAAATTGTCCGATTCATGTGCAAATAATTCACTAGACACTATATCGTCTATTTTAGATGCAAACTATTAAATGGACTGACTATATATACAAAATTTAATGGACTATTCATCGTCCATTTTTAAATCTAAAAAAAAAAAATTAAATTGACTATAATTCGTCCATTTCGTATCTAAAAAATTAAATGGACTATATACGTCGTCTTCTTTTCGTATAAAGAATTTAATAAACTATACATCATCCATTTTTCATGCAAAAAATTTTTTTATGAAAAAAATATAATGTACTATACATCGTCTTTTTTTAAATTTTTTATGAAAAAATTTTATCGACTATAAATCGTCCGATTAGTGTGCAAATAATTATATAGACTATACATTGTCTATTTTAGATGCAAAAAATTAGATATACTGACTAGATATACAATATTTTATGGACTATACATTGTCCATTTTTAAATTAAAAAAAAAAAAATTTAATTGACTATAAGTCGTCCATTTCGTATCTAAAAAATTAAATGGATTATATACGTCGTCTTTTTTTCGCGCAAAGAATTTAATAAACTATACATCATCAATTTTTCATGCAAAAAATTTTTTTATGAAAAAAATATAATGGACTATACATCGTCTTTTTTTTTGTAAATTTTTTATGAAAAAATTTTATCGACTATAAATCGTCCGATTCATGCGCAAAAAATTATATAGACTATACATCGTCTATTTTAGATGCAAAAAATTAAATAGACTGACTATATATACAAAATTTAATGGACTATACATCGTCCATTTTTAAATTAAAAAAAAATTAAATTTACTATAATTCGTCCATTTCGTATCTAAAAAATTAAATGGATTATATACGTCGTCTTCTTTTCGTGCAAAGAATTTAATAAACTATACATCATCAATTTTTCATGCAAAAAATTTTTTTATGAAAAAAATATAATGGACTATACATCGTCTTTTTTAAATTTTTCATGAAAAAATTTTATCGACTATAAATCGTCCGATTCATGTGCAAATAATTAAATAGACTATATATCGTCTATTTTAGATGCAAACTATTAAATGGACTGACTATATATACAAAATTTAATGGACTATTCATCGTCCATTTTTAAATTAAAAAAAAAATTAAATTGACTATAATTCGTCCATTTCGTATCTAAAAAATTAAATGGATTATATACGTCGTCTTCTTTTAGTGCAAAGAATTTAATAAACTATACATCATCCATTTATCATGCAAAAACTTTTTTTATGAAAAAAATATAATGGAATGTACTCTTATTTTCAATTTTTTATGAAAAAATTTTATCGACTATAAATCGTCCGATTTGTGTGCAAATAATTTAATAGACTATACATCGTCTATTTTAGATGCAAAAAATTAAATAGACTGACTATATATACACAATTTAATGGACTATACATCGTCCATTTTTAAATTAAAAAAAAAAAATTAAATTGACTATAATTCGTCCATTTCGTATCTAAAAAATTAAATGGATTATATACGTCGTCTTCTTTTCGTGCAAAGAATTTAATAAACTATACATCATAAATTTTTCATGCAAAAAATTTTTTTATGAAAAAAATATAATAAACTATACATCGTCTTTTTTTCAATTTTTCATGAAAAAATTTTATCGACTATAAATCGTCCGATTCATGTGCAAATATTAAATAGACTATATATCGTCTATTTTAGATGCAAACTATTAAATGGACTGACTATATATACAAAATTTAATGAACTATTCATCGTCCATTTTTAAATTTAAAAAAAAAATTAAATTGACTATAATTCGTCCATTTCGTATCTAAAAAAATTAAATGGACTATATACGTCGTCTTCTTTTCGTGCAAAGAATTTAATAAACTATACATCATAAATTTTTCATGCAAAAAATTTTTTTATGAAAAAAATATAATGGACTGCTGTGCATCGTCTTTTTTTCAATTTTTTTATGAAAAAATTTTATCGACTATAAATCGTCCGATTCATGTGCAAATAATTCACTAGACTATATATCGTCTATTTTAGATGCAAACTATTAAATGGACTGCCTATATATACAAAATTTAATGGACTATTCATCGTCCATTTTTAAATCTAAAAAAAAAATTAAATTGACTATAATTCGTCCATTTCGTATCTAAAAAATTAAATGGACTATATACGTCGTCTTCTTTTCATGTAAAGAATTTAATAAACTATACATCATACATTTTTCATGTAAAAAATTTTTTTATGAAAAAAATATAATGGACTATACATCGTCTTTTTTTCAATTTTTCATGATAAAATTTTATCGACTATAAATCGTTCGATTCATGTGCAAATAATTAAATAGACTATATATCGTCTATTTTAGATGCAAACTATTAAATGGACTGACTATATATACAAAATTTAATGGACTATTCATCGTCCATTTTTAAATTTAAAAAAAAATTAAATTGACTATAATTCGTCCATTTCGTATCTAAAAAATTAAATGGACTATATACGTCGTCTTCTTTTCGTATAAAGAATTTAATAAACTATACATCATCCATTTTTCATGCAAAAAACTTTTTTATGAAAAAAATATAATGGACTATACATCGCCTTTTTTAAATTTTTCATGAAAAAATTTTATCGACTATAAATCGTCCGATTCATGTGCAAATAATTAAATAGACTATATATCGTCTATTTTAGATGCAAACTATTAAATGGACTGACTATATATACAAAATTTAATGGACTATTCATCGTCCATTTTTAAATTAAAAAAAAAATTAAATTGACTATAATTCGTCCATTTCGTATCTAAAAAATTAAATGGATTATATACGTCGTCTTCTTTTCGTGCAAAGAATTTAATAAACTATACATCATCCATTTATCATGCAAAAACTTTTTTTATGAAAAAAATATAATGGAATGTACTCTTATTTTCAATTTTTTATGAAAAAATTTTATCGACTATAAATCGTCCGATTTGTGTGCAAATAATTTAATAGACTATACATCGTCTATTTTAGATGCAAAAAATTAAATAGACTGACTATATATACACAATTTAATGGACTATACATCGTCCATTTTTAAATTAAAAAAAAAAAATTAAATTGACTATAATTCGTCCATTTCGTATCTAAAAAATTAAATGGATTATATACGTCGTCTTCTTTTCGTGCAAAGAATTTAATAAACTATACATCATAAATTTTTCATGCAAAAAATTTTTTTATGAAAAAAATATAATAAACTATACATCGTCTTTTTTTCAATTTTTCATGAAAAAATTTTATCGACTATAAATCGTCCGATTCATGCGCAAATAATTAAATAGACTATATATCGTCTATTTTAGATGCAAACTATTAAATGGACTGACTATATATACAAAATTTAATGGACTATTCATCGTCCATTTTTAAATTTAAAAAAAAAATTAAATTGACTATAATTCGTCCATTTCGTATCTAAAAAAATTAAATGGACTATATACGTCGTCTTCTTTTCGTGCAAAGAATTTAATAAACTATACATCATAAATTTTTCATGCAAAAAATTTTTTTATGAAAAAAATATAATGGACTGCTGTGCATCGTCTTTTTTTCAATTTTTTATGAAAAAATTTTATCGACTATAAATCGTCCGATTCATGTGCAAATAATTCACTATTAAATGGACAGCCTATATATACAAAATTTAATGGACTATTCATCGTCCATTTTTAAATCTAAAAAAAAAATTAAATTGACTATAATTCGTCCATTTCGTATCTAAAAAATTAAATGGACTATATACGTCGTCTTCTTTTCATGTAAAGAATTTAATAAACTATACGTCATACATTTTTCATGTAAAAAATTTTTTTATGAAAAAAATATAATGGACTATACATCGTCTTTTTTTCAATTTTTCATGATAAAATTTTATCGACTATAAATCGTTCGATTCATGTGCAAATAATTAAATAGACTATATATCGTCTATTTTAGATGCAAACTATTAAATGGACTGACTATATATACAAAATTTAATGGACTATTCATCGTCCATTTTTAAATTTAAAAAAAAATTAAATTGACTATAATTCGTCCATTTCGTATCTAAAAAATTAAATGGACTATATACGTCGTCTTCTTTTCGTATAAAGAATTTAATAAACTATACATCATCCACTTTTCATGCAAAAAACTTTTTTATGAAAAAAATATAATGGACTATACATCGCCTTTTTTCAATTTTTTATGAAAAAATTTTATCGACTATAAATCGTCCGATTAGTGTGCAAATAATTATATAGACTATACATCGTCTATTTTAGATGCAAAAAAATAGATATACTGACTAGATATACAATATTTTATGGACTATACATTGTCCATTTTTAAATTTAAAAAAAAAAATTTAATTGACTATAATTCGTCCATTTCGTATCTAAAAAATTAAATGGACTATATACGTCGTCTTCTTTTCGTATAAAGAATTTAATAAACTATACATCATCAATTTTTCATGCAAAAAATTTTTTTATGAAAAAAATATAATGGACTATACATCGTCTTTTTTCAATTTTTCATGAAAAAATTTTATCGACTATAAATCGTCCGATTCATGTGCAAATAATTAAATAGACTATATATCGTCTATTTTAGATGCAAACTATTAAATGGACTGACTATATATACAAAATTTAATGGACTATTCATCGTCCATTTTTAAATTAAAAAAAAAATTAAATTGACTATAATTCGTCCATTTCGTATCTAAAAAATTAAATGGACTATATACGTCGTCTTCTTTTCGTATAAAGAATTTAATAAACTATACATCATCCATTTTTCATGCAAAAAACTTTTTTATGAAAAAAATATAATGGACTATACATCGCCTTTTTTCAATTTTTTATGAAAAAATTTTATCGACTATAAATCGTCCGATTAGTGTGCAAATAATTATATAGACTATACATCGTCTATTTTAGATGCAAAAAATTAGATATACTGACTAGATATACAATATTTTATGGACTATACATTGTCCATTTTTAAATTTAAAAAAAAAATTTAATTGACTATAAGTCGTCCATTTCGTATCTAAAAAATTAAATGGATTATATACGTCGTCTTTTTTTCGCGCAAAGAATTTAATAAACTATACATCATCAATTTTTCATGCAAAAAATTTTTTTATGAAAAAAATATAATCGACTATACATCGTCTTTTTTTTTTGTAAATTTTTTATGAAAAAATTTTATCGACTATAAATCGCCCGATTCATGCGCAAAAAATTATATAGACTATACATCGTCTATTTAAGATGCAAAAAATTAAATGGACTGACTATATATACAAAATTTAATGGACTATACATCGTCCATTTTTAAATTAAAAAAAAAATTAAATTGACTATAATTCGTCCATTTCGTATCTAAAAAATTAAATGGATTATATACGTCGTCTTCTTTTCGTGCAAAGAATTTAATAAACTATACATCATCAATTTTTCATGCAAAAAAATTTTTTATGAAAAAAATTTAATGAACTATATATACATCGTCTTTTTTTCAATTTTTTATGAAAAAATTTTATCGACTATAAATCGTCCGATTCATGTGCAAATAATTAAATAGACTATATATCGTCTATTTTAGATGCAAACTATTAAATGGACTGACTATATATACAAAATTTAATGGACTATTCATCGTCCATTTTTAAATTAAAAAAAAATTAAATTGACTATAATTCGTCCATTTCGTATCTAAAAAATTAAATGGACTATATACGTCGTCTTCTTTTCGTGCAAAGAATTTAATAAACTATACATCATCCATTTTTCATGCAAAAAATTTTTTTATGAAAAAAATATAATGGACATACATATATACATCGTCTTTTTTTCAATTTTTTATGAAAAAATTTTATCGACTATAAATCGTCCGATTCATGTGCAAATAATTCAATAGACTATATATCGTCTATTCTAGATGCAAACTATTAAATGGACTGACTATATATACAAAATTTAATGGACTATTCATCGTCCATTTTTAAATATAAAAAAAAAATTAAATTGACTATAATTCGTCCATTTCGTATCTAAAAAATTAAATGGACTATATACGTCGTCTTCTTTTCATGTAAAGAATTTAATAAACTATACATCATACATTTTTCATGCAAAAAATTTTTTTATGAAAAAAAAATATAATGGACTATACATCGTCTTTTTTTCAATATTTTATGAAAAAATTTTATCGACTATAAATCGTCCGATTCATGCGCAAAAAATTTTATAGACTATACATCGTCTATTTAAGATGCAAAAAATTAAATGGACTGACTATATATACAAAATTTAATAGACTATACATCGTACATTTTTAAATTTAAAAAAAAATTAAATTGACTATAATTCGTCCATTTCGTATCTAAAAAATTAAAAAGGACTATATACGTCGTCTTCTTTTCGTGCAAAGAATTTAATAAACTATACATCATCCATTTTTCATGCAAAAAACTTTTTTATGAAAAAAATATAATGGACTATACATCGCCTTTTTTTCAATTTTTAATGAAAAAATTTTATCGACTATAAATCGTCCGATTAGTGTGCAAATAATTATATAGACTATACATCGTCTATTTTAGATGCAAAAAATTAGATATACTGACTAGATATACAATATTTTATGGACTATACATTGTCCATTTTTAAATTAAAAAAAAAAATTTAATTGACTATAAGTCGTCCATTTCGTATCTAAAAAATTAAATGGATTATATACGTCGTCTTTTTTTCGCGCAAAGAATTTAATAAACTATACATCATCAATTTTTCATGCAAAAAATTTTTTTATGAAAAAAAATATAATGGACTATACATCGTCTTTTTTTTTGTAAATTTTTTATGAAAAAATTTTATCGACTATAAATCGTCCGATTCATGCGCAAAAAATTATATAGACTATACATCGTCTATTTAAGATGCAAAAAATTAAATGGACTGACTATATATACAAAATTTAATGGACTATACATCGTCAATTTTTAAATTTAAAAAAAGAAAAATTAAATTGACTATAATTCGTCCATTTCGTATCTAAAAAATTAAATGGATTATATCCGTCGTCTTCTTTTCGTGCAAAGAATTTAATAAACTATACATCATCAATTTTTCATGCAAAAAATTTTTTTATGAAAAAAATATAATGGACTTGTACATCGTCTTTTTTTCAATTTTTCATGAAAAAATTTTATCGACTATAAATCGTCCGATTCATGTGCAAATAATTAAATAGACTATATATCGTCTATTTTAGATGCAAACTATTAAATGGACTGACTATATATACAAAATTTAATGGACTATTCATCGTCCATTTTTAAATTTAAAAAAAAATTAAATTGACTATAATTCGTCCATTTCGTATCTAAAAAAATTAAATGGACTATATACGTCGTCTTCTTTTCGTGCAAAGAATTTAATAAACTATACATCATAAATTTTTCATGCAAAAAATTTTTTTATGAAAAAAATATAATGGACTTGTACATCGTCTTTTTTTCAATTTTTTATGAAAAAATTTTATTGACTATAAATCGTCCGATTCATGTGCAAATAATTCAATAGACTATATATCGTCTATTTTAGATGCAAACTATTAAATGGACTGACTATATATACAAAATTTAATGGTCTATTCATCGTCCATTTTTAAATCTAAAAAAAAAAATTAAATTGACTATAATTCGTCCATTTCGTATCTAAAAAATTAAATGGACTATATACGTCGTCTTCTTTTCATGTAAAGAATTTAATAAACTATACATCATACATTTTTCATGCAAAAAATTTTTTTATGAAAAAAATATAATGGACTATACATCGTCTTTTTTTCAATTTTTCATGAAAAAATTTTATCGACTATAAATCGTCCGATTCATGTGCAAATAATTAAATAGACTATATATCGTCTATTTTAGATGCAAACTATTAAATGGACTGACTATATATACAAAATTTAATGGACTATTCATCGTCCATTTTTAAATTTAAAAAAAAATTAAATTGACTATAATTCGTCCATTTCGTATCTAAAAAATTAAATGGATTATAAACGTCGTCTTCTTTTCGTGCAAAGAATTTAATAAACTATACATCATCAATTTTTCATGCAAAAAATTTTTTTATGAAAAAAATATAATGGACTGACTATACATCGTCTTTTTTTCAATTTTTATGAAAAAATGTTATCTACTATAAATCGTCCGATTCATGCGCAAAAAATTTTATAGACTATACATCGTCTATTTAAGATGCAAAAAATTAAATGGACTGACTATATATACAAAATTTAATAGACTATACATCGTACATTTTTAAATTTAAAAAAAAATTAAATTGACAATAATTCGTCCATTTCGTATCTAAAAAATTAAAAAGGACTATATACGTCGTCTTCTTTTCGTGCAAAAAATTTAATAAACTATACATCATCCATTTTTCATGCAAAAAATTTTTTTATGAAAAAAATATAATGGACTATACATCGTCTTTTTTTCAATTTTTCATGAAAAAATTTTATCGACTATAAATCGTCCGATTCATGTGCAAATAATTAAATAGACTATATATCGTCTATTTTAGATGCAAACTATTAAATGGACTGACTATATATACAAAATTTAATGGACTATTCATCGTCCATTTTTAAATCTAAAAAAAAAAATTAAATTGACTATAATTCGTCCATTTCGTATCTAAAAAATTAAATGGATTATATACGTCGTCTTCTTTTCGTGCAAAGAATTTAATAAACTATACATCATCAATTTTTCATGCAAAAAAATTTTTTATGAAAAATATATAATGGACTATACATCGTCTTTTTTTCAATTTTTTATGAAAAAATGTTATCTACTATAAATCGTCCGATTCATGCGCAAAAAATTTTATAGACTATACATCGTCTATTTAAGATGCAAAAAATTAAATGGACTGACTATATATACAAAATTTATTAGACTATACATCGTACATTTTTAAATTTAAAAAAAAAAAAAGTTAATTGACTATAAGTCGTCCATTTCGTATCTAAAAAATTAAATGGATTATATACGTCGTTTTTTTTCGCGCAAAGAATTTAATAAACTATACATCATCAATTTTTCATGCAAAAAATTTTTTTATGAAAAAAATATAATGGACTATACATCGTCTTTTTTTTTGTAAATTTTTTATGAAAAAATTTTATCGACTATAAATCGTCCGATTCATGCGCAAAAATTATATAGACTATACATCGTCTATTTAAGATGCAAAAAATTAAATGGACTGACTATATATACAAAATTTAATGGACTATACATCGTCCATTTTTAAATAAAAAAAAATTAAATTGACTATAATTCGTCCATTTCGTATCTAAAAAATTAAATGGACTATATACGTCGTCTTCTTTTCGTATAAAGAATTTAATAAACTATACATCATCAATTTTTCATGCAGAAAATTTTTTTATGAAAAAAATTTAATGGACTATACATCGTCTTTTTTTCAATTTTTTATGAAAAAATTTTATCGACTATAAATCGTCCGATTCGTGTGCAAATAATTATATAGACTATACATCGTCTATTTAAGATGCAAACTATTAAATGGACTGACTATATATACAAAATTTAATGGACTATTCATCGTCCATTTTTAAATTTAACTGCCTGGCTCACTATGTCGACAAGGAATTTTCGTTCGCTTATTTATATTGAAAACAAAAACAAAATAAGAAAATTTGTTTTTGTTTTCAATATAAATAAATTTTTTATGAAAAAATTTTATCGACTATAAATCGTCCGATTCATGTGCAAATAATTAAATAGACTATATATCGTCTATTTTAGATACAAACTATTAAATGGACTGACTATATATACAAAATTCAATGGACTATTCATCGTCCATTTTTAAATCTAAAAAAAAAAATTAAATTGACTATAATTCGTCCATTTCGTATCTAAAAAATTAAATGGAATGGACTATATATCGTCTTTTTTAAATTTTTTATGAAAAAATTTTATCGACTATAAATCGTCCGATTCATGTGCAAATAATTCAATAGACTATATATCGTCTATTTTAGATGCAAACTATTAAATGGACTGACTATATATACAAAATTTAATGGACTATTCATCGTCCATTTTTAAATCTAAAAAAAAAAATTAAATTGACTATAATTCGTCCATTTCGTATCTAAAAAATTAAATGGATTATATACGTCGTCTTCTTTTCGTGCAAAGAATTTAATAAACTATACATCATCAATTTTTCATGCAAAAAATTTGTTTATGAAAAAAATATAATGGACTATATATACATCGTCTTTTTTCAATTTTTCATGAAAAAATTTTATCGACTATAAATCGTCCGATTCATGTGCAAATAATTAAATAGACTATATATCGTCTATTTTAGGTGCAAACTATTAAATGGACTGACTATATATACAAAATTTAATGGACTATTCATCGTCCATTTTTAAATTTAACTGCCTGGCTCACTATGTCGACAAGGAATTTTCGTTCGCTTATTTATATTGAAAACAAAAACAAAATAAGAAAATTTGTTTTTGTTTTCAATATAAATAAATTTTTTATGAAAAAATTTTATCGACTATAAATCGTCCGATTCATGTGCAAATAATTAAATAGACTATATATCGTCTATTTTAGATACAACCTATTACATGGACTGACTATATATACAAAATTCAATGGACTATACATCGTCCATTTTTAAATCTAAAAAAAAAAAAATTAAATTGACTATAATTCGTCCATTTCGTATCTAACAAATTAAATGGACTATATACGTCGTCTTCTTTTCATGTAAAGAATTTAATAAACTATACATCATACATTTTTCATGCAAAAAATTTTTTTATGAAAAAAATATAATGGACTATACATCGTCTTTTTTTCAATTTTTCATGAAAAAATTTTATCGACTATAAATCGTCCGATTCATGCGCAAATAATTAAATAGACTATATATCGTCTATTTTAGATGCAAACTATTAAATGGACTGACTATATATACAAAATTTAATGGACTATTCATCGTCCATTTTTAAATCTAAAAAAAAAAATTAAATTGACTATAATTCGTCCATTTCGTATCTAAAAAATTAAATGGATTATATACTTCGTCTTCTTTTCGTGCAAAGAATTTAATAAACTATACATCATCAATTTTTCATGCAAAAAATTTTTTTATGAAAAAAATATAATGGACTATACATAGTCTTTTTTTCAATTTTTTATGAAAAAATTTTATCGAATATAAATCGTCCGATTCATGCGCAATAAATTTTATAGACTATACGTCGTCTATTTAAGATGCAAAAAATTAAATGGACTGACTATATATACAAAATTTAATAGACTATACATCGTACATTTTTAAATTTAAAAAAAAATTAAATTGACTATAATTCGTCCATTTCGTATCTATAAAATTAAATGGATTATATACGTCGTCTTCTTTTCGTGCAAAGAATTTAATAAACTATACATCATCCATTTTTCATGCAAAAAACTTTTTTATGAAAAAAATATAATGGACTATATATACATCGTCTTTTTTCAATTTTTCATGAAAAAATTTTATCGACTATAAATCGTCCGATTCATGTGCAAATAATTAAATAGACTATATATCGTCTATTTTAGATGCAAACTATTAAATGGACTGACTATATATACAAAATTTAATGGACTATTCATCGTCCATTTTTAAATTTAACTGCCTGGCTCACGATGTCGACAAGGAATTTTCGTTCGCTTATTTATATTGAAAACAAAAACAAAATAAGAAAATTTGTTTTTGTTTTCAATATAAATAAGCGAACGAAAATTTCTTGTCGACATCGTGAGCCAGGCAGTAAAAAAAATTAAATTGACTATAATTCGTCCATTTCGTATCTAAAAAAATTAAATGGACTATATACGTCGTCTTCTTTTCGTATAAAGAATTTAATAAACTATACATCATCAATTTTTCATGCAGAAAATTTTTTTATGAAAAAAATAAATTGGACTATACATCGTCTTTTTTTCAATTTTTTATGAAAAAATTTTATCGACTATAAATCGTCCGATTCATGTGCAAAAAATTTTATAGACTATACATCGTCTATTTAAGATGCAAAAAATTAAATGGACTGACTATATATACAAAATTTAATAGACTATACATCGTACATTTTTAAATTTAAAAAAAAAATTAAATTGACTATAATTCGTCCATTTCGTATCTAAAAAATTAAAAAGGACTATATACGTCGTCTTCTTTTCGTGCAAAGAATTTAATAAACTATACATCATCCATTTTTCATGCAAAAAACTTTTTTATGAAAAAAATATAATGGACTATACATCGCCTTTTTTTCAATTTTTAATGAAAAAATTTTATCGACTATAAATCGTCCGATTAGTGTGCAAATAATTATATAGACTTTACATCGTCTATTTTAGATGCAAAAAATTAGATATACTGACTAGATATACAATATTTTATGGACTATACATTGTCCATTTTTAAATTTAAAAAAAAAATTTAATTGACTATAAGTCGTCCATTTCGTATCTAAAAAATCAAATGGATTATATACGTCATCTTTTTTTCGCGCAAAGAATTTAATAAACTATACATCATCAATTTTTCATGCAAAAAATTTTTTTATGAAAAAAATATAATGGACTATACATCGTCCATTTTTAAATTAAAAAAAAAAAATTAAATTGACTATAATTCGTCCATTTCGTATCTAAAAAATTAAATGGATTATATACGTCGTCTTCTTTTCATGCAAAGAATTTAATAAACTATACATCATCAATTTTTCATGCAAAAAATTTTTTTATGAAAAAAATATAATGGACTATACATCGTCTTTTTTCAATTTTTCATGAAAAAATTTTATCGACTATAAATCGTCCGATTCATGTGCAAATAATTAAATAGACTATATATCGTCTATTTTAGATGCAAACTATTAAATGGACTGACTATATATACAAAATTTAATGGACTATTCATCGTCCATTTTTAAATTTAACTGCCTGGCTCACGATGTCGACAAGGAATTTTCGTTCGCTTATTTATATTGAAAACAAAAACAAAATAAGAAAATTTGTTTTTGTTTTCAATATAAATAAGCGAACGAAAATTTCTTGTCGACATCGTGAGCCAGGCAGTAAAAAAAAATTAAATTGACTATAATTCGTCCATTTCGTATCTAAAAAAATTAAATGGACTATATACGTCGTCTTCTTTTCGTGCAAAGAATTTAATAAACTATACATCATAAATTTTTCATGCAAAAAATTTTTTTATGAAAAAAATATAATGGACTATACATCGTCTTTTTTTCAATTTTTCATGAAAAAATTTTATCGACTATAAATCGTCCGATTCATGCGCAAATAATTAAATAGACTATATATCGTCTATTTTAGATGCAAAAAATTAGATATACTGACAAGATATACAATATTTTATGGACTATACATTGTCCATTTTTAAATTTAAAAAAAAAAATTTAATTGACTATAAGTCGTCCATTTCGTATCTAAAAAATTAAATGGATTATATACGTCGTCTTTTTTTCGCGCAAAGAATTTAATAAACTATACATCATCAATTTTTCATGCAAAAAATTTTTTTATGAAAAAAATATAATGGACTATACATCGTCTTTTTTTTTTTGTAAATCTTTTATGAAAAAATTTTATCGACTATAAATCGTCCGATTCATGCGCAAAAAATTATATAGACTATACATCGTCTATTTAAGATGCAAAAAATTAAATGGACTGACTATATATACAAAATTTAATGGACTATTCATCGTCCATTTTTAAATTTAACTGCCTGGCTCACGATGTCGGCAAGGAATTTTCGTTCGCTTATTTATATTGAAAACAAAAACAAAATAAGAAAATTTGTTTTTGTTTTCAATATAAATAAGCGAACGAAAATTTCTTGTCGACATCGTGAGCCAGGCAGTAAAAAAAAATTTAATTGACTATAATTCGTCCATTTCGTATCTAAAAAAATTAAATGGACTATATACGTCGTCTTCTTTTCGTGCAAAGAATTTAATAAACTATACATCATAAATTTTTCATGCAAAAAATTTTTTTATGAAAAAAATATAATGGACTATACATCGTCTTTTTTTCAATTTTTTATGAAAAAATTTTATCGACTATAGATCGTCCGATTCATGTGCAAATAATTAAATAGACTATATATCGTCTATTTTAGATGCAAACTATTAAATGGACTGACTATATATACAAAATTTAATGGACTATTCATCGTCCATTTTTAAATCTAAAAAAAAAAATTAAATTGACTATAATTCGTCCATTTCGTATCTAAAAAATTAAATGGACTATATACGTCGTCTTCTTTTCATGTAAAGAATTTAATAAACTATACATCATACATTTTTCATGCAAAAAATTTTTTTATGAAAAAAATATAATGGACTATACATCGTCTTTTTTTCAATTTTTTATGAAAAAATTTTATCGACTATAGATCGTCCGATTCATGTGCAAATAAATAAATAGACTATATATCGTCTATTTTAGATGCAAACTATTAAATGGACTGACTATATATACAAAATTTAATGGACTATTCATCGTCCATTTTTAAATCTAAAAAAAAAAATTAAATTGACTATAATTCGTCCATTTCGTATCTAAAAAATTAAATGGACTATATACGTCGTCTTCTTTTCATGTAAAGAATTTAATAAACTATACATCATACATTTTTCATGCAAAAAATTTTTTTATGAAAAAAATATAATGGACTATACATCGTCTTTTTTCAATTTTTCATGAAAAAATTTTATCGACTATAAATCGTCCGATTCATGCGCAAATAATTAAATAGACTATATATCGTCTATTTTAGATGCAAAAAATTAGATATACTGACAAGATATACAATATTTTATGGACTATACATTGTCCATTTTTAAATTAAAAAAAAAAAATTTAATTGACTATAAGTCGTCCATTTCGTATCTAAAAAATTAAATGGATTATATACGTCGTCTTTTTTTCGCGCAAAGAATTTAATAAACTATACATCATCAATTTTTCATGCAAAAAATTTTTTTATGAAAAAAATATAATGGACTATACATCGTCTTTTTTTTTTTGTAAATCTTTTATGAAAAAATTTTATCGACTATAAATCGTCCGATTCATGCGCAAAAAATTATATAGACTATACATCGTCTATTTTAGATGCAAAAAATTAAATAGACTGACTATATATACAAAATTTAATGGACTATACATCGTCCATTTTTAAATTAAAAAAAAATTAAATTTACTATAATTCGTCCATTTCGTATCTAAAAAATTAAATGGATTATATACGTCGTCTTCTTTTCGTGCAAAGAATTTAATAAACTATACATCATCAATTTTTCATGCAAAAAATTTTTTTATGAAAAAAATATAATGGACTATACATCGTCTTTTTTAAATTTTTCATGAAAAAATTTTATCGACTATAAATCGTCCGATTCATGTGCAAATAATTAAATAGACTATATATCGTCTATTTTAGATGCAAACTATTAAATGGACTGACTATATATACAAAATTTAATGGACTATTCATCGTCCATTTTTAAATTTAAAAAAAAATTAAATTGACTATAATTCGTCCATTTCGTATCTAAATAATTAAATGGAGAATATACGTCGTCTTCTTTTCGTGCAAAGAATTTAATAAACTATACATCATCAATTTTTCATGCAGAAAATTTTTTTATGAAAAAAATATAATGGACTATATATACATCGTCTTTTTTTCAATTTTTTATGAAAAAATTTTATCGACTATAAATCGTCCGATTCATGTGCAAATAATTAAATAGACTATATATCGTCTATTTTAGATGCAAACTATTAAATGGACTGACTATATATACAAAATTTAATGGACTATTCATCGTCCATTTTTAAATTTAAAAAAAAATTAAATTGACTATAATTCGTCCATTTCGTATCTAAATAATTAAATGGAGAATATACGTCGTCTTCTTTTCGTGCAAAGAATTTAATAAACTATACATCATCAATTTTTCATGCAGAAAATTTTTTTATGAAAAAAATATAATGGACTATATATACATCGTCTTTTTTTCAATTTTTTATGAAAAAATTTTATCGACTATAAATCGTCCGATTCATGTGCAAATAATTAAATAGACTATATATCGTCTATTTTAGATGCAAACTATTAAATGGACTGACTATATATACAAAATTTAATGGACTATTCATCGTCCATTTTTAAATTTAAAAAAAAATTAAATTGACTATAATTCGTCCATTTCGTATCTAAATAATTAAATGGAGAATATACGTCGTCTTCTTTTCGTGCAAAGAATTTAATAAACTATACATCATCAATTTTTCATGCAGAAAATTTTTTTATGAAAAAAATATAATGGACTATACATCGTCTTTTTTTTTTTGTAAATCTTTTATGAAAAAATTTTATCGACTATAAATCGTCCGATTCATGCGCAAAAAATTATATAGACTATACATCGTCTATTTTAGATGCAAAAAATTAAATAGACTGACTATATATACAAAATTTAATGGACTATACATCGTCCATTTTTAAATTAAAAAAAAATTAAATTTACTATAATTCGTCCATTTCGTATCTAAAAAATTAAATGGATTATATACGTCGTCTTCTTTTCGTGCAAAGAATTTAATAAACTATACATCATCAATTTTTCATGCAAAAAATTTTTTTATGAAAAAAATATAATGGACTATACATCGTCTTTTTTAAATTTTTCATGAAAAAATTTTATCGACTATAAATCGTCCGATTCATGTGCAAATAATTAAATAGACTATATATCGTCTATTTAAGATGCAAAAAATTAAATGGACTGACTATATATACAAAATTTAATGGACTATACATCGTCCATTTTTAAATTAAAAAAAAAATTAAATTGACTATAATTCGTCCATTTCGTATCTAAAAAATTAAATGGACTATATACGTCGTCTTCTTTTCGTATAAAGAATTTAATAAACTATACATCATCAATTTTTCATGCAGAAAATTTTTTATGAAAAAAATATAATGGACTATATATACATCGTCTTTTTTTCAATTTTTTATGAAAAAATTTTATCGACTATAAATCGTCCGATTCATGTGCAAATAATTCAATAGACTATATATCGCCTATTTTAGATGCAAACTATTAAATGGACTGACTATATATACAAAATTTAATGGACTATTCATCGTCCATTTTTAAATCTAAAAAAAAAATTAAATTGACTATAATTCGTCCATTTCGTATCTAAAAAATTAAATGGATTATATACGTCGTCTTCTTTTCGTGCAAAGAATATAATAAACTATACATTATCAATTTTTCATGCAAAAAATTTTTTTATGAAAAAAATATATACATCGTCTTTTTTTCAATTTTTTATGAAAAAATTTTATCGACTATAAATCGTCCGATTCATGCGCAAAAAATTTTATAGACTATACATCGTCTATTTAAGATGCAAAAAATTAAATGGACTGACTATATATACAAAATTTAATAGACTATACATCGTCCATTTTTAAATTAAAAAAAAAAATTAGATTGACTATAATTCGTCCATTTCGTATCTAAAAAATTAAATGGACTTTATACGTCGTATTCTTTTCGTGCAAAGAATTTAATAAACTATACATCATCCATTTTTCATGCAAAAAACTTTTTTATGAAAAAAATATAATGGACTATACATCGTCTTTTTTTCAATTTTTTATGAAAAAATTTTATCAACTATAAATTGTCCGATTCATGTGCAAATAATTGTATAGACTATACATCGTCCATTTAAGATGCAAAAAATGAAATGGACTGACTATATATACAAAATTTAATAGACTATACATCGTCCATTTTTAAATTTAAAAAAAAATTAAATTGACTATAATTCGTCTATTTCGTATCTAAAAAATTAAATGGACTATATAAGTCGTCTTCTTTTCGTGCAAAAAATTTAATAACCTATACATCATCCATTTTTCATGCAAAAAATTTTTTTATGAAAAAAATATAATCGATATACATCGCCTTTTTTTAAATTTTTTTTGAAAAAATTTTATTGACTATAAATCGTCCGATTCATGCGCAAAAAATTATATAGACTATACATCGTCTATTTTAGATGCAAAAAATTAGATATACTGACTAGATATACAATATTTTATGGACTATACATTGTCCATTTTTAAATTAAAAAAAAAAAATTAAATTGATTATAATTCGTCCATTTCGTATCTAAAACATTAAATGGATTATATACGTCGTCTTCTTTTCGTGCAAAGAATTTAATAAACTATACATCATCAATTTTTCATGCAAAAAATTTTTTTATGAAAAAAATATAATGGACTATACATCGTCTTTTTTTCAATTTTTTATGAAAAAATTTTATCGACTATAAATCGTCCGATTCATGTGCAAATAATTCAGTAGACTATATATAGTCTATTTTAGATGCAAACTATTAAATGGACTGACTACATATACAAAATTTAATGGACTATTCATCGTCCATTTTTAAATCTAAAAAAAAAAAATTAAATTGACTATAATTCGTCCATCTCGTATCTAAAAAATTAAATGGACTATATACGTCGTCTTCTTTTCATGCAAAGAATTTAATAAACTATACATCATACATTTTTCATGCAAAAAAATTTTTTATGAAAAAAATATAATTTACTATACATCGTCTTTTTTTAAATTTTTTATGAAAAAATTTTATCGACTATAAATCGTCCGATTCGTGTGGAAATAATTATATAGACTGTACATCGTCTATTTTAGATGCAAAAAATTAAATAGACTGACTATATATACAAAATTCAATGGACTATACATCGTCCATTTTTATATTTAAAAAAAAATTAAATTGACTATAATTCGTCCATTTCGTATCTAAAAAATTAAATGGACTATATACGTCGTCTTCTTTTCATGCAAAGAATTTAATAAACTATACATCATACATTTTTCATGCAAAAAAATTTTTTATGAAAAAAATATAATGGACTATACATCGTCTTTTTTTAAATTTTTTATGAAAAAATTTTATCTACTATAAATCGTCCGATTCGTGTGCAAATAATTATATAGACTATATATACATCGTCTATTTAAGATGCAAAAAATTAAATAGACTGACTATATATACAATATTCAATGGACTATACATCGTCCATTTTTAAATTAAAAAAAAAAATTAAATTGACTATAATTCGTCCATTTCGTATCTAAAAAAATTAAATGGACTATATACGTCGTCTTCTTTTCGTGCAAAGAATTTAATAAACTATACATCATCCATTTTTCATGCAAAAAATTTTTTTATTAAAAAAATATAATGAACTTTACATCGTCTTTTTTTAAATCTTTTATGAAAAAATTTTATCGACTATAAATCGTCCAATTCGTGTGGAAATAATTATATAGACTGTACATCGTCTATTTTAGTTGCAAAAAATTAAATAGACTGACTATATATACAAAATTTAATGGACTATACATCGTCCATTTTTAAATTAAAAAAAAAATTAAATTGACTATAATTCGTACATTTCGTATCTAAAAAATTAAATGGATTATATACGTCGTCTTCTTTTCGTGCAAAGAATTTAATAAACTACACATCATCAATTTTTCATGCAAAAACTTTTTTTATGAAAAAAATATAATGGACATCGTCTTTTTTTCAATTTTTTATGAAAAAATTTTATCGACTATAAATCGTCCGATTCATGCGCAAAAAATTATATAGACTATACATCGTCTATTTAAGATGCAAAAAATTAAATGGACTGACTATATATACAAAATTTAATGGACTATTCATCGTCCATTTTTAAATTAAAAAAAAAATTAAATTGACTATAATTCGTCCATTTCGTATCTAAAAAAATTAAATGGACTATATACGTCGTCTTCTTTTCGTGCAAAGAATTTAATAAACTATACATCATCAATTTTTCATGCAAAAAATTTTTTATGAAAAAAATATAATGGACTATATATACATCGTCTTTTTTTCAATTTTTTATGAAAAAATTTTATCGACTATAAATCGTCCGATTCATGCGCAAAAAATTATATAGAATATACATCGTCTATTTTAGATGCAAAAAATTAAATAGACTGACTATATATACAAAATTTAATGGACTATATATCGTCTTTTTTTAAATTTTTTATGAAAAAATTTTATCGACTATAAATCGTCCGATTCATGCGCAAAAAATTATATAGAATATACATCGTCTATTTTAGATGCAAGAAATTAGATATACTGACTAGATATACAATATTTTATGGACTATACATTGTCCATTTTTAAATTTAAAAAAAAAATTTAATTGCTTATAAGTCGTCCATTTCGTATCTAAAAAATTAAATGGATTATATACGTCGTTTTTTTTCGTGCAAAGAATTTAATAAACTATACATCATCAATTTTTCATGCAAAAAATTTTTTTATGAAAAAAATATAATGGACTATACATCGTCTTTTTTTTTGTAAATTTTTTATGAAAAAATTTTATCGACTATAAATCGTCCGATTCATGCGCAAAAAATTATATAGACTATACATCGTCTATTTAAGATGCAAAAAATTAAATGGACTGACTATATATACAAAATTTAATGGACTATTCATCGTCCATTTTTAAATTAAAAAAAAATTAAATTGACTATAATTCGTCCATTTCGTATCTAAAAAATTAAATGGACTATATACGTCGTCTTCTTTTCGTATAAAGAATTTAATAAACTATACATCATCAATTTTTCATGCAAAAAGTTTTTTTATGAAAAAAATATAATGGACTATACATCGTCTTTTTTTCAATTTTTCATGAAAAAATTTTATCGACTATAAATCGTCCGATTCATGTGCAAATAATTAAATAGACTATATATCGTCTATTTTAGATGCAAACTATTAAATGGACTGACTATATATACAAAATTTAATGGATTATTCATCGTCCATTTTTAAATTAAAAAAAAAATTAAATTGACTATAATTCGTCCATTTCGTATCTAAAAAATTAAATGGACTATATACGTCGTCTTCTTTTCGTATAAAGAATTTAATAAACTATACATCATCAATTTTTCATGCAAAAAGTTTTTTTATGAAAAAAATATAATGGACTATAAAAATTTTATCGACTATAAATCGTCCGATTCATGTGCAAATAATTAAATAGACTATATATCGTCTATTTGAGATGCAAACTATTAAATGGACTGACTATATATACAAAATTTAATGGATTATTCATCGTCCATTTTTAAATTAAAAAAAAAATTAAATTGACTATAATTCGTCCATTTCGTATCTAAAAAATTAAATGGACTATATACGTCGTCTTCTTTTCGTGCAAAGAATTTAATAAACTATACATCATCAATTTTTCATGCAAAAAGTTTTTTTATGAAAAAAATATAATGGACTATACATCGTCTTTTTTTCAATTTTTCATGAAAAAATTTTATCGACTATAAATCGTCCGATTCATGTGCAAATAATTAAATAGACTATATATCGTCTATTTTAGATGCAAACTATTAAATGGACTGACTATATATACAAAATTTAATGGAGTATTCATCGTCCATTTTTAAATTAAAAAAAAAATTAGATTGACTATAATTCGTCCATTTCGTATCTAAAAAATTAAATGGACTTAATACGTCGTATTCTTATCGTGCAAAAAATTTAATAAACTATACATCATCCATTTTTCATGGAAAAAATTTTTTTATGAAAAAAATATAATCGATATACATCGCCTTTTTTAAATTTTTTATGAAAAAATTTTATCGACTATAAATCGTCCGATTCATGTGCAAATAATTAAATAGACTATACATCGTCTATTTTATATGCAAAAAATTAAATAGACTGACTATATATACAAAATTCAATGGACTATACATCGTCCATTTTTAAATCTAAAAAAAAAAATTAAATTGACTATAATTCGTCCATTTCGTATCTAACAAAATAAATGGACTATATACGTCGTCTTCTTTTCGTGCAAAGAATTTAATAAACTATACATCATCAATTTTTCATGCAAAAAATTTTTTTATGAAAAAAATATAATGGACTGACTATACATCGTCTTTTTTTCAATTTTTTATGAAAAAATTTTATCGACTATAAATCGTCCGATTCGTGTGCAAATAATTAAATAGACTATATATCGTCTATTTTAGATGCAAAAAACTAGATATACTGACTAGATATACAATATTTTATGGACTATACATTGTCCATTTTTAAATTTAAAAAAAAAAATTAAATTGACTATAATTCGTCCATTTCGTATCTAAAAAATTAAATGGATTATAACGTCGTCTTCTTTTCGTGCAAAGAATTTAATAAACTATACATCATCAATTTTTCATGCAAAAAATTTTTTTATGAAAAAAATATAATGGACTGACTATACATCGTCTTTTTTTCAATTTTTTATGAAAAAATTTTATCGACTATAAATCGTCCGATTCATGTGCAAATAATTAAATAGACTATATATCGTCTATATTAGATGCAAAAAATTAAATAGACGGACTATATATACAAAATTTAATGGACTATACATCGTCCATTTTTAAATTTAAAAAAAAAAATTTAATTTACTATAATTCGTCCATTTCGTATCTAAAAAATTAAATGGATTATATACGTCGTCTTCTTTTCGTGCAAAGAATTTAATAAACTATACATCATCAATTTTTCATGCAAAAAATTTTTTTTAATTTATTATAAAAAAAATATAATGGACTATACATCGTCTTTTTTTCAATTTTTTATGAAAAAATTTTATCGACTTTAAATCGTCCGATTCGTGTGCAAATAATTATATAGACTATACATCGTCTATTTTAGATGCAAAAAATGAAATAGACTGACTATATATACAAAATTTAATGGACTATACATCGTCCATTTTTAAATTAAAAAAAAAAATTAAATTGACTATAATTCGTCCATTTCGTATCTAAAAAATTAAATGGATTATAACGTCGTCTTCTTTTCGTGCAAAGAATTTAATAAACTATACATCATCAATTTTTCATGCAAAAAATTTTTTTATCAAAAAAATATAATGGACTATAATACATCGTCTTTTTTTCAATTTTTCATGAAAAAATTTTATCGACTATAAATCGTCCGATTCATGTGCAAATAATTAAATAGACTATATATCGTCTATTTTAGATGCAAACTATTAAATGGACTGACTATATATACAAAATTTAATGGACTATTCATCGTCCATTTTTAACTTTAAAAAAAAATTAAATTGACTATAATTCGTCCATTTCGTATCTAAAAAATTAAATGGACTATATACGTCGTCTTCTTTTCATGCAAAGAATTTAATAAACTATACATCATCCATTTTTCATGCAAAAATTTTTTTATGAAAAAAATATAATGGACATATATACATCGTCTTTTTTTCAATTTTTTATGAAAAAATTTTATCGACTATAAATCGTCCGATTCATGTGCAAATAATTAAATAGACTATACATCGTCTATTTTATATGCAAAAAATTAAATAGACTGACTATATATACAAAATTCAATGGACTATACATCGTCCATTTTTAAATCTAAAAAAAAAATTAAATTGACTATAATTCGTCCATTTCGTATCTAACAAAATAAATGGACTATATACGTCGTCTTCTTTTCGTGCAAAGAATTTAATAAACTATACATCATCCATTTTTCATGGAAAAAATTTTTTTATGAAAAAAATATAATGGACTATTATACATCGTCTTTTTTTCAATTTTTTATGAAAAAATTTTATCGACTATAAATCGTCCGATTCATGTGCAAATAATTAAATAGACTATATATCGTCTATTTTAGATGCAAACTATTAAATGGACTGACTATATATACAAATTTAATGGACTATTCATCGTCCATTTTTAAATCTAAAAAAAAATTAAATTGACTATAATTCGCCCATTTCGTATCTAAAAAATTAAATGGATTATATACGTCGTCTTCTTTTCGTGCAAAGAATTTAATAAACTATACATCATCAATTTTTCATGCAAAAAACTTTTTTATGAAAAAAATATAATGGACTATACATCGTCTTTTTTCAATTTTTTATGAAAAAATTTTATCGACTATAAATCGTCCGATTCATGCGCAAAAAATTATATAGACTATACATCGTCTATTTAAGATGCAAAAAATTAAATGGACTGACTATATATACAAAATTTAATGGACTATTCATCGTCCATTTTTAAATTAAAAAAAAAATTAAATTGACTATAATTCGTCCATTTCGTATCTAAAAAAATTAAATGGACTATATACGTCGTCTTCTTTTCGTGCAAAGAATTTAATAAACTATACATCATCAATTTTTCATGCAAAAAATTTTTTTATGAAAAAAATATAATGGACTATACATCGTCTTTTTTCAATTTTTTATGAAAAAATTTTATCGACTATAAATCGTCCGATTCATGTGCAAATAATTAAATAGACTATACATCGTCTATTTTATATGCAAAAAATTAAATAGACTGACTATATATACAAAATTCAATGGACTATACATCGTCCATTTTTAAATCTAAAAAAAAAAATTAAATTGACTATAATTCGTCCATTTCGTATCTAACAAAATAAATGGACTATATACGTCGTCTTCTTTTCGTGCAAAGAATTTAATAAACTATACATCATCAATTTTTCATGCAAAAAATTTTTTTATGAAAAAAATATAATGGACTGACTATACATCGTCTTTTTTTCAATTTTTTATGAAAAAATTTTATCGACTATAAATCGTCCGATTCGTGTGCAAATAATTAAATAGACTATATATCGTCTATTTTAGATGCAAAAAATTAGATATACTGACTAGATATACAATATTTTATGGACTATACATTGTCCATTTTTAAATTTAAAAAAAAAAATTAAATTGACTATAATTCGTCCATTTCGTATCTAAAAAATTAAATGGATTATAACGTCGTCTTCTTTTCGTGCAAAGAATTTAATAAACTATACATCATCAATTTTTCATGCAAAAAATTTTTTTATGAAAAAAATATAATGGACTGACTATACATCGTCTTTTTTTCAATTTTTTATGAAAAAATTTTATCGACTATAAATCGTCCGATTCATGTGCAAATAATTAAATAGACTATATATCGTCTATATTAGATGCAAAAAATTAAATAGACGGACTATATATACAAAATTTAATGGACTATACATCGTCCATTTTTAAATTTAAAAAAAAAAATTTAATTTACTATAATTCGTCCATTTCGTATCTAAAAAATTAAATGGATTATATACGTCGTCTTCTTTTCGTGCAAAGAATTTAATAAACTATACATCATCAATTTTTCATGCAAAAAATTTTTTTTAATTTATTATAAAAAAAATATAATGGACTATACATCGTCTTTTTTTCAATTTTTTATGAAAAAATTTTATCGACTTTAAATCGTCCGATTCGTGTGCAAATAATTATATAGACTATACATCGTCTATTTTAGATGCAAAAAATGAAATAGACTGACTATATATACAAAATTTAATGGACTATACATCGTCCATTTTTAAATTAAAAAAAAAATTAAATTGACTATAATTCGTCCATTTCGTATCTAAAAAATTAAATGGATTATAACGTCGTCTTCTTTTCGTGCAAAGAATTTAATAAACTATACATCATCAATTTTTCATGCAAAAAATTTTTTTATGAAAAAAATATAATGGACTATAATACATCGTCTTTTTTTCAATTTTTCATGAAAAAATTTTATCGACTATAAATCGTCCGATTCATGTGCAAATAATTAAATAGACTATATATCGTCTATTTTAGATGCAAACTATTAAATGGACTGACTATATATACAAAATTTAATGGACTATTCATCGTCCATTTTTAACTTTAAAAAAAAATTAAATTGACTATAATTCGTCCATTTCGTATCTAAAAAATTAAATGGACTATATACGTCGTCTTCTTTTCATGCAAAGAATTTAATAAACTATACATCATCCATTTTTCATGCAAAAATTTTTTTATGAAAAAAATATAATGGACATATATACATCGTCTTTTTTTCAATTTTTTATGAAAAAATTTTATCGACTATAAATCGTCCGATTCATGTGCAAATAATTAAATAGACTATACATCGTCTATTTTATATGCAAAAAATTAAATAGACTGACTATATATACAAAATTCAATGGACTATACATCGTCCATTTTTAAATCTAAAAAAAAAAATTAAATTGACTATAATTCGTCCATTTCGTATCTAACAAAATAAATGGACTATATACGTCGTCTTCTTTTCGTGCAAAGAATTTAATAAACTATACATCATCCATTTTTCATGGAAAAAATTTTTTTATGAAAAAAATATAATGGACTATTATACATCGTCTTTTTTTCAATTTTTTATGAAAAAATTTTATCGACTATAAATCGTCCGATTCATGTGCAAATAATTAAATAGACTATATATCGTCTATTTTAGATGCAAACTATTAAATGGACTGACTATATATACAAATTTAATGGACTATTCATCGTCCATTTTTAAATCTAAAAAAAAATTAAATTGACTATAATTCGCCCATTTCGTATCTAAAAAATTAAATGGATTATATACGTCGTCTTCTTTTCGTGCAAAGAATTTAATAAACTATACATCATCAATTTTTCATGCAAAAAACTTTTTTATGAAAAAAATATAATGGACTATACATCGTCTTTTTTCAATTTTTTATGAAAAAATTTTATCGACTATAAATCGTCCGATTTATGCGCAAAAAATTTTATAGACTATACATCGTCTATTTAAGATGCAAAAAATTAAATGGACTGACTATATATACAAAATTTAATAGACTATACATCGTACATTTTTAAATTTAAAAAAAAATTAAATTGACTATAATTCGTCCATTTCGTATCTAAAAAATTAAATGGACTATATACGTCGTCTTCTTTTCGTGCAAAGAATTTAATAAACTATACATCATCCATTTTCCATGCAAAACTTTTTTATGAAAAAAATATAATGGACATATATACATCGTCTTTTTTTCAATTTTTTATGAAAAAATTTTATCGACTATAAATCGTCCGATTCATGTGCAAATAATTAAATAGACTATACATCGTCTATTTTATATGCAAAAAATTAAATAGACTGACTATATATACAAAATTCAATGGACTATACATCGTCCATTTTTAAATCTAAAAAAAAAAATTAAATTGACTATAATTCGTCCATTTCGTATCTAACAAAATAAATGGACTATATACGTCGTCTTCTTTTCGTGCAAAGAATTTAATAAACTATACATCATCCATTTTTCATGCAAAAAATTTTTTTATGAAAAAAATATAATGGACTATTTATACATCGTCTTTTTTTCAATTTTTTATGAAAAAATTTTATCGACTATAAATCGTCCGATTCATGTGCAAATAATTAAATAGACTATATATCGTCTATTTTAGATGCAAACTATTAAATGGACTGACTATATATACAAATTTAATGGACTATTCATCGTCCATTTTAAAATCTAAAAAAAATTAAATTGACTATAATTCGCCCATTTCGTATCTAAAAAATTAAATGGATTATATACGTCGTCTTCTTTTCGTGCAAAGAATTTAATAAACTATACATCATCAATTTTTCATGCAAAAAACTTTTTTATGAAAAAAATATAATGGACTATACATCGTCTTTTTTCAATTTTTTATGAAAAAATTTTATCGACTATAAATCGTCCGATTCATGTGCAAATAATTAAATAGACTATACATCGTCTATTTTAGATGCAAAAAATTAAATGGACTGACTATATATACAAAATTTAATGCACTATACATCTGCCATTTTTAAATTAAAAAAAAAATTAGATTGACTATAATTCGTCCATTTCGTATCTAAAAAATTAAATGGATTATAACGTCGTCTTCTTTTCGTGCAAAGAATTTAATAAACTATACATCATCAATTTTTCATGCAAATCGTCCGATTCATGTGCAAATAATTAAATAGACTATACATCGTCTATTTTAGATGCAAAAAATTAAATGGACTGACTATATATACAAATTTAATGGACTATTCATCGTCCATTTTTAAATCTAAAAAAAAAATTAAATTGACTATAATTCGTCCATTTCGTATCTAAAAAATTAAATGGACTATATACGTCGTCTTCTTTTCATGCAAAGAATTTAATAAACTATACATCATCAATTTTTCATGCAAAAAATTTTTTTATGAAAAAAATTTAATGGACTATATATGTATATACATCGCCTTTTTTTAAATTTTTTATAAAAAAATTTTATCGACTATAAATCGTCTAATTCGTGTGCAAATAATTATATAGACTATATATACATCGTCTATTTAATATGCAAAAAATTAGATATACTGACTAGATATACAATATTTTATGGACTATACATTGTCCATTTTTAAATTTAAAAAAAAAAAATTTAATTGACTATAATTCGTCCATTTCGTATCTAAAAAATTAAATGGTTTATATACGTCGTCTTCTTTTCGTGCAAAGAATTTAATAAACTATACATCATCCATTTTTCATGCAAAAAACTTTTTTATGAAAAATATATAATGGACTATACATCGCCTTTTTTTAAATTTTTAATGAAAAAATTTTATCGACTATAAATCGTCCGATTCATGTGCAAATAATTAAATAGACTATACATCGTCTATTTTAGATGCAAAAAATTAAATGGACTGACTATATATACAAATTTAATGGACTATTCATCGTCCATTTTTAAATCTAAAAAAAAAAAATTAAATTGACTATAATTCGTCCATTTCGTATCTAAAAAATTAAATGGACTATATACGTCGTCTTCTTTTCATGCAAAGAATTTAATAAACTATACATCATACAATTTTCATGCAAAAAAATTTTTTATGAAAAAAATATAATGGACTATACATCGTCTTTTTTTAAATTTTTTATGAAAAAATTTTATCGACTATCAGTCGTCCGATTCGTGTGCAAATAATTATATAGACTATATATACATCGTCTATTTAAGATGCAAAAAATTAGATATACTGACTAGATATACAATATTTTATGGACTATACATTGTCCATTTTTAAATTTAAAAAAAAAAATTTAATTGACTATAATTCGTCCATTTCGTAGCTAAAAAATTAAATGGATTACATACGTCGTCTTCTTTTCGTGCAAAGAATTTAATAAACTATACATCATCAATTTTTCATGCAAAAAATTTTTTTATGAAAAAAATATAATAAACTATACATCGTCTTTTTTTCAATTTTTCATGAAAAAATTTTATCGACTATAAATCGTCCGATTCATGTGCAAATAATTAAATAGACTATATATCGTCTATTTAAGATGCAAACTATTAAATGGACTGACTATATATACAAAATTTAATGGACTATTCATCGTCCATTTTTAAATTAAAAAAAAAAATTAAATTGACTATAATTCGTCCATTTTGTATCTAAAAAAATTAAATGGACTATATACGTCGTCTTCTTTTCGTGCAAAGAATTTAATAAACTATACATCATAAATTTTTCATGCAAAAAATTTTTTTATGAAAAAAATATAATGGACTGCTGTGCATCGTCTTTTTTTCAATTTTTTATGAAAAAATTTTATCGACTATAAATTGTCCGATTCATGTGCAAATAATTCACTAGACACTATATCGTCTATTTTAGATGCAAACTATTAAATGGACTGACTATATATACAAAATTTAATGGACTATTCATCGTCCATTTTTAAATCTAAAAAAAAAAAATTAAATTGACTATAATTCGTCCATTTCGTATCTAAAAAATTAAATGGACTATATACGTCGTCTTCTTTTCGTATAAAGAATTTAATAAACTATACATCATCCATTTTTCATGCAAAAAATTTTTTTATGAAAAAAATATAATGTACTATACATCGTCTTTTTTTAAATTTTTTATGAAAAAATTTTATCGACTATAAATCGTCCGATTAGTGTGCAAATAATTATATAGACTATACATTGTCTATTTTAGATGCAAAAAATTAGATATACTGACTAGATATACAATATTTTATGGACTATACATTGTCCATTTTTAAATTAAAAAAAAAAAAATTTAATTGACTATAAGTCGTCCATTTCGTATCTAAAAAATTAAATGGATTATATACGTCGTCTTCTTTTCGTGCAAAGAATTTAATAAACTATACATCATCAATTTTTCATGCAAAAAATTTTTTTATGAAAAAAATATAATGGACTATATATATACATCGTCTTTTTTTAAATTTTTTATGAAAAAATTTTATCGACTATAAATCGTCCGATTCATGTGCAAATAATTAAATAGACTATATATCGTCTATTTTAGATGCAAACTATTAAATGGACTGACTATATATACAAAATTTAATGGACTATTCATCGTCCATTTTTAAATTTAAAAAAAAATTAAATTGACTATAATTCGTCCATTTCGTATCTAAAAAATTAAATGGACTATATACGTCGTCTTCTTTTCATGCAAAGAATTTAATAAACTATACATCATCCATTTTTCATGCAAAAAATTTTTTTTTTAAAAAAATATAATCGATATACATCGTCTTTTTTTCAATTTTTTATGAAAAAATTTTATCGACTATAAATCGTCCGATTCGTGTGCAAATAATTAAATAGACTATATATCGACTATTTTAGATGCAAACTATTAAATGGACTGGCTATATATACAAAATTTAATGGACTATTCATCATCCATTTTTAAATTTAAAAAAAAAATTAAATTTACTATAATTCGTCCATTTTGTATCTAAAAAATTAAATTGACTATACACATCGTCATCTTTTCGCGCAAAGAATTTAATAAACTATATATATATTTTTCATGCAATAAATTTTTTTATGAAAAAAATATAATGGACTATATATACATCGTCTTTTTTTTCAATTTTTTATGAAAAAATTTTATCGACTATAAATCGTCCGATTCATGTGCAAATAATTTAATAGACTATACATCGTCTAATTTATATGCAAAAAATTAAATAGACTGACTATATATACAAAATTCAATGGACTATACATCGTCCATTTTTAAATTAAAAAAAAAATTAAATTGACTATAATTCGTCCATTTCGTATCTAAAAAAATTAAATGGACTATATACGTCGTCTTCTTTTCGTGCAAAGAATTTAATAAACTATACATCATCCATTTTTCATGGAAAAAATTTTTTTATGAAAAAAATATAATGGACTATACATCGTCTTTTTTTAAATTTTTTATGAAAAAATTTTATCGACTATAAATCGTCCGATTCATGTGCAAATAATTATATAGACTATACATCGTCTATTTTATATGCAAAAAATTAAATAGACTGACTATATATACAAAATTCAATGGACTATACATCGTCCATTTTTAAATCTAAAAAAAAAAAAATTAAATTGACTATAATTCGTCCATTTCGTATCTAAATAATTAAATGGAGAATATATGTCGTCTTCTTTTCGTGCAAAGAATTTAATAAACTATACATCATCCATTTTTAATGCAAAAAATTTTTTTATGAAAAAAATATAATTATACATCGTCTTTTTTTCAATTTTTTATGAAAAAATTTTATCGACTATAAATCGTGCGATTCATGTGCAAATAATTAAATAGACTATATAGCGTCTATTTTAGATGCAAACTATTAAATGGACTGACTACATATACAAAATTTAATGGACTAATCATCGTCCATTTTTAAATTAAAAAAAAAAATTAAATTGACTATAATTTGTCCATTTCGTATCTAAAAAGTTAAATGGAGAATATACGTCGTCTTCTTTTCGTGCAAAGAATTTAATAAACTATACATCATCCATTTTTCATGCAAAAAATTTTTTTATGAAAAAAATATAATGGACTATATATACATCGTCTTTTTTCCAATTTTTTATGAAAAAATTTTATCGACTATAAATCGCCCGATTCATGTGCAAATATTTAAATAGACTATACATCATCCATTTTTCATGCAAAAAATTTTTTTATGAAAAAAATATAATGGACTATACATCGTCTTTTTTTCAATTTTTTATGAAAAAATTTTATCGACTATAAATCGTCCGATTCATGCGCAAATAATTAAATAGACTATATATCGTCTATTTTAGATGCAAACTATTAAATGGACTGACTATATATACAAAATTTAAGGACTAGTCATCGTCCATTTTTAAATTTAAAAAAAAATTAAATTGACTATAATTCGTCCATTTCGTATCTAAATAATTAAATGGAGAATATACGTCGTCTTCTTTTCGTGCAAAGAATTTAATAAACTATACATCATCAATTTTCGTGCAAAGAATTTAATAAACTATACATCATCCATTTTTCATGGAAAAAATTTTTTTATGAAAAAAATATAATGGACATCGCCTTTTTTTAAATTTTTTATGAAAAAATTTAATCGACTATAAATCGTCCGATTCATGCGCTAAAAATTATATAGACTATACATCGTCTATTTAAGTTGCAAAAAATTAAGTGGACTGACTATATATACAAAATTTAATAGAATATACATCGTCCATTTTTAAATTAAAAAAAAAAAATAAATTGACTAAATTCGTCCATTTCGTATCTAAAAAATTAAATGGACTATCTACGTCGTCTTCTTTTCGTGCAAAGAATTTAATAAACTATACATCATCCATTTTTCATGCAAAAATTTTTTTTATGAAAAAAATATAATGCACTATACATCGTCTTTTTTTCAATTTTTTATGAAAAAATTTTATCGACTATAAATCGTCCGATTCATGTGCAAATAATTATATAGACTATACATCGTCCATTTAATATGCAAAAAATGAAATGGACTGACTATATATACAAAATTTAATAGACTATACATCGTCCATTTTTAAATTTAAAAAAAAATTATATAGACTATACATCGTCTATTTAAGATGCAAAAAATTAAATGGACTGACTATATATACAAAATTTAATAGAATATACATCGTCCATTTTTAAATCTAAAAAAAAAAAAATTAAATTGACTAAATTCGTCCATTTCGTATCTAAAAAATTAAATGGACTATCTACGTCGTCTTCTTTTCGTGCAAAGAATTTAATAAACTATACATCATCCATTTTTCATGCAAAAAATTTTTTTATGAGAAAAATATAATGGACTATATATACATCGTCTTTTTTTTCAATTTTTTATGAAAAAATTTTATCGACTATAAATCGTCCGATTCGTGTGCAAATAATTATATAGACTATACATCGTCTATTTAAGATGCAAAAAATTAAATAGACTGACTATATATACAAAATTTAATGGACTATTCATCGTCCATTTTTAAATCTAAAAAAAAAAAATTTAATTGACTATAATTCGTCCATTTCGTATCTAAAGAATTAAATGGATTATATACGTCGTCTTCTTTTATTGCAAAGAATTTAATAAACTATACATCATCCATTTTTCATGCAAAAAATTTTTTTATGAAAAAAATATAATGGACTATATATACATCGCCTTTTTTTCAATTTTTTATGAAAAAATTTTATCGACTATAAATCGTCCGATTCATGTGCAAATAATTAAATAGACTATATATCGACTATTTTAGATGCAAACTATTAAATGGACTGGCTATATATACAAAATTTAATGGACTATTCATCATCCATTTTTAAATTTAAAAAAAAAATTAAATTTACTATAATTCGTCCATTTTGTATCTAAAAAATTAAATTGACTATACACATCGTCATCTTTTCGCGCAAAGAATTTAATAAACTATATATATATTTTTCATGCAATAAATTTTTTTATGAAAAAAATATAATGGACTATATATACATCGTCTTTTTTTTCAATTTTTTATGAAAAAATTTTATCGACTATAAATCGTCCGATTCATGTGCAAATAATTTAATAGACTATACATCGTCTAATTTATATGCAAAAAATTAAATAGACTGACTATATATACAAAATTCAATGGACTATACATCGTCCATTTTTAAATTAAAAAAAAAATTAAATTGACTATAATTCGTCCATTTCGTATCTAAAAAAATTAAATGGACTATATACGTCGTCTTCTTTTCGTGCAAAGAATTTAATAAACTATACATCATCCATTTTTCATGGAAAAAATTTTTTTATGAAAAAAATATAATGGACTATACATCGTCTTTTTTTAAATTTTTTATGAAAAAATTTTATCGACTATAAATCGTCCGATTCATGTGCAAATAATTATATAGACTATACATCGTCTATTTTATATGCAAAAAATTAAATAGACTGACTATATATACAAAATTCAATGGACTATACATCGTCCAATTTTAAATCTAAAAAAAAAAAAATTAAATTGACTATAATTCGTCCATTTCGTATCTAAATAATTAAATGGAGAATATATGTCGTCTTCTTTTCGTGCAAAGAATTTAATAAACTATACATCATCCATTTTTAATGCAAAAAATTTTTTTATGAAAAAAATATAATTATACATCGTCTTTTTTTCAATTTTTTATGAAAAAATTTTATCGACTATAAATCGTGCGATTCATGTGCAAATAATTAAATAGACTATATAGCGTCTATTTTAGATGCAAACTATTAAATGGACTGACTACATATACAAAATTTAATGGACTAATCATCGTCCATTTTTAAATTAAAAAAAAAATTAAATTGACTATAATTTGTCCATTTCGTATCTAAAAAGTTAAATGGAGAATATACGTCGTCTTCTTTTCGTGCAAAGAATTTAATAAACTATACATCATCCATTTTTCATGCAAAAAATTTTTTTATGAAAAAAATATAATGGACTATATATACATCGTCTTTTTTCCAATTTTTTATGAAGAAATTTTATCGACTATAAATCGCCCGATTCATGTGCAAATATTTAAATAGACTATACATCATCCATTTTTCATGCAAAAAATTTTTTTATGAAAAAAATATAATGGACTATACATCGTCTTTTTTTCAATTTTTTATGAAAAAATTTTATCGACTATAAATCGTCCGATTCATGCGCAAATAATTAAATAGACTATATATCGTCTATTTTAGATGCAAACTATTAAATGGACTGACTATATATACAAAATTTAAGGACTAGTCATCGTCCATTTTTAAATTTAAAAAAAAATTAAATTGACTATAATTCGTCCATTTCGTATCTAAATCATTAAATGGAGAATATACGTCGTCTTCTTTTCGTGCAAAGAATTTAATAAACTATACATCATCAATTTTCGTGCAAAGAATTTAATAAACTATACATCATCCATTTTTCATGGAAAAAATTTTTTTATGAAAAAAATATAATGGACATCGCCTTTTTTTAAATTTTTTATGAAAAAATTTAATCGACTATAAATCGTCCGATTCATGCGCTAAAAATTATATAGACTATACATCGTCTATTTAAGTTGCAAAAAATTAAGTGGACTGACTATATATACAAAATTTAATAGAATATACATCGTCCATTTTTAAATTAAAAAAAAAAAATTAAATTGACTAAATTCGTCCATTTCGTATCTAAAAAATTAAATGGACTATCTACGTCGTCTTCTTTTCGTGCAAAGAATTTAATAAACTATACATCATCCATTTTTCATGCAAAAATTTTTTTTATGAAAAAAATATAATGCACTATACATCGTCTTTTTTTCAATTTTTTATGAAAAAATTTTATCGACTATAAATCGTCCGATTCATGTGCAAATAATTATATAGACTATACATCGTCCATTTAATATGCAAAAAATGAAATGGACTGACTATATATACAAAATTTAATAGACTATACATCGTCCATTTTTAAATTTAAAAAAAAATTATATAGACTATACATCGTCTATTTAAGATGCAAAAAATTAAATGGACTGACTATATATACAAAATTTAATAGAATATACATCGTCCATTTTTAAATCTAAAAAAAAAAAATTAAATTGACTAAATTCGTCCATTTCGTATCTAAAAAATTAAATGGACTATCTACGTCGTCTTCTTTTATTGCAAAGAATTTAATAAACTATACATCATCCATTTTTCATGCAAAAAATTTTTTTATGAAAAAAATATAATGGACTATATATACATCGCCTTTTTTTAAATTTTTTATGAAAAAATTTTATCGACTATAAATCGTCCGATTCATGTGCAAATAATTAAATAGACTATATATCGACTATTTTAGATGCAAACTATTAAATGGACTGGCTATATATACAAAATTTAATGGACTATTCATCATCCATTTTTAAATTTAAAAAAAAAATTAAATTTACTATAATTCGTCCATTTTGTATCTAAAAAATTAAATTGACTATATACATCGTCATCTTTTCGTGCAAAGAATTTAATAAACTATATATATATTTTTCATGCAATAAATTTTTTTATGAAAAAAATATAATGGACTATATATACATCGTCTTTTTTTCAATTTTTTATGAAAAAATTTTATCGACTATAAATCGTCCGATTCATGTGCAAATAATTTAATAGACTATACATCGTCTATTTTATATGCAAAAAATTAAATAGACTGACTATATATACAAAATTCAATGGACTATACATCGTCCATTTTTAAATTAAAAAAAAAATTAAATTGACTATAATTCGTCCATTTTGTATCTAAAAAAATTAAATGGACTATATACGTCGTCTTCTTTTCGTGCAAAGAATTTAATAAACTATACATCATCCATTTTTCATGGAAAAAATTTTTTTATGAAAAAAATATAATGGACTATACATCGTCTTTTTTTCAATTTTTTATGAAAAAATTTTATCGACTATAAATCGTCCGATTCATGTGCAAATAATTATATAGACTATACATCGTCTATTTTATATGCAAAAAATTAAATAGACTGACTATATATACAAAATTCAATGGACTATACATCGTCCATTTTTAAATCTAAAAAAAAAAAATTAAATTGACTATAATTCGTCCATTTCGTATCTAAATAATTAAATGGAGAATATATGTCGTCTTCTTTTCGTGCAAAGAATTTAATAAACTATACATCATCCATTTTTAATGCAAAAAATTTTTTTATGAAAAAAATATAATTATACATCGTCTTTTTTTCAATTTTTTATGAAAAAATTTTATCGACTATAAATCGTGCGATTCATGTGCAAATAATTAAATAGACTATATAGCGTCTATTTTAGATGCAAACTATTAAATGGACTGACTACATATACAAAATTTAATGGACTAATCATCGTCCATTTTTAAATTAAAAAAAAAATTAAATTGACTATAATTTGTCCATTTCGTATCTAAAAAGTTAAATGGAGAATATACGTCGTCTTCTTTTCGTGCAAAGAATTTAATAAACTATACATCATCCATTTTTCATGCAAAAAATTTTTTTATGAAAAAAATATAATGGACTATATATACATCGTCTTTTTTCCAATTTTTTATGAAAAAATTTTATCGACTATAAATCGCCCGATTCATGTGCAAATATTTAAATAGACTATACATCATCCATTTTTCATGCAAAATATTTTTTTATGAAAAAAATATAATGGACTATACATCGTCTTTTTTTCAATTTTTTATGAAAAAATTTTATCGACTATAAATCGTCCGATTCATGTGCAAATAATTAAATAGACTATATATCGTCTATTTTAGATGCAAACTATTAAATGGACTGACTACATATACAAAATTTAATGGACTATTCATCGTCCATTTTTAAATTAAAAAAAAAATTAAATTGACTATAATTTGTCCATTTCGTATCTAAAAAGTTAAATGGATTATATACGTCGTCTTCTTTTCGTGCAAGGAATTTAATAAACTATATATATATTTTTCATGCAATAAATTTTTTTATGAAAAAAATATAATGGACTATACATCGTCTTTTTTTCAATTTTTTATGAAAAAATTTTATCGACTATAAATCGTCCGACTCATGTGCAAATAATTTAATAGACTATACATCGTCTATTTTATATGCAAAAAATTAAATAGACTGACTATATATACAAAATTCAATGGACTATACATCGTCCATTTTTAAATCTAAAAAAAAAATTAAATTGACTATAATTCGTCCATTTCGTATCTAAATAATTAAATGGAGAATATACATCTTCTTCTTTTCGTGCAAAGAATTTAATAAACTATACATCATCAATTTTTCATGCAAAAAATTTTTTATGAAAAAAATTAAATGTACATCGTCTTTTTTTCAATTTTTTATGAAAAAATTTTATCGACTATAAATCGTCCGATTCATGTGCAAATAATTAAATAGACTATATATCGACTATTTTAGATGCAAACTATTAAATGGACTGACTGGCTATATATACAAAATTTAATGGACTATTCATCATCCATTTTTAAATTTAAAAAAAAATTAAATTTACTATAATTCGTCCATTTTGTATCTTAAAAATTAAATGGACTATATACATCGTCTTCTTTTCGAGCAAAGAATTTAATAAACTATATATATATTTTTCATGCAATAAATTTTTTTATGAAAAAAATATAATGGACTATACATCGTCTTTTTTTCAATTTTTTATGAAAAAATTTTATCGACTATAAATCGTCCGACTCATGTGCAAATAATTTAATAGACTATACATCGTCTATTTTATATGCAAAAAATTAAATAGACTGACTATATATACAAAATTCAATGGACTATACATCGTCCATTTTTAAATCTAAAAAAAAAATTAAATTGACTATAATTCGTCCATTTCGTATCTAAAAAATTAAATGGATTATATACGTCGTCTTCTTTTCGTGCAAAGAATTTAATAAACTATACATCATCAATTTTTCATGCAAAAAATTTTTTTATGAAAAAAATATAATGGACTATACATCGCCTTTTTTTTCAATTTTTTATGAAGAAATTTAATCGACTATAAATCGTCCGATTCATGTGCAAAAAATTATATAGACTATACATCGTCTATTTAAGATGCAAAAAATTAAATGGACTGACTATATATACAAAATTTAATAGAATATACATCGTCCATTTTTAAATTAAAAAAAAAATTAAATTGACTAAATTCGTCCATTTCGTATCTAAAAAATAAAATGGACTATCTACGTTGTCTTCTTTTCGTGCAAAGAATTTAATAAACTATACATCATCCATTTTTCATGCAAAAAATTTTTTTATGAAAAAAATATAATGGACTATACATCGTCTTTTTTTCAATTTTTTATAAAAAAATTTTATCGACTATAAATCGTCCGATTCATGTGCAAATAATTCAATAGACTATATATCGTCTATTTTAGATTCAAACTATTAAATGGACTGACTATATATACAAAATTTAATGGACTATTCATCGTCCATTTTTAAATCTAAAAAAAAAAAATTAAATTGACTATAATTCGTCCATTTCGTATCAAAAAAATTAAATGGACTATATACGTCGTCTTCTTTTCATGCAAAGAATTTAATAAACTATACATCATCCATTTTTCATGCAAAAAATTTTTTTATGAAAAAAATATAATGGACTATATATACATCGTCTTTTTTTTAAATTTTTTATGAAAAAATTTTATCGACTATAAATCGTCCGATTCGTGTGCAAATAATTATATAGACTATACATCGTCTATTTAAGATGCAAAAAATTAAATAGACTGACTATATATACAAAATTTAATGGACTATTCATCGTCCATTTTTAAATCTAAAAAAAAAAATTAAATTGACTATAATTCGTCCATTTCGTATCTAAAAAATTAAATGGACTGTATACGTCGTATTATTTTCGTGCAAAAAATTTAATAAACTATACATCATCCAATTTTCATGGAAAAAAATTTTTTGTGAAAAAAATATAATGGACTATACATCGTCTTTTTTTTAAATTTTTTATGAAAAAATTTTATCGACTATAAATCGTCCGATTCATGTGCAAATAATTATATAGACTATACATCGTCTATTTTATATGCAAAAAATTAAATAGACTGACTATATATACAAAATTCAATGGACTATACATCGTCCATTTTTAAATCTAAAAAAAAAAAAATTAAATTTACTATAATTCGTCCATTTCGTATCTAAAAAATTAAATGGACTGTATACGTCGTATTCTTTTCGTGCAAAAAATTTAATAAACTATACATCATCCAATTTTCATGGAAAAAATTTTTTTGTGAAAAAAATATAATGGACTATACATCGTCTTTTTTTCAATTTTTTATGAAAAAATTTTATCGACTATAAATCGTCCGATTCATGTGCAAATAATTATATAGACTATACATCGACCATTTACGATGCAAAAAATTAAATGGACTGACTATATATACAAAATTTAATAGACTATACATCGTCCATTTTTAAATTAAAAAAAAATTAAATTGACTATAATTCGTCCATTTCGTATCTAAAAAATTAAATGGACTGTATACGTCGTATTCTTTTCGTGCAAAAAATTTAATAAACTATATATCATCCAATTTTCATGGAAAAAAATTTTTTGTGAAAAAATATAATGGACTATACATCGTCTTTTTTTCAATTTTTTATGAAAAAATTTTATCGACTATAAATCGTCCAATTCATGTGCAAATAATTAAATAGACTATACATCGTCTATTTTAGATGCAAAAAGTTAAATGGACTGACTATATATACAAAATTTAATAGACTATACATCGTCAATTTTTAAATTTAAGAAAAAAATTAAATTGACTATAATTCGTCCATTTCGTATCTAAAAAATTAAATGGATTATATACGTCGTCTTCTTTTCGTGCAAAGAATTTAATAAACTATATATCATAAATTTTTCATGCAAAAAATTTTTTTATGAAAAAAATATAATGGACTATACATCGCCTTTTTTTAAATTTTTTATGAAGAAATTTAATCGACTATAAATCGTCCGATTCATGCGCTAAAAATTATATAGACTATACATCGTCTATTTAAGATGCAAAAAAGTAAATGGACTGACTATATATACAAAATTTAATGGACTATACATCGTCCATTTTTAAATCTAAAAAAAAAAATTAAATTGACTAAATTCGTCCATTTGTATCTAAAAAATAAAATGGACTATCTACGTCGTCTTCTTTTCGTGCAAAGAATTTAATAAACTATACATCATCAATTTTTCATGCAAAAAATTTTTTTATGAAAAAAATATAATGGACTATACATCGTCTTTTTTTCAATTTTTTATAAAAAAATTTTATCGACTATAAATCGTCCGATTCATGTGCAAATAATTCAATAGACTATATATCGTCTATTTTATTTTCAAACTATTAAATGGACTGACTATATATACAAAATTTAATGGACTATTCATCGTCCATTTTTCAATCTAAAAAAAAAAAATTAAATTGACTATAATTCGTCCATTTCGTATCAAAAAAATTAAATGGACTATATACGTCGTCTTCTTTTCATGCAAAGAATTTAATAAACTATACATCATCCATTTTTCATGCAAAAAATTTTTTTATGAAAAAAATATAATGGACTACACATCGTCTTTTTTTCAATTTTTTATGAAAAAATTTTATCGACTATAAATCGTCCGATTCGTGTGCAAATAATTATATAGACTATACATCGTCTATTTAAGATGCAAAAAATTAAATAGACTGACTATATATACAAAATTTAATGGACTATTCATCGTCCATTTTTAAATCTAAAAAAAAACTTAAATTGACTATAATTCGTCCATTTCGTATCTAAAAAATTAAATGGACTATATACGTCGTCTTCTTTTCTTGCAAAGAATTTAATAAACTATACATCATCCATTTTTCATGCAAAAAATTTTTTTATGAAAAAAATATAATGGACTATATATACATCGTCTTTTTGTCAATTTTTTATGAAAAAATTTTATCGACTATAAATCGTCCGATTCATGTGCAAATAATTATATAGACTATACATCGTCCATTTACGATGCAAAAAATTAAATGGACTGACTATATATACAAAATTTAATAGACTATACATCGTCCATTTTTAAATTAAAAAAAAAATTAAATTGACTATAATTCGTCCATTTCGTATCTAAAAAATTAAATGGATTATATAAGTCGTCTTCTTTTCGTGCAAAGAATTTAATAAACTATACATCATCCATTTTTCATGGAAAAAATTTTTTTATGAAAAAAATATAATGGATTATACATCGTCTTTTTTCAATTTTTTATGAAAAATTTTATCAACTATAAACTGTCTGATTCATGTGCAAATAATTATATAGACTATACATCGTCCATTTAAGATGCAAAAATGAAATGGACTGACTATATATACAAAATTTAATAGACTATACATCGTCCAGTTTTAAATTTAAAAAAAAATTATATTCGTATCTAAAAAATTAAATGGACTTTATACGTCGTCTTCTTTTCGTGCAAAGAATTTTATAAACTATACATCATCCATTTTTCATGCAAAAAACTTTTTTATGAAAAAAATATAATGGACTATACATCGTATTTTTTAAATTTTTTATAAAAAAATCTTATTGACTATAAATCGTCTGATTCATGTGCAAATAATTAAATAGACTATACATCGTCTATTTTAGATGCAAAAAATTAAATGGACTGACTATATATACAAAATTTAATAGACTATACATCGTCCATTTTTAAATTTAAAAAAAAAATAAATTGACTATAATTCGTACATTTCGTATCTAAAAAATTAAATGGACTATATACGTCGTCTTCTTTTCGTGCAAAGAATTTAATAAACTATACATCATCAATTTTTCATGCAAAAAACTTTTTTATGAAAAAAATATAATGGACTATACATCGTATCTTTTAAATTTTTTATGAAAAAATCTTATTGACTATAAATCGTCCGATTCATGTGCAAATAATTAAATAGACTATACATCGTCTATTTAAGACGCAAAAAATTAAATAGACTGACTATATATACAAAATTTAATGGACTATTCATCGTCTATTTTTAAATCTAAAAAAAAAAAATTAAATTGACTATAATTCGTCCATTTCGTATCTAAAAAATTAAATGGATTATATACGTCGTCTTCTTTTCGTGCAAAGAATTTAATAAACTATACATCATCCATTTTTCATGGAAAAAATTTTTTTATGAAAAAAATATAATGGACTATAATACATCGTCTTTTTTTCAATTTTTTATGAAAAAATTTTATCGACTATAAATCGTCCGATTCATGTGCAAAAAATTATATAGACTATACATCGTCTATTTTAGATGCAAAAAATTAAATGGACTGACTATATATACAAAATTTAATAGAATATACATCGTCCATTTTTAAATTAAAAAAAAAATTAAATTGACTAAATTCGTCCATTTCGTATCTAAAAAATTAAATGGACTATCTACGTCGTCTTCTTGTCGTGCAAAGAATTTAATAAACTATACATCATCCATTTTTCATGCAAAAAACTTTTTTATGAAAAAAATATAATGGACTATACATCGTCTTTTTTTCAATTTTTTATAAAAAAATTTTATCGACTATAAATCGTCCGATTCATGTGCAAATAATTCAATAGACTATATATCGTCTATTTTAGATGCAAACTATTAAATGGACTGACTATATATACAAAATTTAATGGACTATTCATCGTCCATTTTTAAATCTAAAAAAAAAAATTAAATTGACTATAATTCGTCCATTTCGTATCTAAAAAATTAAATGGACTTATACGTCGTCTTCTTTTATTGCAAAGAAATTAATAAACTATACATCATCCATTTTTCATGCAAAAAATTTTTTTATGAAAAAAATATAATGGACTATATATACATCGCCTTTTTTTCAATTTTTTATGAAAAAATTTTATCGACTATAAATCGTCCGATTCATGTGCAAATAATTAAATAGACTATATATCGACTATTTTAGATGCAAACTATTAAATGGACTGGCTATATATACAAAATTTAATGGACTATTCATCATCCATTTTTAAATTTAAAAAAAAAATTAAATTTACTATAATTCGTCCATTTCGTATCTAAAAAATTAAATGGACTATATACGTCGTCTTCTTTTCGTGCAAAGAATTTAATAAACTATATATATATTTTTCATGCAATAAATTTTTTTACATCGTCTTTTTTTCAATTTTTTATGAAAAAATTTTATCGACTATAAATCGTCCGATTCATGTGCAAATAATTTAATAGACTATACATCGTCTATTTTATATGCAAAAAATTAAATAGACTGACTATATATACAAAATTCAATGGACTATACATCGTCCATTTTTAAATCTAAAAAAAAAATTAAATTGACTATAATTCGTCCATTTCGTATCTAAATAATTAAATGGAGAATATACATCGTCTTCTTTTCGTGCAAAGAATTTAATAAACTATACATCATCAATTTTTCATGCAAAAAATTTTTTATGAAAAAAATATAATGGACTATACATAGTCTTTTTTTAAATTTTTTATGAAAAAATTTTATCGACTATAAATCGTCCGATTCATGTGCAAATAATTAAATAGACTATATATCGACTATTTTAGATGCAAACTATTAAATGGACTGGCTATATATACAAAATTTAATGGACTATTCATCATCCATTTTTAAATTTAAAAAAAATTAAATTGACTATAATTCGTCCATTTCGTATCTAAAAAGTTAAATGGACTATATACGTCGTCTTCTTTTCGTGCAAAGAATTTAATAAACTATACATCATCCATTTGTCATGCAAAAAATTTTTTTATGAAAAAAATTTAATGGACTATACATCGTCTTTTTTCAATTTTTTATGAAAAAATTTTATCGACTATAAATCGTCCGATTCGTGTGCAAATAATTATATAGACTATACATCGTCTATTTTAGATGCAAAAAATTAAATAGACTGACTATATATACAAAATTTAATGGACTATTCATCGTCCATTTTTAAATCTAAAAAAAAAAATTAAATTGACTATAATTCGTCCATTTCGTATCTAAAAAATTAAATGGACTTATACGTCGTCTTCTTTTATTGCAAAGAATTTAATAAACTATACATCATCCATTTTTCATGCAAAAAATTTTTTTATGAAAAAAATATAATGGACTATATATACATCGCCTTTTTTTCAATTTTTTATGAAAAAATTTTATCGACTATAAATCGTCCGATTCATGTGCAAATAATTAAATAGACTATATATCGACTATTTTAGATGCAAACTATTAAATGGACTGGCTATATATACAAAATTTAATGGACTATTCATCATCCATTTTTAAATTTAAAAAAAAATTAAATTGACTATAATTCGTCCATTTCGTATCTAAAAAGTTAAATGGACTATATACGTCGTCTTCTTTTCGTGCAAAGAATTTAATAAACTATACATCATCCATTTGTCATGCAAAAAATTTTTTTATGAAAAAAATTTAATGGACTATACATCGTCTTTTTTCAATTTTTTATGAAAAAATTTTATCGACTATAAATCGTCCGATTCATGTGCAAATAATTAAATAGACTATATATCGACTATTTTAGATGCAAACTATTAAATGGACTGGCTATATATACAAAATTTAATGGACTATTCATCATCCATTTTTAAATTTAAAAAAAAAATTAAATTTACTATAATTCGTCCATTTTGTATATAAAAAATTAAATGGACTATATACATCGTCTTCTTTTCGTGCAAAGAATTTAATAAACTATATATATATTTTTCATGCAATAAATTTTTTTATGAAAAAAATATAATGGACTATACATCGTCTTTTTTTCAATTTTTATGAAAAAATTTTATCGACTATAAATCGTCCGATTCATGTGCAAATAATTTAATAGACTATACATCGTCTATTTTATATGCAAAAAATTAAATAGACTGACTATATATACAAAATTCAATGGACTATACATCGTCCATTTTTAAATCTAAAAAAAAAATTAAATTGACTATAATTCGTCCATTTCGTATCTAAATAATTAAATGGAGAATATACATCGTCTTCTTTTCGTGAAAAGAATTTAATAAACTATACATCATCAATTTTTCATGCAAAAAATTTTTTATGAAAAAAATATAATGTACATCGTCTTTTTTTAAATTTTTTATGAAAAAATTTTATCGACTATAAATCGTCCGATTCATGTGCAAATAATTAAATAGACTATATATCGACTATTTTAGATGCAAACTATTAAATGGACTGGCAATATATACAAAATTTAATGGACTATTCATCATCCATTTTTAAATTTAAAAAAAAAATTAAATTTACTATAATTCGTCCATTTTGTATCTAAAAAGTTAAATGGACTATATACGTCGTCTTCTTTTCGTGCAAAGAATTTAGTAAACTATACATCATCCATTTGTCATGCAAAAAATTTTTTTACGAAAAAAAATTTAATGGACTATACATCGTCTTTTTTCAATTTTTTATGAAAAAATTTTATCGACTATAAATCGTCCGATTCGTGTGCAAATAATTATATAGACTATACATCGTCTATTTTAGATGCAAAAAATTAAATAGACTAACTATATATACAAATTTTAATGGACTATACATCGTCCATTTTTAAATTAAAAAAAAAATTAAATTGACTATAATTCGTCCATTTCGTATCTAAAAAAATTAAATGGACTATATACGTCGTCTTCTTTTCGTGCAAAGAATTTAATAAACTATACATCATCCATTTTTCATGCAAAAAATTTTTTTATGAAAAAAATATAATGGACTATACATCGTCTTTTTTTAAATTTTTTATGAAAAAATTTTATCGACTATAAATCGTCCGATTCATGTGCAAATAATTATATAGACTATACATCGTCTATTTTATATGCAAAAAATTAAATAGACTGACTATATATACAAAATTCAATGGACTATACATCGTCCATTAAAAAAAAAAAATTAAATTGACTATAATTCGTCCATTTCGTATCTAAAAAATTAAATGGATTATATACGTCGTCTTCTTTTCGTGCAAAGAATTTAATAAAATATACATCATCAATTTTTCATGCAAAAAATTTTTTTATGAAAAAAATATGACTATACATCGTCTTTTTTTCAATTTTTCATGAAAAAATTTTATCGACTATAAATCGTCCGATTCATGTGCAAATAATTAAATAGACTATATATCGTCTATTTTAGATGCAAACTATTAAATGGACTGACTATATATACAAAATTTAATGGACTATTCATCGTCCATTTTTAAATTTAAAAAAAAATTAAATTGACTATAATTCGTCCATTTCGTATATAAAAAATTAAATGGACTATATACATCGTCTTCTTTTCGTGCAAAGAATTTAATAAACTATACATCATCCATTTTTCATGCAAAAAATTTTTTTATGAAAAAAATATAATGGACTATACATCGTCTTTTTTTCAATTTTTTATGAAAAAATTTTATCGACTATAAATCGTCCGATTCATGCGCAAATAATTAAATAGACTATATATCGTCTATTTTAGATGCAAACTATTAAATGGACTGACTATATATACAAAATTTAAGGACTAGTCATCGTCCATTTTTAAATTTAAAAAAAAATTAAATTGACTATAATTCGTCCATTTCGTATCTAAATAATTAAATGGAGAATATACGTCGTCTTCTTTTCGTGCAAAGAATTTAATAAACTATACATCATCAATTTTCGTGCAAAGAATTTAATAAACTATACATCATCAATTTTTCATGCAAAAAATTTTTTATGAAAAAAATATAATGTACATCGTCTTTTTTTCAATTCTTTATGAAAAAATTTTATCGACTATAAATCGTCCGATTCATGTGCAAATAATTAAATAGACTATATATCGACTATTTTAGATGCAAACTATTAAATGGACTGGCTATATATACAAAATTTAATGGACTATTCATCATCCATTTTTAAATTTAAAAAAAAAATTAAATTTACTATAATTCGTCCATTTCGTATCTAAAAAATTAAATGGACTATATACGTCGTCTTCTTTTCGTGCAAAGAATTTAATTAACTATACATCATCCATTTTTCATGCAAAAAATTTTTTTATGAAAAAAATATAATGGACATCGTCTTTTTTCCAATTTTTTATGGAAAAATTTTATCGACTATAAATCTTCCGATTCATGTGCAAATAATTAAATAGACTATATATCGACTATTTTAGATGGAAACTATTAAATGGACTGGCTATATATACAAAATTTAATGGACTATTCATCGTCCATTTTTAAATTAAAAAAAAAATTAAATTGACTATAATTCGTCCATTTCGTATCTAAATAATTAAATGGAGAATATACATCGTCTTCTTTTCGTGCAAAGAATTTAATAAACTATACATCATCCATTTTTCATGCAAAAAATTTTTTTATGAAAAAAATATAATGGACTATACATCGTCTTTTTTTCAATTTTTTATGAAAAAATTTTATCGACTATAAATCGTCCGATTCATGTGCAAATAATTTAATAGACTATACATCGTCTATTTTATATGCAAAAAATTAAATAGACTTACTATATATACAAAATTCAATGGACTATACATCGTCCATTTTTAAATCTAAAAAAAAAAATTAAATTGACTATAATTCGTCCATTTCGTATCTAAATAATTAAATGGAGAATATACATCGTCTTCTTTTCGTGCAAAGAATTTAATAAACTATACATCATCCATTTTTCATGCAAAAAATTTTTTATGAAAAAAATATAATGGACTATATATACATCGTCTTTTTTTCAATTTTTTATGAAAAAATTTTATCGACTATAAATCGTCCGATTCATGTGCAAATAATTAAATAGACTATATATCGACTATTTTAGATGCAAACTATTAAATGGACTGGCTATATATACAAAATTTAATGGACTATTCATCGTCCATTTTTAAATTTAAAAAAAAATTAAATTGACTATAATTCGTCCATTTCGTATCTAAAAAAATTAAATGGACTATATACGTCGTCTTCTTTTCGTGCAAAGAATTTAATAAACTATACATCATCCATTTTTCATGCAAAAAATTTTTTTATAAAAAAATATAATGGACTATATATACATCGTCTTTTTTTCAATTTTTTATGAAAAAATTTTATCGACTATAAATCGTCCGATTCATGTGCAAATAATTAAATAGACTATATAGCGACTATTTTAGATGCAAACTATTAAATGGACTGGCTATATATACAAAATTTAATGGACTATTCATCATCCATTTTTAAATTTAAAAAAAAAAATTTAATTTACTATAATTCGTCCATTTCGTATCTAAAAAATTAAATGGACTATATACATCGTCTTCTTTTCGTGCAAAGAATTTAATAAACTATATATATATTTTTCATGCAATAAATTTTTTTATGAAAAAAATATAATGGACTATACATCGTCTTTTTTTCAATTTTTTATGAAAAAATTTTATCGACTATAAATCGTCCGATTCATGTGCAAATAATTTAATAGACTATACATCGTCTATTTTATATGCAAAAAATTAAATAGACTGACTATATATACAAAATTCAATGGACTATACATCGTCCATTTTTAAATCTAAAAAAAAAAATTAAATTGACTATAATTCGTCCATTTCGTATCTAAATAATTAAATGGAGAATATACATCGTCTTCTTTTCGTGCAAAGAATTTAATAAACTATACATCATCCATTTTTCATGCAAAAAATTTTTTATGAAAAAAATATAATGTACATCGTCTTTTTTTCAATTTTTTATGGAAAAATTTTATCGACTATAAATCTTCCGATTCATGTGCAAATAATTAAATAGACTATACATCGTCTATTTAAGATGCAAAAAATTAAATGGACTGACTATATATACAAAATTTAATGGACTATACATCGTCCATTTTTAAATTAAAAAAAAAAAATTAAATTGACTATAATTCGTCCATTTCGTATCTAAAAAATTAAATGGATTATATACGTCGTCTTCTTTTCGTGCAAAGAATTTAATAAAATATACATCATCAATTTTTCATGCAAAAAAATTTTTTATGAAAAAATATAATGGACTATATACATCGTCTTTTTTTCAATTTTTCATGAAAAAATTTTATCGACTATAAATCGTCCGATTCATGTGCAAATAATTTAATAGACTATACATCGTCTATTTTAGATGCAAAAAATTAAATAGACTGACTATATATACAAAATTCAATGGACTATACATCGTCCATTTTTAAATCTAAAAAAAAAATTAAATTGACTATAATTTGTCCATTTCGTATCTAAAAAGTTAAATGGACTATATACGTCGTCTTCTTTTCGTGCAAAGAATTTAATAAACTATACATCATCCATTTTTCATGCAAAAAATTTTTTATGAAAAAAATATAATGGACTAATACATCGTCTTTTTTTCAATTTTTTATGAAAAAATTTTATCGACTATAAATCGTCCGATTCATGTGCAAATAATTAAATAGACTCTACATCGTCTATTTAAGATGCAAAAAATTAAATGGACTGACTATAAATACAAAATTTAATAGACTATACATCGTCCATTTTTAAATTAAAAAAAAAAAATTAAATTGACTATAATTCGTCCATTTCGCATCTCAAAAATTAAATGGATTATAAACGTCGTCTTCTTTTCGTGCAAAGAATTTAATTAACTATACATCATCCATTTTTCATGCAAAAAATTTTTTTATGAAAAAAATATAATGGACATCGTCTTTTTTCCAATTTTTTATGAAAAAATTTTATCGACTATAAATCGTCCGATTTATGTGCAAATAATTAAATAGACTATATATCGACTATTTTAGATGCAAACTATTAAATGGACTGGCTATATATACAAAATTTAATGGACTATTCATCATCCATTTTTAAATTTAAAAAAAAAATTAAATTTACTATAATTCGTCCATTTCGTATCTAAAAAATTAAATGGACTATATACATCGTCTTCTTTTCGTGCAAAGAATTTAATTAACTATACATCATCAATTTTTCATGCAAAAAATTTTTTTATGAAAAAAATATAATGGACTATATATACATCGTCTTTTTTTTAATTTTTTATGAAAAAATTTTATCGACTATAAATCGTCCGATTCATGCGCAAAAAATTATATAGACTATACATCGTCAATTTTAGATGCAAAAAATTAGATATGCTGACTAGATATACAATATTTTATGGACTATACATTGTCCATTTTTAAATTTAAAAAAAAAAAAATTTAATTGACTATAAGCCGTCCATTTCGTATCTAAAAAATTAAATGGATTATATACGTCGTCTTTTTTTCGTGCAAAGAATTTAATAAACTATACATCATCAATTTTTCATGCAAAAAATTTTTTTATGAAAAAAATATAATGGACTATACATCGTCTTTTTTTAAATTTTTTATGAAAAAATTTTATCGACTATAAATCGTCCGATTCATGCGCAAATAATTAAATAGACTATATATCGTCTATTTTAGATGCAAACTATTAAATGGACTGACTATATATACAAAATTTAATGAACTATTCATCGTCCATTTTTAAATTCAAAAAAAAAATTAAATTGACTATAATTCGTCCATTTCTTATCTAAAAAAATTAAATGGACTATATACGTCGTCTTCTTTTCGTGCAAAGAATTTAATAAACTATACATCATCAATTTTTCATGCAAAAACTTTTTTATGAAAAAAATATAATGGACATCGTCTTTTTTTCAATTTTTTATGAAAAAATTTAATCGACTATAAATCGTCCGATTCATGTGCAAATAATTATATAGACTATACATCGTCTATTTTATATGCAAAAAATTAAATAGACTGACTATATATACAAAATTCAATGGACTATACATCGTCCATTTTTAAATCTAAAAAAAAAAAATTAAATTGACTATAATTCGTCCATTTCGTATCTAAATAATTAAATGGAGAATATACGTCGTCTTCTTTTCGTGCAAAGAATTTAATAAACTATACATCATCAATTTTTCATGAAAAAAATTTTTTATGAAAAAAATATAATGGACTATACATCGTCTTTTTTTAAATTTTTTATGAAAAAATTTTATCGACTATAAATCGTCCGATTTGTGTGGAAATAATTATATAGACTGTACATCGTCTATTTTAGATGCAAAAAATTAAATAGACTGACTATATATACAAAATTTAATGGACTATACATCGTCCATTTTTAAATTTAAAAAAAAAATTAAATTGACTATAAATCGTCCATTTCGTATCTAAAAAATTAAATGGATTATATACGCCGTCTTTTTTTCGTGCAAAGAATTTAATAAACTATACATCATCAATTTTTCATGCAAAAAATTTTTTTATGAAAAAAATATAATGGACTATACATCGTCTTTTTTTATGAAAAAATTTTATCGACTATAAATCGTCCGATTCATGTGCAAATAATTAAATAGACTATATAGCGACTATTTTAGATGCAAACTATTAAATGGACTGGCTATATATACAAAATTTAATGGACTATTCATCATCCATTTTTAAATTTAAAAAAAAAAATTTAATTTACTATAATTCGTCCATTTCGTATCTAAAAAATTAAATGGACTATATACATCGTCTTCTTTTCGTGCAAAGAATTTAATAAACTATATATATATTTTTCATGCAATAAATTTTTTTATGAAAAAAATATAATGGACTATACATCGTCTTTTTTTCAATTTTTTATGAAAAAATTTTATCGACTATAAATCGTCCGATTCATGTGCAAATAATTTAATAGACTATACATCGTCTATTTTATATGCAAAAAATTAAATAGACTGACTATATATACAAAATTCAATGGACTATACATCGTCCATTTTTAAATCTAAAAAAAAAAATTAAATTGACTATAATTCGTCCATTTCGTATCTAAATAATTAAATGGAGAATATACATCGTCTTCTTTTCGTGCAAAGAATTTAATAAACTATACATCATCCATTTTTCATGCAAAAAATTTTTTATGAAAAAAATATAATGTACATCGTCTTTTTTTCAATTTTTTATGGAAAAATTTTATCGACTATAAATCTTCCGATTCATGTGCAAATAATTAAATAGACTATATATCGACTATTTTAGATGGAAACTATTAAATGGACTGGCTATATATACAAAATTTAATGGACTATTCATCGTCCATTTTTAAATTAAAAAAAAAATTAAATTGACTATAATTCGTCCATTTCGTATCTAAAAAAATTAAATGGACTATATACGTCGTCTTCTTTTCGTGCAAAAAATTTAATAAACTATACATCATCCATTTTTCATGCAAAAAATTTTTTTATGAAAAAAATATAATGGACTATACATCGTCTTTTATTCAATTTTTTATGAAAAAAATTTTATCGACTATAAATCGTCCGATTCATGTGCAAATAATTATATAGACTATACATCGTCTATTTTATATGCAAAAAATTAAATAGACTGACTATATATACAAAATTCAATGGACTATACATCGTCCATTTTTAAATCTAAAAAAAAAAAAAATTAAATTGACTATAAATCGTCCATTTCGTATCTAAATAATTAAATGGAGAATATATGTCGTCTTCTTTTCGTGCAAAGAATTTAATAAACTATACATCATCCATTTTTAATGCAAAAAATTTTTTTGTGAAAAAAATATAATGGACTATACATCGTCTTTTTTTCAATTTTTTATGAAAAAATTTTATCGACTATAAATCGCCCGATTCATGTGCAAATATTTAAATAGACTATACATCGTCTATTTAAGATGCAAAAAATTAAATGGACTGACTATATATACAAAATTTAATGGACTATACATCGTCCATTTTTAAATTAAAAAAAAAAAATTAAATTGACTATAATTCGTCCATTTCGTATCTAAAAAATTAAATGGATTATATACGTCGTCTTCTTTTCGTGCAAAGAATTTAATAAAATATACATCATCAATTTTTCATGCAAAAAAATTTTTTATGAAAAAATATAATGGACTATATACATCGTCTTTTTTTCAATTTTTCATGAAAAAATTTTATCGACTATAAATCGTCCGATTCATGTGCAAATAATTTAATAGACTATACATCGTCTATTTTAGATGCAAAAAATTAAATAGACTGACTATATATACAAAATTCAATGGACTATACATCGTCCATTTTTAAATCTAAAAAAAAATTAAATTGACTATAATTTGTCCATTTCGTATCTAAAAAGTTAAATGGACTATATACGTCGTCTTCTTTTCGTGCAAAGAATTTAATAAACTATACATCATCCATTTTTCATGCAAAAAATTTTTTATGAAAAAAATATAATGGACTAATACATCGTCTTTTTTTCAATTTTTTATGAAAAAATTTTATCGACTATAAATCGTCCGATTCATGTGCAAATAATTAAATAGACTCTACATCGTCTATTTAAGATGCAAAAAATTAAATGGACTGACTATAAATACAAAATTTAATAGACTATACATCGTCCATTTTTAAATTAAAAAAAAAAAATTAAATTGACTATAATTCGTCCATTTCGCATCTCAAAAATTAAATGGATTATAAACGTCGTCTTCTTTTCGTGCAAAGAATTTAATTAACTATACATCATCCATTTTTCATGCAAAAAATTTTTTTATGAAAAAAATATAATGGACATCGTCTTTTTTCCAATTTTTTATGAAAAAATTTTATCGACTATAAATCGTCCGATTTATGTGCAAATAATTAAATAGACTATATATCGACTATTTTAGATGCAAACTATTAAATGGACTGGCTATATATACAAAATTTAATGGACTATTCATCATCCATTTTTAAATTTAAAAAAAAAATTAAATTTACTATAATTCGTCCATTTCGTATCTAAAAAATTAAATGGACTATATACATCGTCTTCTTTTCGTGCAAAGAATTTAATTAACTATACATCATCAATTTTTCATGCAAAAAATTTTTTTATGAAAAAAATATAATGGACTATATATACATCGTCTTTTTTTTAATTTTTTATGAAAAAATTTTATCGACTATAAATCGTCCGATTCATGCGCAAAAAATTATATAGACTATACATCGTCAATTTTAGATGCAAAAAATTAGATATGCTGACTAGATATACAATATTTTATGGACTATACATTGTCCATTTTTAAATTTAAAAAAAAAAAAATTTAATTGACTATAAGCCGTCCATTTCGTATCTAAAAAATTAAATGGATTATATACGTCGTCTTTTTTTCGTGCAAAGAATTTAATAAACTATACATCATCAATTTTTCATGCAAAAAATTTTTTTATGAAAAAAATATAATGGACTATACATCGTCTTTTTTTAAATTTTTTATGAAAAAATTTTATCGACTATAAATCGTCCGATTCATGCGCAAATAATTAAATAGACTATATATCGTCTATTTTAGATGCAAACTATTAAATGGACTGACTATATATACAAAATTTAATGAACTATTCATCGTCCATTTTTAAATTCAAAAAAAAAATTAAATTGACTATAATTCGTCCATTTCTTATCTAAAAAAATTAAATGGACTATATACGTCGTCTTCTTTTCGTGCAAAGAATTTAATAAACTATACATCATCAATTTTTCATGCAAAAACTTTTTTATGAAAAAAATATAATGGACATCGTCTTTTTTTCAATTTTTTATGAAAAAATTTAATCGACTATAAATCGTCCGATTCATGTGCAAATAATTATATAGACTATACATCGTCTATTTTATATGCAAAAAATTAAATAGACTGACTATATATACAAAATTCAATGGACTATACATCGTCCATTTTTAAATCTAAAAAAAAAAAAATTAAATTGACTATAATTCGTCCATTTCGTATCTAAATAATTAAATGGAGAATATACGTCGTCTTCTTTTCGTGCAAAGAATTTAATAAACTATACATCATCAATTTTTCATGAAAAAAATTTTTTATGAAAAAAATATAATGGACTATACATCGTCTTTTTTTCAATTTTTTATGAAAAAATTTTATCGACTATAAATCGTCCGATTTGTGTGGAAATAATTATATAGACTGTACATCGTCTATTTTAGATGCAAAAAATTAAATAGACTGACTATATATACAAAATTTAATGGACTATACATCGTCCATTTTTAAATTTAAAAAAAAAATTAAATTGACTATAAATCGTCCATTTCGTATCTAAAAAATTAAATGGATTATATACGCCGTCTTTTTTTCGTGCAAAGAATTTAATAAACTATACATCATCAATTTTTCATGCAAAAAATTTTTTTATGAAAAAAATATAATGGACTATACATCGTCTTTTTTCAATTTTTTATGAAAAAATTTTATCGACTATAAATCGTCCGATTTGTGTGGAAATAATTATATAGACTATACATCGTCTATTTTAGATGCAAAAAATTAAATAGACTGACTATATATACAAAATTTAATGGACTATATATCGTCCATTTTTAAATCTAAAAAAAAAAAATTAAATTGACTATAATTCGTCCATTTCGTATCTAAAAAATTAAATGGATTATATACGTCGTCTTCTTTTCGTGCAAAGAATTTAATAAACTATACATCATCAATTTTTCATGCAAAAAATTTTTTTATGAAAAAAATATAATGGACTATACATCGTCTTTTTTTAAATTTTTTATGAAAAAATTTTATCGACTATAAATCGTCCGATTAGTGTGCAAATAATTATATAGACTATACATCGTCTATTTTATATGCAAAAAATTAGATATACTGACTAGATATACAATATTTTATGGACTATACATTGTCCATTTTTAAATTTAAAAAAAAAATTTTAATTGACTATAATTCGTCCATTTCGTATCTAAAAAATTAAATGGACTATATACGTCGTCTTCTTTTCGTATAAAGAATTTAATAAACTATACATCATCCATTTTTCATGCAAAAAAATTTTTTATGAAAAAAATTTAATGGACTATACATCGTCTTTTTTTAAATTTTTTATGAAAAAATTTTATCGACTATAAATCGTCCGATTCGTGTGCAAATAATTATATAGACTATACATCGTCTATTTTAGATGCAAAAAATTAAATAGACTGACTATATATACAAAATTTAATGGACTATACATCGTCCATTTTTAAATTAAAAAAAAAATTAAATTGACTATAATTCGTCCATTTCGTATCTAAAAAATTAAATGGATTATATACGTCGTCTTCTTTTCGTGCAAAGAATTTAATAAACTATACATCATAAATTTTTCATGCAAAAAATTTTTTTATGAAAAAAATATAATGGACTATACATCGTCTTTTTTTCAATTTTTCATGAAAAAATTTTATCGACTATAAATCGTCCGATTCATGTGCAAATAATTAAATAGACTATATATCGTCTATTTTAGATGCAAACTATTAAATGGACTGACTATATATACAAAATTTAATGGACTATTCATCGTCCATTTTTAAATTTAAAAAAAAATTAAATTGACTATAATTCGTCCATTTCGTATCTAAAAAATTAAATGGACTATATACGTCGTCTTCTTTTCGTGCAAAGAATTTAATAAACTATACATCATCCATTTTTCATGCAAAAAATTTTTTTATGAAAAAAATATAATGGACTATATATACATCGTCTTTTTTTCAATTTTTCATGAAAAAATTTTATCGACTATAAATCGTCCGATTCATGCGCAAATAATTAAATAGACTATATATCGTCTATTTTAGATGCAAAAAATTAAATGGACTGACTATATATACAAATTTAATGGACTGTACATCGTCCATTTTTAAATTAAAAAAAAATTAAATTGACTATAATTCGTCCATTTCGTATCTAAAAAAATTAAATGGACTATATACGTCGTCTTCTTTTCGTGCAAAGAATTTAATAAACTATACATCATCCATTTTTCATGCAAAAAATTTTTTTATGAAAAAAATATAATGGACTATACATCGTCTTTTTTTAAATTTTTTATGAAAAATCTTATTGACTATAAATCGTCTGATTCATGTGCAAATAATTAAATAGACTATACATCGTCTATTTTAGATGCAAACTATTAAATGGACTGACTATATATACAAAATTTAATGAACTATTCATCGTCCATTTTTAAATTCAAAAAAAAAATTAAATTGACTATAATTCGTCCATTTCGTATCTAAAAAATTAAAAAGGACTATATACGTCGTCTTCTTTTCGTGCAAAGAATTTAATAAACTATACATCATCAATTTTTCATGCAAAAAATTTTTTTATGAAAAAAAAATATAATGGACTGTTGTTGTACATCGTCTTTTTTTCAATTTTTTATGAAAAAATTTTATCGACTATAAATCGTCCGATTCATGTGCAAATAATTCAATAGACTATATATCGTCTATTTTAGATGCAAACTATTAAATATACTGACTATATATACAAAATTTAATGGACTATTCATCGTCCATTTTTAAATCTAAAAAAAAAAAATTGAATATAATTCGTCCATTTCGTATCTAAAAAATTAAATGGTCGTCTTCTTTTCATGCAAAGAATTTAATAAACTATACATCATACATTTTTCATGCAAAAAATTTTTTTATGAAAAAAAATATAATGGACTATACATCGTCTTTTTTTCAATTTTTCATGAAAAAATTTTATCGTCTATAAATCGTCCGATTCATGTGCAAATAATTAAATAGACTATATATCGTCTATTTTAGATGCAAACTATTAAATGGACTGACTATATATACAAAATTTAATGGACTATTCATCGTCCATTTTTATATTTAAAAAAAAATTAAATTGACTATAATTCGTCCATTTCGTATCTAAAAAATTAAATGGATTATATACGTCGTCTTCTTTTCGTGCAAAGAATTTAATAAACTATACATCTTCAATTTTTCATGCAAAAAAATTTTTTATGAAAAAACTATAATGGACTATACATCGTCTTTTTTTAAATTTTTTATGAAAAAATTTTATCGACTATAAATCGTCCGATTCATACGCAAAAAATTATATAGACTATACATCGTCTATTTTAGATGCAAAAAATTAGATATACTGACTAGATATACAAAATTTAATGGACTATTCATCGTCCATTTTTAAATCTAAAAAAAAAAATTAAATTGACTATAATTCGTCCATTTCGTATCTAAAAAATTAAATGGACTATATACGTCGTCTTCTTTTCATGCAAAGAATTAAATAAACTATACATCATACATTTTTCATGGAAAAAAATTTTTTATGAAAAAAATATAATGGACTATACATCGTCTTTTTTTAAATTTTTTATGAAAAAATTTTATCGACTACAAATCGTCCGATTCGTGTAAAATAATTATATAGACTATATATACATCGTCTATTTAAGATGCAAAAAATTAGATATACTGACAAGATATAAAATATTTTATGGACTATACATTGTCCATTTTTAAATTAAAAAAAAAAAATTTAATTGACTATAAGTCGTCCATTTCGTATCTAAAAAATTAAATGGATTATATACGTCGTCTTCTTTTCGTGCAAAGAATTTAATAAACTATACATCATCAATTTTTCATGCAAAAAAATTTTTTATGAAAAAAATATAATGGACTATACATCGTCTTTTTTTCAATTTTTTATGAAAAAATTTTATCGACAATAAATCGTCCGATTCATGTGCAAATAATTAAATAGACTATACATCGTCTATTTTAGATGCAAACTATTAAATGGACTGACTATATATACAAAATTTAATGGACTATTCATCGTCCATTTTTAAATTTAAAAAAAAATTAAATTGACTATAATTCGTCCATTTCGTATCTAAAAAATTAAATGGACTATATACGTCGTCTTCTTTTCATGCAAAGAATTTAATAAACTATACATCATCAATTTTTCATGCAAAAAATTTTTTTATGAAAAAATTTTATCGACTATAAATCGTCCGATTCATGTGCAAATAATTAAATACACTATACATCGTCTATTTTAGATGCAAAAAATTAAATAGACTGACTATATATACAAAATTCAATGGACTATACATCGTCCATTTTTAAATTTAAAAAAAAATTAAATTGACTATAATTCGTCCATTTTGTATCTAAAAAATTAAATGGATTATATACGTCGTCTTCTTTTCGTGCAAAGAATTTAATAAACTATACATCATCAATTTTTCATGCAAAAAATTTTTTATGAAAAAATTTTATCGACTATAAATCGTCCGATTCATGCGCAAAAAATTTTATAGACTATACATCGTCTATTTCAGATGCAAAAAATTAAATGGACTGACTATATATACAAAATTTAATGCACTATACATCGTCCATTTTTAAATTAACAAAAAAAATTAGATTGACTATAATTCGTCCATTTCGTATCTAAAAAATTAAATGGACTTTATACGTCGTATTCTTTTCGTGCAAAGAATTTAATAAACTATACATCATCCATTTTTCATGCAAAAAACTTTTTTATAAAAAAATTATAATGGACTATACATCGTATTTTTTAAATTTTTTATGAAAAAATTTAATTGACTATAAATCGTCCGATTCATGTGCAAATAATTAAATAGACTATACATCGTCTATTTTAGATGCAAAAAATTAAATGGACTGACTATATATACAAAATTTAATGCACTATACATCGTCCATTTTTAAATTAACAAAAAAAATTAGATTGACTATAATTCGTCCATTTCGTATCTAAAAAATTAAATGGACTTTATACGTCGTATTCTTTTCGTGCAAAAAATTTAATAAACTATACATCATCCATTTTTCGTGCAAAAATTTTTTTTGTGAAAAAAATATAATGGACTATACATCGCCTTTTTTTCAATTTTTTATGAAAAAATTTTATCGACTATAAATCGTCCGATTCATGTGCAAATAATTAAATAGACTATACATCGTCTATTTTAGATGCAAAAAATTAAATGGACTGACTATATATACAAATTTAATGGACTATTCATCGTCCATTTTTAAATCTAAAAAAAAAATTAAATTGACTATAATTCGTCCATTTCGTATCTAAAAAATTAAATGGACTATATACGTCGTCTTCTTTTCATGCAAAGAATTTAATAAACTATACATCATCAATTTTTCATGCAAAAAATTTTTTTATGAAAAAATTTTATCGACTATAAATCGTCCGATTCATGTGCAAATAATTAAATACACTATACATCGTCTATTTTAGATGCAAAAAATTAAATAGACTGACTATATATACAAAATTCAATGGACTATACATCGTCCATTTTTAAATTAAAAAAAAAATTAAATTGACTATAATTCGTCCATTTCGTATCTAAAAAATTAAATGGACTATATACGTCGTCTTCTTTTCATGCAAAGAATTTAATAAACTATACATCATCAATTTTTCATGCAAAAAATTTTTTTATGAAAAAATTTTATCGACTATAAATCGTCCGATTCATGTGCAAATAATTAAATACACTATACATCGTCTATTTTAGATGCAAAAAATTAAATAGACTGACTATATATACAAAATTCAATGGACTATACATCGTCCATTTTTAAATTAAAAAAAAAATTAAATTGACTATAATTCGTCCATTTCGTATCTAAAAAATTAAATGGATTATATACGTCGTCTTCTTTTCGTGCAAAGAATTTAATAAACTATACATCATCAATTTTTCAAGCAAAAAATTTTTTTAATATTTCATGAAAAAATTTTATCGACTATAAATCGTCCGATTCATGTGCAAATAATTAAATAGACTATATATCGTCTATTTTAGATGCAAACTATTAAATGGACTGACTATATATACAAAATTTAATGGACTATTCATCGTCCATTTTTAAATTTAAAAAAAAATTAAATTGACTATAATTCGTCCATTTCGTATCTAAAAAATTAAATGGACTATATACGTCGTCTTCTTTTCGTGCAAAGAATTTAATAAACTATACATCATCCATTTTTCATGCAAAAAATTTTTTTATGAAAAAAATATAATGGACTATACATCGTCTTTTTTTCAATTTTTTATGAAAAAATTTTATCGACAATAAATCGTCCGATTCATGTGCAAATAATTAAATAGACTATACATCGTCTATTTTAGATGCAAACTATTAAATGGACTGACTATATATACAAAATTTAATGGACTATTCATCGTCCATTTTTAAATTTAAAAAAAAATTAAATTGACTATAATTCGTCCATTTCGTATCTAAAAAATTAAATGGACTATATACGTCGTCTTCTTTTCGTGCAAAGAATTTAATAAACTATACATCATCCATTTTTCATGCAAAAAATTTTTTTATGAAACAAATATAATGGACTATATATACATCGTCTTTTTTTCAATTTTTTATGAAAAAATTTTATCGACTATAAATCGTCCGATTCATGCGCAAAAAATTATATAAACTATATATCGTCTATTTTAGATGCAAACAATTAAATGGACTGACTATATATACAAATTTAATGGACTATTCATCGTCCATTTTTAAATCTAAAAAAAAAATTAAATTGACTATAATTCGTCCATTTCGTATCTAAAAAATTAAATGGACTATATACGTCGTCTTCTTTTCATGCAAAGAATTTAATAAACTATACATCATCAATTTTTCATGCAAAAAATTTTTTTATGAAAAAATTTTATCGACTATAAATCGTCCGATTCATGTGCAAATAATTAAATACACTATACATCGTCTATTTTAGATGCAAAAAATTAAATAGACTGACTATATATACAAAATTCAATGGACTATACATCGTCCATTTTTAAATTAAAAAAAAAATTAAATTGACTATAATTCGTCCATTTCGTATCTAAAAAATTAAATGGATTATATACGTCGTCTTCTTTTCGTGCAAAGAATTTAATAAACTATACATCATCAATTTTTCATGCAAAAAATTTTTTATGAAAAAATTTTATCGACTATAAATCGTCCGATTCATGCGCAAAAAATTTTATAGACTATACATCGTCTATTTCAGATGCAAAAAATTAAATGGACTGACTATATATACAAAATTTAATGCACTATACATCGTCCATTTTTAAATTAACAAAAAAAATTAGATTGACTATAATTCGTCCATTTCGTATCTAAAAAATTAAATGGACTTTATACGTCGTATTCTTTTCGTGCAAAAAATTTAATAAACTATACATCATCCATTTTTCGTGCAAAAATTTTTTTTGTGAAAAAAATATAATGGACTATACATCGCCTTTTTTTCAGTTTTTTATGAAAAAATTTTATCGACTATAAATCGTCCGATTCATGTGCAAATAATTAAATAGACTATACATCGTCTATTTTAGATGCAAAAAATTAAATGGACTGACTATATATACAAAATTTAATGCACTATACATCGTCCATTTTTAAATTAACAAAAAAAATTAGATTGACTATAATTCGTCCATTTCGTATCTAAAAAATTAAATGGACTTTATACGTCGTATTCTTTTCGTGCAAAAAATTTAATAAACTATACATCATCCATTTTTCGTGCAAAAATTTTTTTTGTGAAAAAAATATAATGGACTATACATCGCCTTTTTTTCAATTTTTTATGAAAAAATTTTATCGACTATAAATCGTCCGATTCATGTGCAAATAATTAAATAGACTATACATCGTCTATTTTAGATGCAAAAAATTAAATGGACTGACTATATATACAAAATTTAATGCACTATACATCGTCCATTTTTAAATTTAAAAAAAAATTTGATTGAGTATAATTCGTCCATTTCGTATCTAAAAAATTAAATGGACTTTATACGTCCTATTCTTTTCGTGCAAAAAATTTAATAAACTATACATCATCCATTTTTCATGCAAAAAATTTTTTTGTGAAAAAAATATAATGGACTATACATCGCCTTTTTTTAAATTTTTTATGAAAAAATTGTATCGACTATAAATCGTCCGATTCATGCGCAAAAAATTATATAGACTATACATCGTCTATTTTAGATGCAAAAAATTAGATATACTGACTAGATATACAATATTTTATGGACTAAACATTGTCCATTTTTAAATTTAAAAAAAAAAAATTAAATTGACTATAAGTCGTCCATTTCGTATCTAAAAAATTAAATGGATTATATATGTCGTCTTTTTTTCGTGCAAAGAATTTAATAAACTATACATCATCAATTTTTCATGCAAAAAATTTTTTTATGAAAAAAATATAATGGATATACGTGTTTTTTTTTTCGTAAATTTTTTATGAAAAAATTTTATCGACTATAAATCGTCCGGTTCATGCGCAAAAAATTATATAGACTATATATCGTCTATTTAAGATGCAAAAAATTAAATGGACTGACTATATATACAAAATTTAATGGACTATACATCGTCCATTTTTAAATTAAAAAAAAAAATTAAATTGACTATAATTCGTCCATTTCGTATCTAAAAAATTAAATGGACTATATACGTCGTCTTCTTTTCGTGTAAAGAATTTAATACACTATACATCATCCAATTTTCATGCAAAAAATTTTTTATGAAAAAAATTTAATGAACTATATATACATCGTCTTTTTTTCAATTTTTTATGAAAAAATTTTATCGACTATAAATCGTTCGATTCGTGTGCAAATAATTATATAGACTATACATCGTCTATTTTAGATGCAAAAAATTAAGTAGACTGACTATATATACAAAATATAATGGGCTATACATCGTCCAAAAAATTAAATGGACTATATACGTCGTCTTCTTTTCGTGCAAAGAATTTAAAAAACTATACATCATCCATTTTTCATGCAAAAAATTTTTTTATGAAAAAAATATAATGGACTATATATACATCGTCTTTTTTTCAATTTTTTATGAAAAAATTTTATCGACTATAAATCGTCCGATTCATGTGCAAATAATTAAAAAGACTATACATCGTCTATTTTAGATGCAAAAAATTAAATAGACTGACTATATATACAAAATTCAAGGGACTATACATCGTCCATTTTTAAATCTAAAAAAAAAATTAAATTGACTACAATTCGTCCATTTCGTATCTAAAAAATTTATTGGATTATATACGTCGTCTTCTTTTCGTGCAAAGAATTTAATAAACTATACATCATCAATTTTTCAGGCAAAAAAATTTTTTATGAAAAAAATATAATCGATATACATCGTCTTTTTTTCAATTTTTTATGAAAAAATTTTATCGACTATCGACTATAAATCGTCCGATTCATGTGCAAATAATTATATAGACTATACATCGTCTATTTAAGATGCAAAAAATTAAATGGACTGACTATATATACAAAATTTAATAGACTATACATCGTCCATTTTTAAATTAAAAAAAAAAAATTAAATTGACTATAATTCGTCCATTTCGTATCTAAAAAATTAAATGGACTATATACGTCGTCTTCTTTCCGTGCAAAGAATTTAATAAACTATACATCATCCATTTTTCATGCAAAAAATTTTTTTATGAAAAAAATATAATGGACTATACATCGTCTTTTTTTAAATTTTTTATGAAAAAATTTTATCGACTATAAATCGTCCGATTCATGTGCAAATAATTAAAAGGACTATATATCGTCTATTTAAGATGCAAGAAATTAAATAGACTGACTATATATACAAAATTTAATTGACTATTTATCGTCCATTTTTAAATTTTAAAAAAAAATTAAATTGACTATAATTCGTCCATTTCGTATCTAAAAAATTAAATGGACTATATAATATACGTCGTCTTCTTTTGGTGCAAAGAATTTAATAAACTAAACATCATCAATTTTTCATGCAAAAAATTTTTTTATGAAAAAAATTTAATGGACTATATATGTATGTATACATCGACTTTTTTCAATTTTTTATGAAAAAATTTTATCGACTATAAATCGTCCGATTCGTGTGCAAATAATTAAAAAGACTATATATCGTCTATTTTAGATGCAAGAAATTAAATAGACTGACTATATATACAAAATTTAATGGACTATTCATCGTCCATTTTTAAATTTAAAAAAAAATTTAATTTACTATAATTCGTCCATTTCGTATCTAAAAAATTAAATGGACTATATACGTCGTCTTCTTTTCGTACGAAGAATTTAATAAACTAAACATCATCCATTTTTCATGCAAAAAATTTTTTTATGAAAAAAATATAATGGACTATATATGTATACATCGACTTTTTTTCAATTTTTTATGAAAAAATTTTATCGACTATAAATCGTCCGATTCGTGTGCAAATAATTATATAGACTATACATCGTCTATTTTAGATGCACAAAATTAAGAAGACTGACTATATATACAAAATATAATGGGCTATACATCGTCCATTTTTAAATTAAAAAAAAAAACTAAATTGACTATAATTCGTCCATTTCGTATCTAAAAAATTAAATGGACTATATACGTCGTCTTCTTTTCGTGCAAAGAATTTAATAAACTATACATCATCAATTTTCCATGCAAAAAATTTTTTTATGAAAAAAATATAATGGACTATATATGTATACATCGACTTTTTTTCAATTTTTTATGAAAAAATTTTATCGACTATAAATCGTCCGATTCGTGTGCAAATAATTATATAGACTATACATCGTCTATTTTAGATGCAAAAAATTAAGTAGACTGACTATATATACAAAATATAATGGGCTATACATCGTCCATTTTTAAATTAAAAAAAAAAAAAAACTAAATTGACTATAATTCGTCCATTTCGTATCTAAAAAATTAAATGGACTATATACGTCGTCTTCTTTTCGTGCAAAGAATTTAATAAACTATACATCATCCATTTTTCATGCAAAAAATTTTTTTATGAAAAAAATATAATGGACTATATATACATCGTCTTTTTTTCAATTTTTTATGAAAAAATTTTATCGACTATAAATCGTCCGATTCGTGTGCAAATAATTAAAAAGACTATATATCGTCTATTTTAGATGCAAGAAATTAAATAGACTGACTATATATACAAAATTCAATGGACTATACATCGTCCATTTTTAAATCTAAAAAAAAAATTAAATTGACTATAATTCGTCCATTTCGTATCTAAAAAATTAAATGGACTATATACGTCGTCTTCTTTTCGTGCAAAGAATTTAATAAACTATACATCATCCATTTTTCATGCAAAAAATTTTTTTATGCAAAATATATAATGGACTATACATCGTCTTTTTTTCAATTTTTTATGAAAAAATTTTATCGACTATAAATCGTCCGATTCGTGTGCAAATAATTATATAGACTATACATCGTCTATTTTAGATGCAAAAAATTAAGTAGACTGACTATATATACAAAATATAATGGGCTATACATCGTCCATTTTTAAATTAAAAAAAAAAACTAAATTGACTATAATTCGTCCATTTCGTATCTAAAAAATTAAATGGACTATATACGTCGTCTTCTTTTCGTGCAAAGAATCTATATATAAATAGGCAAGTGAAAAAAGTTAAGAACCATTTTAACTGACTTAAACTCAACGTATTCGCTTGATTTTTTTTTTTTGTTAGATAGATTGACAATAGGAGCAGTGCAGAATGTATTTTTTCTTCTACATTTTTGTGTCTAAGATAGTTAAAAACAGTTAAGAATATTAGCCAAACATAAAGCCATGATTTCTCTTTCTTTCTTAATTTGCTAAAAAAAAATTACAACAATTTGGCTTGGCAACTCCATAAACACTCAGAAGGAAAAACGTATTTTATTTGTTCATTCTATTCTTATTTCCATATTTCTATGTACTTAAACGATTATTGCTGAAACTAATAAAATTTGGATATTTAAATAACGAGTGGTACTGTATTATTTTTCTTTAGATGCTTAAAAATAATATATTTTTTAAATTATTAATAACTTTGATTAAAGTTAAATTCACCTACAGCACAAAGTAAGTTTTTTATTTTTGGTTTATTTTGTGTGCGTTTTGTTTTTGTTCATTGTTTTCATTATTTTTCTGTGCTTTAAATTACTGAACATACAGGAATGTTGGAATATGATGGAATGTTGGAATATGATGGAATGTTTATATTATTAGGCTAGCATATTCGTACATACATATGGGATCTTTCTCAAAGAATAGGGAATAGAAACATTATTTGTAACAAACGTTTTAATGGGGAGTCTAAAACTTTAGAGAAAAAGCGTTCAATGAAAAAATAAACGAATATTTTTGTTTTGGGCAATAATAATGAATATGAAGTGGAAGCACTAGGAGCAAATATCTAATTACATTTAGTTCAAAAAGTGAACAACTTTTTTTAAATATTTTGCTTAAAATCTATTCTTATTTATGCCGATAAATGAAATTTTAAATTCGTATTTAGTAACTAAGAAAGTGGTTTAAGAGAGTGGTTTACCCTGAAGTCTATATTTGAATATAGTTTTTAAATTGTGTTTTAAATTCATCAAACTTTATATATTTTCATTCTTTTCTCCACCTCTGTGCGTTAATGGTTGATTTTCAACCACTGGGCGAACACTAGTTATATTAAATACTTTAAAGAACTGTTGTGTTGGACCCAAAATTTATAACTACGTTAAATCTTTTTTAACCGGCCGAACAATAAAAGTAAGAATAAACAATGAAACGTCAAACATCTATCCACTAGATAATGGAATACCACAAGGTTCTCCTTTATCCGTCGTTCTGTTCCAAATAGCTTTCAACCAAATTAGTAACATAATAAAAGACAACAAATTTATCGACCATTGCCTATACGCTGACGACCTATGTACATATACATACTGGCTAAAAACAACGACATTGAAAAAATTAACAACATGTTGCAAGAAGTGTTCATCGATATCCAAAACTGGTCCGAAACATCGGGGGCTAAAATTTCATCAGAAAAATCGTCCATCCTTCACATATGCAGAAAACATAAGTGTAACCCTACTAATCTTAATATAAATAACTCTTCTATACCCTGTCTAAGCGAACAAAAAATTCTAGGAGTTATATTTGAAAAAAATTACTTGTGGAAAAAAAATATTTTAAATTTAAAAAAAGTACTTGCCCACAGAGCTAACTTGATTAGGTACTTAGCTACTCGAAGTTTTGCACATATCGACACCATCAAATATCTTGTAAAAACACTAGTATTAAGCAAAATTGACTACGCTCTCTTTCTCTACGGTAGCTCTGCCAAAACTAATCTTAAACCAATAAAGACAATTTATCACCAAACTCTCAGAGGCTGCACATACGCATACAAGACATATAGACAATAGAATCCGGCCTTCCATCAATTGAACATAAATTTACTGAGAGCATAAACCGACTACTCCCTAAACTATTAACACATAATAATTCACTTACATATTCTGACATTTCTGAATTTTTAAAATCAAAAAGAAAGTTGAGAATTCAATCAGCCATACATACAGTGACTCAAAGCTTATTTGATGCAGGCAATACTTTTTTAGAAAAACGAAAATTACTCGTTGTTTATTAAATTTAACAAAAAAAATTTATACGTCTTGTAATGAGATATGTATGTATTGTTTACCACTGTAGAAAATTAAAACTTTCTCTCGCTTACGTATGGGATATACCATTATCACACATCGACATCTAACAAATAACAGTTTCAATGACAAATGTACATACTGTGGAGCTAAAATCTCAGTTGAACACCTGTTGGCAACCTGTACCAATCTATGAAAACTACAAACAAAATATTTAACCAACAACGGTCTCAACTTACTCACAGTACCGAGCCTCAACAATATAACAATAATGCAAACTATATTTCTCAACTAAATATACAAATTTAAATGTATATACTATAATAGCTGATAGCCAAAGTAGCTAGTGCTATTTAAATATTATATTAGTCTTATATTTATATAAGTTTTAATATCATGTAAATAAATAATAATGTATAATTTTTTTAGCGGCAAAATTGTCAATCAGCTGTTGTACATATTTTACTGGATTTTACACTTTTTCCGTTCGCGTACTTTTACATGCAAACGTTTTTATTGAGAGTAATTTCTTTAAATTACTCAGTATTTACTCAGTTACTGGATTTTACTGGAAAAGTACTCAAACGCACCTAATATTTTGCACAACCACATACATATGTATGTACTTATGTACACAAAATCAATTTAAACTGATTACAATGTATTTCATTGCTTAAAATATTTATAGTCACTACGTTTTTCCGTAATTTTAAATTGTGTGCATTTATACATTCTGAATTTTATAAAAATAATTTTCAAATAATTTTTTAATAAATATATGTATCTGCTACCAGTTTCAAACTTGCATTATTTAACATCTGTTTAGTTATGTTTTAATATATCGTTAAACTATCAATCCTTCTTACTTTCCTTCACTGTTAACCAAGGAATTATTTGTTTGTTATCTACTTACTTTCCTACATTATCTAGATACATATGTACATACTCATTAAATTTAGTTATATATATATATTAATATTATACATATATATATCGTCAGCCCTTTATTGGTTTGGCAAAAAGTCGGAATGGAGAAAAACGACAAAGAAGGTTTAAATGAAGTTTTCTCAAAATATACCAGATAGAATTTTTTTCACCATTGCTTCCGACACGTTTGGAAGAAATGTGTAAATTTTTGTGAATTTTCATACCTAAATCATTTTTTTTAATGGTCGGTGGGTCAAACCAACTGACGATATATTTTTTTATCCTATGTCATTACACTGTAATCTGCGCTTAACTAATCGCATATGGCCCTATGGGCTCGATTAGAAAAATAAATGAAATGAAATGAATAAAATAAATGAATTAAAATATTAAACTAATACGTTATTTCGATTTTACCGCAAACTGCATAATCCTTATATTGTCAGATGGTGGATGTCAAGAAAAAATGAAAATGGAAGTACATTCTATATTTATATCATGGAAGTACCCATACAACTGCTCCAATCGCATATTGGAGATAATGGTACCACCACCTTTGGAGTATACCATTTCATATAGAAATAGATTTTTAAAATCGCTTCACAAATTATGGAGAAATCAGGGGGTCTGTAATTCGAAACGAAAGAAAATGCTTTAGAATTTGTATGCTTATAACATGTAAATTCGAAAGCATTTTCTTTCGTTTCGAATTACAGAGTAGACCACCAGAGCACAGAAAAAATGCATACATAACGAACATCAACCCTCTTTTTTGAAGTCGGTGAAAAATACCAAATTGCGTGTTTAAGATAAAGTATAGCAGTTTATTGAAACCAAATACGACTTATTTATATTCAATTTTTATAAAATTATTAGCCATCAAATTTTTTGTATTAAAAATCTTATTTTTCTCTCAAACTTTACCAGAAAGATTTTTTTAATCACAAAAAGGTGATAAAATTCATTAAAAAAATAAAAACTTAAAACAACATCCTTCTTCGTTAATTTAAATTATAAAAGTAATTATAAACATACATATGTATATATAAACATACATATTTATAATGATAAATTGTCTCTTTTGTTATAGTAGAATATTTATAAACGATATATAAAAAAGATAGTTAAATGAGAAGTGGCTGTTTGGTGGGGGGAGAAAGTTAATAAATATTTTAATCATCAGCTTTGGCTTTCTTTTCTTCATTACGATCATTGTTTCCGCCACGACGTTTGCGACCATGATGATGATGGTGACCACCCTTCTTTTGATTGAAATGATTGCGACGATTCTTCATATTTTCCACAGCTTTAGCAAGGAACGCTTGCTCCTCTTCTTCGCTAAGTGTGCGTACTTCCACGGTTACGTCATCATTGAGTTTAAGCTATAGTAATAACATAGTTATTAAAAAATCAGGTTACTTAAGTATTATAGTTTCTTTATACCTTTTTATCTTCCAACTTTTCCAAAAATTTTTCAGCCGTATCTTCTTCTGTGAAACGAACATGACCTACTTTAGCGCCTTTGCTAAAATCAATGTAGGCAATTTCAAAATCTGTTGAAACTTTTTCAACAGCCTCTCGAATAATTTCCCTGGTTACTTCTTCGTTGGCACCCTCAAAGTACAAAACAGAACGTTTAGGTAAAACTAATACATTTTCTTCATCCTTTTGTTTCTTATCCTTCTTCTTATTGGATTTGGATTTATGTTCTTCCCGTTTCTCTTCAAAATATTTTTCTTGCCATTTGGACACCAATTTATTGCCCTTATATTCAAGCTGGATATATATAAAAAAAATATATTTTACTAGGTACATATGTATAGTGAAACGGTGTAATATTTTATATATTTCTTTGGAAATAAAGATAATACCAATTTAATAAAAAAAAATAAGTTTATTGTTTGGGGTAGGAAAATTTAAGTACATACATATGTATTCCAAAAGTTGATAACAACTGAAATTTGAAGACACAACTAGTGTTAACAGGCGGAGGTTTGAGATAAAATTACCGACTCTGTTAGTGAAAATGTTCAAAAAATTTTATCTTTTTTAACCGAACAAAAAAAGGGGGGTCTATGCATGTGTATATGTGTATCTGTACAAGTCCACAGCTAGACCGATTTTGATTTAGTTTTTTTGTTTGAAAGGTGACCTGATCGAGTGTTCTTAGGTATGCTTGAACAAAGTCGGTCCACCTGTTTAAAAGATATGTATCACATCTTTTCTAGATATATTCTGTTGAATCTATGTGTATTTGACGCCGTAGCTCCCAAACGTCTACACTGATTTTAATGGATTTTTTTCGTTTGTAAGGTGACTTTATATAATATATTCTAGTTTATACAGGGTGGGGCAAAAGTTACCATGGGGTTTAAAAATTTAATAACTTTTTCGTTTATATATTTGTTTTTATTTTTTTTTCAGAATATATAAATAACACTTGAAGAATAAATAATGGAGATTCACAACTGAACAAAGAACCAGGATAGAATTTTATTATTGAAATTTTAAATTAAATTTTGATTGAGTGATGAAGCTCATTTTCATTTGAATGGCTTTGTTAATAAGCAGAACTGTAGGTTCTGGGGCTCCAAAAATCAAAGAGCCATTCATCAACGCCAATTGCACCCCATTAGGTGTACAATATCATTGGGGCTTACTTCTTCGAGAATGAAGATGGAAGTGCTGTAACCGTAAATGGAGAGCGGTATCGGTTTATGATAGAACATTTTTTACATCCTGCTATTGAAAACAGATCTGGTATGTGGTTTCCGCAGGACGGAGCCACTGCAAACACTGCCCGAGACACAACGGCACTTTTAAGTCAAATTTTTGGAGAGCGAATAATTTCCAGAAATTCGGAAATTATTTACCCAGGGCGATCGCTAGATTTGACAGCACCCGACTATTTTCTTTGGGGTTATTTGAATGTGCGAGTGTATGTGAAGAAGCCAGACACAATCCTTGAACTCAATGCAATCATTGTTGCAGAAATTCGAACGCTACAGCCACAAATTTAGATAGATGTCATGGAAAATGCGCTAAAACGAGCCCATCAATGCAAAGCTGAAAACGGTGGTCATTTAAGACATTATTTTTCATACTTAGTGTAAAAAAATTCCCATTTTATATAGATATTATATAATCTGAGGAAAAAAAACATGATAAAATTAATAAACAAAAAAGTTATTAAACTTTTAAGCCCCATGGTAACTTTTGGCCCACACTGTACTTGAAGAAAATCGGTCCAGCCGTTTTGAAGTTATCGTTTGTGCAGCATCAACTACGTCGGGGGTTTTTAAAACTTTTAATTTTTGCTTTTTAATTAGATTTCTTTCAATCTTATGCTTAAGTACAACAATTATATTATTTTAACGCTATTCTAGAACTTTTGCATGTTGCGTGTTTTTGAAAACAAGACAGTTTAAAATTAATTGTGAAACAAATTTAAAACAACAAATTTAAACATATTTAAAAAATTTAGGTAATAAATTTCGTTTGGTTGAGACTAAGATCAACTGAAGTTCACTTTTATGAAGTGTAGATATGATGAAATGCTTTTTAATTTGATTTTATTAACTTTGAGCGAAATTTACAAAATTACTAGTTGAACCGAGATCTGAAATAGATACATATGTATATGTACATACAATGAGCATTAAATTACCTCGGTGTTTTCAATAAATTTCTCTGCCAGATCCTTAGTTTCGAAAGTTACGAAAACACTACCTTTGAACTTATAAGACTTTGAAGGTTTGTCCAAGTATTTACGCATATTGACATTAGAAACTTTTTCAAAATCGGCAAAATATTTCAACAACATATCCATATCAGTATCCAATGGGAATCCTTTAACATAAACCGTACGCGACGTTATTTCCTTGCGTCTTTCTTCATTATGTTCAGGTATGGGTTTCTCGGGATGGCGTCTGATTTTCAATTTATCATCACTAATTTCTATCATACCATTATCTGATTTCATTAGAGCATCCACAATGACATTGGAATCAATGCTGAGAGAAGCTAACCGTTTGAACGTTAATAGGACGCTAATGGGAACCCAACCATCTTCGTCTTTGCCAATTTGCTCCAATAAAAATTTATCCCGAGCCAAATTGGCATCACCGAAATAGTACTCCACTTGCTGTATGATTTTCCCTTCGTTGCCAGAGCCATTTTCCTCAGATGCAGTATTCTCTTTGTCGGCGGTTTCTTCGGTCTTTTCCTCGACTGGAGTTTCCTTGGTAACTTCCTCTACCTGTTCAGTAGTAGCTTTCTCTACAACATCGGCCATTATTTATAGTTCTTTTAAGTTCTTTTTATTACAAGATAATTATGATCGAATTACCAAAAACACGTGTAATAACTACAGCAGCACGCTAAGAAAAAAAGAAAGCCGCAAATTTGAGAACAAAACGAAAATGCGACATTGAGTGTAATAAAGATGCCACATTAGTCCGATTACTATGGAAAGTATAGATGTGGCTCACTTTGTTTCATTTCATTCATATTTCACAAAATTACTAGTTTGAATTGAAAAAATAAATTGTTACATAAAAATAACAACAAATAAAAATTATATATAAATTTTATTTGAGCTATAGGTCTTTTTGTAATAGATTTACAATTTTATTTATTATTCTCGATATTTCGCTTCAACTTTGTGTAGCTTCTTCAGGAAATAAAATTATTCTAAATTTACTAATACATAGATATATAAAATGAAAAATATTTGTCAAAATTGAAAAAATACAAAAGTTCAAAAAGCTTTTTCCATACAAAAAGATATTTAAAAGACCAGCATTGCAATAATTTTTCTTTAGTAATTAGGCCCAATAATTTATGCCGAAAATAACTGTAACACACATTACTAAATGAAGGAGCACACGCTAATAGGCCTAATTACGAGTGTCATATTTCGGCTTCGAGGATTTGGCACTGGATCCAAGCAAAATATGTTGCAATATCCTTAGGGCACTGCTACACGTTCAATATATATTGAACGCGATCCAGTATCGTGATATTTATTGAACGTGTAGCATGTAGTATTGATGGATCTTAATCCATATCGCAGAAAGGCTAAATTATGGAATCCAGATCGCGGATCTTGGATCGCGTGATAAATATTGAACGTGTAGCATTTTCATGATATTAGATCGCGATACGTTAATAAAACTGAAATAAAACTCATAAAATAAAAAAATTTAACATATAAAAAGTAAAAAAGTTTATTACATTTGTGTAAAGTTTGTTTTAATAAAGGGTAATGGCAGAAGATTGTGAAAGCCGGTTTTGCCGGTGGAATCGGAATTAACGACCGAAAAATTTATTTTGAAAGACTTTATTTTTGATTTGGAGGCATTGCCGGAGTTGTGGGACTCGCCGGCTAAAGCTTATTAATAAATTTATTATTAATAAACGATCTGCATAGCACAAAATAACGTAAATACTTACGCGATAAATATTGAAGATGTAGCATTCGCTCGTGATCCATCAATCCATTAAAATGATTCGCGATGATGAACGTGTAGCACCGTAGTCGAAGTCGAAAAACTATAACCATGGTATTTCGGTAAAGAAGATTGCAACATTTTTTCTTTAATCTAGTACAAAATCGTCGTTGCGAAATTGATATGGCATAACATTGCAGTTTGTTGGACGATTAGGTATGGCACAATTTATCAACCAGCTACAACCCCACAACAGCACAAAACCAATACACACAACTTAAAAAACAGCAACTCTTAGCGGTAAAACTCAGAAGACCTTTTTAAGGCCTGCTCAGGAATTTTTTCGATTCCATCCCCATTCTTATCTAACTGCCAAAGAGTGCCTCGGCTTTTCCGCATAAAACATAAGATACCCATTCAACATTTTCTTTTACTAGTGTTCGCCCAGTGGTTGAAAATCAACCATTAACGCACAGAGGTGGAGAAAAGAATGAAAATATATAAAGTTTGATGAATTTAAAACACAATTTAAAAACTATATTCAAATATAGACTTCAGGGTAAACCACTCTCTTAAACCACTTTCTTAGTTACTAAATACGAATTTAAAATTTCATTTATCGGCATAAATAAGAATAGATTTTAAGCAAAATATTTAAAAAAAGTTGTTCACTTTTTGAACTAAATGTAATTAGATATTTGCTCCTAGTGCTTCCACTTCATATTCATTATTATTGCCCAAAACAAAAATATTCGTTTATTTTTTCATTGAACGCTTTTTCTCTAAAGTTTTAGACTCCCCATTAAAACGTTTGTTACAAATAATGTTTCTATTCCCTATTCTTTGAGAAAGATCCCATATGTATGTACGAATATGCTAGCCTAATAATATAAACATTCCATCATATTCCAACATTCCATCATATTCCAACATTCCATCATATTCCAACATTCCAGTATGTTCAGTAATTTAAAGCACAGAAAAATAATGAAAACAATGAACAAAAACAAAACGCACACAAAATAAACCAAAAATAAAAAACTTACTTTGTGCTGTAGGTGAATTTAACTTTAATCAAAGTTATTAATAATTTAAAAAATATATTATTTTTAAGCATCTAAAGAAAAATAATACAGTACCACTCGTTATTTAAATATCCAAATTTTATTAGTTTCAGCAATAATCGTTTAAGTACATAGAAAGATGGAAATAAGAATAGAATGAACAAATAAAATACGTTTTTCCTTCTGAGTGTTTATGGAGTTGCCAAGCCAAATTGTTGTAATTTTTATTTAGCAAATTAAGAGAGAAAGAGAAATCATGGCTTTATTATTGGCTAATATTCTTAACTGTTTTTAACTATCTTAGACACAAAAATGTAGAAGAAAAAATACATTCTGCACTGCTCCTATTGTCAATCTATCTAACAAAAAAAAAAAAATCAAGCGAATACGTTGAGTTTAAGTCAGTTAAAATGGTTCTTAACTTTTTTCACTTGCCTATTTATATATAGATGAGAAGGGATAAGAGAAGGAGTAACATTTTTTATTTTGTTATTTTGCCAAAGCAAAAGCAAAAGACTTCATGTTTTTAGCTCACTTAACCTTATGTCACTTCTGAAGAAGTCCTCATTGAAGACTTCGGCTCAAAATAAGATGGGATACATATTCCACATTTCCTTCTATAAGAAGTGAGAACAGAAGGAGTAAAGTACTCTGTTTTGCTCAAAACTTACAAGTGTTGCAATAGAAGTAAAACAGTAGAAAAAAATATGTATATTACATATCAAGGCAAATTCATTTCCAGGTAAAGGGGCCCATACACACATACTGCTCATGCTCATGCGATAAGAATGGGTTGGTAAATTTTAAATTTTTGTCAATGCATTCGTCACACAGACGATGCAGTATGAAAAATGAAAATGGGCCTTACTACGGCTCTCGAATTTTTCTACTCGACTTCGAGATTGTACCAGATTACAGAAAAATTTTCTATTTTTCTTTAATCTAGTACAGCAAGTTGAAGTCGAATCTAGAAATTCGAGAACCGTAATAAGGCCCAATAGTTTTGATTTTGAAATGAACTCATACTGCTGACAGTTTTTCAAATGAACAAAAAATTAATTTATTAATTTTTCTGATATGTATTTTTTTTAACTTCATTTTTTTTAACTTTTATTTCATCATGTGTATATTATATATATGTATATCGCACACTAAATCATAAAGAGTCACAACTCAAAAAATTTTAGATGCTGAGTAGTTGCAAACAACTGTAGTTACTGTACAAATGACGTAAGTATGTGATATAAAAACATTTAATTATATCTGGACACGATACGCTTTCTTCCACAATGTATTCTATATCTGCATATCCATCGGAGTACTCCACTTTTTGTTCTTCATATGGAATAATAGCTTCTTCATAATCGGTGTCATCACATTTAAATATACCTGGACACGATACATTACTTTCCACAATGTATTCTACATTTACGTATTCATCAGAATTTAGCACTTCTTGTGGCGAAAAATCATTCTCAAATATACTTGCACAAAAATAAACAAAATTAATATTTCTTAAAGAATACGGCTATTAATAATACTTACATAAATTCCTCAAAAGCCGATGAAGCTGGCGCTGAATTTTCACCCATATTTAACTATGTACATAAGTATAATAATAATGTTAACACTTTTTTATATATCTTTTCAAATTAAAAATTAAATAAAACACAGAAGCGCGTGTCTGTGTTTATTAGCGTCATACACATACTTCAAAGCAGCCTTATAGTGATTGTATTTTTCCTTATGTTTCGTTCTTTGAGTAGAATATGCATCATAACAGCTGCGAATAATAATATTAATACTTTTACGTGGAAAATGTGCCTCATATCCCAAAAAAAAACAAACTTTAAAAGTTACAACAATAGTGGAAATGACGCAAATTTGCACCTATATATCTCTAGATACATTCAAGATATCGGAAAACTGATAACTGAAAGAGGACACTTTATTCATATATAATCACTCAATAACTCAATTTTTTTTAAATGTTCCATACATGAAAGCAGAAACCAACCGACGATTTTATTCCAGATGAATGAAGGCTCAGTTAGCCGACTGTAATTTGCGGTCTCCACCTAACATAAAATTATCAACTTTAACATTAATTTAAAGTTAATGTTAAGTGTAGACTGTTCAAGTTAATGCTTTTTTCAAGTTATAACATTGTTGTTAGTTCATTTGTTTTAACAACTCAGTTATAACTTCAAGTTATAGCAAAATTTCATGTCAAGTGGAGACGTAGAGTAATTTAATATCCCAGGCACATTAACTACAGCTACACGCATTAGCTACAACATAGTTTTACAAAGTAAATGTCAAAAAAATTGTATGCAAAAAACAAGGCACAAAAGTAATTGTCCAACGAATTCTTCGTTATAAACGTGTAAACAAAAAATCAGCGGATGAGCAATATGCCTAATGCGTGTACCTGTTTGATATGCCTTGGTAATATCTGATCGATATTGTTATGTGAAAAGTAATGAAAATGGTTATAGAGGTGTAACCGGAATGTAAGAATCTGAGCATTACTTTTCACATAACAAGATCGATCAGTCGGCTAACTGAACCGACAGTAATAATGTATTTTTAATACACTGTGCGGCAAACCAGTAACCACCCAACGATATGTTGTAGATTCGCGTGTACCTATATTATTGTATCATGATGCAGAGTTGCAAATCGAGACAAACTAGTAACGATTCGCTTTGGGTTGTACTTTATGGCATCACTAATATTTGACATTTTGTGTCATGCTTTTTCAAGTGAAGATCTAAACAAATTATCCTAGGCCAAGTTAAATATTTGAATATATGAAGATAAAATGGATAAATCATTTAAATTTACTTTACCTTCTCCGAATTTCAATAAAAATGTCCAAGACAGCTGCAGGCCAAAGCCACATTATCTCACACCTTCGGGTATGTCATTATTACCACGTGAGAAGCAGCCACCACCTATGTACGCTGAGCATGGAGCTACTCTGCCAGCCAGGTACCTTAAAGCATGGGCTGCAAAAGAGCAACAACTTGTAACAGCAGATGCTTCACATCCACTTGAGAAACAATATTGTGAACCTTGTGAACTAGAGTTGCATACATTAGATGATTTTAAGCGGCATAGAGCGCAACATGAGAAGTGTCCAGTGGCAGGGTGTCTCTTCAAGGGTCACCCTTCGGTAATGGATAAACATGTAAGTGCTTTGCATTCGTCTGGGCTGTTCGACAAATTTAAGAAGCTCAGCACTCCAGAAGAAATCGCTGCTTGGCGAGAAGAAAGACGTAAAAGATATCCAACATTAGCAAATGTTTTGCTAAAACAGAAGGCTAAAGAACAAAGGCAAAAGCGTGGAGAACGTTTAGAAAACAACAAAACCCGTTTTGGGAAGATCACTGATAGAAAACGAGCACAGTCCAACACTCAGGAAGATAAATTTTGTTCCGGCGAAAAGAGAAAAAGACACGAAAATAAGAGAAATAGAAATAAGAGAAATCGCAGAAACAAAAATGATGGGAAGTCTATAATGCAAGACACCAAGACGAAAGTACAAGATAATGTGAAACAAAAAGACGAAAAGATAGAAAAAGATGCCACAGCAAGTTTTGGTGCATTCGAAATGTTCAGAGGAACTTCTCAACTCGAAAACTATAAGCACTTCAATGACAAGAAAAAGTCAGCCGCAAATAATGTTCTATCTGGATTAGTGGGGATGTATGGGTCCGATGACGATGATGATGAATCTGAAGACAGTAATGGTGACCACGTAGAAGAGAGCAAAGTGGTCAACGCATTTAAAAGTAGTAATGATGACATCGCAGTTAAAAAATTCGATGAAATTGAACCTGACTTTAATGTAGATCTAGTAGAAAATAACGCAGATTCTTTGACTATTGAAACTAAAGCAAACGGTGCTTTCCCACAAAACTCGAAACTATCCGCTGAATCATCAGGAATATCTCCGACACTATATGAACATTCAAATTCAGCTAGTAAATCAGAAATTGAACACCCTGCCCTTATTATCAGTCCGAATGAAACTCAAACAGATAATATAGAAAAACCTGTGTTTAATAAATCCAAAGTAGGTGTGACTTCCAAACTAAACGGCGATTCATCCGACGAAGCGCCGGAAGAAATACCAATTCAAAGAAATATGCCTGATTACCCTACGAATTCTGAAAACAACATAACATCCATTGATAACCCAGATACAAATCATAACAAATTAACCAATCAAATAACTGTATCTAAGAAGCAATTGATTAGAAGGAAGTTTGGCTTAAATTACCGTAAGTCCCGTTTACGCAAGCAAAATACCATGTTGGAAAAACTGCTTGAGACGGACATTAGACGCGAGAGAAATATTTTATTGCAATGTGTTCGATATGTTTGCGAAAATAATTTTTTTAACATTAGCCAAAATGAAAGCTTAGGTAAAAATAAATTATAGCGCTAGCATTAAAAATGTTTCCCTAAAAGTAGAAGAGAATGTAATTATTCAGTGTAAATTGAAATGAAAAGAGAAAATTATATAACTAAGTAATTTAGTGTAGCAATATACTTTTCTATAAAAAACAATTAAAAATATATAGCGGCAAAATTCGAAATTAACTTAAAACGAAGTTACTTATCAGTAAAATCTATATGTCGTCAGCTGAAATGTAAAATAACTTTGAAAGTGTAGTTAATTTATTTTAAATTTTGTACGATACAGGAAAAACCAAAACAAATACTAAGGGGTTTAACAATTTGTAGAGACGTATTTCGATGTAATAAACAATTAAAAATATAACCGTTTATACACGTCACGTAGGTGCCTATCAGTAAAAGTTCAAAATTCAAAGAAAATCTTGGGTTTTCTGGTTTTGAGTTCAACAACCTGTTTATTTGAGTTCTATTACATCCAATTGAAATACAAAAGCTTATTATGGTCTAAGGCCGTCTATGCATTAAGTCTTAATAGGCCCATAACTCGGAGACTAAGGCTGTAGGTTAATTTTCTATTTATTAATTTTTTCCTATCAGATAGTTTTTGTGAGATTGAGCTAAAAATATTTTGTATAGTCACAATTTTGTACTGGAACTACAAGAAAACTAAGGATCGCCGCCAATTTTTTTAAATTAAATGCAAAGGTGTTTTTCGAAATACTTTTAAAAGAATTTCGAAGTTGTCTTTGTCGATGTATTAAAGTTAATTCCGTACTAAGGATTTTAATAAAACATCAATTATTTTTTTTATTTAATTTCCTGTACTTTGTTGCATTGTAACATCTTGTTGCATGATACCACCTCCTGAATTTGCATTAGAAACTACCACTTGACCGGAATCTTGTGAATGTGATTGCTGCTGCTGTTGTTGTTGAGCTAGTTGTTGTTGAGCAGCTGCAGCAGCCTGTTGAGCAGCGTGTTGTTGCTGTCTCTGTTGCTGTTGTTGTCTTGCTGCATGTGTATACTTTGCTTTGGTTTCTTCCAACTCTCTTACCCTTGACCTGACATGAGATATACGGTGCCATGCCATTTGTAAAACTTTAGCCGAAGCATATCCAGAACCTTCATGAGGCTGGCCTGTCGATACTTGTGTGAGATAATTAATTTGTTCGCTGAGTTTCATTTCAACATTCGACAAGGATTTTGCAAACTGTTGCGTTTGAGTTTCAGCGTTCTTCTGAGAGGATTTTTCCTTACTAAGTTCTTGGAGAACAAGCCCTGTAAAAAGATTCAAGAACACGAGATTATGGAGAAGTCGAAGCGATTTCAATTTTGCTAACCTGCACTTTGTAAACATAATATTATTTCCTTTTCAATTTCATCTAAAACGTGAATTTTTTCTAATGGATTCATACTTTGTTTGTTATAAGCACAGTTTACATTAAAATTCCAAAATCTATTGTTTATGTAAAAAAACAGCACTTTTAAATAGCAGAGTTGCCAGGTACTACTTAAAATAGATATGTGCAAGGAACACTAGTCCCCCTTTACATTTAAGAAATTAATTTGTAGTTGGTGCTTCCACGAAGGAACAAAGGCATGTTAGCACAAAACATACAGAAGTGACACGAGACGGAAGATTTTTGTGTTTTTATACCTATTTCGCTCTCCCCGGAATTTTGGCGTTGATTTTGCTTTGATTTTGCTTCTAGCGCAACAAAATTTTAGCTTGTTTTGTGATTATGCTTTGTGCTTTTATTCATGTGTTAATTGGTAAGTAAAAGGGTGAAAAATTTTTTAATTTTATGAATTTGTGTTTAATGTTGGATATATTTTCAGTTTATTTTCAGGAAACCATTCTTTGGCTTAATATTTAATGTAAGTATAATTCTCAATTGGAAAATTACAAGAAATATATGTATTAATTAATATTTTGCTTTCAGAAATTTGGCAAACTTTTTTCTGGGAAATTGGCAAACTTTTCTGATTTCAATCCCGAAAATGCCAAGGACTCGAATCAGGAAACACTGTTCAGTCAACACTTCTTAGTGTGTGCGTTGCAAGAACTGGGCTCTATGGTATTAGGATTAGGCACAAGACCTCAAAACCTTCTGGCTGATCAAACTCTGCATGCCATTGATACGACTTGTGCTGTATTGGTGCATCCAAGTGCAGCAGCCCAAGGGGTCGATTCTGAATTTATGATAAAAATGAAGTGATAAAAAATTTATCATATTCACTTCACTTGACAGGTAGTTCTAATAAAAAACTAAAATCAGAATCGCATTTTCAATGAAGTGATATTTTATTTTTCATTTTCACGATTTCACAGAAACAGAATCGACCCCCAAGACTGCCAAGTATAATAACACCACTTATCGATAGCTTTGTTGATGCCCTCGAGCAAATGCGGTCTTCACCGGAGGCGGTATGAGGTTACAGTTGCACTTTGGCGGCAACATACCAAGGGTAAAACTGTATTTAATGCGACACGAGTCGCATGTCGCTAAATCGTACCCAAGCCGGTTGGTTGTTAATTGGATTCATAATGACTGGGATCTCTCGTTAGTGAAGGGACTTTTATCCAAATTGCTGCTGTTGTGGCGCCACTCTTTCCTCGTTCCAGCAAAGAATTGGAGTCAGAAAAGGCTCACAGCGACTCATTTACATGGCAAGTTACACTCGAATGCCGAGCATGGACCGGATTCCACAACGATGAATTTTGAAGTGTTCACCAATTCTTTGTGCATCCTCAACGGTGAGAATGAATAATTTTGATAGTTATAGTGAACACTAGCGTTAAAATTTATCACTGGAAAAAGTGTGCGGAATTGTGAACACTGAAATTGGTGAACATTTCAAAACTCATCGTTGCGGAATCTGGCCCCAGGAGCTTTATCAGTAATGCAAAGTTTCTTGGTCAATTGTCCGGAACTAGTGACGGAAGATACAACAAAGCGTCTATTGACACCGATAGAAAGTGCAAAACAAATTATTGTAACCACACGTTATTAGTAAATTAAAGATTTTGTTAAATTCGTTTTAAATAATCGATTTGTTTTTTATTTTTTTCCCAACTTCAAATTTTGTTAATATAAAATTGGGGTTGTTTTCCCTCTATTACAAACAACACTTAGCGCATTTTAAAATTATTAAACTTGACAAAATCTACTTAATTAACAATTAATGATTATTTAATTTTTTATTGAAAATAACAATAATTAAAGCAAATTTGATTATACAATACAAAAATTATAGAGGGGTTTATTAATTTTTCATTTGTGTTGTGTCAAATATACATCTATAGTACATAAATGCAACAAATGTGTTTAAATAATAATAGTACATATAGTAAGGATAGGAATTGCTCATAATAACTACAAGTAAAACTTTTATTTATGGATTCTAATTAGCCACTGCACTGAATTTGTCGGGATAATTTGCACGAAGACTTTGAAGCATTTAAAGATTAAAGAGTTTTTATCAAAATGTTCATGTAATGGCAAGTGTTGTAGCAAAACTGGCAATACTTGTTCCATTAAGTTACAGTTTGTAAGGCGGGCAATTGCTCCACATATTTTCCAAGGCGTTTGATAAAATATCTCATTCCATTCTGTTGTCAAAATTAAGTTTAATGGGATTCCATTCCAATTTTTTGTTATGGCTTAAGTCATACTTATCTAATAGAGTTTGCTCAGTATATATTGAAGGTTTTCAATCCACGCCGTATTGTCAAACGTCTGGAGTTCCCCAAGGGAGTATCCTTGGCCCGTTATTATTTAATTTATATATTAATGATATTGGTGGCTGCTTTCTTAGGTCAAAGTATCTGTTATATGCTGATGATTTAAAATTTTTCATGAAATGTGATTCTTTGAGTGATATGTACACTCTTCATAATGAGCTTAATAATTTAAGTAATTGGTGCCAACTTAATTACTTGCATCTAAATATAAATAAATGTTTACATGTTTCATTTCATAGATCCATGAATCCCATAGTACTGATATTTAACATTATTGGCATTAATTTGAAAATTTCGAATTCTAAACTCGATTTAGGTGTTGTTTTTGATAGTTCTATGTCGTTTGTAGCTCATGTTGAGTATATTCTTCCTAAAGCGTATAAAATGCTCGGTTTTCTGAAGAGAAACTGCTCTGAGTTTGTTAATCCCTACACTCATAAATATATTTATACGGCCTTTGTTAGATCAAAGTTGGAATATGCTGCTGTTATATGGAATCCTCATGTCTCAAATCTTATCTCTCGTATTGAGAGACTTCAACGCATCTTTATTAAATTTGTAACACGTTCATTGCCATATTTAATTTCTGTTCCTTATGAATCTAAGTGCCTTTTTATTGGCTTACGTACTCTAGAAGGACGTAGAAAACTCCAATCCGCCCTTCTGGTTTACGATATTATCAATGGTTACGTTGACTGTCATGATTTTCTTCATGCTGTTCCATTTTTTATACCTAATAGAAATTTAAGATTAACTAAGTTGTTCGATGTTCCTTTTCATCGGACTAATTATGGCCGTAATGGCACATTAACCCGTGCTTTCGCATTTCTCAATGAAATTAATAGTATGTTCACACGGACAGCAATTATCGAGGTTCGTTCTCCCATTCACGGTTCGCGGTCGAACCTTGATTGAATCAACATGGTTCGCCATACAAATTTTTGAGAGCGAACCAACTTGGTTCATTTTGAACCTAGCTGCGAACCATGAAGAAATTGCTATCATCGCTAGTTTTGATAACAAATTATCGCAAATTTTTCTGAACTAGCTATCAAAACAAAATGATTACATACATACACATACACATTTTTAAACAAAAAAACACACAAAAAATGATTGCGGGTATGAATTAATAATATTAGAACACATTTTATTAATTATTTTTGCTTAATTTGTTTATCTACTGTAAAAAAAGCAAATAACACAGAATATAAAAAGCGTATCAACTATTCGCGTATATATGTATGCATGTATGTATATACATGAAAACAGTGATGCCAACTTTTGATACTCTAAGCGCGTAAAATTTTTTGAAAAAGCGCTAAATTTAAAAAATATACATTTAGCGCAAAATAAAGTAAAATTTTTTGAATAAGTGCGAAAAGGAGCTAGTTTTAAAATGTTTCTGTTTTAAATCAAAACATCAAAAAATTTTGTTAGTAATTTATTAAAAATTAATATGTACCTATCATAAGATCAATACATACATAAGTACATTAGCTCGAGATATTACATTTCATATTACATTTTAATAAGGTAGATATAAATAGTGTACCTACATATGTATATACGTAATAGAAGTATATATGCATATGTATGTATCCATGTTTACATAAGTACATACATACATACAAAATTTCAATATTTTGCTCTTTCAAAAACATACATTATCCTTTTTTTAGGCTATACTGAATATCTTTCAAATCACAAAAAATTCGAAGAAATAGAAGATTATTCTATATTATTTTTCTTGTTTAAATTGGTAAACTAACAAAATAAAATGAGTTTAAAGTCGATATTGCTAAATTAAAGGAAGACGAAGTTCACAAAGACTAAAAGCTAGCCATATTGAACAAAAAGTAAAAAGGGGCTAAAGGGCTGAAACCAAATTCGATCGAAATAATTTCATTTCCGTAATTAGGTTCTACAGAAAACGAAAAACGAAGAATTTGCTCGATGAATAATACTCGTAATTGTAATTTCCTCTATGAGAAAGTACAAAAATCTGTTTGAAACAACTTTATTTCAACAAAGAGAAATTTTTTTCAACCATTTATTTAAAATATGTTTGTTTTATTTAATTTTTTTTACATATTTAAGATATTTTCTCAAGTCTTAATGAAAAAATGCATCATCATAAAAACTGAAATATTCTATTCCTTCAAATAAAATTAAATAAAACTTTGACACATACACTACGTTTGGATATGAAAGTGGATCTGAAGCAATTTTCCGCCAAAATCTTGACTGCTCTGGGCATCCAAAACCGCAGTTATTGCAATTACAGACATTTTATGTAAACAATTTTTAAATTTGGTTCACTTCAATAAAAAAAATTGATCCTTTGGTATTTTGTTGATCTTCTAATACGAGCAACAATGTGTTTTTTGTTGCCACAATATTGCCATCGATATCGATCGAAATCTGAAGAAGGTAAAACAAAATCGATCGAAATGAAAATTCGTAATCAAAACAATTTCGACGGATTTCTGTAACAGCCCTGATAAGTATAAAAATTGCTATATTTTCGAGGTTTTTCCGCGTTTTGAGTGACTGAAAACGGATTAAATCCAGCACGAAAAGTTCTAAGTTGGCATCACTGCATCAAAAATATTTGTCAAAATGAATCACGAATGTGTCGTCTGAACACCAGGGTTCGCAATCGTGGTTCAGAGAGCGAACCAAGTGGTTCATGTTGCCGTCTGAACATAGCATAACTTTAAATTACAAAGAGAATCAAAGTCTTACATAGAATTCAGTACTGCGAAAAATGAGTTTAAACTTGTTCTTCTAAGCGTAATAAGATAATACCTTATTTGGAATTTTGTTTAATTTCATAACTTTGTTTATACATACAAATTAGCCTTAATTATTTTTTTTTGTTTATCTTTTACTATTTTATAAGTTATTTATCCTAGTATTTTACCTTCATATCGTTATCGTTGTCTGAAAGGACTTTTTGTCCATAGACTGAAATAAATAAATAAATAAATAAATACTTTGTACGAAGTATACGTGTGTCACCAAAACGTCGGCTGCGCAAGCCCATGGGCTTGCAAATGAAATTTTGAGTGGATATGGGTTATATTTACTTTTTTTAACTACATGTCGCTCTTTTACTTCAATAGTGTGTTTTAAGTTCTATCGCGCATTTTTTATTTAGATTTACTTAGATTTTATAGTGCATGAAAATAACAGGCTTGTTAATAAGCAAACTTTGTAAAATAACCGATTTCTAACAAGTCTAATCGCCATAGTTGGTGGACTACAAGAATAGCATAAGAATTATACATTTATGCAACAAATAAACTAGACACAAAATTTGCAAAAAAAAATAATATGTAGTTATAAAATTATTAGATGAGACTACTACTTATAAATTGGAAGATATATTGCGCATGAAATTAACTAATGTACCTATTCAGAATCTAGATCAGTTCAATTGCCTGTCAAGTTTGACTGATCATAATTGACTAATATACACCTCACTCTACTGATTTTTACTAATCAATGGCATCATAAATATTAGTCAAACTTATATATATTCCTCTAACTCCCACTGGAGCATAGGGCGCCAGTCAAGTTTGACTGATCATAATTGACTAGTATACCCCACACAATTGAGTAATCATACATGATTGATATACTGGCAATAAGCTAAGCGGTATCTAGCCCTCTTCGTACCTTTTCACCCACAAACGCATCTTGCTTTTTGCAAATATCTAAATTTTGAGATATACATATATGTATATTAAATTAAATTTTGTAAATTTCTTTTATTCACTATTGCTTTTACTTATATTTTTTTACACTTATAAATTTTAATTTTCAGACAGAATGAGTTGTATTGTTTTTAATAAAACTCGATGTTTTAAAAGTTATGGCACATATAGATGTTCTACTCAAACATATATGCTAGAGTGGAGCAACTATAATTAATAAATAAATCTATCATCACTTTCGACAAATGACTAGTCAATTCACTGTCACTATTGAATTTAATCTACAATTTTTGCAATGCTTAGTGAAAAATTTTGTTTGTGTTAGTTTCAGTCATTAATTTTTTGTAGGGAAAGCATACTTGAAATCACAAAGGATCGCTTGAAATGCAATAAATTTGATATGTCCACTTGGTATTAACACTTAATGTGTGTACTTACGCATTTAAAATTTTATTAAATTTTGTCATATTTCTTAAAACTTATGAATTTTATTTTTCTTCATCACTTAGTAAATCATCTTCAATATCACTAGTTTCTTCGCCCGCAATTCGGTCCAATTCCTTGGAGTAAAGTTCTTTAAATGCCTCATATTCCACCAAACTTACATGACACACTTTCGTTGCAAACGTTTTATCTGAAGTATCGGTAATTTTGTACAATCGAGGGTTTTTTGAAATTTCATTAGGATCTGCTTTCAAAGGACGAGGTTTGAAAATACCTAATCTTTCTGTAAACACGTGACGATGTTTTATGTCATTTAAAGATTTTCCCAAAGCTTCCGATTTTACAATTTCGGGAATTTCAATCCGCATTTTTTCTTTAATATACAAAATTTTAGCTTCAATGGTGTCTTCTGTTTGTTCTATCAGCGTTGGACAATTCATAAGCAGTTTCCATACATTTTTACTTGTACTTACATAAGACTTCAAGAAAAATATTTGTTTGAGCAATCTTCTCTTGTCATCGACATCCATTAGGGAAGGATATTTAGTTATCAGTAAAAATAAAAAGTGTTCACCAAACTGACACGAACGCCAATGTTCTAATGTGTCGACAATTTTATGTGGAGATCGCATCAAAACTCCTGGGTTGCCGGTGACTATTTGCAAAAAACTATTTGTAGATATGCCATGATTTAAAAACGTTTCATGAGCATTATGCCACATTTCAAGCGAAACTTTCATTAAAGCAGGCGTCGTTTTAATAGCATCCTCAATATCTATTTGCTGTAATTCACATTTTTCAGCAGACTGTGGTTTTTCTTCCTTCGTACCTTTTGCAGATACTGATGCTTGTGACAGATTGCGCATTTGTTGATGGAACTAAAATATTAACATTAATTATTATCATTTGACATTCTTATATCATTGTTCTAACCTTTAATTTAATAGCCCTTTTATGAAGTTCTGTTAGTATATTTCTTAACATTTTTAATTGTAATTTATTTCTTTTGTATATTTATTTGAGTGCGAATACAAATCAACAAAATAAAAACAGATGTTAAAGATGCATCTATGTAGTGATGTTTGTTGCCAGTTACCAAAATGTAGGGCGTTTTTACATAGACTGTTATTTATCTTGAACAAGGTGAATGATAACAGGTGACATTAACAGTGTATATATTGGTATTTTAGTCATCTGTTTTTGACAGATGGGGTTTTTTAAAGCCAGACGAATTGTATGTTGTTTTTAGTATTGTTGTATGTGGTTGTAGCGATAAGGTCACTTAATATGTATTAGCATTGATCTTGAATACAATTTATTATGTTAAATATATGGGTAAAACTTCAAAAATAAGCATTTGGGCTTAAACATTTTTTAATTGTGGTTTATTATTTCTAATAGCAGGTATATGCTTGCTAACATTTTGTAAACTTATATCGAATTTATCAAGACATGGGTATTTTGCAATAAAGGAACAAAATGCATGAAAGTAAAACAACCACCAATGAATAGCGCAAACCAACGCGATTTCAGTATCAGGTGACCTTATCAGCCCGACTGATTAACAAATTGGGCATTTTGAGCCAAAATGTTAAAATTTGCTTAGAAATCTCCTGGTTTTGTAGCATAGCAAACTACGTGTTGTTTTTTGTGTTGTAAAATTGTTGTAGGGAAGAGTTCACCTGATACTGAATACGCCTTGGCGCAAGCCTCCAAAATTAATCGAATACTAAAGTTGGTACAATTTGTTTTGCTTTTTTCTAGAGCACAAGAATTTAATGGGAATGCATTTTTCCCACATTTTCCTAGCCGGTGCACCTGAAGAAACAAAGTTTTTTGTGCTGAGGTAGTGATTCAGCGAACATATCTAAATAAGTATAAGTACATACTTATTTACATATGTACATATGTATTAATATCAAGGTACTTTTTTAGAAAATCAAATATGCTCCGAGTTCATAATCATCTACTGTGTATTAATAATTAACAATTCGAAAACTATTTTTGTGCAATTGAGATTACGGCGTGAGCTTCTTTAAACTCAACAGTTAAATAAACATTGACTACATTCACCATATCATAAACCTTATCTATTAATTATATTTTACTATTTTTTATTTGTAGAGCTAAATAGTACATACTGCAATTTTATATACATATGTATGCACATGCATACATACATAATCAGACTGAAACCCAAGTTCAAAAACGTTGAAAACGGCACTAGGTATCATTGTAAGTTTGTCAATTGAAAATGCCAAACGCATTACGTTGGGGTATTGCTTCGGCTGGTAACATAAGCCATGATTTTTGTGTTGCATTGAGTACCTTGCCATTTGATGAACATAAAGCGATTGCTGTGGCAGCCCGAGACAAAAAACGTGCCGATGAGTTTGCAAAAAAGCATGAAATTTCTAAAGCGTTTGGTACATATGCGGAGTTAGCTGAGTGCGAGGAAGTTGGTAAGTACATACAGATTGTTACGAGATAAAATATAAAGTAAACATTATTATAAACAATAGAAAGAACTACATACATATCGCACTTAACACAAGAGGGTATTAATTCGAAATTTTTAAAATTTCACTTTTTCCAAGAAATCAACTGACAATATCAATATCTTTCTACTGTAAAAATTTCAACGTATTTCTATTACGCTTTCATCTCGAAACCCACATTTTAGACCATTTTTGAGATATGTAGCTACTTTTATATCACCAAAAAGTTGTTATTTTGAGTTAATACAAAAGTGGCACCGAAATGTATCGATATTTTTTATATAAAAATGTTTTATTTTAATTTGAGCCTATACTCAAGTTAAAAATGATCAAATTGTCAATGTATCCACAAACAGTTTTTCATCTCTACTGAAAATTTTGAGTTAATACCCTCTTGTTGATTAAGTGCGAATTTTCGAACTTTTGATCGTATATAATCGATATCCGTCAAAAAATTGAGGTCCAAAAAATGTGTCGTTCAAGATTTTGAGCAAATTTTTACTGGATTTTACTGAAATGCGTTCGTTTACATATAAATTTGCAAAAGAGGGTGCCAATTGAACAAATTAAAGAATAATAATCGTTAAATTTACCAGTTTTTAAATTTAATTTAATTGTGTTATTTACTTTTAACTTTTTAGAGATGTAAGCCTTATGCATATGTGAATACTTATTTCTGCATACTAGTCAGGGTACCGACTATCAGAAATCAAATATTGATGTGTTTTCGTATGCCATTTACCCAGAATAAAAACTAAAAGACAATACAATACAATACAAGCTAAAGCCTTCACAGAGCTTCTATTTTATAAATATACATACATATATCGCTTGAAATTTATAATTATAAAAAAAATGCATGCATTAATTACCAAAAACATTTATTTGATGGGTAGTCAAAGCAACACATATTATACAACACTATGATCAGCTGTTGATTAATCTGCCAATATTAGGTGTGTTCGTTTACTTTTGCAGTAAAATGCAGTAAGAGTAATTACTGCGAAAATGTTAAAATTTACTCTAACAAGTAAGAGTGCTATATTCAGCTGTGCCGAACTTTATATACCCTTCACCAAAGTGCGTATACATATGTAGTTTAGAGATACATACATAAGCACATACATACATATTTGTTTTGTGAAAAAATTGATCAGTTCTACATAGTGCAATTTTTAATATCTGACCTCTCGCTATTTTGCGATTAAGAGGGCAATTATGAATAAAATTATGCGAGAAATTTTTCCAGGGGAACAATTCCAACTAATGGCAAGTGATAAGGAAAACAAAAAATTCTAATTGGAAAAGGGAGAAATTTCTCGCGGAATTTTATTCATAATTGCCCTGTAAATATTTTTTTTCGATATTAACAATGAGATTAATATTTTATTCTACGCTCTTTATTTAAGAAATATTTTACATTCACTCTTATTCCAGTTGTCAAAAACAACGTCACGTCATACAATATCAAAAAGAATTGTTCCTTAAGAATTTTTTTGCTCAGCACACAGAAACGGTTTCAGGGAAATAAAACGGAACGTATTCTTTGATTAATTTTATAGTTAGGACTGCTCTTTAGCGACAAATTTTATTTTTATCTCTATTTACCAAAAATTAATAAGAACTCTTACAAGCTGTCAACGAAAGATCATCAATTTAAAACACAACTGTGCTGAGTGCATAACAAGCAACATGGCACAAACCTTCATTTATACTTAAATAAAAATTGAACGTGTATAAAAAAATTCAGTAAAGTGCGACTTTGACTCGTGCACGAAAGGCTCCGTACGTTCGGTTTTGAGCGTTTTTTTTAATTTGGCGTTTTTTCAGTGTAAACGATTTTTTTAGTTTTGTCCCTTTTTTTTCTCATTTTGGCGATTTTTCCGGTTATTCGAGATTTATTTATTGCATTAACTGATAGAACACTCTTTAATTTAAATTTTTTATATTTTAGTGTTAATTGTTATAGTCTGTACAAAAATATTCTAACTTTACGAATTTAAAGTGTATATACATATGTACATACATACATACATACATACACACAATTGTATGTATATTACATGGGATTTTAACATTTTTCGTTGCTCGTTTTGGAACACCCTTTAATGTTTAACTCTCATGTATTTGCTGTTGTAGCGGCCAAAGTTCTACATAATCTGTCCAAATTTCAGGTCCGTAGCTCTTACGATTTAACAAAACGAAAAAAATAATTTGACCTACTTACTTTTATATATAAAAAAAACAGTTTCCCACTCTGGAATCATAATTTTAGATTTTTTCTGATTCCTTATACAAATCTAGTAGTTCTTAAATAAATGTATCAAGTATGTTAAGTGAACAAAGAAAAAAGGAAATTAAAAAAATTGTTTTATTTAGTTACTTTAGTATCACGAAAAAAAGTTAAAAGTATCCAACTCTGGAGCTTTCGTTTTTATTTTTATAGTTTTCTACACCAAATTTTTCTTTCCAAAACGTAAAATTTATATAATTTATAAAGAAAAATAAAAAAAATAATTAGACCTTCTTACTTTAATATATAACAAAAAGTGTAAGTTTCCCAACCCTGGAATCATCCTTTTTTATTTTTGTGATCTCTTACATCAATCTCTTTCTTTTAAGCATATAATATATGTTTAATTTATAGAAAAAAAGGAAAAATTAGTTTTAGTAAATTACTTTTATATAACAAAAAAAGTTAAAGTTTTCCAACCCTGGAAACGGCTTTTTAATATTTTTATTTACTTTTAACCCCCGACCAAAAAAAAGGGTGTTGTTTTAATTTAAAATACCAATTTTATTCGTACTGAAGTATAAAATAACTTTATTTATTAAAAAAAAATAAAAATTAGTTTTCGGTAGTTACTTTTATACGGCAAAATAAAGTTTAAGTTTTCCAGTCCTGCAATCGTCCGCTCGATTTTGCTGATTTTCAATACCAATCAAATTTGGACCATTTCTGACATATCAGTTCAAGAACGAAGTCTAGCTTTTCTGGGAGCTTCGGAAAACCGATTTCACGTACAGACAGACGGACATCGCTTATTCGTCTTCCCTATTCATAAGGATCCAGAATATATATGGTAATTTATGGGTCGCTTATTAATATTATGGAAATTACAAACGGAATGACAAACCTATATATAACCTTTTACCATTTTTTTTGGTAAAGGGTATAAAAAGCGCTGTTGCCGAAAAAAGTACGTGAACGGAAAAATTGTAAAAATTAGTAAGATTATAGAAACAGCTGACTCCAACTCCACACAGTGCTGAAAAATATACAAACTTTTGACTCTTCAACTCTTTTAATTATTGGTACTCGATACAATATTTTTATAACACGAACAATCTAAGAATAAAACTTGTGATCATTTCATGTAATATTTGTAATTAGTTTCTTTTTGATTTCCTTGTTTTGTTGTTGGTTAAATTATTACAAATTACATGACCATTTGTTAATGTTACTGATTACCTTATTAGCAAGTGCAATACTAGGTAACCAGATACTTTTACAACTCTAAGTAATTAGAATAATTTGCAAAAGAAAAGGATTAATAAAGTAAATTACAATATATGTATGTACTCGTATATTAACAGTAATTATTATCATGGTTAGGTTAGGTTAGCAGTAAGTTGAAAGAAGATAGAGAGAAAGAACAAGAGGAGGGTGAGAAGGGTAGAAGTAGAAATGAAATAAAAGTTGCGAGATGAGAGTGGGTCAAGAAATTTGGCTTGAGGGGGGGGGGGGTAAACGATTATACCAGCCACTATTCCTAATATAGAGGGTCAGGTTTTTGAGCCCGATTTCCGATAACTCGGATAAGCTTCCGAAGGGTACTCTGCCAAGGAGGTGCAGACGATGATCCTCCAGAGCGGGACAAAGAAAGGAGATGCAGGATACTTTCCTCTTCTTCCTCGTCATTGCAACTGTAGCAGTAGTCATTATACGGGAGACCCATACATTTAGCATGGGTTCCGAAGGTACAGTGAACGGTAAACGTGGCCACGATGTTCCTCAAGTACTTCCTATTGAACTTCATGAGATTTTTCGTTCTACGGGAGTCCAGGCGAGGCCAGAGGGTTCTCGCTATTACACAGGTAGACTCATTAAGCCATATCTTTTCAGCTAATTCAAGAAAGGTAACATCGAAAAGTCTCCAGCAGGATGAGAGTGGGATACCACAAAGATTGTCGATATCGACTTCTCTCATTGCCAGGTCATCCGCAACATTATTCGACATATTTTCATAAGTTTATTTTAATTTGAAATTTATTTGCTGATGGTTCAGCGTTGTCTATATGCATTTCATTGTTGTCGAATAATAAATCAACCCAATCATGAATATTCCCTCGGAATTTATTTCTCACGGAAAATAATTTTCTCGAGAAAACATTCCTCCAATCATAAATTAATTGGGAACAACTCTCTTCTGTTTTGCAAGAGAATGATTTTTAGTGGAAAAAGCAAGTTCAACGGCGTTCATAATACATACCTACTTTTTTCCCGGGGAGTTTTATTATTCCCGCATTTGGTAAAAAAGGGGGAAAAACAAATTCATAATAGGAGAAGAGGGAAAAGTAAAAAAACTCGCACGGAATTGTTGTTCATGATTGGGCTGAATAGGAGAAAAGGGAAAAGTGAAAAAACTCGCACGGAATTCTTGTTCATGATTGGGCTGAATTTCTTAAATGTTAAATATAGATTTTATTTTTCATTGTGCCTTGTAATTATGGCCGACTTCCTAAACGCAAGTTGCAATGCATAATTAAAAAAAATGAGTATGTCTTAAGTGCAACCTTGCGTTGCAGACAGTTTTTGCATTTTATCGGCATTTAGGAACGTCGCTATGCAACTCATACATATGTTTGCGTTCAAAATAAAAATGATGCGGGATTTTGAAGTGTATGGATTTTAAATATGCATTGCAACTTGCGTTTAGGAAGTCGGCCTACTTTTATTGTTATCCAATGGATTTCTAGTTGTATAAAGGGGTAGAAAAATAGAATAGATTCATATCGAATATAAATTATTTGCTGGGTTTTGTATAAGTTTCTAAGCCTACTACGCTTACTTTTCTTATGTGATTTTCAAAAATATTATTGTTTGTGAAGTCTCAAATAGTTTCTGAAAGTCTGCATAAGATAAGAGGTTTGCGACTATTCAAAATGTATGGTTGAAGTCTACTGATGATTTGTTACAACAACAATGAAATGCATCTGTTTACCATGTGCCACACATGCGTAAAAAACGTAACCACTAATTAAGGCCGTTTCACACTATAATACAAGTATTAATAATTTTTTTGGAAAATGCAACTCTGACATGTTGAGTTGTTATTGTCTTTTGAAATTTTTGAAACAAAATTAGATAAGGGTTGCATTTTCGTCAAAAGTATTAATACTTGTATTATAGTGTGAAACGGCCTTTAATAATAAAAAACTGTTTGATTCAGACATGTATTTATTAAGTTAAACAGTTTCATACATAACTAATAGATAATTTTATAGAATCCAACATGATTGGAAACAGTTTAAATCAATAAATACATGTCTGAATCAAATAGGCCTTCATTAGTAATTAGTGGTTAGGCTTTTTTGGGTACATGACACACAAGAAATGCCAGATGTAAACTCAGCCTAATTTTTTTGGTACCTTCTGGAGCCTAGTGGGATTTTGTAAAAAAAAAATGGAAATAATTATGCAGTTTCTAAACGGGACGTCCGATTGTTATAAAATTTCATACATCATTTGAGGAGGTGTCATCAATATTTTCGGCTGAAAATGGTCATGCTTTTAAATTCCCGGCAATTCCAAAAAAAAAAATCGCGAAATATGAAAAATGTGATTTTTTTCAGAATTTGTGCTGTATTCTTATTTTCCGCCCAGTGGAGAAAATATTTTTGGGAATATTTAAAAACGTATCTTGTCTTAAGGTGGCATAATAAATTTTTTGGTTCCAGCTTTGGAATTTGTGAAAAAAAGGCCTTAAATTTGATAATTAGAACAAAAATAGGTCTATTTCGAAACGATATGGTTCCTTCAATAACTAAAACTAAACAAAACATTTCTTTGTAATACTTCTTATTACGTTAAGTTAGTTTAGGGAAGGGTGGTGCTAAAAACGCGGCTCTACTCGGAGACCCAATTGGGTCCATTGTGATTCACTTCTATTGACCATTAAAAGTAATATTTACTCCCCTTTGTACGCAGAAGTCACCCTATTATCCGTCATTAAACCACTGAATTTCCATGATGAGGCCCCTGATGTCCTCTAATTTACACTTCCCGTCTGCTCAGCTATCTAAGCCTATGACACCTCAGCTTCGGAAAGTGGCAGATAATATATTCAATGGTTTCTGGTTCGTCTTCATACCCACACATCCTACAGAAATCTGGAGTGCCAGTTTCCCAAATGCTGGTTATCGTTCTGACCGAGCAGTGACCAATCATCGCGCCAATCACGATTCGCATTGCCTTCCTATTCATGTCAAGTAGCAGTTTGGATCTTCCTAAGTCAAGTTTTGGCCACATAGCTCTCGATACTCTACAATCCTCCCTACTTAGTTATGAACTGTTGGTCCTGCTTTCTACACAATTACTGAGTTCCCTATAGTAATGACTTATCGGTAATTTCACCGATCTGTCACACATTCCCCTTATTCTCGCCAGCTCATCGGCAATGTTATTTCCCTCAACACTGTTGTGGCCAGAAAAAAAGTTTATCTTATGTAGAACAAAAATAAGCAAATTAACAAACATGTGCATAGTTAGTAAAGAACAAAACGACAATGGTAAGACTGTTGTATATATATAGAAGATGGTAATTTTGAAACCTTCATTACAAAACACATGAGCAAATTGAAATGCAATGAATCAAACCAATTCACATATTCCATTTGCAATAAAGTTTCGTATATAAGGCAGACATCTACATAAACTGACACCACACACAGTGGACTAAAACACAGTAGAACGCTGATGAGGAAGGTTTAGTGGCCTTCGAAAACGGCTGTTCCGTACAACTATGTGTTGTTGTCAGAATATTTACAACTACCTTTTGATGTTATTTGTTCATTAATAATTATCACATGTAATTTGGCTTAAAAAGCGATACGAAAATTAGCCTGTTCAATTCATAAAAATATAGTCTGACACTGTATTTATCCATAGCAAGTTGAGGGATCTCCTACAGTCACTAACAAGTTTCGATTTGACATTATGTCCCTTCAAAGCTTTTAGCGCTGCCTGGTCGTCGACGCAGAAGGTTACCTTCTCACCTTCAGCTACATTCCTGGCCACCAGTTCCGTGGCACTGAGGATCGCCAAGATTTACGCCTGGAAAACGCTGCATTCATTCGGCATTCTGAAAGAACTACGAATGATCGTTCCCAAGATATAGACACCAGCCCCTGTGCCTTCCCCCATTGTTGATCAGTCTGCAAAGACCGCACTACCCTCTATAGCTTATCGGAGTTCTATCCAGAATTACCAGTGAGGGTGTTTTACTAAAATCAATTTCAGCGACCTTGTAGTCCGTGAAGCCAGGGGTTACGGATTACTGATCACTAAAACTGATCTTATTTAAGATTGATGTGTGACCTGTTATTCCTGTCCTCACCAAACATGTTTCTACGAGTCTAAGGAGACTTATAGTGGCCGTTCTCGACGTCCAAGGCAGCATGAGATGTGCGCATTATACGGTTGCCCATCTTGCTTTTTCCAATGTCACTATATCGTCCACTGCTCCACCTAATTCTGGTACTTACAAGTAGTTAAAATTAACATTCATCGCTGTCTCTTCTCTTACTTCCCTACAGCCAGGAAAGTAAGTGTACATCAGAACAGAAAGTGTGAGCGCTGGATTCTGTCCATGAGCCATCCATTCTTTGAATATTCCCAGGATCCCTAGGATCTTTTGACAATATTCGCCGAAATCTCGATAACTCATTTACGGAATCAATCTCCTCACAGTATTTCCTTTATGAGGCTCTTTTCGCCCTTATACGTATGTATGTATTATACAACACTTTATAATTGTTCCAGTCTTCAATCCTTCCTGTGAGTCTCGCCCTATTGATCAATCTTCTTAAAGAAAACCTTAGATCGTTCAGATCTTTGGTCCACCACGAAGGTGGGCCTGGGAAAACCAGTGGACATTATTGTTCAAAACATTTCCTACAAGTTTTAGTGAAATATTCCACCTCCTCTTCCACTAATCTTTGTGTGTCCACGCTCCGCGGATTGACCCTTGCTTTATGTCAACAGTGGCACTATAGGCATCCCAGCTAGTTTTTCTTGGATTCCTATATTGGTCACGCCTTTCCCCTGTAAAATTAAGACTGAATGATATCCTATTGTCTTTATCTATCCTATCCTATCTCTGTTAGTGTTATGTCTATCCCTATTCCTGAACGTGGTTACATTACCCTTGTTACAAATAAATATATTGCTAGAAGTAAGAAAATCAAACACCAACTCACCTATTTTGCTAATATTTCTGCTCCCCAACTGACTATGATGCGCATTAGCTTCGCAGCCGAGTACCAATGCAACTTCTCTCACCCTTGCATACTCCGTCTGCTTCTGCCCGCCAGCCCCCGGTGGAGCAACAGCACCATAATGCATACTCATATAAACTGATGCAAGCACAATTCCCTGCTTACCCAATAACGACTGTAAGGTCTCCGTTACTAAAAGAATTAAATAAAGATAATCTTTGTTCCTCGCTTGCTAAAATGCAAGTTCTTACCTTATCCTCTGTGACAGGGACTTACAATGTGTAGCCCGTGACTCTTAATCCGCAAATCCTATTTTTATTAATCCAGGGTTCTTGAATAAGAGCCACGTCTACTTGCGACCTATTGAGGTGTATTATTAGTTCGGCCAAGGCTGCAGATAAACTGCACCACGCGCACCCTTCTTGGGATAAACTGCAGTATCTATAGATTCCTGATCTACGGCCGAAAATCTTTACCCGCGTTCTCTCTACAATCCATTGAGGCCAAAGGCTTCCATTAGTTTGTCCTGCGAGGCGAGTTCTGCGCTGCCAGTACCGACAGTATAGTTTCCACTGCCCGGAGAGGCAGATCTGTGGCAGGAATCAACTCCAATTTCGCCTCCGGACGAAGGTTGCCACACCTGTCAACGATGGTTTTAAGGAAATCAAATGATTTCTTATTGCCGCAGTTGACAAGTTTGACACCCCTCGCCCAGTCCGCGAAATGGAATTGTAATTCCTCCCCCTTTTCTACCCCCGCTAAGCCGATTTCATCAATGAATCTACCTTCCACCAGCTGATACAGCTCAGGGTAGATAGCTGCCCGAAGATTACCTTCCTGGCTCGTCGACTTATTCACCTTCTTTGACGTAGTGTATTTCATTGCTCTCGCCGATGGCTGTTTTTTGGGGGGTCCCTAAGAGAGCCAGCTGGTTTGAAGCATTCTCCTTACTACATGACGGTACATTGTCAGCCTCAACCATAGAGGACGTGATCGCATTAGCAAAATAGTTAACCCACTTTTTTCTGCAAAAAAACCGCGAAAATCGACTTTTTTCAAAATTTTTAATTTAAATAGTGTATAAATTTTGACTTAATTGTGCTTTTGACATCACATTTTTTTTAATGTTACAAACTTTGCTCTTAATTCATAATAAGTTTCCTTTTCTAAATTTCCATTAGCAGAACAGTAGACCAAAGTTGGTAAAAATCCAACATTTTATTTTTTTTCTCAAATATTTCCTAAACTGTAACATAAAACCCATAAACGTAGCAGACTTTTTTTTAGCTCTTGGATAGAAAAAAATTACATCAAAAACATCAGCTTGGCATCGGTTTTAATTTTTCATTAACCCAAGGTTGCCCATTGGAGCTTTGTGGCTCCGGCTCTGTGACACCTCCTCAAATTCTTTATGAAATTTTATAAAAATCGGACGGCCCGTTTAGAAATTTCAGAAGAATTTCCATTTTTTTTTTAAACAAAATTCCCCACTGTGTCTATGGTACTTTAGGCCCCACAAGGCACCGTCAGATCGAGCTAAGAAATTAAGATCGCATTTATGACAGCAAACGTCATATTTTAGAAAGCGCATATATTAAGAATTAAAAAAAATCCATACAAGCTGCAACTAAACTCAGTAATAAATTCATTCCTTCAGATATCGTTTATATTGGTTGCCTTAACCCACAACATTTTGAACTAACTATGTTAATGCTGGAACATGGAAAGCATGTGCTGTGCGAAAAACCTCTATGCATGAATCTTAAACAAGCTAAAAAGGTAATACAGTATGCTGAAATGAAAAAACTATTTTTAATGGAAGGTGTAATGTCAAGATTCTTCCCGGCCTATCAATACTTGCGTAAACAAATTGACAGCGGGGTGTTGGGAGAAATTCGAGAAGTTGATGTAGAATTTGGGTTTCTCCTAAGCGAAGTTGATCGTTTGCAGTAAATAATTTAGAAGTTACATATGTATATAAAAATCGTTAATGTTATTGTTAAAACACATTTTAGAAAACGAGATTTAGGAGGTGGAAGTTGTTTGGATTTAGGAATATACACCATACAGGTATCACAATGGGCCTTTCAAGAACCTCCGCAAGAAATTAAAGCAAAAGGTTCTTTAAATGCTGAAGGTGTCGATGTGGAAGTAGAGGCGGAATTGCATTATACTGGTAAACGCATATCAAAAATGCATTTTAGTGCCAAGAGTGTGTTGGGTAATAATGCGATTATTAAGGGTTCGAAAGGTCAAATAACAGTGAGTCTTTTGTTTTATTTATTACATATAAACAAACTTTGAAATATTTTCTTTTCGAATGTTTTAAGCTAAAACAATTTTGGTGTCCCACTAAAATTATCGACATCGACGGTCAAGAAAAAGAATGGGTTTTGCCTAAAGGTAAATTTCCCACCAATTTTGTAAACTCAGAAGGCTTACGATACGAAGCCGAGGCTGCTAGACAATGTATTTTAAATGGCAAACTGCAACATGAGAATGTTAGTCACAATGACAGCTTGCTATTTGCCCAAATCGAAGATGAAATTCGATCTCAAGTTGGTGTAATCTACGCCGAAGATGCAGAATAGCTTATATTTTCTTCTTTGTGAAAATAAAAATTTTGTTCCTTTTTAATTTGTATTTTGAATAAACAGCATAAATTTATAAATTCATGAATTTTTCTCTGATAGCCTTTGGAATTGTGGATCGGGAATTATGTTTTAACCCTTAAGTGCATACCATACCATATCTGGCACATTAATTATTTTATAAAAAAAATCTAGCGAATGTTGAAATCTTTGAAATGCCGTTAAAGTTTGTTTATAATTTGTTTTATCATCAGCAAGCTACCAAAGTGGATGCAAGAACATACGGCTACGGTTAGGTTAGGTTAGGAAGGGTGGTGCTATACCGCACCTCCACTCGGAGACCCAACTGGGTGCATTGTGATTCCTTTCTATTTCCCATTAAAAGTCCCCCCAGGGGAGTCTATTTTTGACTACGGGCTTGGCAATCCCGGGGCCCCAGCTGGGGTAATGTGGCTTTTTCCATTGACGTACATTTGGTACATTACCCGCAGAACTTATGTGTTACTACCCGATATCTGGCAACAGAGCAAAGGATGTGCACATATTTATAAAAGGAAGGTGGTTCCTGTTGATGTCAGTTAGGTGCATGATCACCTAGAACTGCCCCTGAGTTCAAAAGATAGTAGTAGTGAAGCCTTTATGGTGGAACTGCGAGGTCTGACCAGAGGTTACTTCTGGTGCCACGGGTGCCGGTTGCCCGACAGTCGAGCTGCTCTGAAAATTTGAGTGCATGTAGCGGTCGTCAGGATCCTTTGCTAAAAGGCCGAGTTCGTCCTACCCCACGGGGTTTAAGGGATGATTTTGGTGTGTGTGAAGTAGGCACTGGACTTTTGGCGACACAGGCATGTGTTCATTTCGGATGGGTGGTTGAGCTGTGCCGGCAATGGTTGAGGAATTCTCTTGGGGACTTTGCTATGAGTGTATACACAACACCTTAGCGTGGAAGCCAGAGAATTATCGTGGTGGCTGTGGTTGCTACCAAAAACGCTGGGAGAATAGTCTTGGCTTCCCAGTGTTAAATCAATGCTAGTGGTTGGTATGACGCGGTCAGCCAGACACTATTCTAGGTGCTGTTGCCAATCAACAGAAGCTGCTATGGACACGGACATAGTAGCAGAGTTTAGATAGCTTAAATTACCTCAGCAAGGTAATTAAATATAGTACAGGGATAACTATATATAAGAATTGCAACCTATGTGCCTTTGTGGAGTGAACATAGGTGCATTCCTAAAAGGGTGCATGGGGGCGTTGGTCTGGCGTCTAACCCACAACCGTGTCTAGAACACCGTGAGATAAGGCCGTAATGGCAGGTGCTCACGGAAATCTGAAACACATCTGCCCATTAAAAGTAATATTTACTCCCCTTTTGTACGCAGAAGTCACCCTATTATCCGTCATTAAACCACTGAATGCCCATGATGAAGCCCCTGATGTCCTCTAATTTACACTTCCCGATATCAGTAATGATCTCATGGAAACGTCTGCTCAGCCATCTAAGGCTATGACGTCGCAGCTTCGGCCAGTGACATAATATGTACAATGGTTTCTGGGGGTCTACTCTGTAATTCGAAACGAAAGAAAATTCTTTCGAATTTGTATGTTAATTGCATGTAAATTCGAAAGCATTTTCTTTCGTTTCGAATTACAGAGTAGACCCCCTGGTTTCTCTTCATCCCCACACACCCTACAGAAATCTGGAGTGCCAGTTCCCAAATGCTGGTTCACGCTCTGACCGAGCAGTGACCAGTGATCGCGCCTATCACGATTCGCATCTCCTTCCTATTGATGTTCAGTAGTTGTTTGGATCTTCCTGAGTTCTGAGTTTTGGGCCACATAGCTCTCGAGCCTCTACAATACCCCTACTTCGTCATGAACTGTTGGCTCTGCTTCCTACCCAATTACTGAGTTCCCTATAGTAATGAACTATCGGAAATTTCACCGATCTGTCACATATTCTCTATCTAATGCCGACCATATTCTTGCCAGCTAATCGGCAATTTCATTTCCTCAACACTGCTGTGGCCAGGAACCCAAACATAGTCTGACACTATATTTATCCATAAGCACTTTTCCAATTAGAATTTTTTGTTTTCCCTATCATTTGCTATTAGTTGGAATTGTTCCCTGGGAGAAATTTCCTGCGGAATTTTTTACATAATTGCCCTGATTATGTCCCTTCAAAGCTTTTAGCGCTGCCTGGCTGTCGACGTAGAAGGTTACCTTCTAACCTTCAGCTAAATTCCTGGCCACCAGTTCCGCGGCCCTGTAATTTATAATTAAGATAACAACAATAGCAACAAAAATATTAAAAAGGCACTGGACTAGGGATACTAATCCCGAAAATTCCGGGATTTAAATTTTTTAATACCGGGATTTTCGGGATTCAGTTAATCTCGAAATTGTTTACTAAGTTTTCTTTGTTTTATCAAGATAAATTTATCATGACTTTCCTCCATGTGAAGATAGTAACCGCGCCAATACAGTATTGATCTTTTATATTTGTTTGTTTTAGTATCAATGCAAATATGTGTCCAAACCATGTTTTTTCTAATGTCCTTTATTAATTGCAATCTATTTGATGATAATTGGTAAGTCAACTCTTGGAACTGCGTCAAATCCATAATTGCACTTTCTGTCGTGAGCAACCCAATACATATACTTACGGTGACCATATTTTTCAGCAAAAAATAAAGGACATTTAGAAATCTAATAAAAATTAAATCAAGGCACATAAAATGGAGACTGATGTATTTTAGCCAAGCCAAATGTCTAAATTGGATTGTGTGGGCATAATCATAAAAATATGTTTTTATTTGGGTTATATTCAATTTTGTATGGTGTTTGACATTTCCTGCAAGAAACATACATACACTTTGATAATTTTAGCCTGTACTGAAAAGTCTGATGGTAATTTATACCAACAAAATTCAATTGATTTTTTCTGTTGTGATAATTACACTGGTATACAAACTTGGAAAAAAAATTGACTGCAGAAGCGATCCGGGTGCGCTGAATGTGTGCATAAAAATTGGGCTATCACGGCTTGTTAATTTTTTTTATCGCATGCTGTCATTACTGTAAAACAATCAATACTGACACTCCAATTTCACAATTGTTAACTAGACTGAAAGCCACATTCATTCTAAATCTTCATAATAGTAGCATTTAAGCATGTCAGGGAGATCGTGTGTAACTGATTCAAGCTTTGCTTTGTGTGTGGTGAATATTTAGTTGGAAGAAAAAGATATTCAGAATCATTAAAATATGCATATTCACATTATTTTGGTTTTGCTGTCAGATATTGGAACAAACCGTGGACAGCGACAATATTTTGCAATATTTGCAGAACTGTTTTATTCAAGTGGTCAAATGCAAGAAAATCTATTCCGATTTTTCAATTCCAGTATTTTGGAGAGAGTCAAGCAACCACGAAACCGATTGTTACTTCTGCTTAACAAAAGTTGCTAGATTCAATATGAAAAGTCTAAAAGAATATTACTTAGGCGAATGTCCCATCGAATTCCAAAACAGTTCATGGATCATTTGGTGGACCAGTCATTTCCAGAGTGACGAATAGCTTACCATATTACCCTAGATATTTGGTTGCTCCAGTCCAAAACCTTGTTGGCTAGTGTTATTTTATAATTACGGGTACCTGATTGATGTGCCTTGTTTGGGTATGAAATATCCCATTCACTGAGTTGAAAAGTAATTCGACACATTGAACATATCGCACACTAAATCATAAACAGTCACAACTCAAAATTATCAAAAAGGGTTTTGTTTTTTTCATAAAACAGGTCACTGAACGAATTTCCAACGACTTGGAAATTTTCTTTTGCAACACAGTCTTCTTGAACAATATAAAATACCGTTATGCCTGTTTTTCTGTTACTTGCGTTATTTTATAAACAGTTTTTTGCCACTCCTCAAAATCAATATGTAATTTTTTCATTGTTGCCAGGTAATACCAGTTTTGGATGATTATAATTTCTATTGTATTGATGTTAACATTTTCGGGTTTTTGAAAATAAAACTTATAATTTTGGAGTTAAAAAGAATGGGTAATTAAAAAAGGACAATTAAGGGTAATTGATTAAAAAAGGACACTTTTTTGAAAAAAAAAATTTAAAGTCATCGTGGTAAAAAAAGGACTGTCCTCTCAAAAAAAGGACGAATGATTACCTTACATATACTATACTCGTATGTTTCTTGATTATTAAAAGATTTTATTAAAATGCTGAAACAAAGTGTTATTATTAGCTGAATAATTCTGTAATCAAAGTATAAATATTAATAACATTCGTATTCTTTAACAAAATTCTAATAACACAATCGAGCCATAGGTTTTTTGAAAATAATAAAATTAACTGTTTGTTATCCTAAAATCGAATTTGAAAATTACTTCATCATTTCTTTATTTTCACTAGTTAAGAATTTTTACAGTCTTATGAATTTTATAACTTTTAAATTAATTTATTTGTATAGAACGCATCATCAACCAATTGTTTTTTTTTTCATTTAAAAGAGAAACATTTACCTAGCTTAATTTTGAGTATAGGTGTTCTTATAAGTACTTTTTGTCAATTTTGTTGGGCTTGGCAATGCCATTAAAAGTTGCACAACTTTGCAAAATTTACGCTGATTATCTCGCACTTACTCAGACCCTGATCATTTGTGCAAAATAATTTTTTATGTGGTTGTTGTGATGATTTTATTGAAAATTTTAGAATTTTGCTTTTCCACAATAGCGCAACTTTTGACGTGAGTACTTTTAATATTTAAATAGGTTTGTTTTGTAACTTTGCCCTTTTATGAATAATAAATATTTTTGTTATATTCAAATATATAAGACAACTATATATACATACATATGTAACTACGAATACATAATATGAAATAATTATAAAACTTTTGTTTGTGAACCTCCTTAAAATTATTATTTTTTAATGAATACATATAAAAAGCATGTAGTTTTTAATGTTCAAAAAATCCCTGAGACCCGAAAAATCGATAAATCCCTTGTAACAATAAAAGTACAGTTGAACATCGGTTATGCGGGCCTTATTACCTGTCCATTATCACATTATCTCTCGACTGCTTTCTGGTGCTTCTTTTTTGTGTCAATTTGTATGGGGAATGTCTTTATGCCGGAATTCTGTTTAATCATTTATGTTTGTATATGTCGCTCATGTCTTCATTGAGTTGTATGTAAATTGAAAACTTTAAGCGCGTTTTCTGCATAACTAGTTTTTTTGAGTTGTGACACTATTGAAGTAAATGTGCGATATGATTCGCAAAACCTTTTATATTGTCGTCATTTTTTGTTGTTGTCATTTTCAATATGTATGCAATGTCGTTCACATTCAGGGCAATCATGAATAAAATTCCGCGAGAAATTTATCCCTTTTCCAATTATAATTTTTTTGTTTTCCTTATTACTTGCTGTTATTCCCAGTGAAAAATTTATCGCGTAATTTTATTCATGATTGCCCTCATTATGTTTTTTGTTCGAAACGCAATGTCACACAACGAAAAATATAGGAAATGACAAATGATGGCACTAGATGTGTACTCAATCAACATTACTATAAACATACGATTTTTTTTAGCTTATTTCAAAAATTTTTGGGTTTAATGCCCTAATTCTGTTCGACGAATGTATCGTCTTGTCTATGGACGAAAAAAAGAAGCAGTTTTGATTCTTTAAAACGATTATTATTTATTGTCTATGCTAGAAGGTTCGTGTATTTGCTTTATGATTTTGTTCTAAACATTATATCCGACACATATTTTTCATATATTTTTCAAACTATTGTATAATCATTTAATTGAATTTTTATGTTTTAAAAACATGGCAATAATATTTATATTTTTCATTGTCAAAGACAACAACCATTTTTTAAGAAAATAATTTATGGCCTAATTCTGTTCGACGAATGTATCGTCTTGTATATGGACGAAAAAAAGAAGCAGTTTAGATTCTTTAAAACGATTATTATTTATTGTCTATGCTAGAAGGTTCGTGTATTTGCTTTATGATTTTGTTCTAAACATTATATCCAACACATATTTTTTCATATATTTTTAAAACTATTGTACAATAATTTAATTGAATTTTTATGTTTTAAAAACATGGCAATAATATTTTTATTTTTCATTGTCAAAGACAACAACCTTTTTTTGAAGAAAATAATTTATGCCCTAATTCAGTAAGAAGATTTAGGACGTATTTGTTTGAAAATGCTTCTGAGTTCTTGTCTTTGAAGTCTCTAATGCCCTAATTCAGTAAGAAGATTTAGGACGTTTTTGTTTGAAAATGCTTCTGAGTTCTTGTCTTTGAAGTCTCTAAATTATTTTCGTCAAAAATGGTTGTTGTCTTTGACAATGAAAAATATAAATATTATTGACATGTTTTTAAAACATAAAAATTCAATTAAATTATTATACAATAGTTTGAAAAATATATGAAAAAATATGTGTTGGATATAATGTTTAGAACAAAATTATAAAGCAAATACACGAACCTTCTAGCATAGACAATAAATAATAATCGTTTTAAAGAATCAAAACTGCTGCTTTTTTTCGTCCATAGACAATACGATACATTCGTCGAACAGAATTAGGGCATTAATTATTTTCTTCAAAATTGGTTGTTGTCTTTGACAATGAGAAATATAAATATTATTGCCATGTTTTTAAAACATAAAAATTCAATTAAATTATTATACAATAGTTTGAAAAATATATGAAAAAATATGTGTTGGATATAATGTTTAGAACAAAATTATAAAGCAAATACACGAACCTTCTAGCATAGACAATAAATAATAATCGTTTTAAAGAATCAAAACTGCTTCTTATTTTCGTCCATAGACAAGACGATACATTCGTCGAACAGAATTAGGGCATTAATTATTATACAATAGTTTGAAAAATATATGAAAAAATATGTGTTGGATATAATGTGTGGAACAAAATCATAAAGCAAATACACGAACCTTCTAGCATAGACAATAAATAATAATCGTTTTAAAGAATCAAAACTGCTGCTTTTTTTCGTCCATAGACAAGACGATACATTCGTCGAACAGAATTAGGGCATTAATTATTTTCTTCAAAATTGGTTGTTGTCTTTGACAATGAGAAATATAAATATTATTGCCATGTTTTTAAAACATAAAAATTCAATTAAATTATTATACAATAGTTTGAAAAATATATGAAAAAATATGTGTTGGATATAATGTGTGGAACAAAATCATAAAGCAAATACACGAAGCTTCTAGCATAGACAATAAATAATAATCGTTTTAAAGAATCAAAACTGCTGCTTTTTTTCGTCCATAGACAAGACGATACATTCGTCGAACAGAATTAGGGCATTAGAGACTTCAAAGACAAGAACTCAAAAGCATTTTCAAACAAAAACGTCCTATATCTTCTTGCTGAATTAGGGCATTAGAGACTTCAAAGACAAGAACTCAGAAGCATTTTCAAACAAAAACGTCCTAAATCTTCTTAGTGAATTAGGGCATAAGTCTAGATACTGATGAGTTCCTTAAGTAGGAGCCAAATGCATAGACGGTGCTTTACAAAAAAAAAAAAAAAAAAAAACAAACATTGCTAATAATTGCTCATTTACTAAAACAATGTCATAACTCCAGACAGTTTGCAAGAAATTTTTCATTTTTCTCTCAAGAGTTGAGTAAACAAGATATTTGTATACAATTATTAATTCTGTATCACTAATTCACAAAATGGAATGACGTTGTTTGCGTAAATGGGCGATATGTAGGCATATTACGAAGAAAATTCGTTCTTAATTTTGTTTAGCGTTTAATAATTAATTAATTTCTGCAGATATCGTCTATATTGGGTCCCTTAACCCACAACATTTTGCACTAACAATGTTAATGCTGGAACATGGAAAGCATGTGCTGTGCGAAAAACCTCTATGCATGAATCTTAAACAAGCTAAAAAGGTAATACAGTATGCTGAAATGAAAAAACTATTTTTAATGGAAGGTGTATGGTCAAGATTTTTCCCGGCCTATCAATACTTGCGTAAACAAATTGACAGCGGGGTGTTGGGAGAAATTCGAGAAGTTGATGTAGAATTTGGTTTTCCACTCAGCGAAGTTGATCGTTTGCAGTAAGTATTTACAAGTGTTGTATTCAAATCGTTAAAATTATTATTAAAACAAACTTAGAAAACGAGATTTAGGAGGTGGAACTTGCTTGGACTTAGGAATATACACCATACAGGTATCACAATGGGCATTTCAAGAACCTCCGCAGGAAATTAAAGCAAAAGGTTCTTTAAATGCTGAAGGTGTCGATGTGGAAGTAGAGGCGGAATTGCATTATACTGGTAAACGCATATCGAAAATGCATTTTAGTGCCAAGAGTTTGTTGGGTAATAATGCGATTATAAAGGGTTCGAAAGGTCAAATAACAGTGAGTCTTTTGTTTTATTCTTTATTACATATAAACAAACTTTTGAAATATTTTCTTTTCGAATATTTTAAGCTAAAACAATTTTGGTGTCCCACCAAAATTATTGATATCGACGGCCAGGAAAAAGAATGGGTTTTGCCTAAAGGCAAATATCCCACCAACTTTGTAAACTCAGAAGGCTTGCGATACGAAGCCGAAGCTGCTAGACAATGTATTATACAAGGCCAACTTCAACATGAGCATGCTAGTCACAATGACAGCTTGCTATTTGCCCAAATCGAAGATGAAATTCGATCTCAAGTTGGTGTAATCTACGCCGAAGATGTAGAATAGCTTATATTTTCTTCTTTGTGAAAATTAAAATTTTGTTCCTTTTTGATTTGTATTTTAAATAAACAGCATAAAGTTATAAATTCATGCATTTTCTCTGATAGCTTTTGGAATTGTGGTGCGGGAATGATGCTTTATATATAGGTATGTTTTCAATTATTTAGTTATGTTATAGAATAGCTTGTTGAAGTTTAAAAATGGAAAGATATGTATGTTTTAAAAGGAATGAGTTTTCAATTACAATTAATCTACATCTAAAAGAAGTTACTCACGTTCTATCCACAACAGCTAAAATTACACCCAATTTGGGTAATTACCAACGAAGTGTCAACATTGCTGCTATTTAAGTTGAGCAACTTTTGAGTTTATGGAAGAGAGTGAGTGAGATGAGGTGATAATGAACAGCAGAGCCATTATATTTTCCTCTTTCGCCCATGAAGTAAAAAGTTGCTCAACTGAAATTGCAGTATGTGAACCCGGTGTAATTTCGTTTAGAACTGGTAGTACCTTTTAAATTGCGCCCCATGACTGAAATTATATTATCAGAATGCTGCCAAGTTTGATTTATTAAAAAAAGATTATGCATATTTGTATAAACATACATATATATGTACTTACCACGACAATTATATAGACAGACCACTTGTAAATTTTTCTCGACTAAGTAATACACATATTATTTTTATAATTTTTGCAAATATTTTCGGGATGTCTGTTTTATTTAAAAATTTAATAAATTATATTTGATTTAATAATAAACTACATTTTTATATTTACTCGTATATTATCAAGACTTTTGGCTCTTGTTAATTGAATTTTCCCGTTTTTTCTTGATATTTATATGTATGTTTTAAATTGTAGAACGATTTATGTAACAAAACCTTTAAGGGATTAGAAATAATGAGGGTAATAGATACATGGACTTATTAAACTACATACATATTAGTTTATGAATAATATAAAGAAACAACGTAAATTAACGGAAATGTAAAAATTAAAGAAAGAAACATTTTAATAATATAAAAAACTTTAAAACTAATTTTTACATTAAACTGTTTAATGATAAAATCTATTGTTTTTTGAGTATATTCAAAGCACATCTGCGCACTGCCTCATTGTGAGTGTTGTAGTTCGTGTGTTGTGTCACAGTTTAAAGATGTGGAACATAACGACACTCGCAATAAGACAGAATCAGTAGATTAATGTACTTAATCTGAATTACGCTAAAAGATATTTTAGTTTTGTTGAAGAGTGCGTATATAATATTTTTAATAATTTAAAACGTTTTTTTATGTTAAAAATTTAATATTTGCGTTAACGTATTAAATTCACCTATATTCCAGTTGTCGACATCGACGGCACTTTAACACAATAGCAAAAAATTGGGGCTTGTTTACTCGCTCTCGAGAACAATTTCCGTTCCCTAAGGTCTAGAAAATAGCATTAAACTGCCAACAGGAGTCAGTTGTTTTCGACAACGGGTACACAAGTCCCAATTTTTTTATTGTGTTAAAGTGTCGTCGATGTCGGCAACTGGAATTAGGGTGATTGTTTTTTCTTTTTGTTAAAAAAAAATCGTTTTCTGAAACTATAAAAAGTCGGAATATTCACATTTGATTTTGAAAGCAGGGATATGTGAATCTAAATACTTTTGAGAACATGCTGTTAAAGGAGAACAAATATTAAATTTTATCAGAGCTCGCAATAATTGGTCTCTCTCGTGCTTGTTGTCAGAAAAAAACACTCGTCCACTGACAGGATGCGACACTGTCGCGAAAAAACCCTCAAACGTCGTTCTTCTTTGGCTTGCTCTTCGCTCAACCAATCGCTCGGCTCATGTGTTCACTTGAGACCCTTTATTTCGTAAAATCTCGGCAAATGGTCTTTTGAGCATGTATGTGTGTTGCAAGTGTGGATAGGTAAACATTTACATACATGAAGATTAACTTTGTTTTTGTTGTACACATATCTGTCTTTTATTTTACATTTACACTTTGTTGACAAATAGTTTGATTTACAGATATTTTTATTGTTATTTATTATTATCATCTCCCTTCCCCTTTAATGCTTTGTCCATGACGAAATATCTAAGGCAACATAAAGCAAACGCAACAACAAAACAAAAGACCTTTTTTTGCGAACACTTTGCTTATTTTCCTCACTTACTGGCCCTCAGTAGCTGAGCAACGAACGATTCTGTTCGTATCATGCGGTCAGTAAGAGACCGATTCGTGTGTTACGCTCAACCCATAACCCGGGAGCGAGAACACGATTGAAACGAAAAATAGGGTTGCTGTTCAGACACAGTGATTCCGTCTCATTTTTTAGGTCTTTTGAGTGAGCAGACCGCAGAGAGAAATTTGGTTGAGCATATTTTGCGAGCTCTGAATTTTATACATTCACGATTTATCTTACGGTCAAATTTTCCCATTGAGTAGTTTATATTACGAATAGAGTACAAATAGTTTTGTACTGGTTATAACGAATTTATTTAAAAACGAAATTTAAATAAAGCAAACTATTTTAGTTAAACTGTTGAAATAAAATATTTAATTTAAAAGATGTGCCCACAATGCTACAAAAAAGATTTTACGACAATTTTGAGGAAGATGCTGGTCAAGATTTTTACAGATGGACGAAGATTTAGTATCACTTCACAATCACTTATAATTTAAATAACCATTGAGATTCTCAAAATACAGTGTTTAGAAAGAAAATCGAGAAGAAATCCGTTAAATTTTTTTTAAAGTATTGCAAAAAGAGAACAAGATTCTAGAAGAAAATTTTAAATAGCTTCCCTATGTCTCAATTTTTTTTTACTTTTATGTGCAGACTCTTTGTGCGATATATTTTTTTTTAATTTTGGTTTATGATAAATAATTGAATTGAGGTTTTTAATTGAAAATAAATCGTTTAATGACTTGATTATTAATGGAGAATTTATTTTCCCTAATAACATAATGAATATAAGCTATTAAAGAGCAATTGGACAAATCAACATACAGAATTATACTGTGTATCGATTTAAATAAAACTTTCACCAAATAATAATCACAAATACACAAATGTTCGAATTAAAACAACACTTTTCACCAAATACAAAATGTTCTTTTGATTGTGCTGATTTGCACGGGCATAATTATGCTGGCATAACATGGCAGTTTGTTGGCAAATTCGGTGACGAGAATGGGTTTGTGGTGGGCATAATTTTTCATCCAGATACAACCCCGCATTAGCAGAACAAAACCAACACAACTTAAAAAAACAGCAAATGTTAAAAGAATACGAAAAACACTAACACACACAAAGCTGTGTGTACGTATCAGAGAACAGCAATGAGTAGTGAAAAAGTGAGTAGAGTTGAATCATGACTTATAATTTCTTGTACTTATGCGCACTCATACTTATTGCAATGTTGCTATGAATCATATTCAGTCGAAAGTTTGAAGTGCGCATCGAACTCATACTTAAGGTATGGTCACACTTGACAAACATTTGCCCAAAAAAGCGTAACCAGCAAATACTAATGAGGAATCTTTTGATTCAGACGCGTGTTTATTAAGTTCAATAGTTTCCAATAATATTGTATTCTTTACCTTTGCGTATTTGTTAAATACGAAACTAATTAACTTAATAAACACGTGTTTTCAGCAAAAGATTTCTCATTAGTATTTGCTGGTTACGCTTTTTTGGGCAAATGTTTGTCAAGTGTGACCGTACCTTTAGCAACATTTATGAAGTTGTTGATTTTGACTCTCCTTAACTTAATGCCTATGGACGATGCAAAATAAGTATGTTTCACAATGCGAACTTCGCATATGAAAATTAAAGTTCTCATTATGAGTTTATGTGTTCTCTGTTGCTTTTTTTGTTTTTTGCACGGATTGAGAAACAACGCTATTTACTACTATTGTATCATCTATCAGCACAAAGGGATCATCGTATTGGACCCAAGTGAGCTAGACCCCTAAAATTTTCATTCTTCACTAGCAGCCTGCGAACCTAACCTACTACTATTGTATACTACTTGCAAACTGTTTAATGAATAAACTTTTAAATAAACATACATGCATGTGTTGAGTGAGCTGAATCAATGCGAGTAGTATAAATATTTTCCTGAAATTAGAAATCAACCTGAGGTGATTTATGAATGTGCTTGTGGTATGACTCTGATGTCGACGTCGCATTCATATTTATTTCAATCTCTATGTATGCGTAAATCAGAGTAGTTGAGTTTAAATGACGTCTTCTCGCTTATATTTAAAATTTCATGAGTCAGTATGAAGAGCGAAAAAACGATTCATTGCCGATCACTGATACGTATATATTTAGTTGCAATTTGGAAAAGAACAAAAATTGTACGGCTTAAAAATTTTTCTCGTGTAAATTACCTCATTGAATTTATTGGGTTTGAGCAGCATTTTTTCAAATATTTTTATTTCAGTAGCATCATCATTAGGTAGGAGTTCCATCTGTCAACCAAAGCACATATAAAAAAAATTCACAAAGAAAATTGGGTTTATTTTTAGGATTTTATAAAATTCAGAAATTCTTCTCGAATATATGTGTTTTCCAACAGTCAAAATATGGTCTCCACCAATAAACCTGATTAAAGAATCCAATATACATATGTCAAAAAAAAGTCCATTTAAAAGGTGTAACAATTTTGTGATATCTTTTCCCAAAAAAACATTCGAAGTTGCAATGGTAAATGTGAAAAATGTCTTGACCAAAATATGGACCGAAAATAAATTAGTATATCAGTTGTAAAGCAGTTCTGGGCTGCATCGTCGCTTGTGTTTGTTGTTTGGCCTCCGAAACTTCTGTGTCGCACTCGCAATAGTTAATTGATTTGATTTGTCTCAATTGTATAGTTTTGTGGGTCTTTTTTTGTAAAATTTCCTTGTTAACCATGCCGCTACTTTAAAAAATACTGTTAATAGAATCATGGACATATCGCTAATTTAATCAAATAACGTCATAACTCAAAAAATTGAATTTTTGAGTTAGTACTGCAGAATTACTCCTCATATGAAAATACGATATTTTTGGAAAGAAACTTTTCTATAAATATGAAGCCTCAAATAAAAGGGGTTGACGAAGAGATTTAAGAATTAACATGAAGTGTCTCAGGTGATCACCATATGAAAATGGGGGATAGCATGCATATGTTAGAATGGAACTCTATCAAAAATGCTGTCAAAAAAAGGACTTGATTAGGGCATTATAAAAAATAATGAACCTCATCGTGGTTGACGTATTTCCACTTCGAATTCTACATATTGGTCCTAGATTAAAGAAAAAATTTTTCAGTAGTAGAATTTGAAATACCCCAAACACCATTAGGGGGATTATTAAAAAGTCTGGACAAAAAAGTTTAGGACAAAATATATGGTGTGTACATTTTAGATTTAAGTCCTATTTATGTACATCAGTGGTAATCAAAAAGAGAAAATGCTTAAAATCAGAACAGAATATTTAGTGCTGCATGTTTAGTGCTGCTCCACAGAAAAAAATCGCTCTTGTTAATGTTTAATTGAGTATATGAAAAATATTTTTATGGATTAATTTTATATAAATGAACGTTTGTATATAGTGGTGCCTTAGACTGTATAAAATATTAGATTTTTTCAATTTCTATATACATACTAGACACTCAGCATCTATAAAAGTATATAAGCCAAATAAAATCTTATTTTCCAAATATTTTTTCTCTTTTATACAGCAATAAAGAGTGCTGTTATAAAAGGATTTAAATTAGATAATTTTCTTTTATAAATAATATAGAAAAAAAATTAAATAATTTCGGTGGTGTTTGAATACGCCGGTGTATTTTTTCATAAAAAATGCGTCAGAAATCTGCTCTTTTTTGTGTGTTTTATGCTCTTGCTTTAGATTTTTGTTAATAGTTGTGCTGTGTACCTAGGCAAAGCAGAATGCTAGCATAACCCTCAGGGCAATGGGATGGTGGGCACTGATGTACATACAGTAAGCAAAGAAAAAACTTGTACAGCAAACGCTCAGCTCTTCTAATCAAAGTATCTCTGTTGCTTTGTAAGATTTTAAGCTAAAACCAAAAGCAATTGCAAGACAAATTAATCAACTTTCTATGGAAATATTTCATTTTATTGACAAATTTATTTTAATACTAAAAAAATAACCTAACTTAAAATAACACTATTTTCAAGAACAAAAAAAAACTTGTACACTAACTTTTCCTTCAGGAAGGAGCTATGAAATAAGGAATACAATAAAAATTAGTACTAAATGTGGCCACGTCTAGCATCTAATAGATTATTCTCATAGAATGAACTGGGTTTTTGGTAATTTTGGAAGGTATATGCTCCCATATGCCCTGGAGACCACTTACAGATCGTGCAATTTTTTCTCCACATACGCCCACAGAATTTCATTACTACTAAGGCCCAGGATCTAGAGAGGATGTGCCTGCAATTTTTTGCCATTGGATGGAAGCCATTCCCTTATTATTGAGGACAAATGTTTCGGTTATATAACTCTTAACTAATTAATCATCTCGAGTTATATTTATTTTGGTAGCTTACTATTCTAAATTATCTTTTAGTATTTTTAAATAATCTAATGAGTAACATTGTACGTTCTATAAAAATGTACACCACTCGATCCCATTGAGTCTCTTGAGAGAAAAATTAAATTTTCTTTTTCCATTAAGTTGTGCGTAAATTGGAAACTTTTAAACTAATTTTCTGGCAAACTGTTTTTTTTTCGAGTTATGACGTTCTTTGAGTAAATGAGCGATATGTACCTAACTATTTAGCTCATATTTTATAGTGTTAAGGTATCTTAAATATGCAATCAGATTTTTTTCTCAATCAAATTATAGTACAAATTAAAGAGAGATATTGTTTTTCTCAATTTTCCTGCAGGCAATAGAGTAACCAGCCTGGTATACTTTGCGTTTTCAGTTTGGAACTTATTTCAAAAACGTAATAAATTGGTTTGATTATTTTTGCTTAAATGATTTTTTGTTTGTTTATTTTTTTTTAATTGCTGCAATTTTTGCTATATATGTGTTATTTATGCATGTTTAAACGCTTATTTTTTTTCTACACGTATTTGTATGTATGTATATGTACTCGTATGTATGTATAATTAAAATTGGAACATAATAAAATACTTGATTTATTTATTTTTTCTTTGCGTTTTACTTGTGGATTGAATATTTACTTTGATTTGCAAACCAACCTACTGGCCAATTTAATTTCCAGCTGCCACTTCAATAGGTAAAGTTTCTATAGTTGCACTTACCGTCACTGCAGTAGTGTCATTGTCATCTACATGCAAAGAAGAAGCTTGTGCTGAAAATTCTGAACTTATTAGAGATGTTGATTCCTCTACACTTTTATTTAAATCTTCTTCTGCTGCTGCTGGCAATGTTAGCGTTATCGGTTTAACTGGTCCACTGTTACAGTAATCTTCCTTAACGGTCACTGGAGACGACGGTTTTAGAGATGTTACTGGTTCTTCAAACGCAATACAGCTTCTGTGGACATCTTGCAAAGATGTGCCAGATGTCTGTGGATTGCTAGCAATGGCTTGTGTATGACACGTCGCTGAGGCTGATTGGTTTTCTGTTGTGGCTTCAATGCTTTGTGAAACGGCCACTAGGGCTGTTGTCGCATTGCGATTGTGTTGTAGTAAATCATTTATTTGCGACAGTCTGGAGGAACTCGCAAGCGGTGTTGACAGACTTATAAAACTAGCATTGGTATCATTTTCTAATGATGTAGTACCATTAACACTGCAGGAGGGCGCTGTGGTAGTTTCCATGCTGGTGAGACTGTTCACGCTGTGATAAACTCCTGTAGCTTCGGTAGTTGTAGCTGTGCCGAAGGGTGGTATAGAAGGTACAGCACACGAACTATATACAGTCGATGTGCTTGGGGATGTAGTATTACTGTTTGGGTTTATGTAGGGACTGTTGTGATACATATTATATGGTGATGCCTGTAAGAGGACGTGGAATTAAAAAACATTTTAACAATATTGCTTCTGTGAACTAGCTAATTTAAAACTTACTTGTGCTTGCATATTTCCATAATGGTACGAGGACACCGGCATTAGTTCTCCGTATGAAGAAGATGCTGCAGTCCCAGCACCAAACAGACTTGCATCTAAACTATCGATACCGTAATGCGATGTTGCAGTAGAATTCACACTGCCAGTATGTGTTATTTCTAAGGAGGTTTGTTGTCCGTATAGAGTATTTAATGTGGAAGGGTTCTGCGTATGATAGTATGAACTGGCAGCCGATTGTTGATGCACTTCGGAGGCAGTATTGTAAGCCGGTGATGCATAACCTGAACTATAATTTGATTGTGGCTGCAAGTGAGTTTGGTAGTAAGGTAAAGGTGTTTGTTGCATTGTTGAGACAACGGCAGAGGAGTAAGGATTTTGTTGTTGACGGTTCTCCATCTCTAGGCGCATTAAGGTGTGTATGTAATGGGTACGCACTCGTGTCGGATTAAATTCGACACGTCCAATTGTATTTCCACAGGCATCCCGGGAGCAGCCACATGGAAACATATCACGATCAACTTGGCATTTAATGCCAGATTGAGAACAAGCACACGTTTCAGGATCACAAAAATCTCGACAAGTGCAACCACAAACCTCTCGGCTATTGCGTATATTTCGACATTCAGCCTTTTCACTGGGATCTATTTTACGTATACCAGCTGCTTTAAGCAAAGCCCTTCGTTGTTTGGGCGAGACAGGTTGCAGGAAACCATTTGATTCTCCGTCTAAATCGGAGCCACTACCCTCACTTAAATAGTCTTCCTCAGACTCTTCGCTATCGTCGCTAGAACTACCTCTGGGATTGATTTCTTGTAACTGCATGCGGTGAGCTCTTCGGAGCTCGGCTGCATGTTCGGTTAAAGTCAAAGTTTTGGAGGCAATATGCCTGGTTCCCATACCTAAAGTACAGCCTCCAGCAGAAGGCACACAACCAAAGCCCTGTTGCCGGGGAAAGTAATAAACTTGTACTGTATCGAAATTAATTGAACGCTTTGGTTTCTTCTGTATGCTGCCATTTAAAGAACTATGATCGTTGGTTGTAGATAATGTGGTTCTTAGAGAATCCAAACTTTCTATGGCCTCATCACCAACTTCCAAGCGACGTTTTAAATTTGATCGACATGGCTTGGAAGGATCTTTTAGTGGCGATTTTGTCACTCGTATTACATTTGAATTAAATATATCTTCACTGTCCTTTGATACAATCTGAGTATGAGTTTGCGTTGGTGTTACTGCGGTTATGTTCAATTGGCTAGTATCTGTTGCACATGTGGTGGTATGCAAACCTGATGTTTCGCTGCCCAAACCAGAATCCGAACCGTCGCCGTTACGCTCTTCCTTTTCAGGCGTATCTTTTATTGCATCATCCTTATCTGTTCCGCTGCATGATGGCAGGTTATTCTCTGGTTCGGTTTTTAGCCACCGTAAGTCTTCATCTGTGGTTGTTCTGGTATCATCTTCCTGAGAAGTTTGGGAGTTGTTCAGTAAATTTAACTCTTCTAAAGCCGAAGCCTTATCTGAAGCGAACGCTTCTCGTTCTTCGCACGCAATTGCTAAGGGGTCATCAGACGTATTATTTGTATCAATAGAAGCCATAGAAGCATTCAAGTCCACTTCATCTAAAACGATTACGTTTCTATCTGAAAATTTGAGTGACGAACAAAAGTTTCTTAAGTAAAATAGTTTTGGTAGAAAACTGGGAAAAATTGGCATTTTTAGGTACTTTTAACAAAGTTTTCAATCTTAATTACTTTTTAAACAAAAGCTAACTTAAAAAAACGGTTAGGACCACTGAATTCAGCGTATTCGAATTAGGTTTACCCCATCAGAGGCCCGTTTCTCAAAACTACAAATTACAAATCCACAAGTAAAATACACACAAAACAACAATAAAATTTGTAAAAGTGTTGTTGTTTTGTGTGTATTTTACTTGTAGATTTGTAATTTGTAGTTTTGAGAAACGGGCCCCAGGTCCCCCCCCCCCCCCCTTGTTACATTTTTGAACTAGCACAGTGTTATAAATCAAAGTTTTCACGTTAAAATCTTATATATAAAAATAAGTGCACATGCTTATGAGTTATCCGATTTAATATGAAAAATAGATAGGCTAAAGGCTCAATTACCCGACGGTAATGTAATGTAACTGCAACGTAGCAAACAGCTGATCGATATTTTTATATGAAAAATATATGAAATATATATTTGAAATATATTTTGAATGATAAGAACAATGACTTTATTTATACTCACTTTTGAAACTGTTTAAATCTAAAAATGTCTCTTCTTCATCATATACGTCGGTCAGACTATTATGATCAACATCTTTTTCTTCTTCTATATCTAGATCTGAGTCAACAATTACTTTTGGATCATGCAAGGCCTCGCTTTTATCTACTTCTTCCACTTCTTCTTCGACTGAAAGGTCATCCATGCTTTTAAAATCTTTTTCTAAGGTTTCTTCGCCACTTTCTACTGAACAAAACTCATCAGCAGGTTCGTTAAAACAAGGAGATGATGTTGCCCGTATATCCATGGGGTCATGCCTAAAATCTTCCAACTCATCATCTATTGGAGTCATGGTGCTATTTCGGTTAAAGTCGTGGCTAATAACAACATTGCCATTAGCAGTTGACGATTTTTTCAATTCTAGAATTTCACTACCATTAGTGGCTGTAACTTTAACAGGTGTTTTTAACATAATACTACTTTCGATTTGTTCTTCAATGTCATCATCTTCAACTTCGGAGGAATTTCCTATGGATACTATAGATGTTACTGTCAAAGTATTTGAATTTTGTTCAGAATGAGTTATTTCTGTTTCAGTATCATTTGTGTCTGAATTGAAACCTTTACTTTTTTCGCAGTGTGGTATATTATCTCCCTCTTCCGTTTTTTCAACATTGTCGTCTCTTATTTCGATTTCTTCTTTAATCTCACTTTCAGTTTGCATGTTTGCGTTACTGGCTTCTGTTTTTATATCTTCTATTTCCATTTTTGCTGGTCCTTCTATTGTGCTGATTCCACCGAATATTGAATTACTGCTTGAATTCTTTTGTATGTATGTAATAAAGCTTTTAATGGGTGAAAACATTCTATTTTTCTTACATGCAGAGATGACTACATAAGTGGCAAGTGTGTATGTGTGTATGTATATTCGAATTCTTTATTATTATTAGATTAGCATAATTGCAATTGAAGATTTTCGCAAAGTTATAATTTTTCAAAGTTCCTTTTTGCTGAAATAAAATATATATATGTATTTAGGTATACATATGTATATGCATGTATGTATGTGTGTACAATTTAAATGTATGTTGTTTTGCAACATCATAAATTATATTAGTTTCAGTAGTACATATAAAATCAAAATGATCGATCAAATATTGACATAAAGTTGTTGGTGTTAATTGATTTATAATTTATCATATTTTCGTATTTTTAATATATAATATTTTAGATATTTAAATAAAAGATTCATTATTTATTTATTTGATCACTTCACTTCAGAGTAGAGTTTCTACGCGGGAAAAAATTCCCGGGAAATACCGAGAATTTTTATTAAACAAATCGCGGGAAATTTTATCTGGGCATTTTCTGGAAATTCAATTTCATTTTACTGGAATTGACTTTTTGTTACATTGATTTTTTTACCTCCTGACCAAAAAAGTGGTGTTATAAGTTTGTAGTGTGTGTCTATGTATCTGTGTGGCTGTACGATTCCACGTGCAGACCAAACCGCAGGACCGATTTTGATTTAGTTTTTTCTGTTCGAAAGGTGAATTGATCGAGAAGGTTCTAAGCTGTGTTTTAAGAAAAACGGTCTATCCGTTTAGAAGATATAACATCTTTTCTAGATATATCCGGGTGTTTTTAAAATTTTTAATTTTTGTTATTGTTTATTATGATTATTTTTTATTTTGTTACATAAAAATACATATTCTTGTTATATACATATACATCCTGTATATAAATACAGCACACAAATTTTTGTCGCAAACTTTTAACTTTTATCTTATCGTTCGCCAATATTGGCGAAACATATATGGTTTAAAAGCTATTTTTGTGTAGATATGCACAATGTAAATATTTTTTCAACATTTTTAGCTCAAAAGTGTTAAAAAAGCGATTTAAGTTTGCTTAAAAAGAGACAACTTTCTTATTTGTTTTTATTTTGAACAACTGTGGATTTTGTACCAACTGTGAAAACAAAATGTACTTATTGGACCATGACGGTACCATTTTTTTTAATATTTATTAATAAGAACGGAAACGTAAACAAATGTGTAAAAAGTTTTATGCATTTTATGAAAAAAAAATTTCTCTACGGATTTTTAACTTCAATGATTTTTATTTTAGACGAATATACATCTAAAACTGTTGCAAGTACTTACTTACATCTGGGTTTGAATAAAATGAATGCATGTATCCATGTACGAGTATGTAAGCAGGACTAAAAATTAATCCACAAAAGCAGAATAATTTTTCATCGGTTTGAAGTCATTAGATATTTTATGAAAATCTGTACAAAATATTTGTTTAATGACAACGCCAAAATGAAACTATTGCAGACAACACAAGTTGGTTAAATCCCAAGTTACGAGAGATAACTGTGGGACATTCTTATTGCAAATTTTTGTTTGGCTTTCAAGATTCAATATTTTTATAAACTGTGAAGAACGATAAGTGGATTAATTTAGCAAAAAAAATTAATTTTTCGAGTTACCACGTTGTTTGAGTAAATGAGGGATATGTACAAACATAGCAAGCAAGGGCTATTGTTATTTGGAACATTTAAAAATTATTTATGTATTTATTTTATTAACCCCCGACCAAAAAAAAAGGGGTGTTATAAGTTTGTAGTGTGTGTCTGTGTATCTGTACGAGTCCACGTACAGACCAAACGGCTGGACCGATTTTGATTTAGTTTTTTCTGTTTGAAAGGTAACTTGATCGACAGGGTTATTACCAATGTTTTAAAAAAATCAGTTCAGACGTTTAGAAGAGATCACATCTTCTCTAGATAAGTTCGGGGGTTTTTAAAATTTTTAATTTTTGTTTTATATTTACAGCCTTATTTATACAAATTTTTTATGAAAATATCTTTTAAAAAGCCTTAATAAGTTTTATAAATATGGCTGTTAATTTTTTTAATAAATGTCAGATCTGTAAGAAAATAACAACAAAACAAGAACAAAAAAAAAAAACAAACAACAATTAAGTAAAGAATTAATTATGAAATCAATAACAAAGTTAAGGAAATTATTCATACCTTTTCCACCTTATTAGGCAATGTGAAGAAAGATATACCGACCCAAAAAGAAATGGAACGGAAGGGCATAAAATTATGCCCATTTAAGACTACAGCACTCAATCAATAAGTTTTTTATTCCCTATGTCGTGCACACATAGAGAAATTGTTTCAATGAGGACACCAATACAATTTTTATTAATGTTTAAATATCGTTAGTATTATCGTTTTATCGATCAACAATGTTAAAAAGACAAGGCGGGCGGAAGTTTGGAAGGTCGTTTAAAAATCCCTGTGAAAACGAAGAATGCAATTATACGGTGAAGGCGGCGGCTTCTTTCATTAATAACAACAAAAAGGCTTCTTGAGTACGTATACGCAACGAGTACCAGTATTATAAAGCCACATACACAACGTTTATCACAAAATTGTTGCAAAAATGTTCCGAAAGTTATGTTTTAAATTTCATAATTAAATTTTTACATTTTTATTTTATCAAGTTGATCTGTAGTTTTATTAAAATAATTTTGGAAAATAATTTTTCCTTTTTAGGCAATTTTAGTTTTAATACTTTTTAATAGCCAAACTTTTTGATGACTTTATTAATCTCTTCTTTCACATAATTTTTTTATATTTTAATTTTTTTTAATAAAGTTTTCTTCAAAATTTCACACATTTGCGTTACTTCTTTTTTATCTTCTATCACTTTTCGGAGAAGCTCTGATTAAATTCTTATGCTCAATAATTTTGAAATGTTTTTGCACACAAACACTTGGTTTTTTTTAAGCGTTTTAATTAAAGTTTTCCACAACTTTTAGAATTGTACATATATTTCTTTCTTGTTGAAGAATATTTTAGGATTATTCTCTTTGAAAAGAAACCTTTTCATCCGTTCAATTCATATAAATTATTTAATTCTGTAGATTTATCTGCGTTTCTTCTTGTATTATTCGTGTGCGACATTTCTATTACGTTAGTGTAAAAGAGTACGTAAGTTCACATGAAATTCATGTTACGTTTTTGCAGCGTTGCTTGGATTGCAGAGTTGCAGAAAAAGTAGTAGAATAACAATTGGATTCAGTGAGGATTGTACCGTTATATTTGAATTTGAGTGATAATTATTAATGAACAAATAACATCAAAGTTAGTTGTAAATATTCTGACAACACATAGTTGAACGGAACAGCCAGCCGTTTTCGAAGGCCACTAAACCTTCATCATCAGCGTTCTTCTGTGTCTGGTCCACTGTGTGTGGTGTCAGTTGATGTAGATTTCTGCCTTATATACGAAACTTTATTGCAAATGGAATATGTGAATTGGTTTGATTCATCGTATTTCAATTTGCTCATGTGCTTAGTAATGAAGGCTCAAAGTTACCATCTCTAAATTTTAAATTATAAATATAGAAACAAATGGAGTTCGAATAATAATTAAAAATTAACTAAAACATGGGTTTTAGTTTATCCAAAACTTTAAAAATAGAATTTGCTTAACATAATAATAATAAAAATTATTCACATAAATTTGAAAATATTTCTCCACGGCAGCTACCAATAACAAAATTTGCAACGTTTAGCACTTTTCACATTTTTTAAATAGTTTTTTCATATTTTGAAATTTGTTTTCACTGAATTTTTTTAATGTAATATTTTTCATATTGATATTTTTTAACATTTCTTTTAATTTTCTCTTTTCTAAAAAATTTTTTAAGTTTCTGATGAACTTTAAGTTGAAAAAAAAATAGCTCAGCTGCATTTTCGCTACTACCTTGTGAATGTGCATTGGAACAGCTGTTTAACATAAACAAAAAAGTTAGGTTATCAACATGTAGAAAATTAAAATTGCATAAAAACTCATTTAATGAAAACAAACGAACATCATAATGCACTTTTCTATTTCTTTATTCCATGTTAAATTATTTACTCTCTGTTTTTAACTGCCATTAATAAAAATAAATAAAAAATTCTTACTGTTGTTTGATTGTTTTGTATAGTAATCAAATAACTCACAAAAGCATGTTGACTAGATGAAGTCTTAAGTTAAGTTACAATGAGCCAAGCTATTTTATTTTATAATATTATATAAAACTATACTTGTTAGAATGGTTTTTGAGAAGTTTTCAAAACAATCATACTGATTCATTGCTTTAGTGAAGCATATGAATCAATAGAAATTGCAAGCAGTGGCATGCAGTTATTAACAACAGTCTCATTGATATGAATGATGCCATAGCATCTTTAATTTTTTTAATGTGCTAGCTCAATATTCATTTTAGAAAATGCAAAATTATGCCGTTTGATTCGTAATCATGCAGTTCTCTGATACATATTCATATTTGATGGAAAATATTTGTATTTGGATTCAACATTTGTATACGAGTATTACTTTAAAGTCACCACTTAGCAAGGCCAGTTATCTGGTCATAAGATATTTTCTACATATAGATGGCGCTAATATTAAACTAAAATAATGCTACCAGGAGTGTTGTTAGTAGTGGTTAGTGATCTAGCGAGCTTTGTAAACATATCGATCCTAGTGAATGTTGTTTTAATATCACTGTTATTAAACAGGATCCTCAAAGAAATTTGTTGTAGAGTTATGTATATTTTCTTCGGATATATTAATATGTAAACAAACAGACAAAAAAGAATACCAAGCAGACCTTTCTGATTTATGGTATGTTGAAGCAAAAGAAAGATACAACAAAGTTGCAAACAATAACTACGTCAGCACTTGACCGGTGTTGTCAGATTTATTTTTAGCCTCCCCGCCAAATGACTTGTCGAATATCGCCAAATGATCCTAAATATCGCCAATATAATAAAACATTAAATTTTAGCTATAAAAAATATTTTTATTTTGTAATGGCTTTACAAATATTGTTAAATTTGAAATTCAGTACGCAATGCCTATCGTGAAACATAAAAATTATATTGATTAAGGAAAGTTAAGAAAAGTGTTTACATACTTATAACAACAGTTCATTTATATTTGGTTTGGGGTAACATACAAATACTGGCGTATAAAATATGTATATTCAAAAATAACTTACTCCAAAAGATCAATCTAATCTAGGATATACATAAAGGAAAATGGTCTTTCAACACAAGCGTTATTTATGAAAACAGCCAGCATATTAAAATTGGTCACAGCGAGCTCCCTGAATAAGTAATAGCAGCTTCCTTGTAATCATAAACCTTAGGCTAGAACTTGTACAGGTTTGTTGGTCCTTCATTATCAAAATGTTGGCTCGAATTTATAAAAAGAAGTTTTCCCCAATATGCCAAATGAGATATTGGAGTCCATAAATTCTTTTAAAACTTCTTGAATTGTAGTAAATTTTGTTTGTGATAAATAAATTGTAAAGTGGTCATACATAAGCTTGGATTATGTACATACATATTTTCTGGAAGTCGATCAAGCATTTTTTAAAAACAACTTCTTTAAACTTAGAAAACAACTCTCTTTTGCACGAATTAGTTTGTGTTGTAGAAAATAACGTTCCTTACACAAAAAAATGGCACATTTTCAATATTTTTCTATATTATTGAAATCATAAAAATATACAACAATGAACTTGACAGATTTCTGTATTACAATTGCTCAATTCACAACCTATTGTAGGATTCGTAGTTCGTTCAAACGTTGTTTGTAATTTCTATGTAAACATTTGCTTATAGACAATGTTTTTACTGAAATTATCAACAACGTTTGAATGTTTCATGTGCGAATTACAACTCCCAGAATAGATTGTGAATTGAGCAATTATATGTACATACGTACATATAAGAAATATGATTACCCAACATACCAAGTGGCTTGAGAAAAATATTATATTAAGCTGAATAAAATAAGCTTTAAGCTCAAAAAAGTATTGAAAGTATATTGAAAAATTTTATCGTAACAATTGCAGAAGAACTAAAATGGAACCCTCGTGATAATATTACACGTGCATGATTACTATAAGTTTATACTTGAAATTTTAAAATAAGCTTACGACAATAATATTCTTTTAAATTTTTGTATAGAAAAGCTTATTTTTCCTCAATAATTTTATAAGGGTTTTTAAAACAATTGCTTCACAAATAATATACATATTTTGTGACTGTTGGAAAATAAAGATTTTAATTATTTACTTCAATTTTATTTATGACAATTTCATTATGTTTTTCATGTTATAATTTATGTTTAGCTTTTTTCTCGCAAATACTTATTAAATTTGCTAAGTATGTATTTTTTAAGCGTCATAGTTATTGTGTTGTTAAATATATCGAACCCTACCATTTTACGATTTAATCGTAAGCGACATGTACTAAAAAATTAGCTTATTTATTGAAATTAAAATTTTATAGGCCTACGCATAATTTTTGTTTAAATATAGAGACTGTAAAATTCTATGGTAAGCGAAAATTTACGTATGTAAGACATATTTGAATTTTATAAAAAAATCTTCTCGTGAAAACTTTAATTTTTGTCGCTTACGATTAAGTGGAAAATAAGGCTTGATATGTGGTTTATAAGCATAATTTAGAAAAATTTTTGTAAAATAAGAGTTTCTCAAGCATTGTTAAAAACTGCTTGTGTATTCACATTTTATAAACATTATTACAAACGAAATTACGAAAAGCTTAAAATTCACTATTTTTATAAGGTTATTTTCAAGTCGTATTGAAGTTTGATTATTGTGTGGTGTATTGGGTATTTTGTACATAAATATTTATATGTATTTGTACACGCTTAGTGTTACCGTATACGCTCAGATTTATTTTTCTGTTGATTTTGGTTTCTGGCACAACTAAAGCGGAAATGACTGGTTTTTAATTTCCTTTTGTCTTAACTAAACCGAAAAATATTACATCTTAGTGCAGCCAAAGAAATATATGCAACTGTTGCTTTCAAAAATAACGGAATTTAAGCACATTTCCGTTCTTTGTAAAATTTGTAATAGAAATGTAAAGGGCAGAAAGTACATAGATAGATACATAGAATAAATTAGTTGGTTTAAAATTCTGGTCTGTGTTTATTGCTGCTTTTTTATTTTATTTTTTTGATAAATGCTAATTAGAATACTTACGCATATCATTCAATACTATAATTTTTTAGACTACATACTTCATGTATGTATAAGGTGTTTTCTTTTTATTTTTGTTAACATTCATTTAAATATTTGCGAAACATAAAATTCCTATAGATCTTTTTTATATTATTTGAAATTCAAGTTTTGAAAGCCTACTACAGACTAGTTCTTTTTATATTTTTTACTTTTTTTCGCGCTAAGAATTTCACATTGGGGGCATTGACCACACGTTCATGATTTTATATACATATGTACATACAATACAAATATATACATACATATTTGGATAGAATTGCCTGCCAAGTAAATTCAATGATATGTTGAGGTTTTAGAAGTCTAAATTGTATCATCTTGTATGTGTATTCAAATTATTGCGCAAGAGTTTTCTTCGTTATGTATAATGGATTTTGGCGCGAGTTTAAATACATCAATAGTGTTATTGTTTTTGCTATAAGTTTAGAAAACGCACATGTTGTATGTATATGAAAATGGAATGAATATAGGGTTTATTGGCTTCTGTTTTTTTTATTACTACGTAATGTTAATGATGATTTCTAAGGTGATGTTTTGATTTTGTTATTTCGGAGTGTATTGACTCGAATAAATTATTTCAAGGATTTATGAAAATTTCGATAAAAATTTAATTTAATGTTTTGGCAATTGTTATTGTGATGAATCATTGACCTTTACAGCGTGAATCTAAAATTTATTTTATTTTATGTACAATAACAAACGAAAGCGAAAATCGTATTCAATTTTAAAGTTACTTGACAAAGATGTATTGTATGTAAGTATGTATGTATGTATGTATGTAGTAAATAGGCTTATTAACTATTACATTGTTGATTGCAAATGTGAAATTTTACATATTCTTAGCAAAAAAACCGTAAAATATTTTAAGAAAACTAGTATTAATTTTTTCCTTGGCGTTCGAAACAGTATACACATTCAGGATGCTTAAACTTTTAAATCAATATGCTCTTGTAATATAGTAAGTGAGAGAAGAATACAATTTAAAGTTCATTTCTAATTGTATTACTATAGAAGATAAATAATGGCTTACCAAAAAAGTAAAAGAATTATGATTTTACCCTATATTTCGCCACCTATATATAAAAATTTCAAAATAAATACCAACCACTTGTCCGATATGTTCCTATTTTAATTTAATTATGATATGTTTAAAATTTTTATTATTATTATAATATTAGGGGAAGTTAAAGTCGCTTAATTTGCATATAAGATTTATTTAAAAATTAAAAGAAAAAGTTAATATAAATAAATATACATATATAAATATATATAATAAAAATTAATTGCACTGAATATTTTCTCGATTTCATTATGTCGAAATATAACGCAACCTAATAACTTAAAAAATACGTTTTCTTTAACTACATTTTTGTGATTGTGTACTTCAGTCCAAAATACATCAGTTTTGTATTAATTTTTCGATTTGATTGATTAACGAGCTACAACAAAAGTCTCTAATGAGCTAAAGTGCTAGCAACAAACAACCAAAAGGTGAAAATTCAGTGCTTTTCCAAAAAGTGCTAAATAAAATACGACAAAGAAAAATCCAATTATTTCTATAGAGTTTAGAAAAGTTAAGCTGGACTTAGATATGGAAGCATTGGAATCATTTTTGAAAGTTCGAATGCAACTAACTTAGAACGCAACCATAAACAAGAGTCGACAGTAGACTTGGGCCAAACTCGTTCACTAGTTCATTTTTGCCACAAACCTTTGATCAAATCGAAGCAATTTAAATGTGTCAAAAATTAACCAAGTCTACTACTAGAGTTGTGTCCTACATTTTTTTTTTGAACTAGTTCGTTCTGTTGGATACAAGTCCGGTCAAAAACTTCAATGTAAATTAAATAAGTTTGAAACAACTTTTCATTCAAACGCTCTCAAACTAGTTCAAAAAGAGCAGTTGGACACAACTCAATCTAGATTTGGGTCGAACTCGTTCACTAGTTCATTTTTGCCACAAACCAATGATCAAACCCATGTAATACCATTATATGGAAAGGAATGCCACTTGACTTGGTCCGAACTCGTTCACTCATTAATTTTTGCCATAAACCGATGATCAAACCCATTTAAATTACTTCGGTTTGATCATAATTTTTGGCACAAACCTATGATCAAACCCATGTCATTTAAATTAGAGCTGGGTCCAACTCGTAAATTAAATGAGTTTGATCATATGTTTGTGGCAAAAATTAACGAATGAATGAGTTGGACCCAGCTCTAATTTAAATAGTGAACGTCGTTTACTGAACGAGTTCGATTCAAGTCTAAGTGCCACACAATGGAAAATATCGCAAATGACAAACGTTGCCACTAGTTTACAGTATTGCGATGTCACAACAAGTCATAATGTGTAGACTTGGGTCGAACTCGTTCACTAGTTCATTTTTGCCACAAACCAATGATCAAACCCATTTAAATTACATGGGTTTGATCATTGGTTTGTGGCAAAAATGAACTAGTGAACGAGTTCGACCCAAGTCTAATAATGTGTACTCGCTATTAGACTTGGGTCGAACTCGTTCACTAGTTCATTTTTGCCACAAACCAATGATCAAACCCATGTAATTTAAATGGGTTTGATCATTGGTTTGTGGCAAAAATGAACTAGTGAACGAGTTCGACCCAAGTCTACTCGCTATTAGTTTAAATATTTTTTTTTTATTAACTAACAAGAATCACAATAGCTCAGTTAGAAATATTTGTTCAATTTACAACCTATTGTAGTTAATAACGAAACGCAAGGAAATATAAAAAATTTAATAAATAATAAATACTAATTACGCATATATGTAGCTCATTTATTGCAAGAGAGGCATAACTGAAAAAAAAATCTAATTTTGCAGAAAATAAGTTTTAAGTTTTCAATTTGCAATTGAAATATTTTCTCTGCTTAAGAGATGCATGTACAAGCCTTTTATGTGGGTTTTTTACAAAAAAATTATTACGATATAACGATTCAACATCATTAACTACAAAAACTAATTTTTTAAAATATGTCTATGTTGCAACAATATCGATAATCCAGCTTTACATACACGTAAGGAATTTTTTACACAAATTGTCGCTGTTCGTGATACCTTCAAAATAGAATTAAAAAACAAATCAAGTATGTTTCGTTATTTAGTCATATTTTTTGTTCGTCTGAACTAGTGCTGGGATACTATCGATATTTTCTACTATCGATATCTATCCGTAGTTAAAATTTTACTATCGATACTATCGATATTAATATCTACTGAATGTTTGTGCTTGAGAAAGACAAATATAACTAATTTTTCATCAGGTTACAGTTAGTTTTTTCACTTTATTAAAAGTTTAAAAGTCTTTTGCTTATTTTATTATGTATGCTTGTATCTACGAACGTTATTTTAGGTGACAGTTTTTGAAAAATTGTGCTGATGTCAGTTAAAAAATTTTTATAACACCTCACGTTTTCAAAACTGCATTTTAAATAATATCGATATCGATATTTTTTCCTATCGATAATTTCGATATTTTAAAACTATCGATAATATCGATAGTACTATCGATAGTATCTCACTACTAGTCTGAACTAAAATGAAAAAAATTTATTCAAATATTCGAATAATTATTGTTCAAATGGCAACACTATCTTCCAGTATATCAAACTGTGTTGCCAACCGATAAATTTTTGCCGTGTGCACACGGTGATTTATGTGATTGATATTTACTACTGAACCACAGCATTTTTTTAATATAAATAATTTTTAGCTTACATTTTATTTAACTAATTCAAATTGCCTGCCAATAGAAATTGCTTTTAATTTTCTATTACTAATTTTCAGAGTAGAACATAGGCTCCTCTGGTCCCTGTATAAATACGCAAAAGTTCAATAATTGAAGTAACATATACACACATGCATACAAACTTTCCTTTCCATTCCTCTTTTGCACTTTATACTGTTGTTCTTGCTATAATTTAAGTTCAAAATTGTATTAACCACAATTTAACGTTAAATTAGCAATAAAATCTGACAACGAACATATTGTCACTTCTTTGAAATTCAAACCTAAAAGTACATTTAAAAGCAAAACAAAATAAATAATACTAAAAAAAAATGCAAAAAAAAAATTAACAAAGTTCAAGTACAGGTTACGAAAATATTTCAAGTAAAATATTAAGCAAGATTTAACAAAAACGATAATAACCTTTAAAAATTGAATACGAGTATTGGACGAGACATATTTACCGATTTTGTAAAAGAAGTTTCGCAGTTCATAAGCTTAACTTTTAAAAGTAAAATAAAACCAAGATTATTTTTTTAAAATATACTATTTTTGGCAATATACTTGACAAGTGAAACTAAAATGCTGTTAAGATGATAAATACCAAAAACTAAAATACGACTATAAGGAAGTCAAGGAAGGAGTAAAGTAAGTTGGCGAGCGGCTGGTACCCGTATTTAGTTAGTGTTGGAATCTGTGTTTAATACAACACCTTTTTGTGGATATTTTTTTTTATTCTTATGCGACTCTGCGCTAAGCATAAAGGTTGGGCATATTTTATGCATCGAAAGGGCTTTTAATGCTCATGGTAGATATTAAGTTATTTAACACAATATTACAAAGTAAAGTATGTATGCGAAATAACATTAACATTTGATAACATTCACAACATTCTTTTGTTGTTGTAGACTTTTAGTAACTGCTACAAGATTGCATATACATACATATGTATCTATATATAATAATTATAAATTATGAATGAAAGTGCAGTACAAACAAATTGCTTGAAACTTTGAATCAATGCAACATATTTGATCTATTTCACGATATGAAAAATCTGTTAAACAGCTGATTTACTAAAAAACAAGTAAGAGTGCTATATTCGGCTGTGTCGAATCTTATATACCCTTCACCAAAGTGCGTAAATGTAGTATAGAGATACATACATAAGCACATACATACATAGGTATTTGTTTTGTGAAAAAATTTATCCGTTTTGTAGCAACTTATTTCGTGGGCATACTTTAAAAGGGCTCTCTACAGTTGTTTGAATTTTGTGTATTTTTCAGTTCAGTTTATTTTTCTGGCAACTTAAAGTTGTCAAATTCAAAGTTGTTTATTTTGATTTTTGTTGTTGTGTATTTTGAATGAATCTTACTGTTTACAGATTGAACGTTATGACATTTGCATATCACTGTCAATTTTTTAATTTGTTAAATTTTATGTTCTATTTTTTAATAAATAAAATAAAATAACAAAAAATTATTTGTTTTGTTAGTAGTATGTATATTGCTAATCAATATATCTAACGACTAGCATAATAATGGTAGAAAAGTCATCTATAATAACTGTGATGAAATATACATGATAATTTGTTAACCTTACAAAATGTAAAGAGGTTGGAGAACTATTTCAAATATTTTTCAGTAAAACACTTCTGTTTAGAATAATAAGCATGCATTATTTGAATGGATTTTATGGAGAGAAATAAAGTTCTTGTTTCTAAACTAAAGCTTAAATACATATCCCAAATCTACAGTTTGAAGAAAACTAGAGTTTCTCTGAAAATTTTAACAATTCAATTTTATTTATCTTCAATGATAAATAATATCACTGCAGAAAATGGATCTGACATAATACTACAAATGTATAACACCTAACTATCCTTAGATATTAACCTAAGCTTAACTGATATTTATACTCTTGAAATATGAGTGCCTCTGTAGTCGAGTCCAAAAAATATCTGTTCAAAAATTAATTATAATTGCATTTGTAACAATAAAAAAAAATTATAAGTTTTCATTGTTACAGTTAAATAAATAATTTACATTAATTTAATTTAAATAATTTATTTTATTCCACACCGATTAGGTCCCCATGAGACAGTTCAGTGACAAGTCACAAGGTGCATACAAGGCATCAATTAGTCCTAGCCTAGGCTATGCCCATGAAAAACTGAGTGGTCCACTTCATAGGAAATGGAAGAACTCGGACTGGTCCCTATCACTTGGGGACCGATCACGTGACTAGTTTTGTGTTAGTTCCATTTCCTACAGGATACGTATTGGAGTAAAATCAAAAGTAGTAGATTTTTTTTTAATAAATTCGTCAATGTGCTGGCCATATTTACGCACGTAAGGTTCCGTACCACTGTCTAAATTTTCGAAGTTCAATTGTTCTTCCAAATCGCCTCAATATATAAAAATCATCACAAGTAGCAAAATACGTGGCAAAAATCGTATAATTCAAAACAGTAAAAAGTCGTGAAAATGGAAATCCTGCGGGTATGTGAGCCTTGAAATATGAAGCCTGTGTGTCCTTTCGTAGCCATATCATATATCATCGAAACCGGTTGGATAGTTTCACAGGACTATAAATTACACCCCATGTCAATTTTGTGGCCCTTGTTTCAAATATACATATATCTGTGTATCATCCTGATCTTTTGTCAATTTAATTGGGATTCGGTCTAGTATTATAGTAAATGGCACTGAACATTTTCCATATGCCAAATAAATAAATGACAAAAAAAAATTTGTAATTAAATTTTTGGGGCGAACATTTGAACAAAAAAAATTAGTGGAGTGGGAGGGCGCTTTGTCTTTCCCTCCCTCAATTAAAAAAAATGTTAGTAGGGTTATTCCATATAAAAATAGAATTTTGGAAATTGGTCCACAAACGACGAAGCTATTTGATATTCACTTGTTAAAGGCAGGCACTAAGCGCCCCAAATATCGAAAAAATATTTTTAGTGGATCTTTTCCATATGCAAAAAGAATTTTGTATATTGGTTCATAAATGACAAAAATATTTGATATTAAATTTTTGGGACGGGCACTTTGCATCCCTCCATTTCCAGAAAAAATAAACAATATCAGTTAACCTTTGCCATATCGAGATCAGTTCAGAGGTCTTGTCTCCTGTAAAGTACACACAGAAAAAAATATGCAAGAATTATTTTCAACAAACAATGTTATTGAATAAAATTTTTAAATTCAATAATATTTGTCATTAACTTGAATATTATGTTTATCAATACCGCGCATTTTAAAATATCATTTAATTTAATTTGTTTGTGTAGGTTTTTATCTTGCTTGTTGGTTGACCCAACGTGGTCATGTGCTATTGTTGTTGTTTATTTTGATTGCTCGGCTTGTATACGTGTGAATTACAACAAGTAGTTATTTTTAGATTATATCATAACGCAATGCGCAAATGTAGAAGAAACATAAGAAATCATGTTTTGCGTGTATTCATTATTTGCGTATTTAAAGCGATTTGCTCTTTAGCTGAGTGGTAAGTATGTTAAACTATTAGTCAAGAGACTCCCGGTTCAACTCATCCCAAACACATTTAGTTTTAATCGCAGCCAAGCAAAAACAAACCAAAAGGGGTTAAAAAATGCGACATTCATCCACACACACACACACTAAAACAAATATCACTGAAAATAAAATTTCAGCCAACAATTTTTTTCTTTGATTCATTAAATCGCTTTATTGACTTTATATCCAATATCTAAACATGCTTACAATTTTATTTATCAATATTGTAAAAATCGTCATCACAGAAAATTTAAAAGATTTTTTTTATTGAATCAAAGATTTTCGTATTCAAATATGAAAATAATTTTTTTCTGTGCAAACAAACACACTTCCATTTTATATACATATGTATAGTTTCTTAAATTACAAAATTTTGTTTTTGCCAAAATTATTTCTTTCTGTGCAAAATGTTTGCCATCTTATTGCCTCTTCATTTACATATTTTGCATCTCATTGTTTCTTTATTTAATATTTTTTTTTTATAAAACAATGTTAAATAATTTGTAATAAATTTTAAAAACTATAATAAAATTCAATTCAATCTTTAGGTTGCAAGTTAATTATTAATATATTGTTTATGCATGCAAATATGCTCAACAAATAAATCCACGCGAATATGCAGAATCAGCGTTACCGTTGAAAAATTTCGCAAAGGGCCACAAAAAGGGGATTTAAAAAAAAGTGGCACAAAAAGGGGATTTCTTAGAAAAAAAGGGCCAACTTCAAAATCAAGTAAATTTAAAGAAACAAGCATATTTATTTTTATTTAAAACAAACAATATACGAGTAAACAAATGTCTCATATATAAGAAGTACAAAAACATTCCTTTTATGAGAACTACGTTTATACGCACGTGTTATTTGCAAGTAAAAATTCTAACTTACTAATTCACGAGAAGAATTACTTATTACTGGGGATGCGATGTATGCATACAGACAAATAAATTTTTAGTTTTATAATTGCTTATTTGACTAGCATTCTTCATATATAATTCTATTTGCAAATAAGACCAGCAGTATAAACGTAGTATGGATAGCTACCGAATAAAAAAAATCATAAAATCTATGTTAATATCGATCGAAATTCCAATAGAAAATAAATGGAAACTTCGTTTGATATCGAATGCGGTAATTTGCCCCAGTTCTTAAGAATTACAAAAAAATTAAAGAATACATAAATAAATTTTTTATAATTTTTGGGTCATACTTCATATCACTTGTTTTTTTTTAACCAACATAATTCAAAAAAATTTTTTTTTTCACTCGTTTTGAAATAAATTTAAAGCAGACAGATAGACTGACAAGTGTCCACTTTTAGTCTATTTAATAGTTTTTTCGTAATACTAATTTATGTTTATGTTATATATTTTTTTTTTTTAATTTTACTTTATATAGATGAAGAAATAAGGTGTAACTCGCAGACTTTACAACTGGAGAATCTGGATATATTTTTGCATTTAATTTGGCCCACTTGTCCATTAAACTTATCATCCTTAAAACAAGCTTCATTTCAGTAATATCCACTTTCCTCCGAAAATCTGTATTTTTCTAGTAAAAGCTCGGATATTTTTACATCATTTGTTTTTGGCAATTTAACATGATTCATTCGATAGATGAGCAACTGATTGCGGAAAACACAAATGGGTTTTTTGGTATCTGCATCCATTTGAACTCACTTAAGTCGTCTTTCCTAATCTTTGGAATACTTTCGTGTTGCTTTTTTCAACAAAAAGGGGCAAAAGGGGCACAAAATAATGCAAATGATACAAAAAAGGGATTTAAAGCTAAGGGGCATAAAAGTGGCAAGGCAGTCGAAAAAGGGGCAAAATGTGACTTTAGTCGCACAACGGTAACGTATCATATCACAATAACAATAATGGGTGCACAGATTCAATCGCTAAATCATAAGACATTTTAATTGAGAGAATAAAAATGTTTGTATTCAATTTGGGGTTTTTTTTTTTTTTGAAAAATCATAGACGAAGCTAAAATGAATACAACAGCATCATTAGTTTCTGCAGGCAATGTTGAAAAGAATAATTGTATTCAATATACATATAGTGTCACCATGGCATAAAGATCGTATGTGTATGAAAACTACGTAATTCATAAAATTTTTAAATATTGTCGAAAATGATGTCGACCAAGTGTAGGTGGTGGTACTAGTAAATTTACAAACGCCTGTTCCATATTTTCATTATTTAACTCACTAACTTGCATATGAAAACGAATTGCTCTGACATACGACTTTATTATGTCTATAGCATTTTCTAAGTTTGGTATGGTGCCTTAGCTGAGTATTTATATTGCAAAAAAAAAAAAAAAAGAAGGAGTGAGTCATTCTTTAAACATGCTGAACTTTGTTCCATTAGACGGACTCATTGTTGCGCACAATTGCCATACAAACACGAGAGAAAAACTTTATGAGATTTTTGCGTTTTGCAAATTTAACATTTTACTTTTTTTGTTTGTTGCTTACATTTTTTGGCGCCAAGTTTTTGGGAAATAATTGTTAAATTGACATTTTCAGAGGAAAACATGCACAGTGTTGTTAGTGTAGCGTTTTTTTTTTGTTTTCTTCTTTTGAAATTTTCAAAAATACTTATTATTGTTTGTGAATTCTCAAATGGCTTTTGAAAGTCTGTGCATAAGATAAGGAATTTGTGACTATTCAAAAAGTGTGGGTGAAGGTCTATTGATGATTTTGTAAAGCACCAATGAAATGCATCTAGACATGCTTAACCACCAGCAAATAAATTTCACTTAAAATCACATTACTTCAATAAAAATTTTTCTTATGAAGAAGAAAAAATAATGCGCTAATTCAGTAAGAAGACTTAGGACGTTTTTGATTGAAAATGCTTTTGAGTTTTTGTTTTTGAATTCTTTAAATTATTTTCAAGAAAAATGGTTGTTGTCTTTGATAATGAAAAGTATAAATATTATTGCCATGTTCTTAAAACATAAAAATTAAATTAAAGTATTATACGTATTATACAAATAGTTTGAACAATATAACAAAATATAACAAAATATATGTTGGAGGGGTCCTTCAGACTCCCGGAATTATTTAGTACATTACAGGCAGAAATAACTGCTATTAAAAGAGCAATACACTGGGTAACTGACAGCCAGTCTACATTTAAGTCCCTAAGAGGTAGATTTGTGTCCAACAGTTCTTTTTGAACTAGTTTGAAAGCGTTTGAATCAAAAGTTGTTTCAAACCCATTTAATTTACAACTTCACATATAGTATATTGGAGCCAAGTGGGGTGGACCCTTCATTTTCACACATCCTTACCAGCAAGGTAGTCTATGTAACAATGATTATCTTGGTGTATTCATGGTGTACGCACTCGTAGCACTTCTCTTTTAGTTTAATTTTTTACCCGACTACGCAGCGCAAAGAAGGGTATTGTGTTTATCAGTCTATGTATGTATGTATATATGTATGTACCCAGTCAGCATGTGGAAGATTGTTTCACCAAACTGACTCTTTTTCGACTGCCTTAGATGATCAAAAATTGATTTATCAGCTCTGCGTTTAAAATAAGGCTCGAAAATGATTCCCAGAAATACTTAGAAAGTGATTTGTTTAAAAAATAAAAACAAACAGCAAGCTCGTGCAGTAAAATCAAAAAAATAAAAATAAAATTATAAAATAAATTTAAAACAAAAAAAAGTGATAGTAATACCACAAACTGTCTCGAAAGTGAGTCGAAATTGATCAGAAACGCGAGTCATAAAAGACTCTTTTAGAAGACTTCCGGCTAGGGTATCATTTTCTCCCGAATGAACAGTCATTTTCGACTCGAAAACGAGCGCATAAATGCTTATTTTAATCGCGCGGAGGAGTCGAAAAAGACTCGAATATGATCATTAATTTCATAAAATGCTGACTGGGTATGTATGTATGTATGTACGTATATATGTATGTATTTATGTATGTGTGTTCTTTTTCGGCACTATATATACCGAACGCGTGGACTGATTTTGATGATTCATACGTCAATCGATTTGTGTTAAGCCCGGGAGTATCACCAAAGATATGCAAGTTGTCAAAATTCAATATGGCACCAATAGACGCCATTTTGTAAATACAAAAAAACTAAAAAGTCATCGAACTATATCAAATGGGTATCATTCGACAGATGTGCAACAGCTTTACGTGAGAACCTGCCTTTACGGCCTAATCTCACGTGTGCCAAAGCACAGGGTGTGGGTTAGACGTCAGACCAACGCCCCCATGCACCCTCTTAGGAATGCACCTATGTTCACTCCACAAAGGCACATAGGTTGCAATCCTTATATATAGTTATCCCTGTACTATATTTAATTACCTTGCTGATTTAATTTGAGCCTACCTAAACTCTGCTGCTATGTCCGTGTCCATAGCAGCTTCTGTTGAATGGCAACAGCACCTAGAATAGTGTCTGGCTGACCGCGTCAGACCAACCACTAGCATTGATTTAACACTGGGAAGCCAAGACTATTCTCCCAGCGATTTTGGTAGCAAACACAACCACCACGATAATTCTCCGGCTTCCACGCTATAGTGTTGTGTATACACCAATAGCGAGGTCCCCAAGAGAATTCCTCAACCATTGCCAGCACAGGTAACTACTCATCCGAAATGAACGCATGCCTGTGTCGCCAAATATCCAGTGCCTACTCCACACTTATCAAAATCATCCCTTTAACCCCAAGGAGTAGAACGAACTCGGCATTTTAGCAAAGGAAACTGACGACCGCTACATGCACTCAAAACTTCAGAGCAGCGAGAACCACCTACGCGAGAAGAACGCAAACTCGCCACCAAAATCCTGTGCCAACTACGATCAGACACAAAAGTGCCAGTGCCCTGGGGCAGAGAAGCAAGCCGACCAAAAAATTTCGGCGGCGGCTGAAAGACAAATATTTTCGGCGGCGGCGGCTGAAAGACAAATATTTTCGGCGGCGGCGGCTGAACGGCTTAACGCTGTTTAATTTAAGCATTTAAACAATTCTTTTAACACAGTCCGTTTCTGGAAAAGTAGTAGAGTTATTGAATCACCACGTTGCACAGTGAGACAGCCCTATAGTAACCGCGGCAAAAATGCTTTTTGGCGTGTTGTCCAATTTGGATGAAATTTTCACAGTATATTAACAGATATATGAGTAACAATTCCCTGAAATTTCAGCCTCATAACTTCATTACTTTTTGGTCTAGAGCAAGTCAAAGTTGAGGTATGCCAACGCGCTTTAAATATGTTAGTTCAATATGTAATATTCAAAAGCTTATTAATAAAAAAATACATAATAAATATAACTTTAAAGTATTTTGTTAATTAATTTAGTTGTTGTAGAATGAGTAGATGAAAAAAGAAATTAAAAAAAAAAACACAAACAAAAAATTTCTTAACAACAGAATTGTGGTGTAAAAATTTAACATTTTGCATTTTCAATGGACTAGGAAATATAGAGCAGCCCCTCGCCCTAGGTGCAGACTTATATCAAATGAAAGATTGAAGTCTCAGCTTTCATTTGAAGTAAAGGACATATAGCAAAAGCTTGCAAAAGTAATTTAAACATACAAAATACTACAAAAAATACGCAACGCGCACATTCTGTCGCTATACGTATGTTAGCATGTTTACTTTACTTTTATTTTTTTTAATTATTAATTATTTTTTTGTTGCTTATTATTATTAAAAAATTAGTGATAGAATGAAAAAAAAAATTGTTCTTTATTATTTCATTTCAATGGCGTATATATAATTTCATTTAGGCTTTACGTTTGAACTAAAAATTAGTTACTTTATTACAACACTGAACGAAACAAAAGCTTTGATCAAAAAGTTATCAAAAAGTCGCCAGAATGCTGCGACAAAAAAACTGTGTAAACGTGCATGGATTTAAGGGTGCAATAAGAGGTGTCATAACCATAGCCATAGAAAACAGCCGCACGAACCAAACTAATGGACAACACTGTATTTGATTATAGGTGACTCGCCATAATGCCATAGTCATTACCATAGAAACCAATTGAATTTTGATTTGGTTATGGCTATGGCATTATGGCTTTCACGTCTAATTTAAGCTTAAAAAGGGACTTCATAAGAGAACGTACGTATTTTCGCAGCTACATTACCGTTCATATAAACATTCTCTTTCTATGTGGAAGCAAAAACAACTTTCTTTCAGGGACGTTTGCTATCATATTCAATATATAGATAAAAACTATACGCAACTTGAGTAGACACAATATTAAAAATAATTCAAAAAGTATAAAAATAAAAAGAAGCCAAATATCGGCTGAGTATTAAGCCGCCGATAAGCCGAGTGGTTCGGCAGCGTCTCGGCTTGTTGGAAAAAATCGGCTGAGCAGCTAGCCGCCAGCCGCGCCCTTACGGCTTGCTACTCTGCCCTGGGGTCATATCCAGGACGTTCAACCTTTTTAGCACAGAGTTTTGACAACCGCAATGCATTTATCGCTAAGCAGCTCAGCTGTCGGGCAACCGGCACCCGTGGCACCAGAAGTAGCCTCTGGTGAGACCTCGAAGTTCCACCACAACGGCTTCACCTCTATCGTCTTTTGAACTCAGGGGCAGTTCTAGGTGACGCTGCACCTAACTGACAACAACGGGCGTACCATATTTGTTTTCGTTTTATAAATATGTGCACATCCTTTGCTCTGTTATTCCAGAGATCGGGTAGTAACACATAAGTTTTACGGGTAATGAGCCAAAGGTCCGTCAGAGGAAAAAACCACATTACCCCAGCTGGGGCCCCGGGGTTGCCAAGCCCGTAGTCAAAAATAGACTTCCCTGGAGGGGGGGGGGGTATCATTCGACAGGTATTTTAAAATAATTTTTAGGTTTATCTTATGATTTTTCATTTCGAATGACCATTTAGGATATTTAACGGTTCAAAGATGGTCGCAGTCGCACAGAGAAAACAGTAACTAATAAATACCTAATAAAATAGAACAAAATTAATAAGATATCCCTATGGTTTTTTTAATAAGGAAATCTTATTAATTTCATAGAGAAAACCTTTTTTGAAAAAATCAAGAAGAAATCTTGTAGTTTTTGTAAGGTTATCTTATTAATTTTTTCAATAAGGTTTTCTTCTTGTTCTTATGAGGCGACCTAATAAAAAAAATTGTGTTTTTATTCTCTGTACTTATGTATTTTCATTTAAATTCTATACCATATACATATGTATGTATGTATGTAGTATATTCCCAGTAAAAAATATATGGATTAATCCATAATCGAGCAATAAATGAGTAATGACTTGTTCATGCATTTGGAGTAATAAGCGAGCTATCGAAACTTTTTTTTTGTTTTGTTTATGCCTCGCTTAATACTCCAAATGGATCAATGAGGGATGTATCAGTTCGTTTTTGTTTTTTTTTTCTTTGATGTTTTCGTTTTGTTTTCTATTTATTCAGTTTAGTTTTAAAAAGTGAAAGACGTGTTATTAAAAAAAGCGAAAAGGTACGGGTATAGTAACAAATTGTTAAAAATGTGTCAAAATTTAGGTTCTAAGCTAGACTAGTTGAAAAAGAAATCAAAAAATTATTTATTTATGCTCTTTTAGGAGACAAAAACGATTACTCCCTTTATGCTCTCTTAGGAGACAAAAACGATTACTCCCTCTCTCGTCAATTTCAAGATCAAAGGGAGTACTCCATATGGAGCTTAAAAGCAGTACTCGTGTCTGCGGACATGCTGTGTTAAAAATCCAATAAGGTGCAGAGCTTTATGGAGTAATCCATTACTCGCAAAGGAGCGCTCCTAGATTACTCTTTGGATGATCCTATTTTTTACTGGGTTGTAGATGTTATTTATTTATATATACATACATACACATTATGTTATATTCTTAACTAACTTACTCACCAAGCATTGAACCAGCAAACTTCTGACTGATAGACAAGCACTCTAACCAATATGCTAACAAGCAGCCTGAATAACCACTGAAATTATTGTGCAAACATTCTTATACAAAAATGAAAAATTGTATGAAAAAAATTGTCTCTATGTCTATTTATAGATATGAAATAACAAGGCACCTCATAAAATCAAGAAGATTTCCTTATTAAAAAATCAATAAGATGTTATTACACATAATCATATAGGAACCTAATAAAATCAAGAAGAAAACCTTTTTAAAAAAATCAATAAGGCAACCTAATAAAATCAATAAGAAATCTCTATAGTTTACAATTTATAAGAAAATCTAATAGAATCAATAAGTTTTTCTCTATGGATTGTTTTTTTGGTGCCAAAAATAACGGAAATTGAGTAAAAAAAAGTTGTGAATAATAAGATTTCTTCTTGATTTTATGTGCTTTTCTTCTTGATAAAATTAATAAGATTTACCACATAAAAACAATACAGAATCTCTATGAAAAAATCTTCGATTCGTTCTGCTGGGATAGCCCTTAGCCTAAAAACGTTTGATAGAGAAAATATTCTTGATTCTATTAGGCAGTTTTTTCTCTGTGCGGGTTTTTTGATTTTTTTTGTATAAATACTTGTTTAGTTTATTGTATTTGAAAAATAATCGTTATTTACGCTCCTGCTTGTATTATAATTTTAAGATCTCCTGCAGCCAAAAAAAACCCAATACAATATTTTGGTACCAAAAAAGCTCTTATTTTTATAATTTTTTTTTATTTTGGCAACGAAACTTTTTTAGTCATAAGTAAATAAATATTGTAAATATATATTAGCATTACTGGCAAAAATTTACACACACCATTTTACATAGTGAATTATGGTGCCTCCATTGTTATGGCGGTTGACAATTGTTTGTCATTTGTCATGTTTTAGCACACTTTAGATACACCATATTTTTACATACATATACATATGTATGTACATTAGTGCATATTTATATTTAATATACTTACGTATACGTGTATCCAGGGCTGCCAGAAGTTTTGCGAAGAAAATCATCATTTGTTGGAAAGAAAATCATATTTTGAAGAAAAAAATCATCACAAGTCCAATTTTTTTTTCAAATAATAAAAGTAACAATTGACATATTTACAGTGGACAAACAAAACTATTCGAAGTACACCAATTTTATTTTGTTTTCATCAATAAAAAGGTATTTAGTAGCTTATTTTACAAAAAGAATTTAGAAAGCATTTTCAAATTGAATTCAATAAAAAAAATGAGATCATTAAAGTAACTTATATAAAAATTACATTAAATGAAAAATTAGTTAAGAAATTCAAATGGAATAAGTATTCGACATTGCCAATGTTCTTATCATATGCGGTACATATGTACAGGAGTGATGCATTTTGGCTTTTTTGGTTTAGGGCCAAATTAAATAGTAGGACAGGTAAAGGGCCAAAATACCTTTGATGGGGCAAAAAAATTTTTTTAATGTACTCGACTATAATCTTTTAATTTAAATAAAGACAAGAGTATGTATTAATAATATGTGATTTATTTTGTTTAGAGCAAAAACAGAACTTAGCGACAAAAGTTCAAATTGTTTAAAGTATTTTTTGTTAAATTAAAGTAAATACATATTTTATATGCATGTATGTTGCTTAAAAAATTAAATTTTAGTTAAAAAACATTATTTATGTAACTCTAATTATATTAAACATAATCTCTAAATTCTTAGTCCAATATTTCCTCCATTTACCCCTGTTTTTTGTGTTAAGCCTTAAAATATCTTCATCCTAACAATTATTAGAACTAGATTTCATTAATTTTTTTTAATTGTATTAAATATGACACTGTATTTTTACATGACAAAGATTTCTTCTATTATGGCATGTTTCACAATATCGAAAGAAAACTCTCGACTGAAAATTTATATTGAAAACAAAAGCGAATTTTCAAATTGTATTGTTGATTTCAATATAAATTTTCAGACTGAGGATTGGTGAATAGAAAGAGTTCCTTGAATAATTCTGTATGTATTTGTATACAAAAGTTTACATAAACGATTTTAAATGCTAGAAATCCTTTTGCAAAATTTACTTCTACTTAAAAGTTTAATAGCAAGTGGTATAATACTATTGGTTTCCCCACTCAAAACATAAAACGAAGAAAACTAAATTAAAAAGTGTACTCAAAGGTTTGAAGGATTTAGTTGAATTTTAAGCTGAAAGGGCCAAAATATCCTAGAGAATACCACAGGGCCACAAACATCCAAAAGTGCCACAAACATCCAAAAGTGCCACAAATGGCCCAATTGTGCCACATTTTGCATCACTGACGTACAGTTGTTTTATACTCTAAAATTTAGAGGCAAATTGCTTTTCCTTAGCGACGAATGACTTCTTTTAAACGATTTGGTATACATTTGTGCAAGATTTGAATATATTCCGGACCGATTTTTCGTCACTTCTCTAACATGACTTTTTTGTAAAGTGACGTTTTTTTTTCAAATGACTCCAGGAGGGGACGGAGAGTTGTGCTCTCTGCCCCTTACCAACCTGTTTCCATGAAGACGAATATTTTCGCTGGAACAAAAATGTTTTCTTTATAGGTGTAGCTATTGATAAACATTCTAGAACAACAAATAAAATTGTACATACATATCGCACACTAAATCATAAAGAGTCACAACTCAAAATTATAAAAGTGCTTTTGCTTTTTTATAAACCAGTTAATTCAAGAAATCTATAACGACCTCAACAATTTCTTTTGCAATACAGTCCTCTTGAAGAATATAAAATACCGTTATACTTGTTTTTATGTTACATACTTGCGTCATTTGTACAGTATCAACATTTGTTTGCAACAACTCAGCATCTGAAATTTTTTGAGTTGTGACTCTTTATGATTTAGTGTGTGATATGTATGTATTAAAAGTAAAAATCATAATTTGCAAAATTAAAAATCATCATTCGAGAATAAAAATCTTAAAATCATATTTCGGTCCAAAAATCATCAAAAATATGATAAAATCATCATTCTGGCAGCACTGCGTGTATCCACCAGTTTTTAGATACTAAACATATAAATATTACATGTTTTCTATAAGTTATATAACAAAAATACACGGAACAAACATACTCGTACAACAATGTCTATTGATGTTGTCACAATCTTTTTTTTTTGGATTATTTAGCCAAGTAAAATAACATTATTAACACACAGGTCAAACTCTTAACATGACACTTGTACTCGTAATGTTTAGTTAAATATTTTTTGTTTGCCTTTAGTTTTTTTTTGACTATCGAAAAACACGTAAAAAAGAAAAACTCCAACACTTTGGGTGTTGCTGAATATTTTTGAGTTCTTTTTATGTTTAGATATTTTTTTTCATTACGAGGGAGTATAAATCAATTATGTCAAATGTTTAATGTCAACAACATAATTTTTGCTTAGGTCGCTAAAACTTAAAGAAAACAAAAAAACTAATAGAATAAATTAAGTTTTTAATAAGCCTGAACAGGAGAAAAGACTTGAAAAAATACTCGTACTACTTGCCGCTTAAGCAAAAGAGATATTTTAGTTTTATGAATATATATTATTCAAAATTTTGTGCGATTTGTTAATATTTATCCAGGTGCTAAAACAATTTTATGTATTTATGTTCAAACTACTTTTTATTTTTGGTGCACTAAAAACACACATCACGTCTATGGCGTTCACATTGCAAAAAGAAAAATTTAATAGTTTCTTAACGAGTTCATACTTTGAAGTAATATGTTAGTTGGATTCTACTGGAAAAAAGTGATTTTAGGACATAAGCGCCTTTAATGTAAAAGCATGTGCATGTAAAACCACTTATCTCAATATCGGCAGTTATTATAAAGTTAAGCAAGGCAAATCGAAATTGATCAATGCTATTTTGAAAAATTTTCAATAGCGAAATAAAACTTGTAACGAAGTTTTCTTAGGCTGGGGTAAAACTCAGCGATGTCCAGGATTCGTCTACAAAAATTTATTGATTTTTGAGACCATGAGAGAGTAAAACACGAAGTCAATTCAATGCCGAATATTTATTTACTTTTAAATTACAAGATTAAATTTATCATTTTAAATGACAACTCAAATGACTAATGAGCGCGGTCAGAAAGACAGAGCTCGTGGAGAACGCATTCACTAGCACACAGCTGCAGGCGGGATGTGTAACACCACACAACCTGTGGGCTGCGCGTGTGAGAACGCGAGAAACAAATGCTCAGAGGGAGCGGTAAAACGTATGCTCGTGTAGAGCGCAGTCACTGAGCACACAGATCTAGGTGGGATGTGTAACACCACACAACCTACAAACTGCGCGTGTGAGAACGCGACGGAATTGCTCAGAAGGAGCGGTGTGCTCGTGGAGAGCGATAACAGGTGCAGGCGGGATGTGTAACACCACACAACCTACAGCTGCGACAAATATTCTACACTAGTTGTGTTATTATAAGTCTGTCCACTAGATGTGTTTAGAGGCAAGTACAATGCTGATGGATGTGTAACACCACGTTCAACTTTGTGTTCTTACCTTGCTGACAGCTAGCAGCAGACTCTCCTTTTGATAATAAGATTCTTCCTTATATACCCAAAAATATCTGCTATTACTCAGTTGTCGTAAAGCGTAACTTACTAAATAATGGTTGTTTAAAAATGTCAACTTATTTGCAATAGTACAATAATTTACATATAGATGGCAACTCCATCTAAAAAAATGCGTTAGTTTTAAATTGATGTTTCAATAACAAATGAATATGTTTGCTCATCTGAGTACATCTAAATTATTGATTAACTAAATAATATAATGTTATTATTATAACAAAAATAATATGTGGGATAATAGTAATGATATTATGCAATTGTAATAATTAATACAAATTACTTGGATTACAAGAAAAATAAATTGGTTTCGGGTGCTTGGCCCATAAATGTGGTGACATTCTCAAGGTTGTACGGCTAAAACGAGGGTCACCCGACTTTCGTCGTTACAGTCCCCCCTTTCTTCGGGTGAGGAACTATTGTTGCGGCTGGATGACGACCTTGACGCTTCCAGAACGGCTTATCTGGACTCTGTATACTGTCTCTCGAATACGTTGCTGAAAACGATGTCGCTGGCGCGTTGATCTTTTTTCTTGTAGATGATTAATTCGTTCTTGGAGTTCCAGCGGTAACTCGTGGCTGCGTCCGGTTTGCATGTGTCGTGGGACTGAACTGGTTTTTGGTGAGTCCACTTGGAATGATGCTTTGTCGGATGTTGTTGGTATGAACACACATGGGGAGAACGTGGTGAATGGTAGTGTGGGCTGACTTTGGGATGTACGCCGCCACGGGACCCGTTTTGGTGTGATGTACCAAGGCTGTAGTAGCTGGATTGATCTCGGTGATATCTCTACCCACGAAGGTGACGGGTTGCGCTGACAACGATTTTTATTTTTCGTCGCCTTGCTTGCTGCCGAGTTGTGTGGGTTAATGGAGTAATTTCTCCGGATCTGAGTTTCGAGTTCATTCGTGGAGTTGCTGGTGGATTCTATTGGCGATTTTACACTGAGTAGACGTATTATACTGGTGGCAGTGTGATGTGACTTCTGTGGAGTTTCGAAGCCCCTAATTTTCGTCGATGACCCGTGGGTATTTCCTGATCCATGATTGTCGGGTAGAAGATCCTTGTGTAGAGAATGGTTGAAGCATTCCGGGCGCTGGCACCAATTCTGCCGGGCGTTGTCACTAGCGACAGTCGCACGTAAGCTTTCTACTCTGGGTAGCGTATCTAGTGGAGATATGGCTTCCAGATCTTCTGCCAGGTGGATTAATTCAGTTAACGAGGAGAAATCTTTTCGTTTGATATACAACTGATATTTTGCCCAAGAATTTTTAAAGATTTGTTGTAGCTGTTGTTCTTTAGTCAACTGCGAGTGCCGCATCAAATTTTGTATTGCCAGGACGTAAGTTTTAAACGGTTCTTGGGGTTGCTGCTTTTTAGCACGAATCTCATCGTCAAGTTGCTCTAAGTATCTAGCGGAAAGAAAAAATTCTAAGAAACTTGTTTTAAATGTATCCCATACCTGCCAATGCTCGTTATTGCATCGGTACCACACTAGAGCGTGATGTTGTAGAAATATTGGCATGATTATTGGCAATTGGTCCAATGATACTGCATATATTTCGGCCAGTTCTTCCACTCGGTCGATAAAGGCTAATGGATCACTGCCTCCATCGTACAGTATGCCCCATTTCCTCACATGTTCGATTAAGCTGAATCTTGACTCAATCTGGTTGTGCGTGGACGCCTGAATGACAGCTGCACTGGAATCTATTGTCTTTTCTCCCTCCTTTCTTTTCATTTTGTGTTTTAATATATTTTTTTTTTTATTTGCTAAATATCTATATATTGTTTTCCCCGGCGGTATGTTATCAACGTTTAAGTTTACTTTTATTTTTTATTTCTCTTTATTTTTGGTAAGTTTCTATTACCGCTTACTTATAGTTATTATCACGGTTTAATTTCAATTAAAATGCATTGTTATCGCATTAATTTTATTTTCAATAGTCTGTGCCACCGTTTAAAAATATTTTAATTTAATATTTTACGCCGATATATATTTTTTTCTTTCTGTTTTAATTTATTGTTTAAAAAAAATAACTTTTTAGTTTTAATTGATGTTTATATATGTTTTATATTTCGTGCTTAACACCGATTTAACTTTTTAATTTAATATTTAATACCTTAGAATCCAATGTTCAAACATCGTTTGGAAAATTTGTTTTAAATTTCTGATTTAATGCGAAACCAGTTTACAAGATCTGTTTTTAATAATTTATTTATGTTTTTATGATTACTGTTCTTAATTTACTAATGTTCCTTTTTTCACACAGTTTTAATATTTTCTTATTGTTGGTGATCGCGTATAAAAAAAGAATTTTTTTTACTTTCTTTATATTCCTTTCTTTTATGCGCTGCTTTTGTCGCAAATTATTTTTAATTTTTTTTTTTTTAGTTACTATTATTTTTTAATTTCGTTATCTTTTTATTTTCATTATCTTTTATTTGTTCATCGTTAGTTATTTTAATTAATTAATTTTTACTTATTTTTAGTTATTTTATTGTGCAAATAAACGAAACAACGGCGTAAAAATTTTTTTTTTTATAGTTAATTCTACTCTCAGTGTCCCTGCTCGGGCGCCATTGTAACGAAGTTTTCTTAGGCTGGGGTAAAACTCAGCGATGTCCAGGATTCGTCTACAAAAATTTATTGATTTTTGAGACCATGAGAGAGTAAAACACGAAGTCAATTCAATGCCGAATATTTATTTACTTTTAAATTACAAGATTAAATTTATCATTTTAAATGACAACTCAAATGACTAATGAGCGCGGTCAGAAAGACAGAGCTCGTGGAGAACGCATTCACTAGCACACAGCTGCAGGCGGGATGTGTAACACCACACAACCTGTGGGCTGCGCGTGTGAGAACGCGAGAAACAAATGCTCAGAGGGAGCGGTAAAACGTATGCTCGTGTAGAGCGCAGTCACTGAGCACACAGATCTAGGTGGGATGTGTAACACCACACAACCTACAAACTGCGCGTGTGAGAACGCGACGGAATTGCTCAGAAGGAGCGGTGTGCTCGTGGAGAGCGATAACAGGTGCAGGCGGGATGTGTAACACCACACAACCTACAGCTGCGACAAATATTCTACACTAGTTGTGTTATTATAAGTCTGTCCACTAGATGTGTTTAGAGGCAAGTACAATGCTGATGGATGTGTAACACCACGTTCAACTTTGTGTTCTTACCTTGCTGACAGCTAGCAGCAGACTCTCCTTTTGATAATAAGATTCTTCCTTATATACCCAAAAATATCTGCTATTACTCAGTTGTCGTAAAGCGTAACTTACTAAATAATGGTTGTTTAAAAATGTCAACTTATTTGCAATAGTACAATAATTTACATATAGATGGCAACTCCATCTAAAAAAATGCGTTAGTTTTAAATTGATGTTTCAATAACAAATGAATATGTTTGCTCATCTGAGTACATCTAAATTATTGATTAACTAAATAATATAATGTTATTATTATAACAAAAATAATATGTGGGATAATAGTAATGATATTATGCAATTGTAATAATTAATACAAATTACTTGGATTACAAGAAAAATAAATTGGTTTCGGGTGCTTGGCCCATAAATGTGGTGACATTCTCAAGGTTGTACGGCTAAAACGAGGGTCACCCGACTTTCGTCGTTACAAACTTTTCCATACCATTTAAAAAAAATGGACTCCTACAGTTGCTCATACAAACCTTATATATCTATTTGGTCAATTATTCAACAAAGTTCTTCAAATAAAAATTTCAAATTTTAGTTATTTGAATTAAAAATGTTGAGTTATTGCAATTTCTTATTTTTATTTAATGTGCGTCAGAATGAATACGAATTTACATGTTGTTGGTTAAGTAAATCTAGACGCATTTCATTGTTTCTCAAGTAACTCATCAATAGACTTCAACCACAATTCAAAAAAGCTTACAAAACCCTAATTTCAAGATAGGAAAAGCCTAATGAAAGATCCTTTATAATTAAATATATGTATGTACATGAGAGAATGACAAAAGTATCGTTTTAAGTACTCTTTGAGTATTGGCCACCAAACAACTACGAGTGCGTACAGATAAAAATAAAAAACACGCTCATTTGCAAGCACACGCATTAGTTTTAAACCGAATACGTATAACTATAAACATCCAACAAGTATGTTTATACATATTTTTAAATTACGTTGCACAAATAACTATAAATAAAATTTATAGACAATCATACCCATGAGTATAAAAGTACCCCGACTATTAATCGGCTACATATAAGTAAATCGTGTTTTTTTAGAGTGTCACAAGTTCCTAAAGTTTTGAAAATTTTAAACAATTTAAAAATTTTATATTCCGATGAAGCTCATTTCTGGTTGAATGGGTACGTAAATAAGCAGAACTGTTGCATTTGGAGTGAGGAGAATTCACAAGCTTTTGTCGAAACAACATTACATCCAGGGAAAATTACTGTTTGGTGCGCTTTATGGGGTGGCGGCGTTATTGGTCCATATGTCTTCAAAAACGATGACAGTCGGAATGTTACTGTTTATGGTGAACGGTGTAGGAACATGATTCGAAATTTTTTCGTATCTCAATTACGTGGAATTAATCTTGCCGATATGTGATTCCAACACGATGGAGTCACATGCCACACAGTGGGCGCTATAATTGATTTACTCAAAGAAACTTTTGATGAAAAAATAGTTTCAGGTTATGGCCCAATTAATTGGCCACCAAGATTGTGTGATTTAACCCCATTGGATTATTTTCCTTAGGGCTATGCTAAGTCACTTGTCTACGATAAACCACAAACAATTGAACACCTGGGAATCAACATTCGAAGAGTTGTCTGTGGAATACGGCCGCAAACGCTGCGAGAAGTTGTTGAAAATTGGTGTTCCAGATTGCACCTTCTACGCTCCAGCTGTGGCGTCCATATGGCAGAAATCATATTTAAACATTAATTTCATAATATTTTCTTTCCAATAAAGCCCATTTCACTGATATTAAAAATATATTTCCTTTATTATGATTTAAACTTGTGTCACTCAATAAAAAACACCCTTTACATACAGGGCTATTTATTTACACACACACACACACACAACGCATGTTTTCCAGCAGTCAGAGACACACACCCCCACACACTAGCCATTGCATTTTATATACACAGATGAATAAATATCCCAAATACCATGCATATAATTTTTTTGTCCGATTAAATTGCAGGATATACATAAGTATGAGAAAGAGTCAATGCGCTTGATACGCATGTGCCTTTTTTGTTTTTAGTTGCAGCGTATTTTTAGTTGGAATCGACTATAGTCACAGTTGCTTGAGAGAAAATATCGCTGGCCTAACAGGCAAATGCTCTAAGTCGATATTTTAAAATCGGGGAAAAAACAATTAAACTAGTGAAACGTTGATATGAAAATAATTTTGCGTACATTAATTATTGTGAAACATTTAGTCGATTTTTTTTTGAGCCCAGAGCTTTTTCTTGTGATAAATTGGACTACAAAAATGAGATAAATGTAATTTTTTTCTTTAAATTAAAATCTCAATTTTTAAAAACGTGAAGTTAGGGCTTTGGAATGTTATGCTAGCGATAGCGTGCGAATTGTTTGCGCTACAATTATGATTATACGCAGTTACTAAAATTAAGGCTATTTACTTATGTATGTATATTTTTTTGTGAGTATTCATTGTCATTCTCTGATATAGGTTAGGTTAGTTTAGGTTAGGTTAGGCTAGTTTAGTTTAGGTTAGGTTAGGTTATAAATGGTGGTGCTAAAACGCACCTCCACTTGGAGACCCAGTTCGGTCCATTGTGATTCCCATCTATTGCCCATTAAAAGTAATATTTACTACCAATTTGTATCCAGAATTGACCTTATTATCCGTCAGTAAGCCACTGAATTCCCACGATGAAGCACCTGATTTCCTCTAGTTTACACTTCCCGATATCAGTAATGCTCTCATGGAAACGTTTGCTTAGCCATCTAATCTTATGCCATTGCAGCTTCGGGCATTGACAGATAATATGTTAAATGTTTTCTGGTTCCTCTTCATCTCGCACAGAAATTTGGAGTGCCAGTTTCCCAAATGCTGGTTTTTGCTCTGAACGAGGAGTGACCAGTAAACTCACCTATCACGAATCGCATAGCTTTCCTATCCATGTCCAGTAGCAGCTTGAACCTGCCTGAGTCAAGTTATGACCACATAACCCTCGAGACTTTACAATACTCCCTACCTCACGATGAACTATTGGTCCTGCTCTCTACCCAATTACTGAGTTCCCTGTAGTAATGACTTATCGGTAGTTTCAACGATCTGTCACACATTCCCTCATCTAATGCCGATCCTATTCTTGCCACCTCATCGGCAATTTCATTTCACTCAACACTGCTATGGCCAGCAACCCAACATAGTCTGACACTATATTTATCCATAAGCAAGTTGAGGGATCTCCTACAGTCACTAACAAGTTTCGATTTGACATTGTGTCACTGAATGTCTACGTAGAAAGTTTCCTTCTCACCTTCAGCTATATTCCTGGCCACCAGTTCCGTGGCACTGACAATCGCCAGGATCTCAGCTTGGAAAATGCTGCATTCATTCGGTAGTCTGAAAGAAGTACAAATTTTTGTTTCCAAGATATAGACACCACACGCAAAGAAAAAATATGATTGAGCTAACCATAATCAAACGGCAACATACTATGATTGCATTATATGGTTGCAGTTAAATCATATTATTGTCAATGGAAAAGCAAAGTTTAAATAATATTATTTTCTGAGTTAATAATAATATTATCTACAAAAACAATTAACTTTGTTATACCTAATCTTATTATTGTAAATAAGACAACACTATTGTTAGATGTGATTAAAATATAATTGAGACTTACCATACCATGTTCTAATATTATAATAATATTGTTAAATACGACCATAGTATTATTTTATGTAATAATAATATTTTGTTTCTTAATCATATATTTATTGGCAAATCTTTTGTTCAAAAAAGCTGTGCGGTAAATCCGAAATAAAAATAAATTAATATTGTTGAAATAAAATGTATGTATGTATGCATGTATAGAAATGTATACTTACATATATTAATATACACGAAACACAAACACATCTTTATAAAGAGATATACATACATACATATGTACATATTATTTTTATTTATTTTTCCTTTTGTTTATACTTTTTTTATTTATTTAACACCACGCGTGCACTACCGATAGTTTACAAACGAAACACTGAACTGACAGAAGGTGTTTCTGAAAAAGATTTTCTTAAAAACTTAACATAGTATGGTTTTTGACAACATTATATTGTTATTTACATCATATTATTTTTACACAATAATACAAATTATATTGTAGTCATAAGTTTTTAACAAAACTATATTGTTAAACTCTAACCATATCGCACTTTCTATGAATATAATAATGTAATTATTAAATTCAAACATTACTCTGTTTATCGTAACGAAATTAATGTTTAAAATAACAATAACTAGTTTTCAACGACCACACATTTGTTTCAGAGAACATAGTATTGTTTTCTCAACCATTTTACAACTATATCTTTTCTTTGCGTGCAGCCTTTATGCCTTCCTCCATTTATGATCCGTCTGTAAGGATTGCACTACCCTCATATAGCTTATCGGATTTGACCCAATAGTCCCTATCCTAAATTACCAGTGAGGGTGTTCTACTAAAATAAATTTCAGCGGCCTTGTAGTCCGTGAAATCTTTCGATCGACAGCTTGTGTTGCAAACAACAACAAATTTTCTAATGTTATTGTTTGCAATGAAAGTTGTCGATCGAACGAATGCTGGTGACATCGTGGGACAGGCCGTTAAGATTGATGTGATAACTAAATAATTATTATTTTGCTTTTATTTAGAAGATTGTAATTTTCAAGACTTAAGTTCATTAATGCTTTATTTCTGGCATAAATTTGCAAAAAGCCATTGCAGCAAAGGAGATTAAATAATTAATTACTTAAAGCAGTTTAACAAATAAAATAATTAATATGTTTTTACTAGCTTAACTGCTAGTGTAAACAACTGCTTAATATGTATTTTTAATACCCATTCACGTTCAAAGAAATCCAACTACTATTAAATGTTTTATGGTGTAACAATGATGTATGACTCCAACACGCTCCACCATTTAACGTTCGACTACTCATATTTTAATAGCAAATTTAAAAGCTCACATACACGTATGAATACTCGTATCATGCCAATTTAAGCAACTAAATGTATCATTTATTGCCATTTTATTAGAAGTTTTGTTACACTTTAACAGTCTGGATTTAAATGGTTTAACAATTTTATTAATTTAACTCGAGACACTCAGACAAGCGAAATCTCTAGACAAGCGGTACGAGTACCATTTTTGGCCAAAACAACCAACCATTAAACGGTCTAAGCTGGAGCATAAAGTCAAGTGTATTGTTGCAATTCGTTTGCAATGGAATATTAAGAGGGGAAAATTTATATTAACAAAAAAAGTGTGTTATAGCAAATGCTACATACTCGTAGTTTACGCTTTTCATTTATTTTATGTTAATATTAATAGTTTGTTCATAAATTAAGTCAATATATGAATGAATAATTCATTAATAATAATTTGATTAATAGTTTTTTCATGCATTCTACAATAAGTTCACTTTATTAAACTTTTAAATTCGTAAAAGGACACGTTGAAAAAAATACTAAAAATATATGTATATTAGATATATTTTATAATTTTAGATTAATCGCTGTGTATCAAAAGATTGTGAGTATTGTGTGAATGTTGTGGCTATTCAATGGCTTAAGAAACTTTAAATTATGTCGCTCTTTCGATAGTTTTTTGGGCATAAGCTGGCGAATAGGGGGTGTAGCTTTGTGTTAGAGTAAAAAGTGTAATTTATATCTTCTGTTGTCTTGTGGCTCACTGGAGCAAACGATATTTAGACAACGAATTGCAAGCAACGAAAAGATATTAAGCTTCTAAGCCGAGAAATTGAATTCGAGGCAACTTGAGTGTTAGAAACATTTTTCTAACATTTGAATCCCCTTTAAAAAGGAGTTTTTAAATTCGGATGCATTATTTTTAGGGTTCCGTACGCCAAAGGTGTTTTCGCTACAATGTCCATCTCTCCTGCTCGGGAGCCTTGAGAGCTACGGATCTGAAACTTTTACAAAATATAGAAAACTCAGCCAAATACAACAACGAATATACGATATTTAAAAATTAAAGGGTGTCCTAAAGCCAGCAACGATAGAAATTCAAATACAATGTCAAGCCCTAACCTAATCGATTAAAAAACTTAATCGACACAGAGGTACCATTAACTCAAAATCAGCTTATCTCGACTTAAGCACTTTTTCCTTTTTGCCACAGAATTTATTATAGAAATGAAGTAAAACGAGAGTTAACTTCACTTCGTACGTTTTTGTATGAAGAATTTGACGCAATCGCCAAACAGTGGCGTGTACAGCAAAACAATACTTATTAAACTTAAAGATAGTGCATATGGAGCAAAATGAATACTTAATATCTCAGAAACCATAATAAATTTTGTGAAACGCATTTTTGATTCAGAAAAAGGGTATTAAAAATATATATATTCCATACCTAACTCATTTTTTTTAAAGAATGGTCGGTGGAGCAAAACTATGCTGGGTCGACGTAATGTAATTTTGACAACTTGCTGTGTCTTGGAAATCGTAAGAGGCAAGCTCTTTAAATTTTCAAAAACGCTAAGACTAAAAATTCCCAAAATAAAACAATCGCCAAAACAAAAAAATTGCCAAACCGCAAAAACCGCCAAAACGAAAAAAACGCCAGAATTAAAAAAGCGCTAAAACTACACAAAATTGCCAAAACGGAAAAAATTGTCAAAAAGAAGAAAACAAAAAAAAACCCCAAAAACCTAAAAAATTCCAAAAACAAAAAAAGCGCCAAAACCAAGAAAATGCGCCACACTTATAAAAATCGCCAAAACCCGAAAAAAGTTTGCGGGTACTTATATAGGCTAAAGGTCGTATAGCACACGAAGGGTTCCGTACGTATATTACATATCGCTCATTTACTTCAATAGTGTCACAACTTAAAAAACTAGTTTTGCAAAAAAACGCGTTTTAAGTTTTCAATTTGTATACAACTGAATGAAGACATGAAAAATATTCTTCTCTCACGAGGTGATGGTACATGGATGGATATTTATATGAAATTTTTACACAACATAAAATACAAAATTCCACATTATTCTGCATTATTAACACAAAAAACTCATTTTTTGAGTTATGACACTATTAAAGTAAATGAGCGATATGTAGTATCCGTAGGGAAGGCTTCGTGTGCGAGTCAAGCGGGCACTTTACTCAATTTATTATTATTATTAGTTGATCTATTTTAAATTTATGCTTATATGATCGGATGTAGCTGCCGTTTAGTTCCATTTCTAAAACATAATTTTACTTACTTATCCTCAACGGATTCCTATGAAACTTTGTATATGCCCTGCAGGAAATGGAACTGATAAAAGACTAGCCACGTGACCGATCCCCAAGTGATGGAGACCAGTCCGAGTTCTAACACTTCCTATGAAGTGGACCAGTCACTTTTCCATGGTGATGGCCTAGGATGGGGTTAATTGATACTTTGTATGCACCTTGTGACTTATCACTTAACTATCTTATAGGGACCTATTCCGTGTAAAATATAAATTATATATAAATGTCATTCCGACAACAACGCGAACTTGAACTTTTTTTTTATTATTTTTAAGTAAAAAAATTTTATATTCAAACTATCAACCTACGGCATGGCATGCTTGCACACTACCTACCCGATCATAGAGGCACTCATATTTCAAAAGTATAAATACGTACCAGTTAAGCTTAGGTTAATATCTATGTATAGTTAAGGGACTTGTTCCAGAGTGAGTTGGCAGTCCATTTATATTGATTCATTGTTTAACCTTCACAGTGAACAGATGTTCCAGCGAAGTCTTTCTTATATACATATGTATATACTCAACCAAAAAAAAAAATATTCGTAATACATAATTTATGCCCCAGCGGAGTGTTTCTTATATAGACATCCTCAACCAAAAAAAAATATTCGTAGTACATATAATATATAATATTCGTAGTAGTATCCTATTGAACTATGGATGAAGTTATGGAAGTGAACGAACAAAAGTGTGTTCAGGTAACATTTACCCTATGAAGAGAGATAGATAGATAGAGAGAGAAAGAGAGAGAAAGAGAGAGAGAGAGAGAGAGAGTTGTTCCTCAACATTCACAAGTGGAATACCTTAGTATACACCTTGATCGGCAGCTTACTTTAAATTTGCCCTACCTACATATATACATATTAACATATTATTATTTTCTCATGCTCGAAACTGCTTTTTCATATTTATTTTTAAATCCCGCTTTTTGAGGATATATTCTTCAAAATCCCGCTTTTTGCCACATCTGGCCACGTTAGCTATGGGGCAATGCTTCAGCTTCCAATGTAGAGAAAATCCAACGAAAAAAAGATATATTTATAGTGTTTGATAGGTCCTGGACTCAGCCACATCAAACATGTTCAGTGTCGTTTACTAAAATACCAGAACGAGTCCCAATTCAAGAAAAAGGTGAATATGTAACCATTTACACGATATCTCCTCTTTTCACCACTACTCACTACTTTTGTTAACACTCTCATTTTCTCAAGTCATAGGATAAATACGCTTGGTTCAATTGTCATCGAATTTTCTGCAGGGTGTCTATTCAAATGCCATGCTTTTACGTACTCCTAGTCAACCGATTATTACGAAGCTTTGTACAGGCTTCTAGCTCTTGTAGTGACATAATTTCGATCATAAATAAAGGAAGTACATGATCTTAGAAAAAAGTTTTCCCAAAAAACTTAGTTTCATCTCATGAAAGGACCATGATAGGTCATAGTTAGAGCAAAATTATGTACCGAAGAAATGGTGTGCTATTTATTCTGCACAAAAACGGCTATAAAAATTTTACGAAAAACGCCGTATTGGAAAGTTATGGGAGCAAAAGGGTTTGTAGCTTTTTTTTTGAGTGAAAAGTTTGCACGCTGTCAGTGCAATTTCTAAAATTTTTTTTGCACAATCATGTATGTATATGTATACTTATGTAAATATATACATATATAAGCCACGACACTACTCCAATTTATTTTTAGGGAACATTTTCTTAAGGATCAGATCCAGAGAAATAAGAAAAAATAAAATTATTATAAACATCGAAGTTGTGTTCTGACATAACTTGTTAAGTAAGTGATTACAGTGTGTGACAAATTTGAATGAAATCGAAATATCTAGGACGTGTTACTATTTTTCTGGTAGGTATTGTCGAGCATAACAATAATCTGTATTTGAAATTTTCCAAACACCTCCAAAATCTTGAGTTACGGGTAAAAAAATGGGTTTTTCTTACTCGTAGGCACTTATAAGCCTCTAACTAAGTTAAATATTAACCGATTTTAATAAAATTTCTGACAAATGTCTGACAATAAAGTGAAAATGGCTACTAAATGTGTTCACACGATTGTCAGGTGAGTGACAACTTGTTGCTGTTTTTTTGTTTTGCTGACAATATTGTAAGATCTGACAACCGTCTGTATATAGCCTAAACAATAAAAATATTTGTTAGTTATTATTTCTTATTATATACATATGAATAGATGGGTAAGAATCTTATATTTTTTTCTTGCATTTTTCAATTTTACAATGCAGCGGGTGTTTCTGAAAAAATTGTCTCCATTGCATATTTGTCATACATCTGCACAATCGTACATAAATAAGTATATATGTATTTGCTAACAGTTTCTTCCCAGCATAACGCCTCAAAATTAATTACAATTTTATTATTTACGATTGTTTTAAATTTAATTGCATGTTTTCATGTCAACATAGTCGTATGTTAAGTTATAATTGTCTGCACCAAGTTGTAATCGAGCACACTTTGTTTACGACTATACGATTGAACAAACTCATTCATGCTGGCATACAGTTCTTGCAGTTTTTTTTTGTGCAAGTCTATTGATTTATTAAAATGACAAAATAGATACATGATCGTTTATATGTACATATACGATTTAAACAAATACAAAATTATATCTTTATACAAACGAATTAATTTTATTTCATTCATAAATTTTGAAATTGTTGTTAAAAGAGTGTCTATATCACACACACACATACATAGTTGCTTAAAATTTAATATTATTCGTATGAATTTCTCAAACAACATGCTTAAAAAGGTGTGTCTCTTTGTAGAGTTAAGGAGGCAAAAATTTGCATTGTTAAAAAAAAACTGAACTTGATTTTAGCTATCTAGTACATGATTTGATATTGTATTTAATATTTTGTTAATTATGACAACTATATAGTCGTATTTATAAAAAGTGTTTCATATAAATTTAAAATTTTAAAGCAATTGTTTTTAACTAAATTCCACTGTACGCTTGCCACTTTGTGACCAACAGCCATGTCTCTTCTTTGCATGCACACACCTTGCTTAATTTGTACCCAAAATCAGGCTTAATCTTATCTCAAAAGCAGCCATATAGAAAAATACTTTTATTTTTTATATATAAAAAAAAACAAAATGACCATCGCATTTGATCTTAGGTGCAGGAGAAACGATTACATAATAGCATAGTTCCAATAAAATTTCACACATCATGGACAAATTATTGACACTTAAGACAAAAATAACTGCAAATTGCACTTGTGCTTTAAACATGAAACATAAACTTTAGTTAGCCACAATATCAATATCAAGAGACATAAACAAACATAAACAAAGATCATCTTGATACATACTTTGAATATGCAACAAAGCAACAGCAATAGATACAAAACATTGCAATACATATATTGCAATACAACAAGATACAAAACATGATACAAGTTCACCACCCAGAAAAAAAAGAAATAAGCAAACCAACAAACAGATAATACGAGTACACAAAAAATGCGAGAAATACTACAATTTAAAAGTCTGCAGCACAATAAACGATTTGCTGTGTCGACACTCTTTTAGCAAACATAAAATTTCAATTATCCGCAAAATAATAAATGTGAACAACCACTCACTACTAACTACAAAAAGTGTTGTGGCAAATCCTTTAGCCACAAATGTGGAATACTGGTCAGAAAGTTTGCTAGGAAAGACGTTAGAAAAGAAACTAATACAAAAAAAAAAAAAACGCTAGAGCGAACAACTATAAATGATCATGAAATAGTTGTTGAATGTAATGAAAGTGATTTTTATACGATTAATGTTTCAATAAATGTTTTTACGTTAAACAAGTTTGAAAACATTTATTACAATCACAAACAACAACCACGATCTTCTTAGTACGAGTATGTATGCAGTTGTATCTCGTACGAATACAAGTGTGCCCATTTAATAGAGATCCTTCGATTTAGACTGTACTACGAGTATTTTTATTGGTGCTACAAAGTATGTAGTCGTATATTAAGGAAACAGTGGTAAGGAAGGCATTCCGAGTGGTATTTTTCACACATACTCTTCTGTTGGTGCCTTTAAAATTATTTAGAAGTTGCACAGCATTCTAAATGGAATTATGCTGCCATAATATCTTATTCATTTATGTGCGTTAGATGATTTTTACACACGCAAAGTTTACTCTGCAAACTTTGGAGTTTATAGGACAGAAGAGTTCTCACCTACAAACTCAAGACTTTGCAAAATAAAAAGCCGTCTTATTATAGATCAAATTAGACGTGCCATAGCATTAATGCCGTACCCATAACCAAACCAAAATTCAATTGGTTTCTATGATAATGGCTATAGCGTTGTGGCGAGTCACCTATAATTATATGATTATCATCATATACAGTGTTTCCCCTAAGTTTGCTTCGAACAGCTGTTTTGTATGGTTATGGTTATGTCACATCTAATTCAGCTTATGAGTAATTTTCGTCTCCGACTGTAACCAAGGTTGCCGTTGAAAATTTCAAAAAAGGGTCATAAAAAGGATATATAAGAAAAAAAAGTCAAAAAGGGTCCTTTGAAGTAAAAAAGGGTCAAGTTTCTTGTGAACAAAAAAATACCATTTATTTCAATTTCAATTAATTCAATACATTCGATCAAAATAAAATTAAATAGCATACTTTAATTATAAATTAATTTTAAAACTAAAACACGACTCACAGGTACATCCAATATAAGTCGTATTATCAAAAAAGAAGTTACTTTAACAAAAACTTCTGATAATGTTTATCACTTTTTAGAAATAGTTATTCTATATTTTGTAATTAATTCTTAACTTGGAGTTCATTCTTCCAGGTTTGATTCGGGTAAATTGAGAGATGAAAGCATGGACTCACAAGTTTTTTTTTTAAGTTTGTTTGTAAGTTTATTTTAAATCTGTGATACTTTTGAAAAAATTCATTCATCAGAAGCACTACTATGATGCATCAAATCTATTTTTCAAATTTCCAATCTCGAACCAAAAATTTTCTGCGTTAGTGATCTTACGTAAAGTTTCTTTCTAGCACTTTAAACTCATGGACGAAAGTCTCTGGTTCGACACTTCTGTTTTTGAACTCAGAAACAATTTCAAAATAATTTATGTCTTGTTTGGAGTTTACGAAAACCGTGTCAAAATATTTCAAAATAGGTATTAAGTTTTTGATATTAAGTTGATCATAAGCTCATTTTACATAAACTTTATATGAAAAAATAGGTATGCATGGAATATGAAAGTTGCATAAAAGTCAGTTGTTGTAATAATAATATCGCATGCAATTTTTATATGCACGTTCACAAAACTCATGGATGAAAATATGTACATACGCAACACACATGCATAAAAGTGTACTGAAAACTTTTGTGAGGAATATTGGAACTTTAACTAATTTTTATTAAAATGATACAAAGGGTTAAATTAAAAAAAGTGTCGTAATAAGTGTCATTGGCATGAAAAAAGGTCACAACGGCAACGCTGACTGTAACAGTCAGAAAAAATAAATTTTAGGGCATTAAACATACTGTTTGTTGATTGTGATATAAATTTGAAAACATTTATTTGACAGTACGAAAACTGAACTATTTTATTTTTAGTTATCATTAGATTCTTCTTCTTCTCTTGTTGAAGTGATATTAACAACTTTGAGAAGGTGCACATTAAAAAGATATCCACAATTTTTGTAATTCATTTCAAAACAAGCGTTTCTCTGAGGAGCATTTGATTTTTTACAGCAATGAAAACATTATTTTGACAAACTGTATGTAGTTTTTTTTAAGTTTTGTGCACCTACCTGCTGATTGCTGCTGCTGGTTCATATTTGCGTTAGTTTTAGTTCAGCAAAAACACATTCCTTAAAAAAACCTTAAAATAATTAGTTTCTCCAAATAAAGAGATACTGTCTACTGTGGTGAGTTTAAGTACATTTGTACGATGATACACTTGTTTTGATAAATCATGCGTTCCTCTCATTTAATTATAGAGCATGTTGGTTTAGTTGGCGATTTTTGTTAAAAGTGTTCGGCGGTTAACATTCGAGTGCGGGTTTATTATTAATTAATAAACTATAATTTGTAGTAAAAGTTTAATAAATGAAACGAAATTAATATCAAATTAAAACTGAGAATAAGTGCATTAAAATTGTGTAAAAATTATAGCGATCGGTTGTGTGTATAAGAAGTTATATGCGTTTGAAAATTGCCATTGAATTGTAAGTAAACATTGTGTGAAAAAATTTTATGTAGCCATGTATTTATGTATGTATGCAATTGTGTATGTATGTATGTACGCATGTAGATATGTATAGTAAAATAGTAAGGAATTCACCTTGTATTGTTTTGTTTTTTTATATGGACGAATTGTCAAAATAAAATAAAAACGAAACTAAACGATGATGTTTTTAATGATGATAGAGAAAGATCATAATTATGTAGATTCTTTCTGTTTTTTGTGTCTACCGGTCTGTTTGAGTTGTTTATAAGGTTGGTAAAGGGGTATACGCATACACAAGTGCATACATACAGTACGCAAAGTTCATATTCGTACAACTTCGATGTTTAAGAAATAAAAATAAAATAAATTGCAAAAATATACATACATACATATGTACATATATGTATGTATTTCTTTTACGATGTTATATAGTGCTTTCACACTGACTTGGTTTTAATAAAAGTTGGTTTTAATGTCAAAACCAACTGTTAAAACCTGGTTTTACCATACAAATTGTTTTTGTTAAATCCAACTTAAAACCATTTCTGAATTGGTTTTATTTTGGTTTTATGAAATGAAACCCTGTTTTCGCTGTGGTAAATGCAGTGCTGACAAGTTAAAATGACCGGCAGCAGCTGATAATGTTTATGCCAGTGAATAACAAGAGATGTCGCTTGAAAGATTTTCAACTTAAAAATGGATGCAGCAGCAACAATAAGTAAAAAATTATGGACAAATAAGAGTTATTTGGAAGGAAAACAAGAAAAATATTTTCATTGACCTCTGGAAAGTGAAAATAAACGATATGACATATCGAACCACCGATAAAAAAGTTGTATTTTGTGATTTATTTGTACATTTTTTATATACAATAACTTGATTTCCAAGCACTTCTTCACTTTGTATTACTAGTTCCATAATTTTAAAATATTTATTTACAAAATATAAAATAATTTCCATTTTAGAGCGCATTGTAAATTTTCTTCGTTTTTCATACAAACAAAAACAGTTGTACAGTTTGTCAAATAAAAAGTGTTATAAAAAGCAGAAAAAAATACAACAACAAACACACGCATTTCTGCAGGAGATCTATTTTATTTTGAGCAAAGTTATTAGACAGTCTGTGAGTTAAAACCTGAATTTAACAAACTGGCAGTGTGAATGCAAAATCAGCTGTTTATGGTTTTAACGTTAAAACCAGGTTTTAACTTGCAGTGTGAAAACAATAATAGATAGAAACCGTTGTTAGTTAATCCGAATCCCAGGATTTAAATTTTTTAATCCAGGGATTTTCGGGATTCAGTCAATCCCGAAATATAAAAATAAAAATAAATTTATCATGACTTTCCCCCTTCGAAGATAGTAACAGTGGGAACACATTTTAGAATTTGTTTTTGTTTTAAATGAAATTGTTACACTGAAAAATTTTCTTCGACATCGATAAATAGGGTATTAGAGTTTCAACAGCCGATGAAAAACGTATCAGGCAACATTAAAATGGAACTTAAACAATTTCATTGTGTAAATTTAGTCATGCAATCAAACTTTTGTAATATATAGTATGTATGTATAAAAATAAACACTGACCCTCATATTCATAAAATTTAAAATGAATTTGAAATGTATTTTATTTAAAATTTTTCATACAATTTTGACAATTTTGATATTAAAGTAAAAGAGAACTACAGCTTCTTATATGAATCAAACTAAATTTTACTGTCACTTACGCCATTTTATAAATATGTGTGTCACAAAAGTCTATATATTTATGAAACAATATGTACAGGGTGGCCCAGAATGGCTGAAGGGGTTTGAATTCCTTATAACTTTTTTATTATAATATTTTTTCTTTTCAGTATTTTGTAGAGAAGAAGATTTGGGGAATTTAAAATGGATTAGTACACAATTCAACAACGATATCTAATACCAGTGATGGAAACGGCGACACCATGCTCATTTAAAAAAATGGGCCAGTTATCCTGTCCGACGAAACACCGCACCAAACGGTATAGTTAAGTGGGTGTAATTATCGCTGTTTAGCTACCCTTGGATTTTCCTTTAGTTTTGCGTATTAACGAACCCATTTAATTGGAAATGGGCTTAATCGCTCTTAATTATATTATGAATAAAATTACGATTTTCTTCTGCCTTTTGACCAAAATAAATTTCATAATCAAGTCGTTGCTGGTAATCACTGTCGGTTTCAATTGTTGGACAAATTCCCCAAGTCTTCTTTACAAAATGCTGAAAAGAAAAAAATAAAATAATAAATTATAATAAAAAAGTTATAAGGAATACAAAAGCCTTCGGCCATTCTGGGCCACCCTGTACTTTTAATTTCCCGTTTTCTCGGGAAAATCTTAAAAAATTACCGTGAATTACAGATTCCCAAATTCTAATTGCAAATCATAATTGGGACAATCGTTTCTTAAAATCTTGTTTAAGTATTTTCGTTTATGTCTTGGCACACTTTGCACTCAGCACACACTTCAGCACTTATAACGGCATAAAGATACTATAAAAAAATTAATTATGTATATAAAACTAAACTTTTTGCCTAGACCAAAACAACATTCAAACCACTGTATCAAACAAGTATTCTGGCTGCCAAAAGAAAAAAAAATCGTTCAATGCTTATAACGTTTTTGGCAAAAGTTATGATCATGTAACGATATTTTAGAGCAGTTGTTACTGCAAACAAATTTGTTGGTGGTTGGCATGATGACGTTCAAAGAGGTTAGAATTCAGTTGCTTATTGGTAGCTGCAGCATCTTCCAGATTTATGCCAAACTAAACTATAAATGCTCTCCTCTTCACAAGCTGAAAAAGCTTTGCGAGCAACTTGCAAAAATATTCAATTACTACCGCTAATCTGGTTAGTTTACCTCATGTTGCTCTATGTCTAGCATGTTTTCTTCATCAAAATTGTTGAATATTCCATTAATTCACAAAAGTTTTGTTCAAATTCAAATCGTAGCCGTAACTAACAAACCAAAGTAACTAAGTTTAACATAAGCATCGCCATTATTTAATGTTTCTGTTTTAATTTTTTTTTTGGAAAATTGGGTTTTTATGTTTTTATATGTTTTGTAGTTTTTTTTTGGGGTTTTAGTTTGAATATCTATCTATTCACTCGTATATGGCGAAAAAAATATTTAAATTTGTATAAAAGCGAAAAAAACTGAAATGTATTTGTTGTTGTCGTTGTTGTTATTTCTGGTATTATTGTAGCTTTTGGCACAGGTTTGTAATTTAGAATTTGTTTTTAATTGCCTGCTTTAAATGGGATCATTAATGCAACATTAAATTGATCACGTTTTTGTAATCAAATACCATGAAGGTGTGTGTAATTCAGGTGTTTGAAACATTTATTTATTTAACTTATTTAAGTTGTTGTGTATTTTGGTTTGCAGAAAAAGAAAATTTTGCAAAAAAACAATAAACGTGTAAGTGATGTGTGTATGTAGGTCTTTAGGTAGCAATTGTTGTATTGATTATTGGAAGTTAAGTTACTGTAAATATTTCATTCGAAATATTACGAGTAACTAGATATTTTTTAAGACAAATAAATCAATATTTGTGCACTGAAAGAAGAAAAGATACATATATACAAAATGGAAAAATTTTCGCGAAAATTTCCAAGATTAAAGCAGTAAACACATAAGCCATAATATCTGTGGCAAAAAGAAAAAAGTGCTTAAGTCGACATAAGCTGATTTTGAGTTAATGATACCATCGTAATCTGCACATTGACTTGCGACTTATCTTTTTTAGACTTCTAATCTCATTTGGAATAATAGCTTAATTTAGCTTATACTTTGGTATATTTCAACATATGTGTATAACTTACAGTGTGTGGAACGATCTTTGCTTGAAAAAATAAATATTAACAGAAAATTTCCCAATTTTACTATAAAAGAAATAAATTTCTGAAAATCGATTTGAATGCTTAAAAGTGCTCTCCTGCAAAACAGTAAAATATGACTTAAGCACTTTTACCTTATTGCCACAGATATGTTATATGGCAGTTAGCAGAGGAGGACAATCAGTACTCAAGGAAAATATACATAAGTAGATAGTTTTCATTTTTAGCAACTGCGCATAATCCTAATTGTAGCGCAAAAAATATGTACGCTCACATATAATCTCTCAAGCAACTATGACTAAAACCGATTCCAACTTACCAGAACAGCTCTATCCTTGCTACAACTAAAAATAGAAAGGCAAATGCGTATCCAACTAATTGACTCTCTCTCATACTTTCACTCTGAGTGTGTTTATACACAGGCTATGAATATTTAATCAGTCAAAACCAAAAATACAGGGATGCTCGGGATATTTATTTATCATTCGCCACAGTATATATACATTTTGAGGCGGAAAGCCCCAACCGACCATTCACTATACAAAACATCCAACTCGAAGACGTGGATCACTTTTGATACTTAGGTAGTATCATCACATCGACTGGAGGTTCTCATGAAGACATCTCAAACCGCACCATGAGAGCTCGGCAAGTGTTCGGCCAACTATACAAAGTGTGGAAATCACCATCAATCTCCAACCGCACTAAAATGACAATATTCAATTCGTGCGTGAAGTTTGTACTCCTCTATGGATGTGAAATGTGGAATATGGCGGCAAAAGACGTGAACACCTTGCAAGTTTTTACCAACAAATGTCTGAGGAGGATATTAAGAACAGAATATTCAACACGCACCTCTGGATATGTACACGTCAAAGCCGAATATATACCGAAGTATTGAGGAGGAAATGGAAGAGCACCCGAAGATGTCACCCACAATGCCATTGACTGGAATCCGAAAGGTAGCAGAAGGAGAGGACGGCCTGCCCACACTTGGCGAATACAACTAGAGGTAGAGGCTTCAAGAGCAGGAAAAAGCTGGGATGAAATTAAGATCCTAGCATCAAACAGAAACGATTGGAAAAGAAAACTTTCGTTGAGGCCCTATGCACCTTATAGGAACTAAAGGATCTAATATATATATATATATATATATATATATACAGTATACAATCATTTGTGTACATGAAATGCACTGGAAGATGTGCGGGTATGTGTGTGGCTATTTGGAAATATGCTTTATGTGCGTTTGTAAAAAAAATATCCCTATATACACGCATGCGTAGTCTGTTTAATAGTCAAAATATTTTTATATTCGTGCATGTGATTGACCTCACACAGTGTTTAAATATTAGTTGCTGTCGCTTGTTCTGCGTAATTTAAAAAATGTATATAAACATAGTTGTCTGATGTTTATAGTTATACGTATTTGGTTTAAAATTAATGCCTGTGTTTGAAATTTGCGTGTTTCGTAGTTATTTGACGGCCAACACTCAAAGAAAACTTAAGACGATACTGTTGTCATTCTCTGGTAGTCAGCTACTTAATTATATTGATAGTGGTAGAAGCATCATAAGTACCTGATGTTGAAGTACAGCTTTGTAAGTCATAAATGCTTTATTACAGCTTAATAAGGAAAAATTAAAAAAAAAATACAATAATAGCCTATTAAACGTTTAATAAACATTTCTTAACTCAGAGATTTATAATATAGCCTCTATGCTACTTTCAACGTTTAATAAAGTGACATTGAACTTTCAAAATTGGTAAAGGGTATATCTTTAGTCAAAAGTTCAAAGGCCTCAACTCAAATAATTGTAACTTTACAGAAGAAGGTAAAAGCATAATGCCCATGGGCATAATTAGTTAAGAACAAACGACAATGGCAAGACTGTTGTAAATTTAGAGATGGTAAAATTGAGCTTTCATTACAAAAAAGCTTTCAGCAAATTGAAATAAGATGAATCAAGACAATTCACATATTCCATTTTGCAATAATGGCCGAAATCTACATCAACTGTCACCACACACAGTGGACAAAAGAACGCTGATTATGAAGCTTTAGTGGCCTTCGAAAACAGCTAGTTGTTCCATTCAACTATGTATTTGTCAAAATATTTACAATTAAGTTTGGTGTTATTTGTTCATTGATAATTATCACATGTAATTTGGCTTACAAAGCGATACGAACTTTAGCCTGATCAAATCATAAATATAGAATCTAATTACTTTTTATTCTATTGCATCATGTCTAAAACAATAACAATAATAATAATAATAATATTAACACTTAAAAAACTTTGCGATACAATGAATTTTTTGATATAACGAATGGGTTTGACATTCGTTCGTTATGCCGGGATCCACCTGTATGTATGTAACTATAGTAAAATAATTTTCTATGTTAGGCATGTATTTGAAAATTGTTTACTTTTCTTATTCTTATTATATTTAAAAATTATTCAAAAAATTACAATCAGTATTTTGTTAATGTGCAGATATAAACAGATAAGCCAACTGATACCTTACAAGTTTAACAATTTATTAAATGTTGAAACTTTTATCTCACGTATCGAAGTAAAATGATTGCCTTAAGCAACATTCAAATGCACACATTGTAAAATTTATCTCCAAATTCGTCATTAATTTACCTAATTTGCGATAAAACCAGATACAAATGATTCATTATTGAGCATAACATTGATCCTTGAACCTATTACAAAATGCATTAATTAATAAAACTTACAATTACTTCACTAAATAACTATAGTTAAGTTGAACGAAAAAAAATAAAGGAAAAATTACTCGAACTGAACAAAAGAAAAACCACCATAATGATCTGTGAAAATACCACTAGTTTCCAATAAATTATAATGACTATTTAATAAATTAAGCTTCGCTTTTTAAAATTATTTACTGCATCGCACAGTGCAGACCAAAGCCAAGCAATTTTAATGCATTCGTAATTGCAAATAGATAACAATAAATGAATTAAAAAGGCAAAAAAAAAAAAAATAAAAATTAAAATTCAAATCAACTGCAAACAATAAAATAAAAGTACTATAAATACAAAATACTAGTGACCTTCGACTCTGGTGTTGCAAACGATTGCTACCAAATGTTTCCAAAAATTCGGCAAATTGTAAATACAGAACTTAAACAATTTACAGGAAAACAAGTAAGAGTGCTATATTCGGCTGTGCCGAATCTTATATACCCTTTACCAACGTACGTACATATATATAGTATACAGACACATACATACATATTTGTTTTGTGAAAAAATTTATCATTTTTTTAAAGTTTCCATCTTTGGAGCTGTAATTTTCATTTTTCAAATTTTATACGCCAAACTTTTCTTTCAGAAGCATAAATATATTCAATTTATAAAGAAAAAGAAAAAAATTTTTAGACCTATTTAATTTTACATAACACAAAAAGTGTAAGTTTTCCAACCCTGGAATCATAATTTAGGATTTTTCTAATTCCTTGTACCAATCTAGTTCTTTAAAAAATACATAAAATATGTTAAGTGAACGAAGCAAAAACGAAATAAGAAAAAACTTAGTTTCATTTAATTCCTTTAATATTAAAAAATTCAGTAAAGTGCGACTTTGACTCGCGCACGAAGGGTTCCGTACATTCGGTTCTGAGCACTTTTTAATGTGGCTTTTTTGCTTTTTTGAAGTTTTTTTCAGTTTAAAAGATTTTTTCAGTTTTGTCGCTTTTTTCTCATTTTGGCGATTTTTTCTGTTTTTCTCGGTTTTTTTCATTTTGGCGATTTTTTCTGTTTTTGGGGCTTATTTTCATTTTGAAGATTTTTTTAATTTTGGCGATTCTTTTTCCATTTTGGCGATTTTTTCCTATTTTGGGGGTTTTTTCATTTTGGCGATTTTTTTTCATTTTGGCGATTTTTTTCCTGTTTTTGGGCTTTTTTTTTCATTTTGGCGATTTTTGCCTGTTTTGGGGTTTTTTCATTTTGGCTATTTTTTTCTGATTTTGGGGCTTTTTTTTCATTTTGGATTTTTTCTGTTTTTGTGGGGTTTTTTTCGTTTTGGCGATTTTTTTTAATTTTGGCGATTTTTTTCTGTTTTTGGGGGTTTATTTTCATTTTGGAGTTTTTTTTTCAATTTGGCGACTTTTTTTTCATTTTGGCGTTTTTTTTTCATTTTGGCGATTTTTTTTCTGGTTTTGGCGCTTTTTTTCATTTTGGAGATTTTTTTTCATTTTGACAATTTTTTCCTGTTTTTTGGGTTTTTTTTCATTTTGCGATTTTTTTCTGTTTTTGGTGTTTTTTTTCATTTTGGATTTTTTTCTGTTTTTGTGGGGGTTTTTTCGTTTTGGCGATTTTTTTTCATTTTGACGATTTTTTTTCATTTTAGCAATTTTTCCGGTTATTCGCCATTTATTTTAGTCTTAGACATTTTTTTTTGTAATTTGGTGCTTTTTTTCGCTTTGGCGATTTTTTTTGTTTTTGGCGATTTTTTTCGGTTTGGCGATTTTATAATTTTTTGATTTTTTAGTTTTACCGTTTTTGAAAATTTCAAGAGTTTTGCTCTCACGGTTTCCAAGATACAGCAAGTTGTCAAAATTGCATAGTCAAAATTGCATTAACTGATGGAACACCCTTTAATTTAAATTTTTTGAAATTTTAGTGTTAATTTTTGTAGTCTGTATAAAAATACACTAACCTTACAAATTTCAAGTGTATATACATACATACATACAATTGTATGTATATTACATGGGATTTTAAAATTTTTCGTTGCTCGTTTTGGAACACCCTTTAATTTCCAATTCTCATGTATTTGTTGTTGTAGCGGCCAAAGGTCTACACACTGTGTCCAAATTTCAGGTCTGTAGCTCGTACGGTTCTCGAGAAAATACTAATATAGTTTTAGACATAGTTAATTTTACATAACACAAAAAGTTACAGTTTTCCAACCCTGGAAACGTTTTTTTAATTTTTTTATATTTTTTTAATTTAAAATACCAGTTGTAATCGTACTGATGTGTAAAATAAGTTCATTTATTAAAAAAAATAAAAATTTGTTTTTGGTAGTTACTTTTATATGGCAAAATGAAGTTTAAGTTTTCCAGCTCTGCAATCGTCTGCTCGATTTTGCTGAATTTCAATACCAATCTATTTTGGAAAATTTCTGACACACCAGTCCAAGAACGAAGTCTCTAGCTTTTCTGGGAGCTTCGGAAAACCGATTTCACGTACAGACAGACGGACAGACGGACAGACGGACAGACGGACAGACGGACAGACGGACAGACGGACAGACGGACAGACGGACAGACGGACAGACGGACAGACGGACAGACGGACAGACGGACAGACGGACAGACGGACAGACGGACAGACGGACATCGCTTATTCGTCTTCCCTATGCATAAGGATCCAGAATATATATATTTTATGGGTCGCTTATTGATATTATAGAAATTACAAACGGAATGACAAACCTATATATACCCTTTTACCATTTTTGTTGGTAAAGGGTATAAAAAAAACACAAATGCTATAAATGAAAAAAAAAAATTATTTCAACAAAACTATTGTAATTTGCCGTACGTTGCAAGTTGCAAGTTGCAAACAAAAGCAATGATCAGCCACAATAAATGCTATTTTATATATTTAAACAAATTGCAATAAAAAACTTATATAAAAATATTTGTGTAATGCAATAAAATGGTTTTTTATTTTATTGCCTGGAAAGACAACAGCAACCAAAAAAAAAAAAAATCATTTTCCTAATCATGATATGGAAATCAGTGGCAAGTTTAGTACCAATAATTTTGACTCATACGCTAGATTCGTTTCATATACAAACGAAAATTATCGTTATTAATGCTGTTTTTTAATATTTATATGCATTGTTTCGAATTCGTACATGATTTTATTTCAGAGGTCATAGATCACTACAAATTATATCATACTCGCGCATGTGAGTGAAATATTTTTGAGAAAATTTAGAAAAATTGCAAAAGACAAATTCAAATCGATAATTGTCAAATTGTTGGATTTAAGTTTTCTTTCCCTAATTAAAGTTGCTTGGATTTGCATACTTGAATATTGGCTTAAATATTGTCCTGTGTAGTACTTATAATTATGTTATATGAAAATAATATTTTTAACAAGAAATACTTTGGTTACAGTTACATATCGTTGTTACCTTGATGTAGAAAGGCCCTAACTCATTATTTTCTTAAAATCGAGATTTTTGCATGTTTCTATACGTTAGATGTTGTTCTATCGAAATATGAAATATACACGAAATGCGATTCCAAAAAAAATGAGTTAGTTTCTTTCTATATTAAGGTAACGCTATGTTTATCCAGTAAACAAAACATAAAAAATATCATTATAATTATATAAAAGTTTATTGTATGAGGACTGCCCCATAAGTGGCTTACCTGGCGTATAAATGACGGCAGTTTGAAAAAAATTTCTTTGGTGCATGCACTATAGCCTCTTGACAGGTCTTTGAGGCAATAAATCACAGGAAGTAGCTAGACACTTGAACTTTTGTACAACTGACTATGAGTAAAAATTTCAGTTGGATCGAACACTGCCACGCCTACTTTTAGCGGAATAGTGATATAATAATTTTTCATTGCTGGCTCTCATAAATTTTAAAATGTTTGGTAACTATTTTAAGTCGATCCGCCCAATACTGCGCCCTTTTTAAGAGTGCCGGTGGGCGGATCACAATCCGCAAACACCAGATAAATATTCTTATTTTCCTATTTGATAGTGCACAAAAATAAAGATTGTTTGTACAATTTTTCATTAAATTCAGTAAATAACACAGAAAACAGTATTCACCAATTTTCAATTTCAATTAAGAATTTAATTGATTCAATTAAATTTTTAATTGTATTAATTAATTTGCGTGGAAAAGAAAGCTTATTTGATATTATCAAAATTTTTTGTAGGTGTAATTTTTATTAATTTTTTAATTGATATTACAAATATTTTAATTGATATTACAAAATTATTCATATTACTTTCTTGTGTGAACTAGAAAAAATATTGAAGTGTTTATTATGGCTTACAAAAATTAGAATGTTTGAAAAAAGCATCCAAATTTGATCCAACTAAAAAGCCAAAACTTAATTAAATTTTATTGAAGTCGGTACTTCATAATGAACCCATATGTCAAAATCTTCTAATATTTCATCCGCTTCTAATTCCAAATTAATTTCGGGAACAATTTTCTATTCTTCAGAATCACAAACGCGATCATTTTGGAAGTAGATGGAAAGTGTGGAATCTCTGAAACTTTTAATAGAAAAAAAAAAGAAGTGAGGTGTCTTAGGACATCCGGTTAGAGCTATGCTGCTTAGCTATACAAAACAAAGTTCATGTGTGAAATAACAATACAATAAAATTATATTATATGATGATGGGAAATTCGCCACAAATGTTCCAAAACGTGTCTATTTATTTTCTGTTAAATCGGCTTCGGGTTGTACTCATGTGCAAAAACAACAATACAAAAACAAATTTAGCATCGTTATCATTGTTTTTGTTTCACTCACTTCAAACAACAAAAACAAAAATTAATTTATAACTGTAATAGTGTCGTTACGAAAATCACGTCCTATCTCCTGTATCGCGCCATAAAGAGCATAGCTCCAATAACTCTTCTTGCTGAGTTGCGGACGGCTCTTCAGATAAATACTAGACAACAGCGGGTCCAATGAATTCATACCTCTGTTGAAAACATCGTTCCTTTTTAAATAATTTATTAGACGTGTGAAAGTTTTGTAGAGGAATTTTGCCAATGGTATATGCCATTAACATAAATCCTTCAGGTTGGCATTACAGCTTGTATTCTTGAACTTGTTTATATGTATCTGGGATAAATAGTACAGTTGTGTGATTTGTTCAGTTTCCTCATGTTAATTATTTTCCATAAAAAAATACTAATGCTTCTTCAGAGGTCAGCATTAACGGACTTTTGTCATCAGAAGTTAGCAATTTTCTAATTTTAGTTCAGATGAATAGTTTGCAATTGAAGCAGCATGAAGCAATAACTTTGTATCATTTCCATGTGCTGACGAAACCATAAAGCAATTTTTCGTTCCCTATAATCAACATATAGACGATATTATTTGATTGCGATATCACTATTTGTTAATTTAAGCTCGGTGACACATGATAACCATAAATGATCAAACAGAATAATGCATTAAACACATTCACCACAGCAGGCTACATGGCTACAAATTATTTTGAAGACGCCAGCAGCACCATAAATTTACTATATTTCAGTGGTGCCGCTTTCAAATATTTCACATTTATAAAAATAAAATAGTTTATTCAAAAATATAAAAACAATTCAGTTTATTTTTTTATATTTTTTTTGCGATTTTTACTATTTATAGGTTTAGTAATTTCTTTAATAGTTTTAGCAATTTTTCTCTAACCTCCGATTTTTTCGCGTTTTTTCACTTGTTTCCAATCTTTTTATATTTTCAATGACTTTCGCGATTTCTAATAAATTTTAGGACTTGCTTCCGATTTTGCAATTTCTCGCCAATTTTTGCAAACTTCGCTATAAAACCGACTTCTTGCATGCTTTCAGCCTCCTAACATTTTAGCCGATTTTTAAACAATATGAGGCTTTGTTATTACCTCGCTGTTAGTACGAATAAGTTTTTGCGAATTTTCGCCATTCCGCGATTTTTACGGAATTTTTTTGCATTCCTTACAGTTTTAGCAATTTTTAATCCCTATTATGGCTTGTTTAAAATTTTGTAAATTTTCGCAATTTTTTGCATAGTTCGTGAAAAAAGCGACTTTCCGCACGTTTTTAGTTTTCTACGAGTTTTGCTGATTTTTCAACAATGTTAGACTTTGTTATCATCCTGCCGTTAATACGTTTCTGCAGATTTTCGTAATTTTCGCGATTTTTGCCGATTTTTTCGCATTCCTTAAAGTTTTAACGATTTTGAATCAATATTATGGCTTTTTTAAAATTTTGCAGCTTTTCGCGAATTATAACTTTTTTCGCTTTGCAAAAATATATTACTTTTGTGATTAACATTAAAATTTTGTAACTTTGTTTTTTATTTTGCAATAAAAAATATTTCTTGGCACTAATTTGATTTGCATATGTATTTTGCTATATTGTCAACACTGTTTTTGGTTTGCAGCCATAAGAAATATAAATTAGTTTAATTCGACTACAACGACAAATGTAGCACGGACAACAAGCTGTATCCCGTTGCCTTGTCGCCATCAAAATAATCATTCTCATATAAACATGTGTATTCTATTTTTGACATTTTGTAGTCGGTAGCTTGCTGTGGTGAATGTGTTTAATGCTTAAGTCCGCAACTTCAGGAAAAATCGCTGTCAAATTAACAAAGCCCATAATAAAATCTAAGGCAGTAACTTCAAATGCTCTCTAATTTTTGTTTTATTTTCTTTTGTGCTTATTTTTCTTTGTAGTTTTGTTCACACAATGTATGAAATTTATTGAAAGTATGGTAACATGTTTGAGAGAATATTTATTTATATGTGAGAGCATAAGAAAAAACGCTCTCAAAATAAAATAGATTCTATTTATCGACTGCTTTCTGAGGCTAGTTTTTGTGTCATTTTGTATGGAAAATGTGTTTATGCCCCAATTCTGTTTGATCATTAAGCCTTCTCTTTTTTCGAACTTCGTATAAAACACAAAATTCTAAAATGATGATTCGAGGGCTGGAAAATTAAATTTTTTTTTTTGGTAACTAGATCAAATTAAGTTTTTCTTTTTCTTTATAAATTATATATTTTATCTTTTTTTTTAGAACAAAGGAACTTGGTATTAAAAATTTCAAAAATATTAAACAGCTCCAGAGCTGGAAAGTTTTAACTTTTTTGTATGTATAAGTAACTACATAAAACAATTTTTTTAACTAAACGTATTTTATATTTTATAACGAAATAAATTAGTACTAAAATATGAAAAATCAAAATAAGATTCCAGGATTGGAAAATTTAAATTTATTTTTGGTAAAAATTATGCTCTGAGCACAATTATGTTTCAAATCGATGGTCATGCGGTGACAGCTTGCAACGATTTCTTATTAATTTTTATTGAATTAAGATATCAAATATATCGCTAAAGAACAGTCATAATTAGAAAATTAATTAAAGAACATATACCATTTCCCTGAACAAAACCGAAAAATTCTTTGGGAATAAATACTTTACATAATATCGCGATGCACATATGTATATGTGAACGTGCAATATTGGCAGTAGGATGTTTGAATTGAGACAGTAGACAGTTTTGTAATATTAAGTCTTATTAAATACCGGCAAATGTAAAATAAGTTAGCTTAGTTTGTATGGAGGTACAATACCAGTTAAATGGCGCACTATGAGCCGTTTTCGAAAATTGAGCCGCCAAAATATGGAGGGCAGCGCGACACACACTCACAGGTGTTGTTATTAGTTTGGGTTGCTTACAGAAATTTGTTTTAGTTCCATGGCATACTTATTTAACTAAGTTTTCGAGGTTGGTATCAATATGGTAAATGCTGATAAAATCTTTCACTGATAGTTATATACATATCGCTCATTTACTTCAATAGTGTAATAACTCAAAAAATTGTACCATCACCTCCTAAGAGAAGAATATTTTTTCAATCTTCATTGAGTTGTACGCAAATTAAAAACTTAAAACGCATTTTCTGCAAAACTGGTTTTCTTGAGTTGTGACACTACTTTAATTAAATGAGGGATATGCTGATTCAATTTGCTTTAGATGTGTGTGAATAAATTTCCATTAGAAAGTGCTGATATTTGTTGAAATATTATCTAATTAATTTCTTCTCATTCATTTTAAAAAGGGAAATATAAATAATTTAAAAACCCTCTTATATACAGAGTGTATAATAAAAAATTTAACTATTGCTAATATCGAAAATAAAATCTTTGAATTCTAATTCTGAATATAAAGTCAAATTCTTTAGTTGAAAAATACCCAAAGGTCACTTACTATAAATAACACTAGAGCAAAAAAAAAAAGATAAATTTCTTCACAAAAAAAAATGTACTTATGTATGTATGTCCATAAAGCCGTACGTATAGTCGGTGAGGCTGTATATAGGATTCGACACAGCCAAACATAGCACTCATACTTATTCATATTAACTTGCTGTTAAATAAAAAACTAAAAATTAAAGTTTTTGAGGATAAAAATCGTAGAAATAAACTGAAAATGTCGAGCTATATTATCTAGTTAAATTTATTTCAAAAAAAATTACTTCGATATCCCTTCAATCTATTAAAATTATTGATAGCAACAAGCAAGTATTTTAGATAAATATTCCATATTTGACCCACAAAAAATCATTGTCATAAATTATATTTTTATTATTTTTATTTATTATGTTATTTTAGGCTTCAATAACCATGTTATTGCCAACTAATTTGTTAAACAATTACCAAAACAATGTTCTTATTATTAAATTATAATGGTCAATATCAAAAGCATTTACTAATATTTATTTGCAACAATTCGTTATCAAAGGTTAAAGGTTTTGTTTTTGCCTCAGAAAATATATATATATATATTAAAAAAAAAACAAATCCAGAAACTGGGCAAAAATACTTGTTCGAAAACGTATTCGAACTAAAACGATTAACTAGTCTCTAAGTTTTTTTCCTATCAAGGTTGAACTAGTTATATTTTTTCAAAAAATTGGGTGTAGTTGGCACATATAAATAAATTTGTTTTTTGTTTTGTTTTTAATAAAATTTTATTTTCAAACAAATTTCCATAGACTTTATAAAACGGCCAACACCTTTTTTTTCACAGATAATATTGCTGATACTTATTGGCTACTACTAAGAAATTCCAGTTTTGGCCGCTTGACTGTCTAGTCAACGGTCTCATTTGCTGTTGTCTGGCTATTTGGATTGTTGGCCAAGCAGTGTGTTAAATCTCCACACCATAAGTGGGTGGGTGTTTAAATTTTACACCAGCTTTAATAATGAAAGAAATATAACTAAACTTTTTCATATACGAGTACTTTAGCCAGATTGTGTTATTTTACTTTGAACTCGTAGTTTTTCCTTAATTCGGTTGAATAGTATTTCTTTTTATTTCTGTGTTTCCTATCTAACGTGATAATAAAGTGCAAATAATAGACATAAACTCTTAATATGCGAATATATATGTGGTTACTGGATATATTTCTATATATACAATTGAGGGTTTGAGTAACCAAAAGGCAGGTTGTAAGATAATGGAATCATTTTTAAACTCTTAATGTGTGTAATGATCAGGGACAGGGGTTTCATGCAAATGCATGTTTTTTCTCTTAACCCTGATAACAGCAAGAAGGAAATATTTTTGCGAAACATTGAATTTGCCTAAAAATGGCATCGATTGGCTAGTGCATATTTTTGCATATTTTGCTTAAAATGCATAATTTGGTCATAAATGCATGTTTTTGTCTCAAATTTTGGTACAAACGCATAATTTTGTGTCATAGTTTCTCAAAAATTCAAATTTCAAAAAATATTGTTGACAAATTATTAATGCAAAACTGTTTTTTTACAATTTGTTCGCTTGAATTGTTGTAGAATTGTAGAACGATTGTACAAGCACACGAACCTACCAATTTTAATGGAAATTGTAATTTTGATGATTTCAAGAGAATAGTGCCTGCTATTAAAGCCGAAAATAGCGAAACAATCGTTATATCATATTTAATATTGTGCCAAAATTTAATGTATTTAGTTTTATGTAAATTGGAAAGTTTTTTTAGAATAAAATTTCTTAAAATGTGTGCATATTTTATTGTTTTAAGTGCATATTTTGCGTTTTTGATGTCATATTTTAGGTGTTTTAGGCACACACCTTTTTTAAATGCATGAAGTGCTTGTCCCTGGTAATGATATATAACGAATTTTAGCTAAATGTTTTAAATTATTTTAAGCAAGTTTTTAACCCCCGACCAAAAAAAGGGTGTTATAAGTTTGTAGTGTGTGTCTGTGTATCTGTGTATCTGTATGTCTGTCCGTGTCCACGTACAGACCAAACGGTTGGAGCGATTATGATTTACTTTTTTCTGTTTAAAAGGTGACTTGATCGAGAAGGTTCTTAACTATGTTTGAAGAAAATCAGTCCACCCATTTAGAAGATATCACATATTTTCTAGATATATCACGGGTTCTTAAGATTTTAAATTTTTGTTATTAGTACTATTGTTCGAACTTTGTTTGTCTCTATATTGGGCTAAGGTTCGTATCACTCTGTAATCCACATTACATGTGATAATTATGAATGAGCAAATAACACCAAAATTAATTGTAAATATTCTGACAAACACTAGCAGAACGGAACAATTAGCTGTTTTCCACTGTGTGTAGTGCCAGTTGATGTAGATTTCTTCTTTATATAACCAGCTTTTCAGGGCAAATGAAATATGTGAATTGTTTCATCGTATTATAATTTGCTGAAAGCTTTTCAGTAATAAAAGCTCAATTTTAACTTCTCAAACGGCCTGTCCCACGATATCACCAGAAGTCGTTCGATCGACAACTTGTATTGTAAACAAAAACAAATTTTGTAATGTTATTATTGTTTGCAATACAAGTTGTCGATCGAACGATTTCTGGTGATATCCTGTGGCAGGCCCTAATTCTACAACAGTCTTGGCATTCCTTACTAATTATGTACATGTTAGTTAATTTGTCTTAAACTATTTATGAAATAAAGAAAAAATCGCCTGAAATTTTTAATGATATTTCCAATCATCGTGATTCGACTTCGTCTACGACGTTTTTGTAATAGATTAAAGAAGACTTCAACAGTTTTTCTTTAATCTAGGACCAAAGTGTCGTAGTCGAAGTTGAAATACGCCAACAACGATAAGATTGTTTAAAGCATTTTTTTAAATCTTTGACTGAAAAAACAGGACCACTTCAATTCATCAAATCCATTGTACTCCATTTCATCAAATCTTTTTCTAGAACAGGATCCTAAAATTATATTCAAATAATCCTAAAATAAATTATTTCTTATTGAATTCAATTAACGAAAACATTATTTTAAGCTCCTGCAACCTAATAGCGAAGTTTTAAATTTTTCTGTAAATATTTTTAGCATTTTGTTGTTTTACATCCATGCACAAACAACTTTGGATTTTCAAAATTGTTAAGAAGTTTCCACCAATATTTTTGTCTATTCGTATGTTTTGCTTATTTTAAGCTTATTTTGATAATTTTCATTTGTGTTAGAGAGATGGTTGGTTTGTTGTTGTTGTTGTTGTTGCTGTTGTTGTTGCGAATGTTATTGCTGTTAGTATTGTTGTTGGTTACAAGATACGATATGCAACTGTTGTTATTGCAAGTTGTTTCTAGTTATTTTTTAAGTAGATAATAAGAACCACCGCCACAGTGGTTGTTGTTGTTGTTGTTATTTTTATTGTTGTTTTTACTATTGCTATTTTCTGTAAAGTTTGTTGTTCTTTGCAGTCTATGTCTATTATTATCTTGATGGAAATGCACCTGACTCGTTTGGTATTTGCACGTTTTTTCTTCTTATGTTTTTTTTCTGCTTTTGCACATGCTCTTAGCAGTTATTTTCGTGTTTTATTATTGTTGCGGTTGCTGTTAAGTAGTGGGTGCTGATAGAGTTGCCATGTTTATTCTAATATTTTGCATAGCAGGAAGAAATTTGTGTAGGAGAGTAGGATAAATGGGAGAAGAGCTTATTATCAAACGTTATTAAATGAGCAGATTTTTAAACATAAAGCCGAAGGTCCCTACCATCCGTTCTTTGCATATGCGTGGTATGCGTTTCTGTACATTCTCTCCGACTCTAAATTCAAGTTACATGCAATACGTCTCATGCGCAAGTATTTTTGTTGTTTTAATGCAAAAAGAGAAAAAATTTAAATTCACCACACGAACATTTGGCTACAAAAGAGAGCACGACGCATGCGACGGATACAAAAGTAGAAAGTAAACCTACTTTATCCTTCCTATGCGTTTATACGTTCTTTGCGTTTTGTTCTGTAACTTGCCACATACAATTCCACTGATTCTACTTTTTGACACATGCATAAAACGCAACTACGCATTAAACGGATGGTGTGGACCTTCGGCTTAAACCTACTTTTTCCGTCCTATGCGTCTATACGTTCTTTGCGTTTTGTTCTGTAACTTGCCACATACAAATACCTTGAGTCTACTTTTTGACACATGCATAAAACGCAACTACGCATTGAACGGATGGTATGGACCTTCGGCTTAACGCGCAATATGAAAAAAGCCCTCTCGGTATCGGAAAAGGGCTTTTATATATTTTATTGAATTGCTTTCTATTAAGAGGTTGCCATAGCAAGTACTATTGGCTTCAAGTTGTAACCCATATAAGAGTTGTATTCCGTTTTAAGTCGGGTACATTGGCGTAGTAAAAGTTTTTTTCCGGGGGGAGGTAATTTTTAATAATTATAGTGGGGCAAAAACTATTCTTTTGGGAGGAAATTAATCACTAGCCAATGACCTTTCCACGCCTATGGTCGGATAAATTAGTTATGTTGAAAAACATATTTGACGAAATCTCTAATAAAATTAATTAATATATTCACGATATTTCACAAGCTTAAGAATTATTTATTTGCCCGTATTCATTTAGCGAAAACATGTTTTCCTAAAAACCAAACGGAAACTCTACTTTTCATTATCACATCTTAAAAAAAAGAGTTCATTTCTTCCAAGTTCTTTAACAAACTCTTAACAACAAACATAAAACTCGAACTACGAAATAGAAAATCCTAAACAATTTTACCAATTTTGGGAGTTTTTTTTCCTTTTTTGTAAAAACTTTATTGGCATTAAGAGAAGAGGGGAGCACGAAGCTGAACAAAAATAGCAACTAAAATTAACAACCTAACAAAATTTAAATAAAATGCTGTAATTTAGCTGTTGGCAACGATTTACAACTGCAACAACAACAGCAACAATAACTAAAGGCACAAGTATGCAACAAAAGAACATGTTGCATTTTTACTTACTTGTGCTGTATAAACTACAAATATATGTACGAGTATGTGCACGTACTCGTATGTATGTGTGTAGGCAATCCTCCTGGGAGCATCAATAAACAGAACGAAAATGTGGAGAGGTATTGGAGCCGGCAACATTTTAGACAAGGGAAGAGTTGTTGTATTTGTTACTTATGCTGTTTCTGGCAGTTGCATTTGTTGTTTTACACGTCAAACGAATTACTTTGACTTGACGGTTACCTATTCTTAATTTTTGTTGCTGTTGTTGTTCTTTTGAGCAATTATTCGACAGAAAATAACGAACACAAACATTTTTCAGTTGATTCAACTTTAGCCTCAAGTTCAACAGCAAACAGAAGAAACAAATTTCGGTTGAAAAATCAAACTGAATATACTCGTATACGAATGAAGGAAACGAAACTGATCTTTGAGTAATTGTGGTTGTTTTATAACTTTGCTTTGTTGTTGTTGTTGTTAGTGGAGGTTGTACTTTTCAAACTATAGTTTCCCATGATTTGAAAAATTGCGAATTGTAGTTGGAGTTATTGCTATAAAAGTTGTTGCCGGTTTCTTTTGTTTGTTTGTATTAGTTGTTTCTTGGTTTGCAATAAGGTGTAAAGTAACCTGTTGCAGCAACTTGAACTAATCATTCAGCCATTCATTCATTTGGGCACAATAAATATACTTACACAAGTCGAACTGACACCTCAGCCAGAGGTATAAATGATTTCAATGGTTTTAATGAAACACAAGTACTATTTACGTGTAAAAAAGATTTTACATAAATAAAAAGAAATATTTGTAATCTTTTTCATCAAATGTTAAATTGCAAGCTTTTGAAAAATTTTAATTTTTCTATTTTCGGAGACGTTCTCTATATTATTTAAGACTTCCATCCATAGTATGGTTATGCGAGAGCTAATTGAGGGTCTTAAAAGCAAAAAGTTAGATGCATGAAATCAATATTTAATACTAATATCTATCACTCAATAAAAAATTCAGACCTGTATGATAACCTTAAACTGAACTTTATTGACCGAAAGTTTTACTTCTAGCAAGAAGTTAACAGGAAGAAAAAGTTTTGAATTTTAGTTACTCAGAATTTTCTTTTTTGCACTTGTACTTTTAGGGCCCTCAATTGATCTTTCTCTGGGTGATAGAAGCTTAAAGTAGTTTGAAAAAGATTTTACATAAATAAAGAAATTTTTGTAATATTTTTCATTAAATGTTAAATTGCAAGCTTTTGAACATTTTTAACTTTAATATTTTCGGAGACGTTCTCTAGATTATTTAAGACTTCTATCCATAATTAGGGTATTCGAGAGCTAATTAAAAGCAAATAGTTAGATGCATAAAATCAATATTTAATACTTATACTTATCACTCTATAAAAAATTCAGACCTGTATGATAACCTTAAACTGAACTCTATTGACGGAAAGTTTTACTTCTAGCAACAAGTTAACAGGAAAAAAAAAGTTTTGAGTCTTAGTTACTTAGAATTTTCTTTTTTGCACTTATACTCTTTCACTTTTAGGGCCCTCAATTGATCTTTCTCTGGGTGATAGAAGCTAAAAGTAGTTTAAGGATTCAAAACCGAGGGAGCTATTACACAAGTTGATGATTGTTTGCTACCTTTATACTGTTAAAATTTATCACTTTCAGATTTTCTCCTTTGAATTCAAATATTTGTTCATGGTAAAAAATATGTATCACAAATATTGGATCAAAGCTCTAGCAATGCTTCTTTGTATCGATAGGTATACGCATACAGACATATTGATGTATGCTGGATATATGGACGAACAGGCAGACAGACGAACGGACAGGAAAACTAGTGGATGTTAAGTCTATGAACGGATGGATACGCAGACAGACGATAAAACAGACAGACAAATATACAAACGGAAGGATAGGCATTTGGGAAGTTATCTGTTCGTCCGTCTGCTTATTCCCCTGTCTATCTGTCCATATCTCCCTTCACATGTTCGTCCATATATCCGTTAATTTGTGCGTCCATCTGCTCGTTGGTCTACTTGTCCGCCAGTCTGCATCTTCTTCTGCACATCTATCCCTCTACTCATATATTTGTAAATCTGTCTATTTGTCTGTCGATTTGTCTGTCTGTATGTCTCTCTATTTCAGTTGTCGTCTATCCGTCTAATCGTGTCCTCGTCTGTATTCCAAATTGATCCACATTTGCACGAGTTACTTGGAAATATTTTCATAACTCGCGATGATCAACTTTGGCATACTGTAGCTCAGATTATATTTAGCTCTGTTCCAGATGGATAACGAAACGAACTTGTACGAAGTTATCCAAAAGCGTTGCAGAATGAAAGAGTATTTTTTTTATTTCCTGTGCAAACTAGTACGAACTTTTTCTTTGGCTAAGTTCGTACAAGAATTACATAATCAGCTGTTTTTTGTTTACATACGAAAACTGAAAAATTAATCAGAAAATTTGCAAATAAAGAAAAATGTTTTTATATAAAAATTTCTTAAAAGGCAAAATGGAAGGTTTTGTTTCAAAAAACTTGAAGTTGTAAGTACATTTGTGCACATTTCTCGTTTTGTTTAATATATTAAAATTATTTTAAAGATCTGTTACAGCTATTGCCAATGATGCAAATTTGTCTTTTTGTTATGTTATGCGTTTTAGGCGACTAAAATCACTTAAATTAAATTAAATTGAAAAATGAAGCAATATTAGTATTTCAAGATGTGTATTTATGGTTTTTTGCATTCTAGCAATTTTGGACAACTTTATCACATTCATACATTAATTTTCTTAGAGAGTAAATAAAAATTCCGAACACTTTAAAAGATATGAGCCTGAGAAAATTATAATTTTTTTGCAAAATTGGCACCGAGGCCCTAAGTCCTTGGGGATCCATAAAAAAGGGCATGACCGGGAGACACGGGTAATTTTTTTGTTGATCTATTATCACGTAGTGGTGTTCATATATGGTTATATTTTTTCGTGTTGAACTGTGTTTTACAGTGACATTTTTTTAACTCAATAAAAATCCGAAACATGGGTGTGAAAATAATTCACTTCACAAAAGTAGTTAACCCTTTCACGACAATGGGAAATATATTTAACAAAATTTTAATTGGCAATTACGGCAACAAATTTAATCTAAATTTTAATTTTGACTAGATATCGTAAATAATAGTTAAAAGTCGGCAATACTTAAAAGTGTATTGTTGAATCATTGAAGAGGATTCCCACATTTTTATCACTGTAATTTAGTTTGTTTTGTCGCGGTTGAAGTTTCATTTCTAAGTTTAGTTACTAATAAATATTACGTGGTGAGTATAGAAATATAAAAAATATAAAACAAAGTGGATAAGTGGCAAATAGTGCTTCAATTGTATTTGCTAAATTGATGGGAAGCATTTTTCCCTATGGACCATAAGTGGAAATTTAGTTTTACTTTAATTTTTAATTACACCTATGTCTAGAACAGGGTGCAGAGAGTTCAATTTACGCTACAATGTGATATTGCAACTGTTATTGGCAGGTAAGGGTGATAAGGGAGATGGACTTCTTCTAGAATGAGTGGATCAAGATTTTTTTTACAAAACTCAGATGTGGTTGAAATCGCAAATTAAGTTCCAGAAACTGGTTAAAATATTCCAGTGGATAACATAATGAAATGGAACCTGGTTTCAGATGGATAACTGAGATTATACTGGTTTATAGCATCACACATATTACGAAAGTAATATTGCGACAGTAATATCTGTTAAACAATCCAAGTATATGACATTTATTCCGTAAATTTTCAAGGAATATCTTTCGTCCAATGGAAGCAAAATCGGTTCACATCATAACCAATTTTATATCTCCAACACAAATGACTTTTGTAGAGAAGGAAATCAGGATCAGCTCACAAAGTAAACGTAATTCGTTCTGAAGTGATCGCACGCAAACTATAATAAATATATGGTAGTGTCTATCTCATGGACCAGCGTAAAGTCGATCGCAAAACTAAAATGCTATTTATGTTTGTTATTTGATATTATGGACAACTTGCATGTGGTATATTCAAAAATTCCATAAAAAACGTGTTGCACAATATGCAAAAGGCCGACAAAACGAAGAGATGTGTAAACTGCGTTAAAAAAGTTTAGAAAATAGAACCCATAGTATTTGCATTATATCCAACGCACATCTCTGCTTCACAAGCAAAGCGAACTCTTTTTCAGAGTACAAAAATTAGTTTTTCTTTACCTTAACGTCCATTGGGAAAAATATTTCCCACAAAATTATTATTTCATTAAAATTTTAGTTAATTTTGCATCCTAATCAACTAAAAAAAAAAAAACCATTGGATACTAATATATAATCGTGGTTTCCTTATGGTCGTGAAAGGGTTAAAGAAGTGCTTTTTATTCTGTGAGTATATAGTTTGAAAAGAAATGATGGTTATATGTATGTATAATTAAGTTTTATTATACCCTTTACCAACAAAAATGGTAAAAGGGTATATATGTATAAGTTTGTCATTCCGTTTGTAATTTCTATAATATCAATAAGCGACACATAAAATATATATATTCTGGATCCTTATGCATAGGGAAGACGAATAAGCGATGTCCGTCTGTCCGTCTGTCCGTCTGTCTGTACGTGAAATCGGTTTTCCGAAGCTCCCAGAAAAGCTAGAGACTTCGTTCTTGGACTGGTGTGTCAGAAATTTTCCAAAATAGATTGGTATTGAAATTCAGCAAAATCGAACAGACGATTGCAGAGCTGGAAAACTTAAACTTTATTTTGCCATATAAAAGTAACTAACGAAAACAAATTTTTATTTATTTTTTAATAAATAAACTTATTTTACACTTCAGTACGATTAAAATTGGAATTTTAAATTAAAAAAATATAAAAAAATTAAAAAGACGTTTCCAGGGTTGGAAAACTTTAACTTTTTGTGTTATGTAAAATTAACTACATGTGTCTAAAACTATGTCTGTCACAGGCTATTTTCTCGAGAACCATAAGAGCTACAGACCTGAAATTTGGACACAGTGTGTAGGCCTTTGGCCGCTACAACAACAAATACATGAGAATTAGAAATTAAAGGGTGTTCCAAAACGAGCAACGAAAAATGTTAAAATCCCATGTAATATACATACAATTGTATGTATGTATGTATGTATATACACTTGAAATTTGTAAGGCTAGTGTATTTTTATACAGACTACAAAAATTAACACTAAAATTTCAAAAAATTTAAATTAAAGGGTGTTCCATCAGTTAATGCAATTTTGACTATGCAGTTTTGACAACTTGCTGTATCTTGGAAACCGTAAGAGCAAAACTCTTGAAATTTTCAAAAACGGTAAAACTAAAAAATCAAAAAATTATAAAATCGCCAAACCGAAAAATCTCGCCAAAATGAAAAAAAATCGCCAAAACGAAAAAAGCACCAAATTAAAAAAAATTTCTAAAGCTAAAATAAATCGCATAAAACGGAAGAATTGCTAAAATGAAAAAAAAAAATCGCCAAAATGAAAGAAAATCGCTAAAATGAAAAAAATCGCCAATATGAAAAAAAAATCGCCAAAACGAAAAAAACCCAAAAAAAAACACAAATCTCGCCAAAATGAAAAAAAAATCGCCAAAATGAAAAAAAAAAAGAAAAAAATCGCCTAAATAAAAATAAAAACAAAAAAATCGCCAAAATGAAAGAAAATCGCCAAAATGAAAAGAAATCGCCAAAATGAAAAAAATCGCCAAAACGAAAAAAAACCAAGGTTGAAAACCGAAACAAATAACGGTATCGGTATTGATACCGGTACAATTATTTTTTAAATTTCGGTATCGGTAGCGGTATCGGTATTTTTTTTATTTCGGTATCGGTATTACCGGTACATACCGTTATCGAGTTTATAATACCGGTATACCGGTATACCGATATTACTGATAAATTTATTATTTCAGGCAGTGGACATAGCAAACAATCCTCAAAAAAGGGAGTATTTTTACATATTAACATACATATGTATAAAAGGACATATACTTATATGTTTCTATATATGTTTTTATACTATTATTAAACAATAATTTATTAATAAGTGAAACAAGGAGACCGCAGTTCAAACTTTACATATATAAGGTATACATTAGGATGTCACTTATTTTTTTGACGTCACTTTTTTTGCGCATACCCACTAAAAAGTTTCGAAATGACCAAAAAAGCCACCAAAAAAATTTTACTGTGATCTAAGAAAGGACTGTGATCTAAGAAAGGTAACACGTGGCGACTTGCGATTTAGTTCAGTGTTATTAATATGTGCCAGTAAGACGCATAACACAGTGTGACAAAACAAAAATATCTGCAAAGTGTTACTATTTTTCTGGTCGAGTATAACAACAATCTGTATTTTAAATTTTCCAAACACCTCCAAAATTTTGAGTTACAGGTAAAACCCGAGTTTTCGTACCCGTAGGCACTTATCAACTTCTAACTAAGTTAAATACCAACCGATTTTAAATTTATAAACGGATACAGAAAGAAGAGACTAAGAAGACCTTTCGAACCATATACATATATCTTGTTTCAGTAAATTTCAAATATATGTCTATATTTTTCACCAAATATAATTTTTTCGGTTTTTTTTTACATTTTTATACTTTGGACACATTCTTAGGCAATATTTTTGTACTAGACCCATATTATTTATAACTTTCTCGCCAAATTCAAACGAAACGAACATTTGAATATTTCAATTCAAAGAATAAACAATATTCTTTTAGCCAACTTAAAAACAAAGAAACAATTAAAAATTAAAACTTAAAGCAGGTACTTTTCTTCACCTCAAGAGAGGAATCTTTAACTTCTAATATAAAAATTTAGAAGTTTTTTCTCTATCAACCTTATTTATTACGGTGAAGTGTGTAAACAAGACCAAAATCAAAGAAAGAAAGTTAATTGAAACATATTTTTGCAAATTTTGTCCATATTACGGTTTACAGATCAACTAAGGTTGGATTGAAACTGAAACAACTTAACTTTTAAACAACTGTTTTTTTGGTATTCTGAATAACAACTAATTTTAGTTGTCTTCGAGTTAATGCTCGAAAAAGAAAGGTTCTATGCTATGTTTTTTGAAACCATAGTATACATTACAAAACATTTTAGATATTTATAGTTCTTGCCTTGCTATTTTTCCATGAGATTCTATGTTTTATGAACATGGCAATAATATTGGTTGACAAATGGGATTGGTTGTCGTCTGGAATAATAAACGTACACAATGGACGAAATAAAAACCAAAATACAACTGAAAAAAATCAGTTGTCTCATGGTTAAACAAGTTGTAATACCTAATACAAATTTGGTAACTACAAATCACCTATCATTAATTTTTTTCCCGGAATCGGTATACCGGTACGTACCGGTATAGACGTAAACGGTAGTCTGGATACCGGTATTTTCTAACCGAAATGGATTTCGGTATCGGTAACGATACCGGTATCTAATTTTAGCGGTATTTGAATCGGTATCGGTATTTTTACGATACCGTTTGCCAACCTTGAAAAAAACCTAAAAACAGACAAAAATCACCAAAAGGAAAATAAAATCGCCAAAATGAAAAAAATCGCCAAAACGAAAAAACCCCAAAAAAATCGCCAAAATGAAAAAAAAACAAACAAAAATGAAAAAAAATCGCCTATTTAGGCGATAAACCCAAAAACAAAAAAAAAATTGCCAAAATAAAAAAAAATCGTCAAAATGGGAAAAATCTCCAAAATGAAGAAAAGCCCAAAAACAGAAAAATATCGCCAAAATGAAAAAAACCTCCAAAAACAGAAAAAAATCGCCAAAACAAGAAAAAAGCGACAAAACTGATAAAATCGTTTAAGCTGAAAAAAACTTCAAAAAAGCAAAAAAAAAAAGAATTTTTTAATATTAAAGGAATTAAATGAAACTAAGTTTTTCCTTATTTCGTTTTTGCTTTGTTCACTTAACATATTTTATGTATTTTTTAAAGAACTAGATTGGTATCAATAATCAGAAAAATCCAAAATTATGACTCCAGGGTTGGAAAACTCACACTTTTTGTGTTATGTAAAATTAAATAGGTCTAAAATTTTTTTTCTTTTTCTTTATAAATTGAATATATTTTATGCTTCTGAAAGAAAAGTTTGGCGTATGAAATTTGAAAAATGAAAATTATAGCTCCAAAGATGGAAATTTTAAAAAAATTATAAATTTTTTTACAAAACAAATATGTATGTATGTGTCTGTATACTATACGTATGTACGTACGTTGGTAAAGGGTATATAAGATTCGGCACAGCCGAATATAGCACTCTTACTTGTTTTTATATTGTTTCATTGTTATTTTTAAGAATAAGCATTTTTTGATTTGAAAAGCCTTAAATTTAATAAAAACACTTGTATTTGGCTTGAGAAAAAAAGTAATGAATTTGTTGAAACAAAGCAGTGATTTAAAATTTTATTTGATATAAGATTTAAAATAACTTCTTTAGCATTAGCATCCAATGATTAGATACTTTCGAAGTTATTTAAAAGCGGTTCGTAAGGAAGTACTCCTTTTATTTTTTGGCTGGGTAATATTGGATTGTCGCCGGCAATATTTTCGCCTGTGTGAACGCGAAGGAAACACCAATGAGCATTCCAGATATTTTCCTTCCAAATCTTCGCCTTGTCTAAACTCGGACTTGCCGAAATGATTGAAAATATTACCAAAAACAAGTAAGAGTGCTATATTCGGCTGTGCCGAATCTTATATACCCTTTACCAACGTACGTACATATATATAGTATACAGACACATACATACATATTTGTTTTGTGAAAAAATTTATCATTTTTTTAAAGTTTCCATCTTTGGAGCTGTAATTTTCATTTTTCAAATTTTATACGCCAAACTTTTCTTTCAGAAGCATAAATATATTCAATTTATAAAGAAAAAGAAAAAAATTTTTAGACCTATTTAATTTTACATAACACAAAAAGTGTAAGTTTTCCAACCCTGGAATCATAATTTAGGATTTTTCTAATTCCTTGTACCAATCTAGTTCTTTAAAAAATACATAAAATATGTTAAGTGAACGAAGCAAAAACGAAATAAGAAAAAACTTAGTTTCATTTAATTCCTTTAATATTAAAAAATTCAGTAAAGTGCGACTTTGACTCGCGCACGAAGGGTTCCGTACATTCGGTTCTGAGCACTTTTTAATGTGGCTTTTTTGCTTTTTTGAAGTTTTTTTCAGTTTAAAAGATTTTTTCAGTTTTGTCGCTTTTTTCTCATTTTGGCGATTTTTTCTGTTTTTCTCGGTTTTTTTCATTTTGGCGATTTTTTCTGTTTTTGGGGCTTATTTTCATTTTGAAGATTTTTTTAATTTTGGCGATTCTTTTTCCATTTTGGCGATTTTTTCCTATTTTGGGGGTTTTTTCATTTTGGCGATTTTTTTTCATTTTGGCGATTTTTTTCCTGTTTTTGGGCTTTTTTTTCATTTTGGCGATTTTTGCCTGTTTTGGGGTTTTTTCATTTTGGCTATTTTTTTCTGATTTTGGGGCTTTTTTTTCATTTTGGATTTTTTCTGTTTTTGTGGGGTTTTTTTCGTTTTGGCGATTTTTTTTAATTTTGGCGATTTTTTTCTGTTTTTGGGGGTTTATTTTCATTTTGGAGTTTTTTTTTCAATTTGGCGACTTTTTTTTCATTTTGGCGTTTTTTTTTCATTTTGGCGATTTTTTTTCTGGTTTTGGCGCTTTTTTTCATTTTGGAGATTTTTTTTCATTTTGGCAATTTTTTCCTGTTTTTTGGGTTTTTTTTCATTTTGCGATTTTTTTCTGTTTTTGGTGTTTTTTTTCATTTTGGATTTTTTTCTGTTTTTGTGGGGGTTTTTTCGTTTTGGCGATTTTTTTTCATTTTGACGATTTTTTTTCATTTTAGCAATTTTTCCGGTTATTCGCCATTTATTTTAGTCTTAGACATTTTTTTTTGTAATTTGGTGCTTTTTTTCGCTTTGGCGATTTTTTTTGTTTTTGGCGATTTTTTTCGGTTTGGCGATTTTATAATTTTTTGATTTTTTAGTTTTACCGTTTTTGAAAATTTCAAGAGTTTTGCTCTCACGGTTTCCAAGATACAGCAAGTTGTCAAAATTGCATAGTCAAAATTGCATTAACTGATGGAACACCCTTTAATTTAAATTTTTTGAAATTTTAGTGTTAATTTTTGTAGTCTGTATAAAAATACACTAACCTTACAAATTTCAAGTGTATATACATACATACATACAATTGTATGTATATTACATGGGATTTTAAAATTTTTCGTTGCTCGTTTTGGAACACCCTTTAATTTCCAATTCTCATGTATTTGTTGTTGTAGCGGCCAAAGGTCTACACACTGTGTCCAAATTTCAGGTCTGTAGCTCGTACGGTTCTCGAGAAAATACTAATATAGTTTTAGACATAGTTAATTTTACATAACACAAAAAGTTACAGTTTTCCAACCCTGGAAACGTTTTTTTAATTTTTTTATATTTTTTTAATTTAAAATACCAGTTGTAATCGTACTGATGTGTAAAATAAGTTCATTTATTAAAAAAAATAAAAATTTGTTTTTGGTAGTTACTTTTATATGGCAAAATGAAGTTTAAGTTTTCCAGCTCTGCAATCGTCTGCTCGATTTTGCTGAATTTCAATACCAATCTATTTTGGAAAATTTCTGACACACCAGTCCAAGAACGAAGTCTCTAGCTTTTCTGGGAGCTTCGGAAAACCGATTTCACGTACAGACAGACGGACAGACGGACAGACGGACAGACGGACAGACGGACAGACGGACAGACGGACAGACGGACAGACGGACAGACGGACAGACGGACAGACGGACAGACGGACAGACGGACATCGCTTATTCGTCTTCCCTATGCATAAGGATCCAGAATATATATATTTTATGGGTCGCTTATTGATATTATAGAAATTACAAACGGAATGACAAACCTATATATACCCTTTTACCATTTTTGTTGGTAAAGGGTATAAAAATATTTCAACTTGTGGCTGGAAAAATATATGAGAAAACTTTGAATTAACTACAAGTTAAATTTTCTAGTGACTTTATACATTTACATATCATTTTCCAAATCCAAAAACAAAATAAAAGCCCCTTTAACCACTTTAAAGTGATTGACTACATTTAGTAGATTTTTAACTCACACTATAACACCTTGCAGCAATATTTAGAAAAATACTTCTTATGTTGCTTTACAAAGGACACGTAGTTCAAGACATTCTCTAGCATTGTTTTCTTCTACCACTCATACCATGCATGTATGTACATATGTATGTGTGGATATCACGCATACTATTACACACTCTAACTTCTCGATTACATTATTTATAAGTATTTTGTAGAATTCTTTGCCAATGATTGTGCGGCTGTGGATGTGGCTGTGTCTTTTGTTGCTGCTGCTGCTGCTGCTGATGATGATGATGATGAAATATCACTTAAAGCTTTATTTGAAGTCTGTTATTTTCAAATTCTTGGCAATTTGTTCTTTATAACATCTTACAAATGCTTGTATATAGATAGATACAATTCCGTAGTATGGTGAATATATCAGAGATTTTTTTTGTATTCTTTTAAGTAGATTAATTGAAATTAAGGGCTTTCAATTAACTTTGTTTTTGTGCTCTATTGTTGCAAATATTTTCTCAGAAGCCTCAAGTGTATGGTTTCGTATATTGTTTTGTAATCTACGGTAGTAAATTATAGTTTATATTTCACTATTTTTGTTTTGTTATTTGGAATGTGATGGGGAGTGGTGGTTAGTGGGTTTATTGGAGATGGATGCATGTGAACTTGTTAAAATGAGATAGTTACAATAAATTTTATAGGATAAAGAATTTTTTATTATTAATTTGCTTTTTTCGGAATATAAATTTTCTCTACAGTCAAGAAAAGTTTTGCTCCCAAGTATTTTAACACGAGTATTAACATAAGTTTTCTTTTAGTATTCCTCAACTATTAATGTTGTTATTGATTTATTAATATAAAGGTAATTAAAAGCTACATTGGAAATTAGCTTATATATAATAAAATAACGAATATTTCATATGAGAATGCAAAACAACATCAGTCAAATGGTTGCACGGTTAAACTTGAACGACCATATTATTGTCATAAAATTTTCCAATATGTGAATTTTCACCAATTAACATATTTGCGGCTGCTTGCCCCCGATAACTTCACAAATTCCATCTTTGAGGTCATGAATCATTTGTGAGCGATTGACATACATCTTATCTTTCACATAGCCACAAACAAAAAGGTCTTAAGGTGTTAAGTCACTAGATCTCAGTGGGCAATTGCCTTCGCATCTTATAGAAACAACATGGTAAGGAAACTTTTCACGGAAAAAGAGGGATACCATCATTACTTATATATGTATATGTATATGTATATATATATATATATATATATATATATATATATATATATATGTATATGTATATGTATATATATATATATATATATATATATATATATATATATATATATATATATATATATACATATATATGTATGTAGCGCAAACAATTTGTACGCTCACATATACATATTTTCACTCAAGCAACTATGACTATAGCCGATTGCAACATACCAGAACATCTACAATTAGAAATAAAAAGGTATATGCATATCAAGCGTATTGACTGTCTGTCATACTTATAGTCAGAGTATGCTTATACTAAGAGTATGAATATTTAGTCGGATAAGAAAAATATACGCACGTTACTAGGGATATTTATTCATCAATCGCCACTGCTTATGTACATACATTTGTATACATAAAATGGAATGGAAAATGTGTTTTTTTGGATGTTTGAAAACATTCTATATGTGTGTATAAATAAAATAACCCTGTATATACACATATATATCCGATTAATACTCACGAGTAATTTTATACTCATGCGTATGATTCTATCTCGCACACTCTATAAATTTAAATTATATTCTATATTCTTATGAATTGAATAGGCTAAAGTTCGTAACGCTTTTTAAGCCAAATTACATGTGATAATTATTAATGAACAAATAACATTAAAGTTAGTTGTAAATATTCTGACAACAACACATAGTTGAACGGAACAGCCAGCCGTTTTCGAAGGCCACTAAACCTTCCTCATCAGCGTTCTTCTGTGTTTTGGTCCACTGTGTGTGGTGTCAGTTGAATTAATTAAATTATATTCGTTAGTGCTGCATAATATTAAAAATGTGTGTGGAAATAGTGGTTGGTTGTTTAGAGTTATACATACGTATAATGTTTAAAATTAATGAGTGTGTAAACAATCCGTTTGTTATTCTCTGATCAGTAGTCATTGTTCGATAGCGCCATCTATTCACCGTAACAGTTGCTCCAGGCTCATTTTCGAAACATTCAGTTGTAATTGCCCCGTATGCCAGAGCCAAAAACCCAACCAAACAGTCACACGTTGCGGTTAAAGATAATTTTTAATAATACTTTCCGAGCCCCAAATGCGACAATATTGCTTGCTAACACAGCCTGCGAGGTGAAAAAATGCCTCATTTCTTAAAATGATTTTTCGATGAAATTCCGGATCAGTTTGAGGCATTTCGAGGACCCAATCAGCAAAGGCTTCATTTCTTAAAATGATTTTTCGACGAAATTCCGGATCAGTTTGAGGCATTTCGAGGACCCAATCAGCAAAGACACGACGTTGTTGATGGTCGATAGGCGAGAATTTGTGTCTTAACTTAACATGAAAGCCTTGAAGGTTCATCGCTTGAGAAATTATCAATTCCATAGATCAACGCGAAATAGACAGCGCAAGGTTTTCCTCAACACTATGGGCTGTAAGAGTAATATTCTTAGTTGTTCTTGAGCGACCTATACGAGTTCGATTCTTCAAATTGCCTACTTATCCAAATAGTTTAATTTTTCCACCATTTTCTTAATTACTGGCCAAGAAGATATTTCACACCGAATCAAAAATACTTCAGATTTGCGAACTGTGACCACGAAATTTTTACCATTTTGGTAGAGAATTTATATAATTTTAATGCATTGTTGAATAATTTTTAATAATGACATATCTTTTCTTTTCACTTGTCATTTGTCAAGTAGTTACAGCTAGTGTCTTGTTGTAACACACTGAATTAAATAAAATTTTAACGGCCCATTGTGCACTATTTTTACAGTGTGTTTATAAATGAGTACATATTTTCCAAAGGAAAATTGAAGCACTGTCTATTCTATTCTAGAATTTTTTAAAAAATTAACAGAATTTTTTCGAAATAGAACTGAAACAACGTTTTTTTGTCCGTCTCATTAATTTTAAATAACTCTTGCTCCGATTAACAAAATAATTTTACAACCGTTAAATCGTAATTGGGAATACATTTTCTTAAATATTAATTTTAGTAATTTTTTTGATGTTTGATATATGACACTGTTGGCAAGACAAACAACTGAAACAAATGTTTTGCCAACAGTGTTGTTTAGCGTTTGTTTTAGAATAATTTGCTGTAGTAAAGCATTTGAAAAATCTCTCATGTCTTGAATGTTCTTATGAATGGTCTTGTGCAGGACTTTAATATTTATACGCTATTTGAGAATTATTTAAATATTTTCCTGAGTTTGCTATACAAAATAGAACAAAGTTCAAGTAGAAAACTACTTTTATTTTATTTAATTTAATTTATTTTTTGGTGGAAATGTTAGTGTAGAAAGCATATGCTCACACTTCGTCTTAAAGAAATATGTTTTATTGAAAAAGACCCAATACGATTGATTTTCTTTTAAATTATTTGATGATTACTTTAGTTTTTTCGCACAATATAAGTTTGTGATACATTGTTGAGTTAAGTAGACAATCCAAATAAATTGCATGGGACTTTTTTTATCAAACAACTTCAGAATGAAAACATCTGCAGCCAGTTTCGTGAGTGTGCGTGTGTGTGTACGTATGAGTTATATTATCTGACATCCTAGAAAGTGAAATTACAATTTTAGTTTTTTTATATTAACATTGCTAACTATTTATACTGGTATCCTACTAATAGGCGACAGATTTATGTAGTGTTGTATGGCTTCACATATAAAAATCATTTCTTTTCCATACACATCAGTTTTTAAAGATAAGAAACATTTATTTTATGCCTTTTTATGCCACGAAACCTGAATTTGCAATAAATCAGGCATTTAGTGTAACTCTAAACATTATGATGCCCTGTAATATTGGGCATTCTTATCAATAATCAACAAGTTATTTTTAATAGAAAAAACTTCTGGAAAAAATTTCAATTCATACAGAATGAAATATGTTTATTAGTTAATGTGATTTTCTAAAGAAGACAAGAAAATTTAAAGTAGACCTTAGTTGGGGGGAATCAATATCAACATTACCGACGCATTATGCTTTACAAAAGATTAACAATATTTTTTCTAAATACAACTGAAACAGGGTTTCATTTTGCTCGTCTCATTTATTTTATGCAAGCCTTGATCCAATCAACAAAGTACTTTTTAAACCGTCGAATCGTTATTGAAAATTATTATTTTTTTAAATCTTAATTTTAGTAAATTTTTGAAATTTTTACTTTATACATATGAGGAATTTCTTAAATTTCATTCTGGTTCATGATATCCCTTCTATGGCTAACAGTTTGCTATACAGTGTAAAGGGCGGTTATTTTAAGGGGCTATGTTGATTTTAAATAAAACACACATAATTTAGGAAATTGTTGTCATTTCTTTTTATTATGATAATATGGTATGGTTCAGTTATGTATGGAACCGCTGCGAACTCGGCGGCACACCTCCATCCAACGGTCCAAATTTTCGATGACGCTGAGGCCATAATTGAGATTCTATGCCATTAATGTGCTGAATTATCTCATCCTTTAGCTCTTGAATTGCTGCTGGCTTATCGACGTACACCTTTTCTTTCAAATAACCCCAAAGAAAGAAGTCCAACGGTGTCAAATCACATTATCTTGGCGGCCAATTGACATCGCCACTACGTTAGATAACACGGCCATTGAATTTTTCGCGCAAAAGAGCCATTGTTTCGTTAGCTGTCTGGCAAGTGGCACCGTCCTGTTGAAACCACATATCGTCCACATCCATATCTTCCAATTCGGGCCATAAAATGTACGTTATCATCTCACGATAGGGAACACCATTCACAGTAACTGCCTAACCAGCCTCATTTTAAAAAAAAATATGACCCGATGATGCTGCCAGCCCATAAACCGCACCAAACAGTCACTGTTTGTGGCTGCATTTGTTTTTCTTATTGACGAATCCACTGAGGTGAAAATGTGCTTCATCACTAAAGATGATTTTCTTCGAAGTGGACGATATCCATTTTGTTTAACGTTTATTAACGCACTAATAATCCCAAATTATTATTTTACTTAATTAGTAAAATAACTTTTTTTATTAAAAACACATTTAAATTGATTATTGAGGGGTTTAGCTGGATCCTATGCGCATTTCACTGTTGCTAATGCAGATCATCAGGGAACCTTTAAACAAAAATCTTAGAACAACTAGAGTTATTATGTTATAAACTTTCATTTAAACAAATGAGAAGTTCAACAAATAACAAAGTTGAAACAAGAACTCAATAATCAACATGTTTTTTATTTTCTTACTTTACTACATTGGCTGACTTTTTTTCAGCTCTAGTTGTAGTTGTAAAAAGTATGTAAAGAAAATAAATGTAAATAACAACAACAGCTATATAAGAATAGAGTGTTGCCACACAAGTATTTTTGACCTGGTGATATCCATTTTGATTTGAACGCCCATTTTCATAATAAGCCTGAATAACTTTAACGCGTTGCTCGATTGTGTATCTTTCTGGTTCAAATTGAGTTAGTCTGGAATTGAGAAATATCAAATGAAATCCAGAAAAAAACTTGACGTTTAGGTGTGGTTCACATTCAACATCAGCCCTTAAAATTTAACCACCCTTTACAACGAGGTTCATATATTATAGAAGATAAATTTCCATTTTATTTACTTTTTGTTGGAAATGTTACTAATAGTACATTTGCATTTGTGCAAAATGTAATACTTACGCAGTTTTGGACAAAGTTTAGTAGATATCCACATACAAAACAAAATCTACTTTGTCACTACATTTGGTAAAAATGTAATTAAAATATAGTGGAACTTAGTGATGCAACTAGAGCTGTGTAGAAGAGCTCTTTTGAACTAAAATGAGTTGTTGGACTAAAGTCCGGTCAAAAACATCAATGTAAAAATTTTGGTTCGAACGCCAACAAACTAGAATTGGGTCGAACTCGTTCACTAGTTAATTTTTGCCACAAACTGATGATCAAAACCATTTAAACCCATGGGTAGATGCTAGACTTGGGTCGAACTCGTTCACTAGTTAATTTTTTCCACAAACCAATGATCAAACACAAGTAACTTAAATGGGTTTGATCATTGGTTTGTGGCAAAAATGAACTAGTGAACGAGTTCGACCCAAGTCTACTAATAAGTTAGTCGGTGTACTAGAGCTGTGTCCAACAGCTCTTTTGAAATGAAATGAGCTGTTGGACACAAGTTGGGTCAAAAGCGTCAATGTAAGTTGAATGGGTTCGAAATTGTTTGAGAGCATTCGAATCAAAAGTTGTTTCAAACTCATTTAATTTACATTGACGCTTTTAACCGAACTTGTGTCCAACTGAACGAACTAGTTCAAAAAGAGCTGTTGAAGACAAGTCTATCAAGAGTTCATTTTAATTCAAAAGAGCTGTTGGACACAACTTTAAACATATTTAAATTATATGGGTTTGATTATATGTTTACGTCTAAAACGACTGCCGGAACGTGTTCGAACGTATTGCACCCAGTTCTACTGTGTACTAGACTTCTATCGAAAGTTTTCAGTAGCTCGGTTTGTGTCTAAAACCTTTAATCAACCGCATGTAATTTCAATGGTTTTGATTATAGGTTTGTGTCTAAAATGACCTATTGAAATTAGACTTAGGTCGAACTCGTTCACTAGTTCATTTTTGCCACAAACCAATGATCAAACCCATTTAAATTACATGGGTTTGATCATTGGTTTGTGGCAAAACTGAATTAAGTGAATGAGTTCGACCCAAGTCTAAGTCCAATACAAGCCTATTGATGTCATTCAGTCGGTCGTGTTTGACACAAAACCTATGATCAAACCCATGCAATTAGACTTGTATCGAACTCTTTCAATAGCACATTGATTGACCTTTTTCCAAATCATTTGATGATTACTTAAATCTTTGCTCTGATTATAAAATTGTGATAATTTGTTCAGCTAAGTAACTTTTCTAATAACTAAAACGAATGGTGATGTACAAATAAACTGCCAAAAATTTTTTTTATGACAAAACTTTAAACTGAAAACATCTGCAGCCTGTTTTGTATGCGTATATACGTATGAGTATCATAAAACGTCTGATACCTTAGAAAATGAAATTAAAGTTTTCATATTGGTATTAAAGTTGCTAACTATTTATACTGGTATCCTAGCAGTAGCCAACAAATATATGTAATCTTATATGATTTCGCAACCATCAATCATTTCTTTTCCATACACATCAGTTTACCTGAGAAGAAATATATGTATGTATATTTATTTTATGCTGAAACCTGCGAAACCTGAAATTGCAATATATAAGATATTTAGTGCAGCTCTAAATATTATGATGCCCTGTAAAATTGGGCATTCTTATCAATAATCAACAAGTTTTTTTTAATAGCAGAAACAAAACTGGACAAAAATCATTGAACTCTGACTGCAAACTGAAAGGATACAATGAAATATTTCTTTTAAATAGAACCTGCTCTAATTCACTGATTTAACAATTTTAATTATTATTAATGAAAATTTAATGGGTTGAGTGAACATTTTTTTTGGAATTTGTTATTATTATTATTTATATAATTTGCATTATACCTCAGGACCATGGTGCAATATGTTTTACAAGAACAAGGATCATATATGTTAGAAAACTACTGCCATACTCACTCCATGCATAATTAATTTTTTTTCTGGAAGTGTTACTAAACTAAAAAAAAATTATCTCATGAAATAGAGTCACAACGAAAAAGTTATATAATGAATGATGATTACGATAATTCAGTTTTTTTTGTGATGGTGATATTTTTGTTTTTTTTTTGTCAAACCACTTCAAATTGAAAACATCTACAGTCAGTGTTGTGTGTGTGTATGTATATACGCATGAGTTCCATCCTCTGATACCCTAGAAAGTGAAATTACAACTTTAATTTTTAAAATAACATTGCTAACTATTAATACTGGTATCCCTCCCTGTAGTCGACAGATTTATGTAGTCTTGTATGGCTTCACAAATAAAAATCATTTATTTATTTTCTATACACATCAGTTTTTATGCCACGGAACCTGAATTTGCAATAAATCAAACATTCAGTGCAACTCTCAACATTATGATGCCCTGTAACTTTGGGCATTCTTATCAATAATCAACAAGTTATTTTTGATAGAAAGAGCAAAAAAAAAAATATGGAAAAATCATTAAACTCTGATTCCAAACTGAAGGGATATAATGAAATATTTTGTTAACTGTTTCTAGTGATTTTATTTCAGCTTCTCAAATACGAGTTTTACAATAAAAGTTAAGAATGCACAAATACTGGAATTCAGCATTTTTAAGTAATTGGCGGGCTTTAAAAATGTTTAAGATTTTTTTTTTTGTACTGGGAGAGTAGAAAGTGGAAAATAATTTTACAATATTTTGCACTCCCAGCAAAGAAAAATGCTTATCACTGTGATAACTTTTTACTTTATTGAAAAATAGTTCTCATAAGTAGATGTATATTGAAAATTTGTATTAAGCACATGTTGAGTTTGTGATATCAATAAAAAAATATCACTCTGGTTGCAATTATATTTTAAAGAAAAAAAAAAGTATTATATAAAATGGTATTACTACGTTTATTTGTAGTTGGGCAAAAAAGTCTACGAAATAAAGTTGGTGTATTATATAAATCCTCACAAAAACATCAAATGATAAACATTGTGCCATACAAGAACTTGGTCAAACTTTTTATGTCACAACTTTTGATGGCCGAAATTTTTGAAAGGAACTTGGCCTTTTTTCACATTTAACTATGCTTTTGTGAGGATCTGACAGCTTTTTGAACGGGTTTCTTTAATCAATATTTTTAAACTTAAAATTTCTAGTCATAATGACTGCTCCAGTTGAAAATTGCATAGTGCATAGGGTGCACTATAGTGTCATTACAAGGACCCAACAATGTACGAAATTGTGTAAGAGTCATCTGAGTAGAAATATGTAATACATAGCGTAAATTTTAGTGGGAGTAACCCCGCCTATTTTGCTAAAGTCTGCTTAGATGAAGTACTTTTGAAAACGCAAAATTAAAGGCTAACATAAGTGCAATGTGCATGCAAAGTTTCAATATAGTAGCTTAAGCCTATTTGTTTGCAAAATAGTATGATATTACGTTAACTTTTTATGAACGTGGCCCTACCTCTCTAATATAACAATCGGTGCTTTCGGATTTTTTCAGTTCGTAGCTCACCCCTTAGCTTAAGTTCTTAATTTCGAGTTTAAAGTGCGTGTCCATGCCATCCGACTGAAACTTCCAGGATTTTAGATTTTTCTTGGTGATCTCTGATTAAGATTAATTTATGTATCAATAAGGTCTATTGTGCGAATTCTATCTTTAAATGTTATGGGTGTATGCCAAGTTTCGTAAAAATTGATAAAGTTGAAGCACGAGAAATATAATATGTATTAAATTTTAATGGTCGTGGCTCGCCCATTTCTTTGAATGCAGGATTGTGTTTTGTCAGAGCTCAAGGTGTATGCCAAGTTTCGTAAAAATCGATAAAGTGGAAGCACGTGAAATATAATAATCAATTTTAAGGGGCGTAGCCCCAGCCACTTTTTTGAATGCAAGACTGTGCTTTCCAAGAGATCAAGGTGTGTGCTCAGTTTCATAAAAATTGGTTAAGTACAATCACGTGAAATATAATATTAAAATTTAATGGGCTTGGCCCCGCCCACTTTTTTGAATGCAAAATACATAGTGGTTTTTCAAGAGCTTAAGGTGTGTGCCAAGTTTCGTAAACAATTTTTTAAGTACAACCACGTGAAATATAATATTAAAATTTAATAGGCGTAGCTCCGCCCATTACGAGAGCCCAATTTGTGGGGTAAGTTTCGTAGCAATCGAATAAGTAGAATATCATAAAATCTTACTAAAATCTAATTAGAAAAGTTTATGGGCGTGACCCGTGCACTTTTTTTGCAATGGGACCAAATGGAATTATAGCTTCCTCGCAGACAAAAAGAGAATTTTTACTAGTCTAGGTGTAAAATATAACGAGTTATGAAGTAACAATGTCAAAAATAAAAATACAGACGAATTCATAAATTACCCCATTTTTGAAGTGAGTTAAAAATAAGCTTAATGATTGATTTCTATTAATTTTCGTATGAATGTAGTACTTCACTTGTATGTGAGAGTAGAAAAGAAAATTTTATTTTTATTTTATGAACACTTTTTTTCTCCTTTTGTATGAATGTGCAAACTTGTGATACATGTTGCTCCTAAATTTTTTTATCACAGCATCACAACTTTGTTTTGGCAATAACAAAAACAGGAGATGGAATATACATGACAACCAAAAAACGCGTTAAAATATCTGGTACTATTGTATTTGCATCTGAAAATGTTGAGAGCCTGTTACATTCGAGAAACAAAATCTACTCTTAATTCTTTTTTATCAAATAAATGATATATAAATATTATAATTTCTCTTATTCCCATGTAAGTTTTTTGTAAGTTGGGGATTATCCTAAATTCAGTAGTATTCGTTCGCACACAAACAAACACCCAAACATGATGCTGTGATGATGGTTGGCATTATAATTTAAAACGATTTATTCTTAAAGAATTTGAACTGAAATATTATTTATTCCTTGTTAAGCCTCAAACCTCATATAATGTTTTATTTATTATCCTTAAGAGCCAATTTCAGTTTTTATTATACAGCAAATGAAAAGTCAAACAAACACACGTTAAAAATGTTGAATTTTGGCGCCTTCACATAATGGGAGAGCAGAACTAATCAGAAAGTTTAGAGGAAAACTGCGCATGGACCATAATACTCGTGCACATTAAACAGATGAACATTTACAATTTTTTTTTCGTCTGTTTAATGCTCTGTAAGGGATGTTAAATGGCTGTAACAAAGTGTAATAACAAAATTAGAAGATAGTACATTTTATGGTACAAGCACATGACCGACTACCTGCATAAGTACGTTTTTTGGTAATTTTTTTTTTTAATTAAAGAAAATTTCTTTAGTCTAATACAATTATTGCTTTATAATTGTTATTAATTAAAAAAATATAATTGTTTTCATAAATCTTTTAAATACGAAAGAATATATCTACTTTCACTGAATTTGCTGCATTTGTCATATTGTGCGTGTGAAATGGTTCTCATAGAATGTTGTGCTCTGCTCTCTGCCCAATTATGTCTGTACGATTGCAGCTGTTTCATCCTTACTCCACATATTATATTTAGTACTCGTATACATATGTACATATATACGTACACACATACATACATACATATGTATCTACTTTATTTATATTGTTTGTCTGTATCACTGAACTTTTGAATTTCATTGGGAATATTTTTTGCTATTTTTCTTTTCAAGGTTTTTTTCAAAAAACACCCTTCTGTTTGCACCAACAGAATCCCAATTATTTTCCAGTCATCCTGAATTGTTTTCCGCACTTGCATATTCTGTGTGAATGTATGTATATTCTTATGTATGTACATATGTATGTGTGTTCATTTATATTTACCCTACATTTTCTACTGGTATCCTTGTGTAAAGTTCATGGTTTTGTTGACCTTATTTTTCTGTTACGCGCAAATTCAATTCAATTGTATTTCTTTATGGGTGTGTGTGTGTATTTTTTTGTGTCACACATACATACATACATAAATATTTTTCCCCTTGCTTTTGTGGAAAATATTTTACAGTTTCCGACACACACACACGCACATATACAAATTATGATTTTCTTTTAAAATTCCGCTCGTTATTTGCTGAATAATTTCATTTGCTTAATATTTATGAACTCCTGGCTGAATACATGCTTTTTGTTTTTGATTTCAGGGACATTTCGAAATGATTGATGGGTGCTTTCTCCGTCAAGGCAATTAAGAATTTCGCAATTGTATTTCAGGCATTCAATGGTTAGATTTTTCTCAGAAAAAATGCAATAAAAAGGCCTGCATTTCTGCATTAATTTGTGGTGGTTTCCATAGTAGTTAGTTACTGTATGCAGATTGCTGTTGTATTATTTCTGGGATATAAAAACAATAATAAAAATACATTGCACAATGGGCAATTATGGTTAATTATAAAATAAACGGGAAAAAATAAAAGTCACCAGAAAAGTTAGAAGAAAACTATTATTAGATAAAAATAGACTCCATAAAATCACAATTGTAGGGAATAAGAGGAAAAAACTGCCCATATATAGGAAATCAATTGGTTTTCATAAGAAATACTGCCCAAAAAATATTCTAACAGTAATTAAATCGTAAAAATACCATAACATCGTTGCGTTAGGCATTTTATGTACATACATGTCTAGTTAAAGCAGCTATTGTACCTAAAGCTTTTAGCTCATAGTTACAAAATTTTCAATATCACTTTTCTTGAGATACGGTTTCATTATTGCTGGCTCCTCCCAAAATTTGTTCCAAAATGTTGACTTACATTTTCGAAGTGTACTTGGGTGCAGAGAGTCTACAAATTATATAACTATTTAATTTAGCTATATTTACAGGCAACTCTCCTATAACGCGTGTTCCTATTACGCATTTTCGCTCTAACGCGGTTCCCAAAATGCTATTTAACTATCCCATAGTGCGTTTTCTCTCCAACGCGGTTTGATTGAATAAGTACGATCCAAACGTTCGAGAGAAATCATAAAAATTATAATAAGTGATGAGGAGCAGTGAAAATTAAATTTTTGTTTTGTTTTGTTTGTGTTTATACCCTTTACAAAAAAAATGGTAAAAGGGTATATATATGTTTTTCATTCCGTTTGTAATTTCTATAATATCAATAAGCGATCCATCAAATATATATATATTCTGGATCCTTATGCATAGGGAAGACGAATAAGCGATGTCCGTCTGTCTGTAGGTGAAATCGGTTTTCGAAGTTCCCAGAAAAGTTAGAGACTTCGTTCTTGGACTGGTGTGTTAGAAATGGTCTAAAATAGATGAAAATCAGCAAAATCGAGCAGACAGTTGCAGAGCTGGAAAACTTAAACTTTATTTAGCCATATAGCAGTAACTACCGAAAACAAATTTTTATTTATTTTTTAATAAATAAACTTATTTTATGCTTCAATAAGAATAAAGTTGGTATATCAAATTAAAAAAAAAATAAAAAAAATTAAAAAGACGTTTCCAGGGTTGGAAAACTTTAACTTTCTTGTTAAATAAAAGTAATTTACTAAAACTAATTTTTCCTTTTTTTCTGTAAATTAAATATATCTTACATTCTTAAAAGAAGGAGATTGGTGTAAGAGATCAGAAAAATAAAAAAGATGATTCCAGGGTTGGGAAACTTACACTTTTTGTGATACATAAAAGTAGCTAGGTCTAATTAATTTTTTTTTTCGTTAAAAATGATATATATTTTACGTTTTGAAAAGAAAAATTTAGTGTAGAAAATTATAAAAATAAAAACCACAGCTCCAAAGCTGGAAACTTTTAACTTATTTTTTTAGATATTAAAGTAACTAAATAAAACAATTTTTTTAATATGCTTTTTTCTTTGTTCACTTAACATACTTTATATATTTTTTTAAGAATTACTAGATTAGTATAAGGAATCAGAAAAAATTTAAAAGGATGATTCCAGGGTTGGAAGATTAATTTTTTTTGTATTTAAAAGTAACTAGAGGTCAAATTATTTTTTTCTTTTTGTTTAAAAATTACTTATACATTATCAGCCCTGTTCTGTAAACCGAATCCGAGTAAATTACTCGTTTTCAAAAAATTAATAATGGTCCTGCAGACGTGTTTAAAATCATACACAATAATTTTCTTTCCAATATTATATTTGTGAATCTATATAATAAAAAATTTTTAAAAAATCTAATAAAATATTTCTATTGTCGTATGTTTTAGAAAGAAATAGTTTGGCATAAAAAGCTTAAAGTTTTTCTGGTATGTAAAACTAATTAAATAAAACTAATTATTTCTTTGGTAAATAAATGTATTGCATATTTTATAAAGAAAGAAATTCAAAATTAGAAAATTAAAAATTATGGTTCCAGGGTTGGAAATTAAAAAAATACATTGTTAGTAAAAATATAACCAAAAACAATTTGTTTCCACTTAAACATATTTCATGTTTTAGGAAGATCTTTACTCTAGATTTTTTTATATATGTTCAATTTTTATTTAAGTATAAATGAAGTATTGCGCCATGTTGCTTGTTATGCTCTGAGCACAGTTGTGTTTTAAATTGATGGTCTTTCGTTGATAGCTTGTAGCGAGTTCTTATTAATTTTTTAGTAAATAGAGCAGTGTCCCGCAAAATAAAATATGTTTGTAGTGGTGAGAAAAATGAGAGTAAAATATATTTACACTTGAAGAAAACATTTTTTATAATTTAAGATACATGTTGTGGATATTCATTGTTTGAATATTTTTTGTAAATAAGCAATTTAATAACAACTTAAGTAAAAAGTAAAAAATAATAATCCATTCAACAATGTAGTCTACAAATTCCAAATTAATTTATTCGCAGCGCTGTGAAAGCTATTAAAATGCCTTTTTAAACTATCTTCCCTATTATTTTTAAGTCTTTCATAGCATAAAATGTATTGCATATTGCTAAAAGCATTTTTTATCACAAAATATTTCTTAGCTTACATAATTATTTTTTGCTGTAGAAATTTATTCAATTTGGACTTAAATTTCGTTCCGTGTGCTCAAAAAAATTAAACAAAAAACCAGGAAAAAATTAATACATGCGTGCACAACTTCATTCGTCGCTTGCTCGGTGACGACTAAATGAAAGAGCATAAGCATGTATGTGATTTTCATCTGCACAATTGTGCTATGGCTTGCGGGTTACTGAAATAGAGATAAAACAGTCCTAACCACGGTTGGTAAATGTGGCACGATCGTGCCATTTTTGGCACAATTCAATGATTAATGGCACGATGGCACGCTCACCCAAATTTTGGCACTAATGCAACATCCAAAATTTTTGAAAAAAGTTTTTAATATTGTATAAAATACTTCAGCAAAATTTGTAAAATCTGTTGTAAAAATGTGTACTTCTAAAAGCTGCAACAATGAAAGTATTAGTTTCAAGTAAATGACATCTTACATGTTGTTTTTTGTTCGCTTCTATTTTGTTCTCCTTGCCTAAATGGCGCACCGAGTCGGTTGCCTTTTTGTCATACATAGATTAGCCGCCGTCGAAACTATCGGTTTTTTTTATATTTTGGCCAGTTTTATATCATTCGTTATATTCGTTCGTATATGTGAATTGTTCAAGATTCAACACAACTGACTCAAAAATCAAACAAATTCTATAAGGTCGCGTCCTTGCTAGCTTAAAAAAATCTAAAGTGGACGAAAATTTAATGTTGAAGACTGAAAGTTTTTTTCTAATTGAATTGTTGAATTAAATAAATAAATAAAACAAACAAAAATGAATTGAATTCCTTTTAATCAAATGTATTAACATTTAAAACACAAACTTAATAAAATTTACAATTAATACAATATATTTCACCGTTTTCATGAGCCCAGCTGTGTATGTATGTACATTTATTTTTTGGCACTTTTTAAGTTATTTTGGCACTTTTTGGCTAACATTTTGGCACGAAACTAAAATTCTCAAATACCATCACTGGTCCTAACTATAAAATTAATTAAAGGACATGTTCCGTTGCATTTCCCTGAAACCGTTCCTTTTGTGCTGAACAAATTTGAAAAAATTATCTAGGAATAACCGTTTGCATAATACCGCGATATATACCTTTTGCAATGGGATGTTTAAATTGAGATATTTAACAATTTTGTAACATCAAAGTTTACTTGGTATGGAGGTTCAATACTAAGACTATTTATAGGGTTACCAAATAGTAATACGGTTTTAGAACATCTCGAGTGCTAGTGAACAAGCACCAATTTTTTTATATTGTATGACGTGACGTCCTTTTTGACAACTGGAATAAGGGCGAATGTAAAATATTTCTTAAATACAAAGTGTAGAGTAAAATATTCAACTCATTGCTGATATCGAAAAAAAATATTTAATCGAAAAATACCGAGAAGTCACTTACTAAAAATTGCACTAGAGGAAATTTTTTTTTCATATATATATTTATTTATTGTATCTTCAAAAATTAACTAACGATAAGTAATCAAATCCTTAATCTAAATATAATTATTAGGTCCGACCAGTATCGGACATAAACTTAGTGATAGTTATAAATAATACATAAGTAGAGGAAAATGATACATTTTTCCACAAAACAAATATGTATGTATTGCTTATGTATCTCT